>JAMKCF010000001.1:6149507-7398257 GCA_023634235.1 Pisaster brevispinus
AATTTCATTTTAAGACACCGCTCACTCAGTTGTAATGTTGTCTTAATACAAAAAAGGAAAGGGAAAAAGACGCTAATGCAAATAAAACAAGAAAGGGAAACAAACGCTAACACAAACATGTTTACATGTACACGTAGGGTTGTTTTTATATAAGCCCTGAAAAACTTGTTTTTGCAATTTTAATCAAAGTGTTGGAGGTATGCCCCCCCCCTTCCATGTTTTACTGATAGGTGAACACCAATACAACGTTAAAAAGTTATGACGTTTTCAAATTCATTAATTGTGTCTAACTTAAGCAGATTTAATTTTAAACAAAACTTCCAGAAGAAGCAGTGAACAATGTTTAAAATCTCTACACCAAAAACTCAATTTCATCGAAAATCGGAGATACAAGGTTTTTTGCACTGACGCGACGAAATAAGGTTTATTTTATCTTTAGGTAATCAGATTGCCAAATAACTGTCCTTAAACTCAGAATAACAAGTAGTTAAATCGTTTTTCTGGCTAAACTTATCTTATTTGAACTATTCCTAAAACCCTCATAAATGTAGGCCTAACTTAAATACTTTGTTCTTTACCTTTATACTTGATCTACGCTCACACGGTTACATTCTCCCGTCAGTAAGGGCGATGTTGGGGGGGGGGGGGTTATTATTGTACAATGATAACAATCAAGTGTGTTTATTATAAGCATTGGTAGTCCACACGGTGTCAATTTCATTTTAATTAACTTAAATAAAGACAAAGGAGAGAGGTCTGACTCCGTTGGCAAGATTCAGGAGGTAGAGAATTTGAATCTTCAACGGTAATTATTTCAAAATTATATCACAATTGGTGGTTTGTCGGTATTCTGCCATGTATTACCAATTGTTTGTGTTGATTATACACTGCAAAAACTGTGGTGTGAAATTGATTCTCTTGGTATCTATATGTGACAACACCGATACGGTGTTAATTTCACCAACGATATAGTAATGGGGATAAATAACACCATGTTGGTGTTGTCACATATAGATACCAGAAATAATCAATTTAACACCCCAGTTTTTGCAGTGTACTGACGATCTAAAACTTTATTCTGCTATCGATGGAAAATAAAAGAATATCCCTTGTGATGATTTTTTTTTTAATGTGTCGGTATCCATAACTGTTGTGCTCATGTTGAGTTGATACATCTTGCTTTTTTCATGAAATGAGTCTTCAAAATGTACCACAAACAGATCAAATAATATAGCCTACCGTATCATTGGCGTAATCCCCTTTTTCATCTTCTGCGTGTTGCCCTGTTCACGTCACTTTTAAGAGCGTCCATGAACAAACAGGGAATTGTGTGTACGGCCGATGGCGTGTATGTAATGGTAATACCATAAGAGTGGGGACAGTAGAACAAAGGAATACAAAAGGGACAATGCTGTCCTCACATTGGAATCCTTTGTACTTTTGTGTCCTCACATTTTTTCGTGCGCTAAGTCTAAGGAGAGTGTTAAGTTAGAGGGACAAAGGAAAGTCCTCACATAGATAGCAATAAATTGATACATGTACGCGTGCCCAATCTAGGTATTATACATCAATATTTATGGTCCTTGCCAAAAAGCACAAAAACAATGCGCAAAAAAACCCAGTTGGTTTGAGAGTTCTCTGCACAACAAACACATTGTGCATAATGCTTGTTTAGGCGCCATTTATTTGCTAGTTCACAGAGCCTACCTTTATAACACGTGGTAATACACCCACATGTAACCAGTCTTCGACCAATCAGAGTGCGTAGTAATGACCGGGTGGGTGCTGGCCGCTGTCAGTGGACCGAGCCGAAGGCAGTTGTGACAACGTACGGTTACGACAACCGCAACGTTTATCAACACACTGCAAAGAACGTGGGTGTTAAAATTGACACCATGGGTGTTTTCACACATTTATAGATGTAAAAAAAGAATCAAATTTTACAGCACTGGGTGTTAAAATAACTCTACCTTCTGCTAACAGAATTACAATGGTGATATTTTAACACCCCGTGATGTTTTGATTCGCTCTTGGAAAATATACTTTTTTGTGCCAACACCAAAAGTTCAATTTTAACACCCCAGTTTTCGCAGTGCAATTAAGGTTTTGCAGGCTAGTTTCAGCAAACAAAGCATTACTTTTATGGGCCTATTGATTTAATCCTACAACATTTATACATTCTTTGTTGGTTACAATTTTACATTAAACGATTGTTCTTTGGTCAAAAGCGTACCGACCCTTGCTAAATTAGAAAAGAACCTGAACAAAATCGTAATGAAAGAAATTCTTCAAAATTTGAAAAAATTATTTTGAACTAGCTTAATGAATGAGTGAATGGTAAGAAATGAAGTTCTCGAATCACAAAATATGATTCTCCAAAAAAACATTTAGTAGAAACACAATCTTTGCTGTCTTTTAATTAACAAAGGAGAAAAGAAAGAAAGAAATTGAACGTCTCGAGAAGAAGGAAACCCTACTTAATACGATAAAATAAAACTCGCGCGACAGTGAACGGTGAGGATGAATTTGATCAATAAAATTGAACGACATTGTTGTAACTCATTATTGGTGTGTTACTTGAGTTCGATCTCTAAGAATGAGTCATACTACGCACGTGTGTGTAACCAGACACTTGTATTCGTTTATTTACCTATTCATACATTTCAGAGCGTTGGCACATAATGTGGGTATTTAATGTATCAAACTGTTCATTTTATAATTGATTCGATTTAATTTCTATAACTTGTTTTATAAGGGGGCAAGGTTTCTGAGCTGGGAGGGGTCATGGAGTTTCCATAATTATGTGTTTCTCAAAAAAACTATGATGAGGCCAGTAGACTTGCCTCAGCCTTTGTAAAGATTTACAAGTTTACTCACATGGACACTTCATTTGGAATTTAGGAAGCGATGTTCAAATCAAGTAATCGAAATTGGTGATTGAAATACTAAATGACCTTGATTGCCCCCAGCGACTAATTTTTCACCAATAGCAATTGTTTTTCTTCAAACAAATTGAAACTGTGGTTTTTCAGCAGAATGGAGAATAGTGGTGTACAACTGTCTCTTGAAGAAAAAAGGCAGCAATGTAATAAAGTGTCGTCACTACCGTTTGAAGAGCAGCGCACAATCGTAGACGATATGTACCGAGAGTGGATTAAAGACGATGGTTACGAAAAGGTAAAACGCTCGAATTTGTCAAATGAAAAAAGGGGAAACAAAACAACAACTTGGATTATAACTTTCTAAGCTTCCAAAAAAAGGTGTGTTTTTTTCTTCTTGCTTCCCTCTTTTTCCCTTAAATTTGAAGGCACGGATTCTGGCATCGAGGTAACTTGTTATTTTGTATTTATAGTGTTAATGATAGTGGCTTCTTATATAAAGTGCTGAAATGCGTCACTCAGTGACGCTCATTGCGCTCCACTTCTGCGGACCCTGTAAAAATCCCACCAATTACATAATCCTCATGTGATAAATTAAGGGTGTGACATTTGGAGAAAAAAAGGAAAACAACAGTTTTTAAAGTTTAGTACAAACTTTTTATTCCACACCACTCTTCTCTTTGATCGTTTGTAACTTGTAGACTTCACTCGTGCAACTTTCTTCTCACTGAACTTTCAGACAGGTAGCTTACTACGAGTCAACGTGTTCAAAACACCACTGCTCGCCTCGTCTCACGCACACCTCGTTCTCAAAAATATCAACCATCTTACAAAAACTCAACTCACTCCCAATCAAAATGCGTATCGCGAACCAGTTAAATCTCCTCGTTTACAAAATGATTCATTGCCATCTCCTGACTAGATATATGTTCTCTCCTTTAAATAAATTCCTGTTCGCCCCCTTCGTTCTGCTGGCCGATCCCTACTGACGCAAACTACTTTTTTTAGAAAACTATTTGGTCAAAAAGTATTTAACTTCACTGCACCTTCATTATGGAACGATATTCGCCAAGCTGACTCTTTTCTGATTTTCGAGGGATTTTTAAAGACTCATTTGTTTGAATCCTTATAATTATTTGTAATAAAATGTTTTATTAATATCATTTCATTATTTTATGTGGTGTGTCAGGCACGAAGCTCCTGCATTAAGCGCAACATAAATGTCTCTTATTACTATTATTATTACTAATATTATTACTATTGTTATTATTATTATCAAAACGGCATTTCTGTTAAATTTGGACCATTAAACCAATTATTTGATATTTTTTTATATGAGGTGTATGTAGTCGGTTTTAAATGCTCGTGTTAATAATAATAATAATAATAATAACAAAAATACGAGACATTTATATGGCACTTAATGCAGGAGCTTTTATGCACAGCAACAACATAAAACAATGAACACAAAAATACTAAAAGCAATAGTTACAAAAAGAAAGATCCAAACAAATGAGTCTTTAAAAGTCTCTTGAAAATCTGATGAGAGTCAGCGGGAAGTTTGAACTTAGCCTCAACTTATTCCTTCGTCTAATTTTGTTTTAGCTAATTTTGTGATGTTATTTTATTTATTTACTTTTTTTATTTATGTATTATGGTTTTTTTTATTGTTTTATTTAGGATATGAAGAGTGTTGGCTATGTTGCACACATTGAACTAGGTCAAGAGATTTCGAAGTGGATTACCGACAAGACGTGCCGAATACTTGACTGCGCTTCTGGAACCGGCCTGCTAGGTCAAGAGGTATACATAGTTGAGGCTCTTTTTCCCGTTCTTTTTTTTTTCTCTCTTTATTTTTTGAGGGGGGTGTTTCTTAGATGTTTAGGAAAAACTTCGAGTAACTAAGGAATAGGGAATTCTCAGAATTCTTTAAAAAGTCAAAAAGGCATCACGTCATCTGAATCTGAGTTTTAAAAAAACAACAACACAGGGGGAAAAGCGGATACACATTTTAAACTTGGATTAGAGATGGATGTTTTTAGAGAATAACATATTCATTTTAAACTGCAACTTTTAATTACTGGTTTTGTTTTATTTGTAGCGTACAAATATCGGTACAGCTCGAAAACTGCTTTAAAACAACAAAACACTTTTTGGTTACCATGTCCTCTCCAAAATTGTACAAAATCGCTCCAGTTTTTACACACACAAAAGACTATCGTTACATTGACTTCTTTTTCTGCACTTACCCTGTTTTTCTTTTCTTGTCTTTTTTACTGTTCCTTATTAGCCAGCAACTTAAAAAGAACCCCAAAGTAATACATACACTGAAAATGTCATCTTTTGCATTTGACTTAAGTTTCATCCTTACGTTTCCAGTGTTTTTTTGTTCTATTTGATCCAACCCGCAGCTATCTCTTGGATTCAAGAAAATGCCACCATACCCATGAATTTCTCGCCTTTTAGTATTACATGTTATTGCATTGTTTCATTCTTGTCATTAGATATAATATTTGAACTTTTCCTTTTCCTGTTTTTAAACAGCTGAAAAGGTTAGGATTCACAAATTTGGATGCCCTCGACGCATCACAGGAATTACTTAATTACAGCATGAGGAAAGAGGTTTACCATAACTACATTCGTGGACTTCTTGGACCAGAGAAAATGAAACTTGAAAGCGGTAATATTAATCATCAATTTTTGTTGCCGAGAAGTAAAATCTATTTGAAAGATTTGTTGACCGAGGTAACATGCCTCCCTCTTCAAGTATTTCACCGTGCCATGACAAAACAAATAACACATTCATCTAGTTCTTTAACGCGAGGGAAAATAATCAGGTCTGTGGTTTATGTTCTTTGCTGTTTACTGCTGTGTCAGTCACTGGTAGTTAGAATAAGGCATATTATTCTAAACAACCAGTTTTGCTCAATGTTCAACAACTAAGGATCCATCCACTCTTTGCTCTAGAATCCAACCCACCTTTCATTGGCCCTTGTCCAAGGATGGGTACCCAATGTTTTGGGTCACGTTATAATTCCTTACAGTCCGCAGTCCTCTATGAGCAAGAAGTCCTGAAGTCCTAAAAGTCCAGCTTGCAAACGACAAAATGAAAGGGTATTGTAACTGATCTGTTGGTAGTGATAGAGCTCACTCAACAGTGTTTGCTCGGTATACTCACAAGATAGTTACTGTATCACCAAGAAGCATGCACCAGAGCAAATTAATGATCCTTGTAAAACCGATATCAAAAATGATGATAAACAACTACTGAATACAGATCTAAAAACATTCACAAAATAAATACATGAAGTGTAGAATGTGTTGAAAACACAGAGTTCAAAGAAGGGTAGTGGATTGCAGATAAAAAACAACGACTAAGAATAAGAAAGAGGAAAGACAAAGCAGCCCATGAATAGCGCCCTCTTGTCGAAGTGTTGTGTAGAAGTCAATTAGGTATTTAATTATTTGCTTTAAATATTTTTAACGAAGTATTTTATCCCCGTTTATTAGAGTGGATGAAGGAAGAAGGAATTGTCCTCTACTTAACAAGGACGAGCATTCACCAAAAGACATACAAAGCACAAAAATACTCTCCTGCAATTGATTAATTTCTCAGAGTACAGTAGCAGAACACAAACTAATTTAACGAAATAGTAGCAGTGGGTACAATAGTAAAACATTGTAAAAAAACAACTTCGCAAGTCTGGCTAGATGTTACGATATTCAATATAGGAAACTGGAACTTTAATCTATTGTTGGAACGTGAAATACGCATGGGCGCCATTTTAGTAATAATACACTTTGTTTTTATCGTTGATAGCAATGGTCATTATTTGCACTGATACATTGTTGAATCAAAAAAGTTGCTTGCTCCAAGTGCGCATTAAGTGCATATTTCACATTTCAGCCTTCAGGGGTCTAGAATCTTTGGGTGTGCCCTTTCTCGCTTAAGAGTCAAACGGTTACGAGAACGGTCGCGAACTCAACTGTTTTCAAAAAAGTATTTTAGTTGCATCAGAACTATGCACACTATGGGTGCATGTAATTGGTTAGAAAGTTAGAAGGGAGTCGGTTTTTTATTTCACGTTTACTAAAATATCCAATTGTTGAATTGTTTATTTATTTGTAATATATGGTTTTTTTTAACTTCTCTTTTTCCATATATCCATAAATATTATATGTAGAGTTTTAACATTTGTCTAATAGCTGTTTGAGGGTTTTAGAAGTTTGTTTTGTAATATTATTTGACTTTTATCATTATAACCTTTTTTGGGGGGGTTTCCATTTTGTTCCCAGACGTGTACGATGCTGTTGTGTTTTCGGCCTGCTTCGGGAATATTCACACACAATCGGACTGTTTTCCGGAACTAATACGAATAACCAAACCAGGTAGGTTTATTTGTATTTATTGCTAGAAAATTGTCAATAAAAATAAAGACATTTCAACAAAAACTAAATGTCAACCCCTGCCAAAGGTAGGTCAAAAAATAACAAGAATTTTAGTTTTTGTTAAACACAAAAACAAGGTGGTTGTGATTGAATGACGAGTAATTATTGAATGAATTGACGACGACATTTTACCTTCTCAATCAAATGTGTGGTTCAGCAGTAATGATTTTATTCATAAATTAAACTTAAACTTCCGGTTTGTACCGGATGTCGAGCCAAATGGGGTAAGACTCTGTGGAGCGTTTGTGTGGTTGTTGAGACCTTTCTGATGATTCAAAAGTTGTAACAATTCGATGTGTGTTTCAGGAGATATATTTTTTCAAACATGAAATTTAAACTTCTAGTATAAACAACAAATTAATGTCAAGTAAGTATACACATCACTGTGTATCGTTTTAAAAGTTTTTAAAGACATTTCCGGTGAATTAAAATTGTGAAATCGAATTTGTGGTTTCACTTGTTTATGAGTTAATTGTTTGTAAAATAAACTTAAACATCCGGTTTGAGCAGCAAGTCAAGGTCTAATGTGATGTGTAGTGTTTGGTAAGTTGTTGAAAACCCTTCCGAAGATGTATAGAATGTAAAAGTCCAACGTGTAGTTTAAGAGTTATGGATTTTTCAAAATATTAAAAATTAATTTAATTGTATTCAATACGTGATGAAATCATCATGACATTATGAAAATTGAGCCGCCTTCATATTGTGAATTAAGTGTCGGATTAGTTTCAAAGCTCAATGCGGTTTCAATCTTGTGTTATGGTATAGAGAAGTGTTGCGTGGAAGAAGAAGTATGAGGAGAAGATCAACACCAAGTGTTCAGGTCGTGTGAGCAGCCAGTAGTTATACAGAGTTAAAAGAAACTGCAAATAGCAATATGAACTTACCATTAAATAAAGCTTCATGGGACATATTTTATTTAAATTTCCAGTTTTAACAGGAAGCGAGGTCAAATCAGGTTTAAAAAGTAAGCCAAATGATGTCATGGTAACACAACTACAATGGTGTCAATTACAAGTGTATATCTTTATATGTGTGGATTGTGAAATTAGGAGGTGTGTCTTTATTAGCGGACAACTATGCTCACATTTGAGCCTTGATTTAGGGTGCCCATGAACGTCTGTTTGGAAGACTAACTGATCGTAACTACGGAGACTACATAATCGCCACATCGTCATGATGATGTTGAATCCATCCATACGCATAATGTATGTGTACAGTAAACAGTGCCCTTATACAGTTCCCGATGCAATATCAATGTGGGTCAAGACGACCGTGCCCTTTAACGTCCGGTTTGGCTGGAAGTTTAATGTCAAACTGGTGTAAACTCTGTGGAAAAGTTTGAGCTGGCTAAAATATCTATAGACGGCCAGCTTATATGTTCTCGGTGGATTTGCATTGTTACGTTATTCATTTTCACACAGTAAGTACTGGAAGGTTAAAGTGCCTTTTTGTGTGCTTACGGTTAGCAGCGATATGAAATTGAAACTCGAGCAGTAAGCACAAATCCGGCCGTTTAGTAGCCTTGTCCAAGGCTCTTTACGCAAGCACCCCGCTTTGAATTCACCAGGTAGCATAACAATACTGGCACGGTACTGCAGTACTTGATATACAGTAAACCGTTGGGTCGAAGCATGGTTTTTCAACCTCGTACCAAAAAACGAGGCCGAAACAGAGCTTTGTTCCCACTGTAAAAAGGTCAGATTGTGGGCGGAGTTGCTTTATGCCGAGGGTGTATGCTCATTGGGTAAACACACATCATAACGTAAAAACGAGAGTTTATGATTGGACGATTATCCGCTCAGTACAGGAAATGAATATTCTATATCCGATTCCAGCATACGTGATTAGCACTGGAATCCCTGCGCAATGATGAATACAAACATAAGCTGCCGTTTACAGTGGGAACAAGGCTCTGTTTTGGCCTCGTTTTTTGGTACGAGGTTGAAAAACCATGCTTCGACCCCACGGTATACTGTATATCAAGTACTGCAGTACCGTGCCGGTATTGTTGCTATCTGGTGAATTCAAAGCGGGGTGCTTGCGTAAAGAGCCTTTGACAAGACTAGCCGTTTAGCAGCTCTCTGAAATTGGGCCCGGGTTCAAGATCCTTCGACTGATAATGCTATTGAACATGACTTCTGGATGTTTTAGTCTTTAGATACGACGAAGGTGTGTCATCTCATTAACATAGCTGTGCTATAAGGGTAGCTTCGAAGAAGATAGAACAAATCCAAAAGTATCAAGACCTATAGCCAGGGAACTTTGTTGCTAAAGGTATTGGAGCACTTGGTACCATTCCTAAAGCAATAGGGAAACATATAGATGGAGTATGAAAGTGTTGGACGTAGATCGGTTACAGAAGGTACCACTTTGGGAACCATACAGCGAAAATCCTGAGAAAGACCCTTGAGATCTAAGGCTACGGGACGTAGCCCAAATCGAGGAGTTACAGGCACAAATAAAAATCATGTTATATTTCCTTTTGCACGCATGCTGTGATAAGATGAAATACTAATAATAATTATTATTTTTAAAAAGCACAAACTGGACATTTCTACTTACAGGTGGCTATATCATGTTCAACGTACGAAGATCGGTTCTTCTGAATGATGAGTATTGTTTCAACGGCGCATTGGATGCATCTCTACACGACTTTGACAACAAAGGAAAATGGAGATATCTGATGAAAAAAGAGCAAATTTACATGACAAACAGAGAATGCTCAGGGGAGGAGGAGTACTGCTATGCTTTCGTTTGTAAAGTACTTTGAGCACATTATACTTGGTTTTATCTCAAAAATAAAGTTGATAGTTTTCGTTATAATGACCATTCATTAAACCTTTTACAAATAACAATAATCTCATACCGGTTTGTCAACGTAGATCAAGAAAAAGGTAAATGGTGTTTGAAACACAATTTACACATAATTACTTAAACAGAATGAATGAAAACAAAAGCAGACAGAGAGCATAAACAGAGAGAAAATGTTCACACCCATCCCCTTAATTAAAACCCTAATCCTAACTTAAAGGAGTCTCAAAGGTACTAATATAAACAGTCTTGCAACAGAGCAAACACTCCAATCATGCAGATAGTGCATACAAATAAATGATAAGGTAACTGAAATCTGTTTTGTTTTATTTTTAAACCTCGTTGCTGTTTAGCCTTGGAGACTGGGGCTGCCTTCATGATGACGTTTATGTTAATGAAGACGGTTTATTTGGCTGAACAGAGGGGCCTGGCCCATTTTGGGCTTAATCCAAATGACCAGTTTGCTTGTGAGCCTGTTTCCAAAATGGGTCATACCCCTGAGGTCCCGAATTAGGGCCAACATTTTTTAGAAACACTCTCGACTTACAGGTTGTACACTGCGTTCTATAATTTGTATGTCTATATTTTTACATATAAAATTAGTAGGGGAGATGGCCTTAGCTTTCGATCCAAACCGGACCTTCGTCAGAGGCATAAACAAGAACAAACAGAAACATATCCATTTATAGCAAACAGAGAAGCAAATGAGTGAAAGTATCCAGAAAAAAAGCGGGAAAATGTAGCCAATCAGAGTTGTAAATTTACAAACAATGAGGTGGCTAAGAATCAATCAGAGTAAAGTATAGGGACAAAATATGGTAAGCGTGAAAGGCCGAATCACTGGACCATAAAGATGGTACCGCATTGTACAATGCGGAAAACATGAAAGGGTAGGATTAGAGGGCAAGCCGCATAGGATAATGCAACTAACAATTTCTTTTTACAGAGATGTAGCAAACCTATTGCAGGTTTAGTGTATTTTTTTGGTTTTGTTTTGCGTTGAACATGTAGTTTTGTTTTGTTTTTAGGGTAGTTTTTCCCCTTACGTGTGGTTAATTAACCCTGTCGGTTTTCTTGTTGTTTAGTTAGTTGAATTATCTACAAGAACACTTTATTGTAAAACTAAGGTCTCATTTGCAATTTTCATACTGAAATCATAAATTGTTGAACGTGAGAGAAAAGAAGGACAAAACCAAAGGAATTAATTTATACGCTTTACATTCGGCAAGATAATAACAAGACATGAATAAATAGTAAAAAAAAAAAAAACTTTAAAAAGCTGTACAAAGTTATAATTATGTTTAGTTCAGAGGCTGGGACGGCAAATCAATGTCATCTAATTACAAAATAAAACATTCGTAAAATTTGGCCTGCATACAGGCAATCAATATGATCGCAAAAAACTGCATTTAAGAAAAGCTACATTTGTCTTAATAGTGCTATCACCTGGGGCTCTTTTGAAAATATTAAGACTGGGTTAAACACATTTGTATCAATATTATCAAATTGTTATAATGTGAAAAGATTATTTGGGTTTCATTAGGGGTAAGGTTTTGGGTTTGATTTTAGGGTTAGGATGATGTTCAATGTTCGACCAAGACTAGGTTAGAATCAAAGTAATAAGGGTCAGGGTTAGGGTCAAAATTAGCTTTAATGTGGGTTTTTATGAACATTTTACTCAAGGGTCTGTTTTGAACTTAGGGTCTTGTGGTTTTTCTGCTTCAATTTCAGGGTCATGTCAATGGGTCTGGATCATGTAATCATTGTTAGAAAAAAACCTAAACTGTTTGTGTTTGTCCAGAGAACAAATACCCATTGTCTAGTTGTTGTTATTTAATTTGTTATTATTATTGTTGTCGTCGTCGTCGTCGTCGTCGTCGTCGTCGTCGTCGTCGACATTAATATTATTATGATTGTAATAATAATTGTTACTGTTGTTATTTGTTCTTAGTTTTAGCATAGAGGTATGGGCTTTAATGTTTTGTATGTTGTATACTTAGGGCCTACTTGTGTTTTTACCTTTAAGGTTGAGGAAACTTTCCAATCTATGTTTAAAAATACCTTATGCATGTTTACAATACATGACAATTTCGAATATCAGTTTGGATGTATTATTCCACAAAGTTTAATCCTTTATTCTACTTAGCTTATAAGATGTTTGCTGTGCACCACACGGTAATCCATCCCTTATTCAGTTACGTTATAAATGAACTGTTGTTTTGTACTTCCTGTCGGGACTTTGATTTGTGACTCATGAACTGGGGTGAGGGCACAATAGGCCGGCCGGCCTCGGTTTTGTTTTCCTCCCCCAATTTTTTTTTTTTTTAAGTTATCGACTGATTTTATGAAACTTCAAACGTTTTTTTTAAACAAATGTAGAAAGGCTGAAGGGAAATCATTAGCTTTGATAAGAGCTAAATTAAACAACACTCGCGGAAAAACCTGTAATCTCAAGTGCGTAACTTTGATTTCTGAGCCATTAATACAAACTTAAAATATAAATAATAGTAATGGACGGCCCCACACTCCAAAAACAATAATTGCTCAACATTTTGTACATTTTTTACCCTGTCGGTATTAAAAAGGGAATATTGTCGTTTACTTGGGTAAATGTTTTTGCTCAACACCCAAAGTGTGAAAAAGGTTCGTGTAAAGAAGTTTGTTAAGAAATGTACCCATTTGACGACCATGTTTTTTTTTCTTTTCTAAAATTCGGTAAACGGTACCCAACCAGCACTGTTGCATATTTAGTTTACCCACCCCCACCCCTATTGTGTTGCTGTTTTACTTGTTGTGTAGAATTTAGTTGTAGCTGTGTTCCTTTTGGAAGGCTGTTGTTGATTTACATATACAACAAATGGGGGAAAGAAACAATTAAGATAAAATACTTTTATTCAACTCTTATTAAACTATACCAATGGATACATGAACAACAAACATCAACGTCCTGCAGCATCAGTATTACGTCCACCCCATCCATCTTTAATGCCAGTCAATCACGTCCACCCCATCCATCTTTAATGCCAGTCAATCACGTCCACCTAATCCATCTTTAATGCCAGTCAATCACGTCCACCTAATCCATCCTTAATGCCAGTCAATCACGTCCACCTAATCCATCTTTAATGCCAGTCAATCACGTCCACCTAATCCATCTTTAATGCCAGTCAATCACGTCCACCTAATCCATCTTTAATGCCAGTCAATCACGTCCACCTAATCCATCCTTAATGCCAGTCAATCACGTCCACCTAATCCATCTTTAATGCCAGTCAATCACGTCCACCTAATCCATCTTTAATGCCAGTCAATCACGTCCACCTAATCCATCTTTAATGCCAGTCAATCACGTCCACCTAATCCATCCTTAATGCCAGTCAATCACGTCCACCTAATCCATCTTTAATGCCAGTCAATCACGTCCACCTAATCCATCTTTAATGCCAGTCAATCACGTCCACCTAATCCATCTTTAATGCCAGTCAATCACGTCCACCTAATCCATCTTTAATGCCAGTCAATCACGTCCACCTAATCCATCTTTAATGCCAGTCAATCACGACCACCCCATCCATCTTTAATGCCAGTCAATCACGTCCACCTAATCCATCTTTAATGCCAGTCAATCACGTCCACCTAATCCATCTTTAATGCCAGTCAATCACGTCCACCTAATCCATCTTTAATGCCAGTCATTCACGTCCACCCCATCCATCTTTAATGCCAGTCATTTTGAAGTAGGAGTCACTCAAACTTGAAACTTTCGACAATGTTTTTTGTTTTAACTGTTAGCTAGATCTTCTTCTTTCCAAGTTACTGCAAATTTTGCAAATGACCTCCATTAATAGAACAAAATGTCATCATTTTGAAAATTGTCGAATTTAGAGGTGACACTTATATATACACTTCAAAGCATACAGTGCAATACCATTTTGCAAAATTACTGTCATTTATATCATATTATAGCCGCATTTAAAATATATGGGGGTAATACAGTTTTGGGGTCGAACAAACTACCAACGACCTCTGTTTATTGTGCCGGCGTTCTACTAACTGAGTTATTCAGCCCTTGTTGGCAGTCTCCCTATTTGTCAACATCTTTGTTCAGGGAGGCAGTCAGAAGCCATTCAACCGTAAGCTGCCGGATAGCCAGGAATCACCTTCGGGGGATGTGACTTTTTATATGTCAAATATCAAGTTATAAACCACAACTGACTTTGACTTGGTAAATTTGAAATAATTTGGAATTGAACAAAGATAAAATTAATGGAGCGGGAGTTTGAACCAACAAGAGCGTGTAAATGTAAAACGCATCCGGGAATGCGATCAGAACGGGCTTCCGGAAAGCAATACAGTAATTATAGTTCAACAGGTTGGTATCCAACAAGGTTCATTTATTTCTTTGTTGAAAATAACAATTTATCTTAAATAAAATTAGTAGAAAAAATCCTTTATAAGGCGCCTTATTTAAAATACCCCAAACCTCAAACAATGACAAATATATTTTTTAGGGATTTTAGCCTCGCAGCTGAAACGCCTATTGTTTTGGTCAAGATTGTTCGTTTATTTCGTATTATTTTTTAACGGCCTTTTCTCTTGGGTTTTGTTCACAGATTTAGTTGTGAGATAATCGTAAGATTAACATGTTTATATCAGTACAAGTTATACATCACATCAAGGCTTAGGTAATTAACTTCGTTATTGTAACGTATAATTAGCTCAACATCTTTTGAAATTATTGTTTTAGTAAAAAAATTGTTTGGTAGGCAGAACAAAAAGTTGTTTTAACATAAGTTAATTGTTAGTTTACAATATTAAACAAATCATTTTGAAAACATAAATGCCAATAAAACCAATCAAATTATAATGTATTTCCACAATAACTAACCATTAATTGCTAATTCTAGACTCCATTACTAAAACGCTCTGCTGTACAATGGGAAAGAGATTGCGCTGCATTTTGCATCGACATACACATTTCCTTTCTGTTCAAAACAGGAAGCCAAAAAAAAATCAAAAAAAAAATCCTACTTCTTTATACCGACAGTTAGGAAGTCTGCTCACAATTTTTTTTTCATTGTGTATAACAAAAATAGCTAAATACTTTATTCGTACATATATATGTCAGAGTTGTTTCGGTCCTTAATTAATTCCTTACACATATCGTCACTTCGGGTTTTGCCTGCAGAGCACTGTGTACAAATAATATGCATATTGCGACCTAACGCGACAGGTCACTTCGTGAAAATATACCTTACGCAATGACGTCATCCAGCCGCCATCTAAGAGGTAAAACGGTGACACAAAAATCGAAACAGGCAGATTTGTACGCGCGTCGCACAGGATTTGCCAATGAACAACCTCCTTTTGACCTCTATGCGAGGGCACCTAAAATGACGTCATGTGCATCAGGTACATACTACGCATCAAAATAGGAAACTTCGTGAAAATGCAAATGTCATACACGCGCGCCTGAATTGTGCAGTAGCGCTTTGTATACCATTGGTAAAGTGACGCATCGAGATAGGTCACTTCGTGAAAAAAAAACCGATTACAAAACAGCACTCTCGTGATATGTCGTTTTACTAACTAGTGTAAATACGAAACTATTACGTATTCTATAGTCAATGTTGCTGTAATTGTTAACAGTAATGAGCATATTAATAAATTGATTAAAACCCGATTTCCAAAAAAAAAATGACAGAAATGTCACAACGTGGTACGTGTGGAGGTATCCTGCGAGGGTTTTGTGTTTGAAAAGCCTTCGGAGCGCCGCTGCAGCCCTAGGCTGAATACTCCCCAGGGAGCTGAGGCAGATTACAAGAATGTTATAGGCCAAATGACCTGGGCCCAATTTCATGGCTCTGCTTACCGTAAGCAAAACATCGGCGCTTACGGAAGCAGGGAATTATTTGCTTAAGTCAAGCGTATTTCACGGGTTAGCAGAACAACAAATTATTGTGCGCGTGCGTATTCCACGTTTCTGGGCATTCTTCGCTTACACAGCTAGCGCAGAAATGGTGATCGTAAGCGCAGAATTCAGCGGTAAGCAGTGCCATGGAATTGGGCCCAAGGCACTTATGTAAAGTGTAATGTTACGTTATTGTAAAATGCGCTACAAAAAAACTGGCTATTATTAGATGTTCGTGCAACATGTGCACGAACACCTATTGTTTTTGTTCTTTTTTTCGTCTCCATCTTTTTCTTCTTTTTCTTCCAGAGAACTCTTCTCTACAGCATAACTCAAGATTGAAACTGAATTGAACTTTGAAACTCATCAGACAATTGAACCTTATTCTAAGGACGGCAAAGAACTGTAGACGTCATTGTGACGTCATCTGGTGTCGAATAACAATGTTTTTAAGGGTGAAAACTGACCATATGCTAATTGCTGTATCTTCGTAAATTTGAAAGCTATAATGTTCATATTTAGGCAGATCAAGATCAGGGCAACATTTGAAAAGTTAACGCAAAAATCGTATGACCTTTACTTCCGGTCGTACTGAAAGGTCAAAGTCTTCATTTGTGGGGGTTTTCGTTCAAAAAATCAAATTTTTTGTCATAACCCAAGATTGCAATTAAACTGAACATCGAAACTCATCAGACAATTCAACCTTTTTACCAAGACCACACAAATTTGATGTCATGGTGACGTCATCGGGTATTGAATAACAATAAATCAAAGTTTAATATTTTTAAAGAGACCAACTTATGAATCACATGTTGGATTTAGACAATCTACATCTCATCGGACAGGTCAATAAATGGTTAACAAATGCTACACAAAAATCTGACACCATTTGACCTTGACTTCTGGTTCAAACCGGAAGGAGACAAATCGCAAAAATGTTGATCTAAAAATCTACGTAATATTTCAAAACAAATTTTGCATCACGTTGTACATGAGTGATCCTGCTCAAACTTTTGCACAGAGATGATAACATTTTAACCTTTGCATCGGGTCGCGACTGGACGCCAAAGCGCACGTGCCTGTGGACCTACGATGTATGACAACGCACTTTAGTAAAGGCCTACACGTACCTACTCCGATCCTGTATACAGCCGGCCACGTGTACATTGCACAAGCAGTTCAAGTTAACATGTACATGTACTGTGTACAGCTACATAATACGTTTGGGTCGCTCGCTTTTTCATTGTACGTGTATATTGCACACCCAAATAGTTAGATTCCGTGTAATATTTTAAAAATTCTTAACTCCTGAGCCACACATTGATATTTTTCAATCTATACCTGATCTGAAAGGTCTTGATATATTTAACACATGCGGCACCAAAATTTGACCCCGATTTACCTAAACTTTCGGTTCTTTTAATGTTTTCAAAAATTCATAACTTCCAAAAAACAAATTGAAATTTTACAAACTATAAATCTTTGGAAAAGTATGTATCAACTTAAGAAACCATACATTGAATGTGACCCTAATTGACCTTGACTTCCGGTTTAAACCGGAAGATCAAAATAATAAAAAAACAAAAATCATAACTACTGAACCACACATTGTTTTTTTATATAATCCATACGTCATCTGAAAGGTCTTAATAAATTAAACGAGCGCTTTACAAAATGTCACCCCGTTTTACCGTAACTTCCGGTTCAAGCCGGAAGTTGAAATTTAATATTTAAAAAAATCATAACTTCTGAACCACACATTGGATTTTTACAAACTATACATCATTGGGAAAGTATGTATCAACTTAAAAAACGGTACACTTAGTGTGACCCCATTTGACCCTGACTTCCGGTTCGAACCGGAAGATCAAATTAATATTTAGTAAAATCATCACTTCTGAAACACACATTGAATTTGTATCATCTTTAGGTCACCAGAAAGGCAACAAAAATCTAAACAAACGCTACACTTTGTTTGACCCTTCCAGTTCATCCTGGAAGTGGATTTTTTTCAAAAAATCTAAACTTCTTAACTACCTACACATTGTTTTGTTTTTTACAATGTATAAATAATTTGGAAAGTATTTAACAACTTAAGCATTGATACACAGAATGCGACCTCATTTGACCTTGACTTCAAGTTCAAACCGGAAATTGATGTCACAAAAAACCTAATGTCCAGTTATTATTATTATTACTATTATTATTTAAACGTTAAACAAAAAACAAGCAAAAAGTTGTTACTGCCTCTGTACTAAGTAATGTTCACTATCTGTGATAAGTAACACTTCACCGGTTTCTCCTTTTTCTGAGCAAATTTCGCTTCGCATACAATCCATGATGTCTTTCTTAATATACGCAGGCGTACTCTGAACGAACGCATCGATATGTGTGATAAAGTTGAGAAGCTCGTTTCCATCCTTTGAGAGTAAATCGGGCTCATCAAAACAAATCGTGATGTCACAACGAGACTTGATATGGTCAACCAAATAAACTGGGATATTTTGTAACTGCAAAGCAGCTTCAACGTCTTGTGATGTCAGGAAATGTTCAATACAGCCAAACTTGTTGCGTATATACTGCCATAGCTTCCCGATACCCCTGTCACCTGCCAAAAGTATTTACAGAAACAAAAAAACAGCTGAGCCGTGTGGTTCTCGACATCATAATGTGATAAATGGGGGGGGTGTCAACATAACACGGAGAACAATTTATGTTAACATTCAATTGTATGCTTAAGAAACAGTATAAAGAAGAAGAATGCTTATTGAAAATCAGTTTAAATTCATCAACTGTTTTATACCAATTACACATTACTACATAACGGGAAAGCTCCATTTCAGAAAAAAAGGCTAGAACAAGCATCATTTTCACGTGACAGCTCACACTTGGTATATCCATGTAAATCCTTTTCCAAACAGTGAACTTATCAGGACCAAGCACAAAGGGCTAGCTGCTTATCCATTAAGTGTAATGACCAAAGTATGGTAAACACACCACTGGTGACAAGGATAACAAGTTTTCGAGCTTTTGTGGCGAAACTCAGACAAACTTTAAATGAGGTTATAATGTATAAAATCGGTGTATACAAATCCTTCAATAAGCAGCTATAGGCTGCATGTTTTTGAGTTAATATACTGTAAACAACGATCAAGGAAGTTAACTGAACCAACGTGATCCAAAGTAGGCTAAAACTAAAAAAAAGTTGTTTGTAGTTGTGTTAATTATATATATTTATCGACAAAGTGAAGGATTTCCGTTAGTATCAAAACCAAATAAAATAAGGGGCCAACCCAGAAGCTTAGAGGTCATCTGGTTCAAACCATTCACCGATCATCGGGATAACTAAATACTGTTTAAATGTTGAAAACATATTGCTTCAAAATGGCTGCGTCGTGTCTAAAAATGGCTGCACCTATACTCCCTAGGCATTTAACCTTGGGGAACATAAATTACGTAATAATTGATCGTATGACAAGCGTACTACTACAATTTGTAGTAATTAGTAGGTTTGGTGAAATCTTACCACACCCGGGGATAAAGCTGTAAACCCATTATTATCAATCCCAATACCTTTCAGAGGGTTTGTAAATGTTGTCAGTCATAATAATTGTAAAACAAATAATTTCCAATGTTATTTTGGTAAATTATTTTGCTAAATACAGGCCTAATGCATACCTGCGAATGCAAACTGTATTGCGTGACACTAACTATAGTTTATAGAATGTTTTTTGGAAATCTACCCCCCCCCCGCACCCATGTGGATGTTTGTTTTGGCATTTTGTTTGTTACCTTGATAAAGGTCAACACTTTTCACACAGGCTTCCTCTGAAAGCTAAGATACAGACTGATTGATGGTTGTATCAAGTACCCTATCCCTTGAGACTTTTCCAAGATTTATGTGCCCTCCCGACCGCAGGATTTGTAATGAGATTTTCAAGGTGAATGAACCCTATACTGTGCAAATAACACCAGCCATATGTTTCTGCATGGTTTGATGGTGGACTGCCCAAAAGTTGATTTTTTTATTTATTTCCTGGGCGGAATTATGGGGAAAAAAGGCAAAAACCTACTACAGACTGTTGTAATGTCCATTACCTGAAAGGTTGGTGGACTCGGGCAACAGTAACCGAAAACATGTTCTTAGCCCTAGTTGTTTTTAAAGTTCTAGGGCAGCTAAGACAGAAGTGTAAGTTAAGGGATTGTGTTCTTTGAAATGTTAGGCGTACTTTATTATAGTACGCTATTTCCTTGATGTCATTGTACAGGATGAGAGAATATCAGTGACGCACTGCATTATTAAGTTTCTGAAGTACTATTTCAAAAATATGTAGAAAGACAAAATACTACAACAAAAACTTCAAATACCTGACATCACTGTAAAAAGTAGAAGTCCACCTGGCTTCAGCGTCTCATACAAAAATTTAACTGAATTTTGTATATCTCCCAGGTAATAAATGCAACTAATCGCACTGACAAAGTCGAACTTGCCAACTCCGCTGATCGCTTTGTATTCAGCGAATGTCTTTTGTATCCATTCAAAGTGAATATCGTGTGCTTTTGCAGAGTCTTCTGAAACCAAGGCCTTGTACTTCTGCATCATAGCAGCATCAGGTTCCACAATCACCGCGTTGATTGGAAGATGGTGACGGTCGCGTAATTGTGTCAATATTTTGAAGTCAATTCCACCTAAAGGAAAGGGGCAGTTAAAAAAACGGAGTAAATCTTGAAAAAAAAGTATGTTACGATGGTTTGTACAGCTAGCTACTTAAATGTAAAGATATGCAGAGGCGGTGCAACGGGGGAAGAGGGGAGGGGCAAAGTTAACCCAGTTACATTATTTACCCCTTCCCCATTCGTCCCCCATCCCGTTTTATATAACGTTCCCCCGATGGCTGATATTTAACATTGCCCCCTTCCAAACAACAAACAAACAAACAAACACCCCAATACCCCGACAAACAAACAAACAAACAAACACCCCAACAAACACACAACTACGATTATGCAATTATGTTCACATTGTAAATTAAACTTAAAATTATACTTATCGTTAATTAATTAACACCATCAAAGAGCCAGACCATTTTTTTTTCGCCGGCAAATATCTGGATGTATTTAAGTCTTTAAAAAGTTGGGAACATATACAATGTTAACTGCACTAGGAAAGTGTGGGTCTGCAATGCATCGGGATTGTCAAAGTGAAACGAGTTATCTTGCATCCAATTATTTACAGTTTTTTGAGAATTTGTTGTCTGAATGCTAGATTACTAGTAAGTTGGGTGCGTGTTATGTAAACATCAAAATATTAAAACTTACCGTCTCCGGGTCCAATGCTTAGCACAAACAACTTCCTGTCGCCGAGTTGCAATGTCCCGTCCTTGACGCATGAGGATGATGGTCGGTCTGTTTCCATAGTTTGAAGAACCGGTGTACCTTTGTTTATATGAAGTTTAGTAGCGTTGGTCCGCTCTGGTTCAAATCCATCCTCAGCTGTCTTGGTGATGGGGATAATGGAGTCTAGCAGTACTGGTAGTTTAATATCAAACCATTCGTACATAAACTCACGTCTCCTAGATAATCCCTCGTACATTTGAAGGGTTGATCTGTAAACGTCGGCATTCTTTGCCAACTGCTTTGCTTTGTACATCCTTGAAGGAAACAACCTGTTTTGATATAAAAAGTTAACATGATTATATATAACACTCAATTACGTGGGAGCAAAACTCGCCTATGAAAGACGAATAACAAAATTACATGGTCCCTGGGTCAGCTTGGATGAGTTTATCGACAATATAAACTCATTCCACCCCACCATAAAGTTTACTGCTGAATACTCTCTCACAAGTGTGAACTTTCTAGATGTACCTACAACTAAATCCGCCCGGGCGAAATAGTTATCCGCCCGTGCCAAATAGTTATCCGCCCGTGCGAAATAGTTATCCGCCAGGGCGAAATAGTAATTCGCCCGGGCAAAATAGCTTTTTTGTTTTACCATGTCCTTTATACACTCCCGTAGCCTGCGCTATAGTCAACCTTGTGGTTACCCCCAAACACCTGCTCACATGCACTGGCAGTCAACCACTCGCAACGCAGAATGCAAAGAAACCTACCAGTCAACTCCTCGAGATCTTGCTGCACAACTCACAAATAGATATAGATCGGTGCAATACCATTCCGATCTCCTTGCGCATGCTCACAACTAAATAATTTACTACACACACCATGCGCTGTCAGTTGCAATACCAAAATATAACGATAAGACAACGTACAGCCGAAATGTTGTTTTAATGTTTACAAAATACAACATGTAGACGACGTGACTGCAACAACACAAATACTACGTTTTAACAATACCTACATACAACGTCAAGACGTGCCCGCCACGATTCCAATAATATGCCGTTTGAGAAAAACTAAAATCGGAAGTTGACTTTGTTTGTAGTATTCTTAGGTTATTGACTCTAATTAGGCAGAATTCCTAAACTGAATTGTCCTTCGAAGTTTTTTATTTCATAATGTAGTGTTGAAGCATTAGATTCCAAAGGCCGTGTAGTATGAATACTGTAACGCAAATGAGCGTGTAGTTGGTGCAAGTTAGCTAACCTTTTGCAGACTCTTGAGGGCGCTAGAGTAGCGAGCAGTCGCGCACGCAGCTGGTGTGTAAAAAAAGTAGTGTTGAGCGACGATCGACAGGTAGGAGGGTACAGTGTGCGCTACCTCGACTCGAGCGTGGGCCACTGTTGAATAACTCAAGCGAGACCACGGTGGGGTACCGAGGAGGAAACTTAGGATTAGTTTCTGCGAACTAGGGATTAGTTCTGGTCCGTGTAGGGGAGCGGGTATAACTTACCTTTGCTACCCAAGGAGGGCACCCGTAGCCTGGAGGCTACCAGGAGGCGCTCTAATAGCTGGGGACTAATGGTAGCTAGCGCTAGTTGATTAAGAGGCTATTACAGACCAATCAGTTGTTTATTATTTGAGGGTACTACATTAATCAGTGATTACTTTGAGGTTCCTACGGAGGTGATTTGGTTGAAAATAAAGGAGATTGCTTATCTATATACTTGTTACAATCTGCGTTTTTTCCTGATACATTTATGATTGTCTTGTCCGTAGTCTGTACTGTCTGTCCCCGTGGAGGTTCACCGAGGGTACATTGATTAGCCCTGTGCATTAGGCGGTACGTTTCCGTCTAACGGGCCTACACTAACTGGGTGACCACCGGGGAACAATTGACCGGGGTGTTTGGTAAATCCGTCACAAAACTTTGAATTTGAAAAATAAAAGTGTATTCCTTCCTATAACTATTTTATAGATTGCAATGATGCGGGTACCTATCCCCCTCATAGAGTGTGGTGCCAGTGCCATTCAATGTTCAGAGACGAACGAGAAAGGCTTTGATTCAAGTTGGATTTGGAACAACTTTTTATTTATGTGTAATTTCGATTAAATTTAGATCTTCCTGACTTAAAGCCATTTAATTAATGAACTCTTGAGTAGATTGTGGATTAACGTTTTAATGTAAACACATGAAGCTAAGCGTTACGAAACCAGAACAAAATTGTGGTATACAAAGTTGTTGTTGTTGTTTTTTTTTTGGGGGGGGGGTGGTGAGTAGAATCTTGGGAGACTTACCTTTGGGTTTAATTAGATTCGGAGTGTGATGTCACAAGACTTAAGGTACAATAATTGAACTTAGTTTCTATGCACATACATCATTGACGAATTTAGGATAATTATGGCATTTTAATGTATTGAAATTTTTTAAGCCGTTATTAGTCGTGTTGGGTTCAATCATTAATATCAGTAGAACTTGATATAGAGTGAGTGTACTAAAGCCAAAAATGGGGCAGCATCCCCAGCAGGTGTAAATATATGTAAAGAAATTGTACACACAAGACTTTTGTCAAAGTGACCATCATTCATCAGAATCCAGTATTTTCCAAAAGACGGTTAGAGCTTACTGATGAAATGTTCAGCTACTAAACCAATGGTTCTTTTCAGAACCTCATAATTCATACAAAGATCATTGACAGTAATACTGCAAACATTTCTCAAAAATGCAAACAAATCTGCTATTTCAAAAGTTACTTATTTTTCTTGTGCTATCAGAGCACACTGTTTGAGCAATATGGCGTGATATTTGAGAGCATGAGCTGGACAAAGGCATGGCATAGCCAAAGACATTCCTATATTGTTGATGAGATTGTTGGCTGCTTGTGTATGCATTGCTTTCGTGTTACATACACACCTACTTGTACGTGTATGTTTAATTCTGGCCCCACCCACAATAGAGGGGGTAAATTAAGAGTTTACAAAATTCATATGAAACATTTTGTTTCTTTTTTAATGTTTATATTTAAAAATATTAATCAATTATTTGGCTCATGAAGCCTTACCCTTTTCAACAGACTGTTGTTTCTCGAACAGATTAACTACCATAAAGCCTGTGCTCATTTCGTTCAAATTATATTACAAAATGACACCAGTTTACCCTCAAAGGGAGCTATGACCTGATATAACAAACAAATTGTTGCACGCTTTGTGATGGGGGTCAATGCACTCTCGAGGGGCACTTCGCCCCATCACATATTACTTGTCCTAAAAAAAAATGTATCAAATTCTTAAATCGATTTTTTATTGTTCTAATCAGAAAAAAATCGTTATCGTTAAAGAAGTCTGAAAAAATGTAAATTATTGAATTATAAACATTTTCATGAATTTGTTTTGTTTACTGTTTTCAAAAATTTTCTATCGACTCACCGTTCACTGTCGCGCGAGTTTTATGTTATCGTATTAAAGGTTATTTTAATGTTAGGACAACATCGATGTCGTCATCATCCCGAAAATAACTGCGGTTTCATCTACACACTCAGGTCTAAGTACATATGTAAAGTTTGAGGTTTAACCCTTTTTGGTTAATGGGATATGAGTTTTGAAGTATGGAGTATCCTCTTTCAGTTTCGACCAGGAGTAAAGGTCACAGAGGGTCACACTTGTGAAAGTTTTTAAAAATACTCTGATGTCTTTCACATGGTCAAAAGATCTTGTATGTAGCAAAAAATGTTTTTTCAGATTCGTTTTTGTAAATAACGTTGATTTAATGTTATGACGTCATTGATGACGTCATCATCCCGAAAATCTCTGCGGTTTCGTCGACACAATAAGGTCTGAGTACATGGAAGGTTTAAAGTCAAAACCCTTTATGGTTCACGAGATATGATTTTTGCATATACAGTACATGTACATATACCTGAACGGGGGTTAGCATCAATTCAATCCGACAGTTGAAAGTCATAACAAGATTGTAGACTTAGCGGGCCTAAAACTTATTTGGAAGGCATGGTCACGTCGATCAACGTGACGTAGGTCTTGGTATTAGATGAGAAGCGAACCAATGTCGTTCTGTTTCGTTCTGTTTTTGTCACGTATTAAAAGTCATACAAATCCCTAAAGCAGGTGGACACCTCAGTGGAACCTCCACTTGTATTCCTTGTTTTCCATTAAGCCATCAGACGGACACAACGGAACTAAATTCACACTAAGCTTTGATTGAGTTTGGGTGTTAAGTGTGGAACAACGTGTTGTGAAAATGTACAAGAATAAGCAACGCAATGATGTAGATTTCCAAGGCGACTTCTATCACAGAGCAAGCCAAAACTAATGTCCCAGCAGAGCTCGGGATAAAAGCATAAACAGTTATTTAATACAGCAGTGAGCACCAACGTCCCTGTAAAAGGTACCACTTACATTTCTGTTATGTGGGACTATTCCCACAGGCTTCGTGGACTTTGGACCTTGGTGAATAATGGAGTGGAACAGTTGGCTAACGCGCATACTAAGCGGCTTAAGCTAAGCAACAATAAGTATAATACCAGTCACAAATGCTACATGTGAAATGGTTTAACTAACAACAATTTTCTGATAAGCATCATTTTGTTGTGCTAAGCTATTTTGTGCTTAAGCAGCTCTATGAAATTAGGCCCTGGTCATTACTACGCAGTTAATCCTCAAATAATCATATTTTGTAAAGGTATAACATACGTTTACCTTGTTTATAACGGTTTGCGAAGTCCGGATGATTCTCCTGTGGACAAGAGCGATTTAACTTGCAGCTCCTACACACACGTATAGGGCCTACCTCTGCTGGTACAAATGAAAGAGAATTGAAAGCGGCTACGCGAAGCGTGAACTATTGACACACACATGCCACACCTTATGAATGTGTGGGATGGGCAGTGTAATTCACTTTTTGTGCATAGGTGAAGTTATATTTTTTGCTCAAATGAGGGCGCTATTTTGCATCTTTTACCAGGAAAAGACCCACAAAAAATTGATTAGTCACCAATAACGTTTTACTTTTGATGCGCCCAATGTTGTGAGTAAAGGTTAGTTTACTTAAAATTAAATAATATAAGTCTAAGTAAACTCTGAATCAGGGATTGGAGATTGTAGGCGGGTTAAATTGTGATTGTAAAGTGGTTAATGTAACTTTTAGACTACAATAGTATGGTAAGGATTGTAGTCGAGTTGAGGATACAGTTTGAACCTAAATAAGTTCAACTATTTGGAGTTGATACAAAAGGGGAATTATACACAACTTGCACATTCATTTTAGGGGTAAAATTGTTTTTTAATCAATTATTGTAAATTTACATGAAATAGTGTTTACATGGTCAAAGTTTTGTACCATCTGATTTCTAACATTCCTAATTTAGCTGTTCTTTTTTGTTGGATTTTTCTCGGCTGACAGAATTCCTAAGTTCTTTCATTTGAGCAAGTGGTCGCATTTGATTTATTATAATGTGCGTATATAAATGCCCACGCCGCGTCCTCCACTCAGAGCTCGGGATGGGATGCTCTCCACAGGAATTGACTGGCGCTACTACCACTGGCAGGACGTCAAGGGCTTGATCGCTGGATTCATACTGTGCTCTGGCTGGGGGCTTGGTCTGACGAGATGTCCCGCTGTAAAAGCTACCCACTGCCCCGCTCCTTGTGACTGTGTGGTTGGTGCTGGATTCACCACTGATTTACAAACCTGAGTTGTTTTAGCAGGCGGCATTTTATTTACAGTATTCCAATCTCTAATTTGGCCAAATATATATTTTCATTTATGTATAGCAGTCGCTTTAATTCATCATTTTCATAATTGTAAGTTTCCTTGATTTGCCTTAGCTGTTTGTAAGCATTTTCAATTGTTATTTGTGAATATATATACACCGTCTGTGCCTGAACCACTTTGTTTGTTGCTGGTATACTTTTTTATCAGCATTTTGTTCTTCCCATTTTTGTAACTTCGGTGTCGTTCGAACAACCTAAGTTGGTAAAACTCCAAAATAGTTGGTCGTACGTAACAATATGAATAAATTAGATAAAATAATTGCTCTAAATCGAATGCAGATCAAACTGAACATGCTACTGGAATTGTTATCATTATAAAAAGGCATTAACATCAGTTATTTCGTTATTGGTGGAGTATTTTGAGTAACTTAATGTTCTGTAACATTGGAGGCAAAGGTTCAAAATTGCGATATTGATTCAGCTTTTGACACCAGCTGTAGTCACAAGGGCTGGTAGTAAAAGTATTCCACCTATTGTAACCATGAGGGTGCAAGATGCAAGGGGGTTGTGCGTTCGTGAAGACCTACGCATTGTTGGATACAGGATCCATACACACTTTCTGTAATGAACGACATTTTGGGGTAAAAGAGACCAAGTAGAAGCACAACCTCACGACACATGAGTAGATAGAGAGTACTATCGTCACCACTTTTGTGGGCTTTATAGTAGACTCTGGTGCTACAACAGAAAGACTAGAGTTGCCAAGAGTGTACAATAAATCTAAGATCAACGTTTATGGCACACACATGCATAGTTTAACTTTGAATGAAGTTTAAGGATTGCAAATTGTGAAGTTTCAAACAGGTTGACTATATAGAGGCCGTTCATTATTAGTCGAGTAGTCCAACCAGTAGGACAACTCAAAATACACTTTACGAAACACTCGGAATGCTAGCGCGTGCAATTGGTCACACAAGTTGCTTGTTAACACTGGATCAGTCCCGCGAAGAGTGCACTCAGGTAAGACAAGGTTTGTCCCAAAAACTTGTGGACGGTCTGTTGAAGGGTAGGGAAAGTTAATTTAAGTTCCACAAGAAGGTAGTCTCCTTGAAGGCAAAAAAGAGGATTGACCAAAGTAGGTAAAAAGAGAGAACGGACACACATAGCTGTGCCGGAGTCCCTTTAATGTTGTGGTCCCCCCCAGTGATTGAACCTACTCCGCCCTAAAAACCACAATCAATTTTTACCTAATTTTCGTATTGAGGAACTAAAAAGAAAAGATCATAAATCAATCAATTTTTGGTAGAAATCACCCTACTATCGTTGTTAAAGTAAGCATACTTTTTATCCTGGATTACTAATTCGTAAAAGCTCCCCATTTTTTAATGAAAGAGACTTTGTATTCTTGGTTATAGAATAAGGTAAATAAGCTTTACACTCTAAGTCATATTTAACAAACATAAACGCTTCATTGTCTCTGATGCTGTTAAAATTTGTTTAATCCTTGATTCACGACACAAATTTGATCCAGAAGTAGATTGCAGGAGCACATAAGCAAACAGGTGAATAAGAGTGTCGCCTTTTTTGTCACGATGGTGTTTGAATTAGTGTTCAGCACAATTTGTACTTGGTCTAGCGACTTCAAACCTTGGTCCGGTACCTTAACTAGTCAATCAATGATTTTGAGAGCTAAAATTGTTTTATTTCGAGAGATTAAATTGAATTGTTTCTGTTTCCAGTATGTTTTTCTACCAATATGTTCATTGTGATCTCCGTAGTAACATCCCTCGATCTATGAACAACTTAACTTTAATCTTAGCTTTTATAAAATAACTGTTTGAGATCTCCTCATCGTATAAAATAATCAAGGACCATCTTAACAACTTGCAATATAATCGAGAGTTGTTAACAAACTTTGCCAGATTCCTAGGAAAATGAAAAAGAAGAAGAAACAAAAACAACATCGGGACACTTTTTGCTTTTTTGGGGTGCTAAATCCACCGACAGCACATTCTATGCACAATTCAAACATGTACACATTATTGAAAAAAACCTCGGGGAAAAAAAAGAAAAAAAGGAAACGATCCACACAAAAAAATAATCAGAAATTGCACGAAGATAACAATCTTCACCACTGCGCATTACGGCGTATTGGTTCTGAACACGCTAGGGCGCCGCCAGCGGTGAAAAAACACTAGTTAGTTGAAAAAAGGCTTATACAGTTCCCGATGCAATATTAATGTGGGTCAAGACGACCGTGCCCTTTAACGTCCGGTTTGGCTGGAAGTTTAATGTCAAACTGGTGTAAACTCTGTGGAAAAGTTTGAGCTGGCTAAAATATCTATAGACGGCCAGCTTATATGTTCTCGGTGGATTTGCATTGTTACGTTATTCATTTTCACACAGTAAGTACTGGAAGGTTAAAGTGCCTTTTTGTGTGCTTACGGTTAGCAGCGATATGAAATTGAAACTCGAGCAGTAAGCACAAATCCGGCCGTTTAGTAGCCTTGTCCAAGGCTCTTTACGCAAGCACCCCGCTTTGAGTTCACCAGGTAGCATAACAATACTGGCACGGTACTGCAGTACTTGATATACAGTAAACCGTTGGGTCGAAGCATGGTTTTTCAACCTCGTACCAAAAAACGAGGCCGAAACAGAGCTTTGTTCCCACTGTAAAAAGGTCAGATTGTGGGCGGAGTTGCTTTATGCCGAGGGTGTATGCTCATTGGTTAAACACACATCATAACGTCAAAACGAGAGTTTATGATTGGACGATTATCCGCTCAGTACAGGAAATGAATATTCTATATCCGATTCCAGCATACGTGATTAGCGCTGGAATCCCTGCGCAATGATGAATACAAACATAAGCTGCCGTTTACAGTGGGAACAAGGCTCTGTTTTGGCCTCGTTTTTTGGTACGAGGTTGAAAAACCATGCTTCGACCCCACGGTATACTGTATATCAAGTACTGCAGTACCGTGCCAGTATTGTTGCTATCTGGTGAATTCAAAGCGGGGTGCTTGCGTAAAGAGCCTTTGACAAGACTAGCCGTTTAGCAGCTCTCTGAAATTGGGCCCGGGTTCAAGATCCTTCGACTGATAATGCTATTGAACATGACTTCTGGATGTTTTAGGCTTTAGATACGACGAAGGTGTGTCATCTCATTAACATAGCTGTGCCAGGTTATATAAGGGTAGCTTCGAAGAAGATAGAAAAAATCCAAAAGTATCAAGACCTAGCCAGGGAACTTTGTTGCTAAAGGTATTGGAGCACTTGGTACCATTCCCAAAGCAATAGGGAAACATATAGATGGAGTATGAAAGTGTTGGACGTAGATCGGTTACAGAAGGTACCACTTTGGGAACCATACAGCGAAAATCCTGAGAAAGACCCTTGAGATCTAAGGCTACGGGACGTAGCCCAAATCGAGGAGTTACAGGCACAAATAAAAATCATGTTATATTTCCTTTTGCACGCATGCTGTGATAAGATGAAATACTAATAATAATTATTATTTTTAAAAAGCACAACCTGGACATTTCTACTTACAGGTGGCTATTTCATGTTCAACGTACGAAGATCGGTTCTTCTGAATGATGAGTATTGTTTCAACGGCGCATTGGATGCATCTCTACACGACTTTGACAACAAAGGAAAATGGAGATACCTGATGAAAAAGGAGCAAATGTTCATGACAAACAAAGATTGCAAAGGGGAGGAGGAGTACGGTTATGCTTTCGTTTGTAAAGTACTTTGAGCACATTATACTTGGTTTTATCTCAAAAATAAAGTTGATAGTTTTCGTTATAATGACCATTCATTAAACCTTTTACAAATAACAATAATCTCATACCGGTTTGTCAACGTAGATCAAGAACAAGGTAAATGGTGTTTGAAACACAATTTACACATAATTACTTAAACAGAATGAAAGAAAACAAAAGCAGACAGGGAGCATAAACAGAGAGACAAGGTTCACACCCATCCCCTTAATTAAAACCCTAATCCTAACTTAAAGGAGTCTCAAAGGTACTAATATAAACAGTCTTGCAACAGAGCAAACACTCCAATCATGCAGATAGTGCATACAAATAAATGATAAAGTAACTGAAATCTGTTTTATTTTATTTTTAAACCTCGTTGCTGTTTAGCCTTGGAGACTGGGGCTGCCTTCATGATGACGTTTATGTTAATGAAGACGGTTTATTTGGCTGAACAGAGGGGCCTGGCCCATTTTGGGCTTAATCCAAATGACCAGTTTGCTGGTGAGCCTGGTTCCAAAATGGGTCATACCCCTGAGGTCCCGAATTAGGGCCAACATTTTTTTAGAAACACTCTCGACTTACAGGTTGTACACTGCGTTCTATAATTTGTATGTCTATATTTTTATATATAAAATTAGTAGGGGAGATGGCCTTAGCTTTCGATCCAAACCGGACCTTCGTCAGAGGCATAAACAAGAACAAACAGAAACATATCCATTTATAGCAAACAGAGAAGCAAAGGAGGGAAAGTATCCAGGAAAAAGCGGGAAAATGTAGTCAATCAGAGTTGTAAATTTACAAACAATGAGGTGGCTAAGAATCAATCAGAGTAAAGTATAGGGACAAAATATGGTAAGCGTGAAAGGCCGAATCACTGGACCATAAAGATGGTACCGCATTGTACAATGCGGAAAGCATGAAAGGGTAGGATTAGAGGGCAAGCCGCATAGGATAATGCAACTAACAATTTCTTTTTACAGAGATGTAGCAAACCTATTGCAGGTTTAGTGTATTTTTTTTGTTTTGTTTTGCGTTGAACATGTAGTTTTGTTTTGTTTTTCCTTATCCGTCTGACACCACTTTGGCCAGTCGCTTGACTCTTACTTCATATTTACGAAGTATGGCATTTACGTAGGCAGCAAACAATCCACCTTCCTTCGTATCTGGATCATAGACTGATACCTCTTCAAAATGCCATACTTCGTAAATATGAAGTAAGAGTCAAGCGACTGGCCAAAGTAGTGTCAGACGGATAAGGAAAAACATCAATACATCCAACAGTACTACGATAGAGAAGGAATTCATCTGGACTGGAACCATATCGAGAAAAATCCTGGGCTAAGGGCTCTGGCAAAACTGATGCTAAACAGTTTTGGGGGCAAGTTTGGACAAAGGAGTAACATGTTGTGGATTCGTATCAAATCTCCAGAAATAAGAAAACTATGAACATTGAAACAAAATAAGCGAAGAAAGACTACAGGGTGGTTTACACAAAGAGGGTACCCATAGATGATTATGATACATTGCCTTATGGATATTAAACAAACCTATAACAAAATTACCCACTAAACTACGATGTAATGAAAGGATTTAAACTTTATTAAACTTATTATGAGTATGAAAAGACAACCTCACACCTTATTAACAAGCAAGCAGTAATGTAGGCACAATTTCGTATGTTGTACGTTGTCGTGGGATTTACCATACAAGAACGGTGCTTTATGCAACGTTTTATACATAGCCAGGCAAAATTTGTTCAAATATTTTGAAAATTATCAATGAATTGTATTTTGAACAATGTTAGTGCTTGTTATGAGGTAAATTACTACCTTGAAAATGAAAACAAGTTCGCTCATAATGCTATATGGACTGAACTTTCCCGGTTTGTTTGTGTTTGTTTTGTGTGGGGATTTTGTTAAATAATTTTTATTAATGTAACTAAAAAGAAATGCACATCTTAAAGACAAAATGTTCTTTTTGATTGTCAATAATAACTTGTTAATTTCATTAAACTAACCGAGTTGAACAAGGGGCGCATGTATATTTATGTTGTTATTATTTGTAAGCTTTGAGTAAATTTAAATAAAACGGCCAAGAGCTGAGGTGATGAAAAAATACATTGTGCATACTTTCTTCGTTGTTTTTTTTATTACAGTGCATCCCGTACTGCGCACTACTCATTCATTCATTCATTCATTCATTCATTCATTCATTCATTCATTCAGTAACATTTATTTCAACGCTGTCGTTCAACACAATAATGCACAGTTGTGTAAAAATTATAAAAAGTAATATAGTATGAGGGATGATAGATTAAGTTCACAATAATTAAATAATAGGTTTAATTTTTTCACGCTTTTGTACACTGCTAAATTCACTGTAAGTAAAAGAGTTGTTCGTCTTCGTACCATGAAAAGGGGTAATGAATCTCAGTGATGGCTGCTTCCAAATTGCCTTTCAGATTAATCTGATCTAGTAAATGCGTTGTATAACTACTCAATGTGTTATTCGGATACATCCCCATGGAAGCATTACTGGGTAGTGTAACGTAAAACTGAGTAGATGATGATGCCATTGTGATCTGTACTGTTCAAATTCTGTCACCCAACTGTTAAAAGATGAGGGATACCCCAACCATTTAACTAAAGATTCAATTTTACCATTTTTTCGACGTTTACGAATCACTCTTTCTACTCTGTAAACATTGTCTGTTTTGCGTACTACATGTATTTGTAACTCATCTTCATAAAATGACCCCAAAATTTCCTCACGATTATAGTCATTAAGTTTATACACTGGTCTGGCTTGTCGATTGTTACGTTTAGACACTGTAAATATTTCTTCAGACCAGCCCGGGAGGTAGGATTTCTCAAACTTCAATCTCTGTTTACTAATCCTTACTTGGTCACCCATTTCAAATTTGAACTTTGCTGGGGGTCTGTCTTTCGAAAACAAAGTTCTCCATACTTTACTCTCGTTCTCACCAATGACTTCCGAGGGTTTCATTTTTATTGATCGGTGATAAGAACTATTATAACCAGATACCAATTTTGGTAAAACGTTCATGTACCTAAGGGTTTTTGTATACGTAAAGTATTTCCACATGCGTGCCTTAAGTGTACAATTAAATCGTTCAACGATTGAAGCTTTTACTTCACTATTTGTTGTGTAAAACTTTATGTTTTTGTCTTTTAGAAAGCGTTGGAAAAGCTTATTCATAAATTCGCTACCTTTATCCGTGTGAATCATAATAGGTTGTCTCCTGCCTGTTCTTAGAATATTTCTGTACGCTTCAACTAGCGTCTTCCCGGTCTTATTTTTTAATGCAATTACCCATGCAAATTTCGAAAATACATCGATACATGTAAGTAAAAACTTATTTCCGTTATTATGTTTGGATATGCTGGCCACGTCAACCAAATCCAGCTAATGTATTTCATCACGTCCCACTGCTATCACTTTGTTTCTTGGATAGTTCTTGCGTGCTGGTTTATGTAGAGTGTAGGTATCTTCTCCTTTGAGAAAGTCTTTAATCTGAGCCTTTGTAAATTTAAACTTAGCTTCTCGTTTAGTAGCTCGGTATGACTTATGAATGCTCCCCAGACCACTTTCTTCCCCCACGTTGTAATATAATTTCTTTAAGTACCGAGCTCTACGTTTTATAACTGACATCTTGATCAACAAGTACCTAATCATATAGTAATAAAATATACACACTGTACATGAAAACTCAGCTTTTAAACCATCACCTTTAACTCTATTTTGACGTGACTAGAATGATTCATTAAACTGTTTAAAAAAAACAACAACAACAACTCATAAGCATATAAACATTATATCAACAAATGTGGTACAGTTTTTATTAAAACACTTCACAAAACGTGTAAAAAAAACATGTTCAAAAAAAACTGAAAACGTGTAAAAAAAATATCAAAACGTGTAAAAAAAAAACTGAAAACGTGTAAAAAAACCTGAAAACGTATAAAAAAATTCTCTAAACGTGTACAAAAAATAGTAAACAACAAACATAAGAAACGTGTACATTACTATGGGAACATTTTTCAATTTTTCAAAAACGTGTAAAAAAAATTTCAAAACGTGTAAAAAAATTCTCAAAACGTGTAAAAAAAACCTGAAAACGTGTAAAAAAATGAAAACGTGTAAAAAAATTCTCAAAACGTGTAAAAAAATGGTAAACAACAAACATAAGAAACGTGTACATTACTATGGGAAAATTTTTCAATTTTTCAAAAACGTGTAAAAAAAATTTCAAAACGTGTAAAAAAATTCTCAAAACGTGTAAAAAAAACCTGAAAACGTGTAAAAAAAACTGAAAACGTGTAAAAAAACTTAAAATTTGTGACTTATTTTTTTTCTTCATGTAACTCATTTTGTACACAAGTATGTGTATCGTTTCTATAATCGGTGTGTCGCTTAGTCGGTTATTCGGTTTGGTATTTTTAAAATGTGAATTACTAAATCATACGGGTTGCCACTGACTACTTTATAAAGTAAGTACTTTAACTCAAAATACATGAGTTGGTACGATACCTATTGTCTTGCAACGACAAATGACGTATTTTTTATTAATATACATTTAATCCTCTCTCAAAACATGTTCAGACACGACGGACGTGTGGTCTGTCGTTCAACCCAGTTGTTGTATGACGTCACTGACTTGTTTACGAGTCCATGTAAAATATCAACACGTCCATTGATGAAGCGATACAGGCATCTCCTTCACATGCTCTATGCGTGTGTCGTCGTAAACTTAAGATCTACATAACAATGCCATCTATCGATTGTTGCCGGTAGTTGTGCAATGCCCCCTCTTGATTTATTTATAGCTTGTAAGTTGCATTATAGCTTGTAAATTGCATTAGCCATCCCCCAATATTACACGCGACCAATGGTGCGTATCATCACACGATTCCTCCCTGTCCCGAAACATTACTTTAGAAACTTTAGATGGTCAGTTCAGCCGATCAGATGCAACGTATTTACCTCGATTCCCAAATACGGTGCATTTAGTTTTCATTCTTCAAAGTTAGTGTATAAACATGTTCACCGTACGTTGAGAAATGACTTGAACAATCATTAAAGATCTGGTCCTGATGGAGTGCTTGCGTTCATTTTGACGACGAACGCACCCCCCCCCTTATGCAAGAAGAAGTGGGCAATAAAGCTCATCCAGACTTGAGTGTTAATACAATGTGTTAAAAAATAACGCTGTAGTGCAATATATCGCATTGAAACTGCGTGTTATTCGAAGACGTGGAAAATGCATTGGCATTATTTTACCTCTAAGATGGGCAAAGAGCAGCACGTACGCTTACAGGTAATAGAAATCTTTTACCGCCATCACAACGATGTCAATGTACCGTATTGTGTGTGTGTTGAACCTTGATAAAGAGAATCTTCTTCCAAGCCAAGTCTTTTCAAAACACTTGTTTACAGGCATCGCTGTATACCCGAAAAGGTTGAGGAAAAACGAAAAGAATAACAAAGGATGACTGGTAGTCTTAATGAGACAACTTATTCACGCGATGAAAGAGGGATGTAACTAACAAAGCGAGCTAAAAGTAGTGAGCCGACATTTCAAAAAGAAAACTATGCAGTAGGGCCGAGATGCGTTGTGCCACTCATGGGTTAACACAAAAGGAACGAGCAAAACAAACTTAAACATTGATTGATCCACCAATACGTGTGGTTATTCGTTTGCGCAGGGATGCTGACACGAGGGAACATCTAAAATAAGTTTGATTTGTTGTTACTTTTTAATGGCAAGATGGTACAAACATGCACATAGCTCTTAGAGTTAAGGTTTGCTGAACTGTATATTGTTGGGTTTTGTCCCCCAAGTATACTTAAAACAATTTATTGCGTTGTAAGATCTGAGTGGTATACTATACATTTTGTGCAAAGTATATAGTTTTTGCCCCTTCTTATGTTTATTTGATATGCCTATAATTATATTATACAATGAGTAGGGTAGATTGCCTTAGCTGTTTATATTTATATAGTAGGTCCCCCAAATCCTTAAAAAAACTTTAAAACTGTAGTACGCATGACCTAAACATATCGATACATAATACAAACAAATTTTAACAGGGATTAATTAAATTCACATACAGTGTATACCTATTGAAGAATGCGTTAGTACTAAATTCCGTATTAAAGTTTGTAATGATTTCTTCCACATGCACACACACATCTCCCGTCTTTCACATATTATACGTGATATAGCGCTGATTCACAGATCTAAAAGCTCAGGGAATGAAATGAACAAAACAATCACCATGTAGAAGATATTCCGGTGTTTTTTTTGTTTTTTTTTTGGTCTAAAACACCTCGTAAAAAGTAACGTCATTTCTAAAATTCAGAGTTGCAAACACAAGTTTGTGTATGTACAAAACAAAACAGACCCAAGCGTGACAACATAACCTATAGGCACAGGGTGAACCCTTATCCTTTAACCAAAGAGTGGGGAACACCATTATCGATTCGTCAACAACAAAGAAAGGGGGATCCATGACGCAATGACCAAACTGTGTACATGTATTAGTGATGCGATGTGGGCATGCGGGCTGGAGACACGTAAAGACTCGATCGTACGTGTACAAATCAACATGTCCCAACAAAGTCTACCGAACAAGGATCACATACTTCATAATGAATTGTTATTGCAGCTTGAGTATGCAGTATCGCGAGAAACACTGGATATGGGCTAAATCTCATCCTCATAATTCATAATGTTTTGGATATAATGGATGAACGAACACATGCCAATAATCGGATGTCGGTGAGTTTGTTTTATTCGGTAATCGTGATTCGTAATGATGTCAAGGTACGAATCACGTTAGATTTATTATACGTGAAATTAAGTCCGGTTTTCCTCCATTGGAAACAAATGAATTGCCTCATAAAAAAAAATGCTACGCGTGGGGGTACTATCATCAAGAAAAGGTGACACTAAATCGTATTTGTTTGTGTGGTAGCCGCCGTTTTCTTATTGACTTGCCTCGACACAAACTTAGTGTTTGTTATTGCCGTCGTGTGTTTAGTCTGTAGTCTGAGAAATATTGTGTGATCGCCATGGTTGTGGCTAGGGGAACTAGACCCTATCGTTATACGTAGGATACCATTACGACACCGGACATGATTCGTCCGAATGGCAGACACCATTCACGTAGGTGAAACGCGCCCCAAATATAACTTTATAAGGTAGGTAATTTTCTTTATTGAAATAAAATCAAATTGTTTTGTAAGGAAATGGAAACTAATTTAGTTGACACTACAGTATCATGCTGGATATAAAACTCCCCCTCCAAACTAATTGTTCATACACCCCACGCATTGTGTACACCCCTCCCTGAATTAATGGTTCAGTCTATCGGCTCCTCAAATTATGCAAATTAGGTATCATGTGACCCTAAATGCAGCCTTCTGATTGGTCGAGAGGCCCTAAACCCATTGGGAAAATAACCTGTACAGACGGGGAGTACTACTAAAGTCCTAGGGCAGCTAAGACAGAAGTGTAAGTTAAGGGATTGTGTTCTTTGAATTGTTAGGCGTACTTTATTATAGTACGCTATTTCCAGGATGAGAGAATATCAGTGACGCACTGCATTATTAAGTTTCTGAAGTACTATTTCAAAAATATGTAGAAAGACAAAATACTACAACAAAAACTTCAAATACCTGACATCACTGTAAAAAGTAGAAGTCCACCTGGCTTCAGCGTCTCATACAAAAATTTAACTGAATTTTGTATATCTCCCAGGTAGTAAATGCAACTAATCGCACTGACAAAGTCGAACTTGCCAACTCCGCTGATCGCTTTGTATTCAGCGAATGTCTTTTGTATCCATTCAAAGTGAATATCGTGTGCTTTTGCAGAGTCTTCTGAAACCAAGGCCTTGTACTTCTGCATCATAGCAGCATCAGGTTCCACAATCACCGCGTTGATTGGAAGATGGTGACGGTCGCGTAATTGTGTCAATATTTTGAAGTCAATTCCACCTAAAGGAAAGGGGCAGTTAAAAAAACGGAGTAAATCTTGAAAAAAAAGTATGTTACGATGGTTTGTACAGCTAGCTACTTAAATGTAAAGATATGCAGAGGCGGTGCAACGGGGGAAGAGGGGAGGGGCAAAGTTAACCCAGTTACATTATTTACCCCTTCCCCATTCGTCCCCCATCCCGTTTTATATAACGTTCCCCCGATGGCTGATATTTAACATTGCCCCCTTCCAAACAACAAACAAACAAACAAACACCCCAACACCCCGACAAACAAACAAACAAACAAACAAACAAATAAACAAACACACAACTACGATAATGCAATTATGTTCACATTGTAAATTAAACTTAAAATTATACTTATCGTTAATTAATTAACACCATCAAAGAGCCAGACCATTTTTTTTTCGCCGGCAAATATCTGGATGTATTTAAGTCTTTAAAAAGTTGGGAACATATACAATGTTAACTGCACTAGGAAAGCGGGGGTCTGCAATGCATCGGGATTGTCAAAGTGAAACGAGTTATCTTGCATCCAATTATTTACAGTTTTTTGAGAATTTGTTGTCTGAATGCTAGATTACTAGTAAGTTGGGTGCGTGTTATGTAAACATCAAAATATTAAAACTTACCGTCTCCGGGTCCAATGCTTAGCACAAACAACTTCCTGTCGCCGAGTTGCAATGTCCCGTCCTTGACGCATGAGGATGATGGTCGGTCTGTTTCCATAGTTTGAAGAACCGGTGTACCTTTGTTTATATGAAGTTTAGTAGCGTTGGTCCGCTCTGGTTCAAATCCATCCTCAGCTTTCTTGGTGATGGGGATAATGGAGTCTAGCAGTACTGGTAGTTTAATATCAAACCATTCGTACATAAACTCACGTCTCCTAGATAATCCCTCGTACATTTGAAGGGTTGATCTGTAAACGTCGGCATTCTTTGCCAACTGCTTTGCTTTGTACATCCTTGAAGGAAACAGCCTGTTTTGATATAAAAAGTTAACGTGATTATATATAACACTCAATTACGTGGGAGCAAAACTCGCCTATGAAAAACGAATAACAAAATTACATGGTCACTGGGTCAGCTTGGATGAGTTTATCGACAATATAAACTCATTCCACCCCACCATAAAGTTTACTGCTGAATACTCTCTCACAAGTGTGAACTTTTTAGATGTACCTACAACTAAATCCGCCCGGGCGAAATAGTTATCCGCCCGTGCCAAATAGTTATCCGCCCGTGCGAAATGTGCACGGCGGAGTAGGTTCAATCACTGGGGGGGACCACAACATTAAAGGGACTCCGGCACAGCTATGTGTGTCCGTTCTCTCTTTTTACCTACTTTGGTCAATCCTCTTTTTTGCCTTCAAGGAGACTACCTTCTTGTGGAACTTAAATTAACTTTCCCTACCCTTCAACAGACCGTCCACAAGTTTTTGGGACAAACCTTGTCTTACCTGAGTGCACTCTTCGCGGGACTGATCCAGTGTTAACAAGCAACTTGTGTGACCAATTGCACGCGCTAGCATTCCGAGTGTTTCGTAAAGTGTATTTTGAGTTGTCCTACTGGTTGGACTACTCGACTAATAATGAACGGCCTCTATATAGTCAACCTGTTTGAAACTTCACAATTTGCAATCCTTAAACTTCATTCAAAGTTAAACTATGCATGTGTGTGCCATAAACGTTGATCTTAGATTTATTGTACACTCTTGGCAACTCTAGTCTTTCTGTTGTAGCACCAGAGTCTACTATAAAGCCCACAAAAGTGGTGACGATAGTACTCTCTATCTACTCATGTGTCGTGAGGTTGTGCTTCTACTTGGTCTCTTTTACCCCAAAATGTCGTTCATTACAGAAAGTGTGTATGGATCCTGTATCCAACAATGCGTAGGTCTTCACGAACGCACAACCCCCTTGCATCTTGCACCCTCATGGTTACAATAGGTGGAATACTTTTACTACCAGCCCTTGTGACTACAGCTGGTGTCAAAAGCTGAATCAATATCGCAATTTTGAACCTTTGCCTCCAATGTTACAGAACATTAAGTTACTCAAAATACTCCACCAATAACGAAATAACTGATGTTAATGCCTTTTTATGATGATAACAATTCCAGTAGCATGTTCAGTTTGATCTGCATTCGATTTAGAGCAATTATTTTATCTAATTTATTCATATTGTTACGTACGACCAACTATTTTGGAGTTTTACCAACTTAGGTTGTTCGAACGACACCGAAGTTACAAAAATGGGAAGAACAAAATGCTGATAAAAGGGTATACCAGCAACAAACAAAGTGGTTCAGGCACAGACGGTGTATATATATTCACAAATAACAATTGAAAATGCTTACAAACAGCTAAGGCAAATCAAGGAAACTTACAATTATGAAAATGATGAATTAAAGCGACTGCTATACATAAATGAAAATATATATTTGGCCAAATTAGAGATTGGAATACTGTAAATAAAATGCCGCCTGCTAAAACAACTCAGGTTTGTAAATCAGTGGTGAATCCAGCACCAACCACACAGTCACACGGAGCGGGGCAGTGGGTAGCTTTTACAGCGGGACATCTCGTCAGACCAAGCCCCCAGCCAGAGCACAGTATGAATCCAGCGATCAAGCCCTTGACGTCCTGCCAGTGGTAGTAGCGCCAGTCAATTCCTGTGGAGAGCATCCCATCCCGAGCTCTGAGTGGAGGACGCGTGGGCATTTATATACGCACATTATAATAAATCAAATGCGACCACTTGCTCAAATGAAAGAACTTAGGAATTCTGTCAGCCGAGAAAAATCCAACAAAAAAGAACACCTAAATTAGGAATGTTAGAAATCAGATGGTACAAAACTTTGACCATGTAAACACTATTTCATGTAAATTTACAATAATTGATTAAAAAACAATTTTACCCCTAAAATGAATGTGCAAGTTGTGTATAATTCCCCTTTTGTATCAACTCCAAATAGTTGAACTTATTTAGGTTCAAACTGTATCCTCAACTCGACTACAATCCTTACCATACTATTGTAGTCTAAAAGTTACATTAACCACTTTACAATCACAATTTAACCCGCCTACAATCTCCAATCCCTGATTCAGAGTTTACTTAGACTTATATTATTTAACTTTAAGTAAACTAACCTTTACTCACAACATTGGGCGCATCAAAAGTAAAACGTTATTGGTGACTAATCAATTTTTTGTGGGTCTTTTCCTGGTAAAAGATGCAAAACAGCGCCCTCATTTGAGCAACAAATATAACTTCACCTATGCACAAAAAGTGAATTACACTGCCCATCCCACACATTCATAAGGTGTGGCATGTGTGTGTCAATAGTTCACGCTTCGCGTAGCCGCGTTCAATTCTCTTTCATTTGTACCAGCAGAGGTAGGCCCTATACGTGTGTGTAGGAGCTGCAAGTTAAATCGCTCTTGTCCACAGGAGAATCATCCGGACTTCGCAAACATTATAAACAAGGTAAACGTATTTTATACCTTTACAAAATATGATTATTTGAGGATTAACTGCGTAGTAATGACCAGGGCCTAATTTCATAGAGCTGCTTAAGCACAAAATTAGCTTAGCACAACAAAATTATGCTTATCAGAAAAATGTTGTCAGTTAAACCATTTCACATGTAGCATTTGTGACTGGTATTATACTTATTGTTGCTTAGCTTAAGCCGCTTAGTATGCGCGTTAGCCGACTGTTCCACTCCAATATTCACCAAGGTCCAAAGTCCATGAAGCCTGTGGGAATAGTCCCACATACCAGAAATGTAAGTGGTACCTTTTACAAGGACGTTGGTGCTCACTGCTGTATTAAATAACTGTTCATGCTTTTATCCCGAGCTCTGCTGGGACATTAGTTTTGGCTTTCTCTGTGATAGAAGTCGCCTCGGAAATCTACATCATTGCGTTGCTTATTCTTCTACATTTTCACAACACGTTGTTCCACACTTAACACCCAAACTCATTCAAAGCTAAGTGTGAATTTAGTTCCGTTGTGTCCGTCTGATGGCTTAATGGAAAACAAGGAATAGAAGTGGAGGTTTCACTGAGGTGTCCACCTGCTTTAGGGATTTGTATGACTTTTAATACGTGACTAAAACAGAACGAAACAGAACGACATTGGTTCGCTTCTCATCTAATACCGAGACCTACGTCACGTTGATCGACGTGACCATGCCTTCCAAATAAGTTTTAGGCCCGCTAAGTCTACAATCTTGTTATGACTTTCAACTGTCGGATTGAATTGATGCTAACCCCCGTTCAGGTATATGTGTATGTACTGTATAATCAAAAATCATATCTCGTGAACCATAAAGGGTTTTGACTTTAAACCTTCCATGTACTCAGACCTTATTGTGTCGATGAAACCGCAGAGATTTTCGGGATGATGACGTCATCAATGACGTCATAACATTAAATCAACGTTATTTACAAAAACGAATCTGAAAAAACATTTTTTGCTACATACAAGATCTTTTGACCATGTGAAAGACATCAGAGTATTTTAAAAAACTTTCACAAGTGTGACCCTCTGTGACCTTTACTCCTGGTCGAAACTGAAAGAGGATACTCCATACTTCAAAACTCATATCCCATTAACCAAAAAGGGTTAAACCTCAAACTTTACATATGTACTTAGACCTGAGTGTGTAGATGAAACCGCAGTTATTTTCGGGATGATGACGACATCGATGTTGTCCTAACATTAAATTAACCTTTAATACGATAAAATAAAACTCGCGCGACAGTGAACGGTGAGGATGAATTTGATCAATAAAATTGAACGACATTGTTGTAACTCATTATTGGTGTGTTACTTGAGTTCGATCTCTAAGAATGAGTCATACTACGCACGTGTGTGTAACCAGACACTTGTATTCGTTTATTTACCTATTCATACATTTCCGGGAACAATCGATAGATGGCATTGTTATGTAGATCTTAAGTTTACGACGACACACGCATAGAGCATGTGAAGGAGATGCCTGTATCGCTTCATCAATGGACGTGTTGATATTTTACATGGACTCGTAAACAAGTCAGTGACGTCATACAACAACTAGACCAAAATGTGTGGCCGATTATCGTGCAGTTTCGTGACGCATATCAAGCATGAGCATTTTTATTATCTTGAATTTAAAAGAAAAATATGGTTAACAACGTACCATAAATCCACAATCGATCTTTTGGCCAGTTTTCTTGTAATGGGCACATTGCCATATTTTCAAAGCATAGTGCGAGGCTGGGGGAAAGCATGACCTCATCAATGACCAATCAACGTTGGCTTTACGAGACCGCGCGGCAGCAGTTGCGGTGAGTAAACCAATAGCTGTAGAGCTGTTATGTTCACGAGGTCATGACCTCTGCACACCTAACGATAGAGACGCACAACAATTACATTACTGCATTATGGCTGCCCTTCCTTGTCTGCAGAAAAGATGTCGCAAAGAAAATGTATTTTGCATTTGTCTAGCGTTGGAACGAAGGTTTTACAATTTTCGGAAAAAAAGTTGGAGAAAGTTCCTTTCATGTGCAAGAAGATGGAAAGAAATAGATGGTACTGTCGAGCGTGAAATTGTCACCAAAGCAGAGGCATGTCTTGGGCTCTTCGAGCTCGAGCTCAGCGATCGCCATGTCGAAGAACACAACGTCGATGATGAACAACTGTCACAAGATCTCTCTCAGGTAACGTCCAACGATACCTTTTTCCTTCTTAATTTAAAAAAATGTCGGAACCCAGTGATGTTTTTAGTCTTGATTTATTTTATTGGCTTTGTTTTTTCTATGGCGATTTGTTTCCAAGCGCTCCATGTTTACTTTTTGTCCAGAGAAAATAATAAATGGTACTGACTTGCATACCCTTACCTTAGAGTTAGACTAGAGGCCTTACTATTAGTTACTACGGGAAGATCCTCGTGATGTTTTTCAGAAGTGACTTTTCCAGGAATTTATTTATTAATCCTTTATAGATTATATCGTGGACTGGTGATTATTCACAACGTTTGTCCTTATTTTAAGTTAGACCAACAACATAAACTATAAATATAATTATAAAGGCAGGGTGTTTGTCATTTTTTACTACACTTGCAATGTTGCAGTACTCTAGTACTACTCTTCTCTAGTGTTAGTATTTAACTAACCATTTAAACAAATCTTTTTATTATATATTCTTCCATTCAAACTTGTGAAAAATGTTGTCTTTATTTATTCTGGCCTTTCATCTGACAAAAATAAACATGGAAATGATTTTTATTCAGTTGAGCTTTTTAATTTAATTTTATTGTTTTATTCTTTGATTTGTTTTACTTGAAGATGGGGATGACCTCGGGAAAAAATGTATGTTTGTATCTGAAACCTTACTTGTTATGAATATGAGGATGTCAATCGTAGGCATCCTGTGAAATTATTTCATCTGAAATACCCCAGTTGTTGGAAACCAATAAAAACATTTGAATCTGATTAACAATTCAGGGATGAATTGTATTAGATTTCTGAGGGTTGGTGTCCGTTCACGAATGATGCAGCCAGAGATGTGGTTGGCATGTTTGGTAAACCTGGTTGGTTTCAACATTTTTGTGACAGTACCGTGACAGTTTTTAGCTGTTTTAGAATGTATCCAGCTGAAGCGTTCAGCTGAAAAGGTATTGGACTGAAGACTGGTGGTAGTGGGATTGGTTGAAAGATAAACATGATCGACCAATAGTGTGGATCGACTGAACATGCCCAACATATACACTCGATGGATGCTGGTTTTTATAAACTTTTGGACTGCATACGCAAAACCATATGTATGTATGGATGATTAGCCAAAAGAAATTATATAGTTTTTATAATTGCTATTACTTTTTTTATTTGATTTACAGATTTATGGGTACCACTCGTGAGTGCTACAAGCGTTTTTGTGACATTAACCAGATTTCAAGGGCTGAGAAAAGGAACGAGAAGAAACGGAAACATCAAGGTAGGCAGACATTGAATAATTCAATCAAGATTTAAATGTGCAGTAATATTAAGTTTCTTATTGCTTTTCAAATCTTCTTGCATGTGTAGTTTTGTTTTTTCACCTCTATTTCTGATCACGATGCCCATCCCTAAGTCACTTCATTCCTCTGTTTCTATAATATATTTTGTTTTTTCATATTCTCATTGTTTTTTTCTCTTCATACATATTCAGACCAAGATGAAGTTGAGCAGGGAAAAGGCAGCACTGAACCCCAGCGAAGAAAACTGAGTTCATCATCAAACTTCCTCCCTGGCAACCCAGAAAAACCTCATGTTCTTGCACAGGTGTGCATTGTCTGCAATAAGAAAGACAGATGGAGTAGAGAGAAAATATCGAGGAAAACTGTGCGTGACAAATACTCACAGTGCCAAACTGTGACTGCAGGCCAACTGTTAGAAGCAGCACAGCAAAAGAAGGATGAGAGGCTACTAATGCAAATCGAGAATAAAGATCTCATAGCTTTAGAAGTATGCTATCATCGTCTTTGCTATAATGAGTATACCCGATTCTTGACACGGTATATAAGGGTTTTTGTATACGTAAAGTATTTCCACATGCGTGCCTTAAGTGTACGATTAAATCGTTCAACGATTGAAGCTTTTACTTCACTATTTGTTGTGTAAAACTTTATGTTTTTGTCTTTTAGAAAGCGTTGGAAAAGCTTATTCATAAATTCGCTACCTTTATCCGTGTGAATCATAATAGGTTGTCTCCTGCCTGTTCTTAGAATATTTCTGTACGCTTCAACTAGCGTCTTCCCGGTCTTATTTTTTAATGTAATTACCCATGCAAATTTCGAAAATACATCGATACATGTAAGTAAAAACTTATTTCCGTTATTATGTTTGGATATGCTGGCCACGTCAACCAAATCCAGCTAATGTATTTCATCACGTCCCACTGCTATCACTTTGTTTCTTGGATAGTTCTTGCGTGCTGGTTTATGTAGAGTGTAGGTATCTTCTCCTTTGAAAAAGTCTTTAATCTGAGCCTTTGTAAATTTAAACTTAGCTTCTCGTTTAGTAGCTCGGTATGACTTATGAATGCTCCCCAGACCACTTTCTTCCCCCACGTTGTAATATAATTTATTTAAGTACCGAGCTCTACGTTTTATAACTGACATCTTGATCAACTAGTACCTAATCATATAGTAATAAAATATACATGGAAACTCAGCTTTTAAACCATCACCTTTAACTCTATTTTGACGTGACTAGAATGATTCATTAAACTGTTTAAAAAAAACAACAACAACTCATAAGCATATAAACATTATATCAACAAATGTGGTACAGTTTTTATTAAAACACTTCACAAAACGTGTAAAAAAAACATGTACAAAAAAAACTGAAAACGTGTAAAAAAATTATCAAAACGTGTAAAAAAAAACTGAAAACGTGTAAAAAAACCTGAAAACGTGTAAAAAAATTATCTAAAGGTGTAAAAAAAATGGTAAACAACAAACATAAGAAACGTGTACATTACTATGGGAAAATTTTTCAATTTTTCAAAAACGTGTAAAAAAAATTTCAAAACGTGTAAAAAAATTCTCAAAACGTGTAAAAAAACCTGAAAACGTGTAAAAAAAACTGAAAACGTGTAAAAAAATTATCAAAACGTGTAAAAAAAAATGGTAAACAACAAACATAAGAAACGTGTACATTACTATGGGAACATTTTTCAATTTTTCAAAAACGTGTAAAAAAAAATTCAAAACGTGTAAAAAAAATTTCAAAACGTGTAAAAAAAACTGAAAACGTGTAAAAAAAACTGAAAACGTGTAAAAAAACTTAAAATTTGTGACTTATTTTTTTTCTTCATGTAACTCATTTTGTACACAAGTATGTGTATCGTTTCTATAATCGGTGTGTCGCTTAGTCGGTTATTCGGTTTGGTATTTTAAAAATGTGAATTACTAAATCATACGGGTTGCCACTGACTACTTTATAAAGTAAGTACTTTAACTCCAAATACATGAGTTGGTACGATACCTATTGTCTTGCAACGACAAATGACGTATTTTTTATTAATATACATTTAATCCTCTCTCAAAACATGTTCAGACACGACGGACGTATGGTCTGTCGTTCAACCCAGTTGTTGTATGACGTCACTGACTTGTTTACGAGTCCATGTAAAATATCAACACGTCCATTGATGAAGCGATACAGGCATCTCCTTCACATGCTCTATGCGTGTGTCGTCGTAAACTTAAGATCTACATAACAATGCCATCTATCGATTGTTGCCGGTAGTTGTGCAATGCCCCCTCTTGATTTATTTATAGCTTGTAAGTTGCATTATAGCTTGTAAATTGCATTAGCCATCCCCCAATATTACACGCGACCAATGGTGCGTATCATCACACGATTCCTCCCTGTCCCGAAACATTACTTTAGAAACTTTAGATGGTCAGTTCAGCCGATCAGATGCAACGTATTTACCTCGATTCCCAAATACGGTGCATTTAGTTTTCATTCTTCAAAGTTAGTGTATAAACATGTTCACCGTACGTTGAGAAATGACTTGAACAATCATTAAAGATCTGGTCTTGATGGAGTGCTTGCGTTCATTTTGACGACGAACGCACCCCCCCCCTTTATGCAAGAAGAAGTGGGCAATAAAGCTCATCCAGACTTGAGTGTTAATACAATGTGTTAAAAAATAACGCTGTAGTGCAATATATCGCATTGAAACTGCGTGTTATTCGAAGACGTGGAAAATGCATTGGCATTATTTTACCTCTAAGATGGGCAAAGAGCAGCACGTACGCTTACAGGTAATAGAAATCTTTTACCGCCATCACAACGATGTCAATGTACCGTATTGTGTGTGTGTTGAACCTTGATAAAGAGAATCTTCTTCCAAGCCAAGTCTTTTCAAAACACTTGTTTACAGGCATCGCTGTATACCCGAAAAGGTTGAGGAAAAACGAAAAGAATAACAAAGGATGACTGGTAGTCTTAATGAGACAACTTATTCACGCGATGAAAGAGGGATGTAACTAACAAAGCGAGCTAAAAGTAGTGAGCCGACATTTCAAAAAGAAAACTATGCAGTAGGGCCGAGATGCGTTGTGCCACTCATGGGTTAACACAAAAGGAACGAGCAAAACAAACTTAAACATTGATTGATCCGCCAATACGTGTGGTTATTCGTTTGCGCAGGGATGCTGACACGAGGGAACATCTAAAATAAGTTTGATTTGTTGTTACTTTTTAATGGCAGATGGTACAAACATGCACATAGCTCTTAGAGTTAAGGTTTGCTGAACTGTATATTGTTGGGTTTTGTCCCCCAAGTATACTTAAAACAATTTATTGCGTTGTAAGATCTGAGTGGTATACTACACATTTTGTGTAAAGTATATAGTTTTTGCCCCTTCTTATGTTTATTTGATATGCCTATAATTATATTATACAATGAGTAGGGTAGATTGCCTTAGCTGTTTATATTTATATAGTAGGTCCCCCAAATCCTTAAAAAAACTTTAAAACTGTAGTACGCATGACCTAAACATATCGATACATAATACAAACAAATTTTAACAGGGATTAATTAAATTCACATACAGTGTATACCTATTGAAGAATGCGTTAGTACTAAATTCCGTATTAAAGTTTGTAATGATTTCTTCCACATGCACACACACATCTCCCGTCTTTCACATATTATACGTGATATAGCGCTGATTCACAGATCTAAAAGCTCAGGGAATGAAATGAACAAAACAATCACCATGTAGAAGATATTCTGGTGTGTTTTTTTTTTTTTTTTGGTCTAAAACACCTCGTAAAAAGTAACGTCATTTCTAAAATTCAGAGTTGCAAACACAAGTTTGTGTATGTACAAAACAAAACAGACCCAAGCGTGACAACATAACCTATAGGCACAGGGTGAACCCTTATCCTTTAACCAAAGAGTGGGGAACACCATTATCGATTCGTCAACAACAAAGAAAGGGGGATCCATGACGCAATGACCAAACTGTGTACATGTATTAGTGATGCGATGTGGGCATGCGGGCTGGAGACACGTAAAGACTCGATCGTACGTGTACAAATCAACATGTCCCAACAAAGTCTACCGAACAAGGATCACATACTTCATAATGAATTGTTATTGCAGCTTGAGTATGCAGTATCGCGAGAAACACTGGATATGGGCTAAATCTCATCCTCATAATTCATAATGTCTTGGATATAATGGATGAACGAACACATGCCAATAATCGGATGTCGGTGAGTTTGTTTTATTCGGTAATCGTGATTCGTAATGATGTCAAGGTACGAATCACGTTAGATTTATTATACGTGAAATTAAGTCCGGTTTTCCTCCATTGGAAACAAATGAATTGCCTCATTAAAAAAAATGCTACGCGTGGGGGTACTATCATCAAGAAAAGGTGACACTAAATCGTATTTGTTTGTGTGGTAGCCGCCGTTTTCTTATTGACTTGCCTCGACACAAACTTAGTGTTTGTTATTGCCGTCGTGTGTTTAGTCTGTAGTCTGAGAAATATTGTGTGATCGCCATGGTTGTGGCTAGGGGAACTAGACCCTATCGTTATACGTAGGATACCATTACGACACCGGACATGATTCGTCCGAATGGCAGACACCATTCACGTAGGTGAAACGCGCCCCAAATATAACTTTATAAGGTAGGTAATTTTCTTTATTGAAATAAAATCAAATTGTTTTGTAAGGAAATGGAAACTAATTTAGTTGACACTACAGTATCATGCTGGATATAAAACTCCCCCTCCAAACTAATTGTTCATACACCCCACGCATTGTGTACACCCCTCCCTGAATTAATGGTTCAGTCTATCGGCTCCTCAAATTATGCAAATTAGGTATCATGTGACCCTAAATGCAGCCTTCTGATTGGTCGAGAGGCCCTAAACCCATTGGGAAAATAACCTGTACAGACGGGGAGTACTACTAAAGTCCTAGGGCAGCTAAGACAGAAGTGTAAGTTAAGGGATTGTGTTCTTTGAATTGTTAGGCGTACTTTATTATAGTACGCTATTTCCAGGATGAGAGAATATCAGTGACGCACTGCATTATTAAGTTTCTGAAGTACTATTTCAAAAATATGTAGAAAGACAAAATACTACAACAAAAACTTCAAATACCTGACATCACTGTAAAAAGTAGAAGTCCACCTGGCTTCAGCGTCTCATACAAAAATTTAACTGAATTTTGTATATCTCCCAGGTAGTAAATGCAACTAATCGCACTGACAAAGTCGAACTTGCCAACTCCGCTGATCGCTTTGTATTCAGCGAATGTCTTTTGTATCCATTCAAAGTGAATATCGTGTGCTTTTGCAGAGTCTTCTGAAACCAAGGCCTTGTACTTCTGCATCATAGCAGCATCAGGTTCCACAATCACCGCGTTGATTGGAAGATGGTGACGGTCGCGTAATTGTGTCAATATTTTGAAGTCAATTCCACCTAAAGGAAAGGGGCAGTTAAAAAAACGGAGTAAATCTTGAAAAAAAAGTATGTTACGATGGTTTGTACAGCTAGCTACTTAAATGTAAAGATATGCAGAGGCGGTGCAACGGGGGAAGAGGGGAGGGGCAAAGTTAACCCAGTTACATTATTTACCCCTTCCCCATTCGTCCCCCATCCCGTTTTATATAACGTTCCCCCGATGGCTGATATTTAACATTGCCCCCTTCCAAACAACAAACAAACAAACAAACACCCCAACACCCCGACAAACAAACAAACAAACAAACAAATAAACAAACACACAACTACGATAATGCAATTATGTTCACATTGTAAATTAAACTTAAAATTATACTTATCGTTAATTAATTAACACCATCAAAGAGCCAGACCATTTTTTTTTTCGCCGGCAAATATCTGGATGTATTTAAGTCTTTAAAAAGTTGGGAACATATACAATGTTAACTGCACTAGGAAAGCGGGGGTCTGCAATGCATCGGGATTGTCAAAGTGAAACGAGTTATCTTGCATCCAATTATTTACAGTTTTTTGAGAATTTGTTGTCTGAATGCTAGATTACTAGTAAGTTGGGTGCGTGTTATGTAAACATCAAAATATTAAAACTTACCGTCTCCGGGTCCAATGCTTAGCACAAACAACTTCCTGTCGCCGAGTTGCAATGTCCCGTCCTTGACGCATGAGGATGATGGTCGGTCTGTTTCCATAGTTTGAAGAACCGGTGTACCTTTGTTTATATGAAGTTTAGTAGCGTTGGTCCGCTCTGGTTCAAATCCATCCTCAGCTTTCTTGGTGATGGGGATAATGGAGTCTAGCAGTACTGGTAGTTTAATATCAAACCATTCGTACATAAACTCACGTCTCCTAGATAATCCCTCGTACATTTGAAGGGTTGATCTGTAAACGTCGGCATTCTTTGCCAACTGCTTTGCTTTGTACATCCTTGAAGGAAACAGCCTGTTTTGATATAAAAAGTTAACGTGATTATATATAACACTCAATTATGTGGGAGCAAAACTCGCCTATGAAAAACGAATAACAAAATTACATGGTCACTGGGTCAGCTTGGATGAGTTTATCGACAATATAAACTCATTCCACCCCACCATAAAGTTTACTGCTGAATACTCTCTCACAAGTGTGAACTTTTTAGATGTACCTACAACTAAATCCGCCCGGGCGAAATAGTTATCCGCCCGTGCCAAATAGTTATCCGCCCGTGCGAAATGTGCACGGCGGAGTAGGTTCAATCACTGGGGGGGACCACAACATTAAAGGGACTCCGGCACAGCTATGTGTGTCCGTTCTCTCTTTTTACCTACTTTGGTCAATCCTCTTTTTTGCCTTCAAGGAGACTACCTTCTTGTGGAACTTAAATTAACTTTCCCTACCCTTCAACAGACCGTCCACAAGTTTTTGGGACAAACCTTGTCTTAACTGAGTGCACTCTTCGCGGGACTGATCCAGTGTTAACAAGCAACTTGTGTGACCAATTGCACGCGCTAGCATTCCGAGTGTTTCGTAAAGTGTATTTTGAGTTGTCCTACTGGTTGGACTACTCGACTAATAATGAACGGCCTCTATATAGTCAACCTGTTTGAAACTTCACAATTTGCAATCCTTAAACTTCATTCAAAGTTAAACTATGCATGTGTGTGCCATAAACGTTGATCTTAGATTTATTGTACACTCTTGGCAACTCTAGTCTTTCTGTTGTAGCACCAGAGTCTACTATAAAGCCCACAAAAGTGGTGACGATAGTACTCTCTATCTACTCATGTGTCGTGAGGTTGTGCTTCTACTTGGTCTCTTTTACCCCAAAATGTCGTTCATTACAGAAAGTGTGTATGGATCCTGTATCCAACAATGCGTAGGTCTTCACGAACGCACAACCCCCTTGCATCTTGCACCCTCATGGTTACAATAGGTGGAATACTTTTACTACCAGCCCTTGTGACTACAGCTGGTGTCAAAAGCTGAATCAATATCGCAATTTTGAACCTTTGCCTCCAATGTTACAGAACATTAAGTTACTCAAAATACTCCACCAATAACGAAATAACTGATGTTAATGCCTTTTTATGATGATAACAATTCCAGTAGCATGTTCAGTTTGATCTGCATTCGATTTAGAGCAATTATGTTATCTAATTTATTCATATTGTTACGTACGACCAACTATTTTGGAGTTTTACCAACTTAGGTTGTTCGAACGACACCGAAGTTACAAAAATGGGAAGAACAAAATGCTGATAAAAGGGTATACCAGCAACAAACAAAGTGGTTCAGGCACAGACGGTGTATATATATTCACAAATAACAATTGAAAATGCTTACAAACAGCTAAGGCAAATCAAGGAAACTTACAATTATGAAAATGATGAATTAAAGCGACTGCTATACATAAATGAAAATATATATTTGGCCAAATTAGAGATTGGAATACTGTAAATAAAATGCCGCCTGCTAAAACAACTCAGGTTTGTAAATCAGTGGTGAATCCAGCACCAACCACACAGTCACAAGGAGCGGGGCAGTGGGTAGCTTTTACAGCGGGACATCTCGTCAGACCAAGCCCCCAGCCAGAGCACAGTATGAATCCAGCGATCAAGCCCTTGACGTCCTGCCAGTGGTAGTAGCGCCAGTCAATTCCTGTGGAGAGCATCCCATCCCGAGCTCTGAGTGGAGGACGCGGCGTGGGCATTTATATACGCACATTATAATAAATCAAATGCGACCACTTGCTCAAATGAAAGAACTTAGGAATTCTGTCAGCCGAGAAAAATCCAACAAAAAAAACCACCTAAATTAGGAATGTTAGAAATCAGATGGTACAAAACTTTGACCATGTAAACACTATTTCATGTAAATTTACAATAATTGATTAAAAAACAATTTTACCCCTAAAATGAATGTGCAAGTTGTGTATAATTCCCCTTTTGTATCAACTCCAAATAGTTGAACTTATTTAGGTTCAAACTGTATCCTCAACTCGACTACAATCCTTACCATACTATTGTAGTCTAAAAGTTACATTAACCACTTTACAATCACAATTTAACCCGCCTACAATCTCCAATCCCTGATTCAGAGTTTACTTAGACTTATATTATTTAATTTTAAGTAAACTAACCTTTACTCACAACATTGGGCGCATCAAAAGTAAAACGTTATTGGTGACTAATCAATTTTTTGTGGGTCTTTTCCTGGTAAAAGATGCAAAACAGCGCCCTCATTTGAGCAACAAATATAACTTCACCTATGCACAAAAAGTGAATTACACTGCCCATCCCACACATTCATAAGGTGTGGCATGTGTGTGTCAATAGTTCACGCTTCGCGTAGCCGCGTTCAATTCTCTTTCATTTGTACCAGCAGAGGTAGGCCCTATACGTGTGTGTAGGAGCTGCAAGTTAAATCGCTCTTGTCCACAGGAGAATCATCCGGACTTCGCAAACATTATAAACAAGGTAAACGTATTTTATACCTTTACAAAATATGATTATTTGAGGATTAACTGCGTAGTAATGACCAGGGCCTAATTTCATAGAGCTGCTTAAGCACAAAATTAGCTTAGCACAACAAAATTATGCTTATCAGAAAAATGTTGTCAGTTAAACCATTTCACATGTAGCATTTGTGACTGGTATTATACTTATTGTTGCTTAGCTTAAGCCGCTTAGTATGCGCGTTAGCCGACTGTTCCACTCCAATATTCACCAAGGTCCAAAGTCCATGAAGCCTGTGGGAATAGTCCCACATACCAGAAATGTAAGTGGTACCTTTTACAAGGACGTTGGTGCTCACTGCTGTATTAAATAACTGTTCATGCTTTTATCCCGAGCTCTGCTGGGACATTAGTTTTGGCTTTCTCTGTGATAGAAGTCGCCTCGGAAATCTACATCATTGCGTTGCTTATTCTTCTACATTTTCACAACACGTTGTTCCACACTTAACACCCAAACTCATTCAAAGCTAAGTGTGAATTTAGTTCCGTTGTGTCCGTCTGATGGCTTAATGGAAAACAAGGAATAGAAGTGGAGGTTTCACTGAGGTGTCCACCTGCTTTAGGGATTTGTATGACTTTTAATACGTGACTAAAACAGAACGAAACAGAACGACATTGGTTCGCTTCTCATCTAATACCGAGACCTACGTCACGTTGATCGACGTGACCATGCCTTCCAAATAAGTTTTAGGCCCGCTAAGTCTACAATCTTGTTATGACTTTCAACTGTCGGATTGAATTGATGCTAACCCCCGTTCAGGTATATGTATATGTACTGTATAATCAAAAATCATATCTCGTGAACCATAAAGGGTTTTGACTTTAAACCTTCCATGTACTCAGACCTTATTGTGTCGATGAAACCGCAGAGATTTTCGGGATGATGACGTCATCAATGACGTCATAACGTTAAATCAACGTTATTTACAAAAACGAATCTGAAAAAAACATTTTTTGCTACATACAAGATCTTTTGACCATGTGAAACACATCAGAGTATTTTAAAAAAACTTTCACAAGTGTGACCCTCTGTGACCTTTACTCCTGGTCGAAACTGAAAGAGGATACTCCATACTTCAAAACTCATATCCCATTAACCAAAAAGGGTTAAACCTCAAACTTTATATATGTACTTAGACCTGAGTGTGTAGATGAAACCGCAGTTATTTTCGGGATGATGACGACATCGATGTTGTCCTAACATTAAATTAACCTTTAATACGATAAAATAAAACTCGCGCGACAGTGAACGGTGAGGATGAATTTGATCAATAAAATTGAACGACATTGTTGTAACTCATTATTGGTGTGTTACTTGAGTTCGATCTCTAAGAATGAGTCATACTACACACGTGTGTGTAACCAGACACTTGTATTCGTTTATTTACCTATTCATACATTTCAGGGTTATGGGGGAGCGTTGGCACATAATGGGGGTATTTAATGTATCAAATCTTTATAATTGATTCGATTTAATTTCTATAACTTGTTTTATAAGGGGGCAACGTTTCTGAGCGGGGAGGGGTCATGGAGTTTCCATAATTATGTGCTTCTCGAAAAAACTATGCTGAGGGCAGTAGACTTGCCTCAGCCTTTGTAAAGAATTACTCACATGGACACTGCATTTGGAATTTAGGAAGCGATGTTCAAATCAAGTAATCGAAATTGGTGATTGAAATACTAATTGACCTTGATTGCCCCCAGCGACTAATTTTTTCACCAATAGCAATTTTTTTTTCTTCAAACAAATTGAAACTGTGGTTTTTCAGCAGAATGGAGAATAGTGGTGTACAACTGTCTCTTGAAGAAAAAAGGCAGAAATGTTATAAAGTGTCGTCACTACCGTTTGAAGAGCAGCGCACAATCGTAGACGATATGTACCGAGAGTGGATTAAAGACGATGGTTACGAAAAGGTAAAACGCTCGAATTTGTCAAATAAAAAAAGGGGAAACAAAACAATAACTTGGATTATAACTTTTTAAGCTTCCAAAAAAGGGTGTTTTTTTCTTCTTGCTTCCCTCTTTTTCCCTTTTTTTTAAGGCACGGATTCTGGCATCGAGGTAACTTTGTGTTATTTTTTATTTATAGTGTTAATGATAGTGGCTTCTTATATATAGTGCTGAAATGCGTCACTCAGTGACGCTCATTGCGCTCCACATCTGCGGACCCTGTAAAAATCACACCAATTACATAATCCTCATATTAAGGGTGTGACATTTGGAGAAAAAAAAAGAAAACAACAATTTTTAAAGTTTAGTACAAACTTCTTATTCCACCCCACTCTTCTCTTTGATCATTACTTTGTAACTTGTAGACTTCACTCGTGCAACTCTCTTCTCACTGAACTTTCAGACAGGTAGCTTACTACGAGTCAACGTGTTCAAAACACCACTGCTCGCCTCGTCTCACGCACACCTCGTTCTCAAAATATATCAACCATCTTACAAAAACTCAACTCGCTCCCAATCAAAATGCGTATCGCGAACCAGTTAAATCTCCTCGTTTAGAAAATAATTCATTGCCATCTCCTGACTAGATATATGTTCTTTCCAATAATTAAATTCCTGTTTGCCCTCTTTGTTCTGCTGGCCGATCCTTACTGACGCAAACTACTTTTTGCAGAATACTAATTTGTCAAAAAGTCTTTAACTTCACTACACCTTCATTCTGGAACGATATTTGCCAAGCTGACTCTTTTCTGATTTTCGAAGACTCATTTGTTTGAATCCTAATAATTATTTGTAATAAAATGCTTTATTAATATCATTTCATTATTTTATGTGGTGTGTCAGGCATCGAAGCTCCTGCATGCCTCTAATTACTATTATTATTACTAATATTATTACTTTTGTTATTATTATTATCAAAACGGCATTTCGGTTAAATTTGGACCATTAAACCAATTATTTGATCTGTTTTTAATATTGGGCTTTTTTATATGAGGTGTATATAGTCGGTTTTAAATGCTCGTGTTAATAATAATAATGATAACAAAAGTACGAGACATTTATATGGCGCTTAATGCAGGAGCTTTTATGCACAGCAACAACATAAAACAATGAACACACAAATACTAAGAGCAATTGTTAAAAAAAGAAAGATTCAAACAAATGAGTCTTTAAAAGTCTCTTGAAAATCTGATGAGAGTCAGCGGGAAGTTTGAACTTAGCCTCAACTTATTTCTTCGTCTAATTTTGTTTTAGCTAATTTTGTGATGTTATTTAATTTATTTACTTTTTTATTGATTTATAATGTTTGTTGTTATTGTTTTATTTAGGATATGAATAGTGTTGGCTATGTTGCATACATTGAACTAGCTCAAGAGATTTCGAAGTGGATTACTGACAAGACGTGCCGAATACTTGATTGCGCTTCTGGAACCGGCCTGCTAGGTCAAGAGGTATACATATTAATTTTTGAGGTTCTTTCTTTCATTCTTTTTCCCGGTTTTTTATTTTTTATTTTTTTTCTCTTTTCATTTTTTGAGGGGGGTGTTTCTTAGATGTTTAGGCAAAAACTTCGAGCAACTAAGGAATAGAGAATTCTCAGAATTCTTTAAAAAGTCAAAAATGCATCACGTCATCTGAATCTGAGTTTAAAAAAACAACAACACGGGGGGGAAGCGGATACACATTTTAAACATGGATTAGAGATGGAGGTTTTTAGAGAAGAACAGATTCATTTTAAACTGCAACTTTTAAATTCTGGTTTTGTTTAATATAATTTATAGCGTACACATATCGGTACAGTTCGAAAACTGCTTTAAAACAGCAAAACACTTTTTGGTTACCAATGTCCTCTCCAAAATTGTCAAAAATCGCTCCAGTTTTTACACACACAAAAGACTTTAGTTACATTGACTTCTTTTTCTGCACTTACCCTGTTTTTCTTTTCTCTTTTACTGTTCCTTAATAGCCAGAAACTTATAAAGAACCCCAAAGTTATAAATACACCGAAAATGTAATCTTTTGCATTTGACTTAAGTTTCATCCCTACACTGCAAAAAATATTGGTTAAATTTTGACCAACGTTAGGTCTAATATGAACTCTCTAAACTGTTGGTCAAAATTTAGCCCAACAAGGTTGGGTAAATATTTTGACCAACTTATAGGTCTAATAAAATTACCATACTGTTGGTCAAAATCTTAATAAACTTTATTGGTAATTTTGTTAACCAATTGTTGGGTAGAAAGGTTTGATGTTTCAGTTGGGTAATTTTACTTGACCAAGTGTTGGGGATTTTTTATCAACAAAAGTTGGTCAATATGTATTGTGCTATTAATTCACCATTTGATTCACAGTTCCCCGTGTGATACGTCGTACGTCCAGGCATCGAAACGATCTTTTCCACAGTGGCGAGTGGTGGAGAGCTGTGCCATTGGCGTCTCTCCCAAAAACGTGGGGTAGCCCAGTGGTTTATAGATGTTTTTGAAGAATAGTTTTAAACTAAATAACGTTTGTTTTCCGTTCAGTTGCTGTACACAGTCGTGCCAGATGCAGTTCAAGCAATGCAGTGATAGTGCTATTCATGTATTGTTGTACACCGCGTTGCATGTCTATACTCCATATACAACGCACTGCCTGCAGGGTGTTTGTAACGTTACAATACATGTATAAGAAATGCATGATAAAACTGAAAACTAATTCAATGGCATTATCACTGTGCTGCTTGCTATAGGCAACTGTCACGACTATGTACAACTGAATAGGAAACAAAACTTAATATTTAGTTAAAAACTTGCCTTCAAAAGGATCTATAACCACTGGGCAACTCGCTCTTTTAAGAGAGACGACACGGTCACAGCAACTCTCCACTCGCCATTTTGGAAAAGATCGTGTTTATGCTTTTATGCATGCACGTCGTAAGTCTTATGGCGGGAACAATTCCCAACTAATGTGGAAAATATGACCAGTTGTTGGGCAAATGTTTGATCGTAGTGTGCATGATCGGACGATTTTGCCCAACTAATGTGTATAATTTTCACCAACAACTACTATTAATTAAAATAAACAAAAAGTTGCCCAAGATATGGGCAACAGTGTAACCAACAATTATAATGATTTCAGATTGCGAAATATTTGCCCAACATTTGTTTCACTTCTTATGAAAAAAGGGCAAACAAAATGTTTGCCCAACAACAGCAATTGTTGCTTTCGTTGGGCAAACATCGACCAATAGTTGTGGAAATCACATTGCCCAACAAATTGTGTCAAATGATTTGACCAACGTTTTTGCAGTGTACGTTTCCATTGTTTGTGTTTCGCGTAAGTCTTGGATTCAAAAAAATGCCACCATACCCATGAATTTCTCGTCTTTTAGTTTTACATGTTATTGCATTGTTTCATTCTTGTCATTAGATATAATATTTGAACTTTTCCTTTCCTGTTTTTAAACAGCTGAAAAGGTTAGGATTCACCAATTTGGATGCCCTCGACGCATCACAGGAATCACTAAATTACAGCATGAGGAAAGAGGTTTACCATAACTACATTTGTGGACTTCTTGGACCAGAGAAAATGAAACTTGAAAGCGGTAATATTAATCATCAATTTGTGTTGCCGAGAAGTAAAATCTATTTGAAAGATTTATTGACCCAGGTAACATGCCCCCCTCCAAATGTCAGTATTTCACCGTGCCATGGCAAAACAAATTACACATTCATCTTGTTCTTTAACGCGAGGGAAAATAATCAGGTCTGTAGTTTATGTTCTTTGCTGTTTACTGCTGTGTCAGTCACTGGTAGTTAGAATAAGGCATATTATTCTAAACAACCAGTTTTGCTCGTTGTTAACTAAGGATCCATCCACCCTTTGCTCTAGAATCCAAAGCACCTGTCATTGCACTCTAAAAAGTAACGTTTATGCTTAACGCGTTGTTGTGTTAATATTTGAACACAAGTGTTTATTTAAAAACGCCTAGTGCAAATTTTTAAACACCAGACGTATATCTCTTAACGCTCTTATGTTGTTCTTGTTTATACCTCTCCCTTTAACGCGTTTGTGTGTTTGAATTCACACGGAAAGTGTTTTGAAATCAACGCTTAACGTCCATATAAAAACACATGGCGTTAATAGAAAACGAAGACATGTTTCGTTTACGTTGCCAATAAACGCCACGCTTATGTACGTCTTTATTTGAACGCATGTTAGTGTTATTATTAAAACGGACAGGTGTTTGTTTCAAGACACGTTCCGTTTGTTTTGTGGATGCTTGCATTTTTTTTTTTTTTATATATATATTTTTTTAGTGCATTATACTTATAGTGGATACTCGGTGGAAAGCTAAATGTTTTATAATATAGGTTTCTAGCAAAGTTCAAAACTAGGAATACCCCCCCACACACACACACACCCATTAACAACATTATTACGATGTTGTATATTTTGTGATTGGTGAAAGGATGTCACATGAACGATAAAATTAAGGAAGGGGCAGAGATTATAATGCATCATCCACTTAAGACATCCCCTCTAGCCCCCGCCCTCCCACCACACCTCCCCAGCCGATACGCATGCCGGGGGACCAGTGAGTCAAAGTGACTTGCATACAGACATTGTATGACACTATTAATAAAGCAGACGATAAACATACATCTGGTCCCACTACCGCGAACGCACATGGCACGTGTGATACAATCAGCCAATTGGCGTCTTGCATCGATCGCACTTTTACCGTGCACCAGAGGAAAAAAGTTTTACTTGACCTGTGACCCGCGCCATCTTTAGCGTATAAAGCGTGCGTGACAAGTCGTCGTCGACTCGACTATTCCTCAAAAGTTGGTAAGTACAGAAGTTACAATACACAAATGAGTGCCTTACGAACGGCTTCTTACCTAGAATAATGCCCAGTTGACAACAAACTGCCTTTTTAAAGTAAACTTGTAGTTTATCGGACAGTACAGAAAAGCTAACTTCCTAAACATAAAAGTTTAAAACAACTGTCAATAACCCTGCTGTCATGGCTGTGCATGCAGCTAACGTTGCGTGTCACTGTATGTTGCGTGCTCTTATCTTACTAAAATACATGTTGTAGGCCTACTTACATGTATGTTCAATATTATACAGTTAGCTCTTTTTGTCTACGTACATGACGTACACATGCGATTTATTGACCATGAAACACCTTGTAACATTGAAGGCATTGTGTTTGTCATTGAATATTTTAATATTGACATTGTACTTTAACTTTTTGTTGTTGTACTTCGTAGCACACTACACCATGTACACTGGCATGACTGGATTTAACTGTTGTTGTTTTGTTTCTATTGGGCCTTGTCAATTATTTATTTCTTAGGTAAGCATGCAAAATGATAAGGTCTTGTAACATGGTGAATGTCTTTAGCATGATGTGTCATGTGTATGAGCCTACAATGCTACATACTGTATTTTACAAATTACATGTAGGCCTATATGCCGTGATTTTAAACAAAGCACGCTAAGTATTTACATGTTTATATTAATATATACATGATACAACAATTCTAAAATATAAAAAAATAGCATCAGGCCCCCTAAACTTGAGAATGACCTGTAAGTGTAATATTTATGTTACTATTATGTGATGGCTATCATATCATGCTTATCAGCTTATAAATTTGTTACAATTTAAAACCACACACTATTTTCAGCTTTTGGACGAGCTTTACAGTATCATTAATCCTGATAACAACCAGCAAGGCAAAGAAACAATCAACAGGAACCTTACACTGTTCAACAACAAAGTGAATGCTTTGCTCAATTTGAAAAAGGTATGTGAACATGCTGCAAGCATATTTTTTTGCAGCAACCTTTGAACACTTACAGATGGAATTGGCAGTGTCAGCAACAGGGTTGCAAAACCTAAAATAGTAAACTTTTTGTTTAAAATTTGAATATGCATGCGTAGACCTCTGAGTTTTGTTTGCCTTTAAGTTTTATTCTAGAGGCTTGGTAAAGTTTTAAAGTGAATGTTAAAGATGTATAATCTACAGTTTGTTACTTGTTGGTGGACAAGAGCAACAGCGTAAGGTTTCATGTGGAAAAGTCTTCTGACAAGTCAGATTTTTGGAACAAAAACTTTTTCACTGATTTCTGATGTAATGTTTTACACGATTTCATTTAAGGAGAGCTCAACAGAGATTGAGGTGTTAGCTGCACTTGAAAACCGCTTAGCAGTTGTTAAGGGCAAAAGCATCAAATCAAAATCAGTGATGACATTGATCGAGGTACAGCATGTTCATAACAAATCGTAGCCCCCCCCCCCATCCCCAGTCGCCCCCCCCCCCCCCACACTGGAAATCTGGCAAATGGAGAAAAAAAATAATAAAAGACAATGCTTCAAGCATGTGTATAGTCCTGAGTGACCATGGTAAACGTGGGAATTGCCCCCCTCCTCCCCCTCCTCCCCCTCCTCAGTAACATCCAGCCCCCCCCCCCCAATCACCCCATAGAAAAATCATTGGCTCGCTGCTGTACAAATATACATGTACAACACAATATTTTTGTTTTACCCGACACTGGTGCCTGTGAATATTTATTTTTTTTGCGGGTTAGAGTCAGAGTATACAGTGCTTAACACACATCAGTCTCGAGTGAAACATAAATATTGCGTTGTATATTATGTACCGCAAATTCATCACAAGGTTGGGGGGAAATAATGAAATTTCCCAGTACTTTGGAAAGTACAATAACATCCTTTTCTCCCATTTTGATTCTGTGTTGTAAACAAAATTGTTGTCAAGTGAAAGTCTTGAGATACAACACTTGCTCACTTGTGGATCCCCCCAAACAGTTTGCACAGTTATGAGAACTATGCTTTATTCTACCCAGAAACAAAATTGTGTAATAATATTAAAACCAAGTATGCAAATATTAGATAATTTCAACATCATAAAGGCTAAGTTAAATGGACTCAGGTTTAAAGATAACTTTGACATCTTTCAGAACAATCCATCTTATTAATACATTGCTTGCATTTTTATGTTACAGATAGATGATGTGGACATACCAAAAGAAAGACTTCCAAGAGTGTTAAAGATGAAACCAGTGAAAGACAAAGAACCTATGGCCCTACGTATCTTGGCACAAGATGAAAAAGTCAAGTTAATATACATTGTTGGAGAGGGGCAGATCATTCAGAGTAGTAAATGTAATGTTTTGAAAGTGTATTAACACTACTTGCATGCTACTACGCCTTTGATCTAAACTATCCAGCAGTCTATGGACAACTTCTTGGATTTATTCAGCAGACTATCCTTGAGGAACCATACACTTCGTTCAAAGGAACAAACTTCCAGACATTCACTACGAAATTCAAAAGTGTACAATTACCTGGGGTCTAATGTGGAAGAAAACGAGATTCAAAGAAATATTGCTTTTTCAATTGTTGCCAGTTTTTAAATAGAGTTATTGAAAGATGTTTGAAATCTTTCTCAAGCCAACTTTCAAAGAGCTGCATGGTTAAAGATTCGGTGTTGAATGGAAGAACAACCATCTCTAGTCAAAAGAAAACTTTCAGATTGTATATTACAGTGTCAAACATGATCCCAACTGCATTAAGTATAGATGATGAGCACAGCATATATTTTTTCCACCAGAAAAAAGAAAGGGAAAAAGATAGCAGCACGAGATGTGATTATAGTTTCTCGCGCAGTCAGTTTTGTGGCAGAAATACTTAAAGTAAAATTTTGCATGAAGCAGTTCTTTGAATTTTGGCTCTGATTTAATTTGATAGAGTTTTTTATTCATAAAGATAACTTTCAGAAAGTCAGTTGTCAGCAGGTGACAAAGATCCACATTCGATTTTGGGGAGTGTGTTTTGATTACCACCCCCCCCCCCTCTATTCACCATCTATTCGCTTTAAGTGACATAGTATGTTTCAAAAACATTTGCTGATATCAGTTTCATGATAAGTTAAAGTGAATAACGGTTTAAAACATTTTCTGTAATGTTTGAAAATGTATAACAGAAAATCTGAATTTGTAATATTCTTTTTTTAAATTATCTTCAACAAAAAACTTAATGTGAATAACAAACTTTGTACATTCCTTTATATTTCCTTACTCAAGGAGTGCCAACAATACTTACATCTATTTGCACAAATTAATCGAATTAAATTAAAATAATACATAAACTTTCAGTCTTATTTATGTCAAGATTTAATGCATTCATTGTTGAAATTAGTTTTAAAGTTAGTACCAGTAATGTTACTTTAAAGTACATGGTTGAGGGCGTTAAAAAGCAAACGCCATCCGACAGAACGTTGAGAAATAAACGCCCTATAAGGGCAAAGACATGTTGAAGTGCTTATTAAGTGTTATCAGCTTATATACGTGTTGTGGTGTTTATTTCCTTTAACACATAAACGCGTTTAGGTTAATATTTCAAACACCTAAACGTGTTTATTTTAATAATTAATAACGCCTAAAAGCGTTTATTTCAATGAAATTTAAACGCCTGAATATGTTTACTTTAATAGTTTTAACGCCTGAACGCGTTTATTAAGTGTTATCAAGCAGGCGTTTATTTTAGCGTTAAAACATAAACACTTGTTTTTAGAGTGTGGCCCTTGTCCATTTCCTGCCATAGATCAGGTACATAATGTCAATACAGAATTGCTGAACAAAATAATTTCTCATGAAGCTGCCGGCCCAGAACGGTCCAAGGTTGTATACTGAAAGAAAGTGCGGGCAGTATTTGACCTGACCAAGCATTATGCATTATTAACCTCAGACTTATCTCCACACACACGAGGTTCTGCTATTGTTGTTCTGTTATTCCTTTTTCTAAAGAGTTCCCTTGTGGTTTCCAGGTTGAACAAAGATTTCCGTCGGGGTCAATTCGTAAGGGGAACCATGAAAAGACCGCATAAAATACAAAATATATAAAATAAATTAATACAAACCGTGCTGGGACAAAATCGCAATTGAAGTTGCACAATTTTTCAAACGGGGCCTAATTTCATGACTCTGCTTGCCGTAAGCGAACAATCGGCGCTTACAGATACAGAGAAATCCGCGCTTACGTCAAGCGTATTTTACGGGTTAGCAGAGAATGTTGTCTTATGCGCGTGCCTCCTCAACGTTACTAGGCATTCTTCGCTTCAGAGTTAGCACAGAAATTCGGCGCTTGCACAGTAAGCGGAGAGTGGTGATCGCAGAATTCGGCAGTAAGCAGAGCCATGAAATCGGGCCTGCTGTTTCGGAGCTTACGTTTTTTTGTTTTTAGCTGTTCCGACCTAGCAGTCGGAACAGGTTTTGTTTTTCTTGGGATTATTAGCTGTTCCGACCTAGCAGTCGGAACAGGTTTTGTTTTTCTTGGGATTATTATTTTTATTATTATTATTATTAGCTGTTCCGACTTAGCAGTCGGAACAGGTTTTGTTTTTCTTGGGATTATTATTAGCTGTTCCGACTTAGCAGTCGGAACAGGTTTTGTTTTTCTTGGGATTATTATTAGCTGTTCCGACTTAGCAGTCGGAACAGGTTTTGTTTTTCTTGGGATTATTATTTTTATTATTATTATTATTATTATTATTATTATTATTATTATTATTAGCTGTTCCGACTTAGCAGTCGGAACAGGTTTTGTTTTTGTTGGGATTATTATTTTTATTATTATTATTATTATTATTATTATTCTTTGTTTCTGTCAAAATTGCCATAGCTTTTGTACACGATTTTGTACGAACCTAAGCTCTAAAATAATAAATATGGGAGATTCAGATCTTACATCAAATTGAAGCTTAGAACATGAAATTATGCTAAGAGTAAAATTGTTCAAGTTCTTCTTTAATTAGCTGAGTTATAATGACATGAATATTTAATTAGGCAATCTTGTTCCCACCATATCTCAAGAAGTATATGTCTGATCCTCAAACTGTTTTCAAATATAGACTCGTCTTATTATGTAGCTCTGTAGCGTGGCAAAAAATTCATAAAACGTCATCAATGACGTCATTTGTTGGCGCGTTTTTGTTCTGTGTACAAAACACTTGGCGCTGAAAGGGCAAATGTTTTGACAGTCAAAAACACGATATTTTCAATTAAAATTACGAATTAGTTTCCTAAATTACATAAACTGTTTTGAAAAGTTAATTGCTTTTAATAAGAGATGTTCCTGGTCATTAAAACTAATCAAAGCAGAACAATTTCCACGATAATTAACGATTCAGTGACAAATCGGACACCAATGGCTTGGAGACAAGGTTCCGTTCATCGACTAAAAATGTAGTCAGGATGCCCTGCGACACAGAGAAAAATGCACGCGAAATGCCGTAACGAAATAGCCGACTTCTGGGTACCAGTCGCTGCACACTATTTATACAAAAATATCGATCTATAGCGTATTGAAACGGTGGCTTGTGCATGTGTACATGTACGTCGTGATTCTGTTGCCCAGGGCGCTCGACGATTTTGTCCCGGGCGCTACATTTGAATATTTAACTAGTTAATCTTTGCAGCACCATATCTCAAGAAGTACACAGCCGATTTTCAAACTTGTTTCAGTTATAGACTCCTTGGGCACCATAGATCAGCCTTGGGTAACCATGACCCCATGTTGACCTTTACTTCCGGGTCAACCGGAAGTGAGACGATATCTCAAGAACTACACAACCGATTTTCAAACTTTTTTCAGTTATAGACTCCTTGGCATTGGAGATTAGTTTTGGGAAATCGTGACCCAATGTTGACCTTTACTAGGGGTCAACCGGAAGTGGGACCATATCTCAAGAACTACACAACCGATTTTCAATTTCTTTTCAGTTATAGATCCTTTGAGCATTAAAGATTGAACTTGGGTAACCCTGACCCCATGTTGACCTTTACTTCCGGGTCAACTGGAAGTGGGCCTATATCTCAATAATTACTTAGCCAATTTTCAATTTCTTTCAGTTATATACCCTTTAAGCATTGAATATTAAACTAGGGTTACCATGACCCCATGTTTACCTTTCCTTCCGGGTCAACCGGAAGTGGGATCATTACTCAAGAATTACACAACCCATTTTCATTTTTTTTTCAGTGATAGAGTCTTTGAGCATTGAAGATTAGCCTTTTTCTACCGTGACCCTATGTTGACCTTACTTCTAGGTCAACCGGAAGTGGGACCATATCTCAAGAACAACACAGCCGATTTTCTTTTTTTCCAGTTTATAACCCTTTGAGCTCTGAAGATAAGCCTTGGGTTACCGTAACCCCATGTTGACCTTTAATTCCGGGTCAACCGGAAATGGAACCTTATCGTTCAATCTTGAACTTAGGCTCACTTTAAATGTCTGGATCAATTAATCAAAGTACAACAAAACGGAACAGCTTTGTGTTTGTTCACAAACACTTAGTGTCTAGTTATTATTATTATTCTTTGTTTCTGTCAAAATTGCCATAGCTTTTGTACACGATTTTGTACGAACCTAAGCTCTAAAATAATAAATATGGGAGATTCAGATCATACATCAAATTGAAGCTTAGAACATGAAATTATGCTAAGAGTAAAATTGTTCAAGTTCTTCATTAATTAGCTGAGTTATAATGACATGAATATTTAATTAGGCAATCTTGTTCCCACCATATCTCAAGAAGTATATGTCTGATCCTCAAACTGTTTTCAAATATAGACTCCTCTTATTATGTAGCTCTGTAGCGTGGCAAAAAATTCATAAAACGTCATCAATGACGTCATTTGTTGGCGCGTTTTTGTTCTGTGTACAAAACACTTGGCGCTGAAAGGGCAAATGTTTTGACAGTCAAAAACACGATATTTTCAATTAAAATTACGAATTAGTTTCCTAAATTACATAAACTGTTTTGAAAAGTAAATTGCTTTTAATAAGAGATGTTTCTGGTCATTAAAACTAATCAAAGTAGAACAATTTCCACGAAAATTAACGATTCAGTGACAAATCGGACACCAATGGCTTGGAGACAAGGTTCCGTTCATCGACTAAAAATGTAGTCAGGATGCCCTGCGACACAGAGAAAAATGCACGCGAAATGCCGTAACGAAATAGCCGACTTCTGGGTACCAGTCGCTGCACACTATTTATACAAAAATATCGATCTATAGCGTATTGAAACGGTGGCTTGTGCATGTGTACATGTACGTCGTGATTCTGTTGCCCAGGGCGCTCGACGATTTTGTCCCGGGCGCTACATTTGAATATTCAACTTGTTAATCTTTGCAGAACCGTATCTCAAGAAGTACACAGCCGATTTTCAAACTTTTATCAGTTATAAACTCCTTGGGCATTGGAGATTAGCTTTGGGAAAACGTGACCCAATGTTGACCTTTACTTAGGGGTAAACCGGAAGTGGGACCATATCTCAAAAACTACACAACCGATTTTCAAACTTTTTACAGTTATAAGACTCCTTGGGCACTGAAGATCAGCCTTGGGTAACCGTGACCCCACGTTGACCTTAACTTCCGGGTCAACCGGAAGTGGGACCATATCTCAAGAACTACACAACCGATTTTCAAACTTTTTTCAGTTATAGACTCTTTGGACACTAACGATCAGCCTTAGGTAACCATGACCCCATGTTGACCTTTACTTCCGGGTCTACCGGAAGTGGGACCATATCTCAAGAACTACACAACCGATTTTCAAATTTTTTTCAGTTATAGACTCTTTGGACACTAAAGATCAGCCTTAGGTAACCATGACCCCATGTTGACCTTTACTTCCAGGTCAACCGGAAGTGAGACCATATCTCAAGAACTAAACAACCGATTTTCAAACTGTTTTCAGTTATAGGCTCCTTGGGCATTGGAGATTAGTTTTGGGAAATCGTGACCAAGGTTGACCTTTACTTCCGGCTCAACCGGAAGTGGAACCATATCGTTCAATCTTGAACTTAGGCTTACTTTCAATGTCTGGATCATTGAATCAAAGCACAACGAATCGGAACAGCTTTGTGTTTGTTCACAAACACTTAGTGTCTAGTTATTCTTTGTTTCTGTCAAAATTGCCATAGCTTTTGTACACGTTTTTGTACGAACCTAAGCTCTAAAATAATAAATATGGGAGATTCAGATCATACATCAAATTGAAGCTTAGAACATGAAATTATGCTAAGAGTAAAATTGTTCAAGTTCTTCATTAATTAGCTGAGTTATAATGACATGAATATTTAATTAGGCAATCTTGTTCCCACCATATCTCAAGAAGTATATGTCTGATCCTCAAACTGTTTTCAAATATAGACTCGTCTTATTATGTAGCTCTGTAGCGTGGCAAAAAATTCATAATACGTCATCAATGACGTCATTTGTTGGCGCGTTTTTGTTCTGTGTACAAAACACTTGGCGCTGAAAGGGCAAATGTTTTGACAGTCAAAAACACGATATTTTCAATTAAAATTACGAAATAGTTTCCTAAATTACATAAACTGTTTTGAAAAGTTAATTGCTTTTAATAAGAGATGTTCCTGGTCATTAAAACTAATCAAAGTAGAAAAATTTCCACGATAATTAACGATTCAGTGACAATTCGGACACCAATGGCTTGGAGACAAGGTTCCGTTCATCGACTAAAAATGTAGTCAGGATGCCCTGCGACACAGAGAAAAATGCACGCGAAATGCCGTAACGAAATAGCCGACTTCTGGGTACCAGTCGCTGCACACTATATATACAAAAATATCGATCTATAGCGTATTGAAACGGTGGCTTGTGCATGTGTACATGTACGTCGTGATTCCGTTGCCCAGGGCGCTCGACGATTTTGTCCCGGGCGCTACATTTGAATATTTAACTAGTTAATCTTTGCAGCACCATATCTCAAGAAGTACACAGCCGATTTTCAAACTTTTATCAGTTTTAGACTCCTTGGGCATTGGAGAATAGCTTTTGGGAAAACGTGACCCAATGTTGACCTTTATTTAGGGGTCAACCGGAAGTGGGACCATATCTCAAGAACTACACAACCGATTTTCAAACATTTTTCAGTTATAGACTCCTTGGGCATTGGAGATTAGCTTTGAGAAATCGTGACCCAATGTTGACCTTTACTTAGGGGTCAACCAGAAGTGGGACCATATCTCAAGAACTACACAACCGATTTTCAAACTTTTTTCAGTTATAGACTCCTTGGGCACCAAAGATCAGCCTTGGGTAACCATGACCCCATGTTGACCTTTACTTCCGGGTCAACCGGAAGTGAGACCATATCTCAAGAACTACACAACCGATTTTCAAACTTTTTTCAGTTATAGACTCCTTGGCATTGGAGATTAGTTTTGGGAAATCGTGACCCAATGTTGACCTTTACTAGGGGTCAACCGGAAGTGGGACCATATCTCAAGAACTACACAACCGATTTTCAATTTCTTTTCAGTTATAGATCCTTTGAGCATTAAAGATTGAACTTGGGTAACCCTTACCCCATGTTGACCTTTACTTCCGGGTCAACTGGAAGTGGGCCTATATCTCAATAATTACTTGTAGCCAATTTTCAATTTCTTTCAGTTATAATTTATACCCTTTAAGCATTGAATATTAAACTTGTGTGACCATGACCCCATGTTAACCTTTCCTTCCGGGTCAACCGGAAGTGGGATCATTACTCAAGAATTACACAACCCATTTTCAAATTTTTTTCAGTGATAGAGTCTTTGAGCATTGAAGATTAGCCTTGTTCTATCGTGACCCAATGTTGATCTTACTTCTAGGTCAACCGGAAGTGGGACCATATCTCAAGAACTACAGAGCCGATTTTCTTTGTTTTCAGTTATAAACCCTTTGAGCAATGAAGATAAGCCTTGGGTTACCGTAACCCCATGTTGACCTTTAATTCCGGGTCAACCGGAAATGGAACCATATGGTTCAATCTTGAACTTAGGCTCACTTTAAATGTCTGGATCAATTAATCAAAGCACAACAAAACGGAACAGCTTTGTGTTTGTTCACAAACACTTAGTGTCTAGTTTTTATTATTATTATTCTTTGTTTCTGTCAAAATCGCCATAGCATTTGAACACGAATTTGTACGAACCTAAACTCTAAAATAATAAAAATGGGAGACTTAATTCTTATATCAAACTGAAGCTTAGTACATGAAATTATGCTAAGAGTAATATTGTTCAAGTTCTTCATTAATTAGCTGAGTTATAATGACATGAATATTTAATTAGGCAATCTTGTTCCCACCATATCTCAAGAAGTATATGTCTGATCCTCAAACTGTTTTCAAATATAGACTCGTCTTATTATGTAGCTCTGTAGCGTGGCAAAAAATTCATAAAACGTCATCAATGACGTCATTTGTTGGCGCGTTTTTGTTCTGTGTACAAAACACTTGGCGCTGAAAGGGCAAATGTTTTGACAGTCAAAAACACGATATTTTCAATTAAAATTACGAATTAGTTTCCTAAATTACATAAACTGTTTTGAAAAGTTAATTGCTTTTAATAAGAGATGTTCCTGGTCATTAAAACTTATCAAAGTAGAACAATTTCCACGATAATTAACGATATAGTGACAAATCGGACACCAATGGCTTGGAGACAAGGTTCCGTTCATCGACTAAAAATGTAGTCAGGATGCCCTGCGACACAGAGAAAAATGCACGCGAAATGCCGTAACGAAATAGCCGACTTCTGGGTACCAGTCGCTGCACACTATTTATACAAAATTATCGCGTATTGAAACGGTGGCTTGTGCATGTGTACATGTACGTCGTGATTCTGTTGCCCAGCAGCCGATTTCACGAAAGTAGTGCGTAACTTGCGCCATGTCGTAAAGTTGCGCCATGTAAATGTTGCGCAGCTGCGCCACTTCCTTAAGTTGCATTTCACGAAACTTGTCTTAGCTGCGCAACATCCAAATTTCACTTAACAAAAATAAATGTTTTGGACGAGGACGAAAACGGCTCGTACTGCGACTGTTGTATGAAACCACCAATAGAGTGTTAAAACAGCCGTTGATTGGGCCAATATTGATTGGGCAGCCATTTTTGTTTTTTGTACCGCGACATGCCCGTCGGCGTGTTTACGTGTGTAAGTGACACAAACGCGTGAAGTGTATTTTCGCCCTTCTGTGTATTTCTAGTATTTGTCTAAAGTTTCCGTATCCTGCCACCAGTTTTTCATTCGTTATGACTTAAAAAAGTATCTCATTTGCTCAAATGAGATATTCCTTTTTTGTAAAAATGAGTGAAAAAGTGGTGACAGGATACGGAAAGTTTTTCCCAAAGTTCCCCCCACACCAGCCGGGCCGTCGTCGTGCGATTGTGAACAAGCAGACGATCATGGACGATATCTGCAACTTTTTGGCGGGCTGAATTTTCATCAAAGTTTCCACTTTTGCCTTGCAACATAGTTACGTGATTCATGTAAGTATAATGTACGAGTAGTCTAGCTAGCCGATCTCATGTAGGTGGTCGACAGTTATGATGGCGGCTAGGCAAAGAAACACAAATTGGTCACGTGAAGAGTGCAGCATTTTAGTGGACTTTGTGAGTCAACATTCAAGTAGGGAACTATTTGGGAGCAGCGGGAAAGGGGTACGGGCGCCAGCCAACATCAACGGGGTAAAGAGACGGCAGTGGGAGGAGGTTAGCCAGTTGTTAGTAGAGAGTGGTGGGCCAAAGAGGGAGTGGCTAAAAATAAGAAAGAAATGGGGGGAACTTGCCAGCAAGGCGAGAAAATATCGACGGGAGACAGAAAAAACAGGTAGGTAAGGCTAACAATTGTTAACAGATTTAGGCCTACCTGGCCCACGGTATATATTGTTTATTCATAATTTACAAATATTAATTAACAACACGACACGTTACTTTTCAATCCATTGTGAATAATTAATCTTGAAACTTGGGTTTAACTCTCTGTTGTACCATACATTATAAGTTTGGTGGTTAATGTGTGTATGGTACATGTACTCTAATTATTTACATTGAACGGACAAAGAAAAAAAAAGCAATTTTTTCCACACTAAAATAAAAACGTAAATAACAGACCACAAGTACAACCATGGAGCTACAACTATTACAATGACATACGAGTAGTGATTTTGTTAGTGTTAGTAAGTACATGTAACTTTAGTAGTAGTACAGTCGGTCAGAACACTAACACTACATATACAGACATAACTATTAACAGTTATGGTTATACTTGGTCTTGTTACATGTTTGTTACATTTATTTGCCCAACTAGGCTGATTTTGGTCTGTCCATATGAGTTAAAGTAACTGCATTGTAATTTGTGTTTGTATAAAAATGTATATATTATCAATGGGGAGAAACTGCACTAAAGAAAAGAAAATTGATTATTCAGGAAGTACAGATGGCATACATGGATATAATAAAGAAAGAAAAAAAATGTTTATAAAGACAATTCCTCGGGCGCTCGCAAGGCACATGAAGAAAATTATGATATGAAAAAAATAATGAAAAGCCACAACAGTGGAGAGCTTGGAAAAATGTCTGACGATCTTTAAGTATACACAGGTATAATCACAAGCATACAATTAATAGATATGTTCACTTTTGTAAACAATCTGTTAAGTTTTGGACATGTTTTAAAGTAGGGTTGTGCACTGTTTGTGCACTGTCTAAAATCCAAAGCTACTTAAATGACTTAATATTCTTGTTTGGCTGTGTTTCAGGAGGAGGAGAGAGGCCGAAGGCCAATAAACTACTGGACAGAGTTCTAGATGAACTTGCACCCTCGTCCAAAGATGGTGTTGTCGCCAGGGGGGAGGGGGAGTCAGTTCCCACAGGATTGAACTGTAATTGTAAGTTAAAGTAGAGGTTATGCTTTAATTTTGGTTTAAATTATAAACTTCTCAGTGAATTGAGATATTAACTTAAGAAATAGTTGCAGGTACTTGTATTAATTGTTTCACAAGCGCAAGTAGAATTTGGAAAAATATGGCGTGCCTGCATCCCAAATTGATGGCAGCCAAAGATCGACTTGGATGTAGGATACAGACGTGCTATATTTTTTTCGTATTTCATAAGCATTCCCTTGATAAAGAAATTGTTTTCAAGCAAACTTGACAGGCAGCTTAAAATAGTGCAATACAGGAAGTTGTATCAGCATTACATTAAAGGTTTAATTTGTGACAATTTGTGTATGGAGCAGTGTTTTTCTCCTGTCAATACATGTACCTTTGTGTGGAGTAAAGCAATATCATTCTTCTACCGAAAAGAGTAATGCTTCTGTGGATTTGGCGTAATATCAAGACTGACAATCACAACGCAAACCAATGGTGCTCAGCACTTATTCTTAATTATGGAACTTATTTCCTTTTCTTTTTCAATAATGTAGCATCTGTGACACCAACACAAAGTGGAGACGGTGAGGGTGACGATGAAAGTTCCAATGGTGATGACGAGGATGCAGATGATGGGGAGGAAGATGATGATGATGAGGATGTTGGTGCTTCTTGTAATCTAGCAGAAGCTCCTGCATCAACTTCAAGGCGACCTGTAATGGGCTCAATCTATGACATAGAAAGAGCCCGATTACAGGTTGAACAAGATCGCCTTGAGGTTGAACGGGAGCAACTCCTGGAAACAAGAAGCATCAACCAAAACATTGCCACCTTAAGTGCTAATTTGCAAATGTTAATTGCTCTAAATTGCAACCAACAAGGATTTTCTTTTGTTCAAGATTCTGAGAATTAGAGCAATTGACATTTGCACATTCCTTGCCAGTAAAAATTTGTATGTAATAATAATAATAAAGCATTTAGTCTTCATTGCATATTGCTCTTTTCAATAAGGGAATAAAAGAGTGGCGACGAGTTCTTAAACGGCCGTTTAAAACCGGCAGGGTTGTGGCCGTTTGATAAAGGCCTGAGTCGAAGGCGAGGGCATTTATCGCACGACCACGACCCTGCAAGGTTTTAAACGGCCGTTTAAGAACGAGTCACCACTCTTTTATTACCATTCATAAATGCCCTTTTGTTAAAAAAGCAAAAACATGTTATAGACAATCTGTGACAATCTGCTTTGCAGCGAATTTTTGAAGTTTGTAAATTTTCAAAAACGTTTTAAAAAGTTATGTTTCGTGCACGTTGGGTTGTGTGTGAGCGCGTGTAAAAATAGATTACGCGCTGGTACTAATAGCTATATATTGCATTCCGCGTAACTACATTGGGGTACATGAGCTTGCGCGCCCAACACGCGAAGCCAGCCGGTTTTAAACAGCTCCAGTTATGTCTTTATCAGCCGTTTAAACACCCCCACGTGACATGCTCTCAACCAATAGGAATAGTGAAACTGTCTGGGGTATTTATGAATAATGACTAATGAGCATGACAAATAACAAAAAGAACATATAAACAACAAAACACTTCTTTTGAATCTTCTCCACAACTGATAAATTTCATGACAATTTAATCTAAGCACGGTTGAAATGCTGGTTGACGATTTGGTTTCGGTGGAGTTGACCATCATGAAGTTCACCCACATAAGGGGGCACTTCAACCTCATCATCATCATTATGCTCCTCATCGTCGTCTTCTACATCAGGTTCTCCATAATCCTTGGCCATGTTGTGAAGAGCTGTACAGGCAAGCACTATAGTAGTGGCTCTAACTGGGCGCACCCTCAAACCGATAGATAAGCAGGGAAATCTTCTCTTCAACTGCCCAAATACTTGCTCAATTATCACCCTTGTACGGGATAAACTGGAGTTGTATCGCCTTTCCGCTCTTGATGCAGGGTGTGGGATGGGAGTCATCAACCATGGTCGAAGGGCATACCCAGTATCCCCTATAAGTGTGCCATTGAGTCTGTAATCAAGTGAAAAACATGGGTGAGAGTCATTGCTGCCATAAAAAAAAACTGAAACTTGTTCACAAAATGACATTTCCAACTTTTGATGAACCCTTTGAGTTACAGACCCCAATGAGTTTTGGGAACAGTATCCTCAGAGGTAGAACAAAGAGCAGGATTTTTTTATATCTGAAGAAAATTACATAAATTGTTGTTCACAAGGCAGACTTTAAAATATCTGGCAGAAAAAAAACCTTCAGATTAAAGTCTGAAATGTCTCATCCCTGGAACCAACTTTTTCAATTTCGTTTGATAGGGTCTCAAATGTTGAATTCAGTTTTGTGATACAATTCCCCCCCCCCAAAAAAAGTATCCTTATGGATGTTGGGGAAGACAAATGTAAGTAATTAACCTCATGTACAAATTATGTAAATTGCCATTGTTGGTTACCCTTCCTTTGGTAACTTTTGTCAACATCAAAACAAAAATGTCTAATGACATCACATTTCCAGTACATGGGTCTGAACATTTTGGTACATCAATTTTAAAGTTCATTTTCTGAATTTTGATGATACTCGATCAAAACAGCATTTTTTGTAGGAATGAACATGATTCAAATTTCACAATGAAAAAGGAAAATGACAGTTTACACCATTTAACATGATATAAGAGTTATGTCATATTTTCCTACTTTCACTATAATTCTGTCTATAGGAGAAAGTGTAACACTTAATTGGATTTGACCTTTGAGCTCTCCTTATGATTCTGTGTCCTTACAACTGTAATTATGTAGGTTCATACCTTCCATTTTCAAGCATATCTCCAATCACACTTGCTTGAAGGATAGCACTATCATGTGTGCTGCCAGGCCAGCGTGCCACAACATTTATTATCCTGTAGGAGGCGTTACAGATGGCCTGGATGTTAAGGCTGTGATAGCCCTTCCTGTTCACAAATGTGTACTCCTCCTCTCCCATGGGTGACCCGTACAGGCGCACATGTGTGCAGTCAATTGCACCCACAATGCCTACATTTATTATGAGAGAGAGAGAAAACAACATATGATTCTATGGTGAACATATTGGTAGCTTGCGATGAAACTCATCTTCTTTTTTCTCCATTCGCATTTCCAGAAATTCTGAATGCCAGGGTTAAGGGTTATTTTTCATACAGTGATGTGACCAGACAATTTAATTTTGTTGGGGGGGGGGGGGGGAGGTTGCAAGCAGGCATAGTTGGGGGTGGGGTGGGGAGGGGCTCTTTTTAATACATTTTGCCATTCTTTTGGCAAATTTCTTGACCTCATTGGTTGGAGGGTGCATTTGGTGCAAAGGTTCTTAGATGAGGGTTTAAGCCACTGTTCAAACAGTGTCTCATGTCAATTTTTATGTGTATCCGATTCTTCATTTCATTACAGCATGGTATCAAACATCTTATTCAATACAAATTTCATTTTATTAAACCTACCTGGAAAACCAGCTTTCTCATAAAATTTGTGTTTTGCTAGAGCAACATCCCTTGCACTTGTTGGGAATCTTATTTTTTCGTTTACTTTATCAGCCAGTGCTCTAGACACACGATGAATAATTCTGCAAACCGAGGGGCTTGAAATTCCATGCAAATCTCCTTGGACTGTGTAAAAGGAACCAGTTGCATAGAATCGAAGGGCAGCCAATATCTGATGGCATGGAGGGATGGGATTGCTACGCTGAAATTGAACAGTTATTTAAAAAAGAAGATGTAACATACAAAAACAGTGAGAAATTTAATAATATATTTAGTGCCAAATTTTACAAAAATATTAAAGGGTCAGCAAAAGTAAAAAGCACATGTAGTTTAATGCTGTTTGATACTTGAAGGTAAAATATAGGATTGATGACTGTGCAGATTTCTTTCTTTGTGCATGAATTTCAAAGTATACATGAGAAAGGTGTTAAACTTTTGGCTCAATCTGTCGAATCAGTAGAAAATAGTCAAAATCAAGCACATCATTCAGAATTTAAACATTATTAATAGGTACCAATCCTGTATTTTCCCTTCAAAACAATGTGTAGGCCTACTTATTTTCAAAGTGAAGTAGTTTTAATATGTTTGAGAATATTATATACCCCTATCACCTCTGACAACTACCATTGTATTATTAATATGCCATTTTAAGAAGTTTCTTTCATTATTTTTATTTTCCATAATTTTCTTAAATTTGAGTAATTCCAAATCCCTTATTAAGTATGTATTATTTTGCAAAGATTGGAATACATTTTATTTAAGTATGTATTATATTGTAAAAATTGCAATCAATTTATTTAAATGTGTATTATATTGCAAAGATTGCAATCAATTTAATTGATATTCAATAAATTATTTAGAAACTAATACAGCTTGGAAGTGTCATTTATATTTTTACTACAATTTGGATCACACAAAAAATAAAATTCTGAAATGAAAAAAGGAACATTTTTTTTAAATGGCAATTTCAGTGTGTAGAAAAAATTCCCGGCTGGGGGCCGACTACACTGGTTGATAGATGACTAACAAAAAGGAGTATGAGGGCGCTGTTCAGGAATGGAAAGAGTATTTTTTGTAGTGTGTGCATGGAATACACGAGAGGTGTGGGTCACAAACTAACGGTTCGTACCATAAGCCTTTCATTAATTTATTACATAACATGCAGTTAACTTAATCATGCTATAATTACCCTAGTTCTTGGTTCTAAATTTGGACGCAACTCTTCTTCAAGTCTGAAAATTCCTTCTCTGGTGAATCTATAACGCCTTCTGATTTCATCATCTTCAAGGGAATCTAAGGGATTGCTTCTATCGCGAAATAATCTTTCACGACGAAGAGCTTTGCGATGTTCTCGTTCGGCGAACAACATCAGCGCCATTTTTACGACAAACTTGCAGACTTACGCAGTCAAAATTGAGTGCGTAAGTTACGCCAAATTTGTGGCGTAAAGTTGTGACTTGCGCCACATTCAAACGTTGCGTAACTTTCGTGAAATCGATCATAACTTTGTGGCGCAACTTACGCACTAAACGTTGCGCAAGTGGACTTACGCAGTTGCGTAAAGTTTCGTGAAATCGGCTGCAGGGCGCTCGACGATTTTGTCCCGGGCGCTACATTTGAATATTTAACTAGTTAATCTTTGCAGCACCATATCTCAAGAAGTACACAGCCGATTTCCAAACTTTTATCAGTTATAGACTCCTTGGGCATTGGAGATTAGCTTTGGGAAAACGTGACCCAATGTTGACCTTTATTTAGGGGTCAACCGGAAGTGGGACCATATCTCAAGAACTACACAACCGATTTTCAAACATTTTTCAGTTATAGACTCCTTGGGCATTGGAGATTAGCTTTGGGAAATCGTGACCCAATGTTGACCTTTACTTAGGGGTCAACCGGAAGTGGGACCATATCTTAAGAACTACACAACCGATTTTCAAACTTTTTTCAGTTATAGACTCCTTGGGCACCAAAGATCAGCCTTGGGTAACCATGACCCCATGTTGACCTTTACTTCCGGGTCAACCGGAAGTGAGACCATATCTCAAGAACTAAACAACCGATTTTCAAACTTTTTTCAGTTATAGACTCCTTGGCATTGGAGATTAGTTTTGGGAAATCGTGACCCAATGTTGACCTTTACTAGGGGTCAACCGGAAGTGGGACCATATCTCAAGAACTACACAACCGATTTTCAATTTCTTTTCAGTTATAGATCCTTTGAGCATTAAAGATTGAACTTGGGTAACCCTGACCCCATGTTGACCTTTACTTCCGGGTCAACTGGAAGTGGGCCTATATCTCAATAATTACTTGTAGCCAATTTTCAATTTCTTTCAGTTTTATACCCTTTAAGCATTGAATATTAAACTAGGGTTACCATGACCCCATGTTAACCTTTCCTTCCAGGTCAACCGGAAGTGGGATCATTACTCAAGAATTACACAACCCATTTTCAAATTTTTTTCAGTGATAGAGTCTTTGATCATTGAAGATTAGCCTTGTTCTACCGTGACCCAATGTTGATCTTACTTCTAGGTCAACCGGAAGTGGGACCATATCTCAAGAACTACACAGCCGATTTTCTTTGTTTTCAGTTATAAACCCTTTGAGCAATGAAGATAAGCCTTGGGTTACCGTAACCCCATGTTGACCTTTAATTCCGGGTCAACCGGAAATGGAACCATATCGTTCAATCTTGAACTTAGGCTCACTTTAAATGTCTGGATCAATTAATCAAAGCACAACAAAACGGAACAGCTTTGTGTTTGTTCACAAACACTTAGTGTCTAGTTTTTATTATTATTATTATTATTATTATTATTATTATTCTTTGTTTCTGTCAAAATTGCCATAGCTTTTGTACACGATTTTGTACGAACCTAAGCTCTAAAATAATAAATATGGGAGATTCAGATCATACATCAAATTGAAGCTTAGAACATGAAATTATGCTAAGAGTAAAATTGTTCAAGTTCTTCATTAATTAGTTGAGTTATAATGACATGAATATTTAATTAGGCAATCTTGTTCCCACCATATCTCAAGAAGTATATGTCTGATCCTCAAACTGTTTTCAAATATAGACTCGTCTTATTATGCAGCTCTGTAGCGTGGCAAAAAATTCATAAAACGTCATCAATGACGTCATTTGTTGGCGCGTTTTTGTTCTGTGTACAAAACACTTTGCGCTGAAAGGGCAAATGTTTTGACAGTCAAAAACACGATATTTTCAATTAAAATTACGAATTATTTTCCAAAATTACATAAACTGTTTTGAAAAGTAAATTGCTTTTAATAAGAGATGTTCCTGGTCATTAAAACTAATCAAAGTAGAACAATTTCCACGATAATTAACGATTCAGTGACAAATCGGACACCAATGGCTTGGAGACAAGGTTCCGTTCATCGACTAAAAATGTAGTCAGGATGCCCTGCGACACAGAGAAAAATGCACGCGAAATGCCGTAACGAAATAGCCGACTTCTGGGTACCAGTCGCTGCACACTATTTATACAAAAATATCGATCTATAGCGTATTGAAACGGTGGCTTGTGCATGTGTACATGTACGTCGTGATTCTGTTGCCCAGGGCGCTCGACGATTTTGTCCCGGGTGCTACATTTGAATATTTAACTTGTTAATCTTTGCAGCACCATATCTCAAGAAGTACACAGCCGATTTTCAAACTTTTATCAGTTATAGACTCCTTGGGCATTGGAGATTAGCTTTGGGAAAACGTGACCCAATGTTGACCTTTATTTAGGGGTCAACCGGAAGTGGGACCATATCTCAAGAACTACACAACCGATTTTCAAACTTTTTTCAGTTATAGACTCCTTGGGCACCAAAGATCAGCCTTGGGTAACCATGACCCCATGTTGACCTTTACTAGGGGTCAACCGGAAGTGGGACCATATCTCAAGAACTACACAACCGATTTTCAATTTCTTTTCAGTTATAGATCCTTTGAGCATTAAAGATTGAACTTGGGTAACCCTGACCCCATGTTGACCTTTACTTCCGGGTCAACTGGAAGTGGGCCTATATCTCAATAATTACTTAGCCAATTTTCAATTTGTTTCAGTTATATACCCTTTAAGCATTGAATATTAAACTAGGGTTACCATGACCCCATGTTAACCTTTCCTTCCGGGTCAACCGGAAGTGGGATCATTACTAAAGAATTACACAACCCATTTTCAATTTTTTTTCAGTGATAGAGTCTTTGAGCATTGAAGATTAGCCTTGTTCTACCGTGACCCAATGTTGATCTTACTTCTAGGTCAACCGGAAGTGGGACCATATCTCAAGAACTACAGAGCCGATTTTCTTTGTTTTCAGTTATAAACCCTTTGAGCATTGAAGATAAGCCTTGGGTTACCGTAACCCCATGTTGACCTTTAATTCCGGGTCAACCGGAAATGGAACCATATCGTTCAATCTTGAACTTAGGCTCACTTTAAATGTCTGGATCAATTAATCAAAGCACAACAAAACGGAACAGCTTTGTGTTTGTTCACAAACACTTAGTGTCTAGTTATTATTATTATTATTATTCTTTGTTTCTGTCAAAATTGCCATAGCTTTTGTACACGATTTTGTACGAACCTAAGCTCTAAAATAATAGATATGGGAGATTCAGATCTTACATCAAATTGAAGCTTAGAACATGAAATTATGCTAAGAGTAAAATTGTTCAAGTTCTTCATTAATTAGCTGAGTTATAATGACATGAATATTTAATTAGGCAATCTTGTTCCCACCATATCTCAAGAAGTATATGTCTGATCCTCAAACTGTTTTCAAATATAGACTCGTCTTATTATGTAGCTCTGTAGCTTGGCAAAAAAGTCATAAAACGTCATCAATGACGTCATTTGTTGGCGCGTTTTTGCTCTGTGTACAAAACACTTGGCGCTGAAAGGGCAAATGTTTTGACAGTCAAAAACACGATATTTTCAATTAAAATTACGAATTAGTTTCCTAAATTACATAAACTGTTTTGAAAAGTTAATTGCTTTTAATAAGAGATGTTCCTGGTCATTAAAACTAATCAAAGTAGAAGAATTTCCACGATAATTAACGATTCAGTGACAAATCGGACACCAATGGCTTGGAGACAAGGTTCCGTTCATCGACTAAAAATGTAGTCAGGATGCCCTGCGACACAGAGAAAAATGCACGCGAAATGCCGTAACGAAATAGCCGACTTCTGGGTACCAGTCGCTGCACACTATTTATACAAAAACATCGCGTATTGAAACGGTGGCTTGTGCATGTGTACATGTACGTCGTGATTCTGTTGCCCAGGGCGCTCGACGATTTTGTCCCGGGCGCTACATTTGAATATTTAACTAGTTAATCTTTGCAGCACCATATCTCAAGAAGTACACAGCCGATTTTCAAACTTTTATCAGTTATAGACTCCTTGGGCATTGGAGATTAGCTTTGGGAAAACGTGACCCAATGTTGACCTTTATTTAGGGGTCAACCGGAAGTGGGACCATATCTCAAGAACTACACAACCGATTTTCAAACATTTTTTCAGTTATAGACTCCTTGGGCATTGGAGATTAGCTTTGGGAAACCGTGACCCCATGTTGACCTTTACTAGGGGTCAACCGGAAGTGGGACCATATCTCAAGAACTACACAACCGATTTTCAAACTTTTTTCAGTTATAGACTCCTTGGGCACCAAAGATCAGCCTTGGGTAACCATGACCCCATGTTGACCTTTACTTCCGGGTCAACCGGAAGTAAGACCATATCTCAAGAACTACACAACCGATTTTCAAACTTTTTTCAGTTATAGACTCCTTGGGCACCAAAGATCAGCCTTGGGTAACCATGACCCCATGTTGACCTTTACTAGGGGTCAACCGGAAGTGGGACCATATCTCAAGAACTACACAACCGATTTTCAATTTCTTTTCAGTTATAGATCCTTTGAGCATTAAATATTGAACTTGGGTAACCCTGACCCCATGTTGACCTTTACTTCCGGGTCAACTGGAAGTGGGCCTATATCTCAATAATTACTTAGCCAATTTTCTTTGTTTTCAGTTATAAACCCTTTGAGCATTGAAGATAAGCCTTGGGTTACCGTAACCCCATGTTGACCTTTAATTCCGGGTCAACCGGAAATGGAACCATATCGTTCAATCTTGAACATAGGCTCACTTTAAATGTCTGGATCAATTAATCAAAGCACAACAAAACGGAACAGCTTTGTGTTTGTTCACAAACACTTAGTGTCTAGTTTTGTTGTTGTTTTTTAAGTCTCAAGTTAAGCTTAATATTTCAATCATACATATTGTCAATGTGTTTTCATCCCTGCAACTATTTTAAGAACAAGAAATTAAAAATAGACACTGGATGAACAAATATAGGGTGGATTGAAAATGTACTCAAAGAGCAAATAAGTGGTCTGTAAGATATTGATATCGATGGCTTTAGGGGGCGAATAAATCACACAGAAGAAGAGTTTAGACATAGTATTTGGGAGTCTGTAAGGTCGTGTGTTAGGCCATACCACCTGTAGGTTGTTCGAAACTGTCATGTCAGTACTTCGAGAGTTAACTCTGAATAACGCATACTAATCTATTGAAGTTTTAATGTAAATAACTGCAGTCGATATAACTTATCTTAACAGTTGTAGGTCGGTCGCCTATTATTAAAGTAAACAATTGAACATGTTTTCAAGCCAGCTGAAACATGTTTGTCAAAATTTCTTTTAAAATTGTTTGTATATGGCCTAAAGGCCAGTTTTGGTCGTATTATAACAATTGACTTAGTTTTGTGTTTGTTGTCAATGCTTCAGAAGATGTTGCTGCTTCCGATAGTGTAGGAATGCTTAATGGAATCTCGTAAATCCCACCACAACCCGGCAGTACAGTGCACGAACATCGACATCCCTGTGTGGAGCATCAACATGCATATACATATACACTATGGGCTTTAATTCAGCGCTATTTTATTTGGTCCACAGAGCAAGCAGGATACGGGAGTGCCCTTTTGGGTCTTGTTCACAATGGAACAATTCGTCCACAAGGGAACAATTCGTCCACAATGGAACAACTCGTCACGCAAACTGCGAAGTGACCTTTCCAAAATAATATGTTTGGTTTTTTTTGTGTGCACATCGGGCTTTATACAAAGTTATAATATACTCCTTACTGTTACAAAATGACGTATGTGTTTTATTACTGATTAAAATGTTTTTAAGATAACACGGTACCCATCCTCCCGCAGGGATGGACCTTGATTAAGTATACAGCTGGTACTCCGGTAAATCGTAGAAGTCGATGGTTCGCCCAACATCAATAATCCGAAATGGCACACACTTCTGCCTTTTTTGCAAGAATTTGTATTTGTAAAATATGTTATTCAGTGATCAAGGGTGGGCCTTCCAGAGTGGATGAGTTTGGAGATTATTGCACATATGATACAAGCACACTGACCGTTGTTCAAAAAAGCTTTGTCATCTTGGGGTTGTAGCTATTACACGAACTGAGATACGTCTTAGTTTATTGCGTCCAGCAGGGCAACCTTATTTTATGCATTTTGCGGCGTTAAGATCCTTCAGTTTTTGCCAAAAACTGGGTTCAATGATATAGTTCCAACTTTATTTCTTGCTAAAGATTGTTTGTGGCAAGGATGGGTACTCAATGTTTTACAGTCCGCAGTCCTCTATGAGCAAAAAGTCCTGAAGTCCTAAAAGTCCAGCTTGCAAACGACAAAATGAAAGGGTATTGTAACTGATCTGTTGGTAGTGATAGAGATCACTCAACAGTGTTTGCTCGGTATACTCACAAGATAGTTACTGATGTGTCACCAAGAAGCATGCACCAGAGCACATTAATGATCCTTGTAAAGCCGACATCAAAAATGATGATAAACAACCACTGAATACAGATCTAAAAACATCCACAAAATAAATACATGAATTGTAGAATGTGTTGAAAACACAGAGTTCAAAGAAGGGTAGTGGATTGCAGATAAAAACAGCGACTATGAAATAAGAAAGAGCAAACACAAAGCAGCCCATGAATAGCGCCCTCTTCTCGAAGTATTGTGTAGAAGTCAATTAGGTGTTTAATAATTTGCTTTAAATATAAACGAAGTATTCTATCCCCGTTTATTAGAGTGGATGAAGGAAGAAGAAATTGTCCTCTACTTATCAAGGACGAGCATTCACCAAAAGACATACAAAGCACAAAAATACTCTCCTGCAATTGATTAATTTCTCAGAGTACAGTAGCAGAACACAAACTAATTTAACGAAATAGTAGCAGTGGGGACAATAGTAAAACACTGTAAAATACAACTTCGCAAGTCTGGCTAGATGTTACGATATTCAATATAGGAAACTGGAACTTTATCTATTGTTGGAACGTGAAACACGCATGGGCGCCATTTTAGTAATAAAAAACTTTGTTTTTATCGTCGATAGCAATGGTCATTATTTGCACTGATACATTGTTGAATCAAAAAAGTTGCTTGCTCCAAGTGCGCATTAAGTGCATATTTCACATTTCAGCCTTCAGGGGTCTAGAATCTTTGGGTGTGCCCTTTCTCGCTAAAGAGTCAAACGGTTACGAGAACGGTCGCGAACTCAACTGTTTTCAAAAAAGTATTTTAGTTGCATCAGAACTATGCACACTATGGGTGCATGTAATTGGTTAGAAAGTTAGAAGGGAGTCGGTTTTTTATTTCACGTTTACTAAATTATTCAATTGTTTAATTGTTTATTTATTTGTATTATATGTTTGTTTACTTCTCTTTTTACATATATCTATAAATATTATATGTATAGTTTAAACATTTGTCTAATAGCTGTTTGAGGGTTTTAGAAGTTTGTTTTGTAATAGTATTTGACTTTTATCATTACTACTTGTTTTTTTTTTTTTCCATTTTGTTCCCAGACGTGTACGATGCTGTTGTGTTTTCGGGCTGCTTCGGGAATATTCACACACAATCGGACTGTTTTCCGGAATTAATACGAATAACTAAACCAGGTAGGTTTATATGTTTTATTGCTAGAAAGTTGTCGATAAAAAATAACGACATTTAAACAAAAACTAAATGTCAACCTCTGCCGGAGACATGCCAAAAAATAACAAGAATTTTAGTTTATGTTAATTACACAAACAAGGTGATTGTGATTGAATGCCGATTGATTACTAAATGAAGTGATGACGACATTCTACTTTCTCAATCAAATGTGTGGTTCAGCAGTAATGATTGTATTCATTAGTTGAACTTCAACTCCTGGTTTGTACTTCGCATGATGATGTTGAATACGTCCATACGCATAATGAATGTGAACAGTAAACAGTGTCCTTATACAGTTCTTGATGAAATATCAATGTGGGTGCAACACGATCGTGTGCTTTAACGTCCGGTTTTGACCGGAAGTTAAAGGTCAAACTGATGTAAACTCTGTGGAAAAGTTTGAGCTGGCTAAAATATCTTAGACATGAAAACTAGGCTGCCAGCTTGCATGTTCTCCATGGATTTGCATTGTTACGTCATTCACTTTTATACAGTAAGTACCGGAAGGATAGCATGCCTTTTTGCGTGCTTACGGTTAGCAGCGATATGAAATGAAAACTCGTGCAGTAAGCACAAAACCGGCCGTTGAGCAGCTCTATGAAATCGGGCCCCGGTTCAAGATCCTGCGACTGATAAGGCTATAGAATGATTAAGTCTTAGATACGACGGAAAGGTGTGTCATCTTATTAACATAGCTGTGCCAGGTTATATAAGGGTAGCTTCGAAGGAGAAAATATCCAAAAGTACCAAGACCTAGCCAGGGAACTTCGTAAAATTTGCCAGGTGAAAGTGAAAGTAGTTCTTGTAGTGGTTGGAGCACTTGGTACCATTCCAAAAGCATTGGGGTAACATCTAGATGGAATATGGAAGTGTGGGCGTAGATCGGTTACAGAAGGCACCACTTTTGGAAACCATACAGCGAGGATCCTGAGAAAGACCCTTGAGATCTAAGGGTACGGGACGTAGCCCAACTCGAGGAGTTACAGGCACAAAAAAATGTTATATTTCCTTTTGCATGCATGCTGTGATTAGATGAAATGATAATAATAATTAACAGAAAAACACAACCTGGAAATTTCTACTTATAGGTGGCTATATCATGTTCAACGTCCGACGATCGGTTCTTCTGAATGATGAGTATTGTTTCAACGGCGCATTGGATGCATCTCTTCACGACTTTGACAACAAGGGCAAATGGAGATACCTGATGAAAAAGGAGCAAATGTTCATGACAAACAAAGATTGCAAAGGGGAGGAGGAGTACGGTTATGCTTTCGTTTGTAAAGTACTTTGAGCACATTACACCTGGTTTCATCTCAAAAATGAAGTTGACAATTTTCATTTACACGAATTATGTATTAAACTCTTTACAAATAACAATCACCTTTTGCCGATTTGTCAACGTATATCAAGAGAAAGGCAATCTATTTTTGAAACACAAACATAACTTTAAAAGAAAGAAGAAAAAACAGAGAGTTTTTTTTTTTTTTAACAGACAGAAAAAGGCAACATCCATCCCCTTAACCAACACCCTAATCCTTTGAGGAGTCTCAAAGGGAATAATATAAACAGTCTCGCAACAGAGCAAACACTCTATTCATGCAGAGAATGCTTACACATAAATGATTATTAAAAAGTAACTGCATCTGTTTTGTTTTATTTTTAAACCTGGGTGCTGTTAAGTCTTGAGGACTGGGACTGGCTTCATGATGATGTTTAAGTTTAATGAGGACGGTTTATTTGGCTGAACTCAAAAATATTTACCGAGTTCCGGGACCAAGGGGTCCTGGACCATGTTTGGGTCGGTGTGACCCGGAATTTGTGTCAAAATTACACAAAAATGGGTCAGACTGACGCTTAATCAACTTTTTGACCAGTTTTAGGGTCAGCCTGGTTCCAAAATGGGTCATTTCCCCCTGGGGTCCAGAATTAAAAATACAACATTTTAAGAGAAACACTCCATTTCTCCAGCATGCATTGGCCAGTGTTGATGTAAGTTGTTGCAATTGTTGTTAAGTTATGACATCAGAGTGACATAAGATTGGTTGTCTTTGAATATCCTCTGTATGGTGTGTATGCTATTATTGTTTCTCAGTCCCCATTTGTTGTCATTTGTTATGAAAAAAATACTTAAACACTCTCGACTCACAGGTTGTACACCGCGTTCCACAATTTTTATTTTTATATATATTTTTTAAACAGATATTTTTTAAATATATATATTTTGTAAATTTGGCCTGCAGGTAAGAAATCTGATTGCAAAAACGTTAAGTTGTTGTTGTCGTAGTCGTCGTGTCGTTATTAATATTATTGTTATAATTATTATTAGTAGCAGTAGTATTATTAGTTTTAACATAGAGGTATATGGGCTTAATTGTTTTATTTTTTATACATATGGCCTAGATTTGTTGTAATTTAGTTTTCAAAGGCGCATTTAATATTTAAGGTTGAGGAAAATTTCCAATTTAATGTTAACCTGATGCATGTTCACAATACAAATAAATTTCGAATTTTAGTTTGGATGTATTTGTAACCTGCAGAAGTTCATTTTGCTTTATTCCATAAAGTTTAAACTTTCATTCTACTTAGCTTATAAGATTTTGGCTGTGCACCATATGGCAATTCATCCCCTTATCCAGTTACCATAAGGGAAAACTGTTGTTTTGTACTTCCTGTCGAGGACTTTGATTTGTTACTCTCGACCCGGGGGCACAATAGGCCAACCGGCCTCGTTTTTTCCCCAAAGTTATCGACTGATTTTATGAAACTTCAAACATTATATAAACAAACTTATAATTACTGAAGTGAAATCATTAGCTTTGTAAGAGCTAAATTAAACAACGCTCCCGCGAAAAAAACTGTAATCTCAAGTGCCTAACTTTGACTTCAGAGTCATCAATACAAATTTAAAATATAAATAATAATAACGGACAGCCCTACACTTCGGTATTAAAAAGGGAATACTGTCGTTTACTTGGGTAAATATGTTTGCACAACATCCATAGTGTGAAAATGGTACGTGTAAAGAAGTGTAGCAAGAAGTTTACCCATATGACGACCATGTTTTTTTGTTTTGTTTTGGGGTTGGGTTTTTTTCGGTAAACGGTACCCAACCTTCCTATCACCCAGGTGTTGTGTTTTTCAATAAAGTCAATTAAGCTCCATCAATCCATGGATTCCTGGTTCGCGAAGCATTACCCTTTTCAACAGAATGTTGTTTCTCGAACAGAATACCTACCATAAATCTAATTCTCACCTGCGACTTTGGATACATGAACTTCAAACATCAACGTCCTGCGGCATCAGCACAACGTCCACCCCGTCCATCTTTCATGCCAGCCATTTTGAAGTAGGAGACACACAAACTTGAAACTTTCGACAATGCTTTTTTTTTAACTGTTATAAACTAGATCCTTTACTTTCCAAGTTACTGCACATTTTGCAAAATGACCTCCATTTATAGAAAATACGGTCATCATTTTGAAAATTGGCGAATTAAGAGGTGACACTTTGGATCTGTTCTAACTTATTTATTCACCTCAAAACATAAATTATTAATCCCCAAGCTACTGTGCAGTATCATTTCGCAAAATGACTGTCATTTCTATCATGTTATGGCCGCATTAAAAAAAATTGGGGGGGGTAGTTTGGGGTCGAACAAAGTAAAACATACTATAGCGGGAATTGAACCACCGACCTCTGTTTATTGTGCCGGAGCTCTACTAACTGAGCTATTCAGCCCTATTGGCGGTCTCCCTATTAGTCAATATCTTTGTTCGTTAGACAGTCGGAAGCCATTCAACCGTAATCTGCCGTAAAGCCAGGGTTCACCTTCAGGGGATGCGACTTTTTAATGTCAAATAGATAAAGTTAAAAACCACAAGGGAATTTGACCAGGTAAATTTGATTTATTCTCATACGACCCCAATAAGATAAACAAATCAACTGATTGACTTTTTGGCACACCTCAAACTGTTTTTTTTTTTACCAAACAGACACTTGTCAATGACCAGTCACTGGTCAATGACCAGTTTAGCAAAATATGGTACCTGAAAGAGAACAAATCAAGGAGCAGCTAGCCCCAAAAACAATTTACCAGGCACGGATTCCTTGGCAGCTTGCCACATACAAGAGGGGGCAGCTTGCCAAGCCTCCATAGAACACTATAACAACACAGCAGTGTGTTTAATAATTCACAAAATGGCATAAGCATAATGCTTAAATGCCTGACATAGATAACCAAGGGGGCAGCTTGCCCAGCCTCTGTACAACAATAAAGCAGCAGTGTTTTTAAAACTAATATAATGAGACAGATGCCTACAAGGCTTAAAGTGATTCCACCGCTGGTACATGCGGTCGGAGTACATAAATCAGCCATACCTGAACTAGAGGTTGTTGTCAGTGTTACTGAATTAAACGATACAACCTTAACGTGTTTAGACTATTCATTTGTTTGACCCCAGGCAGTGGTCGTCCACTTCCCTAGAAAATAATGCCACCCAGAAACGAAACAATTTAGCAATAACCCACAAGTATAGACGGAGCAGATAAACAGAACAATACTGCAACAGAACTAAGAGCATAAAATGTAGGTCAATCGTTTTTTGGGTTTTTCGAAGAGCCTCTTTATCAGTGTGCACGTGATCACGTGACATGCGCGCCCTTTCCTATACAGAAATACGTTATTCAGTTTGGTATTTTAAGTAGGTCATCTCACTTTTTATGTTTCTTGAGGAGACACGTATCTTTGACTTATTAATCTGGCAATGAGCCAATATAAAGAGGTCAGTTAGTCAATGGAGAAGTTAACCTCTTACAGAATCTTATCAGAGACATTAAACTGCAAACTGTGGCTTTAGTATTGCAGATTTGCAGTTATAAGCCAAAGACAATGTAAATTGTTATTTTCAACCAAGCGTTAGAACGAAAGCGGTTCTTCGTGACAACGGTTTCGAATTGCCAGTTTCTGAGAGGAGACTGTGTGTGTCAAAAATCCACGACATGTTCACAAAGGGCCAAATCACTATGGACCTCATCTTATCACTCAATCCAAAGGTCCATCTACTTACCAACTCGATGATGGTTGCACATGGGCATGACTATGTCTCAGAAACCATTCAATCAAGGGCCTACTGCTCAAACAAAAACTGATATACGCCTAAACCTGAGAACCGACCTAAGAGACAGATTAGAAAGCCTACTTGGGCCAAATATTATCACATGTAATTTTAAGAAACTGTTCATTCCATGCCAGTTCAAACAAAGTGAAAGAAAAACAAAAGCGTTCCTTAAGTGATTTAACTGTGATTACTTTATTGATTATACTTTAATTAAACTCCTGGACTTATTTTTACATTTTAACTGTCTGCCATACATTACTAGAACTGTTATAAAAAATGTATTTGTGAGGGGAGCCTGTACAGTGCTAACACACATCGGTGTAGGGTAAAAACCAAAATTAATATTCTTTATCCCCGATGCATAATTAACATCTATTAAATCGTTGCGGTACCCGCTGCTAAAATATAGGATTCGAACTGCCTCTAGCTACCGGGCATTCTCGGTGGTCTAGTTGATAAGACACTGCTATAGAATTTCAAAGGTCGTGGGTTCGAATCCCACCCGAGTATTATGCCTGTGATTTTTTTCACAGAACTCGGAAAAGTACTGAGTATACAGTGCTAACACACATCGGTGTAGGGTAAAAACCAAAATTAATATTCTTTATCCCCGATGCAAAATTAACTTATATTAAAAACAGATAGCTACAGTTTGTAACAACGTTACACAAATATTCAAAAATAGTGTTGAATTTATTGGAAACAAAGCAATCGATCATGGGAGGTATTTTATTTAATTAGAAGCTTGCCGAAAATGTTAAGTTTGGTTAAAACATCTGTTAACACGATTGAATGTTTTACTAACATTCGGCGGTCCATGCCAACCAGCGCTGTTTATTTATCAACAATGGAAAGGTCTATACAATGGAAAGTTCTATGGTGCTATAAATAAGATTCACTTTACTTTACTAAAATATGTGTCGTTACGAAAACACATTATGTCCTCCTTTCGAGTACCAAGGCACTTGTATTTATTATTAATTATTTTGTTTATTTTATGTTTTCGCTGCGTAAAAGCTGATGGACTGACCTTTCGACTCAAGGAGAGTCTTTCGCGAAGGCTAAATGCCAACACAACACATTAACAAGTGGAAGTAATTGTAAGGAACGAGAGAGGGGGAAAGGGGGACAGAAAGCACCCAGAAACAGCACAGCGTGAAGTAATGCAGTGGGTGTACAATGAGCTCACTATCTAATGAAAAGGACACACAGTATACTATGGGGTCGAAGCATGGTTTTTCAACCTCGTACCAAAAAACGAGACCGAAGCAGAGCCTTGTTCCCACTGTAAAAAGGTCAGATTGTGGGCGGAGTTGCTTTATGCTAATATTTCCCGAAGGTGTATGCTCATTGGTTAATGTATAGTGGCAAGGTGAATAATACGAGAGTTTATGATTGGACGATTATCCGCCCAGTACAGGAAATAAATATTCAATACCCGATTCCAGCAACTGGAAAAAAGGTGGCGATCCTCAAGATTGGAGATAGATCGTGACCTTTATCGCAAGCAGCGTCAGCACGTCAGTTCCCTCAACTGCAAGTATAAACGTGCTTATTATAATGAAGTTGTTGATGACTGTGGAAATGACACAAAACGTCTGTTTCGTGTGGCAAATCAACTTCTTAATCGCAAGCTAGCATCTCCACTTCCTACTCACAGTTGCAGTATATCTCTTGCTCGGCTCTTTGGTGAGTTCTTCACAAACAAGATTAACTCAATATGTACCAGTCTATCTCCTGACGTCTCTCAACGACCTTCAAGAACAATCACAGTTTTAGATTCATTTGAGCCTACTTCTATAGAGGAAATTGAGTCTCTCATTCGCCACACTTCTGCAAAATCTTGTGACTTAGACCCCATTCCCACTAGGTTGTTGATAGATTGCACTCATATATTTGCGCCCATTGTTGCGGAGATTGTTAATTTGAGTATGAACAACGGTGTTGTTCCTGCAGCTCTTAAGCTAGCTCTCGTTCATCCTACACTCAAAAAATCTTCTTTAAATCCAGAATTGCTTAAAAACTACCGTCCTATCTCGAATCTTCCATACATATCCAAGGTCCTTGAACGAGTGGTCTTCTCAAGACTGTCAGGCTACCTCCGTGAAAATAATGTCCTTGATTGTCGACAGTCTGCGTATCGGGCACACCACAGTGTTGAGACACTCCTCGTGAATTTATCTAATGACATTCTCATGGAGATGGACCTTGGGCGGATAACTGTTTTAGTTTCTTTGGACCTTTCATCCGCTTTCGATACTGTTCATCATGACATTCTCTTGAATATTCTCGCAACTCTTGGTATTCAAGATGTTGCGCTAGATTGGTTTAAATCCTACCTGACTGATCGCCAGCAAGTCATATACATAAATGGGACTGAATCTGATCCCGTCTCCTTGAACTGTGGTGTCCCACAAGGCTCAGTTGGTGGGCCAATGCTATTTTCTATATATTTGAGTGAACTCAGGGATGTTTTTGATCGCCATCACATTAGTTATCATTGCTATGCCGATGATGTTCAAATCTCTGTTTCTTTTGTTCCAAATCAACAGAATGCATCTAGTGCCATCCACAAACTAGAATCTTGCTTAGTTGATGTCATACAATGGATGGGCTCCCATTCACTCAAGTTAAACAACGACAAATCTGAAATGATATTACTTGGTTCTGCAGCTCATCTGGCTAAGGTCAAAGTCTCTTATATCAACATTGGTAATTGTAAAATTAAGCCGTCAGTAGTCTGTAAAAATCTAGGTGTTACATTTGACTCTGCTATGTCCATGTCTAACCAGGTTTCTAACATATGCAAATCAGTTTGGTATCAATTTAGAAATCTGGGTTTCATCCGTAATTATTTAACTCGTTCAACCACAGAAAAAAATTTTCATGCTCTGATTTCTTCTCGGTTTGATTATTGTAATTCTCTCTTCTGTCTTCTACAACAGAATCAAATCTCTCGTCTGCAACGACTGCAAAACACTGCAGCTCGGCTGGTCACTTTGTCCCCCAGGAGAACCCATATCACTCCGGTTTTGAATGCTCTTCACTGGCTCCCTGTTCAATATCGCATTCAATATAAATTACTTCTGCTTGTTTTTCATTCTTTAAATGGTTCTGCTCCTCAGTATAATTGTCAATTATTTACCCGTTACAATCCTTCTAGATGTCTTAGATCATCCACTTCTTCGTTACTGGTTGTTCCCCAAACCCATAACAATTGGGGTGACAGGGCTTTTTCTCATGCTGGTCCTCTTCTTTGGAATAATCTGCCTCTTAGTATCCGTAACATGTCTTCTATTCATCAGTTCAAAGAGGCCCTCAAAACCCACCTTTTCACAGCTGCTTTTAATTATTGTTTGTGTTCTTCCTTGCGCCATGAGCATCACTTGTGGTGGATACCGGCGCACTATAAGTGTTCTTATTATTAGTATTATTATTATTATTATACGTAATTAGCGCTGGAATCCCTGCGCAATGATAAAGAAAAACATAAGCTGCCGTTTACAGTGGGAACAAGGCTCTGTTTCGGCTTCGTTTTTGGGGTACGAGGTTGAAAAACCATGCTTCGACCCCACGGTTTACTGTATATCAAGTACTGCAGTACCGTGCCTTGGACAAGGCTAATTGCTGGCTCGACTGTGGTTTGGCAGGCCCCGAGTTAATCCCTTATTCATCCAGTGCATCTCTCTAAGACTTTCCTCATGGCTGCTTGCGGATACATTGTCAGACCACCAGTGTAAATGCTTAGGGGACTTTTGGAAAAACCTTAAGAATTCCTGAGATCTCAGAATATTTAATCTGAAGTCATTAACTGTCCGTAGGGTCCTTCCAAAATGGTTCCTGGCTGCATTGAACGTGTTTTGCGCTCTTCAATTGACGCTTTACGAGTCTTCATGGTTGGATTGCTGTGTTAAGTCACCAAGTACCAAACGGTTCGGTGATTTTGTTCATATTCAATCTTCATCGCCCTTTGCTTTAGAACTCAATCATAACGGTCAGATATGGGCAGCTGTATTGAAATCATAGCACACTGTACATGAGTTATTACCCAGTACAGTCGCCATTTTGGTCGATGATTCAGCTATAGTTTGGAATCCCCATTCCAGCTGACTATTAATTTGGAACCACCCTTCCAGCCGACTACCAGTTTGGAACCACCTTTCCTGCTGACTACTAGTGTTAAAATTATTATTACAGTGACTAACCGTAAGTACATGATTGGGATTATTCTAAAAATAATAAATAATAATAATAATAATAATAACAAGTTCTTATAAAGCGCATTTTACAATAACGTATCATTGCACTTTACATTAGTACCCTGGTCATTGGGCGAATAATATTCCTTTTTAATCTTTCTCAGCTTCCTGGGGAGTATTCAGCCCCGAGCTGCCGGGCTGCTCCGAATTGGCTTTTCAAACACAATATCAACCTCTACCCTCACAGGTACCCTTTTATATCCCTGGGGGAAGTAAAGCAATTATAGTTAAGCATCTTGCTTAAGGACACAAGTGTCATAACCGGGTCTCGAACCCACAACCCAATTCTATAAGTTCCGTGTTGGTGGGGCCTACCGGACCTACAGTGCCCACAAGACCCACGGGACCCGTGGGACCTATGGAGCCTACGGGGCCGGTACTGAATCTCCGCTTTGCTCCATGTCAGTATCATAACCCTGGCCCGGTCCGGGCTGAACCGCCGGTATGGACATCAATAATGACGAGTGGCTGGGAAGTACCCAAGTTAGCACGTATGAACCCCATACAAAATTGGGAAAACTAATTTAGCGTTCGGGATTTTGGAGATTTTTTTTTTTTTTTTTTTTTTTTTTTTTTTTAATATGGCGCCCTTCTTTTAAACAAGATTAATCAGAGCGCCGTTTTTCCACTTTTAAAACACACATGGAGGGAAAAAATGACAAGACATTGAACATAATTACGGTGACTTTTGTTAACATAGTTTAAATCTCAGAGGTGGGGGCGTCAGTTTCTCTTAGAGACGAACAGAGTATACTGTTCGAGAACGTCGAAACCACTCCAGCTATCTTCAGCGCCAACACTCCTCACAAATAATATATTTTATTGTACAATGCTGTACCCACAAGTTTCCTAGATAACTGTTTCTTGTATTTGTATTTATTTATTTTTATTTACTTTTTATTTTTTATTCTTTCTGGTAATGGACTGCAAAAACACATTTTAAAGGACAAGGTACTATGTTACTTCTGAGCTGCACTGTTATTTACTTCGTTAGTTACACCGTTAAAGTTATGCAATGAATGCAAGTGCAGTTAGTCTGGTAACGAACAAATGACCCATTTTTATAAGTGGCTCCACACATAAACAGACTCAAACCTATTTACATTTAATCTATACTTCAGATTATTGTAATAACTGTACTATAATGAATATTTTGATTTAATTTCGTCTTTTAAGAAATATTATAGGTTCAACCTAAAATGGCATACGGCTGCTTTCAACGCGTTTTGCACTCTGCAATCGATATTTTACGAGATGGTTGTCTGCCTGGTTGGATTGCTGTGTTAAGTTTATTTACAACCAAGATAGCCTGGAATGTTTTAGTGAAAGGCCTGGGTATGATGTTACCTACCCTACAAGAACAGTTCGACACTTCGACTTGGTTAATTGGCTGGATGGTTGCTCTTGTAGACTCGAGTGCACAATTCTCAGGTAAGTTCGATAAGCTTTTTGGGGTTTCTGCGGCACTGTCGAAACCTTTTTTGTTTGCTTACATCGTGATTTTTTGTTCTAGGTTTTCGCCTTCTGTTTTCGTCGAGATTTGTATGAGTGGTCTCGGGCCTGTAGCGGACACGCCCCTTGTTTTTGCCGAAAATTTGCTCATTTCTTTGAAAGACAAACCGTAACAATTTCTTACACAAATTAGGTTGTCAAATTGAATTCGTTGCAGAAATTATTCACACAAAAAACACAAGTTTTGAGCTACAATTGATAAATTGATTGTTTGTATAATTTTGAAGAAAATAAGCATTGTGACACTTTTCATCTACGATTTTATCTGTAACCCTTTTAAACCTTTATAAAACTTGTTAATAAAAATCGAGTCTACCCAACGACAATTCATTTTATTGAATGTTAATATTGGGCCTTTGAGTTTAGTAACTAGTTGATTTTTTTTTTTTTCTTCTTTTTACCCGAACCCCTTTAGGCTTGTTTTTACGTGAACACTTAAATGCTAGTTGTATAAATGTCACCTTTGTAAGTCTTTCTGTTTATCTATTCTATCTTCAGGTAAGTATAGTTGGTTATACATTTTTGTAATTGAGCTGAAAACTCTATCTAATGGTTTTTTTATTGTTTATTTATTTATTTATTTTTTTAAATAGAGTTACAATTTCAATTATTTCACATTCAGCCGATTTCCATGCTGCTGCGCAATGTCAGGTTGAAGCCCAAACCACATGGGTACTATGTTGTGCGATCTGTGACCCTGTGTTGAAAACTTTGAAGACTTACCATGTATCAATAATCAAACAATCCGCGCTTGCCCAGATTAACCCAGTAATTCAATCGCCTCCACTTCTAAATCACCCTTACATATATATTTGGTATCGCTTCTGCCTGAACTGTTCTGCCGTCTTTTCGCTAATTATGAATTGTTTGTATCATCTCTGATCTATATTATGTATCTTGTGTCAGAGTATGTCTTATGGTCGTCTGTCCTTTTGTTTGCGTGCATGTCTGTCTGTTTGTTTTATTTGTTGTTTGTATGGCTGTTTTTTACAGGCTTCTGCTTATCGAAACAGCCCCATACATTTATCCTGCTTACTGCTACATACTATTATTGTTGCTTTACTCCATAGTCACATTTACTTGTCGTTATTTTTCGTCAAAGTATGAAAAAAAATAATATAAAAAAATAAAATTAAAAAACACCGTATTTATTTATTCATTTATTTGTTTTGCTCCTCGTGGGAAATGTTTTTCTTTTCTCTGTGATTCTCAAGACAAATTCTCTTTTTCCTCAAAGGCATCCTTGCAACGCCACTAAAAGAGAGATTTGGCGCCAGGACTGTCTTGACATTGTGTGGAATAGTTGCTGGTATCTCCATGATAACTGCGTCATTCCTATCCAGTTTATACGCCACTGCCTTCACCCTTGCTGTATTTACAGGTAATTAATGTTCCAATGTGGCCATTCATTGTACTTAGAAATGGTGTAATTAGCAAAATAACTAGTAAAGTATCGCCAAACGTTTATTATGTTGCATAATGTTCGACACGGACCGGAAAATGATGTCCGACTTAGTTTTGTCGGCCACGATGCACTGCAAAAACGCTGGTCAATGTATTGGACACATTTTGTTGAGAAGCAACAATATATTCAAATCTCTAAAATCGAAAGACAATTTTACTTCGGTTTCTGTTCGATGAATAATAATATAGGCCTATCCATTGCCCCGCTTTAACACAGCTTATGCTTCAACCACATCTCCGTACCAGTTTACCATGTCAATATTGTCATAAAACAAGCAACAAAATCAATGTGTAGTTGCCTTAATATTTGTGAAGAACAAAGAAGCTCAGAGATTAAACACCATGTCGAGTGTTGCAAGAGAGTGAGAACCTTAAGAGCCTTGTCTGCTTTTACCGCTGGTGAAAAGTAAAATGCCATTCCGCCAGCAATGTTTGCCGTAAACATGCAGCCCACTCTGGATGGGGATGCTAAGTTACTGGGTGAGCAAGGACGAGCTACAAAGTCGGCTGAACCTTGGGGCAATTTAAACTATTACTTTAGTAAGAGTGCTTGTGTTTTGGGGTTACAGAGACTCAATTTAGAATTAGAGCAAATAGTAAAAATGTCAGTTTTAGTATGTATGAAAGTTAACAAAAGTACACAAGGAAAATATGGCAAAGAACTAATCGGGCATATTTTGCCCAGTTACAGTAACTATGTATTTTCAAAACGATAACTTGTTCAGACGATAACTTGTTCATTATAATACAAAAAAAATAAATTTTCCCGATAACAACACAAAAGTTATCTGATGATCAAAGAAAAAAATCACCTAACATCTTTCTGCAGCCATGTTGACTCATGGTTGACCCATGTGACTTGTATTGCAAGGACACAAGGCATGCTCACGTATTGGAGGGCTAGATTTGAATAGCTTTGTATTGTGGACGTAGTTTCCAGCAGATAATTGTTTGTTAAATGGACGGCTCTGGGACACTCCCCCCCCCCCCGATATCTGGAATGGTCCATTTGAAGATATCCATGCCTATCAACACCCTACGGGCAACGCAAATGGAGAAGAAAAAAACAACAACAACGAAAAACTTAAAACTTCAGAGAGCACTTGCAACACTATTTTATTATGAGGGGTTTTATAGAACGCTTTGAAGGTTTGCTTTTAACTAAATACGGAGTGTTGTTTCCTAATTAGCTGTACACAGCCGAGAAAATGACAAAGCAAGCAACACAGTGATACTGACATAAAAGTTAAAGTTTTATCAAGCCAATCGTGTACATGTATTGTAATATTACACACAGGCAGTGCGTTATAAACGCAGTAATTGTATAGACATGCAAGGCCAGTCTGTCTGCATACAAGTGTGTATGCTGTATTGTACATGTTGTCCTTGCTCTGTTTGGTTTTGCAATATGAACGGCACTACCACTGTAATGGTAATACCATAAGAGTACATGTATTGAAGGCTGTTTCGATTCAATGGCGTACAACGTATCGCTGAAGCTATAGATCAAACTGTTATTGTATTCACAGTTTTGTTGGATAACACAATACTTATTGACCAACCTTTTTTCATAAAAAAAATATCTTGGCCAAGGATATTTGCCCAGCTACTACACCAAGCATTTTTACCCAACATTTGGTTAAACAAATCTAAATGAATAAAAATATTATTAGGATTATATTAGTTTATTAGGATTTAGCCCAATAGTATATCAATGTCATTAGACCTATAAGTTGGTAAAAATATTTACTCAACATTGTTGGGTACAATTTCAACCAACAGTTTAGTGAGTTCATATTGGACCTAACGTTTATCCAAATTTTTGTCAAAATGTAACCAATATTTTTTGAAGTGTGGATGGTTTGTAGGACTGAGTAGGTCGGACAAAAAGGTCCAAATCGTTTGTCGGTCATTGTCACTGTTCCGTAGTACCGAAACAATGCAGACATTGTGATGGTATTATTAGAATGACCAATGTAACATGCGATCTTCATGAAATGACTATCAAATTCATTTTCATCTGGTCTCTTTAACATTAAATCAAGTATAAGTGACTCGTTGAATTTATTGTTATACTTTTGTTTTCTTATGAGGAACACACTTGTGCATTCGCGATTTGACTCTGTGCCCTTTGCTGTTTATTTATACTCAAGCTTGTTCATTATTTCGTGTTTTACTATTTAGGTTCAGCAATCGGCATCTCATTTGTGATAACGAAGCATCTGATCGGATTTCATTTTAGTAAATCTCTCACAACAGCCTACGGCGTGGCGGCCCTTGGCAACTCCGTTGCCTTTGTGACCATTGTGCCGTTGATACAGTTTTTCCTGGATATTTACAGCTGGAGGGGAACAATGCTATTACTTGGGGGACTATTGTTACATCTCGCTGCTTGTGGAGCTCTGATAAAACCACTTGATGCCAATGGGAGTCAAGATGGTTATGAGGCAGCTCACACAGACGAGAAGCAAGAGACCAGGGGCGATGAAGTGGTACCAAGCAACCGCTTTGACTGTTCTTGTTTCACCACAATCTACTCATTTGCTAGAGATACATTCAATATTGGTTTATTCTCATCAAGATCCTTCTGGCTGGTTGTGTTTGTGTACACAGTGTGGGAAATGACATATTCTGCGTGGATAATATATTTTGTGCAGTACGCTACTGTGTATAAAGGATTCCCACTGAAAGACGCATCACATTTCATTGTCGCTTATGGAATCGGAAGAACATTAGCTTGCGTTGTGACTGGTCCATTGGTTCAAACTGTGCAGGTTATCAGCACACACGTATGGCTTGCTGGAGCTCTACTTTTAGTTGCCATTTATTATGCTGTCGATCCATGGTTGACGTCTTATTGGGCAATTATTGCAAATGCTTTTGTGTTTGGAAACGCTTACTCGATTACTTCAATACTCATAGATGTTCTCATTAAAGAGACATTCGGTAAAGAACAGATGGGGCACGCATTGGGGTGGTTGGGACTTGCATCTGGTGCGACATCACTCATTCTTTTATATTTTCCAGGTAAGTTCATATTATGCCGAGTCGGCAACTAATGTTATCAAATAATTATCATTTTTATGTTGAAACACAACTTTTAAAATGTCAACATTAACAGTGGCTACCGCCACTTAGCTGATTTTGCCGCAGTAAGTTATTTAGCGTGCCAGCACTCTACAGACTGAGCAGTCACGCCCTATGCTGACGGTCTCCCTATTTTGCCAATATATCTTTTCGGGGGTGGGGGACTCTGGACATTGTGCAGCTATCATAGAAGTAGACCAGCTGATTGCATAAACATTCCCCGTCGTCGTCCCGCGTGTGTAGCGCAGGCAACACGTTACAAGTTAGCGGATAATAGCTAGGGGTACAGGCTAAAACCCATTTTAAAAAAAACATAATTGTTGGTCTGGCTCCCTACCCCTCCGACAAGCTCCCAAGCTCACGGCTAGACCGGCAAGCTGGGGAGTTCATGCCCCGGGGTTTGTCTCTCTGGCCCCACGAGACACGGCACCGGCTGCACGGGATATGCCCCAAGGTTTACGTTCCGCTAGCTCCCACGCTGGTGCGCCGTAAAACACGCTTCGGTTGCACGGACTCTCTGAATGCGAATCTTACGTTCGATTTTTCATCATTATTTACAAATTTTATCAATAATCTGAATACATACTCTTTTTTGTCAAATACTCATGAATAATTGTAAAAAAACAGATTTAAATTTGGTTCACAAATTTACTTTTATACGGCTGGAAGTAAAACTAACTCCGAAGATCACGTGATTTAACCGAACCATTTTTTGGTTCGGATAAATCACGTGACCTTCGTTTTTTGAAAAATACTCGAAGACGGCGAAATTTGATGGTTTCTTTTAGGAACCGTTCTTCTCCATTCCTGGAAGACCTTTGGAGTCACATTTTAGCCTATTTTGTAGCCCAAATAGTCCAACGAAGCCGGTTTGCCCCTTTAAGGGTGCCGCGACTGTTTACGTAAACAAACTTCAGTGAAACACTTTTTGGGAAATTATTTTAAAAAATCAGTAGTGCATCTTTAAAAAACACAATTATGCTCATATCTGTCTTTGTATGATGAGTACTTTTTAAAATTATCAGCAAAATGAACCGGATATGTATTTCATACGAGGCCCATTATGTTTGTTATATGTTACACGTTAGTCGGGAATTCTTTTTAATGGAATATTACGCAGTTCTTATGTCACGCCTCATCACACTCAAATGCGCGAAAATGTGCCTTTTTTATGCATAGCACAATGTTTTAGTTTACAAGGTACTCCCACGCAATCTGCTGCCAAGTATTTCAGAAAACACTGGGCGAAGCTTGATCATATACAATAAGTGTGTTGATTATTTATTTATTATTAGCTGTTCCGACTTACTGTCGGAACAGGTTTTGTTTTCGTCGAGGATCATTCACAGGAATCGAGAGTAATTTTTTTTGCTCTCAGCGCACCGGCGTCGTGTCCGCTCAGATTTTATTGTTTTATTCAGGTTTCAGCGCAGCGTGAACGTAGAAAGTAGAACGCCGTGTTTTGGGACGATGTTGCCCGCGTGGCAGACTTGTCTGCGCTTGGGTCCCGTTCACCGGTAAACGATGTTTAAGGTTTCTTATGCAAACGCATTACTTGAAGCTGAATCGTGAAGGATACAAGTCTACCCATTCGCCTGAAACCACGTTTTTAAGGTTCTTGTGCGAACGCATTACTTTGGGAAATCACCGTCTAGCAGACAAAACACTTGGTGGGGATGCAATAGGGCAAGAATTAGAGTTGAGTGGGAAATAATGTATACAAAAGTTAAACTACCCTTTCCATGGCATTAGGGTCAGTGTTGGATTTGGGGTCAAGCCAAAATTAACAATAACTCATATCCCATAAATTATTTACTATTCAAGCCATACGAAAATAACATACTCCATCGGTATTAAAGGGCACACAAAGTTTTACAATTACGATTTTAATACAACAGCATTTAGCTTATCATGTATGCGTCTTGTGGTGAATCACTGAATGATGTAGTGTTAAGTGTAATATTAAAGAAACTTCACAATCTTTATCAACTAGCGAAATCCTTACGAATAATTAAACGAAATGGTTACGAATGAGCAAAATGATTCTGAATAAGCAAATTGATTTCGAATGAGTGAAATGATTCAGAATAAGCGAACTGATTCTGAAAAAGCGTATTGATACTCGATCGGTAATAAAGGGCACACAAAGTTTTACAATTACGATTTTGATACAACAGCATTTAGCTTTAAATTAAGCCTGTACATTTACGATTATTTTTTGTAAAGGTGTAACCATTTCTGAAACGATCGGTCACAAGTGCAACTGCCCCATCATGAACACAATTTTGAGTAAAATAAAAATGTTAAAACAACTGTGCATGTGATAAAAAACAGTGCATCTTCAGTGCAACATTTTTTGCCTCTGCGCAATCACTCTGCAAAATAAACGAGCATGCGCAATCGAATTGTTGTGGAACGCCCTCTAGCGTTCATTGTTTCTTGCATTTATTACCTCAAGTACAGTTTTTAAACAAAGACTACGAGCTCGATTGGAAACGATATGCATCTGATCGTGTGCTGTGTAAATCGTGATTGCAATTATTATAGTCAATGTTTTGCGGCAATTTTTGATTGAATTGTTTTATGCTTATCCGAACCGTAAAAATGTAAACGTTTAACCCGTTGATCGGTTGGTTAATCGTGTAACCGTCACAGGATTGGTATACATGCTAACTTGTGAGACCTGTTCCTCGATAACAAAATTTATAGTAAAAAAGCCGTTAACACAACTGCGCTTGTGATAAAAAACATTGCCTCTTCAGTGCAACATCTCAAGAACTACACAACCCATGTTCAATTTATTTTAAGTTATAGGCCCTTTGAGCATTGAAGACTGAACTTTGGATACCATGACCCCATGTTTACCTCTAATTCCGGGTCAACCAGAAGTGGGACCATATCTCAAGAACTACACAGCCGGTTTTCAGTTATTAGACCCTTATTGAAGATTGAACTTGGGTTACCGTGACCCCATATTGACCTTTACTTCCGGATCAACCGGAACCGGAACCATATCTGAAGGACTTACACAACCGATTTTCAATTTCATTTCAGTTATTTTAGACCCATTGTTCATTGAAGATTGAACTTTGGTTTAATCAAAGCACAACAAAACGGAACAGATTTGTGTTTGTTCACAAACACCAAATGTCTAGTTATTGTTATTTTTATTAATATATACAAACGTGGGTGTGATCCCTGGCTACACGGCAGTTAACGGTTGTATGGCTTCTGACTGGCACCCCGAACAAAGATATTGACTAATAGGGAGACCACCAACATAGGGCTGGATAGCTCAGTTGGTAGAGCGCCGGTACGTTAATCCGGAGGTCGTTGGTTCAAGTCCCGCTCCAGTCAATTTTTCTTTGTTCAAACCCAAACCATATATATATATATATATATAGCTAATCATGAACCACAAGGGAAACTGACTGGGAAATTGTATTTAAATAGTTCGGGTTTGAACAAAGAAAAATTGACTGGAGCGGGACTTGAACCAACGACCTCCAGATTAACGTACCGGCGCTCTACCAACTGAGCTATCCAGCCCTATGTTGGCGGTCTCCCTATTAGTCAATATCTTTGTTCGGGGTGCCAGTCAGAAGCCATACAACCGTTAACTGCCGTGTAGCCAGGGATCACACCCACGTTTACGATTCAACCTGGGAAGCGGCAGCCACGGGATCACCTTAAGGGGATGCGACTTTTTAATATTAAATATCTAGTCATGAACCACAAGGGAAACTGACCGGGAAATTTTATTTAAATAGTTCGGGTTTGAACGAAGAAAAATTGACTGGAGCGGGACTTGAACCAACGACCTCCGGATTAACGTACCGGCGCTCTACCAACTGAGCTATCCAGCCCTATGTTGGCGGTCTCCCTATTAGTCAATATCTTTGTTCGGGGTGCCAGTCAGAAGCCATACAACCGTTAACTGCCGTGTAGCCAGGGATCACACCCACGTTTACGATTCAACCTGGGAAGCGGCAGCCACGGGATCACCTTAAGGGGATGCGACTTTTTAATATTAAATATCTAGTCATGAACCACAAGGAAAACTGACCGGGAAATTTTATTTAAATAGTTCGGGTTTGAACAAAGAAAAATTGACTGGAGCGTGACTTGAACCAACGACCTCCGGATTAACGTACCGGCGCTCTACCAACTGAGCTATCCAGCCCTATGTTGGCGGTCTCCCTATTAGTCAATATCTTTGTTCGGGGTGCCAGTCAGAAGCCATACAACCGTTAACTGCCGTGTAGCCAGGGATCACACCCACGTTTACGATTCAACCTGGGAAGCGGCAGCCACGGGATCACCTTAAGGGGATGCGACTTTTTAATATTAAATATCTAGTCATGAACCACAAGGGAAACTGACCGGGAAATTTTATTTAAATAGTTCGGGTTTGAACAAAGAAAAATTGACTGGAGCGGGACTTGAACCAACGACCTCCGGATTAACGTACCGGCGCTCTACCAACTGAGCTATCCAGCCCTATGTTGGCGGTCTCCCTATTAGTCAATATCTTTGTTCGGGGTGCCAGTCAGAAGCCATACAATCGTTAACTGCCGTGTAGCCAGGGATCACACCCACGTTTACGATTCAACCTGGGAAGCGGCAGCCATGGGATCACCTTAAGGGGATGCGACTTTTTAATATTAAATATCTAGTCATGAACCACAAGGGAAACTGACCGGGAAATTTTATTTAATAGTTCGGGTTTGAACAAAGAAAAATTGACTGGAGCGGGACTTGAACCAACGACCTCCGGATTAACGTACCGGCGCTCTACCAACTGAGCTATCCAGCCCTATGTTGGCGGTCTCCCTATTAGTCAATATCTTTGTTCGGGGTGCCAGTCAGAAGCCATACAACCGTTAACTGCCGTGTAGCCAGGGATCACACCCACGTTTACGATTCAACCTTATATATATATAAAATTAGTAGGGGAGATGGCCTTAGCTTTCGATCCAATCCGGACCTTCGTCAGAGGCATAAACAAGAATAAACAGAAACATATCCATTTATAGCAAAAAGAGGAGCAAAGGATTAAGGGAGAGTATCCAGAAAAAAAGCGGGAAAATATAGCCAATCAGAGTCGTAAATTAACTGGCTAAGAACCAATAAGAGGGAAGAAGTGAGAACAAAGGATGGTCAGCGTGAAAGGCTGGATCACTGGACCATAAAGGTGGTACCGCATTGTAGGCATTACAATGCGGGAAGCATGAAAGGGTAAGATTAGAGGGCAAGCCACATAAGAAAATGCAACTAACAATAGGAGGCAAGATCAAAGTAATTATAGAATAAAAGAATCAGTGCAAGAGGTTAAAACCAAGCAAGAGGAACCTGCAGAGAGAGCAGGTTATTAATCCCTCTGCAAAGGGAATAGGTTATAGACAGGTTGATTTTTAAAAACTTTTTGAGAGAGAGAAAAGTGTAGGGAACATGTAAATAACAATAACTGTATCTATTTTGTACCAATGAAATAAGCGAGAGAAAAAGCGTAAAAATAGACTAGTGGAGAGAACTTGTTATTTACAGTTATTGTATTTATTTTATATCGAAGAAAAAAACAAGCAAAGGTGGAAGGAGTGTGATGGGAATTTATTTAACACCAGTGTTTACGTTGAGTCCAAAGGGTTGGACTGTCTTGAGTTGGTGAATCCAGTGTGATTCTCTGAGTTTGCGGTGTGTGTCGTCACCATTGCAGGACTCAATCACGATGAGTTCAACATCTTTGACGCTGTGATTACGGCTGTTGAAGTGGATGGAGACGGGGTGCAGTTTCTTGGTCTTTATGGAAGAGACATGGTTCGCAAAGCGAAGACTGAGTTTGGTCTTAGTCTCTCCCACATACTGTAGTCCACATCTTTTACAAGATATAACATAGACCACATTGGGTGTGCTACATAGGGAGTCGGTCTTGATATTGTAAGAAGAGCCAGTGCTATGACTCTTCACTTTAAGTGCAGGTTTGATGTAGAGACAGGTTCTACATTTAGAGCGGGTACACTTGTGACAACCCTGTATCTCTGTTAGTGGTGGTGTTTGGCCTGTACCTGGGGGAGTTTGGCCCTGACTAGAATGTCTCCCAGGTTTTTAGGGCGGCGGAAAGCAACCATGGGGTACTCAGGGATTGCTGAGCGCATCCTCTTAGATGAATGGAGAATATCCATTCTACCATTGAGGATTGAGGAGAGTTTGGGTAGGTTAGGGTGGTAGGTGGTGACCAGGGCAACTCTATTGGTCGGGACTTTTCTGGACCCCTTGTTGGCCAAAAGAGTATGGCGTGGTATGCTGAGGGCCTTGTTGATAGCAAGTTGAACCCTGCGTTCGCTGTGACCTCTAGAAACAAGGTGTTTCCTGAGGTCCGATGAGCGCCTTTTGTATAGGGTATCTGTGGAGCAGATACGTCTTATGCGCAAGGCCTGACTGTAAGCTATTGCCTTCTTACAGTGACTGGGGTGGCAACTGTTAGAGAGAAGGTACTGGTGGGTGTCAGTGGGTTTGCTGTATACATCCGTAGCAATGCCGCTAGGGGATTTACTGATAGTTACATCTAGAAAGTTAACACTTGTTAGAGAGTATTCAGTAGTGAACTTTATGGTTGGGTGGAATGAGTTTATATGGTCGATAAACTCAACCAAGCTGTCTTGACTACCACACCAGATAGAGAAAATATCATCAATAAATCTCCACCAAACTAGTGGGCGGCTGGGGGCAGAGGACAGAAGTTTTTCCTCTAAGTCAGACATGAAAATGTTGGCATATGTGGGCGCCATTTTTGTACCCATGGCGGTACCCTGTATCTGTAGAAAATGCCTGTCAGTGAATGAAAAGTTGTTCTTAGTGAGAATATGGCTGATGAGTTCCTTAACATGTATCACTGAGGGGCGGGATTGTTTGTTGCCCCTGAGGGCAGAGACACATGCACTTTTGCCTTCATTATGGGGTATGTTAGTATACAGTGATGAAACATCTAAAGTAACCAAAAAAGCAGAGTCAGGTATTTGATGTTTGACATCCTCTAGCTTATGGATGAAGTCTGTGGTGTCCTTTATGAAGGAAGGGATGCCGGAGACTAGGGGGTTGAGAAAGCTATCTACAAACTCAGAAATGCGCTCTGTAGGGCTACCATTACCAGATACAATGGGTCGGCCTGGGTTGTTGGGCTTGTGTATCTTAGGTAGAAGGTAGAAGCGTGCTGTACGGGGGTCCTGTGGAAGGAGATAGTTGAAGGTATCTTTGTCGATACCGTTGGCATTGTGCATTCTAACCAAGGTGTCACTGATTTGTTTGGAAAATAATTGAGTAGGGTCAGTGTCACATTCAATATAATGATCAGTGTTGCTGAGTTGTCTGAGGCCCTCAGCTATGTAGTCATGTGTGTTCATGACTACAACTGCGGACCCCTTGTCAGCACGTTTAATCACTATGTCTGGTGATTGGCGGAGCTGTGTTAGAGCATGACGTTCATCTTGGGGGAGGTTGTTTGGTGCCAAGGTGTTAGGGACCTTAAGAACCTCGGAGCTGACTGAATTGATGTAGGTATCAAGAGCCACATCTCGGTTCTTAGGGGGTACCCAACGACTTTTCTCCCTGAAGCGGTTGCGGGTGTTGGGTTGGACGTCCACAGATGACTCGTCCTCTGTGGAGGGCTCCACATGAAAATATTCACGTAGGCGTAACCTACGGTTGAATTGGGCCATGTCTTGTTGAAAAGACAGTTGGTCCGGTTCTCTGGGTGTGGGGCAAAATTTAAGACCCCTTGAGAGGAGTTTAACCTGTGGGTCGGTTAGAACTTTGTCAGATAGGTTAACTACTGTACGTGGTGCAACTAGTGACCTGTCAGTATCAGGAACAATAGTTGGCCTCTTACTGTGGAAACGCCTATGAATGTATTTCTTATGGTTAGCTTGGACATTCATGCGTTTCTTGTTCTGTTTGTCCAATAGGGTGGACCGTAGGTGATTGACGTTAGACAGAATGATATCTTGTAAATGTTCAAACTCTTGATTAGAGCATGACTCTTTGAGTTGAGATTCAGTGTCTGTTATCTCAAGTAACTGGTTATCAATATATTGTTGACATTGATTTTTTAGCAGTGTAAGCAATTGGAAAGACGTGTTAGTGAGTGTCTTGTTCCATTTCTTAAGAAAGGAGGGATCAAGGTCCCCAAAGGAAGGGGCACACTTGATCTGTAGTCCTTTAGGCAGAATACGAGACAAACGATAAAAGCGGTAGTTGTCAAGATGTGACGAGTAACGAATGTTCTTTTCTTTAAGCTTACGTAGCTTACGGAAAATGCACTTTGTGTCAGTAGGTAGTGCCATGAGTTATGTCATAGAAAGCTAGGAATATCGAGAGAGAGGTTGTAATAAAACATTCCTGTGGAGAGTATGGGTAACAAAAAGGGACAAGTAAATAAACCTGTGGGAAAAAGGGGTTATTTGAAAATCTGCAAAGAGAAAAAGTTATGAAACCTGTGGAAAAAGTACGGGTTAATAAGAGACCTGTAGAGAGAACAAGTTAGGAGACCTGTGGAAAAACGGGTTATTTCAAAACCTGAAAAGAGAACAAGTTAACAAAACCTGTGGAAAAAAGAACGGGTTATTTAAAGACCTGTAGAGAGGACAAGTTAAGAAACCTGTGGAAAAACGGGTTATTTAGAAACCTGAAAAGAGGAAAAGATACAAAACCTGTGGAAAAAGGAACGGGTTACTTAAAGACCTGTAGAGAGAAGATTTTAAGAAACCTGTGGAAAAACGGGCTATTTAGGGTTATTTATATATATATATATATATATAAATAGTTCGGGTTTGAACAAAGAAAAATTGACTGGAGCGGGACTTGAACCAACGACCTCCGGATTAACGTACCGGCGCTCTACCAACTGAGCTATCCAGCCCTATGTTGGCGGTCTCCCTATTAGTCAATATCTTTGTTCGGGGTGCCAGTCAGAAGCCATACAACCGTTAAATGCCGTGTAGCCAGGGATCACACCCACGTTTACGATTCAACCTGGGAAGCGGCAGCCACGGGATCACCTTAAGGGGATGCGACTTTTTAATATTAAATATCTAGTCATGAACCACAAGGGAAACTGACTGGGAAATTTTATTTAAATAGTTCGGGTTTGAACAAAGAAAAATTGACTGGAGCGGGACTTGAACCAACGACCTCCGGATTAACGTACCGGCGCTCTACCAACTGAGCTATCCAGCCCTATGTTGGCGGTCTCCCTATTAGTCAATATCTTTGTTCGGGGTGCCAGTCAGAAGCCATACAACCGTTAACTGCCGTGTAGCCAGGGATCACACCCACGTTTACGATTCAACCTGGGAAGCGGCAGCCACGGGATCACCTTAAGGGGATGCGACTTTTTAATATTAAATATCTAGTCATGAACCACAAGGGAAACTGACTGGGAAATTTTATTTAAATAGTTCGGGTTTGAACAAAGAAAAATTGACTGGAGCGGGACTTGAACCAACGACCTCCGGATTAACGTACCGGCGCTCTACCAACTGAGCTATCCAGCCCTATGTTGGCGGTCTCCCTATTAGTCAATATCTTTGTTCGGGGTGCCAGTCAGAAGCCATACAACCGTTAACTGCCGTGTAGCCAGGGATCACACCCACGTTTACGATTCAACCTGGGAAGCGGCAGCCACGGGATCACCTTAAGGGGATGCGACTTTTTAATATTAAATATCTAGTCATGAACCACAAGGGAAACTGACTGGGAAATTTTATTTAAATAGTTCGGGTTTGAACAAAGAAAAATTGACTGGAGCGGGACTTGAACCAACGACCTCCGGATTAACGTACCGGCGCTCTACCAACTGAGCTATCCAGCCCTATGTTGGCGGTCTCCCTATTAGTCAATATCTTTGTTCGGGGTGCCAGTCAGAAGCCATACAACCGTTAACTGCCGTGTAGCCAGGGATCACACCCACGTTTACGATTCAACCTGGGAAGCGGCAGCCACGGGATCACCTTAAGGGGATGCGACTTTTTAATATTAAAAAAGTGGTTCATGACTAGATATTTAATATTAAAAAGTCGCATCCCCTTAAGGTGATCCCGTGGCTGCCGCTTCCCAGGTTGAATCGTAAACGTGGGTGTGATCCCTGGCTACACGGCAGTTAACGGTTGTATGGCTTCTGACTGGCACCCCGAACAAAGATATTGACTAATAGGGAGACCGCCAACATAGGGCTGGATAGCTCAGTTGGTAGAGCGCCGGTACGTTAATCCGGAGGTCGTTGGTTCAAGTCCCGCTCCAGTCAATTTTTCTTTGTTCAAACCCGAACTATTTAAATAAAATTTCCCAGTCAGTTTCCCTTGTGGTTCATGACTAGATATTTAATATTAAAAAGTCGCATCCCCTTAAGGTGATCCCGTGGCTGCCGCTTCCCAGGTTGAATCGTAAACGTGGGTGTGATCCCTGGCTACACGGCAGTTAACGGTTGTATGGCTTCTGACTGGCACCCCGAACAAAGATATTGACTAATAGGGAGACCGCCAACATAGGGCTGGATAGCTCAGTTGGTAGAGCGCCGGTACGTTAATCCGGAGGTCGTTGGTTCAAGTCCCGCTCCAGTCAATTTTTCTTTGTTCAAACCCGAACTATTTAAATAAAATTTCCCAGTCAGTTTCCCTTGTGGTTCATGACTAGATATTTAATATTAAAAAGTCGCATCCCCTTAAGGTGATCCCGTGGCTGCCGCTTCCCAGGTTGAATCGTAAACGTGGGTGTGATCCCTGGCTACACGGCAGTTAACGGTTGTATGGCTTCTGACTGGCACCCCGAACAAAGATATTGACTAATAGGGAGACCGCCAACATAGGGCTGGATAGCTCAGTTGGTAGAGCGCCGGTACGTTAATCCGGAGGTCGTTGGTTCAAGTCCCGCTCCAGTCAATTTTTCTTTGTTCAAACCCGAACTATTTAAATAAAATTTCACAGTCAGTTTCCCTTGTGGTTCATGACTATATATATATATATATATATATATAGTTCGGGTTTGAACAAAGAAAAATTGACTGGAGCGGGACTTGAACCAACGACCTCCGGATTAACGTACCGGCGCTCTACCAACTGAGCTATCCAGCCCTATGTTGGCGGTCTCCCTATTGGTCAATATCTTTGTTCGGGAGTTAACGGCAGTTAACGGCAGTTAACGGTTGTATGGCTTCTGACTGGCACCCCGAACAAAGATATTGACTAATAGGGAGACCGCCAACATAGGGCTGGATAGCTCAGTTGGTAGAGCGCCGGTACGTTAATCCGGAGGTCGTTGGTTCAAGTCCCGCTCCAGTCAATTTTTCTTTGTTCAAACCCGAACTATTTAAATAAAATTTCCCAGTCAGTTTCCCTTGTGGTTCATGACTAGATATTTAATATTAAAAAGTCGCATCCCCTTAAGGTGATCCCGTGGCTGCCGCTTCCCAGGTTGAATCGTAAACGTGGGTGTGATCCCTGGCTACACGGCAGTTAACGGTTGTATGGCTTCTGACTGGCACCCCGAACAAAGATATTGACTAATAGGGAGACCGCCAACATAGGGCTGGATAGCTCAGTTGGTAGAGCGCCGGTACGTTAATCCGGAGGTCGTTGGTTCAAGTCCCGCTCCAGTCAATTTTTCTTTGTTCAAACCCGAACTATTTAAATAAAATTTCCCAGTCAGTTTCCCTTGTGGTTCATGACTAGATATATATATATATATATATATAGTTTGGGTTTGAACAAAGAAAAATTGACTGGAGCGGGACTTGAACCAACGACCTCCGGATTAACGTACCGGCGCTCTACCAACTGAGCTATCCAGCCCTATGTTGGCGGTCTCCCTATTAGTCAATATCTTTGTTCGGGGTGCCAGTCAGAAGCCATACAACCGTTAACTGCCGTGTAGCCAGGGATCACACCCACGTTTACGATTCAACCTGGGAAGCGGCAGCCACGGGATCACCTTAAGGGGATGCGACTTTTTTTATTATTAAATATCAAGTCATGAACCACAAGGGAAACTGACTGGGAAATTTTATTTAAATAGTTTGGGTTTGAACAAAGAAAAATTGACTGGAGCGGGACTTGAACCAACGACCTCCGGATTAACGTACCGGCGCTCTACCAACTGAGCTATCCAGCCCTATGTTGGCGGTCTCCCTATTAGTCAATATCTTTGTTCGGGGTGCCAGTCAGAAGCCATACAACCGTTAACTGCCGTGTAGCCAGGGATCACACCCACGTTTACGATTCAACCTGGGAAGCGGCAGCCACGGGATCACCTTAAGTGTCTTGTTCAATTTCTTAAGAAAGGAGGGATCAAGGTCCCAAAGGAAGGGGCACACTTGATCTGTAGTCCTTTAGGCAGAATACGAGACAAACGATAAAAGCGGTAGTTGTCAAGATGTGACCAAATATATATATGTCCCGTGCTTTACAACACACAGGTCCAGATTCGTTACTTCCAATCCAAAGGAAGAAACAATAATGGCGTCATGTTTTACGAAAGGACACTAGTGTCAAGACCGGGACTCGAACCCAAACACTCTTGATTAGAAATACCAGAGCTTGAGCTAAGCGGGCTCGACCGCTCCTCCATGACAGGCCAAATTCTAAAACGGTAGATCATTTGCCCAAGAAACTACTATGATCAAAATCACAATGTCACAAATAGTATCTTCCCCACTACATTTGTAAAAGTTATTTACGTTAACTTTTTATATTTTTCTTTTTTGTTTTTGCTGTTGTGCCCACCAGGATTGATTTATGACACAACTGGAGACTACCTCGTGGCCTTCATTCTAATGGGTGGTTTACAATTACTGACTGTTTTTGCTGTACTGTGGTTATACTGGAGGCAGAAACACCATCCCAGTTCATCTGAGTTGTCACAATGAAGCCTGTCCTGCGTTGCACGAATGGTCTGCGAGTTTGCTGAAAAGGGTTTTGGTTGATTACCCTTTCAGCTTCTCGCTTAATACACATCTCAATATGCAGGTTTTTCTCCTCAGACAGGTCCAATAGACAAGGTACCCGACCCTAATTAGTTACCCTGATCAGGTTTTTCAGACAAACAACAAGATATGGCTCAATTGCTCTTGCCAGACTCAATTTGGAAGGGTTAGTGATGTTGTAAGACCAATCAGAACTCTGATAGTACTGGGTGGGTGGGTGTGGGGCCTGTCCCAGGGGCAGCGTATCCAGAGCTAAGCAATGGCGTGTGTACTGAGTGTTCAAGAGTCTGCATTGCACGTGTAGCATTGAGTACATTCTGAACAGCTGTATTATGCAGTCAGTCCGCACTGCACACAATAATCTGTTCCTTTTATTTGCAACGTATGCACGAGTTTCGGAGCTTGACCTCTCCATGAATATTTAATGAGCGTGGTGTAGTCTCAGGAATTCCATCAATTCCTTGTAATCAAAGTAATTTTCTGCCAAAATATTTACAGATTTATAGAGATGAATAGCCGACCTTCAATCCAGTTGTACAATTTAATGATTTCGTTGTCAATTATTAGTTCTAAAATGTACTCAAACATTTTTTTTCAAAACGAAACAGTTTGCCTCGTAAAACATGGTACTTACTAGTAATTTTCAATGTTACCACAACGTATCGTTGGGCTGGCCGAATAGATAAGGTTATATTCTATCCAAATGCTGCACATTTTACATTTGATTTCATTTAGCTGAGTCAGGGCGCTCGTTTTGCCAACACTTCTCACAATTTAACGTTAACGTCTGTTGGTGAATATGCCGCCATGATCGCTTACGGATTTCCTGATCGCTGATTGGTCAACCGCAAAACGTCACACTCATCCACTGTCTATACCCGGATGTACTTGTAAACAAAGTGCGTGGCCCCTGTTACCGATTGTTTTGTTGGGGTCTTTGGGGAAATTTTCAAACTGAAGGATTGGTGGCCTAAACACATTTATTTAGACGATTTGGGGTAATTGGAGAACAAAGGATATAACTTAAAAGGGGGTTATGGTCTGAATAATTAATAAATTGTGGAACAAAAGGTTAAATTTGAAAGGTCAGTTGCAAATTTCAAGTTAAAAAGTGTTTGCTACTTGCTTATTCAGAAATTTACATACTTTTATTCCAGAATAATTGTTTAAATCAGGTCAGGAATTACTTGGGTAGTTGGATGGTTGAAGGGTCAAAGTCCTGTTGTATGGGTCCTTAACGCTCGATACAACAAAAACTAAAGTGAGCAATATAAGATTTGTTTCACATTACATCAATAATTCGTTTATTTTAAGTCACATACAGTGCAAGTAGGAATACATTTGGCGTCGCTTGCTATTTCATTGTATATTGCACACCCAATTAATGATAGTTCGTGTAATATTTTTTATCAAGTATACATCCTCAGAAAAAGCTCCTAAGACTTAACAAACGATACACAGTGTAACCTCATTTAACCCTGACCTCCGGTTCGAACCGGAAGTTAAAAATTAATGTTTAAAAAAAACCATAACTTTTAAAGCACACATTTTTTTAAACAATCTTTCCATCATTGGGAAAGTATTTATCTTAAGAAATGACACACAGAATGCGACCCAATTTGACTTTGACTTCCGGTTCAAACCGGATGATCAAATTCAATATTTGAACTAATCATAACTCCTGATCCACACATTGGATTTTTATTAACTACACGGCATTACAAAGGGCTCTAATCGGGTTGATAAAATGAAATATTGTTCAATCATAATTTGTTGACATCGATCACGAACACCTTGTTTTGTAGTAAACAAAAACTGAATGTCTAGTTTTTCTTGAAGTAGTGTTTTTGTCGCCGTTCGAGGAACCTTCAAATGCTGAGAACCAAAACGTCATAATGCGGACTGGTGGAGATTGTTTATCTTCGCCTATAGTAGCCTATTTACTGTTTGTTTGCTAGGATCGTTCCCTGTTTCTTCGCTTACTTATTTTATTTTTATATTTGTTTCCAATCAAGTCTGTCAGTTTGTATTATGTCGAGCAAATGTGCTGTCGTTTGGGCTCCAGAAACAGCAAATAGAATCCACAGGTTTTTAATTTTTTATTTTCCGAGTTGTAAAGTGTTGTTCAATTTTACACTTAATGTGTAGTAGCCTGATTTAATAGCCCCACACGGTATGAACTAGTTCTACACTGTTGTGTGGAGAGTCTCACAGTGCATAATGTATCGCACACTGTTTGTGTGGAGAGTCTCATAGTGCATAAAGTATCACACATAACTTAGCAATTTAGGCATTTCTCCCACCCCCATTTTTGATATTGGTATAGGCCGAGGTCAGGATTGTGTGTGTGAGACCATGCCTGATCACTTTTGCATTGTTTCAGAAAGTGATCAGACGTTTTCTCATGTGCCATCCTCACTTTTACCTATTCTTGCAGGTATGTGTTAACTTTACATTTTCATTTTAGGTACTGTGATGTGATTATAATTTCAACTTATTGCCTCTGATTACATGTATTGATGATTGCTGTCTTTATAAGGTACAGAACTTGATGAATAATTCCAGTAATGATTGGGTAGAAATGCAGACAAGTTTTAAGGATATAAATAAGTTATAGTGCACAGATGAATGGCAAGGACACAAAAGTTTACATCAAGACAACTGTTTTAGTTTAGTTTTTGCTTTAGTTTTGGATAAGAAAGAGTGTGTACAAGAAGTTATATTTACTCACCCTTTAGTGTATTTTAAAGTAGCAAAAGTTATTAGAGGATTATAACTTTCTTTATGGCCAAGAAGTGGATAACTTGTACAGGCAAAAGTTCAGTGATGAAACTGTTATAGACAGTGTCTATGCATAAGACATGTGTAGGTACAGGGTGTGTGTGGCAGTTCACATGTAACTCACATGTACTGTACACCATGTACACAAAGTAATACAATGGTGGTCTGTGAAGTAAGAGTGATATTTAATTAGGTCACTTGTGGCTATACATGTAGTAACAAGGTTGTGGGCCAGATAGGTTTAGAGTATAGTTACTCATGTCTCCAGTTTCGCTGGTTGTTAACTTTTGCTGCCTAGTTTTATTAATTTGTTTCACATTACCGTTTCATTGATAGTGATTTATTATTGTATTCCTAGTTGTAGTTTTTTGTGGATGATTAAAGGACTTTTGCATTGTTTCAGAAAGTGATCAGACGTTTTCTCATGTGCCATCCTCACTTTTACCTATTCTTGCAGGGCTTGCATGAGAATCAAGTAATGTAGCACAATGTTTTAGTCGGGAGTCGTGCTACAGAGTGTTAGCAACACTCGAAAGGATTAAGTTGTCAAAATGGTCCCTGAATGGTTTAGTGGTTTATATGAAGGCCGCAAGACAAAAGTTAATTTATAAAACCTTTACTGCGAAGTTGTTCATGGATCAAGGGTTACCAAAATGAAAAGTTGTAGACAAAATTGTTGTTTATTCTCGTGAAAATTCTAAAGCAGTTTACGCAGGGTCCACATGCCACCATCTTCGCACTTTTTAAGTAAATACAAATGAACACTTAAAATTAAATACGTGCGTATATACAAACTAGTTTGCGTTCAATCTACCTTTACTTTCACCAGTTATCCCCACGTATTCAGCCACATAGCAGTTTGCGCTCCCCATTTATTTTAAATTTCCCATAACATGTCAAGTCTACGCCAGTATCAACTCAAATTGATATCCCGAAACATTTCCTTATACTTTGTTACAGGATGTACAGTATACAAAAGTTTTAAATAATTTCATATACTTTCACATCTGTACCCCAAGCATTCCACACATGTGACTCAAGTTGAAACCAATATCTGCTTGCATATGAAGTGTATGTAACTTTTTTATTTAAAGGGAAGGTAAACGTTTGGTAATGACTCTAAAAAATTAAAAGTACAGCAGCTTTGGATAGTATAATGCATTTTGAGAAACTTTTCATTACGAAGTAATGCGGTTATGTAAAAATATATCACTTTTTATCCCCAAAAATTCGAATGTGAGAATAATCTTCCTGCGTGAAAATATATGTTCCAGTTTTTCGGTGATATCTCAAAAACGCGACCACCTTTTGAAGTGAATTCTTACAGGTTAGCTCTATTGTATTTCTTTACATTTATATAGGATTAAAACAATCAAACGATTCCAAAAACCAAAGTATACTTTGCTTTTAAAGAAAAAAGGTTTGATTGAATGGAAAGAGGAAATTGACGAGGATGACTTTTTGCAATACTACATTAATTGCTTATTGACAAAATGCTCAGCGATGCGTTAACCACACGGAGAGGATGGATTATTTTGGGCGTATTTTATTAAGAATGGTTGCCAAAATAACACCAGAAGCATGTTGGCTTGTTGCAAAGTGCAGACTGTGGGAACCTTGACTCGAATGCTTACCATTTCACACTCTAGATGCCCCCACCGTCTCCGAATCTCCAGGTCCACGGACCTTTTTCTTTGTCAGTTCTTACCACACGGAAGTGATTAAAATGTTGGATTTTATATGGGAATTTGCACCAGTTTACCCATTTTGGGGGACATTTTGACAGATTCCTGGTCATACTGACCAAGAATGGGTCAGGCTCGCCAGAACCCGAATCCGGGTCAAATCAGACCAAGAAGTTTTGAGAGTGCACTGAAGGCGGGTAAGATTTCGTCAGAGTTGGTCATACTGCTATAGTGGGAAAAAACATAATTTATTCACGGCCTCTGACAAGAGGCCTCTGCCTCTTGACCAGAAACAACGTCTCTTATAATCATGTAAAAACAAAATCACTTTACACTCCTTAAACTTTGAGGTCAACATTTTCCAGAATTTCTTTTTCCAGGACGGCTTGAGGCTGATGCAGAGTGTGGTTAAAAATTATATTTATCTTTTCTCTCTGATTGTGCGTTCGGTTTGACCCATTTGTAGGTAATTGAGACAGATTCCGGATCACACTGACTGCGAAATGAGTCAAGCCCCATCCCTGACCCTGATATGGGTCTATTCTGACACGATTTTTGGTTTAAAGACAGATGGGGTTTCGTTAGTTTCCAATTGCTATGATAAAACAGAGGAGGAAATTGTTTGTGAATTTATCACTTAATGACGGAGAGGAAATCTGACCTTGCATTAAGCAACTGTTCTTTAGCTGATACTTGTTTATATATACAGCCAAACTGGTACAGATAAGAAATATTTAGACTACTTTTGTATGCAAAATCACATTTTATAGTTGAAAACAACATATTTTGGTTTCCTCTTAAAGTCTTTGTTTCGATGATTCTGAAGACGTGACCTGTTCTAAACGTGTCCTGTATCTTTAAGGGGGCTTGTTGTCAGACACAGTGGAGTTCAATGTCTCCATGGATTTAGTCTTCATTTCGGTCGTTACTGATTTCGACATATCAGTATTCAAGTTCTTTGCATTGCGCTGAGCTGAAATTGTCGTGTACAGCGTGTAGAGATACGGATTAAGGGATGAATTGATCGGCAGGATGAACACGACAATCCAAGCATAAATATCGGAACCAATTTCCACCGCCCCGGTCTGTGAGAGAATCCCCATGATGATGACCGGCATCCAGCATGCAAAGTCTGTGCCGACTATCAGCGCCATCTTGATCGCCATTTTGATTTCACGGGTACGGTGAGCCGTGACGCGAACTTTGCTCGCGGTTCGCTTGACCTTCACAAAGATGGCGATGTAGCAAAAGAATACGATGACGAAACACAGCAAGTTTACACCTAGAAACAGAACGATGGAGTAGATCCACGCAGGTTCTTTTCCCTCGGCGACTGGAATGGATATTGCGTCAAAATCACCGAGTGGGTTCATGATATAGCTGGTTTGAAGGGAAAAACCTGTTGACTTTGTTATCAACGGAAGCCCAATACAAACGTCAGACAGTCCATACACGTCCGAATCATCCGATCCAACGGAGATTGTCGGGCCGATACTAAGACCAATGGCGGCAAACCACATGATAGAAACGATTATCTTGGTTGATCTTTCCCTAAGTTTAATCTGACTGAACGGGAACACGATGCAAAAGAAACAATCTAGACTTATGATCGTCACGAAAAACACCGATGCCTCACTGGAGACTACAGACAGAACTCCAGCAATCTTGCAAACTGTGCTCGATCGCCACGCGTTTGCCTGCCGTGCGTATTTCTCACCAAAGTGAACATCAGCCACCGCAAGAATTAGCATATAGACCCCCATCATGAAGTCAGACACTGCTAGATTCAGCACCAGGAATGAGTAAGTCTTCTTCCCGCCCCTCTCATTGCTGTCTCTGCACCTCCAGACGATAACTATGATGTTGCCGATGAGGGCGCTAAGGCCTAATAGCCACATCGAAACGCGAAGCAGGGGGTTCTGCATAAGACTTCCACAGAGGCTGAGCGGCGGTTGTAATTCTGTGGTTATGCACCGCGTAACGTTAAAATCTATCGCCGAAAGAAATTCACAGCACAGACGGTAATCATCGACGTAGCTATAAATGAATAAAAAAAACAAGCATCAAGGAAATTAGTGCCTTTTTTAAAATCATAACAAAGGAGAACTTACACTTGTCTCATTAGTACTGTGACTTTCTATTAAAGGCAAAGCAAGACTTTGTAAGGTGAACACCAAACTTGTTTTCTTCAAAGCACCTATAAACTGACGACACGTGGCTAATTTCTGCCCGTTGTAAAAACTGAAGTAAAGATAATAGTGAGCATGATGTTAACGAGCTAAAAAAAAACAGTGAAAAATGGCACATACACGATTTATTATGGTGATCACGTAGGGTGAATAATATGGTAAATGCGGTATGTTTTTGTCACACACCCAACAGCACAACTTAGCGTCAATAATAGGTAACGGGAAATGAGAAGAAATGTACAGCAGTTTTAGATGTGGTAGGAAAACGAAAAACCAATGCCATCAAAGCAAAATCCACATGCAGGCCTCCGGTCTGAGGTGGGAATCGAACCAGTGTCCACAGAAGTGAAAGGCTCTCTGTGTCATCAGTCTTAAATACAGTGCTATGAAAGACTGATTGTGTAATGATGGGCATAGAGTCTCATGCTGCACCTCAGGGTTTTAGGAATTTTTTTTACTAAATGTAAAATGTCTCGTATAACAAGAGTAGTCTCTTGCCTGCAAGAAATGCACAGAGCAGTACAAGGTCATTGTATGGTTCATATGACCAATTATAGCACTTACAGTGCGACTAAGCTCTTGAGGTCACTGAGGGCGCTCTCTCGTACGTCCACTGGATCATCACTGGGCAACCCACCTCTGAGTAGCATTCTGCCAAATGAAATTACGTGTATATCAGTTCTTGTCTTTAAACGTCGAAACCAACACAACTGAACCAACATTTAACAAAACTGTGAAAGTACAGTGTATTACTTTGAAAATACACCGCAAAGCAATTAAAAAATAAATAAAAACAATAACAAGGACAATAGTTACACATCTGAAAAAGTGTGACGTTTCTATCAAACCTGGGTCCAATTTAATTGAGCTGCTTAAGCAGAAAACATTGCCGGAAAGGTGTGTGCATAGCAAAAATAAACAGGGAACCAGTCGAAAACTGTGCACATATTATGGCGTTTTAGCAGGTAACCCTTTTCCAGTAAGCAAAATGGTTTTCTGTTCCTGCTAAGCAACGGTTTTTGTTTTTGTTTTTGTTTGTTGTTGGTTTATAACAGCATCAAAACGTTGCGTTCATTTCAGTGTAATTGTGTGACCAGTACCTGTCAAAACGGACCTAAGCTTGCCAGCGGTCTTTGCTCCCATGCAGACATTTTTAAATGGCTCTAACAAAAATACATGGTTTGTAACAAGTATTTTCCATTAAAACGCTTTTTCTGCTGGTATTTCAAACGACGATTCTTTACGACGGGTACAATACATCGTTGAAACTTTACATCTGGTTGTAAAGTGACGTGTAAAGTTACAGGGTCCTGCGACACTATCCAGAAGCATCAGGACGTATGCATTAGGCAAAGCACGAGACCAACGGCTTCACGTCCCATCCAAAAGGACAAAGACCACAAATTCAGCAAACTGCATACCTAGTAGAAATCTATATGACCTGAAAGCATTCCCTGACAGAAATAAAAATTAGTTTGTTTCGTTGTTTCGTTGTTTCACTCGGAATGTCCACACGATGGTTGTCTGGTGTGTTTCTGGAGCTAAATGATATTCTGCATGAATTGTACTTGGGGTAATAATGTATAGGCCTGTATGAAGAAGAAAACAAAAATTTGTCTTACAAGTTTTGCAAGTGTACCAGTCCATCAAAACCGTGTGTGTGTATCGTTGCCAGGGGAACATTTTTGGCAACCCTGCCGAAAACAAACATTCAAAAAAAGTTATCTCAGCATTTGAGACTCTTACTGAATTCAGTTGAGGAAAGTCTGGTCCAAATTCTTAACTATTTGTAATCTGTACATTCATATGTCATTCATTAGATTGTATTATGTTTATGGTACATTGATAATGATCAGTTGAATTTTGCCAGACTGGTTCTAAAAGCTTTCGTTTTATTAGTGTTATGATTGCAATACCGACTGACATGATCAGAAACATTTGTCTGAATGCGTGCGACAAAAAATAATTATCAAAGCGTATTTCTCACTTCTATACTCTTGATCCAGTTGAAGAATTGGCAAACCTTAATTGTTTATTTTGATTAAAGGGAATTTGGTTAAACTATAACATAGTTAATATTATAATTGTTACAGTAATGCTGATAATAATGGCAGCGATGCTCGCCATTATTACACCCTTTGGTACATGAACATTTTACCAGTGGTATATCAATCACAAGAAACATTATCTGCCCTCTCGCGGGTACTCATCAAGCAAAATGACGAAGAGAAGCAATTGTGGTACAGTATCTTGCGCGAGGACACGCAAGTGTCGTGACTGATGAGTTTCAAACTCACACTCTTTTTCAAAACCGGGTCGGAAATGACCTGAATTCCTGTGCCCGTGTGGCTTGGTGCAACTCCGGGTTAGCATGACCCGGAATTAGTGTCCAAATGACAAATAAATGGTTCAAACTGACGCAGGTTCCGAGTTAAAGTCCCATCTTTTCAAAAACCAGTTTTAGAGTCAGTCTGACTCAGTAAAAGGTCAGGCCGCTTTGGACCCGGAAGCCGGGTCAATTTTGACCACAGGAGTTTTTAGAGTGAACCCCGATGACGTAGCCAGAAGACCTTCAGCCCGATGCATTGATCGGCCATGACATGCCAATGAACTCGAGATATTTTGCTGCTGATTTTTGCTTCTCTTCGCTTTCATTGTATTAAAATGCCGTAAAGTACTTTGTTTTAATAACTATAAATTGATTGATCCATACAAGGTTTTCAAACTCTGGAGGTCCGAGAAGCTGTTTGGGGCGATGCTTGAGATTGGATTGTTGGAAATGTCCCTGGAAAGGATCAACAAAGAACAAAATCTAGTTTGTTATAAATGAATATTTCATGTTGAATGGTGTTGATGAACTGAATCTAAGCCTCTAAGCCACTACGTTTTCTTTGTTATTCGTCAACTGGTTACACTCATTGCTTCTGGTTGGTAAACGGCAAATTGCACATCCCAAGCGCGGGCAAAATGAGGGGACTTCACAGTATATACACTGAGTACACAGAGTCAACTCTATTTTCAATGTCCTTGCACAATATTGAATGCAGAAGCTCAGGTCCATATTCCCCCACAGCTCTTCTAGGATAACTATTTTGGTAAAGTTGACTAATGTTGACATTTTCTAAAATAAAGTTTTAATTGAGAACAATGCCCCTCCCCAACCCCAACCCCTTTCCCGGAACAAGGATATTATCAAAATAAAGAGACCACTAAGATTTCTCAGTTAGTACGGCAGCGGCATGTGAACCCGGAAGTTGCAGGTTCCACTCCCGTTCTGGTCAATTTGTTCACCCGAGAATAGGTTTTGGTTATGAAAGAAACTTACAAAAAAGTGAGATTCTGCAGATCTGAAAAGGTACCCGGCAAAATCGAGTCGATTCCATTTCCAACCAGATATCTGTTAAGAAGAAAAATATGCTGGTTAAAACCAATACTTGCTCACACACAAAAAGTTGTATTGTGTGTTCCATTTTGTCCCTTGTCACTATGTGCATCCCCGGCCCTTTATCGTGTTACTACTACCTCTTACGAGCCTCGAGCCCACACGGATCCGGCTTCATAGGGAAATCTCTCCCCCGGAGAATATGTCCCCCATACGGAAAAATAACATGGGCTGAAGGAGGTTGATTCAACAGAGGGCGCTATCAGAAGGAAGTTGTGTACACGGTTACACCACACTAAATAAACTCCCAAGCAACCAACGCTAAATGCTAAATTTCCAAAAATACTAAACTTAATTTTTTTTAAAGTCTCTTAGCCTCTTGAAAACCAATCAGATATATTTTCAGACAACTAAACTTCAGATTTCTTTTCAATTTTTGGTAGGTCAGCCGTTTGGAGTTTTTTGCTAATTACCCCAGAAAAGAACACCCCAGGCACTCCTCCAATTCACAAGCCAAATAGGACAAACTTTAAAGCCTAAAGTTATCAAATCTCCCCAAAAGTTGAAACACACAACCCCCAGGTTGTGATAGATTCTTACCATTACACTTTCTATTAATTGCATGACCCCAAAAACCTTATAATTAAACAGATTCTGTGGGTATACAAATTATGATAATTGGTCTGGCGCATGAATTTTTGCCTATTTAGTGTGGTGCACCCACACAGTTCGCCGTATTGGGGGGGGGACACACAGAATCTTCCTCCACACCCGTGGGGCCTGACCCATCCTGGGTCAGTCAAACTCAGATCTTGTGTAAAACATGACCCAGAAACTGGTGGTCAAAATGACACCGAATCTGAATTTAAAGCCAATTTAAAACTATTATTTTTCGGGTCAGCCTGATCCGAAATGTGTCAGGCCCCCATGGGACAGGAATCCGTAGAAGTGTATCCCCAGCCTGGTCTCGTTGTATGCATTATACGGAGTCCAACTGAATCATCAGAATGGATGGATTAGAAATCATGCGGAATTTAAGTGACTTACAGGGCTTTTAGGAAGGAAAATTCCTTGAAGAGTCCCGTTTCAAGAACACTGATGTTGGCATTTGAAAGATTTCTGCATGAAACATAGTGGAATAAAATTTTAGTAATGTGCAATAAAACAACAGTTAAAAAACGAATTTTTGGAAGTACATAGTTCACTCAACCTTGTGTCACAAAATTTATCCCCCTAAAAAAAGTTAAGGAAAAAACGTGCACTTTTCAAAAGGAAACCAGAAACACAGAGCCCGAAATTAGATAAGTTTTTAGTCTCTTCCACGAACGCCTTAGGTGGACCCCGACCCCGCCCGACCCCGCAATATGCACTCACGTATTCCTTCATATTTCAAAAGAGAAGAAAACATACACATCTCATACACGTCAAACATTACAGTCCGAGAGAACATCCCCGCCTGAAAAGCCCGAAAACGGGCATCGCTGTTGTTGCGTAGACGCGCAGTTAGGCTTTGGTAATTGATTTGGTGACACATAGACGAGTAATAATCAGTTATCAGAACAACAGTGTGTGACTTTTTTTCGAGAGTGATGATCAACCAGTCACTGCACTAGATAAACACATCCTCAGAATCAACAAAACTTATAGAACAAACCTGGTCCCTAGAGGGCGCTATTCTACTCAACAGCTGTCACCTCTGCACGCTTACTTTGTTCCGAGTATCCGCACACTTCCGGGGTCAGAATTAACCCGGTTCCGTGTCCCAGGGGGCTTGACCCATTTCTGGTTCATTGTGACCCAGAATCTGTGTCAAATTGACCCAGAAATGGTTCAAGCTAACCCCGGATCCGAGCTTAAGTCCCACTTTTAAAAACAGTTTCCGGGTCAAGGGAACTTGAACTTTGGATCCATATCAGTTCTGACCCGGAGTGCAGAAACCTCTTTTCCATCCTACCAACAAACGGAATGAGTAAGGAGTGGTACATGTACTAGCAGTTGAATCAATCTCCATTGAAATGCGAAAAGACCCCCCCCCCCCTCTCCCTATTTACACTTGAGCCAACCAAATGATTAAAAAGTACGGACGATCAGCAAAGATAAATAATTTCCAGATGGTACTCACAATAGTTTTGTTCCCTTGACGATCCCAGCAATAGTTGTTGTATTCCAGCCATGTAAGCATTGGACAACAAGGTTACCTCTATCGACATCGCATTCACAATCGGGCGGACATAGCTTTTCTGAAGAGTTGAGAGTGAATACAAGTTATGCTTGAAACTATGATGGCTGCAACTAATCCAACAAGGCATCGTTAGAGAGAGACACTTAAATGTAATTCAAATTCAGTGAGCTATTCGCATGTCATTAGGTTATATCGAGTCAAATCCAATTGGACATCCAAATGCCATGATGTCCAGACCAGAAGAATGGTGGAGTTGATACGCAAAAATAGACTGTGCAAGTCACGCGCATTCGAACTTCCGGTGGTCCCGACCGTATGGAGTTTTACGTGTGCGAGATTTTGCTTCGTTAATTATTTTAGTTTTAAGTATAATTTACGACCATGAAAAGTATATATGTGGTTGGTAGTTAGTGATACAAAATATGAAAGTAAAGGTAATTCAACAATATAACAAAGAAAAAACGAGAATTAAACTTGACCTCAACTTCCGGTTACTGCAAAAAAATTAAGAACTTTGTGATCACCTCTGATCACAAAACGTATGTAAACGCTTGTTTTGGATGAGGATAATCGCCAGATGCTGTAATTGCAACGCGAAGCCTTTCATTGCAGTCTATGGCTGTTAAGTTTATGCTCGTTTGACCATCGCGAATCCACGTAAGGGGTTTCTAAGGCCGTGTCCGAAACGGCGACTTCGGCTACAGCTACGGCTAGATCGCGCGCGTCTGCCTATTCTTCAACACTGGCAGACACGCTGATCTAGCTGTAGCTGTAGCCAAAGTCGCCGTTTCGGACACGGCCTAAGATGTTAAGATCAATTTTTAATAAGCATCCTTGTCCCAGAGTTTTAATTTTATTTCAATAATACCAAACCAATTATTTTTGTATTTATTTTAAAAGTTAAAACTTATTTTATAAAAATTTGTTGTGATTATTTTTGTTCAGATTTTGTCATTAAAACAAAGATTTAGTTTCAGAAGAACAAAAATCTTCGTTTGACGTGTTTTCTCGTTCCATTTCGCGGGAGACTTGCATAGTCTATAGAGTTAACCTTTGCAAAAAAGGACCAAATCCAAATAAGTTAAGTTGTTGGCGCTGTGCAATTATCAATAATTGGTGCATCGTTTACAATTTGGCAATCCAAACAAGTCGACAATGGATACTTTCATAAAATTGGAAAATGGGAAACCATTACCACATGTCAAATTAGATTCGTCGTCATCAAATGGGCAGTCCGATTTTCCGTCGCACACAAGTGGCCAATGGATACACTCCGACGAGTCCGCACACCGGTAAGACTTCGGGCAGTGTACGACAGCTAGAATTGAACATTTCCACGTGCAATATTACTATCACACCAAACATCTACATACTAGACCCAATGCGATGAAACCAAGAAAATACTATGGTTGTAACTTGCAGTCTGGTTCCGTTTCTATCGTAGCTGCGAGACCGTTTGCTACAATAACTAATCAATAATGGAAAAAGCAACCACAAAATAACTTCTTAACATTAGCTTAATTTGATTCAAGAGTAGCCACGATTTTGTATAACATGTGCGTGTGTTGCTAATAATGATGATGACCGACGGCAAGGGCCCAACTCATGTCTCTGTCTCCCGCTGAATTCTGTGCTTATAGCCCTTAGATTCATAGGCTGTATTTGGTGCCAACAGATTTTATGGCAGGTATGAACAGGGCCATGAAAGGGGGCCCAGCTCCTCAGCCATTATAGTTATGTTCCATGTTTACTCTGTTTTAAACCACAAGGGATACAATACTGGGAAAATTTTGAGTAATTTAGGGTTGAACAAATACAAAATTACTATAGAGCGGGGCTTGAACCTGCGACATCCGGATTAACGTTCCGGCACTCTACCAAAGAGGTATTTAAAAAAAGTAGCGTCCCTTAAGGGGATCCCTCTGCTGCCGCTTCCCAGGTTGTATCGTTAACGTGGGTGTGATCCCTGGCCATACGACAGTTACAGGTCGAATGGCTTCCGACTGGCCGCCCGCACAATGGTTGACAAAATAGGGAGACAGGGCTACATAGATGGGGAGTTAGGGCCATGTCACACGAGGCAATTTACAGGCAACCAGTTCCAGGCAATCTCCAAAAAGAAAAGGCATTCACATTTAAATTGTCATATTGTTTCCTTTAGGATTGTAAGACATAGTTTTGTTTTTAATATCTCCTGTGCAACCAAAGTGTTCCTTTTGCATGCGGTGCTGCTGGTTGCCTCTAAGTTGCTAGTAAAAATTGCTCAGTGTGACAGGGCTCTTAGAGCGCAGGCAGGTTAATCCGGAGGTCGCAGGTTCAAGTCCTGCTCGTAGCCAATTTTTTGTTCAACCATTATTTACACTTTGTTGGTATTTGGTGTGCAGACTCATTTCAATTCAATTTTGAATGTATATAAATACATTGCTTACAACACCGACGTTCGTCCACTCCGTTTTCTTGACAGTCTCTAAACCCGTCACACTCTGCGTCTGTTGTAACACATGATCCGTCTCTACAATTGAACAGTTCGTCTTCTTGACAAAGGGATTCATCTGAGGATAATAAAGAATTTATCACAATTTGCTTTAATTAAAGTAACTATTATATTCTCTTTGAACAACATCGGCAACCGGGTTCAAGTTGGTCTATGAGGTCAGATCAGTTTTAGGCCAGCAAGACCTTTTTCAATTACAACCAGTCACTTCTAATGTCAACTCCACCATCTTGCAAAATAATACCACATCTGTTAATTTTACACACAAAATCAGAACTCAAACGAGAGAAGATTTCAGGATGTTTTTGTTATTGAAAAGAACCTCAATCGTTAGACAAAATTGTAGGTTTTGGTAAAGCATGGCGATTTAACCCGAACCGACACAGACCAGAATGCAGATAAAAGCGAAAACAATAATATTAGGAAAGACAAATAACATTATAATAGACACATCTTTCTGGTCAGTTCTTTGTACATAATGACTGTTTCAGTTTTAAAAAGAGGTCAACATAATGTAGGGAATTTTAACACTATTTGGAGATACACCCGTCTACACAGAGTTTTTACAGTGTCGAAGAATAGGATTTTCCTTAAGTGTACAGAACAACGGAATGTGCACGGAGTGACTGCAACACAGAGCTTTGTGTTCTTGTTTGGTGTGTACTTTGTTTTCATATTTATAGCCTTTGCTAACAACTCTACAAGGGTCGTAGTTTGAGGCTAATAACAGTTATTGTTAGAAATAAATAAAGACAATTTGTATTGTTCAGAGTATTATGAATATGCCTCCAGTAATTATTACGAGATTGGGAGATTTCTCACTTCATGTTGCACACGAGATCATTTGTTTATATTACAATGATGTGGTGTACGGTTGAAATCAACGAAAATGTGTTCTGCTTGCAGAATGCAGGGGGATTTATGGGAGTGCAAAGTATTTGAAGTTGGCAAAAACAAAATAAGTAGTAAATTATTTAAACCCATCGTCGCTGCGTTGCCAACAGTGACCATAACGGCGGCACTAAGACCAAAGTCACTCCAGACTGATAAGACTATAATGAGAAATGCTTCGTTGATCTGTATTATGGAACTTATTGTGAAAACTGACACTACTAATTCGTACAACTGTTGATCCTTTACGGATTAATAAGATGCACAGTTTTATTCAGTTTTCACTAATACATTGATGATTTTTGTTTCGATTCACTACTCTATACATTGAACCATATTGGACAGCAGCACAGATTAATATATTGAATCATATTGTACATCATAGATTAACATATCGAGTCATATTGGACAGTTCAGAGTGCACTTACTGAAGTTGGCGGTGGGCCTATGTAAACGAAGTTGTAGTTCAAACCCACTGAACGTAACCGTTGAGTCCGATGTGAACCTGATGACAACCGGCTGTTTTTTATCAAAGACTATGGATCGCAGCTTGGTGAAACCCTGCAGTACAAACTTCATTTCCAGCCCGAGGATCGGAGAAAGTCCCTGGATTTGAACCTTATCTCGGATACTTTCAGTTAAGAACTCAAGAATTGACACTTTAATTCCATGACCGCCAACATCGGATCGGAATTCCCACACGCAGTCGATCCCTGATGGGTAGTTGTTAGGGTAACCTGGTGACGTCAGTGTTCGACCGTCATAACTTATAGAGTATCCACGGACACCACAGACGTCTTTGAAAACCCAAGAAGTTAAGAGACAAGAACGTATTAATTTAATGAAGATGTAAATCTCATTATTTTTCAATCACATTATAAAGGCCATTGTATACGCAATGGTTTACTGCTTGGGTGATAAAGTACTGTCCTTTATGCAACGGTGGCTTAGATATTGCATCTTCTATACAGGTTACGCACTCTAAAACCAGGTTTGCTGGTTACGTGGGGTCTGACCCAATTATGGAACAGTCTGACCAGGAGTCCGAGTCAGTATTAACCATTAATGCATCAAACTGACACAGAATGTTAAAATCCCTTTTTTCAACCACAATCCAGATCAGCCTGTCCCAGACGAGGGTCGGGCCCCCTTGGGAACCGGAATCCGGGTTAACTCCGACCCAGGAGTTTTCAGGGTGATTCAAGTCAGTGCTTAAACTTGTGTTTTGTCACTTGGGTCGGTCCAGGAAACAGGCAACTGTCTAATGTTAATTCCCACAAAGAACGTTGGTTTGGTGCATGTCTGTAGACTAAACTAAAATAGAAGGTATCGACTAAATAAAGTCTGCTTGATAATCGAGCTGAAATTTCAAGGACAAAATTATTTACCTTGGGAGCACACCACGCGACCATTTTCTGACGTATCGTTCTTGACGCATACAAGGTCTTCCATGTCGCAAGCAACGTCATTGCTTCCACATCGAACTGCAAAAAATACATATATAAAATTAAAAAATGCATTGCAGTCTCTGAGGCTACCAGCGGAATCTTCCATTCTAAAACCTTCCGGGTAAGAAATAACCCAGATCCAGGTCCCATAGTGACCAATTTCTGGAACAATGAAACCCACAATCTCGGTGTGTCAAAACTACGCAGAATCCGATTTGAAATCATTTGTAAGCTTCTCTCCGGGTCAGCCTGACCCGGAACTCGGTCAGGCGCCCTGGGATCCGGAATCCGGAACAATTCTGATCCAAGAGTTTTTAGACTGTCAAAGACGATTCGCTCTAGATTTTTACAGGAACAATTATTTTTTAGCAGAGTTGTAATGTTAGAACGACAATAATAGTTGTCAAATTTTTTGATGTTTCAAGTTTAAACAGCGCCATCACCCACTCGGTAATAAACAACAAGGGGAACTGCTTTTCCGTTGACGTACTTAGAGAGCTTGGAGAGTCTGCTAAAAATATCTCGCAATATTTTAAGTCTATGTGATACGTTATATAATTATTTGAAAGTCAAGTAGAGAAAGTGTGTTCTTAGTAGTTGTCCTTTTCTCTTTATTAAGCCACAACAAACAAAGCAGCTCATCGCAATTACTGCGGGCTTCAGGTTGTAGCTAGATTGAGGTGAACGTTGCTTAGTGAAAAACCGCACGTAAGACAGTTGATGTGAGCTTTATATTACTATATTTTAAATAAGGTAATGACACCTCATAAGGACGCCTCATAAAGTGAACTTAAATATTGTAATTTTCAAGTCTGAGGAAACCTGTAAACAAGGGTGATTGCTACGTGAACCATGCAGAAACACAGATGTTAATCCATATTCTTCCACGATCATTGTGTTCTAGGTTCTTGTCCGTGCACTACCAAATCCTAGTACACACGACCTACGACTTAGTGTAGCACAAACTACGAGGAATTGAGACTAGCGAGGTAAAAACTGATTGTCTGATAAGTGCAGCAGTTGTTTTTTTTTTTTGGGGGGGGGTTTGTTTTTGTTTTTGTTTTGGGTTTTTTTGGGGGGGGGTTGTAGAAATAATTGGCGTGGCGTTTAATATAATTTAAGCTGGTAAAATTGTCACAAGTAACCCAGTGGCTGCTCAAACGAGAGTGACCCACAAACCAGAAACACATTACACAGAACGCCACAAATTGAGCCAATTATCCGCTGGTCCCAAGCATTAATTGACTTTGACCGGACTTGGCCATTGACAGTATCATTGCACCAAGTATCCGGCCAGCCCGGTGCTGGTCCGTCCAGTGGTAATAAATTTCTTGAAGCTCAACAAGTTTCGCCTAAAATTTATTATACGGCAAAATAAGTATCTTGCAATATCGATACAAGTGCCACGGCCGGGCCTCGAACCCACACTCTGCTGATCAGAAACACCGGAGCTCGATTCCAATGATCTTAATAATTGCTCGGCCACGAAACAGGACTTCCTCAATATTGACAGGGACCTTATTCGTAGATACCTGATGTGTCTTTCTCTTGATCAACACGAAGCCGGAACCCGCCATTTGAAATTGAATAATCACTCTCGAAGGTTAGAAACATCACGTTTTCCCTTGACGCCACACTCAATGGGTAGCGTTTCCTACGTCATTTAACAAAATAAAACTAAAAAAATTACGGTTGGATTATGTTGGATTTCGTCATATATTTATGTACCATGTCTCAACAAGAGACAGTCATTTATGCTGTTACGGGCGTCCAACTCACCTGTCCTTTTCCATTGTTCTCATCGACGAAAACCTTAGTAAGGGGTGGGTGAGTTTGACGCCTGCTATATCCACTCAAAAGTCTCCGTTTGGCTTCATTTTCTTCAAAATTTTTTTTAAATAAATATCAACATGACATATGAAAAAAGAGGAGAAATGGGGAAGCAGGTTAAACTTACCCAGTCAATTGTAGAAAAGGATCTGAAAAAGCATCACCATTCCCACACTTGAGAAAATCGTAGCGTTCCTGTAAATCAACCCCATCGAACGTGACAACTACTCTGTATCCCTCTTCTGCCACTATCAGCCAAAAGCATCGAGTTTTATTGGGATATTGCTTATCCGCCCAACCGGGGGAAGCGATTATTCCTGGCGTTCCGTTGCTAACGTTGATAAAGCTGGCGCCACACGGCTCTGGAAATATTTAGACAAGAACAATTAAAACCCTTTGGAGCAACCTGCATTTTATCAGAGAGGAGGTCAGCAATTATATTAGTAGAGTTTTCATTTTTTTGGTTTTGGAACACCGACCACGCTTAAATTGTTCCGCCGGGCAAATTTCTTTGGGTTGTGAACTTTGCTACCTTCTCTGGCCACCCGCGCTTTAACTTTTCAATGAGTAGACTTCTGTCGTCAAGGTCGAGATGTCTCCTCCAGTCCTCGGTTTCTCGTTATCAGGATCCTGTCACTATTGACATGGATCGAGGCGGCTAATTTGGCCTAAGTTGCTGCTGTCCGTTTAGTAGTTCGACTAGGGTTGAACGGACAGGAGCCTACAAAGTGACCGCCTGGCTCGGCTGCCCTACCTCCGCTCAGTCTCTTTACAGCTAGAAGAAGCAGGCTGAAAGGCGGGAGGGCTTGGTGATGCATAACACCGTCAACAAAATGTTCACACTCGGACACCATGCCTTACTTTTTGAGTAACAGTTTGATTTTAGCGTGTAATGCACTTTTTGGGGAACCCAATCACTTTTAAATTGCCCAAAGCATTAGAGATAGACCCTTTTGACTAAACAGAGTCAATTCAAGCAAAAATGATTTTGAGATGAGCCCACATGTGTCATTTATACCACTTCTGCTCAATCAACCATTTCTTTGAACAACACAATCTCTTACATATTTCCATAGGGTCTAATGTCTAGCTAATCCTTGCAACATCATCCTGCTCAAATATCCAAATAAACAACCAGGGCAAAGACAATAGTCTGAATAAGAAGCAATTTGAAAACCATGTGGTTCGTTTCACCCAGTAGTGGCTATTAGTACCAAGGCTGAGAAATTGCTGTACAATTCCTATTGGATTTCCTGGCAAGCTGGTCATTGATGGATTTGTTAGTGACCAAAAAACACCCGATGGTGATCAAACACTTGGCATGCTATTTGGCTAGGTGAAGTTGTGGAACTTTAAACAATTTAGATATTAACAAAAATTTAAAATGGTGCAGTACCAGCATTTTAATTAAAAGCTGTTACTTAATAAGTGAGCGATAGTGTCATTGAGTGTTGAGAAACAGAATCGCACACAAGTAAAACTCAGTGTGGCTTAGTGGTTGGGACCAACCTGCCCAAGACTTGCACAGTCTAATGATAGTACAGAACTCACCACATTCGAACTCATCCGACGAGTCAGAGCAGTCACTGCGTCCATTGCAAATCAGTTGACTGGAAACGCATTGTTGCCCCGATCGGCAAAAGAACTCAAACTCATTGCAGTGTCCTGTGAAGGCACAAATTAATTTTTCATTGTGTTATACAAAAGAGAAATGTATGTCCAAAGTTCATTAGTGGCTGAAACAAAGGTGGGCGGGTGGAAGGAGCTCAAAACTCGCCCAAACTCTGCAAACTCCCACCCCACCCAGCCCAGGCTGGTTATGACCCTGCAAACAAAGCAGACCGAAGTAATTGTTAAAATAAAGACAAACTCACCGCAACCTATCTCATCTGAATGCTCTGGGCAGTCTGCCACTCTGTTGCAGAGAGCTGTTTCATGAACACATGCAAGACCAGATGTACAGAGAACTTCACTCGGCAGCAAACACTCTGTACGGAAACCGATGATGAGATGTAATTATTGGGATATGATTCTAAAAAGGTCAGGGGCCCTGTTTGTTCAGTACGAATTGTTCTTTGTAATAATGCACTAAAACCAAACACCAAGCTATATTGTTTGAACAATATACCGTTGAAAAGTTTTGGGGGTAAATGTAAATGAAAAAAGGTACAAGTGCAATGGACAGTTTAACCTTTGGGTTCAAATGGAGGGTCTGATTTTATATTAGTTTAATGACTTAGACTTTCAGGGTTAATTTCTTGACTGGACATTTCCTCCCAGTTCAACAAGCCAATGTAGCCTTGGAAAAGTTTGAGTTCATAGTATTTGCCGTAGTTTCATGCTGCATTTTTTAAGCGCCGTAACTGGGGTAAAATTTTAGAGAGGCACAAGGGGGTGCACCATGTTTTATAGGGGGCACTCCTGGCTGATCAGAAACACCGGAGCTTGAGTTCTGTGCTCTTATCCACTCGGCCAGGACACGTCTAAGCTTAACGTTATCAGAAAAACATGTATAAGTGATCTCAAATGAAATACTGAAAAATTAACACGAAGAAAACTAAAGTCACACGAAGAGATTCCAAAATACACACCAATGTTGTTGTATTGTGATATTTCTAGGACCAATGGACTTGACATCGAATCCAGTTGACATTGAAAAGTGATCCACATTGATGCATCAGCGGTAATTGCAGACGGGTACACCTGTTTCGTGAAGTTCAACTGTGTTATAATCGAGTCTTTGTCGTAGGAGTAATTGACTAAATCATCACCCCCTTCGAGGAAGGTAATTGGGCAAGACGGAATCTTAAGAAATTCGGCCCGGATTCTGGAGCCTGACTCGGCGATGATAAACCAGATGCACGCTCCAGCCTCATGGGCCTCATGGGTGTACTCGATAAAATGTCGTACGTCAGGGCGAATGTATATTGTGTCGTTGCCACAGTATCCTTAAAATAAAAAACACCATGATTATTAGTGGCAAGACAAAAAAAAATTGTTTGTCATGATTGTATTAGAATATGTTTTCTTCTTCATACTTTATGTGTTTAAAGGTGTGGTTCTAGCTACAAGTGGTTCCTCAATATTGACACACAAGTTAAGTTACCCTATCTAAAGATTGACACACTTCTAACTTATGCAATACTGTACCCGGTATTAAATATTCATTTCTATTTTCTTAGAATGCAATCAATTGAAACTAGCAGAAAATCAAAAACAAAACCCTTACGCAATTAAGGGAAATACATTCGTTCTCAAATTCAATATAATATATGTAATTTGTGATAATTTCGTTACTTGACATTAGTGTTTTACATCAGTGGTTCAAGGAGTTCGATCTTAACCCGTTGTTGAACTTCAGGCCATCAACGGATGCAAGAGTGGCCTCTCTTTTTCATACCATGTGGTCGGACCAGAATCAAAACATTTCCACGCACAATGCACTTTTTTCCTTCTAGTTAACTATTTTATCACTAAATTTTACGAACAAGACAAACCCAATATTGGCAACAACTCATCAGGCCGCACTCAATTTGCACTGTGAGGATCATTAGTCTTTACGTTATCCATACAAAAGAGTCAGAAAAAGGACGGTTGAAAATAAACTTAATTTCAATAGCAGAAATTGAAACTCGAATATGGAGATCACTTTTTGGTGAGAATTCCCAAAGTGCACTTTAGAATGTCACGGCTTAGTTCAGATTCATATGGTATAATTAAAAAGTATTACTAAAGAAATATACGGAATGCACTCGAAATCATTTCGTGCGCTCGAATTGGTTTCGTGAGCTGGAAATTATTTTGAGTGCACGAAATAGTCTAAACGTAAGGATGGTTGTCAAACCAGGCTGGCCAGGTCATAACCCCAGACGCGGGGGCTATAGTTACGCACAAAAGCTCCCGCTGGGGCTAAAATTTGTATTTGCAATGAGATTTTCAGAAATTCAGGTTGCATTCATCTTTTGGCATGTCTTTCTGGATGTTAGATGGTGGATTGCCTGGGGTTTTTTTTTTTTGTGGGGGTGGGTGTTTTTTGTGTGTTTTTTTTTTTTTTTTGGGGGGGGGGTTCATGTCATGGGCAAAATAGTTGTTCAAATAATATAAACATACCGTGTGCAACAGCTACCAAAACTAACCAAAGGGTCAATAAAAAATCAACTTACCACACATCCATTCGTCCATAAAGTCAACACAGTCCGCGAAACCATCGCAGACATGATGACCCGGAACGCACTTTCCTGACGCGCACTCAAAATACAGAGGATCGCATCGCCCTATTCCGAAAAAAAGGAAAGATTTGATGCTCTGTTAAAAGTGCACCATCGGAGTGTATCCACACCAAGACACTGTTTTGAACAGTAGTTTTATAATAGTGTATATACTATTTGGGGTGAACACCATTCCGTTCAAATGGTCGTCTAAACCATCAGATATATACCTTTTAGACACAATAAACAAATTCAAACCATCAAGAAGGCCATGTAATCTAGACATGGGTTATTTCAGGCAGAAGTATTACACCTGGGAAAAGATTTTTGGGGGGTACAATTCTGATGGAAATTCTTAGAGGGGGTCATCGATTTAACTTTTTGGGGGTCACAGACTCAACCAATTTGACATTTATTGATCAGGAACTTGGAATTTTAGTGGACTACACCAAATTTATTTAAGCCTACAAACAGAAACAATGCGATGCCACTACTGTCAGGTGTTATATAAAATGTAAACATCGACCAGTTTCAATGTGAAAGCGCCTACTGCTATATACACAACTCATACCATTAAATAAGTTCATGGAATTACTTCATTACTTCGTCTGAATTAGTATGATGTCCAAGTTTGCTTCTCTACTTTTGATGTATCAAAATTAGCTCATATGGACTTTTGCAAAAGTGTCAAATTTGTATTTGCTATCATTCAAATGTGAGCTTTCTATTTGTTGACATTTTTTACCACAGGCTGATTATTAACGACTAGTATTGATGCAGGCAAACACAGTGACACAATAAACAATACCAAAAGCAAACAATAGTCTATGAATCAACTCATCAATCGATTTGAGAGAGAAAAATCAGCATTACGTTGTCAAAAAGCAAACGATGGCCCTACCTTAAAGACAAGAAATGGTTATAAGCGGAAGTTTAAGCCTTACCGCATCCAAGTTCGTCCTCGTTGGCGGCGCACTCCCTCCGTCCGTCACACACGTACGTCTCATTTTGCAGACAGTCTAGGCCAGTCGGACATGCGTACGGATGATCCTCATCGCATTCTAGTTTACATGGGAAAACATAATATGGAGCCCGATACATGACTCAGAAAAACAATTATATTTAGTGGCTACTTGATGTTACATTATCGTTTACTCTTGTCCAATAGAGGCAAAAAATATGTATTTAAAAAGTTAAAAGTTATTTTTTGCGAATTATAGCCCTGTAGTCATGAGTGATTAGCCATTTACTCAATTGAAAGTGCCCTGAGGAAAACCAAAGTAGTACGCCCCTGCCAAGTCTTATTGTTCCATCTATTAGAGGGTGACTAAAATTAATTCATGCTTCACACAACTGATGTAACCTACTTATCCGGCAAGAAAGCGTTCGGGAAAAATGTTGTAATTGGTCTTGACCAAATTGTGGGAAGATGTCAAATCTGTAGATGAGGAAATTGCTTTAGTTAACCTTACCGACTACATCATATGGTGTGAATAAAAGCCTCAACTTTGAAAATAGATATTTGATCTTCAGCTTGATCCAAACACCGGAACCAATTGAAAATGTCTTATAGGGCAGTGCAGTATGGATGGTTTTCGAAGGATCCGTGCTTAACATCGAAACAGGAACGTCGTCCGGATTTGTTCCGTTGCCAATGGACAAATACACGTCATGTCCTTCAAATTGCAGCACTTCGATCCGGATTCTGGTTCCGGGTTGTTCCGAGAGTCTCCAGATGCAATATTGAGGCAACAATGACTGATGCATCTCGATGACGTCACATAATGTCACATTGGGCATTGACTCGGATGTTCCGGGATAAAGAACAAAAGACGATGCAAGATGGCCGGAGTGGCTTTGAAATAACATCGTGGTGGATTCGTTCCTTCGCAAAGGAATAACCTTCGAACCACAAATATCTGAAACAAAAAATACAAGTGCGTCAATATATGATGAAAAGAAACTACAAAGATAATGCAAGACTGTACAACTCAATCAAATCCTCTAGTATCACCAAACTATACACCTTTATTAATTAATACTAGTGACGGTGTCATTAAATGTTGTGCTCATTTATTTTGGGGGATTATCTATAGAACACAGTTTGGTCAAGGTTTTTGTGAACGGCCATTTGCATATTTCTATATTGCTGCAATCGAAATAAACAGCGGTGATTTAAAGGGGTTCCAAACAGAAAAAGTTTTATGAGGTTTCATGGTAGCGTGCCCCTTTAAGATGAATCTGAGCCCTTTGAGAAATCGAGCTCCGCACTTGGTGTCCTCACGCGCAAACCACTATCGAATTTCAAATAATCGAAAATAATCGACATTGAACACAAACAATCCTCTTTTGAGTAACCGTAGTATCGATACTCACCACAATCACTCTCGTCCGAATAATCGGTACATTCGACAATGCCATTACAGAGCAGCGTGTTTGAGAGACACATCAAGTTCTTGAAACACAAGACCTGTTCAGTGTCGCATTGAACTAAAACACAAAAGGTAAAAACTCAATCTTAGTTTCCCGCACAGATGGCGGACTTCAGGACGTTATGGAGCAGTTGAAGTATTAGGTGATTGATTAGTGTACGTTGCTTGCTTTATGTTGAGAGTGTACCTCTTTCAGTTGGAGCGTTGGCCCGTGAGTACTGGTGAGTCCCATCTCTACGAGGCAAGTTCGTGTCACGTGGGTAAAGGTTGGTGTCTACAGTGAGTCATCCACGTTTATTAGAAGGGGATTTTAGAAGTTTCAGAAGGGGTGGTGCAGTTTTCGTGCCTAGTTTGTGCTTATTGTAAACAAAAATTGTGGATTACAAGCATTCAGTAAAACCTGGCTTTTCCATTTCACTTGCCATCGCCTCGTGAAATGGACTAGTCGAGCTTTCACCTTGTGATTGTGTTCTTTGGCATCGCACAATTCACACCAATGCATCAAAACAAGTTTTGCCGTAAATAGAAAGTTCTTGAAACTGAGGAGAATAGATTTGCCAAAATTTAAGATTTATTGACACATTCGTCGAGTGGTGAACACGTAGTCTTGAATGTCGATGATGTTTTTGTATTAGTCACCGACAGAGGGCGCAACATCGACTAGCTCAAAGGCTGGGTCGGAGGGACTGTACAAGTCCATGAATCTGAATCGAACAGAGAGCCAGATGTTTTGTGTGTAAACGATATCTCGTCTCCAGTAATTTGTGTTGCAATATTGGCGACTACGTTAAAAGAAATAAACGTCGCCAACCAAGACTATAGAGAAAACGATGAAGACTAATTACCAAAAGAGGTTTTTTTTTTCCAAACAGGATTTGAGTCGAAATACCACATTACCTTCTTCATTTGAGTAGTTCTGAGACTGGACACGAACCTCGAAAGAACCATTCAATGACAAGGATTTGGACCAAGACGCTCTCATCCACAGGTTTGTGTCAATGACAAGCAGTGACGTTCCACTTTTTCTTAGATTCCCTTTGAGCTCGTGTATAACTGATGAAGGGTTCCCGCTATCACGCCCTCTTCCGACTTTAAAGGTGCCGCCTGTAGTCAAGACGTCATTTAGAACATCAATGGAAGTGATTGAACCGGGGCTGGCGGAGACTGTCCACACGCAGTCCTGGGCACGGTGAGCACGAATCGTCACGTTCAGCAGGTACGTGTCCGTCAGATTGATCAGTTTCGGTCCACAGGGCGACTCTGCTGTAAGAGTACAAATAATATCATCTTTAGACAATCACCTCGTTCCCATTTCAAGTTGTCTCTCCAAACGTCGTGTAAGGTCAATTCAAACGTGAGGTGCGATAAATTCTCATTAAATGCAAAATTGACATAATTTTAGCTGCTATTATGAACCTGTGCAATGACGTCACTCGTGACGTCAAAGTGCTTGTGTGCAGATTATGATGCGTACTCTAACCATACACCTAACATTGCACTAGTGTACTGATACCTCTTGTTACTAACCCCTGGAGGGAATGTGCTGGAAAGCAACCCTGATTGGCTAACCAAAATGTGACTTTTCTTTGTTAAAAGCGTTTGAGCTCTCGTATAGGGCGCTTGCAGGTCACTCCGTACGCGCGTTTCAAAATGCAAGTGTTTTTACACTGTCACCCTGAACTGAATTTTACCAAGTGTACATAACCATCATGTTACCGAGGTAATTACTCATTGAAACACAAAACCATACACTACTGTTTTCAGAGTTATATTTGTCAGAAACACATAATTCAAAGATAACATATCTTGGAAATATGGAAATCAAAGATAGCATATCTTGGAAATATGGAAATCAAAGATAACACATCTTGGAAATAGGGAATTCAATGATAACACATCTTGGTAATAGGGAATTCAATGATAACATTTCTTGGAAATAAGGAGTTCTACTAAATGATTTGAGATTGTTAATTATTTATGTAGAAACACGGGACGCCTGTCCTCAAGGACGAGCATTCACCGATATACACCAAAAGCAAAATCCATATGACGTCAAAAATATAAAATATTCTCCTGTTTACTGATTTTAGTCTGCCAATACTATATAGCACACAATACAAAATAGCTTTAACACTCACTTAGGGCGAAAGGTCAACACAAGTTTGGCTGCGTACACATACAACTAGCTTACAATTACCCAATTCAAGTATCCCTAAATTTGACAGTATTTTTGGAATAAAATTATGGTTTTAATACAAAACACTACTCACAGAGAGTTATAGGACACTATCCTTTTCTAATGAATGGTATCTAGAGCATTCTCTACAAAATAGAGAATACTGACAGAACATAAAGTGCTCTCTCTTGCTCAAAGCTAAAATGGCAAAGATAATGAGCCAAAAGGTCGTGACCCCAAACTTAACTTTGTGTAGCAAATATGCTAATCACAAAATTGGGCCGGACATTTGAACACTGAGGGCAAACATGGGTTCCTTACATTTATAATTTGAAAACCTTACTGTCAGATGCATACTTGTGCTAACTGCTATTCTCGCAGCTTAAAAAATAACATTGGCAAATTAGCTCGACAGATAGGAGGAATATTTGGGAGAATTGTGCTTTTTATGATGCAAGCACAGTCAGAGTATAATACGGGAAAGATATTTCGCAAGATATAGGCCATCCATGCGTGACACTATCGCTCACTTAAGTAATAGTTTTTAATTAATAAGTCGGTACTCCGCCAATTTGTTTTTCTAAAAAAATCTAACAAATTCCAAGTCCTAAAACTGCTTCTAGCCAAATAGCATGCGAAATGTCTTATTACCATCGGGGTTTGCTTTTCACTAACACAATCCAACAATGACCCGCTCTCCAGGAATTCCCATAGGAATTGTACAGCATTTACTCAGCCTTGCTAAGTTGTGTAAACAAAAGGGTATTATTCAAAGAAATGGTTGATTGAACAGAAAGAGACACATGTGGACTCATCTCAAAATACAATTTTGCTTGAATTGATTTTGTTTAGTCAAATGGTCTTTATCTAATGTTTTGGGTGATTTAAAAGTGATTGGGTTCTTTACAAAAAATGTATTACATGCTAAAATCAAACTGTTACTCAAAAAGTATTAGGCTGATGGGTGAAACAGTGTGATTTTTTTGATGGTGTCACGCAGAGTTAAAAGTAGGTTGAAAAATTATAGGTAGAATAACAAGTAAATGTCAGAATGTCTTTCTCAAGACATTCTTACTGACTGTGTGTCAAATTCCATGCTAGTTTAATCAAATGCACCATCCCATCACCTACCTGCCGTATACATTATTGCCCTTTCTCTCCTGCCCTAGTTTGTGGCTTTTACCAACAAATGTTCTGTCAAATACCTCGATTGAATATGAGTTGAAGGTATCGGTAAATTGTATCACCCGTTGCAGGAGAATGCAATTTTTATTATACTTTTGAATGTCAATGTCAAGTTTATTTATGACTGCAGTTTTCTAGCTGCTGCTGCTGCTGCTGCTGCTGCTGCTGCTGTTGTTGTTGTTGTTGTTGTTGTTGTTGTTGTTATGCTCTATTTTTTCTCTGATTGGTATGTTGCTACCCTTCTGATTCCTTAACACCAAATACATTCAATCACATCCACAATCATAAAACAGAAAAATTACACAATATTATGTCATTGTATTTAACTCGGTAAAGCTTAAATCTGTCAGACTGCAAACCCTTCAAGTGAATTTATGTGCAAAGTAAGTCGAGATTTTTGTTTAGGGCGGAAAAACCGATAATTTAATTATATTTCAAGGCGCCTTTGTACGCTTAAGCAATGTGACGCCAAACACAAACAAACATCACCTTTTTCTAAATTAAGTAAAAAATCTGAGCCTCCAAGTATACAAAGGGCCATTTGGAGCTTTGGCATTGTGGATGAATGTTGCAGCAGCTTTTCACAAAATGCATGTGATGATTTTAGGCCATTCCATCCTTGAATTACAAAACCTTGATCTCGTTCTGCGTCCCCGATGTCTGCCGAATAGCAAAAACTGGACGTCTCCAAAAAAAGGTTCTTTACAAATTAACAATAGTGGAAGCATTTTTTTGTTGTAGATGGTTATAATGTGAAGGACGTTGTTACTGTCTTGACATTGGCTGAATAACAAAGAGTCTTTGTTTCTTATTTTTTGCTACCGTCACCCAAAACCTTTCTTCATGATTGAAGGGGATAAAACGTGTCAAGGAGAACATTTATGGGCCTGCATTTTCCTAACATCTGAACTTCTTTTCTTTCTACTTTTTTTCCCACAGAGGTTTTGGTCTCTCCTTACACTTGAATTTGGCACTGTTTCTGTTTTAGACTTGTCTGTAAAAGTTTTTGCTTTCTATTATTATTGTTCTCTATTTGACATATTATTAGCCAGTTTGTGTTTTTCATTTCAATCACTATTAAACAAGGCTCCTTGCAAGTGACGTCGTAAGCTCGCACAGCGCCCTCACTAAGGTACATGAAGACCTATCATTGGCGGATAGTCCTGAGTGGCGCGTTCACGCGTGCACACTTCCATTGTTTGGCCTCAGCGATGGCGGCCAAAGGAAGGGGTTAATTTTTATTTATTACACGAGAGATTGAAGACTTAAAACAAAATAAGGTCGGAGCAAATTAAAATACACAGGTCTAATATTTTGAAAAAATCAGACTGAGATCAAGGAATTTTGATCCCCACTTTCATCAACCCATAAATTGGACGCAACGTAGTAAAATATTTGCATGAACTTTTGGTAAAGCACCGATTGTTGGTGCATTCACCTCTGTATTCAACACCAACAATCGGTGCTTTCGAATGGTTTGAGCAAAGTGTGCACCAACCTGGCTGCCGGTGCTGCATACTCCAGAGGGGCTGAGACGGTTTAGGAATGTAATACCATTAGGCGCCCATAGGTCCTATACTTGGCTTGGAAATTCGCATAAATTCTCATAGATATCGTCACACCTTAATGTTGTTATTGGTAGGCCTAGTAATAAACCGCTGCAAAAACTGGGTGTTAAAAATGACCCGATGTGGTCTCAACGTTTCGAACAGTATACTCTGCTCGTCTTCATTCTCCTGAAGACGAGCAGAGTATACTGTTCGAAACGTCGAGACCACATCGGCTCTTTTCAGAGCCGACACTCCCTCAAAAGGGATTTTATACATGGTTGTACCCGCAAGTTTACTATTTAGTATTTATAGTTACTTCTTATTTTTCACACCATGCAAAGCTTTAAACACCGATTACCATGGGTGTTGTCACATATAAATACCAAACAAGAATCACAACTAACAACACAGAGTTTATGGCAATATAATTACGTTGGGGTCATTTTAACACCCAGTGGTGTTAACGTTGATTCTCTCTTGCGTATTTATGTGGACAACACCATGGTGTCAATTTTACACCCCCAGTTTTTGCAGTGCAGTATTTTTGTTATAATTAGGTTTTCCCCGTAATTTATGGCAAATAAAGGGTCAGTTTAAACGTTGCGCTATTCTATTTTGCGCAAAAATGAAGAACCCTGACATTTAATTTCACGTAATCGTGTCAGCAATTTGCGTCATGAGATAAAAAAAAAGATAACCTTTCGAGTTAAACAATCCACTCAAACATCTTCCAAATTCACAGCATCTTCTTGCAGACTTATTATTAGATAGCGAATTCGCACGGCTTAATGAACGCCTTAAAAGTTTAATTGAATATAATGGTTATAAATTCTCATTTGTCTTCATTGTGTTCCGGGGATTCTCCAGGCTTCTTCAAAACTGAATTCGACCTTGGAGCACCTCTTTAACGGTCTTTTAGGGCAAATGCATACATTGCTGATCTAGTGAACGTTAATTTGTCTCCGGCACTGCATAATGTGCGTATAATTATTAAAGAGGCACTTTGTCTGAAAATCTCCCTCAAGTTTTACCTTTTGGAATTACTCCTTTTCCTTTTTCAGAGTTGTTCATACACTAAAAAGCCTATAGTTAAAAAAAACAGAAGTATGAATTTGCCATTGGAAATACAACCAGCAGAACATACGGTCCGCCATTTTGTGGAGTCAAAAATTGGGTTCAGCAAAATAGCGGTACTTTTTCTGACATGTAATTACACAAAACCAAAACACTTTTAAGGGATATTATGCGAATCGTTATATTCTGCTTTTAAATTATCTATATGCAATCATTCAATACATGAGAAACGCATTTTAGAGCCCAAAGCGCCCAATCTGCAAACAATGTGCCCTTTTAATAGCCCAAAGTGCCCAATCCAAACGCAACGTTTCCCGTTAAACTACACAATGTGCGTGTAGCGCGAAACATTCAGTGCGCACAATACTTCGTATCTGACACAGACAGATTCGCTTCTGCCATAACAACACAACCCAATACTTCGTGTTCATTTTGCTCTTTTAGCCGAGTAGTCGTAGGACGCCAGAAAAAATAAGAAAATAATCAAATAACATTTCAATGTTAATAACTTTCTTTATAGGCACCGTAACTTAACAGACGGTGTTTTATTCAGTACTTAATTGCCTGCCATATCTTACCTGCTTCCTGCGTAAACGCAACCTGACATTGCAAGAGAAGAACGCCGAGAATACGTTGTAAGTAGCCCATTATGCTTCAACTTTTTCTTGTAAAGAAACCAATAGATCCTGAAAAAGTAAAATGGCTAGCACTGCGACCCGATTGAAGACATCTACAAAAAAAAGATGAAAGTTTATGGAGTAGTAACCGCAATAATGGGCAATGGTAGCGCCAGTATCAAACGATGTTTATTACACCGGTCAGTTGGTTATTTGCTTCATTACACTGCAAAAACGGTGGCGTTAAATTTGTCACCATGGGTGTTGCCACTTATAGATACCGAAAAAAGAATCAAAATTTACACCGTATGATGTTAGAATTAGACTATTTTTTGCTGAAACAATTACGTTGGTGCATATTTAACACCCTATGATGTTAATTTTGATTCTCTCTTGAGTATGTTACAACACTCACGGTGTCGACTTTAAAGGCAAAGTATACCAGTTTTTGGAACCGTTTGATTGTTTTAATCCTATAAAAATGTAGGTAGGCCTATATACAATAAAACTAACCTGTGGAAATTTCACTTCAAACGGTGGTCGCGTTTTTGAGATATCACCGAAAAACCGGAGCAAATATTTCCACGCAGGAAGAATATTCCCTAAAGAAATACACGATCTGAAAAGCGTTAAGGCCAGAACGCTTCTCAGATTCAAAATTTTGGGGACAAAAAGTGATATATTTTTCCATAATCGCAGTACTTCGAAGTGGAAAGTTTCTCAAAATGCATTATACTATCAAAAGCTGCTGTACTTCTTACCAAGTAAGTTTTTATTGCCATTAATTTTCAGACTCATTACCAAACGTATACCTTCCCTTGAACACCCAAGTTTTTGCAGCTAAGAGTGTATAAACCGTCACAGCTCCCGGGGAATATACACTCTGTCTGTCATCAAGCTAAACATTTGCTCAGCCCCACTAGTCTCATCCAAGACTGCTCGGATGGGCTGACGAGCTTCTACAAATTCATGTTCAGGATGTAGTGGTGCATGATGGGAGCGATTGTACCACAGTCGGCCGAATGCGCAGTCACAGCACGCAGCATGCACATCGGGATGAGGCGCCGTAATCAAATTTGTTTCAACCCAAGTAAAGAGTGTTGCGATCAAGCCCTTTGTTATTACAAGGCAAAAAATTACATTTTTGCAATGGATTTACACATTAGAGCTACATTATTATTGAAAGTCGAGTCCTTTGTCAACAGAAAGGGTTGATCGGGGTTCATGGGTGGAGCCCACTAAATAAATGTCCGTAGCATACAATGCAAAATGCTAAATGTTTAAAAATACTTTTAAAAAGTACTTAGAAGTCTCACAGCTTTGTATCCATTGATTCTTTAGTATTTATCCTGTGCTCAATTTTATATGAGGAGTCACAAGGCCCGGCGAGTTATTCTCCCTCGAACTAAAAAAAACCCTACACCGGTGCCAAACGTCCGAGCATCAATCTTGAAAAATGTCCCTACACCTCTCAGCCATTAGGACCATTTATGTCAGGGCCTATGTCATCACAAATACCTCAGGTTGGAAGTCAACAACCCCAGGTCACAATAAAAATTGGGCAAAAGTTTAACACTGTATCTCTTTTATTGGGCTCTCAAATCTGCGTAATGTAGAATATTTTGAGGGCCAACAAAATATTAATGAGGCCGACGCTCTGTTTTCTCATTATTTAGTGGAGTGCACCCTTATAAGGGGAATGTTCCAATGCGCATGTGTATAATATACGTCATCCCATCCCAGCGCCTTTGGATGAGGAGGCCCTGGGACTGGGCGAAGCTTAGACTGGTCCCCTGTCAGGTACTGGTCTTAAGGCCCAATGATTTCATTGGATACAACACGTAGCGTTGTTTTGTTCTGCGAGTGTCCGAGTGAAATGAATGCTAGGTCAAAGGTACGTTTGCCAACATCCGGTCTGGCTGGTATCTGGCGTTATTCACGAGCCTCGAAGTGTGACGTCGGATGTTCGGGCTAGGCGAAGCTAAATCATTGACAAGATCCATCACCGCCCTCACCGGTACCCACTGACCCCTTGTCGAAGAGAAATGTCTTGTTCAATGACACAAGTGTTACGACCGGGATTCGAACCAAAGATTATAGAGCGCCTTAGTTGCAAGACAGAGAACTGGAGCTTTGTCTATTGCTGTGACGCGAACTACGCATGTTTATGGGCGCCTTTTCGGCAAGCAAATATTTTGTTATTTTCGTGATAGCGATGGTCATTGTCTGCATTGATCTACTGTTGCATCAATAGAGTTGGTCGCTGAAATAAGCGTCAAGTGCACATTTCACATTTTAGGTACCCCTCTTGCGCCTTCGGCGCTATATAATTTAAAATCAATAACTTTAGCCACATGAACTTCAGTCGGTGCGCTGGACTGCTCGTCTATGACATGCGACAGTAAAGAGAAAGTAAACCAACGTTATATCAGGTATATCGGAAAGGTTCATACTTAGGTAAAAAAAAAAAAAACCCGGGTTGGGGAGGGGGAAGGTGTAATTTCTATCCGAAAGTACTTGGTAATGGTAGAAGGCATTCAGAGTATCGTCTGAAATGCCCCCGTTGATTAGAAGGCAATACAAACATTTGAATCTTAGAAACGAAACATGCATGAATCGTTTCTCAGATTTCTGAGGGTTGGTGTTCGTTCGCGAATGATTCAGTCAGAGATGAAGTTGGCATACACGCTGTCACCTCGCTAAACGTGGATGGGTTCTACGTTCTTGATGAAAATATCGTGAGAGTTGTTTGCTGTTTTCTCAACAATTATAGACATTGTATTCAGGTGTCTTTTATTGTGTCTCTTGTGACAAATTTTGCCAATAAATCAGTATTACGTTGACAAAAACAAATTTCAACTTTAAATTTAAACTTAATCCTCATGCGCAACTCCGGCTTGAAATTGTACCAGTAATCAACAACCCTTAACGATGTATTGATGGACAAAATAATTGCAAAATACCGAGGAATTGGAAAATGAAAACATGCGTTCGTATGTTAATAGTTGAACTTGAGAGCGTACGTAGCGGTTTTATAGCCTTTTGTCACGGCCTTTGTGGCTTGGACAGCTTCGTAGAGCCGCGATCCCAAGCGACTGGAAGGGGAGACCACGCACGCAAGTGGCGAAGCCACGAGGGCCTTTTCCAACTTGTTTGCGGTTTCCAATGTTTTTCTTTATAATCTCGATTTTTGCTACCCAAATGGGGGTAGCAAAAGTCCAAACCAATCAGAAGCGACAATCGAGTCAGCGGGTCAGTATACAATGGCGAACGTATCGTCGTGTGTATCATCAGATACTTATTTGCATACAAGTTTTGAACAATTGCATGTTTCATACGTTATGAATCATTCATCAAAAAACAAACCGCAAACAAGTTGGCTCGGTAGGGTGCAGTCGACGTAAAAAGATGGCGCGCTTCTAATCCAAGATTGCGCGCCTCTAATCCAAGATGGCGCGCTTCCAATCCAAGATGGCGCTCTTCTAATCCAAGATGGCGATTTAATGATTCAGTCGGCTCGCGTGTGTGGTCTCTCGTTGCAGTCGCTCCGCTGTTTACAAAGCTGTCCAAGCCACGAAGGCCTTGACAAAAGGCTAAGGTTTTTTTACGGAGTCTGGACTTATTGGCACTTTCTGCGTGTATTGTGGCAATTGGCTTTTTTTTTTTAAGAACTTGTTTTGAGATGTGTTAATACATGTCATGCATTGAATATGGTTTGAATAAAAAGTTTGATTTAGAAATTGCAAATTGTAAACAATTTCGCAAATCTTTACTATATTTTTAAGCCGACCTTTTATTCACCCCCCCCCCCCCTCGCGTATGAACATCAAAGACATGCAAAAAAGGGCAATTGTCGTGACCCTTTACAATCATGACAATCATGCACGCAAACGGGAACAAATTGCTACATTGGTAGTAGTGCGGTACCCAGACTGTTCAAAACTAGGACGTCGTTGTCACGGCGACTCAATGCAACGTCACGTAAAATCCATGCGGTAGTTTTCCGTGTAAGGTGTGAATCACATATACCGATTTAGAATGTTATTACCGAACTCCGGTTTGTTAGAGTAACACAGTCGGCGTAAATTCGCAATTTGACACTTCGAGCCAGATGTTGGAGGTCTCGCAAAAAAAGTTCATTTTCTCATAAGTTTCTTGTAAGTTTTACCTAAATGTTATCATTCCACCAATATATTTGTAGGATGGGTAAGAGTGATGTGATAAAAACAAAATCCACAACGAACACTCAGAAGCTTGATACACACTTAGGGCATCACTTAACGATCTTCCTAATTTCTGACATGATTTAACAGGGCAATAGGTAACCAAAAGAGAAACCGTTCGTCTGAGTTGGGAGAAACTGTGGATAAGGAACCTCCAGACCATCCATCCCTATGGCTTGAACATCCAATGATGTCTAACAACATTTGTCTTTGCCTTCTCATTTGCCACAATATCCCGCTTCTCTTCCCACCTTTGATTTTGTCTTTTGTGTCTCCAACCCTCTTCCCATCCCTTCCACGCTGTGTCTCCTTCATTGTTCACCCTTTGCTTTTTCTTTGTGCTGTCTGCCCCCCCCCCTCTCTTTCTCTATTCAATCATTTCCTCTTGACTGCTTCTATTACACCAGTATACCTGTTTATGTGCGTTGTGTTGATATTCGGCCTTCGGGAAAGACTCTGCTATGATCGAAATGTCGGGCCATTAACTATTGTTTGCAAAAAACAATACATTTGGTGTACGATATGTGGCGTGGTGTACCCCCCCCCCCCCCCATTGTGTTCTGGCAATCTCAGGAATGTAAAACAAATTACTGTGTATTACGGTTTATGTGGCGTGTCTGTCCGTTGACACCTAGACTTTAGCCCCTTTCACATGAGAGCAATTTAGCAAGGGTCCCTTGCTAAATTGTAGCATGATTGTAACACTTTCGAAATTTACCTCTTGTGAAAGGACAATTTTTGTACTGTCCAGAGTCCCTGTAAAAACCTGTCAAACATTCTTTCGGTGGTCCAGACCTACGACAAAATCTTCTGCACAGCGCACAATGGTTGTTAGTTTTTTTAGTTTGGCCGTGTGAAAGCTTGCAAAATCAGTCATGCACAGTGACAACAAATAAACAATCAGCACTTGTAAAATTCGGGTTTTTTTTGGTCCTGTGAAATTTGGTTCCAAGTCTGTGATCGTGTTTTTTTTTTTTTTTTACTGCCTGATAGCAATACAGTAGAACTGGAAATAGCGCCCTCTTATGGATTAACTCCGACACTAACCTCCCACCACAGAAGTGGACGGAACAATCTGATTGGTCAGAAACACAAAAGCCTTTAATAATGCATTTTCAAATTTAACCGTTTTTACTACAGGATAGAGTTTAGAAATACAACATTGATGCGCATGTAGTTACATTCTGTATTTCAACTTGCAGTTTTAGAATAAAAAAAAAACAGATCGATTCTTGTTTTAATACAAAAATAAATAAAAACGTCGACGATTCCATTCAAACCATAGGTAAGACAGTTTTTCGTCTGGTAGGAATCAGATATTTAATTATGTATATTTGTCAACCTTTTAAGATCTTGCAATATTGTAGCTATAATATAAATACCATACGTACACCAAGCACTAAAAAAATAAGACCAAAGAGATTTAACAGAAAATGCTGAGCCTCCTGATAGGGCATCAGTATCAGTGTTGTTATGTTCACTTGTGAATTAATTAATTAATAACCTGTATATACACAAGAGGGTTAGGTCTGAAATCGCGAGGTAGAGGCGTGTGACAGCCAATCTGCGGGGAAGTTTTGCGTGGCTGATGCAGAGAAATAACCGCGATCTCAGACTTGGAATCAAGTCTAGTGGAAACCAGGTGTTTGACAGAGCGACGTCCTCGCTTTGATGGCCAACAAAAATAAAATCGTCAATCAAAAAAACTTGGTTCCAACAATGATAGAACCGAGAGAACTTCTCTATTCACCGGGTCGACAAACATGCGTTGTTGTGGGTAAGTATACACACTCAACCGGGGACCTATAACAAAAGAGGACAGGGGTCCCTGGCCGGGTGAAGGTCCCCCAGTTTGAGAGTGTGTACAAAACCAAAGGCAGCTGTTGCCTAAAGTTAAAGTATTAGTTATAGAATAGGACAAAATAGGTGGGTCCCGGTTGCAGTCGTTTACACACTGTGTGCGTGTGTGCCCTGTATCTGATGTAGGCCGTATCCGAATTGGCGGTTACAGCTACGGCTGCGGCTGTTGCTAAGGGGGCTGCTAAAGGACGCTTCAAAACGAATGGTGACACGGAAATCTAGCCGTAGCCATAGCTGTAGCCGCCAATTCGGATACGGCCTACATCAGATACAGGGCACACACGCACACAGTGAACCAATCTTAGAAGATGCTAGGCGTGTTGCCTTCTGTGCATATCGTAGATAACTTGGCCCTGCTCGACTGTTTTTAGCTCCAAATATTGAAACTAAAAGTTTGGGAAGTTCATTTCCAAATTGCGGGTACGTCGTAGTCGTATCATATCGACCCCCCCCCCCTTGATGTGTTTCTTTGTCTGCAGCTCTGGTCGTATTTTGCAGTTAATTCAAGCACACGTAACTCCATCATTAATCACACCAAATTGACATGGAGTTTTCAACCAATGAAGCTACTTCTTTCCTCTCTTTATTTTACTCCGGCTGAATTACAAAACCCAAATTTCTCTACACAAACATCACGACAATACAACAATAACTGAACAATAATTAACAATGAATGACACATAAAAGTAATAGGCAAACTAAGCGGGGGGCATGTGCCTAAATTTTCATGAGCGGAAGTATAATCTACAGAAGCTAAAACGTGAATTTATTACAACAAACCCTATTTGCAAGTTAACTTCAAAATGTTCTATCTGTATTGTTATGCAAGAGAGACACGACACGCAATGCCGAAAAAATAACAATACCAGAGCGAGACTGAGTTACTTGACTTATGAAATTAAAAGCAAGCGTTCCGGAGGGATTGGAGCATAAGTCTTTAATCAATTGGAACGGAAACATGACCTACATCATCTCAAACATTAATTGGTTACAACAAACCGCATTGGGAATTTATTCAAGATAAAGTATTTTATACTCATGTTAATTAATTTGTGTATAAATAAATATAGAGATGGACTGGAAACACAATTAGTTCTACACTCATTCCAAAAAATATCCTTTAAGTAGAAATAAATGGAGGGTACCATTCGGAATCTGCTCGTCTTCAGGAGAAGTTTACGATTTATTGTTTTCTACGAGCAGAGTATACTTTCTGAAACGTCGAGACCACACCGGCTCCGTTCAAAGTCAACACTCCTTCCAACATTGATATACTTAAGGTCGTCCCGCACGTTTACTTCTGATAGTTGCTTCTTATTATCCAAGCGGCAAATCTTCAAACATCACTCAGCTAAAATCGTGAAACCATTTTTATTTGTTTTGTTTTTCAAACGTGAATTCATTAAGGCAGGATGGCAATTTGTGTCTAACTGTAAGCTAACTAACCATCAGATGCGTGTTTTTATCATTGCACAATGGCTAGAACCAATCGAATGATTTGGGTGCCTTCAAGTAACTGTTTTGATTACGACAGTCAGAGGAGATTTTTCTTTCTGTCTTTTTGTAGTTGCTGGCAGTGGTGTGTAAGGAGTGAGCTTTCAAATTGGAATGTTTCCCCTGTAACTTTATCAGTCCAGGGCCTGTTTCACAAAGAGTTAAATATGTTTTGGTAACAATCTGAATTGCTAAAAGTAAAGCGTGATGTCACAATACAAATCACTATGGAAACAGACCGTGCAAATCTCGCTTGTATTCGAACATGTTGGGGACCACTTTGGGCTTCATGTATGTTGCTTTAACGTTTGAAGGAAAAAAACTCGCACTTACAACGCACGAAGGCTTGTATAAGTCTTTACTGGCAACTCATCGTAAAATGAATCATAGTGCTTAATTTGTTTTTAATCGAGTCTTTGTCTTTCAAGGCCATGTCACATGAGGCAATTTACAGGCACCCAGTTCCGGGCAATCTCCAATAAGAACATTCAGTCACATTTATTAAATTTTCTCATTATTTTCTTGCCAAGATAGTGAGTTACAGCAAAAGAATGTCTCCGTGCTACCGAAGTAATCCGTTTGCCCACAGTGCAGTTGCTCGCCTTCAATTATTGCAGGTAATGTTAAGGCAACAAACTGCACTGCGTGCAAAAGGGGCACTTCGGTGGGTGCAAAAGACATTATTGTAAAAGTATCTAAATATTGTCCCCAAGATGTGGAAATTAACGAGTAGGTCTAGACGTTTTGCTACATGAAGATTACCTGAAACTGTCTGTTTTTCTTCCTGTATAATGACACGGCCCGTACAAGATATGGGTGGTTGTGAAAAATGAAGTAAGATATGAAGTAAAATGTTCATGGAGAGTGAACAAAATAAAAAAATAAACTGGATCACGTGAGCAACTGTACAGTGGCATAACGGACGGGGCATGGGGGTGCGCCCCCCCCCCCCCAATTGGTGTTCTTGCCGGCACCGGGTGCCTTCACATTAAAATCTTTACTTTTTAGATTAAAAAGTACCAAAATAAAATGGTAGATGAAATGAGATGGTACATTTTATATGGTTAAATGTTAAAACTGTTTCCCCATTTACACGCAGACAGTGTATTGTTTTTACACTCACGTCAGATTATCTTATAAACAAAGTTGCATAACAAGAGCGCTGAAAAGTGGCTAGTTCAAGAGAAATACAAACTGAAACTAATTGTCCAGAAGTGCCTCCTAGAAAAAAAATGGGGCACCCCTTTGTGCCCCCTAAAATATTACCCTAGTTCCGGCACTGGAGACATATAGTGCAATAATCTCTTCTTGAAGACAGGAGACACATTTTGACGTTTTAAAGAGTTTGCTGTGTTCGACTTGAATAATGCCTGAACGCGTTGAAATATGGTGAGAATCAGTTCGCCCGATATGAAATTGGAAAATTGTCGACAGATGATAAAATTCCTTACCTTGGTAATAGCAGTTTTCTACCCGGAGGGAGAATGATGTTCACTCGCTGCCTGTCATGTTAGCAATGCCATTAGCAAGAATGGAATATTTGTGCTGCTGCGCGCACAAAACACCTTGTGAATATTATGACTTTACTTATTGTCACACTGTGACTATTTTTAGATCTCTGCTCCAATTCAAGGTCTGTAACTGATTGGTCAAGAAGCCCATAGATAAAACGCATTGCCGATTTTTAGGCACAATTATAAAGAAAGATACAATAAAAGTCACATGTGAAAGTTTCAGAGAAACAGCAAAAAATGTCATGTGGTTTTCTTCGAGAACGTCTCGACTCTATGTTTGGCGAATTGATAGCGGGTAACAACCGCATCTTCAGCCGTTTTTGGAGGGCATTATCTCGGGCTGCCCGTGTGATCCCTCTCTTGCCGCTTCCCAGGTAAACTGTAGGGTGATACCTGGCTATACGGCAGTTAGAGGTTGAGTGGATTGGGACTGGCACCCCAATCAAAAAATGACAAAATAGGGAGACCGCAGGGCTAGCTAGTTTAGTCAGTAGAGCACGTTAATCCGAAGGTTGCAGGTTCACACTAGTCAATTTTTCTTTGTTCGACCCCCAAAAAGTTCAAATTAACCCAATCAATATCCCTGGTGATAACACTCATGTACATCATGACAAAAGAACAGCTTTCAGTCACAAAATGCAGCCCACTAGTTGTTTTTATAAGTTATGCATGCCTTCCTGTATGGTAGGCCTACTTATACACGTTTCCAATAACTGTGTGAACGTCGATGATGATCGAATCAGCATGACTCCGTCTGGTACAAGATGCATTGTTAACATTCATCTAGGCCTACATACAATTTGGACATTTATAATTTTTAGTAAATCAGATGCTTCCGTGCGAAATCGGCTGAAAAACCCACACCGCATACAAACCGCATTCAAATTACACAGGACATTAGATGCGAGAGCAGCAGTCTCGCGTGAGCAGCAGTCACAAGAGAGTGTAGAACTTTGCAAGAGAGTATTTGTCAACAACCTAAAGCTTTAGCCGAATGAGGTTCCTGCTGGTGGTCTAATAATGACAAATATTCGTGATGTGGGAAAACCGTTGTCCGACGCAAAACAAGCGCGGGGGAAGGTCAACTCTCTAATTAAGGCTAACGAAACATTGAAGACTATAATGGACTGATTTTTCTTTCACTTCAATCTATAGACTGTGCAAGTCTCGCGAGTATTCGAACTTCCTGGATTATTGTGGTCCCAACCATGGTGTTCAACGCGGGCGAGATTTTGTTTTGTCAATTATTTTAAAGTAGTTTATTACCATGACAATTATATAGGTTGTTGGGAGTGTACCTTATGGGAGACTTTGGAACGCTAGGTGGCAGCAGACTTACCAGTAGCCTTGTCCAAGGCTCTTTACGCAAGCACCCCGCTTTGAATTCACCAGGTAGCAACGATACTGGCACGGTACTGCAGTACTTGATATACAGTATACCGTGGGGTCGAAGCATGGTTTTTCAACCTCGTACCAAAAACCGAGGCCGAAACAGAGCCTTGTTCCCACTGTAAACGGCAGCTTATGTTTTTCTTTATCATTGCGCAGGGATTCCAGCGCTAATCACGTATGCTGGAATCGGATATTGAATATTCATTTCCTGTACTGAGCGCCTAATCGTCCAATCATAAACTCTCGTTATGACGTAATGATGTGTGTTTAACCAATGAGCATACACCTTCGGGAATTATTGGCATAAAGCAACTTCTGTTTCGGCCTCTTTTTTTGGTACGAGGTTGAAAAACCATGCTTCGACCCCCACGGTATACTGTATATCAAGTACTGCAGTACCGTGCCAGTATTGTTATGCTTTCTGGTGAATTCAAAGCGGGGTGCACTGTAAAAACGATGTTTAGGATTTAAACACTTTTTCTGTACCCACTTTTTAAACATGTTCAAAAGCTAAACGTGCTTAGTTTTTTTTACATTTCCTGAACACTTGCTCCAAAAGTATTTATCATTCAAACACACACACAATATTCTAAACATGTTTCAGGCTATAAATGTGGAAAAAGTGGGTACAAAAATTATGTTTAGAAATGTGTTTAAACTCTAAACACTGTTTTTACAGTGTGCTTGCGTAAAGAGCCTTGGACAAGGCTAACTTACCAGGTGAATTTCCATTGTTTATGTAGCTCTGAGCATGCGCACATAACCGAGAACAATGGATTTACCTGGTAAGTCTGCTGCCACCTAGCGTCCCAAAAGTCCCCCATTGGTAACAATTATGTAAAAACATTTCAACGATATAACGAAAAAAAACGAGAACTAAATTTGACCTCAGCTTCAGGTTACTTGAGAAAAAAAAGTTGTGCCCATCTTCGATCACCAAACTTGGTAATCGCCTGTTTAGGTTCCACGTCGATAATCATTACACGCTTTAATTGCCAAACGCTAAGCCTTTTCGTAGCAGTCTCTGGGCTTTGAGGCGTCAGGGTGTCCTCTTAACTGCACCACGTGTAAATTTTGTAGTGGTTTTACATTAATCAGGCGTGAATTTACAAAATGGGTTTCTAGAAAGTTAAGATCAAATAAGCATCCTTGTCCAAGAGTATTAACTCTGTTCCAATAAAAAACTAACAAATTATTTGAGTATTATAAAGCTAAAACAACTTTGTTGTTGTTCAGATTTCTTCAAAGATATAAGTTAAAACAAAGATGTGACTGCAGAAAAAAATATGTTCTTCGTTTGACGTGTTTTCTCTTTCCGATACACGCGAGACTTGCACAGTTTATATTATTGTTAACAAGCGGATTTACTTCTCAAATCATACAGCATGGGTAGGCCTACTCTTAAGAAACATCTTCTTCTTCTTTTTATTAAAAGGACAAAAACGTTGTCTGACATATTATTACGGTACAGTCACAAAACGAAAACAATAAATAACCCTACGTTGTAGCATTACTTCAAGCAATGACAAATATTACACATGTATAGCAAATCAAAGTTGAACTTGGATATGGGCGGTCGGGTAGAGGTATCTTTCCACACCTTCCGCCTCTGAACCCCGGTTCGAATCCCACTAGGAAACTATGCGGGCATGGTTTTTCAGTCCCTACCTGATTGCGTGGGTTTAATTTTCTCAAAGATGAAATACTCTGGGGTTCTCCTCCCACATCTATATCAGAAATGTTTTGTTTGTCTTCTCTCCGTGGGGTTCTTGGCTGTTACAGTGATTAATCGCTTTTCTGAGAATCCTTGGCTTCACAGCAATCAGAATAAAAGAAATGAAACAATAAAATATTATTCTAAAGACCTAGATACAGTTAATTAAAAATTGAAAGACAATTCCCTGACACACACAATCGACACAAGACAACATTCGGTAGTAGCTTTCATGAGGCTAGCGTTTTACGCAACAATGTATCAACTCATCGCACCAACGTCACACGCAGCCACTCTTGAAGTCAAATGATTTAGCCGTGTCCAAAATGGCGGCTACAGCTACGGCTAGGGCTGGATCGCCCCGTTGCGTGCGTTGAAGCATAGTAGTCCAGTGGCTTAATGAAAAAATCGTGACACGATTAAAGCACCAAACTTTGCACACTTGTTTAAGGGGTCCCGTAGAAGCAAATTAGAGGGGGTGTGCCTGGTCTGTCATCCCCAGGTCAGTAAACTAAATTTGGGATCAACTTGTTCCACATAGCTATGCATGAGTGACTGAAATAGAAACTGCATGGTCATGTTGTTTTAAGTTTTAATGATATGTGGAAGCGGCCCTCTATTGGTGAAAAATTGATAGGCAGTATTACCACGTGAACTTTGACCTCAGCCTGACTTTGACTCAGGTCACCCAAACCGGGCACCCCCTCTAGAATTCTATGGGACCTATATAGAATAACTACAAATGTGGTGCTTTAATCCAGCGTGTCACGATTTTGCAAAAACATGGCCCTAAGCCACCAGACTATATAGAGCATGGACCTTGCTCTTTGGTTGAAGTATAGGATGTCCTTCGCAACACTCTTAGGCCGTGTCCGAAACGGCGACTTCGGCTACAGCTACGGCTAGGTCGCACGCGTCCGCCTATTCTTCAACACTGGCAGACGCGCTGATCTAGCTGTAGCTGTAGCCGAAGTCGCCGTTTAGGACACGGCCTTAGCAGCGGTCGTAGCCGTTGCTGTAGCCGCCAATTTGGATACGGCCCTAAAAGCATGTATCGCACCGCGTGTTCTGAAATGCGCAGTTCGTTATGCAACGCACGGGGACGTCGACTCCCAAAATGACGCAGCCAGGTTGTTGTGATGATGACGTCACGTGAATTAGGTCAATCCTGTTCGTAAGTGTGACGATATTCCACTGTAAGCCACTTCACAGAAAGTGGATCCACTGATCACAGGAAGCCGATAGGAGTTGCATTGAACAAGTTTTTTTGGATGGTGATAAAATGCCCGAAATTTAATCATCGGACATCGGACTTGATTTGTAGGTCTTCTTAGACTTTACTGTCATGAGAAATGCTTTTGAACTCTGAAATTGGGATGTTTTCTGAATCTACACACGGCGTCGCAAGCTCGAGCCAGTAGTAGCGAAACTTTTTCAGCAGGATACGGAATGACCACAGGACCCAATTTCATAGAGCTACTTAGCAGACAATATTTTGGGCAGAGCAAATAGCTGGGTACCAGTCAAATGGTGCATGTTACATGGTATTTTTGCCTGTAATATTATTCTGGTAAGCCTAATGTTGTTATGATTCGCTAATTTTTTTGCATAAAGCATTCAGCCCTGTAACTCGGGCCTTGTGCCGTACAAAAACGACAAAGTATCTCAAGACTTCAGAGATGTGTCGTCTCTGCTCGGAACACTTAATGGAAAGAGAAAGTTCTTGGCCAGCAAAGTTACCAGAATTACATCCAGACAATATTTCAAACAATATAACTGTTTTACACTTTACCATTAATTAAAAAAGGTCTTGGATATTCATCCATGGCACTGAAGCAAGTTTCCGATGTGAAGTTCGGACTCAGTATTATTATTTTTTTTCTGAGGAAAGACGCTGAGAAAAGTTGCCCTTGCGCAGGAGGCACAAGGCACACATAAACCCACGTGTTCAAGGATGCAAATTACAAGTAAAATATTATGCACAGTATGCCAGTATGAGGGCCACACTCCCCTACATTTGCAAGGTAAATAACGGTTAGTTCTTGGCAATTCATTGGGTTTAAACAAAGAAAAATTGGCTGGAGCGGGACTTGAACCAAAAACCTTCGGATTAACGTACCGGGGATGAGCTATCCAGCCCTATGTTGGTGTTCTCCCTATATAAGTCATCTGGGTTTTTTTTCACCGGTGTGCCAGTCAGAACTCATACAACCGTTAGCTGCCGTGTAGCCAGGGATCATACCAAGTTTAAGATACAACCTGGGAAGCGGCAACCACGGGGATGCGACTTTTTAATATTTAATATTAACTATCAAGTAGTAAACCATAAGGATAACTGACTGGCTATGCAAGTCAGTTTCCCTTGTGGTTTGTTTATTGGCAATAACGCGGCAGAATCAGGAAGCCAACGAAATCAGGAGTAAGCAAACTTCGGAGACTTTGTACGGTGATCTGGTCACATCCAATACTCAAACTGTTTTAGCTGCAGCCTATGGCTGCACTGATAAGTGCATCCAGCCACCAGAACACTCACGCACCGGTCAAGCACAGTGGTTCCTCTCCGCCCCATTGTCCACTGTTAAAAGTAGGTCACATTGACCCCGAAAAACGTGTAATTAATTCCAATTGAAAAGCTTATAGCTACAAACACGGTAATGGTTTTAAGTATCCTGTGATATTCGTCTGAAGTACCCCCGTAAAGCAATATAAAGTAGGTCAACAAAAATGAATCTCCGAAGACCGCCTAAAGGCGGCTTTTGTGGATTCAAATGGCCGTGGCGTTCGTTTGTGAATGCTGCAGGCGGCCGGAGATGCGTTTCGTACATGCTGTCACACCTCTCCCTAAATAACGTGGATGGATTTGTTGACGTTCTTGCTGAAAAAAAAAACCAGACAGTTTTTCTCATGTTTTTCAACAAGTGCACACTGTATTCAACTGAAACTTTTAAATTACGACTTTTACTATATATTTCATGATATTTTTGCCTATAAATCAGCATTACATTGAAAGAACTAACAGTCAAATAAACAAGTTGACACTCCTACAAACAAAAACAAACGCTTACTCTGAACACCCTATCACCCGTTTCAATTGCATGGCGTTCTTTGTTTCAGCGCCGTTTGAAAGTTTCTAATCTATTCATTGTGTGGAAAATAACAAGTGAAGTTCAAGTTGAAGCTGAAGTTGAAGGTCCGGCATCCTGACGCTTATTTTCTTTTTTAGATTCCCGAAAAAGATTTCCTGCGCAAGTCAAACACAAATGAATCAATCATAAAGCCAGCTTCACATACATTTTATTAAAGTTTAATCAAACATTCTTCCCCGAAACAAAGACTCTGCATGGCATAATAATAAAAAATCATTTATTTTTCAAATGAAGTGCAGGATTGATAGTTATTGTAAAACATGACTAAAACAATGTACACAAATTAGATGAAACCAACATAAAAAATAATAAGGTTTCACTAATTGTGTTCGTCTAAAATAATGTAAAGCGCTAAATAATGTGAGCACCCCCTTCCATCCTGCCCCGCCCCCTAAAAAATGATAAGAAACATAGTAATCGCTTATTTCGATTGCCCTTACCAAAATAATCAAGTACACGAACGTGCACGAATATCCGTACAGAACATAGAATGTTTACGTTGTTTCATCAAAAAACAGATTACCCCAAAAAAATTCTAGTGGACAGAATTTTTTTCGTATTAGTTCATGATACCGCCCTCTATTGGCAGCATTACCATTTCCCATTCGCTCGGCTCCCATAGCCTGGTACCCAACCGGGGCTCAAAAAATATGACCATCAAAAAGAACGACTGACAGCTGTCAGTGCGTAAACACTACCAAATAGTACCAGCAGCTTGTAGCAAGAGACTCCATGCAATGTGCACAGGACGCTGAGTGGCTCTAAAGAAAATGGCCACGGCAGAATGTCCACCGGAGTCGCCGGAAAGTCCCCTCGACAACTCGGACTGTTTCCCACCTCTGTCCGTCGTGAAAGAGTCAAATGGCTCCATATCTTCTGATGCAGAAGGCTCCACTTCTTCGGACCATACTTTGCCCAGGAGGTCGAGTTTGATCAAGGATACAACAAGGAGACGGTCACGGAAGAAGACGGTTTCATTTTCCACATTCCCAGAGGAAAGGCAAATCTCGACCGGTGAGTTGGCCAATCCCTTTAAAATGCACTAGTTTCGTGATAAACTCGGCAAAGCTCTAAATTTATATTGTTTTACAAGATACGTTTAGTTTACTTTATACCATACATTGTTAAACTGTCGGTGTTATAAACATTCGTGTTATTTGGGGAAAATTACTGTACCATGTTAGTTGTTACGTACGTAAAATTTATAATTCATGCATCCGTTTCTGCGTCAATGTACCCTTTCTTCCTAATAAATAACTTACATAGTGTTGAAAGGGTTTCTAATTAATTAAGGTATTCAGTTGCTTGAGATGATTTTTTAAAGAATGTAATTTAAATTCCGGCATTCATTAAAGAGATTGTAATAAGTTTTAGCTTGTGATCTTGTGGACATGATAAATTTGAGTGAGTTGATCTTCAGGTCAATTTCATGAAAGGTGCAAAAATTACATGTATGATTGCTAGTTTCTCGTTGGTCATTTAGCAAGTTTCGGTGGAGTTTTTTTTCTTAAATTTTTATACTAATTATTTTTCCATCAAGAAAAATGCAACCCTCTGCCTTTACACACACTCAAACTAGACCCACTGGGGTGCTGTACTCCTTTAAAAGTGTTGTTGACATTTGCGGTCAGACTAGTGATAACAGATAATGTCAACATTTAAATGAGTAAAGCGCCCCATTTAATACTGTGTCTGCTCTGCTCCAATTGCTTTTTTTTTTTTAAAAGCTTACTTACTAATGCACTTAATTCGCCCAGAAATGTATTGTGCCAAAATGACAATGGTGCCGATGTCAAATGTCCACAGTCTTCCATTTTACTACACACCTCCTGTCACAATACGCTGCAAAAGTAAAATCATGACAATGACACAAAAACACCTTAAAAACAACAAAATTCTACTCATGGATGCGCACAACACCTGTTCAAGCAAACAACGATCATGGACCACGGCGACAATGCATCCGAGTTTCATGTACATTATTAGCCTACATGAGCGCGAAGTTGAAATGAGGTCACGACATTACCAGCATCGTTCAAAACCTCAAAAACCTTTAAACCTCAAATTCACTGCAACATTTTCCCCCTCGATTTGCCTGAATGAGCTGCTCTTGAACATTTGGTGATGAAAGAGATAGGGGCTATACGGCGCGCTGCCCACGCATGCTGGAGACTCCGTGCTGGACTTGATAGAAAACGTTGTCAACTTGCATTCTGTTTTTAAAGCTACAAAACCGAGGCTGCAACTGAAACAGAAATTTTGTTTGTGTTGGGATTTCTCTATTTTTTGTGCAAAATATGAAATTTCACTTTCAGTGTAATGCGATTTTTAGGTGCGGGGCCAAAATTACATGCAGAGGCTGACGAGAAACTAGTAATTTTGCAAGGCTATTATACATTTAATAAAAAATGGAATCATTCACTACGCTTTCATTTGCCTACTAATGGTCAGGGTGACATTTGACAGTTCCTGGTTTGCTATTTTAGTATTAAACTGTCCGGTGTTCCTGGTTTGATTGGCTGCATATTGCGCCACAGCACCTTGTTGAACCATTACATGGTGCTATATAAAAGGAGTAGGTCTCATATTTCAAACATAGCCCCACATTACAGGAAAAACCTGAGTGCTATAGGAAGCGACTATTATTATTGAGTATTAAACAGATCAGATCTGCTGTGTAGCTGTGATTCGTACCTCGGTCCAGATGAACACAGCAAACCATAAAATTATGTCAGGTTTTTTCAACACTACAGTATGTTTCATAAAAAACTTTGGATCTATTTTTGTTTTAATCATGTGTTAATTGCCAATTAAGTATAAAAGGCTACTTGCACTGTAGTGTCATCGAACCCATCAAAACCTTGGCGTAATCAGCTAAATTTGAACATGGTCACCGTAACTCGGTATCATGTATGTGTTTAAGGCTCGTTTGTGGTGGTTAGCGTACAATGTTACTGTAATCAAAAAATCTGCTTTGCATACATGTACATTGCTTGGGCTAGGGTCCTACATTACATCGTCCATTACGTTAGGAACACTTTCTGGACCATGTAATTGTATCTGACTCTTGTGACTCTATTTACAGAACATTGTGCATGGTTGTCATGATCTGAAACAGAAACTGGGCTGGGGGGGGGGGGTTAGTTTTGTATTTTAACTGCCATTGTGACCAACAATTTAGTAAACATGGTAAAGCTGCAATAATTTAGTGTATCTACTACATACCTTTATCATGGTGTTGCCATTTAGATTTTAATCCCTTTCAACTCCACATATTAATCAACCGAGGCTAGAATGAAAAAATAGTCTGGTTCCTTTGTTTACAATAAAAGAATTAGCTTCCATTACTGTTCTGGATACAGGAAAATGACCAACATAGTGTTATTGTTAAATACACCTCTCTATCATACACTAACCATCTCTGTACAGTTTCCTTTGTCCTTTTGCATTGAGAATATTGTATACATGTAGGCCTAACTTTTCTTACGGCAGAAAGTCACAAGACTACATGTATTTTGCCCTTCAACATCAAAATGATTTGATTACTATATGAAAGGTACACATTGTGTGGGAACTATGATACAAAGATCCATATCCTTGGATGCCATGTATTGTAGACATACTGACAGTGGTCCGTGATGTACGCCACAGTTTTAGATAATGTACAAATGTCAAAATTTATCAACAAATGCTTTGAAATGGAAACCTTTCAAGTACCCCTTTGAACACACACAGCTCTGTGTTAGATACACATACATGTATTGTACAACATGTACATCTTCTGTGGACCTTCCTTTGTTCCATGCAAATAAGAATATTCTTCAATACTGGTAAAAATGCTGTGTGGACACGTGTATGTCCACATAGTGTTTTGAAACCTTGCCTCGTGTGGACCTCTTACAGAGTTCTCGGGTCCGTTCTGTGTACTATCCCAGCCAATACACACTGAGTACAATTGTATAAGTGACTGAGAAAACTAGGCACACATTCACAGTTAAAATTGATCATCCACATTATGTTTGTACATGTAATAGTTGTAACAACTGTTAACACGTTGACTGCCGGTCATAGATTCGTAGGGCGTTCCCAGTTGCTAAGTGTGGTGCGCATGCGCGCACACCAAATATGTACTTTTTTGGTGTCTACAGTACATATTGTAATACGTTCATTTTTAACCCTAACCCTCACCACTGCCAGAAGCGTATTTGTTGCGTTCTCAGTGATGCCAGTGTATTCAATTAACAATACAACAACCTTTCATTCTCTACGAGTATACTCGTGGCAGAATCCGTTACACCTGTTACTACGAATATACTCGTAGGCGGCAGTCAACGTGTTAATAAGATGCAACTTTTCGGTTGATCAGCTGAGCATGATTTCCTGTACATGTACGTACAGTACTTATATTGATTTAGTTCCATTGAAAACTAAGTAAGGACGGCCGACCAACATTTTACACCAACCAATGTTAACGCCCTACAACAATTGTACAAAGACTGATAGTTGAAAATATTACCACGATCAAAATCCTTCTGGTATTTTGTGGTAGGCCTTATACATGTAGATTATACGTTCATATTGTGCAGGCATGGCAGGGTTTGCCCTTAACTTTTTAAGTGACTAGCCAGCAGGACCAGTTAGCTTGTCCACCAGCTTTTTCACCAACCCAAATGAAATACACATACAGGGATGCTTTTCAACACTGAACTAGCCAGCTGGACCTCTACAATGTATAGGCCTTTTCACACTCTCCAAAATCTCAGGGTCGGAACCGGTTCCGAACCGGAGATTTTGTTCACCCCGTTTCACACTGTAAAAATTTCAACCCGCCTCCGATCCGGGTAGCATGCTCTAGCCGGATAGAAATCAACCCTCAATCCGGATCGAAATTGCATTTTTCGTTATACGGTTCACGCATTAGCCGGTTCACGTAAAGACCAGTGTGAATGTTGCTTATCTCTGATCCGTGTCGAAAAGAAGCGAGGCTGAACCGGAGAGGACCCGGGTAGGTTTCAACGCGGTTCGAAATGGAGGTAGTGTGAAAAGGCCTTTGGAGAGTATTTTGACTGGTCCTCTTGTTTTTTAAACTGGTAGTTGGCCTGTGGACCAATTAAGGGAGAACGCTGCATGATATTCTTCCTACTTTATTCTGATATGAGAAAATACACTGTATGTAAAATCAGCCGTTGCAAACTGCTTACCAACCAAAAGGTCCTGTATGGTATAAATGCAAATAATAGCAAGTGGCCTGACGTTCCGATCCTAGCAGAAACTTTCTCGAAGGCTGAATGACAAGATTACACAAAAACAGAGAAGGGGGCCTACAATGGGTGTAACACAAGCAGTCAAGTGGAAAAGGGTTATTTCCAATTTTTTTGGCCATAAAAAAAATCAGAAACAAATGTGATTAAATAGCCTACATGTAAATAGCCTGAATCTATGTAGGTCAGCCCATGTTGTCAATCAAATGTTCCTACTTTTTTTCCCAAGGGGCCAAATATCATGCCTGGTTGTGCATTGGTTTCTAAGATTATGACTCTGAATTGTTTTAACGAGTGGGGAGACCAATACGCACTGTGGCATGTGGATTTCTGTTTTTTTACAGTGCCATGCACTTAACTGCTACGTAGTGCACAAACACACAGGGGTCGGAGATAAAATGTGGTCAATGGAATGTTCTTCATTGAGAGTAATGTAATACGTACTTGTAAGTAGGTGGTGCAGGTTTTTTTTCTTCAGACTGTCTGTTCCCTACTGGATTAAGGCTTTCAGGTTGATATTTGTACCGTTTTAAACTTATTTTAATGGCTACATTTTTACTAAGCATTTTGATTTTTTTGGTGAAAAGTTTGTGTCCTTTCTTATCAATAGCCTACATGTACGTAGGCCCCTCGCATAAATTTCATTTCATTTCATTTTTTCGTTTGGGTTGGTTTGTGAAGACAAGGACTCTCAGAAAAGCAAACTTAATCAATGTACTTGCCAAGAACCAGATGGGGACAAGGAAGGAAGTTTCAGTTTTAGATGTGGGAGGAAAACTCCAGAGAATTATTGTAAAGAAAAGCCATGCGGTCATGTAGGGATTGAGAACCCAATCCACATCCACATACATGTAGTGCCCCCAGCCTGATTCAAACTGGGGTACAGTACTAGAGGTAGAAAGCGAGAAAAGATGTACTGTCACTATGCCAACCCAACCACCTGCATACATGTATGACATCACAAGCCCAAAACATTCTCCTCACTGAGGTCAGCGAAGCTCAGAGTTTTGCACAGCTCGGACTTTTCCATTGTTTGAAATCAATGATGGCGGCCAATGCAAGGGGTCTGTTGTTAAATTTTGTTATTTTGTCTCTGCTCTGTGTACATGCTGGTACCCATGGGAGACAAATGGTTGCTTCTGAAGGCCAACCCAGTTGAAGATACAAATTAATACCTGAATGCCCAATGCTTGAATGTAATGCAAGCTCAGAGGCCCACAGGCAACAGAGCCAATTGCCTCCACACCCCTGGTTATTGCTTTGGTGCCCCTTGAAATGGAATTTTACTATTTCCCAATAGAGGTGCCCTTCACTAACAAAAAAAATGCCTCGTTGCCCTTGCCCTTTTAAGAAGCATCAGGCTAGGACCCGTGGAGTGGTTTGTCCGAGCGGTCTAGTGCACTGAACTAAAGTTCTGGTGTCATCAGAGCGTGGGGTCAGGTCCTGGGCCCAATTTTATAAAGCCTGTAAGCACAAAAACTTGCTAAGCACAGACAATTCTTGCTTAGCAGAAACAGGTTACCAGCCAATACGTTGTATTCCATAGTTTACATTGCTGCTGCTGGTAACCTGCTCATTTTTTGCTAAGAAACGGAATTTGCTAAGCAGAATTTTCTGCTTAGCAGGTTTATGGAATTGGGCCCAGGTCATAACACTTGTGTCCTGGATGGAGTCCTGCATTGTGTCCTTTTGATGGGTTGTTTAAAGCCATTGTTCCAGTGTGTTAAACAATGTACAGTGTATAACATGTATGTAGGAACTCAGCAATAGGCCTTTTGTACATATGTAAGTTATAAGAGAAAGTTTATTTACCGTGATGTTGTCTGTTATGGTTGGCTGCAGATTATGCCCTTAGTACATAGGAGGTGCTACCAGTAACTGGGTCTCATAATATGACTGTACTCTGCACTGTCATTAAAGTAACAAGCCCTTGAGACACCTGTAGATTAAAGGGGCTGTATTCCTAATCAAAGCAGGCCTGTAGCTGTATGGAATTCTGAACTCTCACCCAGTTACTACTTGCGCACGCCTTCCCTCCATAGCATCTCCTAGCGCGCATACATGTACATGCAGTAACTGGTTGAGGAAAATTCTATACAGCAACAGGCCTGCTTTGATCATGATGACACGGCCCCTGTCTTGTAAAATTAGTGTTACATGTATCATGTGTTGTCATAACACCATGGTAAGACTTTAAGAACTGATTACCCTTCCTCATTGGCCCCTTGGCAGTCTTCCCGCAATTATAGACCAGGTTTCTATTGCAACGTCACAGCCCAAGTTTTTGCTAACCATGGTTTGGAAACTATGGGAAACCATACATTTATGCAAAGCAAGAACAGATTTAGTCACAAGTTTGTAACAATAGTGTTGAATGTTTTGGAAACAAAGCAACCAACCATGGCATGTAATTTTGTTATAATTGGAAGTTTGCAGAAATGTTGAATTTGGTCACAACATCTGTTTTAACGTGATTGAATGTTTTGCCAACCAATGCAGTTTGTTTCAACAATAAAACCTGTCTATGAATTCCTCTAACTATGAAATTTCTATTCTCCCATTAAAACTGCAATTAAATTAATATTTGGTACTGTTTGGAAACTGAACTGATTGGAATTGTACTGAACTCTGGCGCCCACCAATCACCTCGTATACAACACCATACAACGGTGGATTCTGTACTCGGTACTATTTTGCAATGTTGAAAGTCCCTTCATTTCTTACTTTCCTTATTCATAAATTCATATTGTTGGTCAATCAATCAATTCTTTGAAGGGTGTGCCTTTTGAGAATCACTCTGCAGACTTTCACAGTAAAGTATTGTGATGGAATACTTGATGTGTTAAAGGGAGCCGAGGGTGTACAATGTACCTTCAATGGTAATTACTAAAAAAAAAAACTAATGACCATAAAAACTTACTTTGCAGCTCTTCTTATGAGCCATTCAGAATAGTCAGTGTTAAAAAAAATTTATTTTGTTTTCCCCCCGAAATTGTGGGTGGGTGGGTCACAAGAAATAACTGAAAAACGAAAATCAGTTTTTATTAAAAAACTTTTTTGCAAACGATAAAGAAGAAGCAAAAGTACCCAGCTGGCCAAGATTGTCAATTCAATTCGTGATTAAACTACAAAGTTTTTTTGTTTATGCCTGACAAAAAAACATTAAAAACTACTGACGTTGGAGACCTTTGGTCTTGAAAATATCTGGTTCATTTAAGGCATTACTTTGTCCCTCAGTGTATAAATATGAAGCCATTCAGTATTTAAAAAAATCAAAATTTGGGGTAGGTGGGTGGGTCAAAACAATTTTGACACTATACATGTAGTTTTAAGAGTTTAGTGAGAGTAAGTGCAGATCTTTGCGGTTCCTGAAGGAGGAAGATACTGGTTACAATACCTCACTGTGTGTGGGATGGTGTGAACCAGTGTATGGTTGTAGTTTGGTGACCTACATGTAGGGATGATGTTGACCAACTATTTGCTGTTTTGCTGTTCACCCTCCTTCCTTTCTGTCCTGCTCCCAAACCCCACTTCAAACCCCACCTCAAACCCCACCTCCAAACCCCACCCCAAAACCCCACCCCAAACCCCACCCCAAACCCCACCCCAAAACCCCACCCCAAACCCCACCCCAAACCCCACCCCAAACCCCACCCCAAACCCCACCCCAAACCTCTCCCCAAAACCCACCTCAAACCCCACCTCAAACCCCACCCCCACATGTACCTGTTCTTCTTGCGGTTTTGCATTACATGTACATTGTATGTTTGTTCTCCGCCACTTTTTCTATAAAGAACTGTAGGCCCATGACTCACTGAAATATATATTTTTTTCAAAAGCTTGCTTGGCTCTCACTAGACAAGCTTGAAGAATTCTGACAAAACTTTAAGCTTTTTGAACATTTTGAATGCATTCCGGTCCTATTATTTTTCTTTTGCATGTCCTTAAAAAACTCTCTCTATGATGCATTTATCAAATACATGATACCATCAAAATGTTGTTCATGGTCACAGTCACACTGTGGTCTCAACTCATGATTTGCTTGTCACATGTCTACCTGCATGATTTTACTCTTCCCTCTATAAACATGATACACTGTATAAACAACAAAGGTGTGACAAAAGCAATGTCAAGTTCACTGTTCATTTGAAACATTTCATTGTGAGTGGCGACCTGATGGCACAGTTGCGCACTGAACTGAGAACATTACCATTGAGCCAAATCTTACATATAAGTTTGTCGCACAATTTGTCTCGAATGGCTGAGTCCTGCAACAAGGGAGGGATTCCTGCATGTCAAGAAAAATCCAGGGGTTGTCGTTGTTGCCCTTAATTATTTGAATAAGTAAAGTACATGAAGTTCATGGAAGGGGTGATTTTGCCGTGGGATCCTTTGTACATGTAGCTCAGATGACTTGTTTCCACAACGGCACAACGGACCAATTGCACTAGCTCCTAGTAGTATCAAGTCGTCCTCCATCAATGTCCATACGAAAGTGTTGTTGTTGTAAAGTTCATGATAATTGTTGCATATTCGATCGAGGCTTTTCTTCCATGAAATTTGGGAAGAATATTCTAGAGTTTATACCAGAGTCGTTACCGGAGAGGCTGAATAAATCCAGTAAGGACAGTTCCAACCGCAAGTCTTGGCAATTCTGCATGAAAGTTACATGTAATGTTCACGGTGATGCTCACACAGACCACTGCAATTTCCCACTTTTCAAAAATGTCAAAAATTTTGGAGCTGAAATCATCCAAAACAAAAGACTTTCCGAAACTGCATGATTCCTTTGTCTATCACCCAAGGCTAAATGCTCACTTTTCCAACGCTCTTATATGTTTTGTTACAGTGATTTATGTACACTTGGATACAAAAGACCAGGTGGCTACATCGTCGTTCGATGCTGGTAGTGCATAATTTCTATAAACCTCTTTTGTAGTAGAATCTAGGTCATTTATGAAACAGAACAATTATTTAAATGTGTTATTATTTACCAAAATGTAGTCTTTGCATGTCTTTGCCAGCTGCTGACACATGGCTGAGATGGCGTTGAACACACTATAAGTGTAAGTCCCTGTTCCGTCCCAACTTGACAATTGTCCCACTTATACATGTAGTTGGGACTGGTCCCAACTTGAGTGTTAAAGTTTGGACGTCCTAACATACATGTAGTTGGGATTGCCCATAGGATATCGTGGTCGATCATGGATTACTTATGGTGTGAACATGGAGGTATGAGATCTGCATTAATTGACAAGATTCTTTAATTTCAAACCCGGGTCTCGGCTCTGTACAAACTCATGTCAAAACTGATGATGGGGCTATTTAGAACCGGTCGCGAGCCGGTGCCCAGGACGAGGTTTGGAATGATAGTAATATACATGTGTATTGCTTATAATGGACTGCTAACTCGGTATATGTGTTTTTCATAGATGCTTCTGACAGCGGCCTCATGCTCATGACGCTTCAGTCTCAAAGTAGGCCTACGCATTTAGTTTCTTTCCCTTCTCTAGGAAAAAAAAATCTAGTTAATCTCAAATATTCTCAAGGGAAAGTGGTCTTAAAAACTTCATACTACATGTATAGTACTCACTATTATTACAGTGTATTATGTTTTTAGATATTCAGGGGGGTGTTTCAGTGTTTAGTTTTAGTTTTACTGCGACCCTAACTATAGTTGGGCCGTCCCAACTTTAACACTCAAGTTGGGACCAGTCTCAACTATAGCTGGGACAATTGTCAAGTTGGGACAGAACATAAGTCACGTGATGACCAGGGTTCTGCCCACGGTGGTCGGTGCCGGAAAATTTCCCCAATGTGCGTCGTCGACCGATCGTTCAATCGAAAATGTATTGCAAAAGAAGCGATTTTAAACAAGCGATCCTTTATTCACGAATCCATGGACATGATGGAAATGGTTGTTGATGAAAACAGTATTATTAAGGGCAGAAATTAGGGGATAAGATCGTTCAAAAACGCAAGTTTGCGAACTTCACTTCTGTTTTTTTATTTTTTATTTTTTCAATTTTTTTTTTAGCTTCGACAATTGTATGCTTCTTTGAGTGTTTAAGTATCAATCATGGGAGATTTTGTTGATAAAGTGTCCAGTGTACAACCAAATATTTTGCATCAAACTACTGGTAGGCTAGGCATTGTAACAGCTGTGACCTCATCTTTTATTTGTGAGTGACCTTTGACCCTGCTTTTTGCTGCCTCTACCCCACTTCCGCCCGCCCATTTTTTTCCGCCACTGAAAAAATCCTGGGCAGAACCCTGGATGACATGTAAACATTGGTTGCACAATTGGTCTATGTCCCTGAACTTGGAGGAACACCATTGTAGAGCAAGGACCAATGCTACATGTACAGTGTACATGTATGTACTACTAACCCACAATAATTCCTAACCAAAGGTGACAAATAGTATCAATCATTGATTAGAGTGTGATTGTATCACTACTCTAATGATTACAAGCTGTCATTATGTAGTTTACGGATCATTCAAAACCAAGTTGGATGGTATTGTTTAGTCAGACAGTAGGGAAGAGCTGGGTTTTTTATGTTGACACAAAAGGACTGTGAGGAAATAAGCAAGTTTCCACTCATGTTGCTTCTGTTCCACCTACATGTAAATTTCATTAAAGTTGTTCATTTTTTATATCATTGTTGTTTAATGGAACCAGGGCTTGGTTTAACAAAACATACAATGTATTGTGACCGTAAGACGAGTTGTCAGATTACCATAGTGGTTTGTAATGTGACATCACACTTTGCTTAGCATTTACTTAGAGTGATTAACAGTTAATGACATCTTTAGAGTTTGTGAAACCAGCCCTGGACTCAATTTCACGAAGCACTAAGATTCATATTGAGTTGTTAGTATTTCAGAAGTGATTAGTATACAAATAGTGACATTTGCAGTTAAGATTCAGAAAATAGATTGCAAAGTGTTTACCAATCAAAAGGACCCACAAGTAGCATGAATAACATTGTGTGCAAAAAGTAGTTAATGGCCTGACTTTTCCCCCTAGAGTCTTCCCTAAAGACCCTGCTAGGATCAAAGCATCAGGCCATTCAATATTTGTTACCATTAAGATTGATTCGCTCTTAAAGATACATGTACAGTACATGTAGGGTCATTTTGGGGAATGACCCTCATAAGAAACGGAGTATTTTATATCCGTAAGCTTACTTGTTATAGAGGGTCGTTCAGACACAGTACTAAAGTTGGTTTTTAACCCTAACCATGCTAAATGCAACAATATGCACCAAATGGTAATAGTTGTTGTGATTTTGGCAGTCAACTCAGATGTCATTTTTTGACTGAATTTGTTGCATTCAGCAGTGAAGTGACTTCATATACTGTACATGTAGGTTTGGGTGCTTTTAATTTTCTATTGTATCTGAACAACTTACATTTTTTTTGTATAATGGGTATTTCAAAATATATTTTATGGGAAAAGTATTGACAATACTTTTCCCATAAAAAATATTTTGAAATACCCATTAATATTGAGAAGTATGATGTAATATTAGGTAAGAATCATAATTCAAATCATATTCAAAAGACTGTATAATAACAGTTAAACATTACACTTATGTGCATACTTATGTAGCAGGGCAAACACCATTGCTCAGTCCTTTCACAAACAACATGCCTGCACAATGCAACAAAATCCCTTGTTGCATTTTGTTGCATGGCATGATTCTCATTTCAACTGTGTTGCATTCTGTTGTATTTGGCAGGCTTTGTGGAAAGACCCTAATGGGGGTTAGGGTTAAGGCAGTTTTAACTCATTCGGGTTTAACTTTTTGGTCTGAACGTTCTTAAAACTTAACTAAATCGGGTTGAACTCGAATGAGTTAAATCGGTCGGCGAGGGTGGTTTAACGCTAAACCACTTCGGGTTTATCTTTTAGCACGGCTGTGGACAGAATAAAAATGACAACATCCGGTTTAAGTCACAACAGATGACCCCTGACCTGTGTAAGGTCACTTAGTAAATATGCCTACGTACGCCTCAACATGCGCCTCAACATGCGCCTCAACATGCGCCTCAACATGCGCCTCAACATGCGCCTCAACATGCGCCTCAACATGCGCCTCAACATGCGCCTCAACATGCGCCTCAACAGGGCCATGTGCGTGCTTTTGTGAATAAACCGGATGTTGTTGTGTTGGGTCACGGTGCTGTTTGATCTCTTAAAATCAAAGATAAACCATATCGGGTTTAAGTTCGAGCTGTCTGAACGCAAGGTACTTACATGTAGTTTTATTTTTACGACCGCCCCGGCTGCTAATGAAGTTAAACCGGTTGGGTCTAACTTTAGTACGCTGTCTGAACATGGCCAAATGGTAGTAAACATCCTGGGAAATTATTTCATCTGAAATGCCCAGCTGTGATTAGAAATCCATAAAAACATTTGAGTCTGAGGATCAGATTTCTGAGGGTCGGTGTCCTTTTACTAGACGCGGTTGGTACACATACCCGCTGTCACCTCGCTAAACATGGATGGACTCTACGTTCTTGTAAAAATACTGTGATAGTTGTTGCTGTTTCCTCATCAAGTAGACACTGTATTCAGCTGAAACTTTCACATGTGACCTTTATTGTATATTTCTTGTTAATCTTGCCAAGAAACCTGCATAATATTGACAAAAACCAAGCTATGACCATACCTTTCAGATCAATTTTATTACTTTGTGAATTCAACCTCAGCTTCCCCACGGTACACTGTCACTGTACATGTACAAGAACCGCAGAAACACATCAAGTGGCTATGTAAAATTTAATAATAATAATAGATTACAATTAAACAAATTGTTGGGAAAAAAAGTATTGTTCACAGTTTGCAATATTTAATTCCTCTGAAAAGTGACCTTTTCCCATCTGCTAAGTTCGTATTTAGAAACCCTGTCGTGGAAAAAAACATTTAATCAATAACAAAAACACAGAAAGGAATTCAGAAAACCTGCATGATGGAACTTAGTAATTTTTTATTTTCATTACAACATTGGAATAAATATAATTCCATGTGGTTGTACATTCACTCAACCAGGAAGTTGATTGCAGCATTATGTGCCAACTGTGCTTCCACATCTGGTGAACATGTATACATTATAGCCTACATTATACACGAGTACATTATACAGTGTGTCAGTATGTATCATTGTATGTCAGGGCTCCAATTTTACACTGGACCACAGACCTGGGCCCTATTTCTTAAAGCCTGTAAGCACAAAAACTTGCTAGGCACAGGAAAATCTTGCTTAGCAGAAACATGTTACCAACCAACATTCCATAAAATTAACATTGTTGCCACTGGTGCCCCTGCTCATAATGTCTTGCTAAGTAACGAAACTTGCTAAGCAAAATTTTCTGCTGAACAGCTTTATGAAATTGGGCTCTGAGGCCAGTAGTTTTAACATGGAGCCAGTAAACTCATGACTGGACAAGTCCAGTGGTCATGGTGTTTTCATTTTGTACTCCACTGTGTAACAAATTGTTCTCAAATGTTGACTTACAGTAGGAGTCTGATAAGATACCTCTGAGTTCTATTGAGCTATGTATGAAGTACACTTATTGGCCATAAACACATTGGAGATAAATCTTCTGTGTACAGGTTGTGGTGCTTGTTCAAATAAACAAAGTGAAGTGCATGTTAAAACTGTATCAGGAAAGTTGTTCTCATTTTGTTTCTGGTCCTTGTAAAAACAGTTCTGGTCTTACAGTAAACATTTTGAGCAACAAGTCCTGTACTATTGTGGATTTGTGTACATGTAGTAAACAAGTAAACAATATTGTATTGGCAATATTTTGTATTTATATTATTCGTGATGTTGTTTGCTTGTTTGTTTACTTTTGTTGTTTATATAGTTCTTGTAATGAAACCAAGGTAGCCACAGAAGGGACTACCACTGCTACCGTGGTACATGTAGTCTTGTAGATTTTTCTCCCCAATTCAAGCCCACCATTTGTGTAGGGTAAACAAGTAAACAAACATTGTACACTACTCAACAAATTGCAGTGTAGCAAAGCAGTGATACATGGTGTTTATTTCTTTGGCTAACTGATGAAAAGGCTTTAAGCTCAATGAAATCGAGTGCTCGTTTATTTTCTGTGATATTTTCAGGTCTGTATTTTCAGTGGAAGCTCGATCGAAAGAAAATTGTTGACATTAATCAATAAAGTCCCCCATGCAGTGCCAGGATTTCCAATTGTCGACTCGCTGCCGAAATGTCAACTCATATTTATTTAGCTTGGATTTATTTAGAACCAATTTCAGAACAAGCCCAGTTTCTGATGGCTGGGAAATACAGCCATGGCATTTGCGACTGATGTCAATATTTTATACAAGTTCAAAAATAAACCCACAATTGAATGCCAAAGTTGACCGTATTCAGCAGTGGAATTGTACAATACATGTATGTGTGCATCATAACGCAATTCCTTATAGTACTGTGTAGAGATGTAGAATGGATGTCCCACTGGCCAATGGGGTAGAGTCGTTCCCTGGGAAAGATGGTACAGTATAATAGCGTATATTGTGTACATTTGTAGGGTACATTAAAAATTATGTTTTCGCAGATAGTCAAATTTCCAACCAGGGGCTGCCCTTGTAGGTTTTTGTCTTGTTTAAAATAGCTGAAGGTGGGGTGGGGCTGGGTGAGGGGGGGTGGGACTGGGAGAGGGGTTTCATAAAATGAAGTCAAAATTGAAGCAGTTTGCTGCATTTATACAAGAACCTCAGGTCTGATGCTTCACTCTTAAAAGGGCAAGGGCACCAAGGCATTTTCTTCTTGGTAAACGGCACCTCTATGAGAACATTGTCAATTTCAAGGGGCACCAGGGGAATGACCAAGGGCAACGGAGGCAGTTGCCCCTGTGCAGTATCAGGCCTGGAACATTTTGCTCACTATCAGTTAGACTGGTCCCCTGTCTTTATCCGCAAGGATAAAGACAGGTACTGGTCTTAACCCTTTCCTTACCATAGGCGACTTTAGTCGACTGCACTCATACCCCCTCTTCCTTACCATTGGCGACTTTAGTCGACCAAGCTTGCACACAAAAAAGCACTCAAGCCTGAGCACAAAGGCCATTTGTAATAAAGTTGTAGTTTTGTCCATGTTCACTCTCCATACCCAAGCTTACCATCATTGGAAAGAGAGAGATCGGATCTTTCCAATGGTGGTAAAATAAAATAAGGTTGCTATTATGCAATCTCTTCAAATTGGAATAGGAAGATCCGAAATGCCAAACACCTACGGAGCGCCATATAGTTGTGTACAAAAAAGTGTTTGAGATTACAGATTGCACTGAGGAAAGAAAGACCAAGAACTTTGACATTTATTGGACCAATCTCAATGAGTTTTTGATTATATGAAAGGGAATTCAATAAGGAAGAACTTTTTTATTACTTATTTTGCTGTAAAACAATATCTTCAAGGAGATAATGGAGTTTATAAAAATGGCCTTTGAGCGAAAGCTTTCTGTTGTGTAAGAATGTGTGCTTCACGCTTGAGTGGTCAAACAATGCGGTCACCAGCGGTTGTTTATGTCCAAACAATTCGGTAACGAAAGGGTTAAGGCCCAATGATTTCATTGGATACATCAAATAGCGTTGTTTTGTTCTGCGAGTGTCCGTGTGAAATGAATGCTAGGTCAAAGGTACGTTTGCCAACATCCGGTCTGGCTGGTATCTGGCGTTATTCACGAGCCTCGAAGTGTGACGTCAGATGTTTGGGCTAACTACATGTATCAGTGATCTGCTCTCGGCAAAACAGAAGACTCTGCATGTCAATTGTCATGTAGTCAGCAGTGCCAATGCTAGGGTAACATTTAAGGGAGGCAAGGGGGTGCACCATTTTTTTTAGGGGGGGCACTTCTGGCAAATTGAAACTAATGTAGTCTCTGTTTGCATTTTTTTCTAAAAAGGTCCCCTGCAGCACTCTCTTTATATGTCATAATACTATGTACATATTGTGTACTATTTCTTGTAAGATAATCTCCTGTGGAGGTAAGAACTAATACATTGTCTGCGTGGTAATAACATAATAAGTCTGAAAACACTGAAAAGACTACAATTAAAAGCTCATGTAACTGTTTATTTTAACTCTCATAAGTCCAGATTTCAAATCGGGGAGGGGGGCACCCGAGGGGGGGAACACTTGCCCCCCTGTGCCCCCCCCCCAGTTATGCCACTGATACCGAAGGGGCACCAAGTCAATGACCAGGGGTGAATTTCACAAAGAGTTAATACTAGTCTTATCTTGAGTTACTCGTCCTAACTTAGGACTAGCCTTAAGTTTTTAATAACTCCTAGGACTAGTCCTAAATTAGGCCTATCTTTGTGAAATCGACCCAGGGTCTATGGAGACAACTGCCTCTATTGCCTCTGTTAAGTATCTTGCCTGTACAATGATGTGTAGGTCCCTACATGTTGAAAGATCATTAAGAATATGAACTGTATTGACCAAGGACTGATCAATAGGGACTGTGGTTTATTGTCCCATTACCAAGACTATGCTGTAGTCACCTACAGTACTCCACCTTTTGTTATTTTATTTATTCACTCATAACTTTCTTTTATGTTATAGCGTGCACTTGGCTTGTTCCCTTCATTGCATCTGATGAAGTAGTTGTATACAAAAGCTCATGATGCAGTTTTTTTTTACGTACTTGTGCACACTTTTTAAAGTTTTCCATTTGTAGTTGTCAATTCCACTGAGTGCGATATGAGGGTCAAATATTTCCAACATCAAGTGTTCAAATTTCATCCCAATGAGTGCTTACCCCTACGGAGAACATCTCTTGTTGATGTAGGCCTAGTCTGGTAGTGTTCATGTACATCATACATGTTTACACGTATGCCCCAATTAGCCAGAGAAGTGTTTCAACTTCCAGTGCGTTAGACACACTTTGAAAATTGGGGCGTTCAAATTTGCTATCAATTGAAAAATAGGGCACCCAAATTGCTCACGTATACAACTTTGACTGCCCGTGTACAATGTGTGGAAAGTCAGATTTAGACACCCAGACGTCCCTCAGGACACCATGCCGTCTGTGATAAAGTAATAATGATAGGCCATGTTCAGACAGCGTACTAAAGTTAGACCCGAACTGGTTTAACCAGCGGGGGGCGGGTAGTTGTAAAGTTTGTTTTCCCTTGCGTTCAGACAGCAATGAGTTAAACCCGATACGGTTTATTTTCGGTTTTAAGAGGTCAAACACAGTGCGACAAGACCAACACACTGACATCCAGCTTACACAAAAGCACGCCCACGGCCCTGTCTACATACTGCCATTGCTGGCAACATTGAAATTTTGCAATCAGTTTTATTGTTTTTTAACAGGAATTTTAAAACAGAGTGGGTGCTAAATATCTGGTATATTGCATTTTGTCCTATATGTCCTGATGCCATCGGATCATCCCAAAGTGTCGCATCCAAACAAACGTATTCATCGACAAAACAGGGAGACTGCCAACATTAGGGCTAGATGGCTCAGTTGGTGGAGCACTGGCACGTTAATCCGGAGGTTGGTGGTTCAAATCCCGCTCGATAGTCCTATTTTCTTTGTTCAACCCAAAATCAAACATTTAACCCACTCAGTTTCCCTTGAGGTTTGATATTTGATACTTAACGCCCTGCTTAAAATTAGCACTATGCAGTCTTGTTAAATTTTTACAAGGGAAAAAGGGGCGTTTCATTCAAATATGATGCATCATATTTGCAGCAATCAATAATCAGTAGCATAGATGACATTGTCTCAAAAGTGGGGTAAAATACAATTTTGGCAGAACAGGAAGATAAAACACTCTGAATAGTCTGATAGGCCAACAAATCTGTAGGCCTAATCGACGAGCTCCGAGATTATGATTATTTTCTTTTACCAATCCTTTTTTCTTTCTTGAAAACCAAATTTGTAACGTTCAAAAGTTTGTTTTTTGTTTTGATAAAAAGGCTAAGCACCCAAAACAAACATAACGGGCTTCAAAGGATTAACAATAACATACTACATGTACATACAGGGTGTGTGTTTGTACAGTGTGTATGCATGTATGCATGTGAACGACTTACCTACAATGTATTCATATTCCCCAAGCTGACTCTCTTCAGATTTTCAAGGGACTTTTAAAGACTCATTTGTTTGATTCTTTCTTTTTGTAACAATTGCTTTTAGTATAATTTGTTTTCATTGTTTGTGAATGTTTTGTGTTGCGCATAGAGGCTCTTGCATTATGCGCCCTCGTATTATTATTATTATTATTTATCTGAAAAATAGTATTAGTCGTTGCAAACTGCTTACCAACCAAAAGGACCTACATGTATGAAAACCTTGGGCGAATACGTGGGACCTACATGTACATTGTATGACTTTATGTTCCATCTGAGGGTCAAAGCACTAGCAGAGTCTTTCTCGAAGGCTAAATGACAAGACTACAAACATAAACAGGTATACATTACATGTACTGATATTATTTATCTTTATTATTTATCTGTACACAGGTACAGGATGAAAATAATGTGTTGCAAACCTTGGCCATGTAGAAAATAATGTAATTGGACACAAATTTACGTATGCTAGGAGTCATGGTACAGTCATGACAAAGTCCCATCTCATATTTCTACCTGTGTCAGGCATGGTGTACTCTCCATACTTTAATCTGATTTCTGATTTGTCATGTTTGTGGGTGCTTAAAAAAATCAGCAAAATTGTTTATTAAAATACAAGCCTGGGATTTCATCTTAAAGAGAGGGCAATGTTATTTTCACTTTGCACAGGGCACTTTCGTTCGAAAAACTTTTAAAGTCTATGGGAAAGTTTGTAAGGGGCACCAAGGCAAAGACCACCTGGGCCCAATTTCATAAAATCTGTAAGCTCAAAAACTTGCTAAGCACAGACAAATATTGCTTAGCAGAAATTGGTTACCAGCCAAAACTCCATCAAGTTTTAATTGCTGTGACTGGTGCCCCACTCATTTTGTGCTTAGCATTGACAATTCCTAAGCAGTATTTTCTGCTGAACAGCTTTATGAAATTGGTCCCAGGGCAACAGCAGCCATGGCCTTGGTGTCTTTCCAGTGCTGAATATAGATAGTTCCCAATAGACGGCATCTTTACGGGCAAATTGCATTAGACTTGCAGGCGCATCAAGGGCTCAAATTATTAACGCAGCCATGCTGTTTACTAACCAATCGTGCGATGAGTTTTGTGAAATGTGCACGTGTTGCACGCCATTCTCACGCAAACTGCAGGACTATGAGTTCCAAATTGCCCGTAAAGATGGCCGATTTACGTCATATTGCAACCTACATGTATCTATAGTCTGAAGAGTCTATGATAGCATGCTGTGTAACCCTTGTCCTCAGTACATGCAGTAAATTGTCCTGCTTTTTTCCAAGGTCCAAAAAGCACGCCTGTATGCATACAGGCATCATGTGAACCATATGTTTCAAGAACACAGTGTAGACTGAATTTAAACCTCTTGACACCATGCTTGAGTTTTAAACACCGTCCTAAATCAGCGACAAAACACAATTTATAAAACATACAGGTTTATGTACTTCAGCACAAATTCACAACCCCTTCAAATTTTAATGCTGACCTAAATTAAGAAACAAGGCAGGTACACAAAAAACCAACTCCAAAACCTGGAAAAAACCTGAAACGTTATCCAGCCTCGTTAGCACGAATTCAAAACCTTTTGAAATTCTAATGCCATCCCAGAGTAGCAGCTTGTAAAGTGATCACTAGAAATGATATGGTAGGAGATGGCTAGATAATTGAGGAGTCAACTCTTGGGAGTCAGAAATATCGCTACGGGGAATGGAGACAGAATTGTTAAATATAGAGTGGAGAAATTTAGGAAGCAGTGAAAGTTGAGGTCTATATATGGAGTTAGATGGACTTGTTATCATTTGTTTTGGTTAGTTAATGAGGTACAGCTTTAAAACAAGCTTGAATTTGTGTACAATTTACATGTATTTGTGAACTTTAATAACAATGATAATCAGTGGCAGTTCTTATATCAAGCTCTTTTCTCACACCTTAGGGGGTCTCAATTGGCTCATTTATTTTTCTTAAAAGGTGTGCTGAGATACGTTTGATATTTACATGCAAGACCCATTTATTTACATAGCACCATGTACAGTACATGTAATGGTTTACAAGGTGCCGTTGCGCAGCTTGCAGCCCCAAACCAGAAAACCATGGGCGAATACGTGGGACCTAGTTGTATGACTTTATGTCCCATCTGAGGGTCAAAGCACTAATGGTTTATAAGTGAGTTGCTTAAAGACACGGGTGTCAAGACTGGGACTCAAACCCAGGTGCTGCTGTTAAGAAACATCAGAGCTTTGAGTCCAGTGTCTCAGTCTGCTTGACCGCTCCGCCATGACACACAACCAGAGTGTTGGTTTGGTTCTGAAACTTGCTTGCTGTAAGTTTTGCATTAAGTAACTCTGTCAATCAATATCATCTTCAGAAATGTGTCATTCTCTTTTAAGATTATTTGCGCAATTTACTTCCCAAATTAAACCTAAACCAGGTATAAATTCTGTGCATCGGGAGAACCCTGTCATTTAAGGGCTTCCAGGTGATACATTATTCTTGCTGCGAACCTAGAAACCGACCGTTCGCGAATTATTTGCGTGTGCCGAATTGAGAGAAAAAATAACTATTGGTCGTGTGAGGGCAGTATCTACGAAATCGATTCAAAAAATGAATAAAACGCTCACTGAGCGATAAACTCCAAACGGGAAATTAGTTTTATTTATTTCTCATCAAATATGACATTTCAGACAGAAATATTTCAAGGGATGTTTTCTACTATTATCATCATTAGACTGTGTAAGTTTTATGTAAATCTGTGATCTTAGACGATTTTTTTCTTACCAATCCTGTAATGCTCCTTTAAATGAGATTTATAGGATAGATCTGTATAGAGTGCATACGTCCACAATAGGTACTCAATTATGTATTGCACTTTTGTACTTCAAGTAATAAAGCACTAAGGGTACATGTGTGTGTGTAAATGGCTAGGAAAATTGTAAGTAATTTGGGTTGTATGTAGAAAAGTTGAATTTACAAAGTGTAGTGGGAATGGAACCTGCAACCTCCGGATTTACGTGCAGGCACTCTACCAACTGAGCTATCTAGCCCTAATGTCTGTGGTCTCCCTATGGTATCAATATCTTTGGTTGTGGGATAAGGAAGTTGGCACAAAGGCTTTTAATCTTTCTTGTACGTTGTAAGATAAAGTGCTCTCCATAGAGCAAGACACTGTACATGCACTATTCAATATTTGTGTAGTGTATCAGGCAAGTTGATTGAACAGGAAATGTTACGTACAAATACATGATGACATTATGATATGACAGGTGTTTTGATTCCATTTCTTCCTGTTGTTGGGTATACTGTAAGACCATAAAGCATTTGTACTGTATGTAAGACCGATGGTAGTAATTACTCAAGAAAATAATGCTGATAAAAACTTACTTGGTAAAAAGCACTGGAGAGCTACATGTACAGTGTATAAAACATTCCTAGAAACACCCCCTTTGAAATATTGTTGTTTTAGAGAAAGACGTTATTTTTAACCCAAAATTTATTCGGATAATAGCTTCAGGCATAAAGCCTTTCTCAGGCATCTGAAAGCATCCTGTGCACGAGTGTTTTTTTTTAAATTATTATTTTCATGCAAATTCTATGGCCATTTGAGCCCAAGTTTGTTATTTTTTGCATGTTGGGGTACATCAAGAGAGACTACTGGTCTTTTACAACTGCCTTTAACCCTAACAGACTAGACCCTTCGGTCATGTCGGTAAACATATTGCCCAAATCCTTCAATATCCTTCAGATTAAAGTTGTCATAAACCTAAAGTACCCAAATCCTTCTAAATCCTTTTGTGACAGTAGTTAAATCAACTTTGTGATTTACTGACCAAGCTAACAAAAAACACTTTAGTTGCAAAACAAAAAAGAAAAGTCAGCTTTATTATAATTTCCACCCCTAAAAGCCCAAAACCTTCAGAATCCTATTTTGGCCAAGCTGCATGAGACCTAAAACCTTCTAAATCCTCCTTTGTAAAAACAGCCTGATAGCCCAAGTCCTACTAAATCCTCCCCAAACAAAAACTCATTGTAGCCCAAACCCTTCTAAATCCTCCTGTGCTGCAGATCTCTAAAAACCCAACTCCTTCTTAATCCTGCACTATGGCAATGAGGATATTGAAGGATTTGGGCCCTTTAGGGTTAATGGTGATGTAGGACCCTTAGGTTTTTGAATCTTAGCTTTTGCAAGGCCATTTTCGTTTTGTAAAGGGAACTTCCACTGGAAAAAGATATTTAACTGTATGAGAAATGTTTGAAGGGGCCAAGGCCAAGACCAGGCAACAGTGGCCTCCATTTTACAATCCCAGGCCTTGTTTTGTATTTCTTTGTCTAGTTGTCATCACACAATATCAAAATAACAAGTTGTAATTGATCACAAAAATCATATTTGTTCCCCCCTCTGAATAATTTTCAAGACTTGAGTATCAATTTAAATTTGTTGATCAGTTATACATGTACATAATAGAGGTCGTGCAGACACAGTACTGAAGTAGGTTTTAAGGCACTTTTAACTCGTTCGGGTTTAACTTTGGGTACGTCTGAATCGCAAGACATTCCATAATTTCCTGAATGAGAACAAACAATCCTTGTGCATTTTGAAAGAACGTTTGCAGTCTTTACTTTATTTAGTCAGGGTTTTATTGTGACGAAGATAAAATGTTAAAAACAAAACAATAATTTCTTCCAGGCAGAGGCACAGTAAAGATTGTTTAGGCCCTAATACATTTTCACTGTTTCTGATAAGTTCCTAATTTTGGCGTGTCGTCACAAATTAATGGTAACACATCCACTCATTTTTTGGACCTTGCACTAAACATTCAGCTTAATACATGTACAATGTACCATTCTGCACAAACTCAATAATAGTAACTCAATCCCATAACAGTATTTATTTAATGTACATTTCCTAAATGAGCAATAATGCGATGTTGCCGTGCCAACAAGGTATACTCCAGGCAATTTAAGCAGGATAGAGTACAGGTGTTAAAAGACTCCAGTATACAAATAGATTTGATGACTATCAACAAATAAATCAATGTTATGACATTTCTATTTGAAAAAAATAATAATCCACTGGGCAGAACATGTATAATGATTTATTTTGTTGGTTTTTTGTTTTTTCCCTCAACCAGCATAAAGTCCATTTGAACTAAAACTGTTTGGTCTGTAATGATACAAATGACTCTCGTAATCTAGAAGAAGATTGATGGTTTACATTTTTGAAATAAATTAAATACAAAAAGTATGTTTGTACTGGTAACAATAAAAAGTACAGTACTTTATAACACATCACTGATTGTCAGGTACTAGTACCTTGTCAGGTACTAGTACCTTGTCAGGTACTAGTACCTTGTAGGGCTTGAATTTTGGGTGAAAATCCACTAGACCACCAACCACATGCAGGGCTTGTAGCTCAAAATGATCACTGGACCATAGTTTATTTTACAAGACCAGAATCAAAATAAGAAAACCTCATAACCCTGGCATTTAAGTTAATTGTTTTTATTTAAAACAAGCGCTAAGACATGTAAGAGAAGATTGATTTCATTTGTCTTTATGGGTGTTAAGTACATGTATATTTCATTATATGTCATTACTTAATAGAATTGAAAGGTATTTTATCAGACTCAAAGTCAACATTTGAATATATTCAAGATGTGACACAGTGAGATATTAAAAAACACAAGACTGGCGGACTTGTCCAGTAAAAAAAATTACTAGCCGACACCAAAACTACTGGCCTCGGGCCTGTGGTCCAGTGTAAAATTCAAGCAGTCCCTGCCTTGCAAAATAAAGCATACATGGTTCATATTGTGAGTTTCAAATATCTGTGACCTGGTAGTTTATTCTACAGTGAAATACTCTAAGTACACATATCATGCTTGAACCTCCAAATGAATTATTTGAACAGTCTTAACACTCTAATTTAAAATTGTCTTATTTGGGTTAAAATAGCATATTTGATTTGATCACTTGACTCAAGTTGTCATTGGTATGATATTTTTGAATTATTTTCCCACTTAGTCAGTAGTCATTTTTAAATTTCTACTGATACAGGTATATTGTCCACTTTTTTTGCTCATGACAAGTGGCCAAGGTCACGGTACTACAGCTACACACGCATTGTACAAAGAGAAAATCCTCAGCTGAAAATGACCGAATACCATGGATGGCGTCGATCACTGGAATGAAATGGTTCTCTCTGTTTAAAAGAATGTGTCTTAAAATCTTTGAGATGGTAATGCACCAATGGGGTAGACATCTTTTTAGTCATTTGACATGTTGATCACCTGGCCCCTTGTCTACTAACCAATAATCCTATCAGAGCACTAGACGTTACGCTGAACAATTCCGTTGATGCAGTGTTGCCATAGCAACAAGGGTGTCTTGCAAGACGACATCTGACATTTGCTGGAATTAAACTTACTGTTAGTCGTCAAGGTTGCTTGCAAACCTTGTAGAAACTCAATAAAGCTCCTGATTACCATTCTAACAATCCTACACACCTGAACAGTCCTACCTCTACAAAAACAAAAGGGGGGGGGAAGAAATATTGAAAATGATTGTCTGTACGAAAAGTGTACATTGTAAAGTGCATCCAGCCATGGTTTTTGTTGAGGAAAGTTTGCCATACAATGTACATTGTACATGGCATGTGTTTTGCCCTGACAAACCACCTTGCTAAAATGCTACTTTAAAGCCCAACTACATACAGTACAGTGTGTTTAGAAAATTGTATCCAACGAAGTAAAAGAGAAAGACAAAAATACACGCGGTCCATGATGTATACATGAATGCATTCAAAGTGAAGAGTGTACATGATGTGTCCATTGCCCGCAGTGTTTAAATTGTTGAATACGTTTGCATTTGAAAATTAAGATAAAATCGGGAAACATATCAAACATGTATTTGTACATTAAGTCTGTAAAATGTTTCAAGCATCACATGTACAATGTAGCAACACACTTTGTCTAAATTAATCCGGAATTCGGGTACAGGGGGCCTTACCAATTTCTGGGTCAGGCTGACGTACATGTACAGTAAGAGAGCTGAAAGGGGGCGTAAATTGAAAAGCGTAAATTCAAACAACAGTTTTAAATGTCCACAAAAGCCCCTCTATAAACAAAATAGTTCACCTCCTTGTACCCCTTGAAAATTGTACAGTAGTTTGGGCGCGGGGTAGTTCTGAAATACATCGTACATGCTCAGTGTACGTGACTTTATATCTGCAGTTTAAATTAATGTTTTCAGCACATCCTATTGATCTTTATGCTGACCTTGAACTGGATGACTAATTTTATTTTTAAAGGTTCCTTTCAAAATAAAATGGAAATTTGTTCCTTTTATTTCAACTTTTACCAAAAAGTTAAAAGTGTCATTCACATTTATGTAATGATAATAATAATAGTAAAAAGCATAATAGCGCCAAAATCCGCCTATAAAAAGACGCTCAAGACGCCTAACAGGAAAAAAAAGTAAAATAAGAAGCCAATAAACATACCAAAATAAATAAAACAACTGTAAACAGAAACAGGAATTCCATGAACCCTTAAAAAAAAAATTATAATTTTTTTTTTTTTAAACCACATGAAACTAAAAAACTTAAAGGAGCCTAAGAAGAAGCAATACAAGAAAAACCATTAACCAAACAGTAAAACACTTCATGGATGCAGACAATGCATAATAAAGTTAGCATAAAATAATATTGTGTCGTGTTAACACATAACAAGATCCTTGCCTTTCAAGAGAAGAGCAGAGGCACCTTTCATGTCAGCACTTGAGGCTTTAATCTAAATTATTATTTTTTTTAAACACCTCAGGCTGGATTCCACAAAGAGCTAATATTTATCTCACTACAAATCAATCTTAAATGCTACGCAAAAACTGTGATGTCACAATACAAATCACTATGATAAGCTGACAACTCGTCTTAAGATGAAGCGTAGTGCTTTGTATAATCGAGCCTAGGACATTTTTCTTAGTCTGCATTCAAAGAAAAAGTGTCCGCACATTGAGACTTCTTGCCCTCAGCACCCTGCTTCAAGATGATTAATGAATCCCAAGCCGAAGGAGAGAGTTTTCAAGGGCCTCTGGTGTGTTTCATAGACATTGGCCAGTCAACACATGTGAAAAAAAAGGATTATTTTCAGTCAACATTCTCATACATGACTTGACCTTTCAATCACATGAGGTTCAGGATAAATTCCCCTTCCTAACCAGCCCCCCCCCCCCTTGACAACTGATGGTATAATTCACTTTGATCTCAAGGTTCAACTGAGAAGACAAGAGAAGAGAGAGGCGAAACATCCTTGGAGTTAAAAAAAAGTCCCTCAGTCAGACTCGGAGTAATTTCATTCCGCTCTGAATCGTTTGTAGACCGGGTCTAATTTGATGATGCTGATTACCATTCAAATGAAATCAGTGCTTTGTAGCAGAAAACGCAACGCTTATGCAAGTCGTTATCTTGTGGGTTGGAGTGGGGTTCATACATATACTGCACATCATGCATACTGCATGCAGGAAAGGAAACAACAAATGTCAAGTAATTTCAATTGACATTGACAAAAATTCCCCGGTTTCACTTATTGTGTACCAATTTTCAATTCATAACACACAAAAAGAGGGGGAAAAAAGCCCCCAAAACAAACAAACAATGCCTGTACACTAAATTATGCATCGATACAGTTAGTACCCACTGACATCACACAGTGTAAAGTCGGCCATCTTTACGACAAATCAATCATTTTACAACGCACATTTGTACGTTATGACCAACTACCACTTGCAGCAGGGGAGATTTTTTCAAATTCCCAAGTGCACGATTGGTCGGTGAACCAGTTAAAACACAAGATGCGGCTGAACACAAAGCATAAGTTGGCCATAAAGATGGCGCTTCTATCAGGAACTATCTGTACTATCTCTGTCATGTTTGTAGGGTTAGCAAAGTTGAAGATGTAAAATTGCTTAGTGCCAACTGGGTATTGGAAGGCACTTCACGGGGGTTACTGCATTACTCGTGAGTGCAAATAGGTTCGTATCTAACATACACATGTACATGAAGTAGTAGTTGGCCATCCTCTCAGGTTATTCCTAGAGATGGCTGTTGCTTATTAAAAAGACTCCTCAAGAACTGTCATTTTTCAGCCTTCCTTCCCCCGCTTCTGTTGTATAAGAGTGGATAATATACCTCTGGCGCTAGAGATTGTTTGAATGGTGTCGATCCAGAATGGTGTACATGTAGGTGTTATTGTGAACACATCATGATGGGTGGTCGTAACTAATTACTGTGTATGAACGCAACAAAAACATGTTTTTGTAGCACAACAAGTAGGAGAAAAAAAAAAACCCTCAAAATGTGAAAATGTTTCGGAAATAAAACATTTTCAGGGATGTGATTTCTTTGTTCCCCCCAAAAAATTAAAGTAAACCCAAATTCATAAAAACAAAGGTAACCATGTAGAAGGCCTCAGATTGCAAAGTAGGGCTTTTAAAACCAAAGATAAATGTATCATGAGTAGGCTCGCTTTAGTGCTCGCAAGCTCTCTCGCTTTGCGCTCGCAATTAAAGTTTTTTTTTTCCCAACAGCCTATCACATCTCTGAATTTAAATGTGGATAGTTTAAAACCTTTAAGTGTTGCATGCCAACTGGACTATAAAATGACACGATTGAATGAAAAAGATCGATTCAGAACATTGCACATTATGGACGAAAAAACATAAGTAACTTGTTAAAGTGCAGGTGACGATATTTTTGTGGTATGAGGGCGCTTTCAATGTCAGCCAATTGCCTTGCATCACAATTACAGTTTTCTCTTATTTTGACTGCCTGTGTGGTTTTTGCATACATCAATGGCCAAATAAGATAATAATAATGGCAATGAAAAAATTTAGTTTGTTTTTAACTTGTTTGGCATCATGTAAATTTGGTTCACACACGCCCTCAAGCAGTAACAAATACTGTGAATTAATATAACACAGACTCCAACTTACATGTAAACTTCCATGCTATCAAAGTGCATTATTATTTTTATGATCAGTTTATTCACAAATAACAAGCATTTCAACATCACCCTCTTAAATAACGACTCAATCTCTATGGCGTCTGTGTACAACTTCCAGTCCTTTATCAGAATTGTTATCGTTTTTTATGCCATAACGTAAAATTGCCTCAAATAGTCATAAAACAAATCAATCAAGCGTGATCTCATTTGAGGACGGTTGAGATCCTAATATACCGCTCAGCTGCCGGAAAAATGACGTGGCCATAGACACGGAAATAAATGATATTTGTGCTCCGTGGAATTTATTGCTTTTTTTAATCTATGTGTTTAAAAAAACTTCTCCCGTATTTTAACATATACTCAGGAACTGAACTGGAATAAAACACCACTATCGGTACGGGACTACGCTCATTGTTTAATTTATTTATGGCCATTGTATGCACTTACAGTGCCTCATTAATAATTATCAAAGATGAAATTCAAGGCTTGTCATTGAGGTTCAATAAGCATCCTTGTCCTAGGTTTTACTGGGGGGGGGGGGGGTTTCAATTTAAAATTTTACAAAGTAATTTGAAATAAAACTTGAAATTGTTCTTATACCAAATTGTCGCGGGTATTTTTAATTTCAAGTATTTTGTTTGCATAAAACTTTAAAAGAACATTTGATTTCATGGAAAAATATACATGTAGGCTTCGTTTCAGTGGTGTTCTCTTTTTCGATTAGGCCCGAGACTTTGCACTTTGACCTGAGAGCCCCTCTTTATTGTTTCAACAAGTACACGTAGCTAATTCATGTGACAGTCGCACTCATCAGCATGACAGGTAAGAATATAATGAATGTCACTCTCACAGTGTCTTGGCATTTTCTTTGAGTGTGATGGATCCACGGTTACTAATTGAATCCCCTCTCTCTCTCTCTCTCTCTCTCTCTCTCTCTCTCTTTCCGGACATCAACTTGTACACCCCAGCGATACATGTAGGTTGCTTGTACAGTATCTCCACAAAGTTCATTTGGAAACCAAAAGTTTGAGATATCATCAGCGGTAACATTTGTACCAAGACATAACAACCCATGTTTACCTGTTTGACAGGGCTGGAATTTCATCTAACTGACATGACTGACAGAGCATCTGGCCATTTCCCTTTTGCAAAGGGCACTTCCATTGGAAATTCTTAAAGTCTAAATGGGAATCTTTTGAAGGGGCTCCAAGGTCAAGACCAGGGCAATGGAGGCCATGGTTAAGACCAGGGCAATGGAGGCCATGGTCAAGACCAGGGCAATGGAGGCCATGGTCAAGACCAGGGCAATGGAGGCCATGGTCAGGACCAGGGCAATGGAGGCCAAGGTCAAGACCAGGGCAATGGAGGCCATGGTCAAGACCAGGGCAATGGAGGTCATAGCCCATGTGGTCTTCTTGTAAATTCCAAGCCTGAAGCGTAGCGTAGAATAAGACACTAATGACACTCTTCCATACATTTGAAACTTTGTTGATGGCTGATTTTTGTTAAGGCAGTCCCTTTAGTAAGCTACTTCAAGTTCACTTTGAGATAATATCTACACAAGTTGACAAAAGCTTTTATGGATTGGTTTCATGATCTGTACGTAAGGTGACATCACGATTTTATCAATATTTGTTTGCTGCCCTCAATAACATGATTTTCGTGAATATATGCGGCGACTTAATTCGAGGAGTGAAAACAACAGGCTGCAAATACCACAATTTGTATTAATTTAAGGTCAAAAAAGAGAAGTTACAGTGTAGTATAATTTTGTATGTATCACAAAGCAGAAAAACGTCAAATTTAATCATCATGGCTCATCCTCTTTAAAGCTTTCTTGTTAAAGAGCAGTGTAATTTTCTTATTCATGAAAACCTTGTGCTGTATACACATTTAATTCTGGACACAGAATGTCTCAAGATTCTGTATCTCTTAGTGTGGACATTTGTTGTTTTCAGTTCACACTGCAATGCAGGCCTGATATTTGGTTGTTTTGAAAAAAAGGGCAAGGCAGTTTGTCCTCAGTCTGTTAATCACAATAAAGAGTAGGCCTTAGGGTTAACTGGGGTAAAAAGCACCTGATTCTTAAATTTGTGCAAAATATCTCAGCAACGTGTTGTTTTATGCAATAACCTCCTCTATTGTGTGCAAATCTAAACTCACTGTAATTTTACTGATAAGGACATAACAACATTTGTTAAGACCATTTTGTTGTAGACCTCTTGCATGTGATGTCACCAGCTCAAACAGCGCTCTCACTGTGGTAAATAAAATGACCAGTGGCTGAGAGTTGAGCGTGGCACATGAATATGCAAGTTACCATTGTTTGACTTCAGTGATGGTGGACACTGTAAAGGGTCTGTTGGAAAATTCAAAAGGCCACCAAGGCTATGATTGGCAACGAGGCAGTGGCTGCTGAATGTGCTGCAGCACCTTGTAAACCATTAGAATACATACATACACCTGTACACATATAGATACATTGGTCTCATAATTAAAACAAACAAACAAAACCTGTCATAAAATGTTTCTGTTTGTTCAAGTCATTTGCCTTGAGTACCTTTACATGTGTACATGTGTACATACACAAACACTGTACAGTATGCGTTATATAATATTGTATATTATTAGTATTATTTCATGTACCTGGACACCTGATGCGTGGGTGTTTGTTTTATTGTTCACATGTCAGATGGATTTACCTGCTGAGTCTGCTGCCACCTAGGGTCCAAAGGCATCCAGTTTTTTTCGTGAAGTACAATTGCTTGGAAAAATGCTCGGTCATGTGCAGTACACACACAGCAATAATTTTAAAAAGTCAATTTGTAAACTAAATCAGTTGTTATAAAAACAAAGATCCACATCATGCTGTATACAAAATGTACTTTGTGTAATTAATAAGAGAATACAAGAGTGGTGACTTGGGCTTGAATAGCCGTTTCAAACTGGGAGTAGAATGGAGCCGAAGGCGAGGTCCTTTATCACACAGCAAGGACTCTGCAAGGCTTTAAACAGCCTTTAAGACCAAGTCACTACTCTTTTATCCTATTTATAAATATTCTTTTTGTACTTTTAGAGTTTACTTGCATTGATTGTGTTGTACACAGAAATTAGCACCTGCGCGCCACATGTTTAAACATTCCTCACCGCGTTTATATCACACATTATAACAAGGCCGTTTGATCTCTCATCCAATCAGAATGGATAAACTGTCTGGTGTTTATGAATATTCATTCATTCATTCTAGTAAAACAGCAACCTCACTCATCGAATAGTGTTAACAAAATACTAGACTTTATGTGGTATTCAGGTACATGTAAATGATTAACACAATCCTGTGCATGCTCACTAAACTACAGACTACAACACAATGGTGCTGTTCAGAAGAAAGATAGTCATTTTTTTTTATTACACATTCATTCATTCATTCATAAATAATTTATTAAAAACAAATTTACAAATCGCGGCATCAGCCGAATTGCAAGTAAATTTACATTAAAAATATTTAAACATTTTAAGAAGGCACAATGGAAAAAACAACAATGAGTTGCGGAAATAAATAAAAGTAAGCTTAAGAGAAATGCAGCAAAATCAACTATTGTTAAAATTACGGACAAGGTAAGGCAACGAGCTGTTTTTCATTCTTTCAGTTTTACAATTAAACTCAGGGATTTTGATTTTGCGCCTAAGAGGTCTAGAGTTATTCAACAGCAAAAGCGCCATTAATGGGATGGATGGTGGGAGATAATGAAGTATGTTTGTTCATTTTAGATGTGGTTGAAAAACCCCCAAATGGGGTAAAGCTCACTCAATCAGGTATGGACCCAAAAACCCAATCCACATCCGAGGCTCAGGGCTAAATGTCATAGAGCTGCTGAAGCAGAAAATAAATATTCATGCTTAAGAAATTTCTGCTAAGCAACATTAAACAGGATACCAGTCACAGAAGGTACATGGGATCTGATTTTTTAGCTGGTAACCTTTTTCTGGTAAGCATATTTTGTTGTGCTTAGCTAGTTTCCATGTTTAAACAGCTCTATGAAATTTGCCCCTGGTTCGGGGCGGGATTGGAACCGGGGTCAACAGAGTTGAAAGGCAGGGGAAGAAACCACTAACGCGCGTCTCTCTGCCATGTCTGTGAAAACTGCTTTAATGAATTCATGAAACTTGGGAGGGTTTTTGAAAGATAAACAGAGAAATCCCAGGGCACAGAACTGAAGAACCATCTTGTCCTGGATGTGATGGGATTTGTACACATGACTTGAACCTGTAGTGCATTTGTAGAGACTCCTACTGGAGAACGGCTGAGAGGACAACCTGACCTTTGATTACTGTAGGGAAAACACTGACAGAGTGTCTGGGTGTCTGCTTTAACACCACAGCCTGGCCCTTGTATATTGACCAGTTACTGCTTTGGTCTGGTCAAATCTGGCCACTTCTGAAAGGTACGGTCATCGTTTGATGAACTCTAGTGGTGCAAACTGCCACCTTGCATGGTCAAATACAAATTAAAGGTACTATTACAGGATTAGTAAGGATAAAAGACATTTATTGTTTAATTTCTGTCTGAAAGCTTGCTGATTCTGAAGTTCATACTAGAACAATTTTTTTCTGTGAAATATTTCCCTCTGAAATGAAGTCATATTAAAGGAAATGTAGGGCCTCTCTGAAGACCTAAAAATGCAATAGCTGATTTCAGTTGTTACAACCAAACTTTGGACATTGTGTTTACATGCTGAAAATTGTGCATGGTTTTTCACTATTTTCTTGAAACATTTTGGGGTTGAACAAAGAAAAATGTAGCCTACATGTACCTACATGCAGTCAGTTTCCCTGTTGGTGTATAAATTTATATTTCTCCTGACTTACACAACGGAACGAGCCAACATTTTTACAGGTTCGTTATTTCATAATGGTTGATCACACATAACATGGACACTGTCTGTGACTGTTGTGTCAGCTCTACCAATCCTGTATAATAAATTTAAGTCTTTGTAACTTTTTGCATGTAATGGTTTATCGAAAAGAAAAAAAAGTGAGAGAGAAAAAAGAGAGAAACAAATCATATTTTGAAGGTGGCCAAAGCAGCTGCTAACTCTATTACTCCATGGAGATGTCAAGTGCTCTTACCTAGTCCAGGTATTTATAGCTCACTGGCTGACAGGTACATGCCAACATACAGGTGTAAATATTGCACTTACATTGTGCATGGACTTGAGTAAATCACAGAAGCACCTGTCAATATTGTCAAGGATTTAAAAGTACAGAGAGTACTGCTTAGCCAAGTAGCCAGGAACCCTCTGCCACTTGCTGAATTTTCTGTATAGTGTACACCCTATACCATGTATACCTACAAGTCAAGTAATGTACTTTGCATGAGGATTGATACAGTGTTCATACATGTATGTTGTGTTTGTATTGTACTTCTCATCGGGTTTTTTTTTTTTAACAGCGCACTCTTAGCCTTCTACTCTGGAAAAATGTTTGTAATATTAATTATACATGTGTACCAACGTTCTTAATGCACTCTAATCATGCAGGCATGCCCAAGGGCGCGGAACACTGTTATGCGAAAAAAATTGCACTGGCACCCTGAACAAATAATGTACATTATATTGACAAAACAGGGAGACTGCCAACATAGGGCTAGATAGCTCAGTTGGTAGAGCACTGGCACGTTAATCTGGAGGTCGTTGGTTCAAATCCCGCCGTAGTAAAATTTTCAACCCTAAATTGGTTAAAAGTTAAACAGTACAATTGCATCCATTGACAACTAAATTATGACGAGAAATTCAAATTTACATTAAACCTGGACATCGTGTACAATGGTACATTATTCAAATAACCTGTGACAATTTTCATCATATTATGTACATAGTGAAACACATTGTACACATTGTTTTTTCAGGTACTTTGACCACATTTCAATCACAGCAAAATTTACCAATCTGAATATTAGTGCCAGGATGAATTAATAGGAAATAAATAATTAACAAGATTATCACTTAAAAGTCAATAAAATAGACAAAAAACAATTTGTACAATCGTAACAGTGCTTTTTAGTTCAAAATCATTGATCCACTTCAGAGCTGACCTTTTCTTCAAATGCTTCGAAGCCAATGTAAAAATGTGAAGTGGTTCCACAAACTTTGAACTATATGCATCAATATTTTATGGATTATGGCTTTCAATTGTGGAGTTGAAAATTTTAGGCCATGTCCACTCTATCACGGAATTGCCCAAGAGCATTTCAGACACACCTTAAGGTTTTCAAAACCTGAAAAATTTGAAATAAATTAAAATGTTCCTAGTAGAAAGAATTGGCATTTCAATCACTGCCAAAATTACTGAGAAAAATGACACACTTTCTTCCTTTACTCCTTTAACAATTAATTTTTGTGGATGATACATCCAATGTGGGGGGGGGGGGGAGAGTGGTGGTTGTCTGAAAGCTCATAAACCTTTGTGTTTTTTGGTGTGTTTTTTTAATCTGTCTGTCTGTCTGTCTGTCTGCCCTTACTAGATAGACATTGTGGGGTGTTTTTGTTTTAGCTGGGACCTTTATGTAGCTGTGGTTTTGTTTTACATTGTGAGGTTTGTTTTTAAAAAGAAAGACAAACGAAAAAGAGTAATAGAAAACAAATGGAGCGCTACTAATGATGTGTGTGTCTGTCACCCTAGCTTTGACACCCATTGAGTGTAAAATTCACTTATCTCATGCAGGGATGATTAGTTCAATGTACACTCATTAACAGTTCAGTGCTTGATGTGTGCTCTTTCTTCTCTTGCTCCTGAAACAAGTCAGCAAGTAGCCTAAATTCTCTGGAAGAACATCCATGTATGGGGGGGGGGGGATTCAGTTTGCTCTTTTTAGGTAGGACCTGTAGTTGTGGTTTGTTTGAGGGTTTTTTCTTTTTACATTGTTGGGTTAACCCTCACGACGTTTTTAACAAGAAAGATGAAAGAAAAGGGATATTAGAAAACAAATGGGGAATGCCCATGATGTCGCTCTGCTAAATAATAAACAAAATAATAATGCGAGATGTTTATATACGTAGTACATAACGGAGGAGCCTCTATGCGCAACACAGAACATAAAATAATGAAATGAAATACAGAGCATTTTGTTACAAAAAATAGATTCAAAAAAATGAGTCTTTAAAAGTCCCTTGAAAATCTAAAGAGAGTCAGCTTGGCGAATATGAAGAGGTACAGATACATACATGTAAGACGTCCCATAATGAAGGTGCAGTGAAGTTGAAGGCCCTTTTGACCACAGAATTTTGTTGAAAATGTAGTTTGCGTCAGTAAGGATTGGCCATCAGTAAGGATTGGCCAGCAGTAAGGATTGGCCATCAGTAAGGATTGGCCATCAGTAAGGATTGGCCAGCAGTAAGGATTGGCCAGCAGAACGAAGAGGATGAACAGGGATATGTTTGCGCAGAAAATCAGATACTGTATAGTCTGTAGAAAGTCCATCTAGAGATTTGACTTATACGGGAGCCAGTGGAGTTCTTGCAAAATGGGTGTTATATCGTCACTGTTTTCACGAAGAGACAATTTAGCCCCTGCTGCCAAACTTTCATGTTTGGAGAAAACCGCGTTTGATTTTGAAAATCATTGTTTCGGACACTGGTCGCCATTTAAATGTTGACATTTTATCAGGCATGACATTGGAGATCTTAAATCATGAAAATCTGTTGTTATTTCAACCATAGTCAGGTAGTTAATGAGTAGGCCTAATTAGCTGTTTAACATAAATGTCTCTTTGTGAAAACTATGAGAACAAGGTCTGTGTAAAGCGCGCCGGTACAAAACAATGCGTAAATGAAATTGTCTGTTCATGAAACCGTAAATTTATCTAGGTCATACAAATTGTAAAAAAAAATAATAATAATTGCCTCTTTGTGAAAATTGTGCTGATATGTTGATAAATGAGGTGTGCGTGAGACGAGGGGAGCAGCAGTGTTTTGGACACATTGAGAAAGTTCTCTATTGAAATTCAAGTGAGAAGAGAATTGCACAAGTCTAGTCTTAAGATGTCTGAGTGTCTGTCTCCCAGGCTTTGACACCCATAGAGTGCAAAATTCACTTGCTTCATGCAGGGATGACTTGTTCAGTGTACACTCATTAACAGTTCAGTGCATGACGTGCTTTCAAAATACCCCATGATTTAATCAAGCAGGAGGTGGTGAGAGATTACTGCATGAAACATTGAGACCCATATTCGGTACAAACGTACGCAAGCATCCAAACTATTGTAACTGCATTGTGCGTACAAGTATTTATATTACAAGTTTGTACTTGTACTTTCCTTAGATGCCGTAGCCAAATTTTTGAAGTTTTTGTAAAATTATTGCAGGGTTTGCCAGCAGGACCAGTTACATGTAGCTTGTCATTTCACTAGTCCAACAGCTTTTTCACCAGTAGTCCATACAGTACATGTACTTCAATAGGGAAATGTTTTTCAATATTGACCTAGCCAGCCGGACCACTTGGAGTGAAGTTTGACTGGTCCTCGGGTGTTTTAACTGGTATTTGGCCATCGAACCAGCATTAAGGGAGAACACTGCATGTACATTGTACAAGTATTTGACCTAATTCACCAATTGACCCAATGTCATAATCACAATAATCTTGGTTGCGCTATTTTTGGAGTCTAATAACTACGGTGTAGTTGGCATTTACTAAGGGGACACAGGATTTAAAACCCTAGACTTCCATACTTTTTATAATGTGCAGTTTGACTCCTAAATAGGCGAGCATGGCAGGTAATAGCTGTGTGGGTGTACAGGGTCAGTATGTTCTTCAAGTGTGAGTTAGATTAAAAACAAGGTTTCCAAAACACAATGTAGCCAACTCTTTAAGTTTATTTATTTATTCGTTCATTTATTGACCGAGATAACAGCGAATGAGCCGCAAGTTACAGGAAACGATGATATATTAACCAAAAATAATTAATAGGGGGCTCTAGACTAATGCATGCCTATGAAGAAAAAAAACCCCAAAAACCTCGCACACATCCATTGTTTTTATTTAATTTCCTGTCTTGTACTTTACATACTAAATCAACATTTTGTGATGTTATCTTGAAGATTTGTGTTGGTACATTTTCGTCCCACAAATATTTGTTAAGGGCGTTGCTGTAGAGCTTGTGTACATTTTGCTGTATTTAAATTTTGTGTTAAAGGCTGGGTATGCTTTTGGTATTTTTCGAAGACCGGTTACTTCACTTGTTGTATCCCACCCAACATATTCATAAAATAAGAAACCTGTGAAAATTTGGGCTCAATTGCTCATCGAAGTTCCAAGAAAATCAAAAACTAAAAAGCACCCTTGACAAAGGCTTCATGCCTGAATGCTTTCTCAGATTCAAATTTTGGGTGAAAAAGAAAAACCCTTTTCTGTAAAACTACATTTCTTCAAAGGGGGGCGTTTCTAATGTTATTTTATAATATCAACAGCTTAACAACTGGGTGCTCTTTATCAAGTAAGTTTTTATGATCATTAATTTTATTACTTTTCAAAACAAGTAGATAAAATGTTTGTTGTCAATAATCAGTCATTTAAAGCAGGGTGCTCAAAGGGTACAATGGATCAATGTACTTCCACAATTTTTTGGTTAAATTCATGCTTCTTAACTTAAACTTTCTGAGATTAGACTACATGTATGTCAGGCAAAATAGTTGCTTAGCATTCCACACTGACAGCCTATTTTAAACATTTGTTTACAAAAGACTTTAACACTTACTGCACAGTAGTACAGGAAAAAAAGGAGAAAAAAAAGATCCATTGCAACATACAGTATTTTTGAAATGTCTAGGACTGTTAACATGCTGATGCCATCACCCACAGTTGTTCCAGTGATAACCGAACGAACCTGACCAATAATATCGACACGAAAGCAAGACTGTAGAGGGACCAAGTAGCATGGTGCTCAACTTTGCACTGGACTACCCTTTTATTTCTTTATGGTAGTCTAGATGCCAGTCAGTTATTGGGATTGATGCATGCATTGTGAGTGCAGCAGGCAAAGTTTGAGAAAGAAAAAATCCCAATCAAAACTTTTGTTTACTTCAACTTTTACATACAATCTCCCGAGATGATGTAGATCAATTACAAGTTAAAAAGGGTTGCCAAACAATAACTCAGATCCGTCCCTGGTCCCCATGGCTAAATGAATTACCCTACATCCAACCCATTGATATTTTCCAAACACCTGTCGTATACCGGTCGTCCATTCATCGCTACTGTCAGTACGACCCCCCTCTGAGCTCCTGACATTTCCCGATGTGTCGTTGAGGTTGGTTGGTCAGCCAAGGAATCTCTCGCAGATCAATTTAGATCCTGACCACAGCAATTACATTAGCAGGGGGTAACGCAGCATGCTCCGTCTGAAAATAGACAAAATAACAAAATACAGTATTCAATTTTATGAAGGGAAGCAGCAGCGGCCAAAGTGAATACGAAGTGCAGTAAAATGTTTTGTAATAGGACAAATTTGTGATACACTTCAAGTAATCTTTTTCATAATTCGGAGGTAAAATCGGAGCTATAATTTGATGAGGTGTATTACAAAAGAGGTGTTCTGAAAATATCAAAATTTACTCATTTTCAACTGCTCTGACGAGAACTGTTTATTAAAATGCGAAGAAGTGTGAACAAGTACAGTGAATATCTGCGCAAACATTTGTGCTGATGAACAGTGCCTCTTAAATCTAATTCACAGGGGACCCGAGGTAAAATTTCACCAGGCTCCCCAGGAGTTTAAGGGTAAACAACTTGCCAGCCAACTATCACATTGGAAAATCCCCCCTGGGGAAATAATAGCAGAAGATGAATCTCACACCTTTTGGATTGCTGCTTATCTTCAGGGCATAGGACTAAATGTAGTGTATGTATTTAGAAGCCTTTGGGTTTAATAATATACGTTTTGCGATGGCATTTCATTTCAACCTTTTAACAATAATTATTTGGGGCATATATTTCTCTTTGGTTTCCTCATGGGAATTCTTGATCTCTTCACAAGGCTTACTTCTCTTAATTCTAAAGCCGTTGTGGCGTTGTGAAAACTTCTTTTACCCTTCTTCTTAGAAGAACCTGGTCATGAGCATGTTTGGTATGTGTAAAGAACACTTGCATCAATGGATTACTGAGGGTAGACTTGCAACAAGAAGTTAAAGAGGCTGCCACTATTGTGTTATTTACTTGATCAAAATTTTACATTGACCCTTGAACCAGTTACATCTAAAATTAATTCAATGTATTCATTGCATCACATTTAAAGGTAAAACGTGAAAGTTGTCTTCCAGTATGCACTAAAACATTAAAACAAAAGAGTAACACTAAACAAGCTTTGTAAAAGTAACACAAAACCTAAGGGCCATTAAAATCATGAAACCACATAAAACCAAGGGTTATTCTACATGTAGTTTGCACTCGCCATCCAAGGATATCCGATCAAAGGCGTACCTTAAAACAACAATTTCATAAAAATGCAAATTCACAATAAAGCCAAAGTGTGGGTTCGAGTCCTGGTTGTGGCACTTGTGTCCTTGATTGAGCAAGATACTTAAAACCATGTTTGTTTTTCAGGTAGGACATTAGGCCATAGGTCCGGTGTACTAAGATTTTTAGTGCACATAAAAAAAAAACCTTAAAAAAAAATCAGAACACAGTGGAATAGTAGGTGTTAATCCCAAGTGTTTCTGGTTCAAATAGCAAGCATCCTTGTTTACAGGTTTTCCTCAGTCTTGTGAGCTAAAGTGATTAAGTTCACATATGAGGCATCCTTGGTTTCAGAAATTAGTAATTATCTTAGCACTAATAAAGTGCTTATTTGTCCCTTATGAATATATGCATATTCTACTGCCTTCTATGATGTTGAGAGCCTAGTCACAGAGGCTACACATAGCTCTTTCATTTGCAATTTAGAAGCTGAAGGTAACGCTTCAGTAGTAAAGTGCCTGTAATCCCCCGGAAAATAATATTCATGAAAATTGAAATCGTGAAAAATTTTTCTTCTTCTTACAATCCTGTAAACTGGTAAATTGCTTTGTGTAACGTGGCCTCAAATTTTCCCACCTTTTAGCTGAAAGAGTGACTACACACTTTACTTGTAGACTCAATAGAAGTGTCTCACAGACCACATCATTTACATTAGATTGAAATATTTCGTTTAGCTCTACATTTACGGTTTTAGAATACATTAGTATATTCCATGAATTGTGGCTTATGGTTTTTGAGCATGTTTCAATACTAAACAAAATTGACAGATATTTACCAGACTCAAAGTCAACATCGACAATCATTTTCTTTCTTTAGTACACATTGATGTACTTTTAGTCAATTGAAAACACAAGACCATCGGACTAAGTCCAGTCCCTGAGCTTGCTGGCCCGAGGCTAAAATCGCTGGCCAGTGTTAAGTGCAGTGTTAAATTCAAGCCCTGCATTCAGTGTTAACCAATAGTCTCCCATGGCATGCATGGGTCTCAGTACATACAATGTACATGTGTTCATTTAGGTGTGCAATTGGTACAAAACAGCGATTAAAAATACTTGACATGCTTGACGCAAGATTTTGTTGAAACATAGACAAGCTGGTGCAAAGAGCTTGTATGTTGCAAGGTTCTCTAGATATGACTTTTTAAGAGAATAAACCCTTATTTAATTTTATGATGTCAACGCTGACCGCATCATTGCCCCCAAAATTTCAGATTCATTTACACACTAAGGTACAATGTATAAGTGCATTGTAAGTTTCAAGTCTGAACCCTTTTTCTTTCATGAGATATGAAGTTTTGAAGTATGACATTTTAATTTCCGGTTTTGACCAAAAGTAAAGTTCACATGAGGTCATACTTTGTGTAAGATTTGCACAATACTCAAAAGTTTTCATTTGGTGCAAAGATCTTGTTTGTAGCAATTATGGTTCTCTTTATAGGAATTTGTGAAATATTAAACGTTGATTATGACATCATCGATGACATCATTATCCTGAAAAAGTTTTTAGGTCGAAGTGTATGTACATGGTAAGTTTCAAGTCTGTATGAGGTGTACTTTTTGTGAAACCTTCTGGAAAGGTTCAGGGATAAAAAAAAAACAGATGCAGAGGAACAATATTGAAAAAGCATCCAGATGAAAATGTGCAGTGTGTTTTTATCCCCTCAATTATTACATTTGGAAACCTTTCAACCCTATGATGAGATGAATCTGAATGAGAGAATAACCAGTGCATTCAATGAAAGACGTTCCCTGATGGCAAACAAGACTGCAGTCAAAATTGCATTCACAGCAGCTTCAATTCATGCATTCTTCATCCTTATCTCAAAATGTCATTTAAGTCTTCGTGTTCATAGACCTATTGCGTTGGGATTGTTTAATTCCCTCTCTTTTATTCTGCGTCAGTCATAACTTTTCTTATAGTAGAGTGCTTTTGCGACCCCCCCCCCCTTCCTCGATATTGCTGAAGGAAAAAATGTTACCCGCATCTCCTGTCTAATGGATTGTTTGGGAAACGAAATGGCCAGTGACGTGAGATCTACACACTGGATGATATATAAAGGAGATGTTGTTGTCGCCTTCGTTTCGGTTTTCACTTGGTGTCAAGTTTCACGGACAGTGATAAGCCTCAGTTGGAAGGATCTTACACATAATTGAGAATTTCTGCTTTTCACTTTTTGCAGCGTTTAATATGAATAAGTGGTGCTGGAGGGTTCGACATTGTTGTGTTTATGTATTGAAGATTACCAGGCTTGCGAGGTACTATACAGTTATAGCTGCATGATACAAAGTAACTTCTTCATTGAACATGTTGCCAGAGTCTTGATTTCAGTTCTTATTAGATACCAAGAATTTGTAGCCTTGGATTCTGGGCCAAATTTTATAGAGCTGCTTTAAAAGCACTAAAAGCAGCTAAACACAGTAACATTATACTTACCAGATAAAGGTTACCAGCCAAAATAACATGTAACATAAACCTTTTTTGACTGGTATCCTGCACATTTTTTAAGCATAAAACTGTTAATAAGAATTATTTTCTGCTTAAAGGTCAAAGATCGTGTTTTACAATGAAATGCAGACTTATGGGCAAATTGTTAAACTAAGATACATACAAAAAAAGTCATGCGTGAAAATTTCAGCTGAATACAGTGGCTTCCTTGCTGATAAAACAGCGGGGAAATAAATGTCATATTGTTTTCACACGAACGTAGAATCCATCCACACTTGGCGAGGTGACCGCGGGTACCAACCGCATCTCTGGCCGCAGCATTTGCGAACGGACACCAACCCTCAAAAATCTGAGAAATAATGTTTGGGTGAAAAATTGTCCTTCGCAGGGAATCCTTCCTCCAAGTAGTTTATACTATCAACAGCTGCAGTGCTTCTCACCAAGTAAGATTTTATGGTCATTAAATTTGAGTACTTACCAATCTATGTACGAGTGACCATACATCATGTACATTTAAGCAGCTCTATGAAGTTGGTCCCTTGCCTTGTATTTAGTTAACCATCTCTACTGTTTCTCAACAACCATCCTCTAGTCTTGTGTGGTTATTATGGATTTGATAATTTGGTAATAGCAGATGTTTCCTCTGTACTGGACAATGCTGGATACAGTAGTCCTTAGTAGTGAATTTCCGATTGGATACACATTATATTCAATATATATGCACATATTTTTACATTGAACATTGTGTAGTAAAACCTAAGGGGCAAAAGACACACCAACGTAAGAAAAGAATCAGTGCTTACAGAAGCAGGGAATTCCGCACTTACGCCAGCCAAGTGTATTTCACAGGTTAGTAGGGAACTTTTGGTTATAAACATGCGTACTCTTACATTAAGTTACTAGGCATTCTTTGCTTCTACATGTAGCTAGTGCAGAGATTTGGCACTTGCCCTGTAAGCAAAGAATGTTGATCACAAGCGCAAAAAGGCGTGGTAATCAGAGCCATGCAGTTAGGCCAAGGAGCTGATGGGTAACGCAAAACAGTGCAAAATCCATCAGGTCTGGAATTATCCCACGGCACCCACTTTTTTTTTGCCTTGGTACTCTGTGCTTTTGGTGTTGTGCACTTTTGCAAAGATGCAAAAGACATTTGAATTTCCTCATCGAAGTGCCCCTTCAAGAACAAAGTTCAAGGCCTGATCCATTGTGCATAAAGTACTGTACAAGTGCTGCCAGATTCTTTTCAATGTACATGGACAATTGACAAAATGTAGGCCTATTAGTACAAAAAGTTGTTTAGTAGTAGTACGCGTACAAGTAATTTGGTCACTAAGATTTGCCAAATTTTTCACCACACATAAACTCATGGGTTTTCTTTTGTCTTTGCAATTGACGAGTTGTTCTGTAAAGGAGATTATATTTTCTGACATGAATCCCTAAATCTTGTTGCAGAGGTTTTAGGCATGGGGCCTTATAAAGCAAAACTCAGTTGAATCTTTCAAGAAATCGCTACAGACCCACTTTTTTCGTTGACAGTGATTCTTGATTTTCGACCTCTGTTGGACACCTTTGTAACCTTTGGAAAAGGTGCTCTACAAATGCCTGCTTATTATTATTATTGTTATTATTATCAAAGGTCAACATTGAAAGGCCTTTGCACCCCCCCCCCACCACCCTAGCATTATTGTACATGACGTGTAAAATACACAGTTTATACACGCCTGTCTGCTGCTTCAAGATAACCGTGAACGATCGGCAGCCAGTAAATTAGAGAGATGGATGGTCAAAAAATGTTTGCTTTTAACTCACTCGGATCCCGTGCCTTACTACATAATGTAAACAAATCAGTCGAACATGTTGTCAGATTATTATTTTAAATTCTGTGGTTTGCTTGATACCATGGGTACAGGAATGATATTCTTATTAGTTTGATTTCCGTTTTTGGCCCGTGAAAAATCAGAATTGTTTGTTTATTATTTTTGTTTATCAAGTAATAAACCACAAGGGAAACTGACTGGGTAAATTTGAATAACTTGGGTTTGAACAAAGACAAATTGACTGAAGCCAGACTTGCGCCAAGGACCTCCGGATTAACGTACCGGCGCTCTACCAACTGAGCTATCCAGCCCTATGTTGGCGGTCTCCCTATTACTATTAGTCTATATTTGTGTGCGCGAGTGTCAGTCAGAAGCTATATAACGGTTAGCTGCTGTGTAGCCAGGGATCACACCTAAGTTTAAGAACCTGGGAAGCAGCAGCCAGGGGATCACCTACATGTATTTTCTTTTGACAGCATGAAAGTCTTCTAAAGCTTACATTGTAATGTACATTGTGTGTAGGCATTTTCTTGCACTCAATGAAATGTTCCTAAAGGATGTTTGAACTTTGAAGCTTTCCACATGTTGCATGGTGTGGAAAAGTAAGAAGTAAAGTTATATCTAGTAGACTTGCTGGTACAATCATGTGTAAATCTCTTTTGAGAGTGAGTTTTGGCTCTTTCCAGAGCCGATGTGGTCTTGTCCGTATGCTCTGCTCATCTTCAGGAGAAGAAATGCTCCTATTTTTTTTTCTACGGACCAAAGATCATGCCTGTTGACATGGTTGATGGGATTTCTTAAGAGGTGCTCACATCCTGGGAAATGTTAGATTAGAAAGCTCTAATGAAATCAGAACTTGTTGTTACGTTGCCTGGCCAGACAGGTGCCTGTAGTTCTTCAACAATCATTTGATACATCCAATACATGAGCAGGTGTATGTAACACAATATGGAGATGTACACACCTACATGCATTAGATAAATTGTAACAGCTTTCGGTTCTGGATTCATGGAATGAAAGCACAATGAGATTGACCATTTCAGGTTGGCTGGGTGGTGTCTTCCCTGGCTCTCACCTCCTTCAACTCTGGTTGGATTTCTAGACGGGAGCCAGTTGCATACGTGGATCAGGTTTTCAGTCACTACTCTGATTGCTTGTGTTTTCGCTATTTGGGTTTCGCTATTTGGGTTTTTCTTTCCCATATCTAAAACTGCATCTCACTTCATCATCTTCTCTACACAGATACATGTATCTTTAGGCCTACACAACATTATAGTCACTTTCGAGGATCCCTCGGTTTCGTCACCAGAAAGACACAATAGTATACACCTCATAAATATTCATGAGCGAGAGCCAAAATCTCAGTGGTCCATTCACCTTCAAGCATGTCAAGTGCAGCGGCATTGCCAAGATGGGGCCTGGGGGCATGTCTCCCCCCCCCCCCCATAACAAATTTTTAGTGCAAGTGTCATAGGGAAATCTGTCCGCTGGAGAATCTGTCCCCCATATGGGAAATTAACATGGGCTGAAGGAGGATGATTCAAAAGAGGGCGCTATCAGAAGAAGTTTGTACACAGTTCTCTGTATGGGGGGACAGAATCTCCAGGGGGACAGAACCTCCTGCCGCCCTCCCCCCTCCCACGACAACATTGTGATAATGCTCACAAAAATAAACCCAAATTAATAAAAAATAAACAAGGAAAGGAAACGGGAAAAAGAGGAAAATGCTTGTCTGTATAATCTAATTAAGGATTGTGATTTGGATTGCTACCGCGGCCACAAAGTGCCAAGAACATAAGAGGATGGTGGCCCCTGCAGCATCCCCCTTCCAAAATAAACTTGCATGACCCCCACCACTGACAAACCCATTCCCCCATGGCCCCCCACTTAAAAAGAATGCCCCCCCCCCCCACCGAAAAAAAATCTGGCTATGCCGCTGGTCAAGTTTCAGATGCTATTTTGACTGCTTACCAAAATCAGTGCGGCTACTCCATATTCATGCGTAGGGTACGTTATATGTTCATAGTAAACTATTGCATGAGCCACAGTCTACTACGCACGCAAGTGCTTTACGAAGCAATCATGGAACCCTCAGGGGGTGTACATTTACATTGTTGTAGACATGCATAACACTTCCCTAGCTACAGACTCATGGAATGAGGGTGGCACTGCAGGTTTCATGTCAATTGATCTGTGTTTTTTGGATTCAATTATGCCGAACTACAATGCAGAGAAGTACAGTGTAGGATCAAACAAATTTGTGAATTATAATAAGGTTTATTTTTCTGTGGACAGTCGATATTAGCTCCCCGCGGTATTAGAACTTAACAAATCTCTGTGTCCCTCAGCAGGAGCTACATGTAGTTTGTCAACTTCGAATACCTTGGGAAGTTAATATTGGCAGTTGTGCTTCGCATAGTCGTTTCAAAAATAATTGTTCCCCACCCTCTAATTATGTTCAATGGAGGTGAGGTCGTATCAAGGCGGACATGGAGTCGTTGTTTAGAAAGAGTTTGATAATTTTCAAAGTGCGGGGTGGATGAGTTTCATCGTCTTTTGTGTTTATTGTGAAAAAAAATTCCAATGACAAGGGTCTACATGTACATGTACATGTATGTGAGTTAACGATTATTATCAAGTTATAAACCACAGGGGAATATGAATATTGAATAAAAATGAATATTGAATGCATTTCATTCGTGCATTGACGCAAAATATAATCACTCGGTGAAATCTGGCTTTTCCATTCTCCTCGTGAAATGGAATAGCTCATGATTATATTCTGTGACAATGCACTCATGTGTATCCAATATTTGTATCTGTCTTCCCAAAAAATTAAGTAGCCAGTACACAGTACAGCCTCCTCAGTCAAGTCAGTGAAACAATTTTTTTAAATTCATTCAACAAAGTGTGCACTAGTCCAAATGTCACAATAAATTTGTGCTTTTGTTTTGTTTCGCAGAGAATTTGTTTATGAATCTTTTTTTATTATTACATTGTGTAGCCAGGACTTTTTCGGGGGTTGGGGGGGGGGGGGGCACAGGGGCTGCATTGCTTTTAAGTGGGGAAGGGCAGGCGGAATGGGTTTATCGGGGGGGGGGGGGGGGGGGGGTCATGCTTTTATTTTGGAAGAGGGGGCGCAGCAGTTGGCCACCATTCTCTTAAGGCATTTTGTGGCCGCGATCGCGATCCTGATTGCGATCGTTCACTACATTTTGATTATACAAACACACATTTTCCTCTTCTTTTTCTTTTTCTTTTTGTGGCCACTATCGCAACTTTTTTCTTGGGGAGGGGGCACTGGAAAATTGTGGGGGGCACGTGCCTCCCCCCAGGCCCCCCTTGGCTAAGCCGCTGAGTTTACGAGCCTAGACATGATACTCTTCCCATCCATTGCTGGGGAATCAGGTTGGCTCAGTGGTTTCTCCTTTACCTTTCACTTCAATGGACCGGGTTCACATCCTAACTCAGAGGATTGGTCCTTAGGTCTCTACCTGGTTGCTTTGGTCTTCCCCCATTTGAGGTTTTCCTCCCACGTCTGAAAATGTCTTCATCATTTCACATTCATCACATACAATGTAATTGGTGCTTGCACCGTTCGATATGACAACAAATATTTTTTATTAACTGCATGTTAGTAAATAAATAACTAAGTGTTTTATTGTGAGTTTTAATTTGCAGTTTTCACCAACACGCAGAGCCCAAACAGAAACCAATCTTTTTGCTGATTTAGCTCACCCTAGGTTAACAAAGAAAATGAATAAATTAATAAATGTACACTATCAGAAGTACATACTGTTATAGTGTCATGGAGAGTGTGCCAAACCTCTTGTATGAATCAACGTACATGTACATGTGTGTACGTGTACAGTTTTTATATGTACATGGCTTGGTATACCACCCAGAATTTTCAGGGGCTTTCCTGTCTAGATAACATTGTACATGTCATTACTTAATATAGTACTATGCAATGTGTAGACCAATGTGTAGGAAATCTAAACCTGTATCCACTTTTTTTGATTTACATGTAATCACCTACATGTACTGTACCTTAAAATATATATACTTGAATCCACGAATGTTTGATTAAGCAGTAAGATATGAGAACACTGTATGCAAACAAACAGGTATGGTATTGTTGTACATCCACAGTTGTTGTAATGTTTTGTTAGTATTCCCAGATTCAAAGATTTTTTCTTTCTCAAATGGAACCTTATTTGAGATGCAAGATAAGCTCGAAATTAACACTGTACCGCAGGCCCGAGGCCAGTGATCTTAGCATCGGGTCAGAGTAAACTCAAGACCAGACAAGCTCAATGGTCTTGTGTTTTTCAATTGAATAATAGGCTAATGTATTAACTTCACAGTGTAATATGCTAGATACATTTAAGAACCACCAAACACTAGAGGGCGCTTTCACATTAAGAGCATACGCCCTCCGTCGGCGAAATCTAATGATAGGTACTGTAGACATGGTAGATACTTACTAGTACATATGTCACTGGTGCGCGCTATAGCCATGTACAGCATGGGCCATAGCTGGTTCGCGCCGGTATTGTTGTTATTTAGGGCAGCAGCATGGCCAGTGCCTTTGTTCTTTGGTCAATTTTTTCTTGCTATTGTAAATTACATACATTTATAAAGACGACCAGTTTTAATTTTGTAATTTTTAATACCTGCATACTTGTAAACTAAAAAACAGGTTATTTATTTATCCTTTCACAATGTAAAGTCTTTTTACATGTCTAAGTAAATGGTTAATGCTGTGAAAAGCTTTACTTGTGTAATCACTTATACACTGATCCAACTGTTCAAGGTTTCAAGAAGTAATCATGCGACTGACAAGCCTTGTACATTTCATAAGCTCAGCCAAAAGCTTCAAGAAATCCAATCCGATCAAAATCGTTTTATATGTAAATTCCCTCTAATTGAAATGTTCCACGTTGTTGAAGTCATTTCTGTGTTGCATTAATTATTGAGACCCATGTGCTGTTTCAAGAAACAGCAGGAAGACAATTTCTATAATTAGACCTGGAAGATATCCAACATCGGGTGAGAATAGACAATTATTTACAACTGTTTCCCTTTATTGAATTCAAATCGCTTTTTTGTCCCCTGGTTTGGACGGCGAGTTCCTGTGATGATGTTGTAGTGGCCTTGGACTCTAATAATCTTATGAGTATCCTGTTCGTTTGTGTGCAGTATACAGCAGGCTCGTCAACCGTCAAATTGTCAGTATAATTGAATGTAGTGTACCCTGATTCAGCCGGATGGGACAGTTTGTTAGCGCAGGTGATGATGACGTAGGTTTGTGCAGGGTCCTGCACCTGTTAGATGTGTATCATGCTGATAGGTTTGGTTCAACTCATGAAACCAAACTGAGGGAGAAAGGGCAAAATAACCAGGCCTTTTGTTTAAGTACGCGCACATCAACACGCAAGTATTGAGGCGCGATTCAAAATTACATGAATTTTTTTGTTTTACATGGTCACCCTAAACTGCATACAGTTAGACATGCCACAAGATCAAATGAGAGGGGACCAGTTATTCTTGACTTGGTGCCTCTTTTGCGGTTTACTGATCATGTGTAAAATGGATCGCGCACGACAGGCGCACGACAATTAAAATGTGCCATATACTGGCACTTTTTAATTGATCAATAAATTGCTCAGCAAGATTGATCACCCCTGGGAATAAAGGCAAGTTGTACATGTAACTGTCAACTTGACAGTATGATTGAATGTTCTGCACCCTGACATTGCGTGACAAAGATGATGACTGTGGGATAAAGGTCTCAGAAGTAAATTGAATCACCAAATCATCTACGACAAGGACTCTTGAACTTTGTTACTACTACTAATAATAATAACTGAATTTATAAAGCGCCAAATTGCCAAAGGATACAGGGCGCTGAGAAAGAAAAGAAGGAAGAAACGGAACAAAAAGAAGACCACAAAGGCATACGACCAGCTACGGTTTAGGGAAGAGATGGGTCTTCAGAGCCATTTTGAAGGCTGAAACACTGTTGAAATTTCTGATTGGGATGGGTAGGCTATTCCATATTATGGGGGAGCAGCAATGGAAAAGGCCCTATCACCTGCCTGTTTGATGCTTGAATGCTGTCTTTACGTTTTGAAGAGAAGAGGTCTGAAGTGTCGCGTACATAAAGAGAGGCTCTTGGGTCAAATTCAGTTTTGTGATGCTCTCGCCTTTCAATAGATAGAGTCTTTATGACATTGGGAAACAGTCTCTTTTTGTTAAAATAGTTTAAATTGCCATCGTACATGTGTTTGTTATCTTCCAGTGCAGCATTTGCTCAAATGACGTCACATTTCAAATATTAAATGGGTCTGTACTCCCCCCCCCTGAAATTTTGGGTTCATTCCTAAATTTATATTCAGTGACTACATGTATTAAACAAAACAGCATTTAATTTGACCTTTGACCATAAAAAAGGCACTCATTCCTTGGCTTTGAAAGAGTGTCACATAAAGTGACATTTTACACCTTTTTATCGCGAGCTTATTGAGAGACGTGTGATGTTATTTCTACTTCATGAGGACTCTATCCATTGAAACATGAGTGCATCAGAAAGCTGATTTTGAAATTAGAGCCCCCCCCCCCAGGGTTCTCCCCAGGTTTTTTCAAAACTGTGGGGCTTTCTAGGCCATTTTGTTTTTATATGTTTGGCCGAAGCACGCTAAATTGAAACAACATCTTCAGAATGTTTTCTACTTGGTGTTTATCTTGGTTTTAAAAGCCCTACTGTGCAATCTGAAGATTCTGTATGGTTTTCTGTTATTTTTTTGAGAAACTAGATTTAGAAGAAAACATATATATTGACATACTTTTTTACATATTGGCCGAAAGTTTGCGCGTATCGGCACGCAATTCGTGCATATCGGCCCAGTACGCTAATTTGTACATGAGGAGAACCCTGGCCCCAATCTAATAAACCTTTAAAGGCAAAGTACACCTTTATTTTTTTGAACCGTTCAATTGTTTTAATCCTATGTAAATGTAGATACTAGATAAATACAATAAAACCAACCTGTGAATAGATCATATCAAAAGGTGGTAGCGTTTTTGCAATATCGCCTAAAATCTTGCACGGTTATCATCTCCACTCAGGGAGAGTAATCTGTAATTGGAATACAAAATCTGAGAATTTGTTCATGCTGAAACATCTATCAGATTGAAATGTTTTGGAATCCTCTTTTCTAAATCCACATTCCTTTGATGGGAATCATTTCTCAAAATGTTATATTAACAGCTGCAGTGCTTCTTACCAAGGAAGTTTTCATGGTCAATAATTTTTGGAGTAATTACCAAAAGTATACCCTCCTTTAATACACAAGTACCAGTATTCAATTCATGGCTTCATGATGTGTTCGCAGATGCTTCCTTGGAGATACATGATATGAGATACCGTTGATGTAATGACATACACTTTCAGTTTCACTTTCAAATTAGGATTCTTTGTAATCAACTGAACTTATTGTTGTCAAATTTTAATGGCAGCGATCTATTGAGGTCTAAAATAGATCTCAAGAAGTCTAAAGAACTACTTACATCCAATAAAAGAGAAAAAAATGCCTTTAGACAAGATTGTGAGACTTACAACAGTCTCGGAGGCAGATAAAACATTTCAATTTTCAGTCTTAATCCCGCGAGATGGAATTAATATTGAGCCACCTGAGATTTCCCACTGCATTACTCTCGGTCATTTGTATCGCCTGCCACACTACCGAGTGTGTTTTCATCTAGAATGTTGCACATGACTTGGGTGTTAATGTCAGGTCAGGGAATTGAATGCATTCAACTCCCGTTATCGGAGCTGAGGCTAACACCAGATATGCAGACATACTGTACACTGCCGTGTCATTTACGTAATGAAAAACGGGACTCCAACTAAACCACTGTATCATCAGTCTTCAGTCAGCATCGGGCCAGTCACCTCTCAACTAAGCAAGATGTGCAGTCCAGTGGTGTTTTTTTTATATATATTATTTTATCAAACACCTTTTTTTTCTTTGGTTTCAAATTTTCGCTTAAAGTTCAGCAAATAAAAAAACATAGTCAGAAAGCAATATTTTAGGTCTTGTACACAAATATCTGGGATAGTGATTGAGGAGAGTACATGTACAGTACAAGACATGCTCTAGTGGAGAATTTCTTAAAGAGGGGCTCCATGGTCAAATTCAGTTTTCTAATGCACTCATTTTCCAAAAGATAGAGTCCCTATGAAAATGGGGGAAATTTACAAGTCTGTGTAGCCTCACATTAAAATGTTGTAAAATGGCACTATGTTTGATACCCTTCTCAAATGCATTTTTTGTCGAAATCCAAAAATATTGGATGACGTCAAATTTTGAATATATGGTCTGTACATTTTTGAACAGAGGATTGTTACATTGTGAAGTTCATTCCTGAATTTTGATGATATTCAATCAAAATGGCATTGAATTGACCTTTTCGTTGACTGGCGCAAAAAACAGACAGACCCATTTATTTTGTATGTCTGATCATGCTGACGATGTGATGTTTCAAGTTTCTCTCAAACACATCGTTTACACTTGATCCGGCAAGGGCGATCAAAGGAGGAATCAGATCCTGCAAGGGCGATCAAAGGGCAATCAACAGCTAGTGTGAACGCAAGAGCGATCAGGATCTGATCCTCCTTTTTGATCCCCCTTCAATGCGGGATCAAAGGAGGATCTGATCCTGCAAGGTGGATCAAAAACAAAGTGTAAACGCAAAGCAGGATCAGACCTCGCAAATTGACCCACCGACTTCCGGTCTATCGACTCCCAACAGACTGAGGCGCCGAGTTGAAAAAAAAGACGCCTGCGTGTGTGCACAATCAATGACCTTGCTCAGTTGACCTGTCACACGGGCAGTGTGGAACTTCCGTTGAATCGAGGCCGGGCAAAGGGGGGATCGATGCGCGATCAGACTCGAGTGTAAATGCGTTAGCGATCAGTTTGATCGCCCTTGCAGGATCTGATCCTCCTTTGATCGCCCTTGCCGGATCCAGTGTAAACGTGATGAAAATGACCCAACCAAGAGTTATCATGAGTGCTGACATCAAGTCAATTGGGTCAAGACAATAAAAATGTGCATTAAGCTTTCGTAGCAACATGGGCCCAAGTTCATAGCGCTGCTTAACTGTAACCACATTTTTGTGCTAACTATAGCAGACAAAATTGCATAAGCATAAACGTATTTCACAGGTTAGCAAGAAAATTAGGCGGCCAGCTTGCGAGTTCAACATGGATTTGCATTGTTACGTCATTAAATTTCATACAGTAAGCACCGGAAAGTTAGCATGCCTTTTCGTGTGCTTTCTATTAGCAGTGCTATGAAATGGAAACTCGCTCATTAAGCAAACAAACGGCCGTTCAGCAGCTCTATGAAACTGGACCAAGGTTTGGAATTACACAGAGACCTTGGCCTCTGTAATGCCCTGGGCCCAATATCATAGAGCTGCTTAAGCACAACAATTTGCTAAGCACAATAAAGTTGCGCTTCCTGCTCATTTCTGCTTAGCAGTAAATTGTTTTAAAAGCATTATTTTCTGCTTAAGCAGCTCTATGAAATTGGGCCCTGGTCTTGGCCTCCGAGTGCCCCTTCAAAAGTTTCCCATGAACTTTGAAGTTTTCTAATCACCACAGCGCCCTTTGCCAATTGGGCCTTACCCTCTCCAAGATGAAATTCCAGGCCAGAACAACAACCACTTCATCACATGCAATGAAGGGATCAATCTATAATGCATGTGCTTAGAAAACACTAGACTGTCGTACCTGATCGGTTTCTTGTTTACTGGATCACTGCTAACATTACTGGACTTGGCCTAGTGGGAGTTTCTTGTAATCACACTGGAATTCAAGCAGAAGAGATGAAGAAAAACACCCATGCATGTCTGCTGTTGTTTACAGTTGAAACAAGGCTGAACATGTGTGTACACATGTACATGTATGCTGGCCTCATTGGGTCATATAGTAGTAGTACTAGGAGGTTGCAATAACAGCATTATGTGTAGTTTGTACACCTGATATTCCTGGTGCAGTAGCTCTGCTTGGCCAGGACCTGTGACTCTTTGAAATTACGGTGGCACTGAATACATGACATCATTTTCATGAAAAGCCTTCTTTAAAAAATAATAAATTATAACAAATCGGTCATTTTTTTTATTGACATCAACATTTTCCCCAAGTTATTTAAGTCATAAAACGTTGTAGTTTCTTAATTACACTAATTAGCACAAAGGCAATATCACCTAATCTACAGTTTTGAGTTTTCACGAACAGCCACTTTTCGATGCCAAAAACGAGTATTCTGCATTTTTGAGTTTTCACGATGAGGCATTTTGTATGACCTAGATTGACTTGAGTTTTTACGAGCAGACTATATTATTTACATACTGGTTTATACCCGGCACGCTTCACACACCTCGTTTGGGCAGTTTTCACAAAAAGGCAGTTGTCGAAAAACAGTTAATTACTCAATTAAACTTGCTATAATAAAAATAGCAACAGATCTCCACTTTCATGGTTGGTGAAATGTCAAAGTTTAATTGGCAGTCTCTGAAACAATGATTTGAAAAATAGGTTTACTTTAAACATAACATTGTATTATTTTAGCTCAGTTGGTAGAGCGCCGGTACGTTAATCTGGAGGTCGTTGGTTCAAGTCCCGCTCCAGTCAATTTTTCTTCGTTCAAACCCAAGTTACATAAAATATACCCAGTCAGTTTCCTTTGTGGTTTATTACTTGATATATTTTATTTGTTCATACAACATCCAACAGCGCAAGCGCTAATTACAGGATGGATGAAAGATTTTATAAAAATGTGAAAATTTAAACACACAAAATAAAAAACACATACATGTACAATGGTACAAGGCAAAAAGACAAATTAAAACAAGACAAACGAAATACAACATGAGCTCGATTGCCTCTTAACATGCAGGTAACTGAGAAAACTGCCCCCCCCCCCCCCCAATGCTCCTGATCACTGTCTTGGTTCTCTCCTTGACTTTTATATTTCCCACATAGAGGAGCCTTTAAACATTTCAGTTGAAACTTACATTTCCCTTTTTTACCAGATGAGATACGCCTTGCCCTAAGATGTACAAGAACAAAACATGGTCAGTCAGGCATGCTCAGTCATGTACATTATTATAAATGTAGTTCAAACTAAAAATACTTTGAAGTTTAGGTTCAAAAACATACATCTCTGTACAAGTGGTATGAGAATCAGCTTTGTACGAAAGCTTCTCATGTAAGCCTAATACAAGATTAACTCCCTTCAAATTATTTTGCCAAATATGCAACCCTATCTTTAATACCGCGCTGTTTATTATTACTCTTCAGCATGAATATAATTCCAGGCTACTTCAGTGCCTTATTCCTGCTTCTATTCTTGGCACATTATCCAATTTGCTTGCAATATCTGGGCCATTACTGCGATGCTTATCTGCCTTCAGCAGAGTTTTTTTTTTTTTTTTTTTTCAAACTACTAGACCTGAATGACTCGGTGTCAGTGCCTTAAGAATTGAGAGCGTCGTGCTTTTACAGTGTACATGTACTTGGGCCTATAATTGCTGTAAGGAACTTTGGGTTCATGTTTTCTTCTGGACTTGAAATGACTTGGTGGTGGGCCAATAGATGCTTAAAGGAAAGTGCTTGTTTTTTTGTAAGATGGGATGACTTTGTATTCTTACTTCAAGTACATTTCGTCTCACCCTATGTGGATGAGAATGTGGGATGGAGAGCTGGGTCCAATTTCATAGCGCTGCTTAACGGTAAGCAAATTTGCGTGCTAACTAGGGCAGAAAAATTTGCTTTTTTAAAAGCGTAAGCGTATTTCACAGGTTAGCAAGAAAATGTGGCAGACATCTTGCACATTCACCATGGATTTGCAGTGTTATGTCATTCATTTTCGTACAGTAATCACCGGAAGGTTAGCATGCCTTTTCGGTGTGCTTAGGGTTAGCACTAGCAGCACTATGAAATGGAAATCGCACAGTAAGCACAAAATCGGCTGTTAAGCAGCTCTAAGAAATTGGGTTCTGGGAGGAAGAGGAAGGAATTTGACCAATGCTCTTAGAACTTGTAATGACTCGGTAGCGTGCCAATAGAAGCTTAAAAGGATTTTACAATACGAGTTTACAGGTTTATATAACTCACACTTAGATCCTTGTCATTTAATTGGTGGAACACACATCACATGTCATACTTGTTTTTGTCATGTATTTTTCTGCCACAATGCATGATGCTCCTAAATTAAGGAGTTCTAAAATGATAGGACTCCTTTAGGATGCAGTGTCGTTTCCAAAGAGAAAGTGTTTCTTGTCGTTTGTCCAAATGAGCGTTCTTTCACAGTGTACAAGGTTGGTGTCTACATGGAGTTGGCGTGGTTGTTAAGAATTTGCAGAATGTGGGGTGGACAAGTTTTCGTGTACTTTTTGTGTTCTTTATGCAAAAGTGTTCTAATGACATGAATGATAAGGATCTACAATGTATGTATGAACTATATAAAACAATTATTGAATACTTTTCATTTGAACTTTGTCGCAGATATAATAAGTCGGTGACATCTGACTTCCATTTCACGAGGCTAAGCCTCGCCCTTGAAGGGGCACGGCAATTTTCCTCTGGTAAGGGGCACTCTATGAGGAAAATATAAATTTGTAGCTGGAACTTTGCACAGGGCACCACGGCAAGTGCTGTACGTGTCGTGGGTTATTTCGAGGCCTGCATTAAGTTTTAAGACTGGAACTCGAACCCAATCTGATGATCGGAAACATCAGAGAGTCGAGTTAGTAAAGCCATTGTTTCGACAGATGCTTGAAGACTCACATAAAAGATCATGGGCCATATTCCAAACCATGGCTCACATAGGCTTAGGCTCTGGCTTAGACACTGTCTGCCTGTTTGAAGTCTTGTACGGAAAGTGTACACTTCCAAAATTACTGACTGAGCCAAAGCTGCAAAGTCTAAGCCATAGTAATGTTTTCTAAAAGGGCTATACTGAAGGAGATTGTGCAGTGAATAAATGGAGACCAGTACAGTTGCTCTTGTTCAACTTAGGCCAAACAAAATAATAGTTGTGTTTCCGGTTACCCGACCGTCCCTAGAAAATCACGCCGACCCTGTATCTTTTTATTCCAAAAAACGATATAAAATAAAATCTTATGGTGCCGACCCTAAACCTCATTTTTGTGCACATCGTCAAATTTTGTGAAGTAACTTTATTGCCAAATTAAATTCTTGCCAAACTATTTATTATTTAACTTAAAATGTAGGTTTTTAAAAGGAAATCTACCGGTAAATTCAAGATATCCAGCTCGTTTTCTGTCGATAAAGTCCCTGGTATTTACTAGCTGCGATCGTTAATTTCAGTATACGAACGTTAAAACATGCATGCACGTTGTTAGTCTGGCTCTCTCCTCGAAGTCCCATACTACAATACGTAGGCGAGTAGGGAAATACACAACTCAATTTTCCAGGGGTTAGAAGACGCGCGGTGGAGTCTAATCACAACCTTCTTCCTGTGATATATCATACAAAATTGTAACCTCGTTTTCAAAAACACATCGCTCTCGCCGCACAATTTTCCCCAATGTGCGTCGTCGACCGATCGTTCCACCGATCGTTTAATCGAAAATGTACTGCAAAAGAAGCGATTTTAAACAAGCGATCCTTTATTCACGAATCCATGGAAATGGTTGTTGATGAAAAAAGTTTTATTAAGGGCAGAAATTAGGGGAAAAGATCGTTCAAAAACGCAAGTTTGCGAACTTCACTTCCGTTTTTTATTTTTTATATATATTTTTTTTAGCTTCAATAATTGTATCATGGAGGAAGATTGTATGCACCTTTGAGTGTTTAGATAAAATATATGTATCAATCATGGCAGAACCCATGTATTCACAAACCATCAAATCAGTGAATAGACAGTGCTGATAGGTACTATTGACATTTACAACAACAAATTTGACGTGGTCAGTCTTTCAATTGAGCGCGCAAAATTAAAAAATATCAGAACATTAGCCTACCCTAATTTTCGGAGCCATAAAAACTTTAAGCAAAAAAAAAAGTTATTGCCTACCTACCTACCCTATTCCCCTGCCACAGTGTAATAGGAAACACAGGTATTCTTTTGTTTGGCCTTACTAACAAAACCAGACTTCTAAATATATAACCAGAAAAAGGCACGGCAGTGTCGGCCGTGAGGAGGTGAATTTTTCCAGGGGCACGTCGGCCAGAAAGAGGGGCATCGACGGCCATGTAACCTTCTCAGATGCTGTCACTATTTCTAGGCCTGCCCTCTCTTTAAGACGCACATTATACACGTACATAGTCATGGTAGTGTGTAAGACACTTTCATTTTAAAGAATGGACCTGGGACAAAAAGTGCTGAAAGCAAAACTTCATATGATCTTCACTTGCTACACTTGATCTCAATACATTTTACATTATAAACAAAACAGGAAATTGCCTTAGAGGAATTGGGCCAATAGATGCTTAAGGATAGGTTCTTTTTTTAAATTTTATATTCTGAAATGATCTTTTGCCTAAGTCAGTACCTTAAGAAGTATAGAACAAATGTTGAAAAGCCATTGACTTGTGTACATAGTACATGTACTGTACAATATATAGATTTTACGGGCTTTGTCCTGACCAGTCAATTTGTCAAAACTAAAAAAAGGCCTGATTCTTACACCGTAGTTCATGCAAATGTAAATTCAAAGCGAAATTGATGAACAAATTTGCAACGAACAATTTCCTCAAGTTAAAATGGGCTCAACTCTTGCAAAATGGATGTAAATTATTATAAATGCTACACATTCGCATGAAGTTTAAACCAGGCTTAAGTCCACTAGCTTTTTCAATGGTCCATACATGTAGCTGAAGGTTTTCTTTCAACATTATCCTTTAAAGTTGCATGACCCCATTTTTTGCTAAAAGAAATTAATGTTTTTAAAGACTTGTTTTCCTCTGATTCAATTTTGACAGGAATGCTCTTTCAAGATGAAAAACGTACACAAAATTTCACATGTGGCATTTACATGTACATGTATGGTACGAACAATGCACAAAATACATGTACATGTAACATGCAAAATTGTAAATTCTACATGTATGGCTACCAAGTGAGTTATTATCAGCATCCTGTCAATAGTTCGTCCTGTCAATAGTTCATGAACTTTTTAACTAACACTACCACATTAGCAGATTTTTTCGTGTAGTACAGTACCTTAAATGAAAGCTTATAACTTTCTTAAATTTACAATAAAAATAGAGCCTTTTTAATATTTAAATCAAAATTTTGGATCAAATCGACCAAAAATGGGACCGGCATGTACACCTAGCAAATAGGATTGGACTTGAATCTGAAGCCGTGTGTATTCATGAACAATTTTTGGTGGCATTGGTTTACATGTAGCAATGGGAAGTCAATGAGCTAGCCGGCGGAAGACTTGGACAGAATTTCATCTGCCGGGGGAGCACTGTACTAGTGTAGTGTAGGACACTGCTTAAAGTGGCACCACATTAGTGCCTTCAGCAGGCCTGGAAATACACAGAGGCTACGAAGGCCATGGTCTCTGTTGCCCCTGGTCTTGGCCTCGATGTCCCTTCAAAAGTTTCTCATAGACTTTTAAATTTCTTGAGTTATGCAGGATGTGTACCAACTCAGGAAATGAATACTTGTAGAAATAAGTCTTTGTAGACTTGTGTTAAGAGATGTATAAGAAATAACTGATAACATGGCCAAGGGGCACGGCTAACCCCCCTCGTTCCCTCTCCTAACATGGTTTGAAAAATATGTCAGCTGACAGGCCTGGACCTACAGGGAGGCCATGGTCTTTGAAACCCCGGTCTTGCTGTGGTGCTCCTTCAAAAGTTTCCCATAGACTTTGAGGTTTTCTTGTAAAGTGCCCTTTACAAAATAAAACACACTCTTGCCCTCTCAAAGATGAAATGTCAGGCCTGAGCTGATGTACGTGTTATTTCTGCATCCCAACAAAAGTATATTAACAAAACAAACTCTGAAAAGTTATCAGTCACGGTCCAGATTTGAGAGGAAAATTCCATCCTGTAAATCAGCAGAACTAAAAAAGGACAAACAACTTTGAATAAACCAACAAATCAGAAACTCTAACAATCAGTTAGTTGACCAGTCATAAAGAAAAATAAAATGAATAAAAAAAGAAATGAAAGAAACATAAAGCTACACTGCCACTAAGGCATTTACCGGTAGCAGTATGTTTTACTTCCCATTTGATTGTCACATTACAGGGAACAATTCTGTTCAACATTTTGCATAGCAAAATACTTTATGTTTTATTCACACTGAACGCTAATAATATTGAGTAGCAAATGATGATTCCTTGAGTAGCAAGTGAGACATTTTGTTTTACATTTTTCTCTGTCGTGCAAGGGAAACCGTTGTCTGCTTTACTGTTACCTGTTAACTAAGTGAAGAGACGCACACATTCATCAAAGATACATTAATAAGGGATGGGATTTCTCTGTTTTTAACCGGAACTCCATTTTTTACCCCCCCCCCAATTTTGTTATCTATTTTTTTAAATATATATTTTTTTAATTAAGACCATAGGAAACATGAAGATAAAAAACCCCAAATAGATTGCCCCAAAGTGCAGATTAGGGCTTTTAAAACAAAAGATAAGTGCATGGAAGTAGGCTTCGAGCTCGCATGTTTTTCGCCCTCGCAAGCTTTCACGCTTTGCGCTCACAGTTCAGATTTTTCAACAGCCTATCACATCCCTGGTTAGTTTGTAAACATTTTGTTCCAAGGCAAAAGAAAATGTGCGTGTACAAGTTACTTGGCTCAAGCGAGGCATCCCCTCTAAACTGTGCACTGCTCGAGGCCCGCAGGGATCATCTCCACAAGAGTGAATTAAGAACATGGCAACTCAAGTCCATGGACACTGCGTGCATAGTAGTTTGAAGATCGTGTGGGATGGATAAACACTTTGAAGCAGTCGTGCTGTATTTGAGTCTTTACTGCTTTGAAGGGACATTTACTTAGACTTGAAGTAAGATAACAACACTTTATATTGTTATAACTTCTTTTTTAAAAGGCAAAACATTTAAAATGCCATCAAGGCTGTGAGGGGAATCCATTAAACTTGTTCATGAGTTCATTTCTACATTCATGAAGTAACCTAAAATTAGCTAGAAGGCAAATTAGGTTTTTGTAACCATTTGATTGTTTTAATCCTATGTAAAGGTAGGTATATACAGTATAATAAAACTAACCTGTGAAAATTTCACTTCAAAAAGGTGGTCGCGTTTTTGAGATACCACTGAAAAACCGAAGCAAATATTTCCACGCAGGAAGAATTTTCCCTATAGGAATACACGATCTGAAAAGCATTACGGCCGAAACGCTTCTCAGATTCTATTTTTGGGGATTAAAAAGTTTTAAAATTTGAATCTGAGAAGCGTTACGGCCGTAATGTTTTTCAGATCGTGTATTCCTATAGGGAATATTCTTCCTGCATAGAAATATTTGCTTCGGTTTTTCGGTGATATCTCAAAAACGCGACCACCTTTTTGAAGTGATATAATTAGCTTAAAGGTAGGGGCATATATGTTATTATTATTATTATTGGTTTATTAAAAACACTCCTTGCAGCCCAAAGGCTGAATTGCACAGTGATTGTACATGAATTAAAGAACATCACAAATAAAAGAGAATACAGAACATACATGAAATAAGCAAAATAAACTGTAAGGCAGAAACAACAACAATACAACTCTAAAACCCTTAGTTTGTATAAAGATCAAAATATTAAATTCATTTGTTAAGTAATCTGGTGCGGTATAGCACAGGACTGTTCTGAAATCTGTTTGAGGTGAAAGAGTATTCATTAACGATCCGGTTTGATCTAAGGCTCATAGAACGGGAACTTTAAGTTTTAATGGCAAATTTGGTACAAAGAGAGTTCCTCCTATAATGGAGGGGTGTCAGACCTAAGGTGGAAAACGCTTCATCATAATGGGCAAAATTGTTTCCTAAAATAATACGGCAAACTCTTTTTTGAATAGATTCAATATGATTGGATTGTGCGAGCGTGATAGTTGAATGCCAAACAGGGGCTGTGTATTCAACAATAGGTCTGACATACAATGTAACCTGTGTTTGTGAGTTCAGTATGTACTTTGGCAAGCACTCCAAAAAATTAATGGTCATAAAACCTTAATACTTGATGAGAAGCACTGCTGTTGATGGTATAAACTGTTTTGAGAAAAGATTCCATTCAAAGTGACATGGTTTGGAGAATGTTTTCACCCCAAAACATTTGATTCTGAGAAATGACGCGTGCATGAATCGTTTCTCAGATTTCTGAGGGCTGGTGTCTGTTCGTAAATGCTGCGGCCACAGGTGCGGTTGGTACCCACTGTCACCTTGCTAAATGTGGATGGATTTGACGTTCGTGGGAAAATTCTGTGACAGTTTTTTTGCTATTTTTCAGCAAGTAGACACTGTTTGCACTTGAAACTTTTACTGTATCTGTCTTTATAATTTTACATATAAATCAGCAATACATTAACAAACCCAATCTATGTGATGTGTTTGCAATGAGGTGCATCCACTAATCTTTTCCCAATTTCTCTGTTTTTCATTTTCTTTCATGTGCTGCACCTGTCTACATTCCAACTTCTGATCAATCAGGTAAGTCAAATTTTCCCCCTTCAACTTTCTCATTGGAGGTACAATTTTTCAAGTCTGCATTGCTGAATTCCATCTTAAACCAGAGACAAATTTTACAGATCAGGCCCAATATCATGGAACTGCTTCTAAAGCACAAAAAGAAGCTTAGCACAACAAAATTATGCATATACATGTGTACATACTGGGAAACAGTTACAGTTAACAACATTGAGGGTAGGGGGAATTGTTGAAGTGGTCGTTTCCCAGTTCTCTGAATTGGTTCAAGTGTATCGTGCTAGGCTGGCATACACTGTGTGATTTGTATGTAACCTTTTCAATCACAAACATCACAACTGGTCTGTACTAATCATAGAGCAGGGACTGTACTAGTAGACCATTACCATGAGGCCACCATCGTCTTGTTCCCTATCTGCACGTAATGTACATGTACAGTATGCAGTTTCTTATTACATACCCAAATGGGATCAGACTATTTTTGCCCTCCTAGCCTCAGTCTATTTACGTTGATTCGAGTGAGAGAAGAACACGGCGACTGTTGCATGATTCTGATGAAACTGGTCGCCAGTGTTCAATCTCTCCAAGTCCTTAAAATGCAGTCTGCATGAGCAAGTTTAGTGTAAGACATTGGTCCCCAATGACCAGCGCTAATAACACAAAGTGGTTTGTGTATCACGTCATGACAGATGAACAGTACTGCATGTAGGGATCTATGGACAACCCAGTTTTCCCCCTCCCCCATAGTACGAGTAAATACACATGCACAAGAAGCAGGCCTGGAATTTCATCTTTGAGAGGGCAAGGCCATTTTCATAACTGCAAAGGACACTTCCATTGGAAAGTCTATGGGAACCTTTGAAGGGGCAGCAAGGCCAAGACCAATGACAACAGAGGCCATGGCCTCCGTGGCTTCATTTAATTCCAGGCCTAGTGAAGGTTACAGTACCTCAAAAAGGAAATTGTAACCTTCTCCTTGAGTGTATTCCAAGCCCAGGTGACTCATACTGGACCAGAACTGACTGTTATGAAGCTGCTATGTTTACAGTTTGACTTTATAACACAGAAAGGTTCAATGGCTGAAATAATGTACAATGTACAAAATGTATGTAAGTTCGAGACTACAGTAGGCCTACAGGGCATAAGAACATGTTGCATGTAGTGTTTCATAGTCGAGTGGTTAATTTATTTAGTGCTCGATATGGGGCATGATGCTGCCCCCCCCCCCCCCCCATTGTGTCTCTGTTCTGAGAATCTGAGTAATTCTTTTAGACGATTTTAGGAAGTTACTTCGATAAGAGGAAAGTAGTGTGTTGAAGCATGGAGGAAATAATATGGTTAAAGTATAGGGGTTGGGTTGGAGGATGGTTACTCTCTGCCCCCATATGGTATAGGTAAAGAGCCCCGGACTCGAGCTCTGGTGTTTCTGATCAGCAGAGTGTGGGTTCGAGTCCCGGTCATGGCATTGTGTCCTTGAGCAAGATACTTTACCACAATTACTTTGTCATTCGGATGGCACATTAAGCTGTAGCTCCTGTGTACTTGGGATTGGTAGTGCACGTGAAAGAGCCCAGAACACTTATTGTGGAAGTGTAGGGTTAACCCCGGTATTCCGGTTCACATACATGTAGCAAGCACCCTTGTTTACAGGTTTCCTCAGGCTTGCAAGCTACAGTGATTAAGTACACTTATGAGGCATCTTTGTTTTCATTTCCAGAAATTTATCATAAAAGTCATAATAAACATTCAAAGCTAAAATTAGTCAAAACAAATCTGGATCTCAGATTTCAGGTGTACACACAAAATGGTCTTTGCATTTTTAGTGTGTTATATTGTGATCACTCAGGTGTCCGCACATCGTACTCAAGCAAGTGCATCGGAGAACTGATTGCCCGTTTCACAATGGATTAGTATTGACCATGAATGAGGTCTTCATTACAGCGTTAAATGAAGCGTACTCACAAAAATATTACGGGTACTTGTCTTGTCTTTGTGCATCCCACACCAGGCACACACCATTCATCCAGCTCAATCGATACATGGGTATCATATGAGCACTTTGTCAGTTTGTTTGCTTATCGAGGGATGAATTCAAAATTAACTGAGCAAAGGAAAATGAGGGCGAGCCTGAGAAGACAATTTTAATTGTATAATTTCAATGTACTGCCATACAACTATTGCCATAGCAACTATACAAATTTTTAATGACGTTCAGGTGCAATGCAGTCGGGATGTACATGTATACTGTGTAGACTCCTAGCACTCTGACGTCACACACAGCTTCTAGATACTATCTGCCCATGAGATGCTTGATCTGCCAGTTCGGGAGTCTAAATGCATACCATGTAAAGATGTGGTGCATCTCTAACTGTGTGTGCGTCACCTAAGAATGCACACTGCACAGTGGCACTAGAAATCTTACCTTCAAAAGTGCGCAACCACAATTTGGGTTTGCTCTTAATTTGTTAATTACTAGCTGGCAGGACCAGTTAACTTGTCATTTCACTAGTGCCCCAGTTTTGTCACCGGTCCATATTTAATATAAAGTAAGGATTCTTTTCAACACTGAACTAGCCAGGCGGACGACTTGCAGTGAATTTTGACTGGTCCTGAGGTTTTTTCCACTGGCATTTGGCCAGTGGACCACTGTAAAGGGAGAACCATGAGTTCATGTTTGCACTCATACAGTGTGTACGTATCACTGTCATCACTGTACATGCCATGTCACAATAAAGCAAGCTGTTTGATATTCTAGGGGCATTACAAAAATAAATCACTCGGTATGTTGGCATTTGGCATTTTGGAGAGAGGTGACCATAAACTACATTGCTTTTTTTGCCACCCTGAAGCCGTTGGCTGCAGATATTGAAATCTGAATTTTCCAGGTGACTTAAAATCAATCTGGTAATGGAAGCAAAGAATTTCCAAAAGCAACAACTGCTGTAACCCATTTTTCCTACATGTTCACCACTGTACATGTACTAAATCCTTACAGTTCCTGCTGCTCAAATGTAGGATTTGAACCGCCTCCAGCTAGTCTGGCTACAACCTGTGTACAATGTAGCCCATAGGCATGGTACACATGTAGGTCTAGTGGTAAGACATCTGCACCAAGGCAATGATGGGCAGTGGAGGCAATTGCCCCCATCTCCTCTGTGAAGTATCAGGCGTACATACTTCAAAGGTCGTAGGCCTATAGCACCGCAGGTGTGCAATTCGGGCTGAAATGGTGCACTGGACGCCATTTGAGTAAGCAACCTTTTTGATGCAACAATGTCATGAATGTAGGTCAGTGCAGACAATGAGCATTGCTATCAATGCTATAACAAAACATTTCATGTATAACAAATTAATGGCGTGTTCTTCAAGCTTTGGTTATTGCTGGGTTCTTCGGATGGGACGTGGAGCCGTTCGTCCCGTGTGTTGCGTAATGCCCATCAAAGAACCCGGTGCACTTGTCGTAAAGACAGAAAGAGAACGGGTATGCCCAAGTGTTCCTAGTTTGATCGGCAGCGTATTGCACCACAGCTCCTTTTAACCATTTCATAGTGCTGTACAGGAATTGGTCTCATACTTCAAAACGTAGCTCCGCATACCTTGCAGGAAAAATATTGAGCACTTTGATTGCCCATTGGTTGTGATAAAGTGCTACATGTATATAAGGACTGTGTATAATTATTTAAAACATTTGCTCACAGAAGTCGGCCCTACTTACTACACCTTTCTAACATTAGATAGAGCTCCAGTTGAATATCTTGCACCTTTTGGTGCTAATCAATCTTTGCTATACTTAACTACTTAGAGGTAAATAATATCAGTTGAGTAATAATTCTTACTCAACTGACATGACATGATTAAGGCTAAGAGTGCTTCTGTTTACCCTACAGTTAAGATTTATTGGCCGTACCCACGTCAAGGTTCATTTGCTTCTCAAGAGCAACTCCTTTTTTTCAATAACTTAACTCGATGGCACAGTGCACTTTGCATTCTTCAAGATTTCCATATATAAGACATACATTAATTCTCAAAAGTGAAAGTGCTAAAATGAGCTGGCCATATAAATGTGCAAGTTGTGCGTTTTCATCGAATGAAGTGACTGCACAAGACATTATTTGTCGTAAACAAAGCATTCTCCAGATTGATGTTTCCCTGGAACTACAGTATGTGGATGAATGGCATCTCGCCCACCAGGCCCCTACCATTCACTCACAGTTCCTTAGCAACCTGATGAAACACAAGATGATGCGGGGTTGCTATGCATCCTCTAGGCTTTCCCTTTTGTTGTTGAATTTTTGTGAAGCTTGAGTATTCACTCTATACAACGGATTGGTCTTGTTGTGTATCTGGTCTTGCATGCATTCTGATGATGGCCTAAATAATAAATGAATTGCAGGGTGTACTGCGATCAGCTTCCAAAATGATCAAATATCTACATTTACGTTCTTAATGGTAGGCTTATGGCAGGCCAGGGCTCGAATTTGGGTAAAAAAAACACAAGACTGCAGGGCTTGTAGCTCAAAACTCTTACTGGACCAGAAAATTTGTTACAAGACCAGAATCAAATTGAGAAGAACACTACCTACACAGTTTCACATTTGAGCTGGATTTTTTTGGAACAAGCATTAAGAGAAAATTTATCTATTTTTCCTATGGGTAATACTTCAATACTCAACAGAATTGAAAGAAATCTGTATTTATCAGTTTAAATGAAAATAATTCAGAGGTATTATTTAAAAAAAGAAGAAGACAAGACCGCCGGACTTGTACAGTCCTAAGTTAACTGGCCCGGTGCTAAAATCACTGGCCCCGGGCCTGCGGTCCAGTGTCAAATTCGAGCCCTGCTTATGGGTTGGTATTTGTCACCGTAAAGCTGATTTATTGGAAAAATTTCAAAGAAAGCCACAATAATTGTGTGAAAGTTTCAGCTGAATTCAGTCATGTCAGTGTGTACTTGCTAAGAAAACAGAGGGGAAAAAAACTGTCGCAGTATTTTCAAAGGAATGTCAAATCCATTCACATGTAGCAAGGTGACAGTGTTTCTCAGATTCAAATGTTTTGGGGTAAAAATTTATCCAAGCCATATTACATGTACATTCAAAGAGAATCCTTTCTCAAAATGGTTTATACCATGTATACCAGGAGCAGCTGCAGTGCTTCTCACCGAGTGAGTTTTTATGATTGTTATTTTTTTAAAGTAGTTATCAATATTGACCCTACCTTTAAGTGTTAAAACTATTTATTATTTTTTTTTAAGGAATTTTACCTTAAAAAGTGTCTTAAATGTGTATTTTTCTCATCACCGTTTGTTTTGAGTGTTCGTCTCAAAATATGTTTTTTATTTTATTTTAACCCTAACCCCCATTAGGGTCTCTCTACATACCCTGCCAAATACAACAGAATGCAACACAGTTGAAATGAACCATGCCAAATGCAACAAAATGCAACAAGGGATATTGTTGCAATGTGCAGGCATGCTGTTTGTGAAAGGACTGAGCAAGGGTGTTTGCCCGGCTAAATGCAACAGTATGCACATAAGTGTAGTGGTGACTTGTAACTGTTAACTGTTATTATACAGTCTTTTGAATATGATTTGAATTATGATTCTTACCTAATGTTACATCATACTTCTCAATACTTTTCCCATAAAAAATACTTTGAAATACCCATTATAAGTTGTTCAGATACAATAGAAGCACCCAAACCTATAGTCACTTCACTGCTAAATGCAACAAATTCAGTCAAAGAATGACATCTGAGTTGACTGCAAAATGCAAAAGATCACAACAACTATTACCATTTGGTGCATATTGTTGCATTTAGCATGGTTAGGGTTAATAGACCAAGGGTTTTACTCCTGAAATAAATCTCCACACGAGTGATCTTCTTTGTGATCTTCCAGTGATCTTCTTTGTAAAATAGTGTTTAAGTGTGCACCATCTTTTGTTGAAAACTAAATAGATGAAGCAAAATTGCTCTTCCAAATATCATTACGGCACACTTTTTGCACATTTTGTGTTCTTGAACTATTCCATAAACCGTTGCTGATGAAATTAATGTAGATGTTCATGTCCATTAAAGGCTTGGTATACTTTTGGTTACTGTCAAAGACCATTATCCTCACTTGGTGTATCCCAATTTACGCATCAAATATAAACAAACCTGTGAACATTTTGGCTCAATTTATCATCAAAGTTGCAAAAAAATAATGGAAGAAAGAAACACAGTTGTTGCAAAGAATTGTTTACTCTCAGATGCGTGAGAAAGGCTTGCTGCCTGAAGCCTTTCTCAGATTCATTTTTCCGGAGTGAAAAATCACCTCTTTCTGTAAAACTACATTACTTCAACGGGGTCGTTTCTAATGTTTTTATTATATCAACAGCTCTCCTGTGCATATTTCCAAGTAAGTTTTGATGGTCATTAACTTGTGGAGTAATTACCGAAAGTACACCCTGCCTCTAGTGTACATTATTATACCACACCTTTAAATTGCATATCCGTAATAGTCAGTGTGCTTTGTTTAAGATACAACCATATACTTGAACAAAACAATGTCATCCATTAGTGCTGGTAGTAATATGTGAGGGTGAAATATAGGTTATCAAAATAAAGTGCGCCTACATGTATGTTCGTTTAACTCTCAATAATTACATTGATCTGAAATTGCCGAACATGCTCACTGCCCTAAGCACCCATGGTTGCATCTCATCATGCACGTACATGTATGTACCCTAAATTGTTGCTTGTACGTATGGTTACATGGCCGTACGCTTTTTTTACATGTCCGTATAGAGTTTCACCGTACAGCAGGAGTGCCCTGCATACTCGTACATACAGTACGCATTCAGTGTATATACATGTGTAATAAACCCGTCTACTTGTGGATGCTAGACCGAGGGGGCGAGACGATCAGAGCACACTTTCTGCCGATGGGCAAGGTTAAACCCTTTCAGTCTTGGCCAGCAATCTAGACTCTGAGGGGAAGCTGAGACGTAATCAATAGATTTTCTTGAACTGTGGAGTAAACATATCTAGTTTTGTCAAAAGGCCGAGGAATTTTGGCCCATTTTTTTCCATTTTCCAAGTTGCCAACTCAGAACTGAAATGTGATTCTTTTACAACATTGAGGGTCAAATTTACAGATGCAACGTATATGAACTCTTTGTAGTACGATGTGACATCTACACACTTTCAGTATACTTGAGTGTGTATTTTGTGGTCCGTGTAAGTACAGTGTACCTTTAGGTACATACATGTAGAGGCCCGTGACCAGAAATTAAGATTTTTTTTTTTTGGAGGGGGGGAGGGGGGGGCAAATGTGACAGAAAAGATACATCAAAGCGTAGGCGCCGCCCGTCGCACAGCGACGTAGCAGGGAGGTGAAAAGTTTTTGAAAATGAAGGCCCAATTCAAGCTATTTGGTACATTTTTACGCTTATTTTTTTGTGAACACCATTTTTTATTTATTTATTTATTTATTTATTTTATTTTTATTTTATTTTTTTTGGGGGGGGGGTGGAAATGTTTTCATCCGTTTTATGATTTTGGGGGACTTTTATTTGTTTGTGTGGATTTGGTTGGGGGCGAACGCCCTGCACTGCATTGTGTGTATTTTTCCCCTGCAAAAACAAGGAGACAGGGTGGAATTTACCTGACTCTATGCATGTAACTCACCTCCAGCCCTCCCCCAAACTGACACAGCAACAAGAGCCGTGCATGCAGGTTTGCGTTTCCTTGGTTCCTTGGTTTGCGTTTCCAGGTTTCCTTGTTGAAAGCATTAACTTCCCTTCCATTTGGCTTTATCATGCAGCATCTAAAATGATACAAATTTCTTTTTCCAATGTACATGTACATTGTAACTGTGGTACAGAACAATTATGACTACACCCATTCAATCTACAGGATACAGACTGGCACCTTATCACCGGATAGGTTTTGTGGTCAAGTGGTTAAAGCATGTGGGTTAGAATGGGGAAGGTTGGGGGATAAATCAACCCTTAGTGCCTGGTGTTTTAAAAATGTCTTCCTCTTTTTTGTCTTGCAAGACTCGGAAAGCACTGAATATTCAATGCATCGTTCATGGTTGTGCCGGCAATGTTGCCAACTCTCCTTGATTCTGCAGAAAATTTCCTGAAAACAAACCAATCTTGTCATGTTCTGATGAACAAATTTGAAAATCTCTCTGATTATGGAAACTTTTTCCCTGTTATGTTGAACATAACTCCCTGATTGTTGTACAAAATCTCCCCGATTGGGAGATGCAAATGTTGTCAACTTTGAACTGGGATCACTGAACTGGGAACTGGTCAATAAGATGTTGAATACATCCATAAGTATGTAATGTGTATGGTACATGTACAGAAAACTGAAGTGTAAGTTTTAACCATTGTCAACCTGTATGAACGCATGCTTTAATATCCGGTTTAGACCGGAAGTAAAGGTCAAATTAGTGTCATCGCTGTGCAAAAGTTTGAGCTGGCTCAAAGATGTGCAACCAGATCAAAACATTGTGATTAAATGAGAAGTAGTTCTTTGGATATGATGTTTTGAATTTTGAACTTCCAGTGTGGAAAGAAAGTTGAGGTCAAATTGGGGTCATACATGTATGGGTAATTTGTATATTCTTTTTTCAAAGACCTTTCCGATGACGCATGAATTATAAAAATTCATTGCATGGGATAGTTATGATTTCTTGAAATATTGAACTTCGATTTAGTGTAATTTCACACCATGTGACGTCATCATGATGTTTGCACTTTTAGGTACATGTAGAATCTCAGGTCTATGCATGTGAGAAGTTTCAAGTCTCTGTGAGCATTGCTAGTAAGGGAAGTTTTGCCGAGAAGGTTCACTGAGAAGAAGAAGAAAGTGAAGACAAAATAAAAGTGGAACAATTTCAACGAGTTGTTCGTGTGGTGCCCAAACACATAAAAATACTATTACAAAGTCCTGGAGGATCTTTTGTTTTTAGCATCATCGAACCATGAAGAAAGTCAATTTTTTACGGAGTGGTTGTGATGGTTGCCATCACTCAGGTCTCCATTTTGTAGAGCTAATTTTTAACCAGAAAATATTGCTCGGCAATTTCCTGCTAAGCAAAAATAAGCAGGATACCAGTCAAGGATGGTACATCTGAGATTATATATTAGCTGGTAACCGTAATCTGGTGAGCATAACTTGGTAGTGTTAACTACTAGTGAGTTTAAGGATCTGTATGAATTCGAGCCTTGGTTAAAGGAAACTTGAACGAACCTGTAATAATAAAACATATTTTTTTAATAACCAAAGAGACTGAGTCTGCAATGTAGATGAAGATATTCCTCTTGATATTAATTTTTTTGTGTCCCCCCCCTGTTGTGATTGCCTGGAGCAATCTTTTCTCAAATGGCCATTACAGAGATGAAAGGTCCTCAAAATCACTTGGTTGCCAGGGTTACCTTCTGCCTGGGCGATTTAAGTCACAAGGTCAAATTAAATGGATTGTAGATAGTCTGGTGAATATGTGATGGTAACGTGGTGTTGTTCTACATGTGGGTTGCCTTTACCAGTTTCATTTCATTTCATTTTATAATTCTGGTTGTGAATTAAGGCAAGGTCTTTCAGAAAAGTGAGCTTAATCACTGTACTAGCCAAGAACCCCATGGAGAGGACAAAGGAAGTGTAGATTTAGATGTTTTAGATGTTTTAGATGTGGGAGGAAAACCCAAGAGAATTTTTCCAAGAGAGTTAAACCCATGCCATTGAGTAGGGACTGAAAAACCCAAATCCACATACTGCCCCCGGCAGGATTCAAACCAAGACATGTTTTTTTTGGGGGGGATGACTTATTATGAAATACCATGTGAGTCTGTGACTGCTGAGCAGATGGTGACAATTTACAGCTGTTAGACAGACCTTGTTGAATTAAAACTTACATGTTTCATCGATGGTCAGCCGACCATTGCTTAAAAATGATAACACATTGCATTTTTCTTTAGAATGAAACACTACCTGGCGAAACCATTTCACAGGAATAATGTGTACTTTCATTCAAGTAACTTTGAGGTACGTTTTCTTCCATGTCTGCAGATGATGCAATTTACCTTTAAGTACAAACTGATCCAATTAGTCAGGTGTTTACAATGGAATAGGCAATAATTGACATCTGTACTTGTGCTCATAATTTGGATCAAATAAATATTAGCAAGACGCTGTGCACTCTCCACAGCCCTTGCCAGGAATGATGCTGATGACTGATAGGGTCGCTACGGCGATGCATCTCTTAACAATACTCAGTGGTCTCGGGAGGATGAGATGTTGACATTCATGCTCTTGGATAAGAGGATGGAAGTGCCAAAGCCTTGTCCGATAAGTGGGATTTAACAGGGATACAATTCAATTCTTAATCAGTCAAAGCTACATGTACTGGCAACTTTGTCAGCGTACATGTACTCTGTCTTGGTATAGTTTGTGTGTTTTGCCCCTTGCATGCTTGCCGCACGTTGCGACTGTGCCGTGCTCACCATTTTAGGAGTCACCTGGTAAGCCTTTAAACGCGGCATCACCTAAAATCTGTACTTCACTTTAGAACACACAGGGACATTGACTCCCAAATTGGTGCAACTATGATTATTGTGATGAAGAAGCCAGGTGAATTCGCCGTATTTTTGACCACGTGAGGGCGTATGTGGATACATTTCACATGATGAAAAACAAGTAAACAAACAGGGTTTTTTCACTTTTGTATCGCTATTTTTTATGTATTTCTTCATTGGTGCAAGAAAACTACAAACAGGCAATTATAATAAGCTAAATCTGCTATTGTGATGCAAGACATTCCCTGATGACAGCGCCCTCATGCGGTCAAAAATATGGTCAATTGGGTCAATTTACCCATTTCACTGTATCAATACCTTTGAGTAAGATTATGTAAGTCTTTGTTGGGTGGTGGCTTTGGTTATGACTAATGGCTGCAGCAACAACTATTTTCTTGAGGATAGTTGAGGGATTGTAAGACAAAAAAAAGTCTTGTTTGCAACCCAAGTGTTCATGTTTGGCGTGTCGTGGCTGAGTGGTAAGGCAAACCAAGCTCAAGCTGTCCAATCAAATGACAAGAACGTGTGCGTGCTGTGTATAAAATGAACTGTTGACCTACACAGTGCTACAGACCTGGCCACTCCACCTGATGTCGTCACCCATCTTAAATCTTTGTTTCACCAACTTGGGACACCGATTTCCCAGTGTGTTACTCTTCCATCTGTAATTTAAGCAACACACACACACGCACACGCACGCACCTTATCCTTACGTATGCAATTTGACTCCCAAAGTTGCAGACCATGGGCAGACAGTAAGCCTTGTGACATCAGAGCAATCTCCATAAAAAACCAATGCTGCACGTTGTCTGTTGGATGAAGGTCCTTGCAGTTCCATTAGCTGACCTCAAGATGCCTACTGCATATAGAGAAGCGATTGACAATTACATCAAGTGGTACTTTTACTTTTAAAGTGAAGGTAAATTATTTTGATACAAAGCTTTGATTGATCTCAACAATAACAGATACATTTGCAGGTACATGTAACTTTGACAATTTCGTCATACAATGTAGGCCTAGATGCTAAAATAATGATATGAACAATATACATGTAATACAGAATTTGTAAAGCACCATCTACATGTATTTATGACCAAACGTATTCCGAGGTGCTGGAAAAAATACAAATTAAGACAAACATACACTACTTAGGTTATCAAAGTTTACAGAAAATGTTATTAAAGAGAACATTACATCCACAAAGCAGACTTGAAAATAATATAGCTAGTGTACATACTTGTACATTGTATACACAGTTTGTATAACGTCTATTTTATCCGTACAGAGATGCTACATGTATGTGCCAAGAACTGTATACTCAGTACTTGTCCTAGTCCTGAGATGCCTGGGGGGGGGGGAATGCACATAGGTTGCTCAGCTTGGATTTGAACCCACTACCTGACTACGCTTTATTCTTGAGCAGGAATTTCAAATTACAAGTACATGTAGTACCGATATCATGCATTTGGTGCTCGATATGGGGTATGGTGCAGCATTCTCTGTTAACAACATGAACAATGGTCCGCTGGCCGGACGCCAGTTAAATCACCAGAGGACCAGTCACAATTCACTCCAAGTGGTTCAGCTGGCTAGCTCATTGTTGGAGAGCATCCAATTTACATGTAATAAAGTATACATGTAGGTCATAGACAAGTGACAAAGCTGGGGACCAGTGGAATGCCAAGCTACATGTTTGTTGCCATTGATTGAATGCCACGATAATGATATTAACAATTAATGAGCTTATGAATTTTTATTGAGGTCATTCAAGATGGCGGTTTAGCGTTGTCCCGGAAACGTGCCGAGAAAATTGTCTAATTTCTGATGTTCCGAACATCATTTTATAAAGGAAACATGAATTTAACTGATTAATATAATGACACAAGACACAGGTGCGTGGTATTTTATTATATCCTGGCCGTATTTAATAGAGAAAACAACCGTTGAAAATTCTGGAAAAGTGAGGTGCAGAAAAACATTTGCACGGCAGTGTACATGTAAACTGGTCCTGCTGGATAGTCACTGAAAAAGTTAAGGGCAAACCCTGGGGTGTAACCTCCCCCCCCCCATTATGTTTTCATTGGGCGCTTGGTATCTCAGGAATTCTTAAGAAGGTTTTTTTTTGGGTGGGTGGGGGGCTGTGTTCCTCTTTGTACCAGAGGTATAGAGTAAAGTATAGAAATATTGGGGGGGGGGATATCCTCTGCCCCATATCAGGCATAATAATCGTACTATTACCATTTTTGTCTTATCGCTGGACGTGTATGGACTGAAGATAAAGAACAATAAGTACAATGTAGGCATCCGAATCAAGTTACCTCGGCACTGGCTATTGCTATGTTGGAGAATAAGAGTTTCCAGCCATAGCCATTAGTTCGGACACGGCCTACATGTAACTGTCATGTTTTGCCGAGGCACCAGACTATTTTTATTTCCTACTTGAGTTTTTGTCAGAATTAGCGACTGTGTTTGCGACTTTGATCACCACATGAATAAGCATTGAGGCATCTAGGATAATAATAATAGTAAGACTACTACTACTAATAATAGTAATAATGTGTTCTTCTAGTGCTTTATCACACCCCTAGGGGCACATCAAAGCGCTCATTATTTGTTTTTCATTAAGAGAAGCAGAGCTATGTTTTGAATTATGAGTTCCATTTTTGTAGCACCTTCTAATGGAATACAAGGTGCTGCGGCGCATTTAGCAGCCACTGCCAGAAACACTGGGGCAAACCTCTTCTCTTTGTGATAAGTGTAACTGGGTTCTTTTACGTGCAATACACAACACACGAACCTACGGCTTGATGTCCCATCCGAAGGACAAAGCAATAATTGTTAAGTGTCTTGCTTAAAGACACAAGTGTCAAGACTAGAACCCGAACCTACACTTTGCTAATCATAAACCCCAGGGCTTGAGTCCAGAGCATTTGACCACTCGGCAACGATACGCCATTTTCACACCCTTAGCATCAGTCACAGCTGAAGCCGCAGTCACCAATTCAAACATGGCCTTCATTAATTTGAATGGGTGAAAAATGAGATCTTTACTCAATGATTATCAAGGCAATTTCCTACTCCCAAGCAATGTACCTTGTACATGAATAGAATTTCTGGCCAAGACAAGTTTAATTTCCACCAGGTTGAATACAAAGTTAAACAGCAAAACGGGATCTGTCTTTCAACATTGAAGAGTACATTCTTTTCATCATAGTTATTTTTTACTTGTGGTTTGATTATTGTGATAATCATACCAATGTTGAGACCTTCTCCGTTCTAATTGGCATCAACTGTCCCCTCACTAGATGTTTCCTCTCAACAAAGCATCATTGATCGTCGTTAGCAGCCGGCATCCTGGCTACTCAGTTTACAAACCCTTGACTGTTCACGTCAGGTTCATCCTCTCGATATTAGATTGGCTGCTGTCAAATCCCTCGCAAACCTCGGGGGCAAAAATTACATCTTGAGATGAATGAAACCATTTGGAAAACACAAGCAAGTGATTCAAATGCATTAGTTTCTCAGGCTATTTGTGAACACTGGAATTTTATTTTTCTGATAACAATTTTTGTTGTTGTCTAAGAAAGACGCTGCATTTTGAAGGATTCAGTGTAACACTGTTTTGTATTTCAAAAAGAAAAAAGCATTTCTGTCATCTGTTTTCTTCATGTGATTATAGCTTTTAAGTGCACATAATCTACTTCAAAAGGAAAATTTATTTTTAAGAAAAAAATCAGAGATAATCCCCATATCATCTCAAAATTCAATTCAACCCCAAAATGTAAAAAAGAAAGAGAAAAATTACAAGGCTCTTGACATTTTACGGAAAGTTTTTCTGGGGATGTTTTTGTAAATATTCCTTAATTTTTATAAATAAATGTGCCTCTGTTGCCCCCCGGTCATTGCCTTGAAACATTCCAATAGAACTGTGCAATGACCTCATAGAGTTGCCCTTTACAAAGGAGAAAACGCCTTGGTGCTGTTGCTCTTTCAAGAACTAAGCATCCAGCATGCTTTGCTATTAAGAATCAGCAATAAAGGCTGACCATTTAAGTCTGACTGTCTTTCCGATGTTCCATGAAGTCTTCATGAACTCACACAGCAGTCTGTGAGAGGGAATTGTTTTTGTTTTCCTTTCTATAGTTTTAGACGTTATCGAGCCCCAATTTCTCGTAACACACGGACATGTGTATCCAATTAGTGAGAACAAAATCTTTAGAGATTGACAAATTAAATTGGCAAATATTGAAACAAGAGTTGCAATTATGACATCTTGTGGTTTGATTGCTTTAGCAAATACATATGTGTAAATGTTACACCTTCTAAAAGGTGAGTAGATACATACGGTACATAGTAAGCTTTTCTTTGTCAACAGAGGGGGCTATTGCAGTTAATGATCGGTGACAAGGACTTTTTTTGTCCTGTAGTTTAGGACAGGTTGATGAAATGACTGAATTTCATCAAGCGAGGGCACTATACACCAACACTAGTCCTTATTACAACCAACCATTATTGTGTTCTAATCAGCAAGTGTAGATTAGGAAGTGTTTTAATTCCATCTTGGGATTTATCAATGTCTGTCCTTACTCCAGGATCTTATTTTCTTAAGAGTTTTTAAATGTCAAAGTAAAGAAAATGATTCATCGTGGTCAGGTTGGGGAGAATGCTTTGTTTCCAAATCCTCTGAATGTATGTACTTCTTGTATGAAGTGATGAAGTTTAACAACTAGAATGTACAGGTTAAGCAAATACAAACGTATTGTATCATGAGCCTGGGTGTTCAGGGACTTCATTCTCTAGATACTGCCTGGACTCTCGGACAAACATTCAATTCCTCTGACATTTACCCAAGCTACATGTACATTACAAACACACTGTAGATGTACGTGACAATGAGGATGTTCAGGAGGCTTCACCCCTCAAACCAAACTAAGTGAGTGGCAGGTGAACTATCCATGAAACACCAAGGGGAGACTCAGTCTCCATGTACACATTTGTCACTACTTCTATCCATTTTTCTTTTCTGACTTGAGAAGCTGAAGCGCCTCAAGGGGCTTTATCCTCCACTGAAACTAGGAGCAGATAAAGTGCTCCATTTTGTTTCATTCACTTGTTACAGCAAAGTTCACCCGACCAAACAAGTCCCCAAAATGTTTGGATACAGGCAAGACTTGCAAAGTCTGTATGAATGGGAGACTCAGATTCTAGCCTAATGGGGCTCTGAATGGTCGGTAAAAGTGTACTTTATCTGTAACACACAATGTGTTTGAGAGGCCTTCATCCATTAGACACAGACGGGCGGGGAGGGGGGGGGGGGTGACACCAAGACCCAAGGGGGATACTTCTCAGTTTACTTATGGAGCAGCGAATCTTTTAGTATTTATCACCCAAAAATGCGACGGGGAAAAAAAAAATTACGGGGGAAAAAAAAAAAAGGAAAAAAAACACACATCGGAAAAATTTGCGACGAAGAAAATAAAATAAATAAATGCGACGGAAAAATATTATTGACCCCACAAACCTGATCTGTAAGGTGTGTGCCTTAGGGTCATGTCACACAAGACAATTTGCAGGCAACCGATTCCGGGCAATCTCTCAGAAGGAAAGGCATTCACATTTGAACGTTCACATAATTTTTCTTGGAGATTGTAAGACATTGTTTAAAAAATAACTCATGTGCAACCAAAGTGTTCCAATTGCATCACTGCAGCTGATTGCCTCCAAGTTGCCAGTAAAAGTTGCCCTATGTGACAAGGCCCTGTAGGTAAACACAAACTTGCTTTGCCCTATCAATTCTGAAGTGTCAGGACTGGTGTTTGATTTGAAAGTGTGTATGTCTTTGTTTGTCTTGTCTTACCTACTACTACTAGCTTTTACTTTTCTGGCTCCATCTCCAATTATCCTCTTGAGGATTGTTATATTGAATTTCTTATCTAAGAAGTGGGAATCACTGTCTTGAAATGAAATGAAATGAATGCAGATGTATTAATGTAGTGCTGTAAAACATATGCCTGGGTTTTGTGTTCCACTCGGTTTCAAGTCAGTGTTTATTAAGAGTGTGCACAATGCATGGGGTTATTGAGCATTGAGAATGCCACTACATTGTCATTAGGAAACCCCGTATGAACCTGCATATTGCATGAGCACTACACACAAAAACTCCAGCATCGCATTGAATCCAAAATTAATGTGAAAGTCATCATGCCTTTGGAACAATCTTCCTCCTGCCATTAGGGAATCTGTTCGTTTATCTCTATTTCATAAAGCTCTTAAGACTCACCTCTATCCATGTTAATTTCAACCTTGTGTGCTATGATCTTGATGATTATTAGCGCCTTCTTCTTCTTCTTCTTTGTACATACCGACTCAATTACATGAGCAAAATTGTACTTAGTAAGTGCGCATGGGTTGGCTCGAAAATGACGAGACATGAAAGCAATAATTTACAGTGCAGTTAAAAAAAGAAATTGGAATTGTTATGTTGCATTTCAGGCCATGTTTGTTTCATTTTGAAGGGGACACCAGTTAGATGCACTGTATGATCGTACAGTTACATGTACATGTACATACACCTTGAGGCATCTAACTCATAATGCAAGAATTCTCTTCCCCTGCGCGGAACTCATTTCATTGTCTCCATAATTGATGCTTTCATTTGAAAAATCTACGGACAGGCCGTGTGCAATTCCAAATGCCCTCAATCTCTTTGGAGATTTTTGTTTGTGGTTGAAGTGTTCAAAATAACTGCAAGAAAATCGATTGGTTTTGAGTTGACTGTTCCTCAATTTGAATTGTGTCAGTAAAACATTACACACAAAGTGTGGACCTGAGAACAAAAGAGGTCCACACGATGTAGGGACTTGAAACACTGCGTGGACGTACACATTTCCACTCAGTGTTTTTTACTGTGCTGAAGAATATGATTTTCTTAAGTGTACAGAACGAAATACTGTTCACAGTGTATGCAACACAGAGCTAATTGCTTCTGTAACATCAAGTGATAAACCACAAGGAAAATTGACTGGGTAATTTTTAAACCATTTGGGTTTGAACAAAGAAGAATTGACTGGAGCGGGACTTGAACCAACGACCTCCGGATTAACGTACCGGCGCTCTACCAACTGAGCTGTCCAGCCCTATGTTGGCGGTCTCCCTATTAGTCAACATCTTATCACTAACAGATTTGCCCTGGTGTTTTTGGCAACGGCTGCTGAGTGCACCACCGCATCTTGTAAATCGTAATACATAAATAGGTTTTGTATAGTTCAATAATATTTAAAAACAAAACAAAATTTGTCACCTTTTTTCAAGCACCTTGAGCATCTTATTGGAACTTACATGAACTTTGGAAGACTACATTATTACTATTACTATTACTGTAACCGTGCCTTATCATGGGGATAGTGCCTGAATCAATTTGGAGGCATATATGTGGAAGATTTAATCTCCGTAAGACAGACCAACCACGAAGCAGGTGCATTGAAGCTCAGCCTCTCTGTATTGCCTCTAGGAGTGTGCAACTGAATTAGTATGGATCAGATCTGCAGCTTTGCTTAACCATGGGGTTGTCCGTCTTGAGTTCACAGAAATGGACTTTTACTATACTCACTTGATGGGGGTATGCATACACTGTGGTACTAGCTCACTCAATATGGGGTATGCATATATGCAATATACTTTACTCACTCAACGGGATATACATGGTGTACATTGTATGCTATACTCACTTGATGGGGATATGGATACGCAGTGTTTTAAGCTCACTCGATGGAGGTATACATGTACCCAGTACATGATGAACATTGTATGATTTCTATAGTCACTCAATTGGGATAGACACAATGTTTGTACTGTACATGTACACTACATGTACACCTATATTTGTATACTTACTGGGGGTGCAAGTTGTATCAGTGAGATTTGGGCAGCACTACATCCACTCTGATGGTATTACCATTACATTGGTATTGTTTGTACATGTGCATATTTTTACACTGTTCATATATATGTACATTTTGTACTTGCAAGTGTTGTAATGGAGTGGCAACCCATTTTTTTACTATAAATACATGTACCAAATAGACACAGAAACTCATCCACCTCACAGTCTGGGAGAAAAAAAAAACCCAAAACCCAAAACCAACAACAAAAACCATTCACAACAATGTGGACGACTCCATGTAGACACCAAACCTAGTCCACCATGTCATGACATCATGTCATGACTTTGCCTCATTTCGACTAATTCGCAGGGAATGGTTATTTTGGAAATGAGGGAAGCCTCTGAAGCATCCTATACTTATCCATATAGGACTCCTGTTTTAAATTTTGGAGCCTCGCATCAGTATACATGGCAAGATTCCACCAGTATAATGACAAAGATTAGTGTATGCGGTATGAAGTAGTAAAAATTATGACCCCACATAAAATCTATTCAGTTATTGATTTATTCATTGGAATATCTTTGTGACTTTAGAGTAAGTCTGGTGCTTTATTGCCTGGGTTTTATAGTGGTGTTTTATTACCAACATTTTATGGCGTTATAAAGACACAAATTGATAACATAAATAAAAATTATTCTTTAATTTGTAATATGAATTTTCTGGCTCCTGAAATATGACTATAGTCTCTCAAACCAACTCTGAACCTTGCATGCATTTAGGGGTGAAAAAGTAAAGTAAGGTCTGTCCCAAGCCAATATGGCTCATCAGGCCATGGTTTCGTTGGCTGTAAACAACAGAATATTTATACTCCCCTGAAACAGGATCCCAGTACATCGCAAGTACCCCCCAGCTATCACTGGTACCCATTTGTACTCCTGGGTGGAAAGAAGCAATTATATCAGAGTGCCTTGCTTAAGAACACGAATGTTGCAATTGACAGGGCCAGGATTTGAACCCACGTTCCGTAAATTACAAAACATGAGTCCATAGCCCCAGACCGCTCAGCCACGACACCCCATTAGTTTTTACTAAAACCGTGCCTTTTGTCTTTCAAAGAAGTTTCTTATTAAAGAATCTGATAATTTCAGATGGATCTCAAGTCTTAACAATGTTGAAGGTGATTCCGTCCCGCAAGTCCAATTTTTGTTGACTTAAATCATCAAAGAAAAATAAGCTGAACATTTCCTATGGATGTCTGATAATCGTTAGAGCTATTTTGTGTGTGAAATGGGTGTGGCTGAGTGAAATTAGAGAGGAATGCAAATTAAGCAGCTGGTAACTTTAGGTTAGCCTCAAAGTTTTCCTGGGGTTATCTACGGTTCAACCTCAAGTTATCTGGAGTTACCACTTTTTTTAATTGCAAAAAAAAAAAACTCCTGTTGATTCCTCCCCAGCAGAGTCTGTCTACAAAGATTAAATGACAACAAAACACGCACAAACAGGTATACTTGTGTAACAGAAACTTTCAATTGCCAAAAGAAATGAAAAAAGAGAGGGGTAGAAAGCAAACAGGGGATGAACAGGGATGAACAATGAAGGAGACAAGGGGTCGAATAGGGTGAATGGGCTTTTCTTAATTCTGCTTTTCTCCATTACTGGCCTGATACTGTGCTTTTAAGGGGGCAATCTACGTGCTCATTACGACTTTAATATCTACTGCAGCATTTCAAAAGGCACCAAATTGGTACCTTTCAAAATGCTCCATTAGAGATTGAAATTTCACATGTGCAGGTGCCCTTTATTAAGTAACCATGGTAACAGCTGACAATACAAGAACAAATCATCAGGCCAGCAATTACACAATTTACTTGCCACACTTGTGATGAGGACTGGGCACGCATTGGTGCAACTGCAGCAACACAAAGTGATAATGAGTTACCTTGCATAATGTGGGCACACTACAAAATACAGTAAGTGTTGCAAACAGATCATGAGGTGTCGTTGACTCAGTGTGTTTGCAGAAGACAATTAAAAACCAAGACACCCGCCACGCTTCTACTTGTGTATGGATAATACACAGGTGTGGCGTGTCGTGTCCGAGAAGTCTACTACGTTCAACAACAGTTCTGACTGCTGAATTATTGGACGGTGGCTTCATTTCCTGACACTTGTGTTGTTAAGCAAAGCATTTAATCATAAAGCTTCTTATAACCCAGGTGAAGAAACGGGAGCCTGGGAGGACTGAGACAGTGTTGTGTTGGATTATAACCCCTTAGCACTAATTTAAGCAGCTTGAGCTTTGAGGTTGTATCCTCCTCCAGGGACTTGAGAAAGCTCTAAGGATGCTCTATTATGTATGCCTCATGAGCAGGGATAATAATGTTGTTGAGCACCTTGATCCTCAGTAGCTCTACTAGTATCAACATTTAACAGTGGTTCGATGGCCAAATGCTTGTTAAAACACCTGAGGACCAGCCTGAATTCTCTCAAGTGGTGTGGCTGGCTAGCTCAGACGCATAATAATAATAATAATAATAGTAACAAAAATAACATGTTCTTATGTAGCGCATTTTACAATATCGTATCAATGCGCTTTACTTTAAGTGCCCTGGTCAATGGGCCAATAACATTCCTTTTTATTCTTTCTCAGCTCCCTGGGGAGTATACAGCCCCGAGCTGCTGTGGCGCTCCGAAGGCTTTTCAAACACAATATCAACCTCTACCCTCGCGGGGACCCATTTATACTCCTGGGTGAAGAGACAACCTCTACCCTCGCGGGGACCCATTTATACTCCTGGGTGAAGAGACAACCTCTACCCTCGCGGGGACCCATTTATACTCCTGGGTGAAGAGAAGCAATTATAGTAAAGCATCTTGCTCAAGAACATAAGTGTCATGACCGGGATCCAAGTCCGCACCCCGATGAAGTAACTAACACAACAGGAAATATGAGGTAGCTGGGCAGACTAGTGGAATGACAAGCTGACTGGTTGCACTGGCTAGTCACTGAAAAAGTTAAAAGCAAAGCCTGAATATTCATTATAAGCGCTATATAATAACAAAGTATTTTTTATTTAAAGGCATTGCAAACTGAAAAACTCTTCAAAATCTAGTGCTGACATTTTCCTTTTTTCCCCAATAAAATCTGTGAAATCCCCGTCTTGCATGTATCATCATTAATTTTTCAGGTTTTAATTTGATACATGTATTCCAGGCAAATTATACTTAATGGGAGTTTCATTGCAATCTCCTGGGATATGAGACAGATACTACATGCAGTAGTTTGCGCCATCAGCCACGTTGCACCTGATGTAACTAACTCAGGCTACACTCAGTTTACGTCACCACCATGTGTAGTCATAGCTCTTTGCCTGTCAAAATATTTGTCCCCACATTAAATGCCGCTCTCCCAGTGAAAACACAATCAGGGACCATTCCACAAAAATATGCCATAGCTAAAAAGAAATCCTTCCATTCACACTTTCCAAAAATACTCGCAAAAACAACCTGTCTCCTAATCCGGGATATATTTAACTGGCTTGTTTTTTTTCCTTCTTCTCTCGTCTCGACTCGTGCCAAGCGCAACCGTTTCCCGCTCTAATATGATTTGCCAGAACCAAACCCTACCAGGATATTTTTTCCCGTGTTTTTGTGACGTCAAGATAGCTTGATTGGTAATGCAATACAGTGCTACTGTTGCCTGGCCGTCAATGCATGAAGCCCCCTAGTGTATTGCGATGATCTGGCACTGCTTGGGGCTTTAATAACAGTTGATAATTTGTCAATACTTGAAACTTCATGAAAAGATTGAAAGGATGGATGGATTAGCGTTAACCAGACAGTCTGGTTTCCTCACAGGAAAACATGTTTTGTTCCTTTATCTAAGTATTGTTAAGTCATTGATCTTTTCAGCTGATTGCAAATCTTTCAAGGGGTATACAGTTTCCACCGTAGATCTTTATTAAAATAATCATGTAATAATGGATGTTTTTATTGCGCAGCAGACTGTCCAAGTCTCGCACCTACATGTATCAAAGAATAAGAAAACATTTGAAACGAAGACTTTATTAAAATATGTCATGTCTTTCAGTTCCCTCCCCTTTAAAAAGGAATGTACCTAATTCCACTAAGCAAGATTACAGGTACATGTACCTTACAATGTAGTTTGCCAAGTAAGATGGTGTGGATAAAAATGTCTCATAAAAGTTGTATTTGAAGTAGTTCTTCTCAGACATGTTAGAGTCTCAAAAACTATGAGGAAGAATAAATACTTCTTCAGATCAGCCGACAAACCAATTATATACAACTTGATTTCTCATCATTGAAGCTCAAGCAATCTGTGGCTGCAGACGCTGTGTTTGCCGGTACCAGTCATGCCAGTACCAGTCATGCCAGTACATGTACATGCACTACAGATGCATATAAAAATGGAAGAATATTTTGTCGGTTTCCAGGAAGAATTTTATAAGTTTACCATGTTTTCCTACTTAAATTATTATTTTTTTAAATACGTGCTGATGTTCCACCATTGTTCTCCCTTGGCGCCACACGATAGTAAAGTCGGCCATCTTTACTGGCAAAAAAATAATTGTTCAAAGGCACAACTATGCTTTTTGTGCTAATACCGCGTCTGGCATGTATGAGTTTTATCAATTTCCTTGCTTGATTGGGCTGCGAAGAAAACAATAGACTGCTGGCCTGAAGCCAACAGCCAAGTTGCCCGTAAAAATGGTGTGTGTGTCGGAAACTATCTGTACATGCACACTGTGTAGTCACAGCATAGAGCAAGGACTGTAATTAGTGCTGGCGTTAACAACAGCTGTTTTACAATGTCGGTAACACTCATAGAATCTTTGAAGTCCTTTCAGTCGAAACTCCATCTCTGTCCTTCCTCTATGGTCACAGTACATGTAGTGAACAGTAGTTATTTTTCTTTTGTATGATTCCTAACACATTTAATATTCACAAAGGCTTTATTTTATGTACCACATGTACATCCTACAACCATTTTCATGGATCACAGTTGAGCAGTACCAGTACCTTCATGACCTCGCTATTGTTAGACTTGTTGAGATCATTGAATGAAATTTCTTTTACTGTTGTTAACCACCCATTGGAAATTGTTTTGTACACATCTAATCTAAAGCTCAGTTATACATGGACTGTCCAACCCTGTAAGGCTTCCAAAGGTTATCATCACTGCATTCATGAATGAGTAGCTCCTTTTTCATGACCCCTGGATGGTCCATTTCAGCCTCATTCAATGCGCATACTACTTGTGTACTATACAGTAAACCCTCAATGTTAATGCCATCATCATTAATAGTAATAGCACACACTGTGACACGTCTACCAACTCGGCGGCTGCACTGGAGTCTAGCAGCTCAGCTCATCCTGCTGGCTATATGTCCAGCGTGCAGCCGTGCCTTGTAAATATTTGAGTGCTGGGAACGTGCGTAGTGACAGTGCAGCGTCCGTACCACACACACACACACACACAAGACAAATTAAGAGCATCGTTGAGCTTTCGCCACCATGGACGGGACGGCATTCCGTAAACACATGGCTAAGATTTACGGTCAGTGAATAATTATTTAGTTGTCACATCAGTGTCATTTTATATTTATTGCCAGCTAAATTGATTTCCTGTTTTTTGTTTCATTTTTGTTTATTTTTGTATATATACTTTTTTATTCATGACGCCTGTGTAGAAATGATTATGTCATTGGAGAAATTAATTTGGCATCTTGATAGACTGTGGATGATTTGGTGTTAGAGTGATGCTACCTTGACACTTTCATATTGGCCTGTTACATGCTGGAAATTGTAGTACTACTCCGATTGAGTTATATTGATATATCCCATTGAGGATTACACCAATTTCCCCCGGTTGGGGTAGCAAGTTGGAAATGGTTTGCTCCTGGTGATACACTGTGTGATATGTGATTGCAATGCATCAACATTGCAAGTGTTGCATTGGATGAATCCACAGGGACGTGGGATTATTCTTCTGATTGAGGTATATAAATATACCCATTGGGAGTTATTTTATATACCAATTGGGAGATATAAATGTACCCATTTGGGATATGAATGTTTCCATTGGGCAATACAAATGTACCCATTTGGGGAATAAGATGACAAATTGAGCTTGAGGTATCTACCAATACATATTGTAGCAAATTGAAGAATGGATCCTATCGCATGGTGGCCCATTCATGGCTGATATTTTGTCCTTGTAAGTGTTTTTACCTTAGGGCACATGCATGAAGGAACCGGATATTTCTACTGGAATATTTTAAGGGGCATCAAGGCAATGTCTAGGGGGCCTTGATGCGATTACTGCCATGAAGCACCAGGCATGGTAAATGTCGTTATGTATACACCCACCCCCACACGTGTGTCTACATTTCCCTCATTTTTTACTTGTTTACCGTAATGACAGAAGTTTATGACCCTTACACAATCCTCCCCCACCCCTAATGAATGAAATATCATTGCCATGAAGTCCTGCTGATCAGTAAGTTATTTTTTAATGACAAATTGAAGGCAATTTGGAGGCCTGTATGGAGCTCAGGTGTGGGCAAGGACATTAAAAGTCTCTGTTCCTCCCACACATATAGTGTCTGTTGACAAACATCACTTTCCAACAAATTCATCAACAAATTCAGTTTAGGAAGGGGGAATATCTACTGTAACTTGTTATCTTTTATTTATTTATTTCTTCTTTACCGTGGGGAGACCTCTCAGTGAAACACACTGTTTTTCAGAGGTGCCCAGCTCAGTATTTTTTTCCCTGCAAGGTATGTGGAGCTGTGTTTTTGAAGTATGAGACCTATTCCTTTATAGCACCATGTAGTGGTTTACGAGGTGCTGTGGCGCAATATGCAGTCAATCAAACCAGGAACACCGGGGCGGACCCCTTCTCTTTGCAAAAAGTGCTCTGGGTTCTTTTACGTGCATTACACAACACACAGGACCAACGGCTTTACGCCCCATCCGAAGGACGAAGCAATCATGGTTAAGTGTCTTGCTTAAGGACACAAGTGTCACGACCGGGACTCGAACCCACACTCTGCTGATCAGAAACACCAGAGCTTGAGTCCGGTGCTCTTATCCGCTCGGCCACGACAGGCCACTGGGAGATTGGGAGATTGTCCGGTTAAGACTTTTTCTCTTTTAGCTAAGAATATATATGCGCTCTTTCAGGCCTGATGCTTCTCTCTTAAAAGGGCAAGGGCACCAAGGCGTTTTCTCTTTTGTGAAGAGCATCCCTGTAAGGAAATTGCAAATTAATATCGGAACATTTCACGGCAATGATCAGGTGCAACGGAGGCAATGGCCTCCGTTGACTCCATGAAGCATGACACCTGCACTTTAACTAGAATAAAAAAAGCTATGCAGAACGGAAATTCTGGGGAAAAAAAACACTGTCCAAGAGGTGGCAATAGACTGTGCAGAAGTTTCACATGACCCTTTCACAATCCTCCCCCATTGAACTACCGGGACAAAGTCAGTCTCGACCATATTGAGCTTGATGTACGTGCGATTCTGTTCTTCAGTTACTTTAGTTTAACATAGTTTATGGCCATAAAAATTCTAATGTTGGAAAGTGCTATTTAGAAAAACACTTAACCCCTCTTTCCGTTGTAAACAAGTAAGATTTTTGTTCAACTGATGCGCATGTTATACCAAAGCTATTTATTGGTCGCACAAAGTCTGGCATGATTGGCAAATGGGGTTACTTAAGAATAAGCATTATCGTCCCAATATTTAATTTTGTTTCAATTTTAATTTTCAATAAATTAGTTGTACTATGAAAACTGAAATTGTATTTATAACAAAATGCTATGGGTATTTTATATTTTCAAGGATTTTGTATAAATAGATTTTGTAAAGGAGATTGGATTTCAAGAAAATGTTGTTTACGTTCGAGTTGTTTTCTCGTTTCTGATACACAGGGACTTGCACGTTAACTTACACTGGACATGTTTTAATACAATTTGTTCTTTTTCTCTTTTAGATAGGCCTAGTCATTGTTTGGAACACTACAAACACCTGTTGCCAGTGCTAAAAAAAATTAATAATACAATAATAATAATAGTAACGAAAATAATAATACAAATTTTTATTTTTATGTGCTTCAAGTTTCAGGGTTTAATAGGTCTTTGTTTTACTCTTATCTTTTATCAAAACTATTGTGATGAAATTTTACTGGAACTTTACTATACATGATGTTTAAAACTTTGCATGATGTAGATTATTTAGACACATGTAAACTTGTGGGAACAACCATGTGTAAATCTCTTTGGGAATGTTGGCTCTGGTTTGGTCTCAATGTTCAAACAGTCTACTTTGAGAAGATAGAATTGTTAGAAATACCGTGAATCATTATTGATGTACTTCAGGAAAGTACAAATTAGAAAACAAATTATGTAACCTGGAGGTAAATCTTTCAGTGGAAGAGCAGGATTTTCTCAAACTTTTCTTGAGCCTTCAGATTTTCTTGAAAGAAGAAAAGCAATCTCCAAAGGAAGACAGAAATAGTCCATGTTGTATTGAAACCTGTAGGTTTGACATTTACAGATGTTGTCAATGTGCTTTATACCTACATTATTTCCCTATTGGCTTCTCACCAGATTCTCTTTGACCAAACTTTGTGGAAACGTTTTTAATTTTGACTGAAAAGAAGGATGCAAGTTTGATTTGGTTTTAAGTCAGTAACTCCTCAGTGCATGATTTGAAACCTTATTGCACAAGGCCCCCTTATGGATTTTCTACTCCCTGCCAGCAATACATCAATTGTGATAAATTTACAATTGTTGCTTCAGACATGGTAGTCTAAATGTCTATGTCAAATTTATTTGGTTTGAGTCCAAATTCCAGCCTGAATGTCTGAATTAAAATGTTCAACTTCTTCAGTTGTATGCTTGCCTGGAGAACAAGCCACTCCATTACAGGGCCCAATTTCATAGAACTGCTTAAGCACAAAAATTTGCTAAGCACAATAAAATTTTGCTTAGCAGAATAAGGTTACCAGCTAAACTACCATGTCACATGTACAATTTGTAACTGGTATCCTGCTCATTTCTGCTCAGCAGGAAATTGTTAAGCATTATTTTCTGCTTAGGCAGCTCTATGAAATTGGGCCCAGATTGTAAGGCTGTGATTTCCTGCATGGTGTGCTTAAATCAAATGCTACAAGCAAAAACAAGACATCCTTTGTCTGCCTTGAGATCGTTAGTTGTTTACTCTAATAGTTATTTATTTATTTATTTATTTGTTTTATTGTTTGTTCCAATGTACCATACAATTATTTCAAACTGAGCTTCCTGAGTGGAAAGTCATTTCAATTTGAATGCATATCATAACTGGGCAGCTGTTGTGCACAGATGGCGTCTCTTTTGAATTTACAATAAAACTGAAAGCTCTACTTTGTGTATAATGGAACTCGGTGAAACGTTTTCAATATTTTCTCATAGAAGTCAGCTTTGCTGAATACATTTACAATGAAATTTATCTAAATGACTTTGTTACCTCAGCGTTGATTAAAAAAATAGAAAGAAGTTTTCCTTTATATGTTTATCAACCAAGCCTTAATTGTTCAAACATAATGAAGGAAACATGTGCAAAGCTCAGACTAGTTTAAGTACATTTTTTTTTTTCGGAACAGAAATTATTTCCCACCCTTCAATTTTTTTTTTTTCACTTCAGATTTATAATTTTAAGCTAAATTTTTGGGAGAAATCAGCCTAAAAAAAGGTTCCTTGACATCTCAAACATTGCAGATTGAGGCCACTATCAGCATTAAAATACTAAATTTATTGTATAAAAACCCAGACAATTGGGTTTTGTTTACACACTCAGCACCATACCCTATCTTAGAGTCAGTTTGTGACATGGGTATCTATTGATTTTGTGTGAAGGTCAAGTCCAGACCAGCCAGCACCTGGTCTCCTTGGAAATAATTACAGTGAAGTTGGGCAGTACAGCACTACTAATTATTCACTCAGTCCCAGCGCCTCATCCAGAGACGCTGGGATGCGCTGATGTATGCGCATTGGACCATTCTCTCGACCCCTGGTCACCTCTCCCTGTTTATCAAAGAATCTACTGTCAATAACAATGCTCTAATTTTGAAATCATTGTAAATAATTATCATCTTTCTTTGCCTTAAAACAAGGCCTCGATCGCAAAAACCTTCTTTCCCGTGTTTAAAAAGATTGTTTGCATTATCCATGCATGGAGCTTCCATGCACAATCCTTCCCATCATGCATCACTACATCCTGTGAGCAAGAATTTGTACAAGCTCATCAGCCAATCCCAGCGGTCTTAGATGAGACTGAATGGGCAGGGCGTACAGCTGTGTCTAATTCTGCAATTAAGCATGTAGGAGCTTTACATGATGGAAGGGTGGGCCTATTATAACTTCAGAATTTCTCAAATTTCTATTGAAGGTGTCACTTTCCACTCTGAGTAGTTCTCTCCTCATTGAGGGCCTGTTGGCATCAGTCCATTTGAGCACTGTGCCCTCTGCATTTGCATGACAATTGTTTCTCTAAGTGGAATCTTTACAGTTGTCCAGTCAAGCCAAGTCCAGAAATTAATTTGTTAAATTTGTTTTATTCACGCATTTGCACCAATATTGATGCATTCATTGAACATGTCAGTAAGGAATAAATTAAACATAGAAGCGTACACATGTACATGTAGGTGTAAATGCACATACGTTGTCTCTGTTAAATTGTAATGTTTGCTTATTATGGAATCAGCTAGGGTCCTGTTTGACAGTTATGACATTCTGGTTCTACAAAATCCAGGTTCTCCTTTGTAACTACATATTTTGTATGTTTGTGTGCTGATAAAATATAGCCACATATGTAAAAGGACTGTCTTTGTAGGTTAACATTTCCATTTCTACACATTTATCTTTGAGAATGACAACCCAAAACACAGATACTTATTTTCCTCTGTCTCTATATTTTTTAGTTGCAAACATTTTGTAGACTTTGAGGTCGGTCACGATTGTACGCTGTATCGCTCTATGGCTGTATCTACTTGTTATGCTCAAAATGCATTCTTTGATTAGGCCTCACCCTTGCCAGAAAACACACCCCGAAATCATCACATTTTAAGATGTTGACTCTGGGGGGAAAATAATTGAGTAAGATGGATGATGGGAACCTGTCATTTCCATGGTAACCATAGATTGCCCTCGAAGATGGTACAAAAGACTGCTTACTCGCCGGTGGTTTATGTTGACATTACCCAAGCCAGGGCTATATGTCTTGTTGGGTCAATGTGGTTATCAAGCACCGAGAAGCAGTCTGTGCTAACTGATGGAATTTCTGTGTTGCCATGGTAACATGAGAGCAAAAAAAAAGAAAGCATGAAAGGCTTAAATGCAGCAAGATTTTCTGATACGATGTTTGCCGTGGCCCAAATCCATTTCTCAGCCCAAGGTTGTTTTGTCGGGAAACAATATGTGAAATATTATTTAGTGCATATATTTTCTTACAGTAGTGGGAAGGGTAGAATCACATGAGATATGACGTAAATCAGGATCGAAGCCTCTACAGTTTTTGGGCCAAGAATAAGCTTGCCTTATGCATTTCTTTCAGAACTTTAACATTCAGAATGTCTACTTCTGGCAGTAGGCAAATGAAATTAAAGTGGAGAAATTCAAGAAAGATAAAGTACTGGATTGGTATTTCTCAGAGGAGAAAAACAATTGCCAATTTTTCATTGGAAAGTGCACTGATTGTAAAGCTCACATTAATCTTTCAGCGGAGTGTTTCTGTCTTTTTTCTCTCTTTTTTCCCCCCCTTTTTTTTTGCTGCCAACATTGAGAAAAAGATGTATGAAGATCAACATAATAACCTTCGTCAAACCTTAATAAATTGGGTTTGAACAAAGAAAAACTGACTGGAGGGGGACTTGAACCAACGACCTCTGGATTAAAGTACTGGCGCCCGTACGTTAATCCGGAAGTCGTTGGTTCAAGTCCCCCTCCAGTCAAGTTTTCTTTGTTCAAACCCAATTTATTAACAAAATACATGTAGCCCAGTTAGTTTCCCTTGTGGTTTATTATTTGATACATCCTAATATACAAAGGATCAATTTAAGACCTCGCTTTCTTGTAAAAGTGACATCATTTGAGATGATGTAACGCATACACACATAGAGTATACATCGGAAATGGAGTCAACAACTTTATTCACTTACATAGAGGGCTTACAAATGTATGCATTTCAGATTAGTAGCAATTACAAGTCCTGTCTTATCATTAGAGGTGTCATCCTGTGGTGCTTGGTACATTAAATTGTACCTCTAACTCAATACTTTGTCAAATGATTGGAGAAAAATAGTATTAGCTGTTGCAAACTGCTTACGAACCAAAATAACATACGGTGTAAATGCAAATAAAAATAGTTAGGGGCCTAACATTTCGAGCCTATAGCAGAGTCTTTCTGGAAGGCTAAATGACAACACACAACATGTATGCTGGTGTAGCCAAAGCAATCAAGTGGAAATGGGTAATAAAAATGAAAGCACACAGAGAAAGCTGGGATGAACAAAGAGGAGGGTAACAAAAATGAGGGTTGGGGGAAGTGACTGGGAGGTTAAAGTGAGGCTATTTATAGCCTTGTGTTGTAAGGGTAGATTTTTGAAATAATAGTTTTTGATATAATCGTACCTTGTTCGTTTGTCCAAATGAGGCAAGATCATGTAAGGGCGGACAAGGATGTTGTCTACATGGAGTCATCCACATTATTAAAAAAGGGGTTCTTTATAAATTAATAGCGTGGACGGCTCCATGGTAGACACCAGGTTGTGTGAGCGGAAAAAAGAAAAAAAGGTGTTTACACGAAAACGAAGCCTCTAAATTAATGGACAACTCCATGTAGACATCAGCCTTGTCCGCCCTTAAACAACCTTACGTCATTTGGACAAACGAGCTGGGACTGATGATTTTGCAAACTACGCTGGGATGCAAAAATGTCTGATATTCTTATGGGACTTTTGTATTAAAGCTTTGAGCAATGGAGCAGTTTACATAATAATAATAATAATAATAATAATAATAATCGATTCTTATATAGCGCTTTATCACAGCCCGAGGGGCGTATCAAAGCGCTTCTGACATTATTACCCCTGGTCACTGGGCCATATATTTCTTTCCTTAAACCATCTCAGCTCCCTGGGGAGTATACAGCCGGTGCTGCGAGTTTACCGCGCTCCAAGCTAATCATTCACATCAACCATCTCTGCCCTCACAGGTACCCATTTTACCCCTGGGTGGAGAGAAGCAATTATGGTTAAGTGTCTTGCTCAAGGACACAAGTGCCACGACCGGGATTCGAACCCACATCCCGATGACTTAACCACCAGAACTTGAGTCCGATGCTCTTATCCGCTCGGCCACGACACCCCAATGGCAAAATAAAGGACGATACATGATGCGGGTTCCACCAATCAAATGACAAAGATCTGTTTGCTGCGTTTTATAAAGTACAATAATGTTTTAATAGATGTTAATTTTGCATCGGGGATAAAGAATATTAATTTTGGTTTTACCCTTTCAAAAAAAAAAGTCGTAAAAACCAAAATTAATATACAATAACGTTGAAATAACTGTTACACCAGTGTTGTTCACATTGTGGCAATGCTCATGTACAAACTCTGTTGATCTCATTATTTATGCAGCTCTAGGGTGGGTCAAAGTTATGAAGTGTGCCCTTAATTGGTCAGGGAACATGGGACTGAGGAGCCCCTTTAACATGTCAGCAAGATAATTTCTAAACAAATATGTTTGTTGATAATTTATTTCAATCTACTGACTCTTAATGAAGGCAATCTAGTTGTAATTAAGGCCAGGCACTGACCTGTGAGTTGGTATTTAATTAGTCGGCTACATTCCTCATCAGCCTTGAATTAGCAGCTGTTGCTGCAGATTGTCATCTGTCAGTTTTAATTCACTGGTCAAAGAAGACAAATGTCTGTCTGTAAATGTGGCCTATAGACCATGTAACCTGTGACATTACATTGTCACTGACACCATGAGTTGACCTGTTGTGTACAAACCCATTTTATGTACTGTTTTTTTCTTTCAGTTTTTAACACGATAATTAGAAAATCATCAAGGCCAATGATTTCATTTAGTTTCAAACTGAGCTGTCTAGCCCTAATGTTGTTGGTCTCCCTATTTTGTTTTCTGTTTTCGGGGGTGTTTTCGGGGGTGCCAGTCAAAAGCCGTTGAACCTGTAACTGCCGTTTAGCCAAGGATCACACCAAAGTTTCCGATACAACCTGGGAAGTGGTAGAAGAGGGATCAGCCTAAGGAGATGCAACTTTTTTGTCATCTCATTCTCATCTATTTGATGAATAAATCAGTGACTTTTGGCAGGAAGTGGCTAGTTTTGGCATGGAGTGCAAAGGGTGCATCGAAGGGAGGTTGCACTCAAGTGCGGTTGCAATGTAGATCAGCTCTTGTACTGGATAAAATGTGCCTATTTTTTTTTCCAAGGCCCAAATAACATGCCTGAATGAACAGCTAAACTCTAGATGAGCACAATAAGGGAATGCACCATTTAAAGTTTTCTGGGGGGGGGGGACTGAGGAAAGACACATTCTATTCATTGTGTATGGGTTTTGAGTCATTGCTATGTATAGATTCAGGTTGCAGTAACACACCTGTACATGCATGTACACTATCTACATGTACTCTGCTGCATAAAGCAGATATACAAAGCAAAGCTGTTATACTTGACTGTTGCCCAAACTGAACATGCACTTTCCATTGTGGTGTGTCAATAAACTAATGAGATTAGGAATGTAATCCTCCAGAACCACCTCAGTGATTAACCATTCAAGAGTGCCAGCCACACAAGGTACTCAAAGAAACAGCCAATGTTTGTCCATAGAGTTTGCCCAAGGGATTACAAGTAGGCAAGAGGTGTGAGTTTGTAAACACAGACAGTGTGGTGATTCTGACCTGCTACTTAAATGGGGGAAGTCCCCTAATGGTTGTAAGAATCCTAGAACTGAATGGCTTCTGACTGGCACCCCAAACAAAGATATTGACTAATAGGGAGACCGCCAATATAGGGCTGGATAGCTCAGTTGGTAGAGCGCCGGTACGTTAATCTGGAGATGGTTGGTTCAAGTCCTGCTCCAGTCAATTTTTCTTTGTTCAAAAACCCAAATTATTTAGCAATTTACCCAGTCAGTTTCCCTTGTGGTTTATTGCTTGATAATCCTAGAACTGTTGAGAAGGTTAATTGCCATTAATGTATATTTGCCATCCATGATGTATGACTGTCCTATAAGACACTATTAGGAGGTTCCTTTGCAACATCACAGCAGCGAGTTTTTGCCAAAGTGGTTGACAAAAGTTTGGGCAGCCTTCATTGCAAAAAATAAAACGTAATACAATAATAATGCTTTCATTACAATCAATTCACGACTGTTTTCAAAAATCGATGAATGTGTCAAAGATCACAAAATTTAGTAAATCAATTTTTGTGCGAACTATTGACATACTCATTGGTGTTAACATTTTCAGACAGTTTCAGGACCTAACACGTAATGGTTTTGTAGTTACACTAATCGCTAGATTTGCCATTTTGTATTTTCAAGATGTTGCGAATCCACATTCACCATTTTATACCTTGAAATACATAGCATTGACACTTACACACACTTATTTGTTATGGGTTTTTTTCTTTGAGGCAAGTGAAATACCAATTGTTCTTTACAGCAATTGTGGTGGTTTTTTGGTGTGTGCTTTTTATTTTATTTTGTTTATCAAAATATTGTTATATATTTATTACCACAAAAAGCTTTTATCAAGTATATATAAATAGATTTGAAAACTTCAATATTTTTGTACATCTTGTAAACTGCATCACCTTTTTATATTGACATTATACACTCCTCTGTTTAGGCCTCAAAATTGTAGAAAAAGACACATCTCTCAGATTTTTCTGTCGGCTTAAAGCCTATATTTGGAGGCATCCTCGGAGAGTAGTGCTGTCTTTTTTTAGATAAATGGCCTGATCATGTGGGAGTGAATCTGATGAGGCAAGGTGAAGCCTTCCATTAGTGACATCCAGGGAGTCTTGAGATCTGTTTCTTGAGATGGAAGGAAAGGAGCCCCTGGCTGCTGGTTTTGCAGATGGAGAAGATGCTCTTTTTTTTATATTACAAAAGACGTGGTGTAGTCTTGGTGGTCAGCAGGCATTAAAATTGACCGATGTAATCAGTTTCATAAAACGTAAACGGGGCTGTCCATACTGCTTACAGCAGAACTTTGATTTCATAATCTCTGTTTATGCCATAAGCGATGTGAGTGGCACGCTAACCTGGCCGTTCTCTGAGCAGACAAGTGACACAGCGATGCAACTCTCACATCCGCTGTCAGATCTTCTTGACGTTAAAATAAACTCATAGTTGCTCATCAAGCATAAACCGTTTTTATTCCACTTTCACAAAAATAAACTCACTGCTTGGTTGAATGGTGTGCTTACTGAAAACTTAAAGGGCAGAAATTAATTATAGCTTGTAGAAAATCTGACAGTTTACTTGGATGGTTGTGGCCGTGCGCAGGCTAGCATATCAGGCTGAGATGCATGACTTGTGGTTTTTCGGAGGATTCACACAAATTGCAGGCCGATTATGCAACAAAAAGAGAGGAGAAAATAGTTACACAAAAGACGTTACAAATGTTTAGTTTTAAGATTTAAGACCACATTTTTTTTTAAATAGCAACCATTTAAAATGCTCCACATTGCACACTAGAGCTTTTAAAACCAAAATTAAGCATCAAGAATAAATTTTCCAGGGACTTTGCTTCACTTGCCATAGCTTGCAAAATGTTGGTCCAGAATGACCACCAGTTTTGAAACATCCTGGTAAGAACCCTGCCATATAATAATTATAACCTTTACAATTTAAGTCAGATTGTCATAAAGGTATTGCTCAAGATAGATATTCCCTCCCCCTCCCTGTCCCTCTTCCCTCCCCCTCTCCTCCAGCATGTCCATGCTCGATGTTGACAAATTGTACAGTTGTGTTTTATATGTAAGCATCATAGGTACAGTACTTCCCCTTCACAAGCTCTTAAGTTATGGATGGCCAACTCTTAACACGTCTTCACTTGTCAAGAAGGTTGTTTTGCCGGCCCTGAGTCCACTTATTCCACTATCCTTTATCCTCGTAAAGATGCTTACATCTATTCCTGCCTCCCAACAGACTTACAGATACATCGTCTGATGTCTTGCCAATTTCATGGGTAGAATTTTTTTTTTTTAGTGTGTTAGTACTACATATACAGGCCTACTTGTGACTATTTTTTCCTTGAGTCGATGAAGGTATACACTTCCATATGTTACAGTGATTCAATAAAACCCTGTGTTTTAATTTAATTTCACAATGTGTAGCCAGTAGTATGTTAGGAGATGCTGACAAAGTAGTTGTTGTCCAGATTCAACATGGCATTACATTACCAGCAGCCATGCAGACAGTTCGCATGTTAAAAGTTTGTTGTGCATTCTGCATGGCATACGCGAAAGTATATATTTGTGGCATGTCATGGCCAAGCGGTTTTTAGTTCATTGGACCCAAGTTCTGGTGTTGTCAGCACTTGTGTCCTTGAGCAAGGCACTTAACCATAATTGCTTCGTAAAAAGTTGGGAAGGTAGTGCACTCTGCTCTGCCAACCAGGCTCCCGGTGGATGATACTCTTGCCTACATCCATGCCTGTAACCTTGTTTCAGCCCCAGGAGTAGGAGGCAGCGTGCCCCTGGTGACAGTTGAACTGGGTCGACAGCCCAAATCAGTTAAGTTTAGCCCTCGAAGTGGTCGTCTGAGTTGGGCGACATCTCATTAAAAAAAAATTAAAAATTTTTACATATTACTTTTTGCTCCCATTTTAAAACAAAAAGATATGTTAAAATGGTCTGTCTCTCTGCAGAAAATTGAGTGATGGAAATTGATCGCTCTTTCTGTGAAAACAAACATAACCAGGTTTTTTAAGTGCTCTTAGTAATCTTACAGTGAGTGGTTTTAAGTATGGGCAATACTCTAACATTGATTTCCTTTTTATAACAAGAATAAAAGGCTTTGTTCATTATATGAATGAAACGGTTTGATTAATTTGTGTGTAAGATAAGTAATGCATGTAGAGCCCAGGGCTCAAATTTGACACTGGACCGCAGGCTCGAGGCCAGTAATTTTAGCCGTGGGCCAGTAAATTCATGACTGAACAAGTCCGGCGGTCTTGTGTATTTCAATTGAATAATAAAAACTCAACGTATAATGATGTTCAAATGTTCACGGAGTCTGATAATTATCTTTCAATTCTGATTGGGTATCAAAATATACTAAGCTATCAGACAAATAAGACAAATCTTCTCTTAGTGCTTGTTCAAATATGAACAGTTTACATGTTTACAAATTTTGCCAAAAGTGCTTTCTCAGTCATTTAGATTCTGGTCTTGTAAAATACATTCAGCAGCCGATTTCACAAAACAAGTTAGGACAAGTAACTAGTTCTAACTTAGGATTAATCTTAATGTTTACATGTTACAGTGCAAGGCTGGGACTCGTCCTAAGTCCTAAGATTAATCCTAAGTTAGGAAGAGTTTGGTGAAATCGACGGCTGGTCTGGTAAAAATGTTGAGCTACAGGCCCTGAGGTCTTGTGGAACTTCACCCCAAATTCGAGCCCTGAGAGCAGACTATCAAGTGGGAAAGAAAGAGTCCACACTATGTCAAAACCTGTGTTAAAGAACTGTATTCAAGAGTCAATGGTATAATTTGATAAAATAGTATGCATTATTCAGTTTCTGTGGTATAGTCCGTTTAGAGTAGTATCATCAACTTCCTGTCATTTGTGAGTCAAAAGTATCCTGTGAGGTACCTCACAAGATCCTCTCCCTCGTCTCTCTTAAGTCATGGATGATCAAACTCTCCACTTATCTCCACTTGTCAAGAAGAGACTTATTTTCCTTGGCGGCAACTCCTCTGGTTTCCTCATCCGCATCAATTCCCCCTCCCGCGATTCCGCCTCCGCAGGGAATCGTGTTTATAGAGCAACAACTTGAACGTAGTATTGTTACAAAGAAAAGCAAGGGTTGAAGCTGCAGTTGGTGTATCTGCAGAAAGGTCATTTTGTGCATTCCGTCAGGATGTTTGTACTTTTCGCAGATTACATTTAAGTACCTAGTACTTATTGTGGCAAGAGGTTCAGAATATCTTAACAAGTAGCATTATGGCTGGTGTTGAGCAGTGTCGAGTGTTTGAATACAGACAGAGAACAGTATTGTTTATTATCAACAAATTCATTAGTTTCAATCTGACACTCACCATTTATGAAATCCATACCATAATACCGATTCTCAAAATAGTATATTTCTAATTTGGGGTTGAGCAAAGAAAACTTTTCTGTAGAGCAGGATTCAAACATATGGCGTCTGGATTAATGTGCTGTGCTTCACCAACCATGCCAACTGAGCAATCTAGCCCTAATGTTTGCAATCTCCCTATTTTGTTGATTTCTTTGTTCGGCGGGGCGTGGTGGGGGTGCCATTCACAGGTTCAACCTGAAACTGCCATAAAACCAAGGATCACACTAACGTTTACGGTACAACATGGGAAGCAGCAGGACAGGGATCACTTGAAGGGGATTTGACTTTTTTTCCAAATATCAAGTAATAAACCACAAGGAGGTTACATCAAAATTTGTCTTTGTTCACTCAAAATCAAATAAAAATGTACCCAGTCAGTTTTCCTTGTGGTTTATTGCTTGATAACAAAGAATTTCTGCTTGAAATACATAAAGCCAAGTTCAAGAAACGGCCGTTGTAAATCCATTGCTTACTTTGATAGGAGCAAATTAATTAAGCTGCATATGAGCAGAGGATGTACAAATATTTTTTCCCCTATCAAAAGATTAATTGTTTACCAAATGACCACCAAATTTGATCAAATCTTCACGAAGAGAATATTGTTTTGTGTGTGTAAAACACTGTATACTAAAATATACTATTCAAACTGCCCCTAGCTAGCTACTGGGTCATTTTTATGGTCTAGTGGTAAGATATCTGCTCTAGAATGTCAAAGGTCGTGGGTCCGAATCCCATCCGAGTTATATACCTGTGGATTTTTCTTTCACAGGATTTGGGAAAGGACTGAGTAATAATATACAGTTGCTTATCTTACGCACATCGATGTTTGGGAAAAAACGAATAATATTCTTTTTGAACATCTATTAAATCTTCACAGATGGGTTGCATGGTGTATTAATGGAAAACATGAGGACTGGAATGAATTTACTCTTCCAAAAACTAACATTGTACCTCACCTTTAAGGCAGAGAGACGACAGTCCAATTACGTAAAGCGGTTTGAAAGCAGAAAATGATGCTTGACAAGTTAAATTGCTTGGCAAAATTCAGCAGGGAGAGAATCTGTCACAAACACTGTTCATTAATCATCAGGGTGTTTCTGTTAAAACTAGAACTTATAAATGCATAGTACCGTTTGCATGTGCACACATGTATAAAAATACAGCATACAATGTACCTATAGATCAGTGCATAACTAGGCCTGCATTTTTATTGGGGGGGGGGGGGAGTTAGCAAAGATTGTTCGTTTGTTAATTTATACTTTGCCTGGGTGAGGAGGGGGTTATATTTCAAGAAGTGTAAGACATACATTTTGACATGTACATTGTAGGGCACCATACATACTGTTAAGGCTAGTATTATTGAATATATTGACCAGTATTGTTGCACTTACTACCAGTGCCCAATTTCAAGGCCATGCTTGTTGCAGAAAGCCCCTCACAATCATCGCTTACAGTGTTAGCCCAAAATCACTGCATTATAGACCTTACACACACGATATCATTTGAGTAGGGCGCCCTCGACTAGAGGTCAAAAGAAGGTTGCTCATCGGCCCATCCAGCCTGCCTGCCGCGCATACATGTACTTAGATGTGTGTTTTCCGTTGTTGTGTCATAGTTTCACCTTTAAGATGACGTCAATGCATGGGCTATAAGCTGTGTAAGAAAGTAGTGTTGTACCATACTTTGATTCCTCAAATGCAATTGTTACCAGTAACATCGAATTATCAAGCTTTGCCAGTGTGGTACTTAAACTTGGTTTGGTTAAAAGCAAAATTCTCAAACGTGTTAAATCAATGCTGTACGTTATCTTGATTCAAAGATAGTAAACATTCCAGTAAGCTGCAAACCTTGCTACTAACAGGTGCAATCTTTAACTGATAGTATTTCCAATGTACCCTAAAGGCACATCATTCTCACCTTTTATATATTCTGTGACGTTCTCAATCTAATTTCATGGATTCACACCTCAAGTTTCAAGCAAATTGAAGCAACAACATTTTGTTGCCAATCTGAGGTTCCATTACACGCTTTTTGGATATTTCAATTACCCTCAGTCACGGTGGTTAAGTAAAAAATCGACCGACAGATGACAACGCCCATCCATCTTTAGAAATTCGAACTGAAGTAAAAGTGTAAAAATCAGCCCAGCCATTATTTCACTGGGGGGGGGGGGGGGGTTTCCACAAAATGCATTCCAATTATAAGGTTCATGGGTTTGTTTTTTTACGCTTTTGGTTTTTGAGGGGGTTTTTTACCCTAAGAGGATTTGTGCCCAACAGGCTTTTTTGATATGCAGGGCTTGAAATTTTCACTGAACTGCAGAACCACGATCAGTGATTTTTGTGTTGGTCCAGTAAACTTACAAGTGTATGACTGCATAAGTCTGGCAGTCTTGTGTTTTTCAACCATACTACCTCACTGTGTTTATTTTTTATTTATGAAACAAATATGTTAATATGATGACTTTGAGTCTAATGACTATCTTCCAATTTTGTTGAGTTTTGAAGTATTTTTATTAGTCATTACTCTTGTTTATCTCTCTCTCTCTCTCCCTCTCTCTCTCTCTCATTTTGATTCTTGTCTTGTACACAAATGTTGTAAACAAATTTCTGGCCCAGTTAAACATTTGAGCTACATCTACATGTACATGTACAAGCCCTGCGGTCTTAGAGATTCTACCCCCAGAAATAATACAGAGCTGCCAACTCTCCCTGATTCTGCAGAAAGTTCCCTGAAAATAAACCAATCTTTCCATGTTCTGATGAACAAATTTGAAAATCTCCCTGAAATGGAAACTTTGTTTCTATAATGTTGCATGTAGTTCTAAATATCTCCCTGATTGATGTGCAAAATCTCCCTGATTGCAAGATGCAAATATTGGCAGCTCTGATCATACAGAACTGTGCATCCAGGTGAGTTTAATCAATACAAAATTTATACAAAGTAAGCCTTGGAATTAATTTCCATCAGATTTTATGCCAATAAACAAATCCTACATTTTGACTTTTAACCAGCTTTATACTGCTTCAAAAATACTGTTACAACTTTTTGTGGGATTGAATTGCCGTATGTATAGATTTTTTATTTCTTTCTTTTTTTCTTTTTAAGGTGTTATTTACTGATTTTAATTCTCTGCTAAATTGTTCAAATGCTATTCTCGGAATAATTTTTAGTATCCTCTCTAATGCCAGAGAGAGCCGATCAATACAATAAAGTGTCATACCGACATAATATCTGGATTGGCAACATACAGAAAGGTCAAACACATATGTGTAGATGGAGACATATCTTTCTGCTGACAGTCACCTTCAAATTGCTTCATCTCCAACCCCCCAACCCCCAACACGTCTCTGCCTTTTTTAATTTGTGAGATATCACGTCGGCGTGTGATACTCGCCAAGTGTTTAGATGTGATGTCAGCTCAAGTGACAGTTTTAATAAAGACTTCGTTTTCGACTACACTCCCGTAAGACGTACTTTAAGAACACATTCGTATGCCGCACCTGGGAAGAGTTTAACTTGTCAAACTTTGATATTTGCGAAGCAAAAGGAAGGGGGGGGGAGCTTGTTGAGTTTATTTAGGTCTCTCTGGGTTTTTTGTGTTTGTGATTGTAATCAGGGTTTGCCCTTAACTTTTTTAGTGACTGGCCTGCAGGACCAGTTAGCTTGGCATTTCAGTAGTCCATCACCTTTTTCACTGGTCCATTCTTCAAATGAAATAGGAAAGGTTTTCACATTGTACTAGCCAGTCGGACCACGTGGAGTGAATTTTAACTGGTCCTCAGGTGTTTTAACTGGCATTTGGCCAGCAGACCACTGTTAAGGGAGAACGCTGTAGTAATCTCTATCAGCCAGCTGTCACAATCTAAGAGCATCACAGTTTGATTTCCCTTTTATTGAACCCGGCTTGGTTTCATCTTTCATTTCATTTCTCGTAGGATTGATTTTCGTTATCATCTTGGTGTTCTGACTGCCAATAGGATTCTCCAGTGGTTGGTATAATGTGCAAAGAGGAGAACAAATTGTTGTCATGAATTATTTGTACACAAATGTATTAACAGCAAAGCTTTGCTGTTAATACATTTGTATACAAATAATGGCTAGATATGAGTTGGTAGTGCTCTGTTACAAACAACCTGGAGATCCCTGGTTTAGAACTACCCAGTCAGTTTCTCTTGTGGCTTATTATTTGAGTATTTGATGGGCGGGGGGGATAAAAGAGTCTGCTTTAACAGTTTATTTTTTGATAATTATTTCCATCACAATGTATTTGTCAACTATTGCAACCCTGGTGGAGAGATCCAAATAAATGCAGTGCTGTCTCCACCATCATGAACATGAAGGATGACTAAGGTGGTTGCACATGAATGTCCATAAAACTAAATGGTCTCTCACCAACCACACAGTAAATGAAGCACTCTGCAGTCTTCGGGTTCAATTTCTGCAATGTAACCCAATAGGCGGTTTAGAGTTTTAGCGGTGAAAATACTGGAGTTTGTTTCTGTTGAAGCGATCAATACAAACTGTAGAGCACTCTCTGGATATCAATACAGTGGATATCCACCCGTTCTGTCTTAGATCCAGTTTCAGGTCTTAATTACATAAGTCCCCAGAAACCATTTTTAAGGCTTAGATTTCACACTAGGGAAGAAAACAGTGCCAGTTTCACAGGAAGTGGGGTCAACAGGTCAAAACTCCTGCAGATGTTGAGACCCTTAACAAGACATTTATAACTTCACCTGTTCTTCTCTCCTCCCCCTTTTTTTTTTGGGGGGGGGGGTTAAAGTTATAACAGTTAGAACAAGTTAGCAGGCCCTTGCTGGTTTGTATGTGGGGTTCGGGGGGCAGGGGGATAGGATCTGAACCCCACCGCCCACATCCATCTCGCCCACACCCATCCCGCCCATCGCCCACACCCATCCCGCCCATCGCCCACACCCATCCCGCCCATCGCCCACACCCATCCCTTTTGCTACCCCACTCACCCCGATGCTAAAAACTTAAATCCGTCTATCTATGTGTTTTGCATTCTGACGTCTGAAAAATTGTTAGTAGTTTATTTATTTTAAACTGAAAAAAATACAGACGAAAATAAACAAACTCTCACAAAAATATTTTTTCCAAGATTCAAAACTTGTTTGGTTAATTGATCTAAGGAAACCGAAGCTGCTAAGCGCACTCCTTTAAAAGCACTTCTGTGAATAATAATTCTTTTTTGGTATACATGTTATCCACCCCCCCCCCCCCGAAAAAAAAAAAAGGACGCAAGATAACAACCTTCTTCTCAGAAATTTAGAAAGGTTGTTCACACTATTTTTCTTATAAATGAATTAAACAAACCCGATTTGTACATACCCAGAGGCATCAATCAATAGATTTGAGCTCATGTTACTCCATCACTCAGAGAGGAACTCTTATCAACTATACTACCCCAGTTAGGATATAAATAACATCTTGATTGGGACCTCTTTCTTCAAAATGGTTCTAGGGAGAAGTTATGGTGGGATCCAAACTGCAGCATTAATTGAAATACACTTTGGGGAAACGAAGTACCTGTGGTATAAATGCAAAAAAATAGTTGGTGGCCTGACGTTTCGACCCTAGCAGAGTCTTTCTCAAAGGCTAAATGACAAGACTACAAACATAATCAGTAATGTATACATGTACCTATTTATGTTTGTAGTCTTGTTATTTAGCCTTCGAGAAAGACTCTGCTAGGGTCGAAACGTCAGGCCACTAACTATTTTTTTGCATTTATACCATAGGTCCTTTTGATTGGTAAGCAGTTTGCAACAGCTAATACTATTTTTTTGTCATTAAAATGTTTACAGGATTGGTAAGGATGAAAAACATTGTTTAATTTTAGTCTGAAAGCTTACTGATTTTGAAGTTCAGACTAGAACCTTTTCTCTGTGATATATATCCCTCTGAAGTGAAGTCATATACATGTATCTGAAAACCTATAAAAAAAGCACCGCTGATTTGTTTGTTACAACCAAAACTAAGGACAATTACATGCATGTTGTTGTCCTGACTTACACAACGGTCTGAGCCCTAATTTTCACAGCTTTGTGATTTCATGTATGCTTGATCACACAAAACATGAACACTGTCTGCAACTATTTTTTTTCAGCTCTACCAGTCATGTATAATACATTTAAAGCAATAGACACTATTTGTAATTGTTAAAGACCAGTATCTGTGCTTTATGTGACCCAACATACACATGAAGTAACAAATCTGTGAAAATTTAAGCTCAATCAGTTAACTGAGTCACAAGAAAATTGTAAACAATATACATTCAAACATTGAGTTGGGTCTAAAAACTGATTAGTTTTCTCACTTCTCTAAACTTGTGGTATTTCAGACAAACTTATTTCAAGTGAAGTTGTTCACTATGACCATCTTAATATCTTAATGTAAGTTATGTGCAAATCTGAGACCACTTGGTTTTTTCAACATAAGCAACGTTGTGCACACCATATGAAGGCTCAGTTTGAACTGGGACTGTTGGGAGATGCTTGGGAACACTTGGTGGCAGCAGACTTTCCAGATAAATCAAACTGTTATCTTCGAGCAAACTTGAATCCTTGATTCTGATTGGTCGATCCATGGCAACAGCAGTGTGATGTTAAAACACAGGCATATTGCACGCTCCATATTCACAACCCTGCATATTGCGCTGGTTTAACCCTGCAGGGTGCACTGCTCATCAAGTTTGCTTGAAGATAATTTTGTTATCTCACGCGCAATCGTGGACCTTGAAAAAATATACAAACATCTACAGTGTACATATATTTTTAACTAGCTTTTTTTTCTACGCTGTATGTATTTTATGGTCGCTAAGGGCCTCTGGGTTGGATCACCGTGGGCACTCTAGTTATTAACTCTGGACGAGCTTCCTTTTTTGTTTCCTTTATTTTTCCTTTGTTTTGTTTTTGCTGTTTTTCTTCTCAGCTGTGCTTAATTATTTAAACACATTTGTGTCTCTAATTGCTGTACACAAACTTGTAATCACATTTGCATGTGCATGCACATGTGTAAGTATTGTGCTACTTAGGAAAATTGGTTGCAGGTTCTAAGGGAGTTGTTCTTCCCCTAGCCAAAAGCAGAAGAAATTGTCAATTATTTTGGAATCAGTCTTATGAAAATGCTGGAAAAAAAGAACGTCACTTGGCAATTTCCTCCGCCTTCAGCAAAATTGGTCAGAGTTCCCAGGGGTTCTTTGTCCACCACAAGAAGAAGATAAATAAGTTGAGCTAAATATAGGTCTGGATACTTTCATGTGCCCTGGGAAATACTCTCAGGATTTGAAGGCAATCCTCTCTCGCCAAATTATCACACTTTTTGGCTCCTGTAATTTCACACCCATATGCACTTGGTTTTTTACCCGATTTTTCTTGTTGTCATAGTCAGAGTATATTTCACGTTAGCCAAGTGCATTATGACTATGATGAAGTGCATTACCTAGACTTATAATTATACCATAGATTTAGGGACCTTCTTTGCTAAATATACCTTCATTGGGGTTGTTGTGTATACTATCTCAATAAAGGATACTTATGACATGGGATTACACTGATTTTAATGTGAATGATTTTTGACGTACATGTACCAATCACCAATCTGGGCTAGCACACATACTGTACATATTACCTCACTTGGGGTTTTGAAATAAGGAGAGTTACACCCAATTGTGCAAGTTTTGCATGCAAACCTTGATTTGACGTCAAATATACCCCATTTTGAATCTGATGAATACTTTTCTTGGCACTGATCGGGATAGTGAAATGCACACCTTAATTGCTTTATTGCATTCTGTCCCTGCACAAAATAGGCGTGAATTGTGTAACCAAAGAAGCTTAAAGTTGCTGCGTGATGGAACTGCAAATCGATAACAAATCCTTGGAATATTGATACTACAGATTTCCATGCACAAGCATTTTTCAGAAGTTTATACTTTGTGTATCAGTGTAGTTCATTTCATACGAAGGATTTTTTGAAGTCCTATAGGTCAAAATTAAAACTGTTTTGCTGTAAGAGTTGTTACGAATACCCCAAAAATTTGCTTTTGAGAGAAAAACAACCAGGGAACTGCTTGACTGCTATAAAGTACAACATAGTTTTGACATATTGGATTTTTTAACAATCAAAACAAACATTTTCATAAGCTTATACTTAATGTGTTATGTAGTTCATTTCATACAAAGGTTTTGTTTCTATGAACCAAAATTAAAACTGTAAAACTGTTTGCTAAAGTACATAATAGTATTACTGATTGGGTTTTGAACACCAAAAACAAACAGAAACGGCAATAATAAAAAAAACATGTTCTGCTTTAATTGTCTGTTTCTGAAGACAAACCTGTTGGCTCAAGCAGTCTACAGTAATGTATGTGTGTGTGTAGTTTTATGCATAGGTAGCTCAGGTCTATATCTGTTTAAACTCTAGCATTGTTTGCAGTAGTGGTTCCCCCTGGCTGATGAACTGAGCGAGGTGTTAAAAAATTCAAGCAAAATTTATGCAGTGTGCTGCAATCTGACAGGAAAGCAGTGCTCACACAACTAGGTTATGATTCCATCTACACATCCAAAAATTGTAAGTTCTTGATACATAATAGGTCAAGGAAAAGGCTCAATAATGTCACAAACTTTGCATATTTCGGTTAGTATTTTCGTTATGGTGTTATGTATTGGAGAAAGGTGGTGATGTCGGCAAAAAATGAGAGAGGTGGTCAGTGAAATTAGGGGGATGGGCAGTTTGAGTTGGCAAGGAAAGATCTGGTTTGTACTAGTAATGTAATTGTAGGTTTCCATGGCCTCTGCAAGTACATCATGCATCACACAATTGCAGTTTGCCGTTGAGGGTTACAATTGGTTTAAAGGTGCAATGTTGGGTCATAGACTGGTTTTGTCAAGGTAATGCTGATTTATAGGTCAAATCATCAATAAAGACAGAATAAAAGTCACCTGTGGAAGTTTAAGCTCCGAATACAGTGTCTAGTAATGAGAGAAGAGGAAAACAATTTCACAGTATTTTTATTAGACCAACAAATCCATCCACCTTTAGTGAGGTGACAGCAAGTACCAACCGCATCTCTGGCCAGAGCATTATAAAATGGACACCAGGGAAATTTGAATCTCTAAATATTGCCTTTAGGCTATCTATAGAGATTCAAATTTGTTGATAAACTTTTATTGATTTCTAATCAATGGGGGCATTTCAGATGAAACCATTCTGCAGGATGCTTATTATACCATCTTTATAACAAAAAGGCTTCAGATAAAAATTAAACAATGTTTTTTTCAGTGTCATTACCCTGACCTTACCATAAACAATTGCACAGCATAACAACTGGAGTGTACACTCTACATTTTGAATGAAAGTCTTCTCCCAAAACAAACAAAGGTTGGGAAATCCCTTTAAAATTTATTTGAACTGAACTAAATCTTATTTTGAAAAGAGTAGAAATCGTAAAAAGAGTAGAAATCGAGTCGGGAACTATCCCATCCTCCGGCGACGTTGAAGCAGATCTACATAGTGATACGATACCATCAGCTCTCCGCCAATCTAATTCTGCAGATGAAGACCGTAAGAATTGCTTTTAAAATGTGAGCCGACTGTCTAGATTCAGGTTGACTCTCTGTGGGATTCAACTTTGCATATCGATTCCATCACATTTCAGGACTTTGTCGTCGTGCCTGTTGGATTTCTTCTTTGAGAAATGAAAGTTTCTGGCTGTGTTTTGTAGGTGTTTTTCGGAGTCCCGGGTGGGGTTTCAGTGTCTAAGATGATGGAATGGAGGCTTAAAGGGTGCGTGCATCATTGGTTGCCGGGAGAGTAAATTCACCCACTTCGTCTAGTGTTCGATAAACACAACCAGCCATGTGAACATTTCATCATAGTTGGTGGTTACGTTTCTTTGCAGGGTGGTGCAAAAAGAAGGAATCCTTTGACAGGAATTTCAACCTACTTTAACTTATTCTTGTCATTGTATTTATATATTTATTTATTTATTTATTTTTTCTAATAGATTTACATGTACTACAAAAGGCAATGGAGAAAACTGTTTGCTCATATTTTGTTCCCCTTCTTGTTTTTAAGCTCATGGCTATATTCACATAGATAGATTTCAGCCTTGCCTGTATTCTATTTTAACAACTCAGAGTTTAATCTTCTATTGTTCAATCGAGGGATTTATGTTGGGAAAGTAAAACACAACAAACAAAGGAGAGAGAGGGAGAGAGAGAGAGAAGCCCAGACTGCCTACAGCAAGTAAAAGCTTGAGACTAAGCATCAAGTCTTACCACTTTAGATTAAATATTACCTCTCCATCACGCCGTGACATTGACTATTTGCAAACCCTAATTGCATTGCACAGTGAAGAGAAAGCATCTCTTTTTAGAGTTCGTGCACTCTTTGCCAGACAGAAGCACTCGTCAAATTTACGAGCATCCTTCTTCTTTCCTTCTACTTTTTTCTTCTATTTCTTTTTGTCCGAGTAGAGTTTGCCTGCCATTGATTTCTCGTTAGTCGTGTCCCAGGGTTAGAAAATAAGATCGTGTTTCAGGAGCTGTGAAGTTGTGGAACATTGTAAGGTTGTATGTCTTGTTTGAGGTGACACGTACTACAGGTATTTGTTCTGTGTGTCCTTTGTTGAGTGTGTGAAAGGGATGCTGGTCTGAGCAGTGCTGTTAGAGTGCAGTAAAAGGTGTTATCAGCTGCACAAGCCCTTGGTGGGATCCTTGGGTCTTCCTGGGTGTGAAAGGAAGAGGTCCATTTCAACCTCTTTCCCAGTGGTGTATGATCTCGCAGCACCATTTCTTTTTTCTTTCCCAGAATGCCTTGCTCGATCATAGCCCCCTGGAAGTGTGACTTTGAAATATCTAAATATCTTGGGTATTTTAATTTGTTCTCTGGTTGATCCATTGTGTTACAGGCTTCGAAATAACCCGGCGCCTCGGCGCTATTAGCGCTTGGTCCCCAATAAAAAGCCCCTTGACCCTCTATTTCTACAACGCTTCCGGCGCTTAAAAAAACCCTTGGTCCCATTCTTACATGAACCATTTCCCCCCGTATTTCACTCAGTCATAGAGTGGAAATTCATTGATGGTTTTATTCAAATAACGTTCCTATCATCCCGAACGGACTATTACTTCGTTGTTTCGTGATCTCAAAAAATGGGCTAAAAAAAAATCGCGCTCTGGCCGCCGATTTTGATTGACCATTTTCATTGAGGCCAGACAATCATGGTTATTTAACAGCAGGTTAGCGCTGAGCTTGTCTTTATCTTTTATTAGGACAAATAGATTGACTTGTTTTCAACATAAAACTTATCAAAATAAGCTTACTGTTCGTGCAGCAGCGGTAGGAAATTCTCATGGTTGATAACTTGATGAAAATACCGCGATCTATTTTCGTTTGCATGCTGCACGCGCTGTCGGTATCTTGTTGGTATCCGCACAGCCACCTGTGCATTGCTAATGCATGTACTTGTTAACCAGCGCGCCACGATCCCGATCCGAACGTGTAACCAGGAAGTCGCGGAATGTCGGTGTTTATCAGAAAATTGCCGCTTTTGACGCTCTTTGTCGCAACTTATACAAGCTGTCGGTAGAGGGCGCACTAAAAATGTAGCGCCCTCTTGAGGTGTTCGCTCACCCAAATGGCATTGCAAAACGTCGAACGTGCGTTTGCTTGTGTTGCGATCGCCCGCTTAATTACTTACAGAGATACGGCCGGGTGCCGCCGGGGGCAGGAAACTGCTAAAAACCGCAAACAATAAACAGTCTGCTCGGGATGGACAATTGGGCTTTGTATTCTCCTCATTTATGGCCTAACAGATAAGTTTTTTTTTTTGTTTTTTTTTTTTGTTTTTTCGGTATTGAAATTGAAAACCGTACGGGACGGTATTTCGGTATTTCTAAAACAGCTCACAGTATTTTCGGTATTGAACAAATACCGTGACTACTCTGTAATACCGTATAACCATGGAGGTAGAACCGCCCAAGCTTACTGTGGTCTGGATATTTTGAAACTAGTTTGTATTAAATTGTTGTTTTTCTGGACGAAAGTGGGAAGATTGTGAGAACTTTGGTCTCATTTTTAATCAATTGAAGGCAATCGGATCGCTACGAATACTTTTAGTAAAACCTACCTCCATGGTAAAACTAGGCTATGTTTATGCCTGATAAAATTACTATCATGACTGTAGCGATCTACGTAACCCTCCCTCTTCGGTACCGTAGATTAATGACGATTATCAATAACAAGTTCATGGTTAATTTGTGTTGTCTTTAAAAACAATACTGTATTGCACAATTCGAGAAAAGCCCCTAGTCCCAGGAGGACAGCCCCAGGGCCGATCCTTTTTTTGCTCACCCAGGGGCTAAATTTAGCCCCGGTATGTCGGATGTCTATTTCTACCCCTGGTGTTAGTAGAGCGCGCTGTCAAAAGCCGCATCAAGTCAAAGAGCAACTGGCTCCCTCTCATTCTTTTTCAATCTTGTAATATGTATAACTGTATACTGTTTAGGGTGACCATTTTAAAACATGACTCATTCGAATTGCATAGCGTTGAAATATGTGTATTTTTTACACTCGCGTACAAAGTGCCCGACAAGTGTCCTACAAGTGCTTGATTGTTTTTAACAAGTGTGCGCGCAAAGCAGTTTTTGGTGAGCCAATCAGCATTGATTTTCAGTGTTTCCCTTCCAGGGGTAAGTGACAAGAGGTAATGATACGGCACCCTGACAATGGTAGCGAGGCTGGGTACATTTATAATAATAATATTGACTCTTATATAGCACAAATCCGAATAATGGTCATTGCGCTTGGAACAATTACTCCCTCGTTGTCGTTGGCCCTTTTATTTCTTTCCTTAAACCAGCTCAGTTCCTTTGGGAATATACAGCCTGTGCTACCAAGTGATCTAAGCTCAACCAATCACAAGAAGCGGCTCTACCCTTACAGAAACCCATTTATACCTGGGTAGGTGAGAAGCAATCATAGTTAAATGATGCTCAAGGACACAAGTGTCATGACCGGGATTCGAACCCACACCCTGATTATTCAGCAACCAGAACTAGAGCCCGATGCACTAAACCGCTCGGCCATGACACGCTATAAGTTTAGAAACAGTTACCATTCTGGGTATATATACCCCATTCAGGGTATTGACCGCTTTGCAGGATGTGCAGTGTGCTTACACCACCTGTCCTATGCGCCATTTTGGGAGTGAAAATGCACACAAAGGAATTGACTCCCAAAACAGTAGAAATGATAGATGCGCATTGTGCGGAGGTGTGTTCCACATTGTGCAGAGGGTCAGTACATGTAGATAGGCCTACAGTATGTAAATGTATTCCCAATCTGGTTGCAGAATTAACGTACACATGCCATGATCAATGTACAATTTATACAGGTACAACAATTATGCAGATTTTGGCACAATAGGGTTCAGCTTATAGTGAAATTGTTTTGCCATGCTATCCAGTGCACTGCCAGTGTGATATAAATCTGTGCTTTAACAGTTAACAGAGCCATCAAAATGGCCCCTGGATGTTTTTCTGTATTGTATCTCTGTATATACAATATATGTGCATTTTTTCTACATATGATTTATACTTTCCAACAAATCTACAACTCCTAACATACATCATGGGGATCAGGCTGGCTAAGTGGTTTCTTTTCCCTGCCTTGCAGCTCCGTGGACCCTGGTTTGAATCCCACCTCAGACCGGACCTTTGTATGTACATGTAGATACGTTAGGGTTTTCAGACCCTACCTGACTGCCTGGGTTTTCCCTGTTTGGGTTTTTCCTCCCACATCATAAACTGAACATTTCTTCTTGTTTTGAATCATCATGTAATTTGCGCTAATTGTTCTGTTGGACTTTTGATAAAGAAATCACAAACCAACTAAGAATCATTTTTCTTTGATCTTGTCTATATCTGTATCTGCGAGTACACATGCAATACCAGTGCCTTTATCCCACTTATCACTAGCATCCACCTTTTGACCTTAGGGCACAGAAATTTCTCACTTTTCCCAACAGGTCCAATTGCTTTCCTGAAATTGGCAAGGAAGATATTGATCGATCGAGTACATACAAAATAATTTGTATTCACTGCAGGGGTTTCTTGTCTTGCCATTTCCTTGGCAAATAAAAAAGTAATTTACATTTAGGATAGCATATTTTACCTAACTATTTTCAACCCTAAGTAAGGCCTGTTAAATTCACACTCGGATAACAACATTTCTGTTTGGATGAAGATTTAAAAACCCAATGATTCCAGCAGGGCCCAATTAGTGTCACCATTGGAGCACAACACTTTCAATTGGAATTTAATACGTACTACCACAGAAAAATAACCAGTGACCACATTAGGGCAGATGGTTTTCAGTTGGGATAAAAAATATCACCGCATCGGGATAGCAAGACAGAGACTGTGATCCAATCGTGACAACTGACAGCCTACTTGTCTATTTGTAAAGCATGCATGTGTAAACGTTAATCTCCGTTTGTTGATGGAAGCGAGAAGGAAAGCCAGCCTATTTCGTGTGGTTAATGAAGCTTAAGAGTCCCATATGGAAAGCTCCTTATGAGAAGAACTGCTGGAAGATTCTTTACAAACACAAGAGACTGTAGAATTGGCCTGTTTCATTCTTTCTCTCTCTTTCTCTCTGTCTCTTTTTTCCACTTCAAGGGAAAGTTTTTGTAAGTTTGCAATTTGTCTTGCTGCAATCACATAAATCCTCCAGTTGATATTACAATATGTACATACAATAGTATTATAGTAAAGTAATGACAAATATAAACAAATAAAAATACCCCCGCCCCCAATTTAACAGCAAGAAATGTAACAGGGAGGAGAAATTGTCAAACTTTTATTTGACTTTAAGACCTTTGTGTCTGACTCGTGAAAAAAGTAGCTGTTATTTTGTTGAGGTATAAGAGTATCATGCTGCGGGAAATACTTCTCTGAGGACACTATTTCCAAATGCGCCTTGAAAATAATTACTGCAGGGATTAACAAGTTCACAAAATGTCGTGATGTCAACTTGCCTCCTGAAATTTGGATCCTAGCTTCAGACCTTCTTTGTCAGCAATGACTCTTACCCCTGATTATTTTAGGTGTTGGGTTCTCTGCTGCTCAGCTTGCTACAAGATTCATGTACACATGCTGTGAGCGTACATGTTGTACATTGTAGTCTCGGCTCAAGACGTCAGCGATCGAAAGTGGATTGTGTATGTTTGCTCGCTAGTAATTCATAATGGCACGCCCCCTGATGGCAAGATTTAACCAACTTTACAAGCTCTCACTAGTGTCTTGGGAATACTGCAGCATTGAGTTAACTTTTTCTTTGTTTTCTCACCAGCCTTTCGAAGTGAACCAATCAGTGCGCAATTTGCATAAATAAATTCACATGAGTTGTTATTGGTAACAAACACGTCACTTGTTCATATAATAGTTTGCATAAATTTAGTTCTGCAATCATTTGCTCGGAAAGACTAGGGAGAGAGAGCAAAGAAAAGGCTAAACCAATGAGTGAAGGATTCCCAGGGTGCGCTTTTACAAACTACTAACGAGCGTACATACACAATCCACTCTCAATCACTGATGTCTTGGGCCGAGATGATGTACATTGAAGTTGGTGAGTGTCTTATGTGGATATCAAACTTGTCATTCTGGGTGTGTGATTCTATGGACAATCTCAAAGTGGCATTGCATGGAATCTTAACTGTGATACAAAATTTCACCAATATGAAGAAGGATCCCTGCAAATTCTCCCAAACTTCTTTATAAATTTCATTTTCCATCAAGAAAATCAAAGTATAAAGCTGAAGACAACATCGGACACTATAATGTCTCGGGACAATCAATAGCAATTATTATCTCAAATCAAACTACGATTTCATTATAAATAGGTCAGACATTGTCTTTGCTTTGGTAATTGTAAACGTCAATGTCACTCACACCCTTGAATATAATCACCAAGACGTATTTTATATCATGTGGCATGAATATGTGCAGGATGGGCCAATCAATAATGCCCACATCTTTTCAGCGATGTTTTCAGATGAGTATGGTGTGATGAATTTTAATCTGCTCATGAATATAGCGAGTGTTTTCCCACCGAGCGAGTTTACATTGGCAATATTTGCGCAGTAAAACTCAATAGTGAAGAATAAGGTCATAGACTGGGGTTGAGATTGTGGTCCACTGCTTACACTTACACTGCTTTCTTGCAATGAATGTTGTGGCTTTTGTGCAGGGACTTAGAAACAAATTATATTAAGGTACATGTACCCACCCTACTAATGTGTTTTACGGGCATCAATTGAAAAATATCTACTGAGATGCAGAGCTGCCAACTCGCCCTGATTCTGCAGAAAGTTCCCTGAGAGTAAACTGATTATGTCTGAAGCGACGTTTTGAAGCACCTGAAACGTCCCATATAGGACCTTTATATTAAATATTGGAGCCTCGCGGCAGTATACCTGGCAAAATAGTGGATGACATGTTGTCCATGTTCCACCAATCCATTGAGAAGGATCTTTGTGTGAGTTTTTTTATAGTGAAATGTGGATTTGGCTTTCCCTTAAGCATTACTGTGAACATCTAAAGACCTCTCACTCCATGGTCAATTTTATCAGGTGCCTTATATGCCATTTAAATCATGTAGTCTCAACAGTTACTTCGTAATAAGGGACCAGACTTTCTTTGATACTACAGAGCAAGAAAAAACAAATAAAGATATGAATTATTATGGTATGATGGTAGCTTGATCTTTGATGAAGGTCGTTAGCAATTAGTGCCCTTTCGTATTTGCTGTTGGTTTATTGTCACAGCGTCTTAACGTTTTGAAAATGCTATAAGAACTAAAGCATGCTGATGACCGTGACATTTCGTTATTTGCCTTTACCGCGTGCCTCTAGCAGCATGGTTCAATGATAAAGCAGCACTCAGGCCAACTCCCGTAACAGTCTGAAATTACATCAATGTTCTCTTAATTTTCTGAAGATGCTTTGAGTCAAGGTGAGGTGAAGTGGATGAGATAAATTATATGTGTTTCCATGACAATACTTAATTATACATCTCAGCTGAATTTGTTCTTCATAAATTGATTCAATTCTTCCGGCATGCGTAAATGTGAACATTGATTCCTGACCAAAGGCTGTTTTTGTTTTGTTTTTTAACTTGTGATTGCTGTTGTAAGAGTTTTGTAATGTATGTACATCCTACCTCATCATACATTACAGTGAGGGCTGCACCATTTTTTTAATTTTTTTAGAGGGGCACTTTTGTCCAACTCAAACCGTGTTTTCCTTGCATTTTTCTTAAACAAGCCCCTTTGCGGCGCTCTTAGTTTTGTTGTATCATTTACTCTTTTTTTTTATGAAGATAATCTGACAAGGAGGTAAAAAATAACAAGTACACTGTGTGCATGTGAATAAATATACACGTAGTTTGAAAATCATTGAAATGTACTCTGGTTAATTTTAATCTTTAAAGTCCAGATTACAAATAGGGGGTCCCTCTCCCTTTTGTTACTCTACTGGAGTAGTGGTTTTTAATCTTAAAGGTTGTTTCAATTTTGTTACGCCACTGGAGAAGTGATATATTCTTTATTTAAACGTATTTGGTTAGGTTTTAAGAGGAAAAAATGAAAATGGCATGGTTGTTTTGTTCTTGTATGTACAGTATGTGTTTAATTAACATAGGATAAATGAGAGGGAGAGAGATTCTTACCGATGGTAATTTGCAAACAGAGTGGTCAATTGTCAGGTTAATTTAGCCTGCAGATTCAAATTTCAATAACTAAATTATCAATGATTGATCATGTACAGTATGCACATGTACAGTGTCTTACCTGTACCTGCATCTTTTATGATTAAGAGTTTTTTATGCATTGGATATATTTTACATTTTAACAAAATAAATCAAAAGAGATTAGCGGTTGCAAGGCAGTTTAATTTGCACTTGGGATGGGAGTGGGGGTGGTGGTTGCATAGCACACTTGTGTACAATGACAGCTTTATGCAAATGAGCCTGGGGGTTCAGGAACTACTCTTCAGTGCTACACTACCAGAATTGTGATATCAGTTTATTTCTATTTATGGAGACAGGAAGTGTAGGTTTATGTAAATACACATGTAGGTTTGCTTTCTGTGAGTGACTTCCGGGACTGTTTTGGAGACTTGACACTTGCAATCTTGGGTTTGATCAAGCGAGTAAGTTGTTTGACAGACTATACATGTAGGCATGAGCAAGGTAGACTGTATAAAGAGATTAAAGAGATGTTTAAAGAGATTAGCGGTCATTCTCAGATGCTAGACCCATTTGCATAGGCCACCATCACTGAGGCCAAGCGCGCATGCGCCACGCACAACTCTCAACCAATGATAAGTCTTCACTTGACCTCAGTGAGGGCGCTCTTTGAGCTTGGGACATCATGCAAGGGGCAACAGAAAGTACAGGGCGGGTACAGGGATGGAAGACTGATCCACAAACTTTTCCGAGAAGCTTGAGTGACAGCAAGAGGTAGTCCCTTTTAAAAACCACTCAAAACTATATTTTAATCGCGCAGGCTTGCACATTTCCATTGTTTTAATCCTGCCACATTGATGTTTGTTTCAATGGGAGAACTGTTAAACGCACAGTCAGAAACCCACATGAGGTTAGCATCATGTGATATACAGAGATGAGTGGTTTTGAAAAGGATTTATCTTTTGCTGTCACTCAAGCTTCTGGATCAGTCGACCATCCCTGTACCTGTACTTTCTGTGGCCTATTCTAGGTTCATTGTTCTTCTCACACTTTTCCGCCCTGTTGTGTGAATGTTTGTGTTAGTTTTCTGGGGTTAAGTTTTTAGTGTAGATTCAGATTCTGCTATATTTGTGACATACATTTACATGTATAGACCTCCATCTTAGGCCACCATCTTAAAGGAAAAATGATGATAGAGCAGTGGAAAATGCTCATCTTTGTATGTAGGCTATATGCGCGGTGCACAGGATGGGCTAATGAGAAACTTGTAAGTACTTATTACATGAACTAGGTGGCATTTCACACAATACGAAGTCAGAACACAGTTACTTGAACTAGACAGACATTTCAACAAAAGCACTTCTCTGGTACCCTTTTAGATTTATTGCAAAGATCTATTTGCGGCTTTGACTGTTTGATCTTATTTGGTTATTTCACTTCTATGGTGATTAGGCACCATATCAAATATTGTGTTTGATCTAATTTGGTATTTGCTGCCTGTGTACATTGTATACGAAATATGGACCTTTTATAGTAAGAGATGATACCCATGTGAGCATGTAAATCAACACTATAATGCACAAGTCACATTGGGCTGGCACATTTTTAAATGTAATATACTTAAGTAGAACATGAAGCATATTTAACAATGTCTGAAGCTTTCTAGATTTATCATGCCTGTCTCCCCTGATGACCCTTCTCAACACACCCCTCCCCCCTTTCTACAGAGAACAACTTAACTATGGCAACAAATTAGTGTAATTTACAATTGTAGTTGATGAGCAGTTCAGTAAACGAAATATGATCTAGTAATGAAATACATGTTCTATACATCTAGCCGCTGCAGCCGAACTCTTTGCCATACAGTTGAACAGTTCGTGATGCTCATTATCATGCCCATCAATGCCGTCAATATCAAAACCTTCATTATCCCTACAAACAGTCAATTTATTTGTTGTTTTCTTCCATCCTCATGTTTCTTCCAAGGTAACGGTACCCCCCACCCCTGATGAATGATGTAACAAATAAAATACATGGTTACAGGGCATGCTGTCCTAATTTTCTTGCTAACCTGTAAAACACACTTTTGCTTAAAGACAGGAAAGACTTGTGGTAATTGCCCAGTTTCCTCACTTGGTGTATTGGTGTATCCATCACATATGCATGAAATAACAAACATGTGAACATTTGGGCTCAATTGGTCATCATAGTTTCAAGAAAATAATGAACGAAGAAAAAAAAAATATTGCATAGAATTGTGTGCTTTCAGATGCCAGAGAAAGGTTTCATGCCTGACGCCTTTCTCAGATTCACATTTTTGGGTGAAGAACAACCTCTTTCTCTTAAACTATACATTTCTTCAAAGGGGGTCGTTTCTAACAATTTTTATAATATCAACAGTTCTCCAGGGCTCTTTACCAAGTAATTTTTATGCTCATTAATTTGTGGAGTAAGTACATCGTGTGTTTAAGTAAACAAAATTATAAGGTACATATGTAAGCAGAAAAATGTGTCTTGGGATGAATGCAGAATTAAGCAGGCGGTAAATCAATGTTAGCCTCAAGGTTTTTGAGGTTTTCTGGGATTATAGGGGGTTTAACCTTGAGTTAGCTGGAGTTATTGCTTGTTTAATTCTTGATTTCTTCCCTACCGTTAAGCAGCGCTCTGAAAGTGAGCCCAGGTATGATGAAATGAACATTTATCTTGTCAATGCTTAGGGTAAAGTCCTCCTGTACCAGGGACCCTCCATGTGATTTGTTCTACTCGTGTGTCACTTCCACTAACAGCTAACTTTGCTTTGATTTGTTTGATCTTCAGTTTTTTGTTGCTGAGAGGAGTTGATTATTAGAGATGTGAATGTTCCTGGGATTATGCCTCGTGGTAAATGTCAAAGCCTAAAGTGGTTTGGGGAATTGCAGAACTTGATAAATGACTTTGTTAATGGTTTTTTCGAGTTTATGAAATTAGTGGTTGTCAAATCTGTTATAATGTGCTTTGAGATGCCGTGTGAGGTGCGAGATATGTAGTCTATAATTCATGTATTATCATTATTATTATTATTATTATGTTTATAAATGAATTCCCTCAGTAGGATCTGGCTGTGTATGAGAAAGACAGAGCTACAAATGTACGTACAGAAATATCTGTGAATGTTAAATGTAGGATCATAGATTTGTAAATTCTCCAAAACTTAAGGACCATAAAACATTACTTGGTAAGAATAACTGCAGCTGTTGATCATGTAAACTATTTTTTAAAAGGATTCCCTTCGAAGTAATACGGTTTGGATAATTTTTCACCCCAAAACACTTGAATCTGAGAAATGTTTCATGCAAGAATCAATTCTGAGATTTCTGAGGGGTGGTGTCTGTTCGCAAATGCTGCGGCCTGAGATACAGTTGGTTGGTAGCTGCTGTCACCTCGATAATCAAGGATGGAATTGGGGTACTTGTGAAAAAAAAACCAGGACAGCCAATGACAGCTTGTTGCTGTTTTCTCGACAAGTAGACACTCTATTGAGCTGAAACTTCCTCAGGTGACTTTTATTGTATTCTTGAAAATCTTGCCTTTAAATCAGCATTTCATTGACAACAACCAATCTATGACCCTACGTTTATTAAGACACGTGTAAGTTAACAATAATTACTGAGTTAACGCTGTATGCACATGAATTTTACTGATGAAGCCTCTGGAGAAGCCAAGGGTCTTGTCCTTCAGCCCTCTTTATTAGAGGATGCTACGTGTCCGATGTACATTCTGATTTAGTAACGGAAGTGCAGTTTTCCTTGTAGGCACCCTTGCCTTTTCAGGACTAGACTTCAGTGACTTTCAGACAGTCTACTTTGTACATGTATGTGCTGTATGGTTTGGTTACCATTGACAACTTTCCTGCAGGCACAGCAGTGTATGAAGGATGAATGATTAAACTTTAATAACCATGCAAATTTCTTACTAATCCTTTGGGGAAAATAAGTTACTTTTCCACCCGACTCTCTTGAGGGTTTATATATTTGTTTTCAACTCAGATTTGAGTCTGATTTGTAAAAAGTAAGTTACACAAATCCTCTGCTTTGGATGGCGCGAACAGTGGACGGGAACGTGATCAAAAGTAGATCAAGCCTATTGACCGTCATTGCCTGAGGTTATAATCTACTGGCTTGAGATAGTTCATAAGAACTCACTGCTCCCACACAATGATTATGTTAGCTGGATGTTGGCTATACTACCCTAATCGGGCACTAGGGATCCTGATTCAGAATGACTTTATGATATTTATACCCCCATTGGGTAATATATATTGTCATGGGGTTATGGTCTATTTGCTTTAGATGGTTCATCAGAACTTGCTGTTCCTACACAACAATAGTACTGGGTATCAGCTACCCCAATTGGGTAATATTTGTTATCATAGGGTCTTGCATTAGACTAGAACTCACTGCTCCTACACAATGTGTATGAACTAGTGAAATTGACACTCGTATTAAATGTAGCAATATTAGGTGGATGTCAGCAATACTACCCTGATTGGACACTAAGGATCTTGATTCAGATATACTGTTTGTATTTACTTTCCCCATTGAGTGACACATTATCATCTTGGGGTAGATATTAACCCTTTAGCTGAAGACGGTTCATCCATGATTCATCAAAAGTTAACTGCTGCAACACAATATGTGGCAGACCAGTACATTTGAATGTTACTGTACAGACTGTTTGTTTGTTTTATGTAAATATACTACCCTGATCAGGTGATTTTTTGTACTAATGCCGATGATATGGCACCTGTCTGCATCTTGACTGGTACATTCATCAGTTGGCTGAGGTACTTCAGGCAGTTATGTGGATGTTAATTGCATTCATGTACATGTAGCCTACATTACCGCAACCCGATCAGGGGGCGGGGGGGGGGGGGGGGTGGCTTTTGTGTTAATGACCAAAAAAAAGGTCTCGCAATGAGTTAGTTTTAAAGGTTGTGGTGTGTCATGGCCGAGTGATCTACTGCACAGTACTTGTGAGTTTTGATGGTTGAATCATGGGAGTGTGGGTTAGATTCCTGGTCATGACATTTGTGTTTGAGCAAGGCACTGGCACATACTTGCTTCTCTTAACCCAGGTGTAAAAATGGGAGCCTGAGAGGGCTGAGAGTGAGACAGTAGTGTGTTGGATTAACCCCTTAGCTCTAATTTAAGCAGCTTGTGATTGTATGCTCCACAGAAAGTTAGAGGAATGGTATGGTCTGTGTCCGATGAAGATAGATTTAGGATGTGTGAGCTATGTATGATATACATGATAAATCAAAGATAAACCGTATCGGGTTTAACTTCAAGCTGTCTGAACACAAAGTAGTTTTATTTTTACAACCCCCCCCCCCCCCCCCATGTCTGAACATGGACAGACAGGTAAGAACCAATTATCTGTAATATAATTCCCAGATAAGAAATTCTCCAAATTTAATATGTTCCAATAGACCTAAAAAGTATTTCCCGACAACCTGGTGTCCTTCTGAAACTTCAGGTTCCTTCAATTTTCCTCACCTAAGATGAGGTGGAGTTTGCATGTGCTAGAGCCCCCCCCCCACCTTGATTCACTGTGATCACATCCCTCCTCCCCATCGCCACACTCTATGCTATCTTCATCATAAGCCCTCTACATGCTCTGCATGTGAACATACCCTCATTGATTTCATCACACCCAATAATGGGTCAGAAGACTGCCCTCACTTTGGCACTCAGCCTGAAACCCACTCGATTTGACACACCTCGACACCCTCTCCCAGATCTTGCTTCCTTGCAGTAATTATTCACTCATTGATTTTTACCATTCCCAAAAGGTCAGTTATTGAGGAAGACTGCCCTTAATTAATGAAACCCCCCTCCTCCTCTCCCTAGCCTCTGTCCCACTTTCCATGGGTCGGTACTTTTCCTCTTGATGACCAGTGCATGAAGGGTGACGAGGCATGAGTTACTTTGATTGCACACTCAACTGCCTAGCAGTAATCACACAATGTCCACTCATGAATCGCACAATGTCCACTCATGCTGAAGTCATTATGCTCTTCTCACTGGCCTTCATTACTTACATGTACCTCCCCACACCTACAGTGTACTTGTTTCTCTTTTCCATACATGTAGTTAAACTTTACTCCAGCTCTCTACACCGCGTCCAACATTTCTTTTCGTAGTGGAAAACTTGCAGCCATACATGTGGATTGTTGTTGGTTTTGGCCAAGCACCAGTGTTCCTGATGAGCAAATTGTGGTTCAAGTCCCAGTCTTGTCACTTTTTGTTCTCATAAATAGTTTCAAACCATTATTACTTTGTCTTTCGTATGGGATGTAAAGCTGTCATGACTGTGTATCCCAGACTCAAGCTGGAAGGTTTCTAATCAGCACAGCATGGGTTCGAGTCCCAGTCAATTGTCACTTGTGTCCCTAAGGCAAGATACTTTTAAAAGCAAGTGTCATTCAGACAGGTTTTTTAAGCCACATGTCCCAGGCTCCAGTTCTGATGTTTCTGATCAGCAGCATGTGGGTTTCAGTCCGGGATTCAACATTACTTCTGTCCTTTTAAGCAATACACTTAACGTGTATTGCTTTGTCCTTCAGATTGGCTGTAAAGCAATAGTTCCCATGCATTATGTAATGCGCTTTAAAAAACCTGTTACGCTTATTGCGAAGAGAAGGGGGTTCACCCCAGTCTGGCATGGTTGGCTGCTTTCAGTTTGGGCTGCAGCACCTTGTAAACGGTTTGCACCTTGTATGCAAAATGGGTGTTATATTTCTACAATATAGCTGTGCAATACCTGCAACAACAACAAAGTAATTGAACACGTTGAATAAATACCCTATGGGTTTGATGAATCGATATACACAAATATCGTTGTATTGAACAAGCAAGATAAAATACATGGATTTCTTTTAGCTTACGAAGGCGACCAAAATAAGACAAATTTTAAACACTATTTGCCAGTCGATCATAGCTTCTTAAACTTTTACGTTGTAATGACCTTTTACATTGTAATGACTCTTTCATAGTTGCCTTTGAATTGCAAAATTTTAACCCCTTTTTAAATAACCACAAAAAAATTACGCTCTCTGCTCCAATAGCTGTCAAGTAAATTGATGCAGCTAGTAGCCATTGTGATTTCCCCCATACAATTCTTCATATAATACCACCCTCGCCCCCACACACACACACAAACATGCACACACAGACATCAAGATATCAACTCTCAGGAAACAGCTATGTAAGGGTTGATTGTCATAGTGACAATTGTGTCCAGTATTTGACTCATTCAAAACAAAGGCACGGCATCTGTTGTTCAACTGTAATCGGAAATCAATACTGCCACCCAGCAAAAAGTCAGCTGCAGGGTGTGAATCTAACTGTAAGCACTAACGAGCAATCCACCTTCATTTAAAGACATTTTGTAGATAGTCTTGATTGAGATGCCATCTTTACGCACAACTTGGGTTTTTTAAGCTGCGCCGAGGGTTCTTGCTTTTCTTTGCAGCCATGTGGTTCATTGACCAATCATGCAAGGAAGTTTATAATACTCCTGCAGGTTGTGTGTTCCAAAAATGATTTGATTTGCCTGTAAAGATGGCTGACTTCACAATGTGTGATGTCAAGTAGGAAATTGTGTGTTTTCTTTCATTCACGTCAATGTATTCAAACAGAGGCTAGAAGGCAAGACAAAGTTTGGCCTCTTCGCGATCAGTTTTAATCACAGTTGATGATTGCTATTGTAAATTAGGAACATGACCAAATGTGTAAAGGCCTACATAATAAAGCTTGCTATCTATTTGAGATGTAAACTGTGCATTTGTAAGCTTAGAAGCTTCGGTTTTAAAGCAGGCCGGTATCAACATTGAATTTCCAAAGACCAGTATCTTGTACTTTGTGTGACCCAACCTGTAGAAGGCGTTTGTGTCTTATTTCTCCTTATTTTCACTTTCTGTAACGTTTTGCCTCTTCAAGGGTATTTTTTGCCTTTTTGTTTCTATGCTAGTACAAATTTCCATATTCATGAGCAAAAGTGTGATGTCATGTCAGACAGAAATCTCAATGTTGCAATTAGTTTATGCACAAAAAGTGGACAAATTTAGGATATTTCACTGTCGTAAACTTTCTTCTTCCATTGAAAATATTCATACTCCCTACTCTTGGAATTCTTTTGTGTCAGTGTAACTAAATTACCCAAATATTATATTAAAAGCCTCATTTATTTATTTTTTCTTTACCCTGGGTAGACCTCTCAGTGAAACACTGTTTTTCAGAGGTGCCCAGCACTATATCAAAGCGTTCAGTTTTGTTTTTTTACTGCAAGGTATGTGGTATTGAAGTATGAGACCTATTCCTTTATAGCACCATGTAGTGGTTTACGAAGTGCTGTGGCGCAATATGCTGCCAATCAAACCAGGAACACCGGGGCGGACCCCTTCTCTTTGCGATAAGTGTTCTGGGTTCTTTTACGTGCGTTACACAACACACAGGACCAACGGCTTTACGCCCCATCCGAAGGACAAAGCAATCATGGTTAAGTGTCTTGCTTAAGGACACAAGTGTCACGACCGGGACTCGAACCCACACTCTGCTGATCAGAAACACCAGAGCTTGAGTCCGGTGCTCTTATCCGCTCGGCCACGACAAGCCATTAGACTCTTGTTCTCCTAATGAGGGTACCAATGATCCATCCTTGGGTAACCTTGAGAACAATGCAACCAATCTACTCCAATTGTGATACACTATAAGCCTGACGGGTAACTTTTCCTTTGGTGATGATAGAAAAAAACTACCCCATGTGGGATACATCCTGACTGGATCATTCTTATGCCATAACGAATACCATTTGAGGATGATCATAAATGGTTGGTTTGTGTTTATAGTTTCAATAATTTATTCAGCACCACTTCATATAAAAAGCATTGTAAAAGTACATTAGTAAAGCACACTAGTAAAAGTATACCCTAATACTGCGCCTGTTTGCAATGCATGGTTCCCTTTTTACCAGGAATTGTCAATTTGTGAGAGAAGTATGTAATTTGTTGATAGTCATGGCTCAATATAATGCACTTATGACTCTTTCTCATTACTCAATGTCTTTAAAAAAACAAAACAACAACAACAACAACCAAAAAGCAACCAAAACACATATCAGATCAGGCCTTCATTTTCAAATGTTCTAAGGATGTACTCCTTAGAACATTAAAGTAGTAGTTTGTCCAAAATGAGGCACGATCTTGTCATAGCGGACAAGATTGGTGTCTACATGGAGTCATCAACTTTGTTTTTGAAAGGTTTCGTTTGGTTGTTGAATTATCAGAGTTTGGGGTGGACAAGTTTCCGTGTCTTTGCTATGTTTTAAAAAAAAGATAATAATTTTTAAATATGGAATCTTTCAGTCAATGGGGCAAAGCCAAGTTGAATTGAAGATACAGTATTTCATCTTTCAACGAATGAAAATATTCTCCCTATTGCGCGAATGCATAACACACATAACTTCATTTGTTTCATACCAAGTTATCTTTGTCATTTGATGGGATGATAAAAGTGATAGATTAAACAAATTGTGCAAGATTATTCTGGCATCCACTGTGAGAGCATTTTAGTGTACTGGTGTATATAATGCCAGGTGTGGTCTAGCATGCAGTTAGTTTAAACAAAACAAGATTGAGATGAAAATGCAAGGTAAAAAGTACCAAAATACACGGTTTTTGACATACACTTACAAAAGGCCAAATCATGGTTTGATTGATGAATGTAGCATGACCTACAGTTATGCAAGGATCCTCTTGGGGTTTTTTTTATTCACATAAAATTTTCAATGAACATGATGAATATGACTTAAGCAGCAAAAACTTCATGTTGATACAAATGTACACATGTCTAATTTGTTAGGCTAATATTTCTGTGGCCTAATGAATTTACCATGCCACATACCATATAAGTACACTAAATCGAATTCCCAGACTGTCAAATAAAGTTCAAGTATTGGGAAAAATCCCTTAAATGTTCAGGTTCATGTATGATGCACCCATGTTTGCCAAATGCTGCTTGAATTGTTCCCATCTTCCTTTGAGGTTCTTTCCCTTGGAGGACTAAAACCCAGGTCTGTCAAACACTAAACCCCAGGGCTAGGGATGTGTCTCTGTTTCTGAAAAGATGCAGCTCGGTTTCTGGGAACTCCCAGGGATCTGTGCAGTCTCACCAGTCTACTGTTATGTACTGAGTTTACATTTACATGTAGATTTGTTAAGGAGAGGAATTTTTTCTGTTGGCTACTATGAGAGTGTTGTTGGGCTTCTCATTTGTATTTATTTTGTTATGTCAAGCATTGTGTCAAGTAATAAACACTGAGGAAAAGTAAAAAAAGAACAAGAAAAAGTCCACCCAAAATTAAAAGAAACGGTGCACACACACAAAATAAGCGAAAAAGTAGACCTAATGGCTTGAATTAGACCTTCATTTTCAAAAAAAATTCCGTCTCCCCCCACATCTCTGCGCGTAATTGGCTTCCTCAAAGCATGTACTTGTGAGCTCGGTTTTGCGTTAAAAAAAAATCATGACTTGCAGCTCAGCATTATTACTGGACCAGAATTCTTTTTACAAGACTGGAATCAAAATGAGAAAAGACTACACTAAACTACTTTTATTTTAAGAAGCACGAAGAGAAGATTTTGAACCCATATTATTTGTCTTATTCTAGATAATTTGATACTCAACAAAATTGACTGGTTTTTGTCGGATTCAAAAGTCAACATTTGAACATTTTATTTTTTTACATAAAAATAATAAATTCTTCACCTTTTAGTTATTTTACTGTGAGGTATTAGTATTCATATTAACTGTAAAACACAAGACTGAAGAACTTGTACACTCATGAGTTTACAGGCCAGACACTAAAATCACTGAACTCAGGCCTGCGGTCCAGTGTAAATTTCTAGCCCTGATATACAATTCATGTACTTGCATGAAAAGTTTGGTTTTTTTCTCTCTCTCTCTCTTAATCCAACAAAAAATAATGTTAAAAGACTCATTTGTACAACCCTTTTTTTACACTTGTTGTGACTAGGGTAAAGCCAACAAGGTAAACTGATACCACTTTCAATGCAAGATGGAGAAGGAAAAAAGGCATTCTTAATACCATCCTTAGGGAATTAGCTCTTAACATCAATACAGACCGGTAACATTTACAAATGTTATCATAACTGAACGCCAACTGCAGAAACTGTTTCAAGTGATAAGTGCTATAGGTGTGTATTGGCAATCATCTATCGGACACTCACCTTGTTGACTCAAGGTGGTTCAGTTGGCGGTGATGTGAGTGGGACGACGAGCAGCTGGTGTGCAAAACCTCATCATGGCTGGAGTGTCTGGAGACACTGAACTGGACATTGATTGCCTTTGATTGTATTTGAGGAGATGTTAAAACGAAACGATTAAGTGAACAAATAATTCTGTGGGATTGGCACTGGTAAATTATTATTGCTTTATTTAATTATGTCTGTACTTTTTATTTATTTCTTCTATTTGTTTACATTAATATAAAGATCAATGAACATAGAATCAGCCTATGTCTCTTAAAAAAGAGATTCAACAGGCTAAACAACTGGTTCACTGCAACTCAAGTTCAGGTAACAGGCTAAACAACTGGTTCACTGCAACTCAAGTTCAGGTAACAGGCTAAACAATTGGTTCACTGCAACTCAAGTTCAGGTAACAGGCTAAACAACTGGTTCACTGCAACTCAAGTTCAGGTAACAGGCTAAACAATTGGTTCACTGCAACTCAAGTTCAGGTAACAGGCTAAACAACTGGTTCACTGCAACTCAAGTTCAGGTAAAAAAGACAACAAAGATAAATGGTATCTAGAAAAAACTCTACTGAGAGCACATTATAGTTATGTACACGTACAGCTGGTAATGAATATGTGTATGATAATCAAAAGCTCCGTCTTTTCCCAGCAAATTTACGTGCCTGCTTTCCGCAACTCAATGAGATTCAGCCTGGGCATTTTGAAAAACAAATCTAAACCTAAATAATCCTGGGGCCTCGGAGAGTTTCAGTACAGACCTATTTTGTTGACACAACAAACAATCTCTCGCAATTGGCAACATGACTGCAGACATACAGTTGGAAGGCTTGTTCCCCCACCCCCATGTTGTTCGTTCTTGAAGTCTGCCCCAATTAATTTCCTTCCAAATATTATCTCAGGATGATAATTTTATTAGCGGTAGATCATGTTGTGGGTTGAGTCAATATTTGTCTGGCTTGTTAGTCGGCCGACGACATGTTGAGCTTCATTCGGGCACGTCTGCAAAAGAACTCAAGACGACGTAAAAACGGATCTAATGTCCAGATGTGGATGGAGCAGCAAGGGTGTTTGTAAACCAGGGGGCTGTTTCCAGCTATTCAAATAAATTATTCGATGAGATATGTCCAGGGCCCAGTTTAATAGAGCTGAAAATATACCAGCTCTTACCCTTTTTATGTATTTAGAATAAGTAAAATTCAATTAAAATAAAGCTTTCTGGAGCGCCCCAGGAGCGCAAGCCTGGCTCATGATGCATTACATGTACATGTGATGACCCGTTGACTCCACTTGTCATGCTGGTAGAGCAAGATATTTTCAGAAATGCTTGTGATATTTCAACAGTACTAATTGCCTGTGTGGTAGCCATGAAATTCAGATTATTTTTTTTTACGTTCCTTGTTCCACATGAATTGTCACACCATGAGCATGGCCTGTTTTTGTGGGAGTTTCAGGATATCATTATTGTGTTTAAGAAATCATTTTCGGGTTGGCGTAGTTGACGGTCAGGTTGGTGTAGTGGTATCTTTGTTGTCTACTGCTAGGACCCCTGTTCGAATCCTGATGGGAGCAATCTGTGGGTTGGGGTTTCAGTCCATACCTGACTGCGTGGGTTTTCCCTGGAATAATTCTTTGCAGTTTTCCTCCCACATGTAACATGTCCAATAATGAAACTTCCTTCATTGTCTTCTCTCCATGGGGTTTTTGGCTAATAGAGTGATTAAATTCGCTTTCCTGAGAATCCTTGGTTTCACAGAACTAATAAATAATTAAATTATGAGATTGTTTATCTTTTCCAAAATAGTGATTTTTTTTATGTTCTGTTCTGTTTTCTGTTGAGCACGTTAGCATACATTTTGTATGTGAAGTTACCAGCTTAGATACACTGAAATAATGATCACAATAATATTGTAAATAATGAATGGTATTTTTTGTTGCTTTTCTGCAGCCTCTGACTGCCTAGCCTTCATGCAAGCAGGCTGTGAGCTGATTAAGGTTCGTTCTCCGTCCAGACAATACCACAGAATATTCTGCCTGAGTGAAGAGCTCTCTGAGATCAGATGGCACCCAACTTCCAAGAAACCTGACAAAGCTAGAAGTGAGTTTACTAATAAGAGACTTATTTCTTCTTTTCCTCAAGTCTAGGTTGTGTGGTAACTCATTTTACCTAAGTACTTGGACTTCGAGGATACTGATACGCCTGGTCCATTGCTTGATTGGTTTGGCTGTGACTGTGTACAGTTATATGCAATCAGTCAGTCAAACTTATCTCATATGTCTGACAACAGTCCATGTTAGTGATGTTTGAAGCTTTGTATAGTGTGTGGAAAATAAAAAGAAACTCTAACTAGTGAAGCTGTGGGTACAACCACTTGTCTTAATTGTCCGTGTCTCTAGTCACGATGTTGTGGGGGGAATGTGGCTGTAATCTGAGGTTTTTTTACTCTTGTCAATGTTCTCTATGTTGTACTGCACTGTCAAAATATCATTGTTGTCTTAACTCCTTTTTATATTTCTTTGTTTAAGAATTTTACTGTCCTATTCTGGAGCTTTAATCAATATAAGACAAATAAATTTACCGTTTTAATCTTTTTTAAAGGGTGGACAATAAAGAATTCATAATAACACTATATCTCTTCTGGGAGGAGTGTTGGCTCTGAACTTAGCTCACACTGCCTCTTTTCAGAGCAAGAAGTAACTATAACTAGTAACCCTACTATAACTAGTAACCTTGCTATAACTAGTAACCCTGCTATAACTAGTAACCCTGCTATAACTAGTAACCCTGCTATAACTAGTAACCCTGCTATAACTAGTAACCCTGCTATAACTAGTAACCCTGTTATGACTAGTAACCCTGCTATAACTAGTAACCCTGCTATGTCTAGTAACCCTGCTATAACTAGTAACCCTGCTATAACTAGTAAACCATATCCTTCTGGGAGGAGCGTGGCCCTGAAGAGAGCCCTCATCGTCTCTGACACAGCCAACACATTTCTAAAAAAGAGATTTACACATCATTGTACCCACAAGTTTACAAGAAATAGTTACTTCTTAACAGTCCGCGTTACCGATTTCAGATTTAATTAAGATTGTTTTGATTTTGATATCCAGTTGTTATCGAGACGGTCAAAGAGGTACGAGTTGGAAAGAACACTGAGACATTCCGCCAGCGCGAGTCAACAGCCGAGTTCCCTGAAGAATGTTCCTTCTCTGTCATCTTCGGCGACAACTACGAGACGTTGGACCTCGTGGCCAACTCGCCGGATGAGGCCAATATATGGGTCACTGGACTTTCTTACTTGATTGGAGGAAACAAAAGCAAATGTACGTATATGTACACAGCTAAAAATGGCTAATCCTGAAATTAGAAAAAAATCTTGCTTCAAGAAATACTTTCTTGCGTCACTTCCAAAATTTTAATCGAATCAATTTTTAGGGAGTGACACCTGACTCTTTTCTTGAACTAAGATTTGTTTTCTTATTTAAAGAATACCATTTTTAGCAGTGTAGGTTATACCACTCCGTGTTCGTTGTCATTAAAGTTTATATAATGCTGTGGGTTATGCATCCCCCACACTTTCACTGAGGATTTGGAGGATGGCCGATAGGATTTGTACGTAGATAATAAGAATGGGAATAGCGCTGTTTTACTGGGTACCACAGTGCTTTACAAGAAAACTATACAATAAGCGAATAAATAAAGGCACTAATAATTGGAAAGACAGTTGGTCCTTGGCAATCAACCATTGAACAGGAAAGTTCTTAGATAGATACATGTAGATAGATAGATACATAGATACATGTATATAGACGTAAGGTTTATTCAAATTACTCATTACATCATAAAAACTGAATTGCAACTACGTAACATGCGACTTATCAAAAATCTAAAACTACATCATTAAAAGGACATCAAGATATAAAAATAAATCAAGTGAGTAATATCAAGCTAAGGCTAACACACACCTACCTAGAAAAGTGCCCCCCTCCCTCTCCACATTTGAATTGCTCTCCATCAGTGAAGTTGATGTCTAATAAAATGACACGCTACTCGCAGTTCCTTGAGTAGTGCACAAAGGCCAAGGCTCCATCCATCCAGAAACCCAATGGTATGAGCCAACGTTGTTAATGTATTTCAGTCATTTGACGTGGTAGATGGGACTTTGTTTGCAGCCCTTGCAGACCCTTAGAAGGTGCAGATTTGACATTTACGCCACTGGAAAAGGTTTTGCTTGGACTTTGTGATTCAAGATGTTGTAAATCTTCACAGTTATTCTTCACCCAGCAAAGCACCAGACTTATGTTTTGGGGCTCAAACTTCCCTTTGGTGCCTCATTGCATGAAAACGAACCAATAAGAAAACGAACCAATAATAATCATTTGTGGCGTGTCATGGCCAAGAGGTTAACAGCACCGGACTCAAGTTCTGGTGTTTCTGATCAGCAGAGTATGGGTTTGAGTCCCGGTCAGTCTTGGCACTTATGTCTGTTGAGCAAGATACTTTACCTTACTTGCTTTGCCCTTCTGATGGGACATTAAGCCGTAGGTCCTGTTTACTGGGATTGGTAGTGCATGTAAAATACCCAACAGACATATGGAGGAAGAGTGGGGGTTGACCCCTGTTTTTCAGAGGCAACAGAGGCCATGGTCCCCGTGGCCTCTGTGTAATTCGAGGCCTTGGGTTCTTAATCATGCTGTCTGAAATTAACTTATCTGCAATTAAGATTATTGTTGTACAAAAGCATGCGGCACTCTATGGGTGTTTTGGTATTTTGAGTCTTTTGAAAGGATTGCTTAATAACATTCTCTGGGCTTTTTTTTTCTTTCTATTACCATTGGATAGAAATAGGGCTATACAAACATAACATAAATATTATGTATTTTTATTAATTGCTTATTTTGCAATAGTATGGCCAGCTGTTACATTGAATGTTTTCCCTGAAGTAGTGCATGAATAATTTGTTTGTTTTTATTTCCACAGCTCCCGAGGCAATTGAACAGAAGCAAGACATGAGAGATAGATATCCTTGAGTCTGATTCCCTGAAACACGTACAGTGGTTGTAATGTAGTCGTTCATCTCATAAAGGGGGCCACACTGTTTTTCTTTCTTTTTTGAAGCTGTTCGCTTTGTTTTTCTTCTCCTACTTCTTCTCACTGAATCTGCCCGGAAAAGATTCAGCGAGTGCATACCTCAGATTGACTTGAACTTAGTACAGACATACTCATTCCAATCAGTAGATGAAATAATAAGAATGATGTCACAACGACATCATCAGGTGTTGAATTACACTAATCCAAAGTTTGCTATTTAAAAACAAACAAAAAATATCTCTTCTGTTCTACACATTGGATTTTACAACATGTACATCAGCAAAAGGGTGGGGGGGGGGACTTGATTTTTTTTTTATTTGTGTTAAATTTTAGTTTTTTAAGTACCTTCTCATACCACCCACTTTCTACAGACCATTTGGAAGCACCAACTGCACTGCATGCATATAGAGAAACTAGAAACAATTTCTACAAGTGTCATAAATCCCCAAGAAAAAATTAAGAATTAGGAATGTGAGAAATTAATCTGAGAAAAATGTGATGATTAACAGTGCGGGTTTTCACAAAAGTAGGCAGGATACCAGTCAAAAATGGTCTGTGTTGAATGCTAGTTTGGCTGTTAACCTTATTCTGGTAAGCATATTTTTATTGTGCTTAGCTACTTTTTATGCTTAAGCAGTTGAATGAAATCCTAGGGCCCAATTTCATAGAGCTGCTTAAGCAGAAAATATTGCTTAACAATTGTCTGCTAAGCAGAAATGAGCAGGATACCAGTCACAAAATGTACATGTGACATGGTAGTTTGGCTGGTAACCTTATTCTTGTAAGCATCTCTGAAAGTGTTCATTTTCAAAAGCTAAGCCAGAGCTAAACCAATGCCTAAAGCCAAAGTTGTGGTTTCCAAAAAGAGAGTACACAGAGAAAATACACCAAACACAAATCCTAGAAAGTTCATTGTCCTTAACTCTTGACCTCTTGACCTCTTAGCACATGGTTACAGGAAATGTTTGAGAAGGCTGCAGGGGACCAGGTGGGCCAGCTAGATGAGTTCGAAGTCATGCAACTAATGAAGAAACTTAACAACGGTGTCACCTCAATGAGAGTTAGGCAAAAGTTTAAGGTTTGTAAAAGACTCTAGTCTTTGCTGACTATTTCTGTTCACCTTTTAGTGTGTGTGTACTGGGGAAGAGTTGTGGATGTTGCAATAAGAAAGGCTAATATTTTATGCTTTTGTAGGTTAGAGGTATAACTGCAGTTCAAAACAGTATCAAAAAATAAATGTCATGGTCATGCTAGTTTCTTATCAACTGGCATGCGTGATGGTGTAGTAAATACAAGACATCTGCTCTAGAATGCAGAGATTCTGGGTTCGATCCCACATTGTACATGTACTTGTCTGTTACAACAAATGCAAAGAATTGGGTTCAAAATATTGTCGGTACTGTATCTCCACATCACCATTTATAGGCCTGAGGCAAGGCAGATTAATCTAACTACAGTCCAAACTCTTGACTGTTACTGGGAACTGTATAACAGGATATTGAAGGATTTGTGAAGTGTGATTGCGGCATGTAATGTCTGAGCGGATTAGTGCATCGGACTGATGGTCTGGTGAGGAAATCATCATGGTGTAGGTTCTAAACCCCAGTCACGACTCTTGTGTCCTTGAGCAAAACATTTAACTATAATTGCTTCTCATCCCCCAGGAGTAAATGGGTACCTTTGAGGGCAGAGGTGGTTCTTGTGATCAATTCAGCTTTGTGCGTGTTTGACAGAACAGGCTGTATACTCCCAAGGGAGCTGAGATGGTTTAAGGAATGAAATAAATGGCTCTGTGATCAGTAGGGGCAATAATGCCTTTTGTGAAACGCAATGATCACCTCATTGGAACTGCGCTATAATAAGAGCCATCATTTTTTGTAAACATCGGCATATTTTCTTGATTTAATCTTCTTCTGGCTTAACCACTTATATTGTCTTAGGGTTAATCAAGTCACCCCAGACACACTCTACATGTACATGGTAGGTACACTAGATACAGCAGTGTTCTAAACAGTTGTCATTTTACAACTTCGTTCCAAATTTAGATATTGATGTTTATGACATGGCAAATTGTAATTGACTAACTTTGTTATCATTGTAAAACCAGGAAATGACACTGAGCAAAGTCCGAGATGGAGACTCAAAGCCAACTCTCAGCAGCCATGAGTTTTTAGACCTCTTTAAAGAGATGACAACTAGACCAGAAATTTACTTTTTACTTGTAAGGTAAGCAACCTATGTTGCATTTAAAGTACAATTTTGTCGGCCCAGTGCTATAAGTTTGTTAATTGCAATTGCATATCTGTAATAACCAAAAGGGCGTTAAAAGTAAAATGCTTATAAATCGGAACAAAAATAAATTTAAAATCCACCAATCATATTTTTTGTTCTATCAGTTTAACATTTTATATTGTCAAACAATTACTTTTGTGATGACTTGTTATCAATGAGCTCCATTTACCATGAGCTCCAGGGTATTCAAAAACAAATTCATGAAATCCATGCAAAGAGACTCTTTTGCCTATGACACAAGCTCAGCAGCACCTTCACTGAGGTAAAAACCTTCGATTGGCGGAGAATCATGCGTGCACGTTTCTTAATGACGGCGGCCATTGCAAGGAGTCTATTGTAATAAGGGCATTTCAATATTGAGCTGACAATTTGAAACTGTCATGGTGGGGAAACCAGTCAAGTATGGTTTGTTTTTTGTAACACCATGTGGGAGAAATTAATCCGAAATGCACATGGTGTTACCATAAACTGTAAAACTTGAACCCATTTGAAGATGCCACTAACTGACTAAGATCCCATTTTTAAAGGGACTGTGTTGTCATGATCAAAGCAGGCCTGTGGCTCACATGGAATTATGTACTCTCACCCAGTTACTGCACGTGGCAACCTCCCTCCGTATATCTTTGCAGGGCACGTGCGCATAACTGGGGGAGCATTCATAATTCCATGTACATGTACATCCAGAGGCCTGCTTTGATCATGACGACACAGTCCCTTTAAAAATGGGTTCTTAGTCAGTTAGTGGCATCTTCAAATGGGTTTAAGTTTTACAGTTTATGTTAACACCATGTGCATTTGGTAATAATTAGTCCCACACGGTGTTACAACAAATAAACCATACTCGACTAAGATCTCAGCTGTGAAGAAACCTTTCCCATAAATTTTTGTTAACGGAGGTTTCAAATATATTTATCCAAAAGCCAATGTCAAACCTTTTTGCTAAGCTATCAAAAGGTTTAGGCATTTGAACAACTTTCTTTCAGGGATTGCATCTTTATATGACCACTGGCCCCTCCCCCTTCACGCCTCTCTGTACCCCATGTCCATTATCTTTCCCCTTCCCCTACCTCAACTACAGTCCTTAATATGCGTTATGTGCCTTAACATCTACTTTGAATGTAACTGAGCTTGAGCTTACTTGTAGCACAAGTCAAAATTATACAATAAATGTATTTTTAAGACAAACAAGCTTTCCAACAGATAGTAAATGTGATCATCCCATGACCTGGGCCCCATTTCATAGAGCTGCATAAGCACACGCACAAAAAGGAGCTAAGCATACAAAAATCACGCTTACCAAAATAAGGTTACTTGTCAAAATACCATACCACCTGCGCCATCTTTGATCCTGCTAATTTTTGTTCAGCACAAAGTTGTTAAGCAAAATTGTCTGTTTAAGCAGCTCCATGAAATTGAGCCCGGATGTAACTGAAGTGTTTTGTGTTTGTCTTTTTTAGGTACTCAAGCTCAGAGGTCATGACCATTGATGACCTTTTGATATTCCTAGAAGCTGAACAGGGTGTAAGTACCAACCATAAAAAATAGAGCCCACAGAACGCTGAATGGGTCATTATCAGTGGAACTTTGTTATGAAAACATTAAAAAGGCCACATAATAAGATCACAGTGCAACTGCCATTTTGTTATGCCGTTTTTATGTTTGTTTTTACATGCAAGCTTGCCCCAAATAAAGCTAAAAGCCACCCTTAATTCTTGAAGAAGAAATTATTTAAGATGAAATTAACTCAGGGGAGCAGCAGGTAAGAATTGTAAAAACAGTCCAGATTGTAGGATGGACTCCATTGGAGGGAAACATGCACCAGGCAGGGAGTTCCAAAGAGATACCACAATGTACAGTACGTGGAATAAAGCTGTTGGAATGGCTCTTTGTTTTACATCTCAGCAAAGTGAGAGTGTATGCTGAACAAGCAGAAAGCCCGGTTTCACGCTCAAACACTTTGACAGGAGGAATTAGGTTGGACACACTGGTGGCACATTTACCAAGAAAATATCTGTAGAAAATCTCAGCCCTGCTAAAATATAGGATTTAAACTGCTTCTAGCCACCGTGTGATATTTTAACTATTGGTGTGTTTCCACTCATTTTATCCTGTTTTGTCAAGAAAATTAAAGACATTTCTGTTTAAGTGAAGTTTGCAGTGACACCCTGTGCATAAATCTGTTTTGAGTAGTGGTGATTCTGAGAAGAAGCGATGGTTTAAGAGATTTATGCACATGGTGTCACTGCAAACCTCACCTGATTGTACTCCCATCATGCAAAGATTCAAATCCTACTTTATATACAGGGAGTGTCTACTGTACCTTTGGTAATTACTCCAAAAATGAATGACCATAAAAACTTTCTTTGGTAAAGAGCACTGGAGAAATGTGGATATTATGAAACACGACTCCCTTTGAAGTATTGTAATTTTTTAAAAAGAGGTAATTTTTTACCCAACAATTTAAATCTCAAAAAGGCTTCAGGCATTAACTTCTCATTCAAAGGACAAAGCAACTATCTTAGCTTGTCTTCTTCATATTCCCCAGGGAACTGAGATGGTTTAAATACAAGAAATTATCTGCACACCACAAACTTCAAATTGGTAGATTCATGAGCTGTATAAATACTTGTCAATTGTTATTTTATGATTAATATCAATGATGACATGAAATGTTGTGATTTGACAGATGGCGGGTGTATCTAGAGAAAAGTGCTTGACCATCATTAACAAATACGAGCCGTCCCAAGAAGGTAGAGAGAAAGGTCATCTGGGCATTGATGGTAGGTTCTCTATCTCATCTGGGCCTTCGTATCCTAAACTTGGCCCAGTTTAGAATTGCAACCAAACTGAGAAATTTATTTATTGAATTACAATCAGGGACGTCTTGGAGTTAGTGAAATAGCATTATATGTTGAGACACCCGAAACATCAGCCATGTTATCAATGTGATGCGATGTTTGACACAGTAGGCCCCAATACATGTACGTGTGTCTGTAGTTGTTATTTGAAAGCTCTTCTTCTCATATATTTGATGAGCAAAAGATCAAAGTTTTGTATTTTTGGGCACGAAGTGCCTGAATTTGGAGTAGAGCATCAGGTATCATGTTTCATCACTAACCGCTATGTTGTACATAAAACATGTACAGGCCAGACATCGTTGAGAATCAATATAGATTATCTTTCTGCTTAGTCCCAGGTTTCACCAAATTCCATTTACAACATGTATGGGGACAAGGTTGGGATTTATTTTATTTACTTTTTTGTTCTTATTGTTCCCAAGTTTCACCATCTTCCATTACAACAAGGTTGTGATTTTTTTGGTCTCCTTGTTTCCAGTTAATATGGGGACAATGTTGGGATTTATTTTTTTTCTTCTCCTTGTTCCCAGGTTTCACCGACTACAATTTACAATATGTATGGAGGAGTCGCGGAGAAAGTAAATACAATTATCTTTTTTTCTTGTACCCAGGTTTCACCAATTACCTTTTATCTGAAGATTGTGACATCTTTGATTACCAGCACCGGTCAGTTTGTCAAGACATGACACAACCTCTATCTCACTACTTCATAGCATCATCCCACAATACGTGAGTAAAGATGGTCGCACTCATGCTTGCATCTAAAGGGCCCTTTGTTGGCATCATACGCCTCTCGGCAGGCAGGCAGAAATTGTCATTGGCCAACGGGCATAGACACAGACATTCTTAATTATCTGACAAAGTTTGTTTTGTTTTTTGTTTTTGTTCTTTTTTTGTGGGGGGGTGACGCATATGGCAAATCATCATAATATATATGTTTTTTCAGTTTACTCTTTATGGAAAAGTAGAGTGAATGAAAAAACTTTAACATCCAAAAGAAACAGCAATCTTTTGTTGTATGTGTGGACAAAAGTAACAAAACCTTAATGCTTAAAATTATCTTGCTCAAATCTTATCAGAAACCCTAAAGATTTTTGCACAAAAGTCCAGTGTCTGCCATCAACGAGTGTTTTGCCTGTCACAGAGTAGGAAGAGGGCCCTCTAGATGTTAACAAGTCCTGACGTCATTTCGTTACCATACATGCCATACAGTTATGGAACAGTTAAAAGGTTTCACAACCTGCTTCTTGTAGAGAGACAGCATCAGTAGCCATCACTCAGTTTCATAAAACTTTGCATGACAGAAAATTCCACCTGCACCTCTTTGCACAGCAAAAAATAGCTCGGAACAGCCTTAAACATTATTTGGTACATATCCAATGTATTTGGATGGCACGGACGGCTAATGCATAAAGCACTCACCTCTCACCATTGTCATGATTGTGGCTTTATGTGAGTAGAGTTGTGCCTCGGTACTCTACAAAGCAACGAGGGTTTTCCTCCCTGTGTAGAAATCAATCTCTGGCTGTGCTCCGTGGTCATGTTTGGGTCGATGGGCTTGGCTGCCTGCAACTCGAATGAATCATAGCCTCATCCTTGGCAATTCAGCTTCTCAGCTGTGAGTAAGGATGATTATTATTATTTAGGCTGCAAACGTTGGCCCAATTTGAAAAAAGCTGTCCACTAGAAAATATGTCTTTGCTATTGAGCAAAACTTTTGCAGGGCATCAGTCACAAAAATGTCCCCTTATGTTATTTGGGCTGGCACTTTGCTTGTGCTTACAAGCTTTTTGAAATGAGGCCCTGTTTGTTCCTCCTCCTCCTCAGGATGAGTGAGAAGAAACCTTTTGAGTTGTGTATCTAATCACATCAGGCAGTAACACTGTTTTATTATCCAGATGTTTATTTTGTTTATGAAAATAAACAGCATGTCACAATTTCTACCAAAAACAAATTTTCTTAACCTTTTTAGTGACTTGGGCCAAATTTCATACAACTTGTAAGCAGATATTTTCTGTCGCTGCTAATGGAGTACCAATTGGCAGAGTTTTCTTTTCAACAACTGCTTATTGTAAGCAAAGCAAGAGGCTTGATAAACTGCTGGCCATACTTGGAAGGAGATTAGCGACGCACCAATGCAAATCACTCATGAATGCACACAACTTTGTAAAATTGGGCTCGGAAATGTTGGACTGTGTGGCAATCAGTAAAAAAAATGTCAAATGATCAATTCAAAAAAGTACTTGTATAACCAGCTTTGTGATTTGCGTGGTCAATGTAACGCGAGTCACCATGGAGTCATGCTCACGAGTATACCTCAAGCAATGAACAAGTAGATCGGGCATAAACTTTTGCAGCTGAGCCGCTAATTTTTTCTTCTGCTGTTTTTTGTTGTACTGTTGTTTGTTTTTTGCGCCACAGAAAACCTTCAAACACTGTTCAAGGTTGTGTATGCTATGCAATTCATTTTATTAATTGATTTATTTATTTGTTTGCAAAAACTCAAGTTTTTTGTCAGTTAGATGCACTAAAATCTTACCTTTGGTTTGTTGCTTAAAATGTTGAAGCAAAGTTGGGAAACGTTTGCCACATTACCCCCCCCCCCCACCCCTAAACTGTGACCATGAGATGTTTTTGTTCCACAGTAGGTGAAACATAAAAAAGGGCAATGAAACAAAAATGAGACAAAATTGCATCTTAAAACAAACTGAAGATTCATTAAGAATTCCTTTTGAAGCATTGAACGTTTTGAAATGCCCCATAAAACTCAGATTTGTGTGTGTCTTTTGTCTCGGAGCCTGCCATGCATTCCACTCGGTAAAAGTCTACAAACAGTTTCCAGAAGTTTGAGCACCTCATCCTTTCATCCGCCATTAACCAGTTTTTCCCAATCATTGTCTGGTCACTGTCTGTCTCCACAGACATTTCATCAACATTTATTTATGTCACTTTACCCCAACCATGTTAAGTTTTTAATCGATGTTAAATTGGCATCAGTCAGGGATAAGGAATTTGATTTGTGTTTTACCGTACATTGATTTGTGTTCAGCACTGTATGCGCAGTACTGCCCAGAGTCCTGGGGGATAAACCCACAGATGTGTTACTCTGGTTGGATTCAAACCCATGACCTTTGTTATTCTAGAGCAGATGTCTTACCACTAGACCACCAAGCTTGCCTGTTAGCTAGAGGCAGTTCAAATCCTATATTTAAGAAAAAGACTAAAAATACAGGATTTGAACCGCCTCCAGCTGCTGGGCAAGCTTGGTGGTTAGTGGTAAAAAATGTGCTCTATGGTGGCCTTTTTTTATTTATTTTTTTTATTTATTCTTTTATCCCAGAACTGAGGAAGTACTGAGCATAAAGTGTTTGACACACATGTATGGGGGGAAACAAAAATGAAGCATTTACATGTATTAATGTCATTTTACCTCCTGCCATGTTAAGTTTGTTAAGCTTACAGACAAGTAAACAAAACTATACAAACATGTTTTTACAACTTAAAGTTCACAAAGTTTGATTTGCATTAATTGTACCAGATATCTTCATTTATTTCCTTGTTGCTAATTGTTCGTTGAAACTAATTGTTAAGTTGATGCATTTATTTTTCATGCTTAACCCTTTCGTTACCGAATTGTTTGGACATAAACAACCGCTGGTGACCGCATTGTTTGACCACTCAAGCGTGAAGCACACATTCTTGCACAACAGAAAGCTTTCATTCAAAGGCCACTTTTACAAACTCCATTATCTCCTTGAAGATATTGTTTTACAGCAAAATAAGTAATAAAAAAGTTCTTCCTTATTGAATTCCCTTTCATATAATCTAAAACTCATTGAGATTGGTCCAATAAATGTCAAAGTTCTTGGTCTTTCTTTCCTCAGTGCAATCTGTAATCCCAAACACTTTTTTGTACACAACCATATGGCGCTCCGTAGGTGTTTGGCATTTCGGATCTTCTAACTCCAATTTGAAGAGATTGCATAATAGCAACCTTATTTTATTTTACCACCATTGGAAAGATCCGATCTCTCTCTTTCCAATGATGGTAAGCTTGGGTATGGAGGGTGAACATGGACAAAACTACAACTTTATTACAAATGGCCTTTGTGCTCAGGCTTGAGTGCCTTTTTGTGTGCAAGCTTGGTCGACTAAAGTCGCCAATGGTAAGGAAGAGGGGGTATGAGTGCAGTCGACTAAAGTCGCCTATGGTAACGAAAGGGTTAAGAATTATATACATGTAATTGTCCAGTTTTAAAAATCCTCTTATTTCTAACCAAGTACTAAAACATAATTTGATGTACTGTGTCTACTAATGGTTACTTGCTTCTTTCTTTGTTTTAACTGTCATCAACTTTCTTTTTTACCTCAGAAAGTTCCCATATTGTTTTTCTGGAAGAGTAAATAAATTCCCACCCTCTAAGTTTCAACAATTATACTATTCGACCAGCATGTGAAATTTTCATGGAATAGTTATGTGTCACATGTTAATGCCATGTCACACGGGGCAATTTCCTGGCAACCAAATTCAGGCAATCTCCATTCAGAAAGTATATTCACATTTCAGCTAATACATTACTCTCTTAGGGATAGTAACTTGTAGCAAAAAAAACATCTCTTGTGCTACCAAAGTGTTTGTTTTGCATACAGTGCAGCAGGGTTCAAATTAAGGGGGAAAAACCACAAGACTGCAGGGCTTGTAGCTCAAAACTTTTACTGGACCAGAAAATTTGTTGCGAGACTAGAATCAAAACGAGAAAGAAAAAAACTATGCCGTTTCACATTTGAGCTGTTTTTATCGGAGTAAGCTCTGAAAGAAGATTTACTCATTCTTGTCTTATGGTTAATACTTCAAAACTCAACAGAATTGAAAGATACTTTTCTTTCTCAGTTTAAATTTGAAATGACACAGAGGTATCGTTCTTGAAAAACACAAGACTGCCAGACTTGTACGTTCAATAGTTTACTGGCCCGATGCTCAAATCACTGACCACGGGCCGCAGTCTAGATTTCAAGCCCTGTGCAGCTGGTTGCCTCCAAGTTCCCTGAAAAAAATGCCCGTTGTGACATGGCCTGTAGTGTGAGAACAAACAGTTATTTTGTGAAATTCTACATCAGGCTTATTTTGATTGTGGCAATAAAAATAAGCATCAGCACCTTGAGAGGTCTTCAAATGCTATTTCCTCAACTTTGACAGATATAATTATTTCTTCAGAGTTGTAGATATTGCCAAAGTGATTTGTGTTGTGACTTCACACTTTGCTTAGCTACTAAAATTGATACGTATTAAAGAGCAGTCTTAACTCTGTGAAATCGGCCCTTGGGTGGGTTTGCTCTGTGGCAATGAATATTTCAAACTCAAACAGAAAAAGAAGGTTCCTGTTGGTTACAGTTAAACATTAAGGGAACACAGCAACCATGGACTGACTTCATTTGGGGTGAAGCGGCAATCAAACCCCACTCACCAACGTGTTCCCTATAACAAAACTAACATAATCACCTCTAACATTCTTCCATCCATCCCTTCCATGTTCGTTCCTTATGTCTTCCTTTTTTTCTGGGCTTGTCTGTTTTATTTTTTTTTTTTTTTTGGTTGTTTCCATTGTGGACCTCATCCCAACCCCTTTCCATTCGTAGGTATGGCAACTGGCCTCAGATGGGAATTTGCCCCAAACATCCACCACCCGGGCTATCAAAGTAAGATTTTTTCGGCTCTTTTGACCTTTGAACCCTCTCCTCGATCCACCTTGATCACATGACCCTTGTTACCTAATAGAGATGAGTCACATGCTCTCACAGATGTTTTATTTATTTATTTTTCCTCAAAGAAACAACCTTTCTGATACCAATACCTTTTTAAAAAGTCTGTTGATACAAAATGCTGTCAAAGATGTTAAACTAATCTAATTGGCTTTTGTCAGACTAGCATTATACATTCCCTTGGTGCAATGGTCTGACTGCTCGCCTTGCATTTACAAAAGTTGGAGTTCATATCCCAAGTTGGCGGATAGTTTTCAAAACTTCCTTTATTTTTAAAGAAAAAAACCTCCTACCAAAAACCCTACCACTCCATAAAGCTTTTACCTGTGTCACTGTATTCCTATTTTAATTTGTTTTTTACCTTCCATACATTATAATCATTTTCATCTCTCTGCCTCTGTTGCCATGGTGATTTACATTCCCAAATATTTTCCAGAGCCCCAACATGTCCTTGTGCCCAGATGTATCTGTTAACTTTAACCCAATTTGATAAAAATGATTACTTCCACAGCTTTTTTAAAATATTATTATTCTTTTTTTCTCTTCTCTTTAATGAATAGTTGTTGACAGTTTAAAACAAAATTACAAATTACCACACAAAATTACTAAATTGTTTTTCATGAAAGAAAACTGAAATGTTTGGGTTACATTTTTTTACCGTTGTGGCTAAAGTGATGTTGGCATGCTATGTGATTGTGAATGTCATGGAAACTGCTGTAAGATTTAGGTTTCAAGCTACATGTAGCATGTGAGTGCTATTGGAAGGCTGTTCAAATAGCTTTTGAATGCTGTTTTGAAAACTACAAATGTATGTGCATGCTTAATAATGACGTCAGTCAAGTTTGGGTTTCTAAGGGTTTGGGTCTATTGAATGCAAATAATAGTTGTTAGCTTTCGAGAAAGACTCGGGTGGGGTTGAAACGTTTGGCCTTTTACAGTTTTTTGCTGTTGTTAAACAAGTACACCTGTATGTAAAAGCTAATGTAACGAAAGAAGATAGCTGGGTTTTCAATAGAAGAAGCCGAGTGTGAAGGACCCAGCAGTAATTGTTTTCAAACTCTCTACTTGTTTTGCATCTTACTCTTGTAATTTCAATTTCTGATACGTTCACATCTGTCAAGTAAACAACATGTGAAGGTTACATTTCACTTTTCTTCATACATGTTATGAATACTGTTCAGCAGAAATAAAATCAATTCAAACACAATTTTCTTGAAGGTATCAAAATCTCGAAAGGATATATTTTGACGGGGTGATTAACCTACCTGCGGGATTTCCCATAGACACTCAAACATTGTAAATGTCTACCTACATGGAAAACCTGTGTATGAATATGTTTTGTGCCTAGTTTTGCTTTCCCTACTGGTGACTTGAGTCGAGAAACATGGCAATGTATAATCATCACAACAAAGAAAACTCTATTCTTTCCAACATTTTCCAGTTTATCTGGGATATCTTGATTTGCAAGACAATATAAAAAAGTAATGATAAATTTTCTCCCACCAAACCTTTAGCCACTCATTTGCAAGACCAATCATTATTGGTCAACCTTGTTAGTCAATCCAAAACAAGCTTAAGTAAGCCTTTCTCTCATTGGTTGCCCTGAATCCTTCACTTCCATGAATATGTAAATAGCTTCACACGTCACAAACTTTTCATAGGAATGCTGAACCACACATCACACAACAGTGTAAAGTCATTGGGGAAAAACTAGACTGGAAAACCAGTCTTTCCATGAATCAGGAGAGCTAACCTTGAGCAAACTACAAGGGAGGTGTGTGTGGAGTTAATTGTCATGCAGCGCTAAATGGGCTTAGGCAGAAACAGTTAGTATTCACCAGTTACCTGGACATGGGTTTTACAAGAAACCTTTTCAACATTCTCTCCCACTTTGCATTGTCTAAATACTACCCAAAGTACACATGTTTAATCCTGCTTGGACCAAGTTTATCTTAACATGCTTATTTGGGGGAAAAGAAACAAGTCTTTTGAGTTTTCTTGACAGTTATTGCACAATTTATGATTCATAGAAGCAATTATTTTCATAAAAGTTGATGTAATCCTAACCATAAATGTAAAACTAGTTGGAAGCCATTTTTCTTCTTCTTGTTTTATGTAGCGATTGTTTGAATTGTGAATTTTCCTGTTTGCTGCAGTTACCTCACTGAAGACCAGTTGAAGGGACCATCTAGCGTGGCGGCTTATGTGAAGGCACTACAAAAAGGATGCAGATGGGTAGAATGTAAGTTGAGTTAAGAATTGTAATTATTGTGATGATGGGAAATAACTAAATGTAGGTTGGATTTGAAACTTTGCATGGTGGAAGTATGACTAAGAGAGGTTTGCTGTAACACCATGTGGAAGTCTTTTTTGAGTAGTGTGTGTTCTGAAAAGAACTGGTGGTTAATGACTCAAGGTGTCAATAAGTGTGCTCTGATCCTCTTCAGGAGATTCCTTTCTTTTCAGATCCCACACTACTCAAAAGAGATTTTCACATGGTGTTACCGCAAACCTCTCTTCAGTTAAATGTAGGTTGTTGTTTTAAATTGTTTATTTTGTTTGGTTTTTTTTTTATATTTATTTTGTATGGACATAGTCCTTACTTTTTATAAACAAATCCATTTTGTGTAAATTTCTTAATGTCGTGCACCAGTGCTTTCTCTCTATTACTTGGATGCATTTAAGTCTGCTCTTTTTAATAGTTAGGGACTGCAAGGCTCTGTTTCGGGGTTTGAGGGTCATAGAGGTGAAAGGCAGGGAAGAAACATCTGAGTGCCAGTTCTACCTAGCGCCCTCGTGTGGTCGCTTCACTGGCTTGTATTAACCTCTTTTGTTGATAGTGTTTAACCTTGCCTTGTATGTCATCATAAAGGCGGCTGTTTCTTCTGTTTGACCCTGTATGTTCTGAAACTCAGGTACTTCATTGTGGTGGAGCCAATCTTAATGCCCCAAATGTGTGATATATTTTATTTTCATTTCAGTGGACTGTTGGGATGGTGCCAATGGAGAACCAATCATATACCACGGTCATACGCTAACGTCAAAGATACTATTCAAAGCAGTCGTTGAAGCAATTAATCAACATGCGTTTGAAACATCGGAGTAAGTTCTTAGTACTGCTTGCAATGAAAATCTCAAGGAGTAAATACTCAAAACTTATCTGTTACCTGTGCATGACCTTGTAATGCAAGTAACATAAATCTAAAACAATTTCTTTTTATCAAATGCTATCCTTAAATTCTAATTAGTATACAAGTTTGTGAAAATGTCAAACTGTAGAAATAAATTCAAATATATCGTTGCGTCATTGTGAAAACGTTGCATCTCCTAAAATAGCATTTACATTACATGCGAGTTTGAAAGTGCCAAGACGTTATATCTCACTTGAATATTCCTGATGTACACACAAAAACAATAGATGCTGAGATACAACATTGTTGCAAAATAGAGGTACAACATTTTTTGATGTGACAATATAAAGGTTGCTATGTTTGTGTTTGAACTGAACATACCTGTGAATGTGAAGTTAGGAATACATTTTTACTGAAACAAATTTGATTTGAATAGAATGTCATTGATCTCAGGATCAACCTAGAATGTGCCCTCTATCTTCTTCTCAGGCCACAGGTAGAAAGATTTTGTTGGGTTTATAAAAACAATAGTAGTTGGAACCAGGGGCTGGTTAAACAAATTCATAACAATTTGATTATATTTAACAATAATGATTATCAATTTTCTCTCTATTTCATTGCATTATTTGGCATGAAACAGCAAGTTTCAGGTTCCTATTGCATGTTGAAATGAATTCCCTAAGATGAATAGTTTCAACATTTCAACAACAAAAAATTGCCATTTAGACATGGGATACAAACATTTTTTGGGAAACATGGGTGCCCAAATACAATAGCACATTTACAAATGACATTTACAGATTTGCTTTCACTTAAGTGTTTCTGAAGCACAATCAGAATGTTGGAAAGCTGTTAGGTAGCGGCCCATCATCGAGCCACACCTGGTCAAACAGACAGCATCTCCGAGAGAGATGAAAGGGACTCTGTGAAACACTGACCTTTGTACACGCAATCAGCAACAGTGTCTCACCACGTGTCAGTGTGTTGACATGACTACGCTATAAACGCACAGAAACTCGAATGCCACAGCAAACTGTTAAAATTGTTGCAGTACCTGGCATGCCTGGTGCTGAAATAGAAGATTCAAAGCTAGCAGGCAATCTCCTTGCTTTGTGGAAACTTAACACCCTGTGGCAACCTGGTTTAGTTTGGTTGACCGCTTGAACCACTTTAATACAGACAGTTCAGCAAAATACACCTGTCAAGAAGCCAGAATACATAGTTTGTTTCTTAAAGATGATTATGTACTCCTACATTTTTGTCCTACAGAATTCCTTACCTGTATGCTTCCTCTTGCAACCTGTGTAACAAGTCAGGGGGATTTCTTTGGGGGGGGATTTTTTTTTGTTTACTTGGATTCAGAGACCTGATGAAAACATCAAAAAAGGTGAAAAGCGTCCCATAGCAAAAGCTAGAAGTCAAGTTGCACGACAGAACTACAAAAAGAAGGATCAACAGAATAATTCTATTAAACAGCAAAAAAATATGGAAGTGAAGGTGGTAGTCATTGAGACCTGAAAGCCACTGCTAATGCACGAGAGCCCTATTGTCTGGCTAAGCGTGCAGCTCATTCACACTTTATGGGCACGGCCCCAAAGACCATCAATTCACAGGTCACCATCTAACCCACACTACACCACAACCACCAAAGAAACAGCAAACCCAACCTCACGTCATTTGACCCCTACTACCCTCTTCGCTTAGCTCTGGCCTTGAGTTGAAATCTGTAAGATACTGTGACGAGCTGCCATTATTTGTATAATGCAGGGATGAGAAATTTCAATCTTTTTTTCTGAATTGGGTCTGCATGCTACAAAAAAAAAGTAGCTGTTATTTTTGTCAGATATAAAGAAATTGTGCTCTTTGATCTACGACTGTAGCGCTTATGATACTGCTCCCAATAGCTCCTCGTTTTTTAATGCCAGGGTTTTACCTAAGCGTTGAAAAGCCATCATGTTAGCAAATCTCCTGAGATTCTAATTTCAGAGCACTTTGTCAGCAATGACTCTCACCCCATTAAATGATGAAATTAAAATACTCTGACTATAATGTTTTGTCTTTCAGGTACCCACTGTTAGTGTCAATAGAAAACCATTGTAGCGTTGAGCAGCAGAGTGTTATGGCACATCATCTAAAAACAGTATTTGGAGGTAAGTAGTGATCATTGGGTCAGTGCTTATTGACCCAATTAGCGTCATTAACCACAATAATTCTTGATTGGGCCATTTTATTTCAGTCGGGCTACTGGATTGTGCAGTGTGGACCTTAGGTGATGCAAGAACAGTTAGACACATGCATTGTATCTTCAATGTAGCTTAGATGTCCATAAAGCTGTAGGCTCTGTGCATTGTGTAATGCTCCTTGTGAACCATTAGAAGTTGCTACAATGGCTTTTGTGTACACTCCATGCAGCATCTTACGGCCCATTGTTTGCACTGCATGCAGCAATGCATAGCTCATAACAACTGGAAAAAAAGGCCCGTCAAACTGTTCAGTTTTGTTTGGGGTTTTTTTTCGTTATTGTTTTTGGCTCATATCTTGTCCCACTTGTAACATATTTTGTTCATTCGCTGGTTATAACAAATCATTTATGCTCCATACGACTTTCACGACCTTCAGATGCAAAATGAGAGAGCCTTTTATGGATACATACAAACATACAACATTGCATGAATTATAGTAAGATTGTATTTATACTCGTCCTAATTTTGATCTTTTTATTTTTATTTGCATTCAGATAAATTAAGGACTGACTCGCCAGGTGAGTCTGGGACATACTTGCCATCACCAGAACAGCTCAAAGGAAGGATTATCATTAAGGTAACTTGTTATTCTAGAACCACAAATATCATCCATCCAGGTCAAAAAGGGTTGTGGTAAATAAGGTAAAACAACCCCTAAATGACCTTAACATTTAATAACCCCACCAACCATCCGGTGTGTTCTAAGCACCCTGCTAAATGCACCAACATGCAAGACAGTTGAAATGCATACCTTGCTCACTGCAGCAGAATGCTATCAGAGGACTTTGTTACATTGTGAATTGGTTTAACAATTTTGGGTTATTAGTCTGAAGAATTCAATGCCCACCTGCTTCTGGAGTAATCGTTTTCCTTTAAAATTTCGTTGCCACAATGGAACCCTTACTTGACTAAGGAAAGTCAACAAGGTTCTCACAGTAATTATTACTCGGATTTGACTGCCTCCTGTGAGAAAATTGAATAGGCACTCACCGTGAATCAAGAGCAAGACTTTGATTTTGGGCTCAACGTCAAAAGTGCTGCCTTGAATTATGTGAGATCTCTGATTGTGTGAACTATTTTACTATGGTTTTAAATATCATGTCACTCATCAAGTATCATGGACTGATGTTTGATCAAACATGGAATATAAATAAACAAAAATGTGCCAAGTCTCAGTCCATGTTGGCAGGGGGCATTAACCATAGACTTCTGCATTAGGTAGTTGTTTTAATAAACAGGTGGGTTGAGGGAAAGGTCCATCGAACACAAACTTCCTCTTATGTTTGCCATTAATTAATAAATAAAATATGGCAATTTTTTTTTTTTAATTTTAAACTTGGTAAAAAGTAATAAGTCAAACACCTCCAAAGCGGAGCCCTGACCCCAAGCCAGAAAGGTTATGCTTTGGCTAATTGTTCTTGTAAATGACTTAAGCTATATGCAATTATATCTTTGCTAGAATGCTGTTTCTACATAAACAGCTACCCCCTTATATTAGCCCACTGATCCTCTCTAAAAATTAAAAAAAGCTAAACAATTAGTGCTAAAAGGCAAAAATACAGCATATTTTCTATAAACTGGGAAAAAATTAATGTGTTAAATGCCCTTGAAATAACCACATTTGCACCAGAGAGCATCTAATGTTAAAACATTTTATTCTGGTTATTACAGCAAGGACCCACGCCGTAAAGGCTTTGTGTTTGGTCACTCTTGCAATTACATCCTGGCTAGAATGCTGTTTCATAAAACAATTGTTTAAAGGCAATTAAAGCAAATGCTCAAATGGGTAAAAATAATGTGTAAATCGCCTATGAAGTGCCCTAGATTGCACCAGAGAGCACCCTAGCTGTCTTCCCTTTTACAGCTATCACAGACATTTTTTACCATAATAATTTCAGGGGAAGAAGCTGCCAGCAGACTTTGTCGGTGAAGAGGGGGAAGTGACAGATGAAGATGAAGGAGCAGATAGTGAAAGGAGAAGAATTAAGAAGGTAAGCCAGTTAGGACAGGTTGGGGAGGGGGCAGGGGGTTTGTAACTAACTGACATCTACATGTATGGAGCTCCAGAAGTATTATTTTTTATTTTGTTATAAAGTTCTGAATTCTATTTGGTTGTTACCCATACACTGATGTGTGTTAAGCACTGTATACTCGGTACATTCGGTGTTCCTGTGAAACAATCCACAGGCAATTACTTGTGTCGGATTCATCCCATGACCTTCGCCATTCTTTTGCCTGTGGATTTTTTTCAGGAATCAGAAAAGTACTGAGTTTACACTGCTTTACACACATCGGTGTATGGGTATAACAAAATATTATTCTTTATCCCTGAAACAAATTGAACATTTGTTATATAGTTTTGGTTATGAAACCAAGGATGCCTCAAAAGTGAACTTAATCACAAGCTGGCAAGCCTTGGAAAACCTGTAAACAAACTGACAAAGGTGCTTGCCATGTGAACCAGAAACACCGGGGTTAACCCCTACTCTCAATAAGCTTTGGGGTTCTTTTATGGCAAAACCAGTCCTAGTACACAGGACCTACAGCTAAACGGCCCATCTGGGCCCAATTTCATAGAGCTGCTTAAGCACAAAAATTTGCTAAGCACAATAAAAAGTTGCTTACCAGAATAAGGTTACCAGCCAAACTACCATGTCACGTGTACAACTTGTGACTGGTATCTTGCTCATTTCTGCTTAGCAGGAAATTCTTAAGCAATATATTCTGCTTAAGCAGCTCTATGAAATTGGGCCCTGAAGGACAAAGCAATTGTGGTAGAGTATCTTGCTTAAGGACCCAAGTGCCACGATGGGGACTCGAACCCACAGTCTGCTGATCAGAAGCACCCAAACTTTAGTCAAATGCTCTTAACATTATTACCCCTGTGTTTGGGTCATATTTGGTTCATGTTTGGTTCTCATGTTTTGATAGTTGCATTGTACATGAATGCAGGGGGTTGATGGAACATGCAGGATGCAGGGGGAAAAGGTTGGCCGTATTAATAGAGAGGAATCTTTGGGGAGTAGGGATCTCAATGAACAGTAAATTGCAGTATCATTATTATACTTTATACACTGCACACACAGTTTCTTGTCATTTGATTGGTGGGGCATGCGTCACTTGGCATCCGTTATTTTGCCATGCATACAGGGCCCAAGTTCATGGCTGTGCTTACCGCAAGCAAAGAATCAGCGCTTACGAAAGCAGGGAATTCCGTGCTTACGTCAAGCGTATTTTACGGGTTAGCAGAGAATTTTTGCTTGTGCGTGCGCCACGTTACTAGGCATTCTTTGCTTCGCTTACACAGCTAGCGCAGAAGTTTGGCGCTTGCAAAGTAAGCGGAGAATGGTGACCGTAAGCTCAGAATTCGGCGGTAAGCATAGCAATGAAATTGGGCCTTGCTGTGATGCTCCAAAATGGTACATAGGTGTCCTATATGGATTTTAGTGTAGGACGCTTTGCAGCATCATTTTTGAAATAATCGTGCCTTGCCCATTTGTCCAAATGAGGCAAGGTCTTGTCAAGGCAGACAAGGATGTTGACATGGAGTTGCCCCATTTGGTTAGAAGGGGTTATTATAGTTTTCAGAGTGTGGGGTGGATGAGTTTCCATGTCTATTTTGTGTTTTTCTGTGAACAAAATTCAAATGACAAGTATCTATGTGTTGTTGCTGAATGTAATCGCTTGGTGAAATCCAGCCCTACCTTAACTTAACTCTATACACTTTCTTTTTCTGTCTCTTTTGTACAGCCCGTACCTCGAGTAGCCTTTTGTGCCCTGTGATGGGCGACTTCCATTAGAAAAACTTTATAAATGAATAACAAAATAAGCATTACAGTAATTTGTCTTAACCTTTGAGGAGTTAATAAGCCGTGGTCTGAGTATTACTCCTTCTTGTGTTGATTTCTTCCTCAGGAGGGTTTCAAGAAAAGGGTTCTCATTAAGGAGTTGTCCGATCTGGTCACGTTATGCAAATCCGTCCGTTTTGAAGACTTCCATGAAGCAGCACAGAAGCGTAAGAAATATTTTCAATCATTTAATCAAATTAACCCATAGAGTTCCAATACCTTCTAAATCCAGTTTTCAATGTTCAACGGCCCAAACATTCAGTGCTTATTACAGGGTCAGGCATTCCAATCAAATGTAAGTCCAAACAATTTGGTTTGGAGTGACGTAGGAGAAGAGGATATTGGAGAACTGCTTTCCCCTGTTGAGCTGACAGGGCATGGCAGTTATTTAAAGTGAATGCTATTTGCATGCTGTTCACATGCTAATATAGCAGTCGGGCATTCCAGTCAAATGTAAGTCCAAACAAATAGGAGAAGAGGATATTGGAGAAATTAGGCCACGCACACTTTCCAAACTTCCTAGTTTGTAAGGGCTAATCGAAGTAATCACTAACAAAGACCTCGGATATTTCCAGGCGTTACACTCCAAAGTTGTTCACCTTTATAGTGTGCTTTGTCAGGTGATCTTTGGTTTGTTATTGTTCTGCCAGAGCTGTGTTTTGAGAGAGTTGTGACAATTTACGACTAGAAGTCATTTTGGGTCCCCAACAAAAATACATGTGTGCACACAGGGTGCCAGACTAGACTGCACATTGGGCTTGGCCGCATTTGGACTGCAAATGACATCTAGCAACCACGTGACCAAAGAAAAATGGTCCCTCCGTGTTGCAACTCTCTAAATACACAGGTCTGGGTTCTTTGGCGGAGTAAACAAACTTTGCTTGCAAACGGCCTGTTGACACTAGTCTGGCTTCACCAAAGGTTTTAAATGCTGCTATTTCTACACTTTATTTACAGAAAAGTACTGGGAGATCTGTTCTTTGAGTGAGGGCAATGCTATCAAGTTTGCCAGTCTCTGTGCGGAGGATTTTGTGAATCACAATAAACACCTTCTCACGAGAGTTTACCCAAATCCAAACAGAGTTGATTCCAGCAACTATAACCCACAGGATGTTTGGAACTGTGGATGTCAGATTGGTGAGGAACTCTTTAATAAAAGGAACCAAATAACTTTGGTTTTATTCTACAACAACCTGCAACAAACACTCACACTTTCTGAGTCCTCCAAGAGAAAACAAAAATAACCTCTTCCTCAGTGGGATAAATAGGTATCTGAGAGGGTAGGGGTTGTACACTTCCCAGGGAGCTGGGAATGTTATTGGCCCAATGACCAGGGCTCTAATGTAAAGCGCATTGATAATGATATGCTATTGTATAATGCGCTATATAAGAACTAGTTTATTTTATTATTTTCAAGTTCTTTGAGTGGAAATCGAACCCAACCTTGTACGTTTTACAGCAGATATTTCTTAAAAGGACACATTGCCTTCAAATTCTGCATTTTCGGCTTCAAAAGTGTTTGTTATGATCTGAATATGGTTGGAAAGATGTTTTAATTTACACAAATATCACTCGAAATATCCCTCCGTTTTCATTTCCTGATATTCACAAGATATTGTATTACATTAGATTGTGTCACTTCGTGAAAAACAGAAACTGTTTGCTTTGCATCCAGTTTATTTGTTTTGTTTTTTGTATCACGCACTGACATGAATATTCTTACTATATTTCTTATTGATTTATGATGTGAAACTATCAAAAAAATTATCTTTATCAAGTTTAAAGCATCAGGTGTCCACTACAAGGAAATTAGTTGCAAGTACTTAGAAATTTTGGAGGATAGTAGTGTATAAAAAGCATTTTTAGATAGTTTTCTTCAATTGCTAGTTTCTACTGGTAGCTGTGTGTCAGTTCGAGGTGTCAGTGGAGGTATTGGAGGCTTGCATAGTTATCTATCACTCAAAACCTTGCCCAGTTGCGCATCTATGCAACACCGAGAGAAAACTGTGGTTCCTAGGGAAAACCTGAGGGAGTATACCGCTATGCCTCAGAGCTTAGTTGGTAGAGCATCTGCCCTGAGTGTCAGGGGTCTTGGGTTCATATTCCAATGAGGACCATTTGATTTTTCTCTCATCCCATGTTTGGTCAAAACCATAGTGAATGTTATTGTAAGGTCAAACTGTAGAAAGGTTAAGTTCTGGTTGGTGTGATGCAAATATTGGCACAGACTTTCCTGCTGATTTAGTTAATACATGTAGCTTACCATTCTTGAAATCATTAGCATTCCTATTGCAACATTTTGTAGAGTCAATTTTTGTAAAGATGATCTCTTGAACATTGTTCTTCATTTTGAGACAGTGACCACATAACATTTTAAATTGGGAATTACTATGTCATCAAAATGTTGTGTTGATATTTGCATATGAGTCTGAGAAAAACTATACTAGTAAACTTGCGGGAACAAAAATGTTTAACACTCTTCTGGGAGAAGTGTTGGTTCTGAGAAGAATCAGTGTGGTCTCAAGGTTTTGGACAGTACACTCTGCTCGTCTTCGGGAGAAAATGTTTTCTCCCGAAGATGGGCAGAGTATTCGGTTCGAACGACGAGACCACACCTGTCCTTCTCAGAACAACACTTCTCTCAGAGGAGTTTTATACATCGTTGCACCCGCAAGTTTACTGCTATAGTTTTTCTTATGATCCTCACCATGCAAACACCACTAACACATGTAATATGTGAAACTGTCAAATGTCTGAAGATCCTCATTGCACATACTGTTTTTTCTCGGAGGTCCACACTATTTACTTCATGTAAACTCATTTGTACCAAAAACCAGCCTTACATCAGCAATCGCATCATAACTTCTCAAACAGAAGCTTGTAATCTTTGTTTTGTTTTACTTTTTGCCTTTGTTTCCTGCAGTTGCCCTTAACTATCAGACGCCCGGGCTAATGACAGACTTGTATGACGGCAAATTCAGACAAAATGGACAGTGTGGCTATGTCCTCAAACCAGGAGTCATGAGAGAAGGTACAAAGTCAGAACAGAGATTTTGAGGATCCCCCCAACCCCACCCCCAGTGAAACCTCAACCCTGAGCTTTTTTTAAATATTTTTTTAAATATTTAAAAAAATAAAAACAAATTTAGTAATTGCAATAAAACTTCATTGTCAACAACCCACAAGAATGAGTAAAACTAACATTTTTCTTTGTTCCTTAAAAAAAAAATCTACCTTGGTAGCAGCTTTTGATTCAAACACAGCTGAAATTGCATGAGTTCATCAAGATAGAAGAGAAATGCTCTCAAAGGATTCAAGGTACAAGCCATTATCAGAAATACAAAATCAACACGAAAGGCTGTTTTGAACAGCTTTATTAATGTATGATTTGAATGATTTGGTTTATGCAGAGATCTCTTACTTTAGTGCCAATTCACGGGACATTATACCTGGAGTGTCGCCCCAGATTCTTCATATCAAGATTATCAGCGGCCAGAAGTTTCCAAAGCCCAAAGGATCTGGATCCAAAGGGGATGTAAGTTTAACACATTGACTGCCGCCTACGAGTATATTCGTAGTAACAGGTGTAACGGAGTCTGCCACTACGAGTATACTCATAGAGAATAAAAGGTTTTTGTATTTTGAATACACTGGCACCGTACTAAGAACGCAACAAATATGCTTCTGGCAGTGGTGAGGACATACATGTACATCCTTAGAATTTGTATGTTCAAATTATTTTTTGCTGTTGGTATGTGCGCATGCGCACCACACTTGGCAAATGGGAACGCTCTACGAATCTATGACCAGCAGTCAACATGTTAATAGATGTTAAATTTGATAAAAAATATTATTTGGTTTCATCCATACACCAATGTGTGTAAAGCACTGTTTACTCAGTACTTTTCTGAGTTCTGTGAAAAAAATCAACAGGCATCTTAATAAGGTAATTAAAGCATTCAAGAATGCGACAGGATGCTGTACTGGACAATTTTTGTATTATAATGTAGAGGTGAAACCATAAACAACAGTTGCACTACCAGGTTTAAAATTTCCCTTTTTTGTGCAGACCTGTTTAAGTAGTGTTCAGAAAATTCCCAAACCCAAGAAATCTGATATTTTGGTTAGCTGAAACAAATCGGACATTTTCTTTCATGTTTTTGTCAAATAATGTTCTGAAAATGTGGGAATGATACAAAGAAAGAGAGAGTTGTTGACAAAGATTTGTGATCATCTTATCATCTCAAGGTTATTGACCCCTATGTTTCCATGGAGATCTTTGGTATTCCGGCTGACTGTGCAGAGGAACGGACAAAAACTATTCCTCACAACGGTAAGCAAGATGTGTATTAAAACAATTTTTCAAAAGATGTAATGTGTCTTCAAGTTTGGACGGGAAAAATTCATTGCAGAAAAAAGAAATTGAGAGTTCTTGTTTAAGCTTAAGACAGAAAGTTCATGTTGAATACAAATTGTATCAATTAAATAAAGAACCTCGTTGCTAAAAGGTGAAACTAATAAATTGGGGTTTGTTTTTCTTCAACCCTCCTACTGATTGAACATTGGAATCAATTGAAAATCCATTTATCACACTTGCCTGTAGCTTTGTACACACTCAAAGATTTTTCTGACAGTATCTTGTGATGCCACTTACTTTGTGCTGCCAATGGGTTTTTGAATAAAACAATGAATGAATTAATGAAAAATTGTGCACAACCATGCATGATAAATGGTTTTGGATGGTGAAACAGTGGGCTCCACATTCTACCAGAGAGTAAAAGGGTTAGTAGCTTGAAGAGTTGATTTTATGTAGGCATTCAAATGCTCTGTTTCAAAACATTATAGTTTTTTTCAGTGGAAACTTGATAGAGTTATAAATTGTATGTCACTTTCTACTTAGCAGTGTTACTCTATGCATATGCAACTGAGTCAATAACAACTCCTACAGTTTGCTCCCAACATCCTATCCATGTGATTGATGCTAGGTGTGGTCTGTTATGCAATAGTCAAAAGGTATCATGTGTGCTTGTCAAAAAAGATAGGACGAAAATGCATGGTGTAGTGCCAAAATGCAAGGATTATAATGTAGTTCATATTAATTTGATTAATGACAAGGACCTGACAGTGAACATTTCCTATAGAATTTAACTTGGTTTCCCTTACACCCATGTGTATTAAGCACTGTATGCTCAGTGCTTTCCCGAGCTCTGTGAAAAAAAAAAACAGCGATCACTCGGGTGGGATTCGACCCACGACCTTTGCATTGCTAGAGCAGATGTCTTTACCATGTGACATGACCTGACAAGAAACATTTATTGCCATCATACTACGCAGGTCAAGCACCAGTTCACACAACCAACATTCTGTATTAAAGCAGACTGTATCTGTATATAGTTTCCCCGTGGGGATTTGTACTGATGGTGGGACAGCATGATTACATGTGTGCAAGAACCAAACATTCCAGAGCACCGAAGGTGTAAGACAGAGAACTGGAGCTCTGTCTAGTTCTGGGACGTGAACTACGCATGGGTGGCATTTCGGCAAGCAATTGTTTTGCTCTATCAGTGATAGCAATGGTCATTGTCTGCACTGATCTATTGTTGCATCAAAAGAGTTGCTTGCTGAAATGGCGAGTTCCCAAATCTTGCGCCTTTGGTGCTCTATAATCTTTGGTAAAAACGAGTACTCCGTCTTTATTATATAACTTTATGCCACAGCCTGACCTTTACATAATGTATTTATCAGTTTGACTTTTATTTCTTTAGGTTACAACCCCATCTATGATGAAAGTTTTGATTTCACTGTCAATTTACCGGAGCTGGCTCTGGTCCGTTTTGTTGTACTCGATGATGACTTCATTGGGGACGAGTTCATTGGACAGTTTACAATACCATTTGAATGTCTACAACCAGGTAAATATAGGCTTGATTAGTTGAGTTGTTCATGCTATAATATTGAAAAGTCATCACAAAAGTGCAAACAAAGCTCTTCATCTAATTACATGACTGTGAAATACATGGCAGCTTGGCCAGTAATATTATTTATTTATTTATTTGTTTGGGGTGTTTTTGCTTCAAAGTGATCATGTTATGGTCGAGCAGTGAAAAGCACCGGACTCAAGGTCTGGTGTTTCTGATCAGCGGAGTGTGGGTTCGAGTCCCAGTCTTGGCACTTGTGTCCTTGAGCAAGATACTTTAAACCATAATTAGTTTGTCTTCCAGATGTGACATAAAGTCGTATGTCCCAAATACTAGGATTGGTAGTGCACATAAAAGAACCAGGGGCGCTTATCGTGGATAAGCAGGGGTTACTACCTCAGTGTTTCTGGTTCACATACATGTAGCAAGCATCCTTGCAAGCTACATTGATTAACACGTTGACTGCCGGTCATAGATTCGTAGGGCGTTCCCATTTGCCAAGTGTGGTGCACATGCGCACATACCAACAGCAAAAACACTCAAAAGAAATAATTTGAACATACAAATTCTAAGGATGTATGTCCTCACCACTGCCAGAAGGGTATTTCTGTTCTCAGTTATGCCAGTGTATTCAATTAACAATACAAAAACCTTTCATTCTCCACTCGTAGTGGCAGAATCCGTTACACCTGTTACTACGAATATACCCGTAGGCGGCAGTCAACGTGTTAAGTCACTGATGAGGCATTCTCGGTTTCTTTTCCAGAAATGTTTAATAATCATGACATTTCTTTGTAATGTAAAAATTCCACTCAATAGATATTATTTGCCACTTGCTTCTCTAGTTCTTAATTAGATACCAAGGCTGTTTTTTCATGTTCTTGTTTAACAGGTTACAGACATTTTACGTTGCTCTCAAACACTGGAGAGTCACTTGAACCAGCGTCACTGTTTGTACATGTTGCCGTCACTAACAAACGTGGAGGAGGGGTGAGTTTACACAAAAATTGGTTTCGAATAACAACATTTTCACAATTTTATTGCATTACTGGAAATGAGATCAAAATAGTGTAAGAAGCTACACAGCAGCTAATGGTTGTATGGCTTTTGGCTGGCACCCCCTAACAAAGATATTGACAAAATAGGAAGACCGCCAATATAGGGCTAGACAGCTAAGTTGGTACAGTGCTGGCAGGTTAAAGCGGAGGCCGTTCGTTCAAATCTAGCTCTCTCTTTCTCTTTCTTTAACCCCAAATTATTTACAAATCACCCAGACTGTTTCCCTTGTGGTTATAACTTGATATTTGAAATAAAAAAGTTGCATCCCCTTAAGCTGCCACTCCCCCAGGTTGTATCAGAAACTTGGGTGTGATCCCTGGCTACAATATTGCCAAAATAGGGAGACACCTTTAAGCAAAAAGTGGCCGCTTATTGTAATAAAAAAATCCATATGTTAATGTATAGCAATGCATTTTTGCAAGTGCGCATGCATATAGCGCCTCAGTAAAATGTTTTTATGTCTCAAGCACTTTACAAAAAAGGAAACGGCGCTGATGTAGTGTTTTTCCAGAGTGAAGGAGAAGACAATGAGAGTGAGCATTCTTCCCTTAGCACTTACCCTGGAAGCGAGAATGGTGATAGTAAACATAGAATTCCATGGTACACCAGAGCCATGAAATGAGGCCATGAATTTTGTGACTTACTAACTCTAATGTTAATTTGATTTCAGAAACCAACAAAGCGAGGCATGTCAGTCAAGAAATCCAAAAGGTCAAGAGACTACACTCATGTCCGACCTGTAGGCGTCAAAACTATTGATGAGGTTTTCAAGGTAAGTACATGTAGTTCACAATATTTTTGATCTGACCATTTTGAAAGCAATGGCTTCGGCTTAGGCAATGTCTGTAACCCAAACAGATGGATGGTGCCTAAGCCAGAGCCAAAGCTTTCACAAATTCTCATAGACTGGTATCTTTCCATCTTGGCACCTGTAGAGTACAATAGCCAGTCAAAACAGAGCTCTCTGTTAGCAGTGGTTAGCTGGCCACTCGCCAAAAACAATCAGTAAAAGTTCTCCCCGAGTTAGGTACGGATGGCTAGCTCATTGCTTCCCACAGCTACATCAGGCATGGAGCAACATACAGTAGCCACTGAGGCCATGACCTCTGTTTTCATGGTCTTGGCCTTGGTGCGCCTTCCTAGTTTCTCATAGACTTTGAAACCCTGCAGTGAGGGCCGCTGTCGGCACATGCTGACATATATTAATATTTTCATTGTCTTAACCACATCGTACACACTGGTCAGCTCATATGCCATGATACCCTAAGCTGGACCATGCCACATGTCTTAGAGGGGTGTCAATCAGTATGGGACAGTGGTTTGGTTAGGAGGGGGCAGGACAAAACTCATCTTTTGTGTACAAAATCGGTATGTCAATTGTCTATGGTAGATGAAACCAAATGATAAAACATAATTAATTAACCTAGGCAAAACCTGGGCTTGTAAACAACACACTTTAAAAAAAACGTTGGAAAATACAACAACCCCTCTTACTTATGAAAAAAAGCTTGTCAGCAATTGTACTATGGGGGCGTTGCAACCAAGCAGGTCCCTCGCTCGAAGGTTAAAAGTTTTCCAGTGAACTGCCCGTTGTAAAATTAAAATGGCATTGTCCTCTCAAAGTTGATTATTCACGGAACATAATGTTCATATGGCTTCAAATCCAATTCTCATGATAAATGAGAAGGAAGCTTACGATACAAACTGTTGGAAGATCTTGCATACTTTTGTAACTGCTAGTTTGTTTGATGACAAAAGTAGGTTCAGGCAAACCATGCATAAAAAGTCTGCACAGGTTTGTAATAGGCTGTAGGCTGCTAAAACCTTGCAGGCAAGTTTCAGGTGATGGCATCCAATCACTTTACTGGCAGTGCAAATGATCCGGCTGATACGCTTCACGTCATCGGCTGTTGCATTGCCTAATATGATAAATGAGAAGTGATTAAGTGTTAGACAATTTGATACTTGGTATAAAGCAAGCACCCAATATGTTTTGTATTATTAATCCATTCGATGTTTGTTTACAGGCTTCACTGGCACCTCTCAAAGAAGGCAGTGAATTAAGGGAAAATGTTCAGAATGCTATGACCAGGTTCAAGGAGGCATGTGGTCTAGCATCCATAGCGAACCTTAAGCAGTGTATACGCCTCCTGGCAACCAGACTGGCTGGATCGTCGGATACAGTGACTCTGCGATTGTCCATGAAGGATGACCTAGCTTTCTTGGATGCAGAGGGGAGCGCCCCAGACATGCTCAAGAAGGCACTCAGTGCATTTGAATTGGTGAGAAAACACCTGTCTTTTAGCAATGATGTTAACAACTCTCTTTAGTGTTGCTCTATAAAATTCAGCAATGTGGAATTTCCAAACACTGTTGTACCAATTTTTTTTGCTGAATATGAAAGCTAAATGGGAAGTTTCACACTTATTTACAAATTCCTAGATTGTTTCTGAGAGCAAGACATTCAAAAAAAATGTGTTTGAGTTGTTTAGACAGATTTAATGATCATTCAGTGGTTGTTTTCTTGAATTCTAGATGGTTTCCGAGAGCAAGACACTGATGGAACAAGCAGACAGTCTAGTTGTAAGAATTGATGAAGTACAGAAAGCTGGATTGGAGTACCATGTAAGTGGACACTGTCCCCTCATTCATGGACCAGTCTTTTTTTTTTGAGTAAAGCTGGATGGATTCTACTTAAAGCTTACTGTTATTGTTTTGGTTTTGCCCTACACCGATATTTGATAATCACTGCGTATTCAGTGCTTTCCAGAGTCCTGTGGAATAAAAAGGCATGTACTACTCGGTTTGGATATGATCCAACGACACCCACCATTCTAGAGCAAATATCTGAATCAACTAGACCATCAAGTTTTCCCGATGACCAGTGACAGATCCTCCACTTATATATGCCAACTGAAGAAATCAAGCGAATTGCATGGCATATAAATCAATTTTTAAATTTTAATATGGGTAAAAACTAACTTGTGAAACGCTTCTGAAATGTCCCACATTGCACAAGAGACTCTTTAATCCTTTTGTTCCCCGAAGCCCTAAATTAGTCCCGGAACCTGTGCTTTGATCAACCGTCTTAAAACAACAGCAGGATTACAATTTCAACTTGGAAATTAGCACTGAAAGTTTGCTGACCCCCGCCCCCCCCCCCATTCATTGCGTATCTGCCCCTGGTGACAGGAGGCCAGTTTGAATCCTGTAGTAAGCAGATTATCTCTTTATGAAATAAGGCCCTGTTCATGTCTTTGTCACCAATGCCTTTGTGTTTGAAGTTCCTTATATCTTCATTCCATGCAGGACAATCTGAGCTATTTACTCACCAAGGATGGCCTGAAAGGCAAGAGGCTCTCGAAGGTAAGACCAATAGTCCTCTTAAAGTTTGATGTGGATTAGCGTGCCAGGGCTCTACCAACTGAGTTATCTTAAAACTCACATCCCTCCTATATAGGGCTAGATAGCTCAGTTGGTTGAGGACTGGCACATTCATCCGGAGGTCGTAGATTCAAACTCCGCTCTAGTTAATTTTTGTTTGTTCAACCAAAACTTAATACAAATTTTCCCAGGAAGTTTCCTTGTGTTTTTTTACTTGATAATTGAAATAAAAAGTTTCATCCCTTTAAGGTGATCCCTCTGCTGCGGCTTCCCTGGTTACATCGTAAACTTGGGTGCGATCCCTGGTTATACAGCAGTTACAGGTTGAATGGCTTCTGACTAGCACCCTAAATAAAGATATTGACTAAAATAGGTAGACCATTAACAGATAGCTGAGTTGCAAGAGCGCCAGCATGTGAATCCAGATCTCGCAGGTTCAAGTGCCGCTCTAGTCAATTATTTTTTGTCCAACCCTAAAAAATGGCAAATGGATAGAATCAGATTGAACTTAATGGATGGCAAAATTTGTCAATCAAGTTTTAAATGTTTTACCTGCCCTGATGGCACTTGAAGATTTATGTTTTTAAAACATGTATGAGATTTTCATAAGGTACCATACTTTTCTTACCATTAGTTAGCTTGATGCACTACATGCTTGGCAGCACAGGTTGTGTACTCCTCATGGAGCTGAATGGTTTAAAGAATTAAATAATAACCCAATGACTGGGGTAATAATATTCATGCACTTTGGTTTTGGTGCCATATAAATGTCCATTATCATGCAAATTATTGGATGCATACTGCAGTGTCTGGACTGTTCTATTTCCTGACTTATATACAAGTATGATTATTGTCATTTGAAATTTGTTCACAATAAACACAAGGTAGACACAGAAACTTGTCCACTCCACACTTGTTTTTTTACTTCTAAACAACTTGGACAACTCCATGGAGACACCAACTTCATACGCCATGGAACAACCTTGCCTTGTTTGGATATAGTGCAGGAATTGATTACTTTGAGACCAATGCTGCTTAGTGTCAAATATTTATTCATATTGAACTCCAAATTTTGAAGCATTGCTGCAGTAACTACATGGCACAACAATGGACTACTCACAATGGGTGGTCCACCTATCAAATGACAAGGCTCTGTGTGTATGGTATCTTATAATATTATTATAAATTTGACTTTAAATGGTGATTTCTCTTTCCTGTTTACACCTCAGGCATCAGAGAACTTTGCTTGGAATATCAGGGTTTTGAAAGGTCAAGCTGATCTTCTCTCTAGATCCAAGAAAGAGTGCCAGGATTGGATGAGACAGGTAGAGCTAGAGCTATTGCTTTGGGGAGGTTGAGGATTATTTCCTTATTTAGTGTTTACAATTATTACTTGTAAATACCTTGGAGAGTTTGTGCATTCTGATTGGTTGAAACGCAATCATGTAGTAGTGTTTCATCGGTATTGAGTCAACGATAAAGACATAGCTAGAGCTGTTTGAGACCAGTTGGCTAAAGCATGTTTAACACACCTAGCCATACATGTGTTGATCCGCAAAACCTAATGTGGACGCTTATAGCTTACCATGCAATTAAAACTTACCATTACCATCGAGGTAAAAGCTGTGTGCATGGCTCAACAGTTGAGCATTGCATGCAAAGTGAACCCTTGCAAAACGAAGCCTGAGGACACGACAGGAATTTAAAATTTACAAACCAAAACTGTTTCCAGATTTTCTCTTTATTTTTTACACTTTTTATCAAGAATGGTATTGATGGACCATTTCATTTTCATTGCTCACATATTTTTAGATCAACGGTAACTTTACTGCCACCTGGCGTTCTTTAAAGTATTTCATTTTAAAACTCTTATCATTTATGCAGCTTGTTCAAGATCAATTCCTACAAGATTAATATCCCTGCTCGGGGGATAATCAGTAAATCAGTTTAATCTTGATGTTTCTCTGTTTGTAATGTGGACCTTATCACTTTCATTTCTTTTAATCCTAAAAAACTTAGATCCAGGAGGCAGGAACCGCCCTAGGTCTAATGTCATCTGTAGAGCCAGAACCTTCTGTAGAGCCAGAACCAGAACCAGACCAAATCAGCGAAGCAGAAAGCTGATGACTGCCACCAAAACGTACCATTTATTTTTTTAAGTTAACCTTTTTTTTTAGTCCTGTCATCAGGTGCCCCTCTAAGGTTTCAAAGTAACTATTTTTAGATAGTAAAATATACATGTTGTTGTACACATGTTGTATAGGTTTCTATAGACTGCTCAATTGTTATCTCAAAAATACCCACTTGACCTGGTATAATTTAAAAGAGGTGCTTAAGCACAAAATAACCATGCTTACCACAATAATGTTACCAGCCTAATACCATGTCATATGTACCATGTATGAATGGTATCTTCCACATGTTTGCTTCGCAGAAGATTATTAAGCATTTTTACCTGCTTAATTAGCTCTATGAAAGCTGCAAGCACAAACAAATCTTGCTTTGCTGAAACAGGTATCCGGTAACCAGCAAAAATTCTGTGCAGCCTGTATTGTTCCATCTGGTGCCCACTCATTTTTTGGCTCAGCGAAGAGATTTGCTAAGCAGTATTTTCTGCCTAACAGTTTTATGAAACTGGGCCAGGGTACAATTTTTCAAAGCTCAGTTTGTTTTTCTCGCCTTGCATAATTTCAAATTGCAATGCTTTGGAGAAATACTGGGAAATCTGTCAGAAGCAATGTAAATCTTAACGTGCAGAATCGCTTCGATTCTCAGCAAGTTTATGTTATAACTCATTAAATCTTACCGTGACCTTTATCCATCACGATGGCTGGAACAAAATAGCTGATGACTGAGTGGAGACTACCAGTACCCCCTTCCTGACTCGACCCCCCCCCCCTTCTCTGAATGTAGGTCGTTTTAGTGATCATTGCTGGTAAAGTAGACCAAGTATGATGAAGGAGACTTAATCACTTCACATTTGTCATTGCAGTCACAGTGAGTAGCACAGGCAAATCACTACTACACTTCGGGCTATGTTGGTCAGAACTTTCTCAGGAACAACAAGCCTAAATTTCTTGTGTTCACTTTTCATACAAGCTACTTGCTGAATTTTGGACGGAGATTTATACGTAAACTTGTAACCAAAGAATTGTCACATCGATATATGTGTTTGTAATGTTTTGTGGAGCAAAATGGTACACATTCTTTTGCTTTGCTGTGACAAGCTATGGGCCTAATACTGAAGAAACTTGACTTGTGCAAGTGGTACGTTGGGTATTTCAACCCCTGTACACCAATCACTTTGCTCTGTTTTGAATGATTGGTCTCAGGTTGTCTCTGTGTAAGCAACCAAACTAATTTTTTTTCAATCAAGGATCACACTTTAACTCACAAGACCCCATATGTAATCCAATACATCTTAAATCCAACTTGTTCATTTTCTGGGTCCCTGTTTCAGCCAAATGAGGGATGCAAATGTAGATTGTTGAGATTGTTAGAGGCAGTTTTTTAATCATAGTTTGGGCTTTAGCTTGGGTGCTGTCAGTAGTTTCAAAAACAAAAATGTTAGAGTACAAAACTTCAAATCAAGCAGACGGTTCCTTAGCCAGTGCAGAAACCTATGCAGTAGTGGTCCTACATTTTGGGCAGATTATTTATTGTCTGGGTCATTGTGAACACAAGGAATCTGACCAAGATGGCTGCAGTGACAAAGTGGTCTGTGTAGAGATTGTAGAACAGGGTAGATTAAACATAAACAATTATGTTTAATAATAGTTATTGTACATATAATTACACTGTGGCGAGTTTCAGAGGTTGCTTAGGTCAAAGTTCAACTTTTGTTCCTAAACTACACTTTGAAGAAGAGAGAAGAAAAGTTAGATTGTGATGGACGGTAATGTTTTTAAAATCGAAATTCACTTTAAATACCAGTTGTAGAGCCTACCCATATTTTCACATCTTGGCAAAGCAAACAATCACATTCTTAACAACTTTCAACCCTTATCCACTATTGTTGCACGCTGTTTAGGGTCCATAGTGGTTTGTAAACCCGATATGGTACCCGAGGCAAACAGACGAACAGTGGTGAAAGAATGGTGTAAAAAGTCTAAGTTTCAAACATGGCGTCATTGGACTTTAAAAAACAGGTAGGTCTGTACATTCCAATGAGGGATTTTTGAAGTAATCAAAAGATCAAATTCAATTTAATTTTGATTGAATATCATCACAAATCAGGAATTAACTTTTTTAAAATCCTGTACATTAAGGTACAGACCTATATATTTTAAATGTGGCATCATTTGATGTTTTAGGATTTTGACAAATTCACACTAGAAGGGTATCAAATAACAATGGCACTTTACACAATTTTAACATGAGGTTGTAGAATTTTGTATTTTCCCCCAGTCATAAGGACTCTATCTATTGGAAAATAAGTGCATCACAAAACTGTATTCTATCGTGAAGCACCTATTTAGCGCTGCATATGAAGCATTGTTGAGACTAGTTTGACTGGACTAGAGGTTTTGAACATTCCTTGATCGAGTTATTGTCTATGATTTTGAGAGTTTATGGTTTTATGGATTTTAAGTTTTAAGTTATAAAAAGAGAACTTGGGAGATGTTTTACTGGATAAGCTTTACAGTCATCTTTACAGCAACTATATATTTTGAATGCACGACTATGCATTCTGGGTAAATAATGTGTTTGGCACTCCTACCATGATTGGCTGATGAAAGCCAAAACCCAAATCGCCCCTAAAGATGGCGTTTATCAGGAATTATCTATATTTGGGATGACTGGACAACCCTGTATTCTGGTAAACCCTTCAAGGTCTACACACTAGGGTGAGGGTTAGGGTTACGTTTAGGAAAACACATTAGGGGTGCCGGAACAGGGGTGTGTCGGAACACAGGTGTGTAAATATAATTTGCATGCACTCAAAATATGAGCTGATGCTCACACCATTATAAAAATAGAAACTACTTGACTTAGTGTGGCCACTTTTCATCTCAAAGTCATAATTGGGTTTTTCTGAGAAATACAAATAGATTGCAGGTAAAGTGGGGGAAAAAACTGTAAACATTTACTTGATTGTTGAAATGCACCATGACTGGCCTCTAATTATAGGAGGAAAACAGAGTTGCTTAAGATCAAATTCATAAAAACATGAAGATAAAACCATGTAGAACGTCCCAGATTGCAGAGAATGGCTTTTAAAACCAAAGATAAATGTAAAGCAGTCTTTGCGCTCACAGTTCAAGTTTTTTTCAGTAGCCTATCACACACCCCTGGATGTGGAAGGTCAGAAGTTTCATTCCCTACTCCATTATTTTTAAAAAAAAAAATTTATCGCACTCAATTGAGGGACCGGCATTGTTTTTTATGTAACTATTGGTGAGAGGAAACATTTCTCTGAACTAGATTTGTGTTGAAATTATTCCACCCTTTAAAGTATTTGTCTCACAACTTTCTTTTTTGTATTTCTTTCTTTGTGAACTGCACTATATTTCTGAAAAAATGTTGTTCCTCTAACAGACCAAATTTAGACACATACAACCAGCTGGACCCCTTTTGTATGGGAAAGATCTCAGTCAAAAACACCAAATCATGGGAATCTGGGAATCAAACAAAGATGGACGCTGCAAGGTATAAAGATACCAGCCAACTGTAAATGTTATGTTCAACGGGGAACAAATGTTGGCTTTATTTTGTGTATAAGCAGTTTATTTTGCTTAGATTTTTACCTGCTCCAATACAATAAGTAATACATGTACATGGCATGATATAACATTGTATCTATTAAAATTTTTGTGCAGTGCGGTAAATGGCAATTGGTTATAGAAAACATTCCCCCTCTCGGATTTAATATTATGCGAGTATTGGATGCCTATTTGTGCATTGTCGCATAACGTAATCACAAGATGAAATCGGACTATTTCACTTCATGAGGCATAGCTGAGTGAAATTGAAAAGCCAGATTTCAACAAGTGATTTTATTCTGCGACAATGCACAAGTGAATTGCATTCACCATTTGCTTTATATACACACTCATAGATCGTTGTCATTTGAAAAACATTTTCACAATAAACGCAAAGTAGACAATTTACATGTACTCGCCACTCCTCAGTCGGAAAATTGTATTTAAAAACCTTGTAAACAACACGGACAAACCCATGCAGACAACAACCTTGTCCACCAAGACACGACCTAGCTTCATTTGGTCAAAAATAATAATAATAATGGCTTCTTATATAGCACTCATATCCGAGTGACGCTCAAGGCGCTTAAACACTAAGTATTTTCCTACTAAGTATTTTGGGGCTATGTTTGAAGTATGAGACCTACTCCTTTACATAGCACCATTTAATGGTTTACAGGGAGGGAGCTGTGGCGCAGTATGCTGCCAATGGGCGGTGAACAATTAACTAGCCACAAAGTACAACTACATTTTGGAGCGCTGCAGCGATGTACGTGGAAAAATCAAGGATGACACATGACGCATTGTTCCACCGTTCAAATGACAAGGATCTGTGTATGCGGCATATAACAAAATATATTTATCTACCTCACAGTCTGGTTAGCTTTTCCAACCAATGAAATTCAGTTGAGATATGCTGAGCAAGCCTTTCAAAAAATGTTACACTCTGATCCCGTCCTCTATGTGCTTGCCAAAATAATTTAAGGGCTTTGCAATTGCGCATTGAGGTAGTTGTGTTGTTGATATCTAGCACCTTGGTTCTAAATTAAAACACCCTTTGTGTTGGCTTGCTTATTTTTGGTGGCGAAACCAGAGGGATTGGGGGGGCAGTGTCTGGAACCCCCCCCCCCTGCTGCGCAGATGAATGGTTCAATATGAACATGTCTTGTTTGTGCCACTGTTTAGTTGTGAAGTTTGAAGTTCTGCTGGTCTTAGTTTAGGTATTTATTGGTTATTTTTTTAGTTTTAAGGGTTTGTAATATTTGCGTTTATATTTATTTGCTTTGCATTGTAAGTACAAATTATCTATAGATGTATATATTTATTTGATTTTTCTTTTTTATAATTTATAAGTTGATGAAAAAGATTTGGTTGTTTATAAAAAATACATATATACAGATTTTTGTGTTTACCCCATAATTATTTCAAAGTTCGTAGATTCTCATAGACGGCATTAAATAATGCTTTTTGTATAACGTATTTTTTGAACCAATATGTCAAAATTCTTTACAAATTACTGAAGTTGACTCTTCAGAGTAAATCAAGTAGTGCAATTGGATATAACTGCAATACTTGAAATTGTTATTTCTTGTCATGATTTATTTACAACTGCACATGGTATGATTGTTGGCTGGGAAAAATGTCCGTATCCTGCTACCACTTTTTCACTCATTTTTACCCAAAGGAATATCTCATTTGAATAAATTAGATACTATTTTATTTCATAACGAATGAAAAAGTGGTGGCTGGATGCGGACATTTTTCCGTTGGCTGTTATTTAAGGGTTAAATAAAAACATTCATAATCCAAACAGGTTGAAAATATGAGAAATGACCAAAAGAAAAAAATGTTTATAAGGGGTGGCAGAAACCGAACTGATTAGTTTAAAAAACGATACAGAAATCAATGAGATTGAATTATGTAAGAAAACTCCTCTGCTGGCCTCTTATTAACATGTACATTTACTGTCAATGTGAATAATGTTATAAGGTGTACGATGCCTACATGTAATTATTATAAATATGGCTTACTTTTATGACAACACACGATCTACGCATCTAGCTTTGTGTTACATTCACTCTGTGGACATTCCTTTGTCTTGTGCAATTAAGAAAGGATATTCTTCAACATTGGTGGGATCACTGTGTGATGTTTAAGTCCACATAGTGTGTCAAGTCCATACTTTGTGTGGACCTTTTTTGTTTCCAGGTCCACATTTGGTATGTGATACTTAAACACCAGCAGTTGACACGCTAAGTGGGAGCATAACTTACCAAAACCAAAATATTTATACAGAAAGTGGTGTCTTAAGACATGCACTGTTTTATTTTATTAGAAAAATATTATTTAATATGAGATTAAAAATTCATTTGATTGGCTCAAAGTGAAGTGGGGACTCACTAGCTGTGTGACCAGCAGATGACACACTCAGTGTGTATTTGTACCAGATGTTGTCACACACTCAAAGATAACACTGGCTGCACACAAACATGTTACTCAGTTTGTCACCAGCCACCAACAGTTTACAGTGTGTGTATTTGTACAAGATATCACATCAATGCGTCTTCATACAAGTAAGTTACCCATTAGGTGTGTCACCAATCACTAACAGTTGGCACATTAAGTGTGTTTTTGTACAATAGTTGGCACATTAAGTGTGTTTTTGTACAATATATCACTAAATCAGTGGTCTTCACCCGGGGCTTTTTGCAAACCTTGGTTTAGGCTCCGTCTCCAGCCTGGGTCTTTAGTCCATTTTAGAAACACAGTGCAAAATGTACATACTAAATTAATGAAAGCCTGAGCCAGAGCACAAGCCGACGTTTGGAAAAGGCATCCGTATGTGTGTCGTCAGCAGTTGACACAGTTGAGGTGTTTTATGTAACACGTCACACACTCAGTATGTCATCAAATCAGCCAGTTTCTTACTAGTGTGTCACCAGGTCACTCACTATGTTTAGTGTGTATGTGTAAGTTAATCCCTGTAACATAATGCAACCCACCAATACTTTACACCAAAGTGTGGTTCAAAACAATAAGGAGGTATTATAATATTCCTTCAGTGCAACAAGTTTTCTTGAACAGCAACAACAGTTTCTAAAAGAAATCTTGGATTCCAGCAACAGCAGTTAAGATTTCTTCAAGAAATCTTGGATGTGTGCCCAAAACGTCATTAGATACCACCTTGATGCAATGAGGAAGTTAAGCGTTTTCAAGAATTGCACTGACGCAATTGATTTATTACTTATTTATTTAGTTTTATTGATTGTTATTTTTTAACAAAAAAGTTGCCTGGCCTTTAAATTATGCTACACAATATGACTTTATTTGTGTATCCTTGAGTTGACCAAGTTGTTCTATGTTTAAACACAGTTTTGTAGCCTCAGTTTCTATTAACTTAGTTGCTGGTTATATTTCTATTTGGAAACAGATTTTGAATTGTACCGCTCTCAGAAAGTAGTATATTTTGTCACTATTTTGAAACTTGTCAAATGTTTACATGCAGTTATATATGTGTTACGTTGTTCAATCTGCATTATGAGAATAAATATCATCCCTTGACCTAAAACCTTTGAAATTACCCTTTTTCACCTATAATCAAGTTGTTAGGCATTGTACTTGATTCTAACTAATTATCATATCCTAAAACCTTTGAAAAAGACTGTTGAAAGTTTTCATCTATAATCATGTTGTTAGCCAATGTGCTTGATTCTAACTTCAGACATCGTCATGTACATTCTTATACAAACACTACAGTAACATTTACTCTCCTACTGTAAGGATTACATGCGAAATAGGACTGTTCAATTTCCGCCCATGTTTGTAGGAATTGCAATTATTTTGCATCTTTTGTTAGGAATACCATATTTTTTGGGACTTTCCCTAGATTTGTCCACAATGTGTCAACTTCCTGGTAAAAAAGTACACAATGTCTTTAAGAAATATATTTCAAAGAATATTTTATGGGATTAGAAACACTACATGTACAGTGGGTTTGGGGTGAAGTTTTTTTTACAGCAGATACAAAGTACCTTACATGTTGCTTTGATGAAAACAAACAAAACATGTATCTATTTAATAGCTTTTCAGTTTGCATCTTGAATAAAGAATAACGTTACTTGTGTTTCACCCTTGCACCGACGTGTGTTGTTGAGAACTGTATACTCGGTACTTTTCACAGTCCAGCAGAAAAATATCCACAGGCATAACACTTTGGTTTTGAATCCCAACCGAGTAAAATGCCTGTTGATTTTTTGTTTCTTTACAGTTATATAATATAACTAGAGGGTGTGTAAAACGTGGCGACATGGCCCAACATGAAGCATTTTCAGGTATTAAGAAAAGGGCTGACCCATCATCTAACTGACATCTTGTAACTGAAAATCTGTACGTGATTTACCCGAAGGGATTCTTGTCCATGGTGGGACATCACGGCAATGTGCGTGTTACAACAAGTGCTCCCTCTAGTTTTATTTTATATAACTCTGTGTTTTTTACACAGACTGTGAAAGGTACCAAGTATACAGTGCTTAAAAACATCTGTGCCTGGGTTAAACACAAATAATACCGGACAGGTAGATATAAATATTACAAGGAAGTATGGTTAAAGATTATACTTATATAGCTTTTAATGAATATAGTACTAATATTGCTAGACGATGGATTATATGTAAAAAATTGGCAGTACAAGAATTTCCATGTTTATAATGATATCATAAATATATATGATTGTATATATATAGCAGATGGAGGAATAGCACTTCAGTAAATTTGTCCACAGTCACGGTAGGCATGAGCTGTAATTATTTATATTATTCCATGTGTGACGTTTGCACATTGTGGTTGATCATGTGCAAAGTAGTTGCCAATGCGCACATCAGAATAAATAATGTAAGATTACTTAAAAACAGTTTGTTAAATTCTTCCCTTTTTTCAGGTGTCTTGTTTTGTGTCACTGATCAATGTTTTCCTCACACAAGATGTGAGACAGGAGGGAAGGAAATATTACTTTGAGGAAAAAAAGGAACATTTCCAGGAAACAAAATAATAAATTATTTCGTGGGAATGAAATTCTATTTCGTTCCCTCTAAATATTTGAGCGGCTATAGAGGCCTTTATATGACATTTAATTTCCAAGTATCATTACCAGCTGGCCGTACAACTAACAGCCTGTTCATGTGATTCTTTGTTTGTGTTGTTGTTGGGGTGTTGGAGGGGGGGGGGTTGTTGGGGTGTTTGTTTGTTGGTTTGTGTTGGGGTGTTTGTTTGTTTGTTGGGGTGTTGGGGGTGTTTGTTTGTTTTTGTTTGTTTGGTTTGTTTTTTGTTTTGTCTGTTTGTTGGGGCGTTTGTTTTTTGTTTTTGTTTTCGAGGGGGGGTGCAGATGTTTTCTTAATATGTAAATTGAAGTTGCATTATAGTCTTCAAGCAGAGTGATAATGGAATTCTGTATTAAGTCTTACGATGAGATGCATATTGGCAAAAAAAGGGCTGACAATCTGGGCCCTTACATTTAAGTTCGCTCAATTAGAAAAAGTCAGATAATTTTTATTCTGTCCATTAAGGGGCTCAGTATCTTTGGAATGTGCAGATCCATTTAGGGTTTTTTTTTTTTTTTTTTGGGGGGGGGCCTGGGTCATGTTTCATATTTCGCTCTGAAAGAACATCAAATTAAGTGATATTTTACACCGTTTTTAACTTGAGGTTAGAGACTTTTCTCCCATCTACTGGAAAATGAGTCCATCACAAAACTTGTGTAGCATGCGCAGGCACGCACCCGTACAAAAAGGAACAGAAGATAGATACTGGACGCTAGCTGACAGTATGATTTACAATCCGACAATATGATGTAAACTTGGAGCCATACTTTTTTTTTTATATCCGGAGAGCTTCCTTTATCACATCATTTTGTGCAGATATAACATTTAAGAGAATTGTTCTCATAAAATTTGAATGCATACCTTTATTATGACACCTTTTTCTTGCATAACAATCCAGTCATCATGCTGTCAGTGATGTTGGTACACATTCTATTACATGTTGACACTTGTTTTAAGGTTTATATCTGTAAAAAAAAATGAAACGATTTTTTTTGTAATCAGGCCCGCTAATGGGGTTTTTCTTCTTCTTTTTTTCATTAAAAAACAACAGTTGCTATGAAAAACGGTGAATCGGTAAACAAGAAATTTCCAATGGTTTCATGAAAGAAAAAACATTTGAAATGTCGCGGATTTTTTATTTTATTTTTTTTTTTTTTTTTAAAGCTGCTGTTTTGGCTTTTGCACGAATTGTCACTGGATATAAAGAGTCATTATAATATTAGTACTTGTACCTTTAAATTTAATGTTATTCTGTTCATTAAAATACCTGTTATCCTGTTTTTCTTTTTTTCTTTTTTTTTAAGATTTACATCGAAAGCCTGTATATTTTACCTTGGCAACAAAAAAAGGCCTGGCGTCCAAAATAAGGAAAGGAAATTAAAAATCACTAACAATTTCAAAAACATTGTAAAGGGAGCCCTCAATATTATTTACATTTAAGACTTGCTTGCAGAAGTCTAAAACTTGTAGCAGGAGCATGCGCGCAATTTCCAAACTTGTGCAGTTTAATTTTAACTTGCGTGAGTTTTTAACTTGCGCTTAAATCCTACATCAGTTCAAAATTGAGCGCATATTGTGGTGTCTAAGGAAATTGTCTGTACTGTAACTAAAACACCTAAAATATTTCTTTAAAAACCCATCTTGTTGGAAACTGAACATCGTAATTTTGTAAAGCAAAATGTTGTAACACTTTCTTTGGTGTTAACTCATATTAGAATCATTGACAGTGGGCACGTATACTTAAGCTACAGCTAGAGTGACTTTTTCTTATAGTTAATTCAAAATAAGTGACATTTCTTTCTTTCAGGCTTGCAACTGTTTGACACAATTCATAAATGTCTGAGTGGAGTTTTACATTGTTGGGGTCTTGAATTTTTATTTAATTTAATTGTCAAACTTATTATTTAATTTCTTTGCGTTTGGCAAGTTGCACGTTAATAAAATTGATTTCTTGTGAAAAACCGTGTGATTTGGTGGCTGAAAAAAAGGGTTTTGTAAGTTAGATATCCTGAATTGATCCTTTAAATAGTTGCAAAAATGCAATTTTACGACCATCTGGAACGATTGGGAAAATTAATATTTTTGAGAGAATGCACTAATTCGACTATTTGCCGTTGCAGTTGTTTTTTTAAGGTTGTCATATTAATAACCTATTTCTTGGCAGGTCCAAGTACTGCGCGCACGTTTTGTAAGGACAATTTATTTTGCGTTTTTTTTTTTAAAGATATATCCTTACATAAAAAATATTAATAATATTATATTTAAAAAACTTGAGACTAAGAGGGACCAGTCCATTGGAGGCCCACTACTCCTCATTCCATCAGGCTTTCAAATGTGCCTGGGCCAAACAGAGCCAAAACGGCATTAAGGAGACATTTCCTGTACCTGGGATTGACGAGACAGTAGATGCACTCTCAAGAGCAAAGTGGTTGTCTTGTTTAGACTTGGCTTTTGGTTAATGGCAAGTTGCGCTGGACCAGGAAACAAGACAGAAGTGGGCTTTTATCGTGCGATGAGGATTGTTTCAGTGGAAGGTTTAAGAGGGGAAGTGCCCCAAATATGGTTCATTGGTCGATTTATTTTAGGCACAATTTGGCCCAGGACAAAGGGCAGAAAGCAATGTGATGGAATTGAGATCCAGAAGGAGAGGGCCTAAAGAAATGTGGTGTGTTTAGGTTTTTTTTAAGCCTTTTAACCCTGGGTTGCCACGCCCCTGTCAGATATACACGAGTGCCATTGGTTACTGCAGCGTGCAGTACCTTGGGAAAACGTGTATACCTCATTTGCAATGTTGATTTCATATTTTTGTCGAAGCTAATAACCTTTCCAGACGTTGTAGAGATAATTTGGCAAAGAAAAATTGATAAATATTATTATTATTAATATTATTATTATTATTATTTTAATTATGTTTTTACACTGCGAAACCGCAATTTGTTTGCATAGCGCAGCATCAAACGCCAAAAAAATTACCCTGTGCATGGTCATGGGCTTCCTCTTCTTAATGACTACCCCCCCCCCCCAATCCATCCTAAGTCAGTGTTTAAGCAGGGGATCGTGGTCGACGGTATCGAAAGCTGTTTTAAAGTCTTAAAAAAAATTCCCGTCATACGACCACAACCCATGGCTGCTCGAATCAGATTGTTGAGCTGCTGGTAGATTAAAATAATCACACGAAACGCATGCAGCTGGTCATGGACTGCCCTTACGGAAACCTTTATTATGACAAAAATAACTGATATCGATTTGTTCTTTTGGTACATTTCACATCCCTTGAAAATAGGGTGACTATAATGTTGTGTCCATTCAAGCGGTGTTTTACCTGTCCACAAGGAAATATTATAAACATGCGTTCAATCGGAACAAATGACCGGCGAGTCTGGCTTTAACAGCCGAACACTTATAATCATCCAGACCAGTGGCCTTTCTATTGATTTCCCTGTTCACAAACTCTCCATCGGGTAAACTCTCCTTCGGACAGAGAAGTAAAATCGTCCGTAACTCAATGTGTTTTAACACCCCGGGCCCGTCTTGTAACTGTCGGACGGGGGGTGCTTACCTGGTTAATATAATATTCCATGTATTAAATGCAGAAGTGTAAAGGTCATGAAACACACGATCGGGGGCGCTAGCGCATAGCAATGTAGTTGCGTGGAATAGATTGGCGTAGTGCAAACGCAAAGGCAAAGCAGCGCGTGCACTGAATGGTCGGTGAAGGTCACCGTTCACATTCACGTGCGGCGTACTGCGCATGCGCGAAGCTGTACCAAAAGCTAAATAAAGCGCGTCTCTCCATAATTATGAGAGCGTCGTTCTTCATTTGCTAGGAAAAGGTGCGTACAGTACACCGATCCAGCTAGCCCCGCCCAGTTAGCATTGCCTAGCAACAAGTAAACATGTGCAAAGCATGCGCGGAGCTGAGTGGTCCAGATCGCGAGAAGTTTGCAAACATGGCTGCCGCGGTAACTTTCTTCTCTTGTACGGATATTACTTCTACTAGCGGGATGCCGCGCTTCGCGCGGCACCCGCTAGATGGGAGCGATTCTTGCGTATAAAATGCTGCAAATGTAATGTGGGGTGGGGGGGGGGGTAACTGGAGGGACACTCAGAGGTAATCATTTTGTAGAATTGGCTCGGTAACGGTAGGTAAAATCAGTACGCAATGATGTTTTGTCTTATGATAACATTTTTACCATGCAAAATATGTTCAGTGGGGTCGAAACGTCGCTTGCCCTCCTGACCATTCTTGTCCCCTTTCTCCAACTACGAAGCATAATTTGGGGGTGTATGGCCGGAGTTGAGTTGTAATATTGGGGAAGGATGTACTTGGTAATGATGCATGCTTGGCATGATCATTTGTATGTTTTTTCATGATGTTAAAACTTGTGTTGAGCGACTAAATGCTTATAAAGCAATCCACTGGTTTCTTTGAATAGAAATTAGGCTTCAGTGCTCCTGTTTTTATTTGTTACTTGATTTCTTTTTTTTCTGTAATGCTGTATTTCTTTGTTTCTCTTTATCTTTTTTTGTTAAAAGTGTCTTTGTTTCTACACCTTTTCTATATCCGTGTTTTGCCGTTTGTTTCTTTGTATCATATATGGCTAGGCCCCCTCCTACTTTTAATTACTTTCTCGGTATATTTCGGTTTTATTGTATGTCTTTATTTCTGCATTTGTGTGTTTTCTGCGTTGTTGTTTGTCTTGTTATTTCTTTGTTTGTTGATTTCCAGGGCAACGTGTCCCCACCAATGCTGGCCATGACTACATACTGCTTGTCTTTATTTTATGTTGTTATGAAGTAAATGAGTAAGCAATTTATCAATTTATGAAAGAAATAATAGAGGAGAAACATAAAAATGGGACATAGGAGGCCATGTCAATATAGAAAAAAATTACCTGGATGAAGACAAAGTATCATTAACAGAAATTTGCAGTATCCTTATAAATGTGGAATTTTTTCGCACTTTCGAGCTTAATTTTAATTCAATCATCTCATAGTCAGTGTTGAATTAATTTTATTCACTGAAATTAGCATTTCCCCGCCAGTTGACTAAGTGTCGTTCCCGAATCCTACAAAAACATAACACACTGCTACTATACACACTTATGTAATTGGCAAAACTCCCATTTATGTTTTGAATATGCCAAATTTTAGTATTTCCCCGCCAGTTGACTAAGTGTCGTTCCCGAGTCCTACAAAAAACATAACACACTGCTACTACACACTATTGGCAAAACCCCCCATTTATGTTTTGAATATGCCAAATTTATCCCGATATCAACACCCACAATTCATCTGACCCTCACGCAAGCTCCGCTAGCTACAGACAAAATAACCCCGCCGCAAAACAAAAAAACACATGCGTTCCACGCAATCGCTGGCAGACGTCGGCACACCAACGGAGACCCCAACCCACGGGTACCCCGACATCGACCCAAGGACGCATCAACTCAGCAGGGTGCGGGCGCCAGTCGACGTAAAAAGACGGCGCGCTTCTAAACCAAGATGGCGCGCTTCTAATCCAAGATGGCGCGCTTCTAATCCCAAGATGGCGCGCTTCTAATCCAAGATGGCGATTTAACGATCATTATAGTATAGATACAACCTCTTCCCCAGGGTGTGTCGAGCAGTACGAGGTTGACTGCTCTCTCACCCTGGTATTGGAACATTTGCATATCCAAAAATTTTGGATACGTATGCAAATTAGAATAGTCTGGCTGCATATCGAAATTCACATCTTCACCATAGTCTCGTGGTCCGGTACCAGATTTAGTAGCTTGTATGTATTGGAAACAATGTACATGTGCTAATGTAATGTTGTTGTCCAATCAGGGTCCAAGTGAGGAGTTTCCATCCCAGGGTTTACTATTTACAAACATGGTTGGAAATAAAGTAAACCATGGGGACGAGGTTGGTATAGATACTATTGTGACGCGGCGGTCGGTAGGGGCGCTGTCTCACTCTACAGTGTTTCCTACCAATATATCACCGTGGTACAATTAAATTTATCTTCCCCAAGTCCGTTGGGTTAAAATATATAACCAGGCAGCTAACAATTATTAAGTGAAGAGAATGGACTCAAAAACTTGGAATGACACATGTCTAACAGTTTCAACAATTTATTTATACTCATTAAGAATTCACAATGTTTACTCTCCAAATTGTAGTGTGACGTCTCAATATTTACATCTTATTTAACAATCCACTGGTACCATATCTCCAGAGTAGGACGTTACTCCGCCCATAAAATGATCAGCTCCTCGCAGGAAATACTCTCTTTTAGTTCTTGGGTTGGTTATAGAACGGCTAACCATACGAACATCGCAGTAATTATTAAACTGGTACTACAGCTATACTTTGCCGATCCCCTATCCATTAACTACACTCTAAATTGCAAGGATTTAAATTTAAATCCACAGGATTAAATTTTAAATCTTTCAAGGAGTGTGGTTAGGGACCAATCAGCGTGGATTTAAAATTAATCTTTCAAAAGATTTTTAACAATTTGTCTTTGGAAGATTAATTAAATTAATCCCAGTGGACTAAAATGTTTCAAACTTTACAGATTTAACCTTTACCCTTTGATAATTAAAACCTAGTCCGTTTGGATTTATTTATAAACTTTCCTTGAGATTTAAATATAAACACCCAATTATGGACTAGCAGGATTTACCTTTAAATAAAAATAATCGGAAACAACCAATCAAAATTCTCGACCAATTGTTTTACTTTATTGTCAAGTAAATAAATACAACGCACAAAGTTTCACAGATAAACCTTTCCATTACGTCAATTACAAGAAGTACATTTTTTAGATTGTTAATTGTTTTTGTAAGTGCGAAAGATTGAATTAAGAATGAGAAAAAACACCAATAGTTTTGACTTATATCCGATGGATCGTACACATTTGTGACGTGTATCACACAGTTATGATTACAGTTATAAAATTATAAGTATTATGACTCAATGCAAGTCTTTTTAAATAATTTATTGTAAAACTATAAATAATAAGCAAGTCCTAATTGTCACAATAAGAGCCAGTTCATTTGAGTTAAGTCATCAATACTGATTACATTATTAGAATGAAATAGATGTATGCATGCTACCTAGCCCACAATAATCGGTGACCTGTGAGTGTGACTGTAGCTTCAACAGCGCCCTCTAGTGCCTGTAGTACTTTATTGTTAACATGTGTTTTTTTTTCGCTCGGCCCCAGCGGCCTATCCAGGACCGCTGGGATGGGCTAATCAGCTTGCACAGATTCTTGTTCAGGAAGTACGTCATGCGTGCAGTGCTTGCAGTGTGAGTGTGATGCATGATGGGACTGAGTATTAACCAATGAGCGTGCTTGATACGTTTGCCCATCCCAGCGCCTTTGGTTTTAAGGCAAGGCGCTGAGGCCGGGGACGAGCGAAGTGTTTTTTCAGCCATGCTATACTTAGCCTGAACATCTGACGTCACACTTCGATAAAGACAGGAGCCCAGTCTATGCTATACTTAGACTGGGCTCCTGTCTTTATCCGCAAGGATAAATACATGTCCCTGCTGGCAGATCCAGTGATTCCATTGGACACAATGATATCATATAAACGTGCAGTGACATGAGCTTTCCATATGCCCAAACAGTACACTGCTGTCACGTCCGCAATAGAATTTGACTGCGTATCTCTGAGTGCGTTCGATTAGCTTCCCCGTGTAAGTAAAACTTACACGGGAGCGTTTGATTAGCCATCACGTGATACTCGTGTCTTCCCCCGGTGTAAGCCACCACAGACCCAGCTCTCGGCGAAGCAGAGCCAGTCATGCACATTCTAATGGAGAGCACACTACTCCTAATTTCGAAAGAAACCGTATGCAGCGCAGGAATATCATTAACAAGAAGTACACTCGGAATTTGAAACTCTGATTATTCAAGATACCTGTGTGTGAAAATTATGACACATGTGTATGAATTTGTGCTAGTACTTATATCCCTGAAGTTGAGCATTAAGCTGAATTTTCAATACGCATACTAAGCAATGACACGTTTGTACGCGTAGCGATCCCGTAAACACGCCCTCGAACTTTGAGGTCACTGTACGACTTTACCATACATGCTATACAACTTGTACATGTACACTTGGTACAACAAAGTTTAAATCATGAATATTCATAATTATTTTAATTGAAAGGTCAATATGGAAATTTCTCTAGTACTTATATCGTTGAAAAAGAGGTCACGGTCCTTGTTCACAGACACAAGCGCGTCGGGCAGCGGGAAAGTTTGTTACCATATTTGGTCATACGGACAAATCCATTTTCATTAACAGGGGTTCCAGTGTTTTACAAGTGATGTGCGCTGATTGTAACATGGGATATAATATACAAATATTGACTGCTTCGAGTGCTATGGTTAAAACTACGACTCCCGAGGTGATCCCCGGAGCGTTCTATTTTCCCGAGGCGCAGCCGAGGGAAAATGGAATGGTCCGGGGATCACCGAGGGAGTCGGGGTTTTAACCATAGCACGAATAAAAGCAGTCAATATTTGTTTTATAACACCCCCAACAGACTATTTATCATCCTCGTTCACGTAACGTTCGTACGCGCATTTCAGATACACAGATGCACAACTGATTGAGTTCGAGGTGGGTAAAAAAGACGTCTGGGTACTGCGCGCGCCATGGAATAGTCGACTATTCCATGGCAAACGACTATCACACGGCCGCCGGGTTTCTGGTAAAACTAAGACATATCATGTGACGCGCTCTAAACCAATGAAAAGGCAGAATTTTTGTAAGGGGTGTTATAATGGGATTTACATCACGAACAACCAAAGTGTAACAATAAAGTAGAACACTGCATGACTTGAATTTAAAAAATAAACAAACAAACAATCATTAACTTTAAAAAATAACCAACTAAAACGAAACGGTCAGGTCAGATCAATTTTACAAGATACTTTTATTTCAGTATTTTCATACTGTTTCAAATTTAAACGACATTAATCAAACGTTTAAACATTGAACATTATTAAGAAAACTCTTTAAATGTTTGAACAACATAAATCATCCTTTTAAACATTTAAACAATATAATCAAACTTTTAAATTTAACTACAAGTTGAGGCTTGAAATTCTCTTGTGGAAGTTATTATAAATCAAATTCATAGTCAATTCAAATTGATAAATATTTGATGTTCATGTTTCTGCTGTTAATACCATACAATGAAACTGTTCAATTAGCATAATGGATAATATCATGCCTCTATTTTACTCATGTCAAATTGATAAACATAGCTGTTCATACCGTACAATAAAACTGTTCAACTAGCATAATAGAAAACCTGCTAAACTGTCATAATGTTCTACTTGCCAAAATACAAGACAGCATAATGAAGAAAATTTTAGAGTCAATCTTTGACGTGCATAATTTCACTTCTCGCCCGCTTTTGCATCACTTGTAGTAAAGCATCTTGCTTATGGTGATTTGTTGACCGAAAGTACAATTTTGTGGTTAAGTCGTTCAACTTTTCAAGCCCTTGTTGGGTGAAATTTGCAATGGAGCCATATTTGATCAAAAGCTCTGGTACATGTGTTACTAAGACGTGTATATAGGGAGTCACATGAGTTGTCTGATAGACCCTTGTAAATAAATTGAGCCAAATCTTACATCTCCTCCGAAACTGGTCAGCTTCAGAAGGTGTAAATTTGCCATGGTCAGTGCGAAGGGCCATACATAAACTAAATATCTCATCCCACAAAAACTGTATGTCATCCACTTGACACAGAAGATGAGTTACATCTTTCAGGAGAACAGCAAGCTTGATGTTTTGGCACAACACAATTCTTTCTGGACCAGTTAGAATCCTCCACTTAAGTTTGTTTGAACTTTCACCAACGTAGAAAGTAAAGTTAGGGATTCCTGTGTCGGCAAAAAATATCTTAAGTTTAGCACAGTTTTTATGTTTCTTTCGATCAAACAAAGTTAGTGTAGCTTTTGCGATTTCATCTGCCCTTCTTAGCTCTAGTACAAGTAAGTTCAACAATACATCAGTTATGCGAAGAAACATGTGAAGAGTATCAACAACTGTATTTTGAACTGGAATGGAAGGAAATACTGGAAAATGAGAGCAGTTGTATTTATCTCTCTTTTTAGACAGTTGCGAACACTTCTTAATTTCTTCAGTGGTCCTACAACCTTTTTTCAGTATCAAACATTGACCACTCAACAGATGTGTAATAAAACTGTTTTGACGGACACTTACAGTATACGCAAGAATAAGTACAAGATGCACTATCTATACCCAAGCAACAGAGAAGAAATTTGTAGTCACCTCCTAGGCAATACACAATGTTGTATGTCTGCCCATCTACAACAACTTCATGTAAATCTTCTACTCCTTTTCTAACATCAGCTAGATGCTCTACCAAAGAATTATAGCCTTCTGAATCTTGAAATATAGAAACGAGGTAGTTTCCGGTAGCAGTTTCAGCTTTTCTACCTTCTTCGATAATTGTAAAGGTAAAATTCACAACACGAATATTTTTACCAATCCAGGTGCCGTCTCCGGAAATTTTCACATGAATAGTATTATTTGTGAGACAACCTTCCTTGTGTAAATTTCCAACTTTATTTTTGACAAGTGTGCTGATGCTTCGCTGGTAACCTACAGATTTGTTTCCAGGTGTACCAATGATTTCATCTAGTGGTATTTTGTTGATAAACTGTTTTAACTTATACAAAGTAGGCAAGTCTTGACAAACAGTTGACAACTGTTGATATGCTTGATCAGATATTCCAAATCTGTCCTTAATGTAGACAAGATTTTCTAATTGAATGGAACAGCCTTTAGTTTGAGAAGATAAATTCAAATTTTGTAAACAACCAATTTCTGTGTTTCTGAGCGTTAAAGTTTCGGCCTCCAAACCACAAAATTTAAGAAATTCTAGAGCTTGTGAACAGTCTTGGGCGATTGTTGCTCGAAGTCGATATCTGTGTGCTCTGCTATAAATATGGACTGGACTTTTTCTCTTGTATTTCTTAACAATTCGCTGCAGCACTGTATTTTTGCGATGACTTCTGCGGTTACACTTTGGCAGGCCTAGAAATCCGACGCGAATCCGCGAATCGATTCGCGCGAAGATTCGCGCCCGGCGTTAACGCCGCGAATCTGAGTAGATTCGCGTGAAATTGTCAGCATTCAGAAGGGGAAAATCACTTTCTCAGCTTTATATTTGGGTCAACATGAAAATATGTTTACTTTTCCGAAGACCCACTAATTATTTTTTTTTTTAAATTCCGTTAATCCGACACAAAGTTAAGTTTTTTTAAACCACTCACGTCGAGTCGAGTCGTCGTCTGATCCTTAATCCTAAACGGCCGTCGTCGTCCGTCGTACACCGTGCACTCTGATCCTGCTTGTTTGTGTACTGTTGTTGCGACCTCCGAGGGGTACGTTTTCGCGTTCGTAATACAATAACTAGTTCGGTTGAATTTTGGTCGTCGGTAAACACTGGCCAAGGACCGAAACAGTTGTTGGTTCCAGCCGCGAAAACGAACCCCAGTACATTTTGTTTTATCCTGTCCGCGGATTGGTTGATAGCGCAAAAGATCCCGTTTTTGGACCAATAGTCTCCCTGGATAGTAAGCTCACGGAATCAATCTGCTTTTATACACGTGGTTACCATGCACCGAGATAGTCGATTTCCCAAGATTATTGCAATTTTTCTTTTCTCTCCGTTTCTTTTTCTGGACTCCAGTTTATTCTTTAAAAATCTGAAAACATTGAATAATGATAATTTTAAAGCAATAGTGAGCTTTTATGACAAATTATTTGATTCTCAAAACATTTTGTAGAAAAATCCAAGGACGTACATCGCTGTACTTGGTAAAAACGCTAACAGTCGAGAAAGACTATTGGCTCCAAAACGGGATCTTTCGTGCTATCGACCAATCCGCAGACAGGATAAAAACAAATTGAGATGAGGTCACTAAAACTTTTAACAATATGAGGACTGTAGTCCATGTGTGCGGCCGGGTGAGTTTGACAGTCTGCTGTCAAATTATTTTGCACGCAAGATGGCCAAGAAAACTATCAGCTTAGTCAGCTATAACAAATGGGAGGAAGAGCTAAAACAGATCTTTATACACGAAGAGCAAGATGGAAAAGTATTCCGAATGAAGTGTAAGGTATGTTCCAAACATTGTGGATCTATTAAAGCAAAATATAGAGGAAAGTGGTCGAAGATGTGATGAACTATGGAAAACATGGGACAACACACATATTAAAACCAAATCTAGTCCGCCACATGGCTTCTGAAGCCCACCGACGTTGCCTGAGATGGAAACCCATCAGCCTCAAAGCAAAAGACAGAAAACAATCACGCAAGCCTACGGGGGTGCCGTTGAGATGGCAAAAAAATCCATATCACAACTGCTCCGTGCGGCACTGTACCTGTGCTCCCATGAAAAGCCGTACTCTGAATATCCTCACCTACTGAGCATGTGTGGTGATATGGGATTGAATCTCACTACTAGTTATGAGAAACAATGAGAAAGCTGCTAAAGCCTTTGGACACGTTATCGCAAATCAAATGGTGTCAGATGTTCGCCAACGTGTTGGGTGCAGCAACTTTTATAGGTATGTGAAGATCCGCATTGATCGTGGCTGCATTTTCTGCCAGATTTCTGTTCTGCATCTACATCATGCGCGCTGGGGACATCCCCATAAATTCGTATTCTGAGTGACTGTCGATGATGACGACAAAGTGGAAAATCCCCTCTTATATCCGCCATGTTTGATTTTTCGAATTGGTGAATGTTTTTACCTTCGATGGAAAAGTTTAAGAAATTACAAGTTTTGACGGCACAAATACCACTCTAACGCCAAATCTTACATTATTGAAATGTAATCTTACATATTGGTTGTTATTTCGTCTTTAAAATCCTAAAGTTTCGTTGTATTTTATGTGTCAGAAAAAAATAACTGACTAGGTTACAGCCGGGTCTGTGGGCAATTGGCATGAACCACAAGCATTTTTATTCAAAATAGTCGCGTTTTTGGTCACAAACTTCTAATCAATTACCTGTAAAAGATAAATGATGCTAATTAAAGGAGCTTCAAATGCTTGTAATTTCCTTATTATTAAGGTATCTAAATAATTTTGGTATCACTGTGTAGGATTTTCCAAGCTCTTTCCAGCGCAGTGGTACTAATTGCATTGGTATTGGTTCACTTTGAATTTTTTCTTCACATACCTAACTTTTACAGCTGGCTGATAGATGGAAGTACAGCAGCAAAGAGGCGTTTAACGTATGAAGCTGAACTGATTTATATTCGAACTGCCTTTGAACTTCGTCCACGTACTGAGTTGCTTTGCTTCAAGCCCATGAAACCCTATGCATCGGTTAATGCTGGCAATCTCCTACATGCACTTTTGTGTGAGTTGTTATCACTTGACCCATCAGTTGACGCTTCTGTGTACATGAAGGATGTGGATGAAGTGCCTATCGAAAGCCTTATCGCAAGTTGGCAGAAGAGTTATCTCAGCAAAAAGAACATTGGCGCAGCAGCTGATGGAGCATCAGTTAACTTTGGGTGCAACAAAGGGCTTGTGACTACTGTGAGGAAAACATGTTCTCAATGGTTGGTTGGTCTTCATTGTTTTTCTCATAGGTAGGTGTTTTGTTGTTACAATTCTGAGAATTAACGAACAACAAATAATTGTGTTGATTGCTTTTGCATGAAAAAAATACCCTGAAATATGCGAGAGTCCCATTAATTATCCCCAAAAGAGCAAACATTTAACAAAAAATAATGCATTTTATGTGTACCACCTTTTCTAGGTTAGAGCTAGCAGCACATGATGCTCTTAGACCTCACTTTGAAGAAGTCGATGTCTTCCTGCAGGAGATATTCCTACACTTCAGAAACAGCGCTTTAGAGTGGTGTCTTGTTCTCAAGTTAGCAGATAGGCTCAAAATAGGAGTGTATACACAGCCCAAGTCATTTGGGACAAGATTCTTGCCACATACCAAGAAAGCACTGTCCGCTCTGCGGAACAACTGGATGGTATATACGATGCACTTCCAAAACCAGAAAGCAAGTTCAGATAATGTTCAGGCAGCAAAAGCATCAGCATGGCTTGACAAACTGATGAGCTGTGCATTCATGATGAAGTGTCGTGTATATGAGGATATTGTTGTTCTCTTGAGTCGTACTGCAAATGTCTTTCAAGCTGATCAAGTCCAGTCAGTTTCAGATGCCCAGCAGAAATTCAAGACCATGAAAGCAGAACAAGTAATCAGTTCAAAATTAAATTCATATTAAGTTTACAAATTTAACCATACAATACAATTTACATTAACAATTCATGAGAATAGTTCAATTTAAACACATGTAAATTAGAATTGAATCTGCCTTGACCTAATACTTCAATTGTTCATACTTTTATTTATTTATATTATTTTAATCATCATCACAGGAAATCCTATCCGAACAGCCAGGAGAGTCTGAAAATGATCTGTGGACCAGAATTCAACAAAGTGACCCTGTACAGGAATCCGATATTGCACACGTTAGGTCAGCTACAAGATCGCAGCCAACGACTTCATCCAGCTCATCCTGCTAGGTTAAACTTGGTATCAAGGTGTTGAAGCAAGTTAGTTCAACTAATGCTCAGACTTCTAACCAAGCAGCAAGTAGCAGATCCAAGTTTGTAGAAGCTGACTCTGCAGAACCTTTGGTGATAAAGCACATGGTAACAATGGAAAGCATCACAAAAATGCGCAAAACAGCAATGTCTGACTTGAACATGAAACTCGCAGACAGATATGCTCAGTTTGAAGAAGTGGATGATGTACTCAGCAAAATTTAGTTTGTTGACATTACATCATGGCCAGAAGATTTGAGAGATCTATCAAACTTTGGTGTTGAGGATGTCTCGTGGCTGCTCAAACATTTCCAAACACCGCTTCAGCATGCAGGTATTGACGGTGAAGTGGAGGTGCTGAGAGAATTCAGAGATCTCAAGATGTATTATGGTCCAAAGCTTTCTGCTGGTCAAATTATCAAGAACACATCTGGTGAGAGAACTTAATAATAACAAAAAACAGCCTTTAAAATAATTTAAAAAACGGCCTTTAAAATAAAATTAATTAATTCTGTGAATCACTACCCCTTACTGATCCAGTAATGCTTTTGTCTTTTTCCATTTTCAGATGTTTTTTGGCCTTGGGTCTACGGCACCAACAAGGCAAAGTATGGAAATTTCCTGCTAGTTGTAGAGATCATCCTTTGCATTCCTTTTTCGACAGCAATCGTTGAACGTGGTTTCTCAGCTGTTCGGCGAATCATCACTGACTGGCGGTCTACATTGGGTGAAGATCTGATTGGTGACTGCATGCACTTTAGTTCAAGAAAGGGACAACTACAAAATGTAAGCTACAGAGAGAAGCTCATTTGTGATGCAGCTTGTTCATTTCTTAAGGGTATTGAGACAGAGACGTGGGGAGATCTTGCAGCTGTAACAAGGAGAAGGGTCAACATGCTTCAGAAGGGTTTGAAGTTGGATGAGAAGTCAAATTATACCCAAGTGTTAGTCGCAGAGGAAAGTCATTCTTCAAACCCTTCAGACTCTGATGATGAGTTGGACACAGCAGACGTCATGGTCATTAACAATGATTCAGGTTGTTCCACAACGCAGGAGGCAGAGCTACTCAGTAGTGGGGAAGAGGAGTAATTTGGACCTGTTCCATTCCACATCACTAGTGAAAATGACTCTAATCACAATCATAAAATTGTTCTTCATGCAAAACTGAAAGGAAGAACAATGTGGGTTTACAACATAAAAAATGTGCAGTCTTTCACTATTTTCTCCCAAACCTCTTACAGTTTACATTTAAATCATCAATGTATGTCACTCTAAGGTCACAGAGTTGTTATTTGATTGAATGTTTATATGAATAAAGTGGAAACACTATGAACACTGGAGTACTGGAATGTTTTTATGTCTAAGGTCACAGAGTTGTTATTTGATTGAATGTTTATATGAATAAAGTGGAAACACTATGAACACTGGAGTACTGGAATGTTTTTATGTCTACTCATAATTGCTGTATTTTCAAACACTACATTTTGCAAATATACTTGTAAAATATGCAACAAAAAAGAGATTCTCCCCAAAAATATGCGAGAATCCATTCCCCGAAATTTGGGAGAATCTTGGATTCTCGCAAAATTCTTCAGCGAGAATCCATTTTGATTCTCGCGGAGTCATGCGAACTTCTAGGCCTGTTTGGAGCTGCAAGAAGCTGCTCAATTAGTTCACCTCTGAGAAATTTAAACTTCCACCACTTGTTTTTAGCAAGCCATTTTTTTTATTTCTCTTTTTGTTTGCCTCCTTTTTTTGAATTTCTGTAATGAGAAGCAAATCTTGATGCTTTTGTTTTTACTTGGCTTTCCAGACGTGGTGTAAGTTTGAGTCCAACACTGTAATGTTGGCAAATGGAATGGAAAATGTCTTGAGTCACTTTTTTTGTAATATGTTTGAGAGAATGACTTCGGTTAGCAATGTCAAGCAACAAATTTATGTTCATATCCACAAATAATGCTGAATCAGAATCTAAGTGAGACATTAAAGATGCATTGCAATTCGACAAGTGTCATTTTTGGCAAGCTGGTGAATCGGTTGTTGAAAACTGCTCCTTTGTGGCCTCACCTCGAACAAATGTAAGCAATAAGTAGAAACCTGGCACGATGCTTTTTTCACTTCCACTGCTGTCAAACTCTTTAATTGGCCTGTGTTTCCGTAGTGCTACAGTTAGGGGTCCGGGGATAACAAATGTGCAATTACCCTGTCCATCAATTCTTTGCATCCAGTCTGCACCTAATTCTTGACAGAGTTCACTAATTGTTGAAATGGGAGGGACGAGAATTACATTCGGCAATATTAAATATTGCAAGCATTAAATCCTGTTCAACGTCTTTTCTGATTATGACCCTTGGAGATTCTTTCCTTCCACTTTTCAATGATCTTTTGATGTCTGCAAGCAAGCGGTGCGTTAACAGTTTTTTTCTCTCTCCCAGAGAAACGGACGACCCTGAAGCAGGCTGATGAAAAGTTACAATTTTCTCCCTTGGGACCCACTCATCGTACTTTTTTTGCCATCCGGGATAACTCACATACACTCTTGATTCCTCTTCCTTGATGATCTGCCAAATAATTAAAAATTAAATAATCAAGAGAGGACAAACAAAGAAAGACTGCACTCGTTATACGCATAATGGTAAACACCATCAAAAAGCCCCTACACATTAAAATGGACGTGGCCACGATCTGTGGCAAGCAACAACAAAAATGAACTAGCGTCTAACGAAACCCCAAACTTTTCAAAGTTTTAAACCGACAAGTACAGTACTTACCTCGCTGTTAAATAAGTCTCCAGCTTGCCAGGACAAATCTGTGGCTCTTGATTTGCATACTGTCGTGGAATGTAGGGATTATTCAACTTTGAGTAGAAATTGGGTGGTTTGTCTGCACATTTACGGAGGGATTTGTGTGAACGAGCTGAAGACATGCTGCACACGCCCGCCCTATAAATATACGTTCCGTACGCGTCGGCGTCAAAAGGTCATCGCGAGAGCATTCTAGGCTTGTGATTGGCTCATAGTTCGTTTCCATGGTGAGTAATAGTCGTTGGACTGCGCCCTCTATCATTTTATGAAAGCAATTAATGAGACAAACAATTCCATATGGCTGTCAGGTGTTAATGACGTAGTTCACCATAACAAGATCAGAAGATGGCGGCACCGTTGAATTCGACGTCGTAAGTATAATTACATTTTTAATAATAGCCTTGTCGCATATAATCGTCTATGAAACAATTTTAATATGCCAGATGGAAACGAAGTGTATTTCCCGAATAACAGTTGGTGACTGTGCAAATTATGTTGAATAACGTTAGGTAATTCGTAGTTGACTAGTGTCGTCGAACGCAGACGGACGATGATGACATGAAAATGAATGCCGACTCAAGACTACTACAGATTGGCCTTAAAATAAAGTTATTCGTTGCCGTTTACTAACGTACATTTGTACTGTAGTCGTTTAGAATAGTAGTGACAGTACTTCTACTTCTACTTTACTACTCGGCAAAGTCCCATGATGTGATATCACGCCAAGAGTAGGAACTCCAACGGTGTGGTATGGAAGGCAAGGCGGTGGTGGTGGGGGGGGGGGGGCCTTCAAAATCTTTAGAACCTTCCCAATTTCCAATTTATCCTGCATGAAATTTGAAAATGCTTGGCGTAAACATTTCTTCTTTTTTTGCTCCTCAACATCACCAGCTAACAAATTTCTTTTTTCCCCCTGTATTTAAATGCCAACCATGCCAATGTTGAATGTGACAGTCACATTCCGTTATTTGTGAAACGCATTATAAATATTATTGTGTGTCCATTAATTTCTTTTGTTGTTTTTACTCAGCTATTGGCAGAACATTCTCCTTCAAGACACAGATGGAGAAAATTACAATATTTCTATAGATGCACCAAGTGCAAAGAGATTGACCGAAGGAGGTAATGAGAAGAAGGTTTTGAATTGATACTAACACTTCAGTGTATATGTCTTGTTTGAAACTAAAAAGAAGTCATCTTTGTCATTGCTGCATCTCATGCACAATTTAATTCATGCTCGAGAACCAAATTCTCACTGGTCCATTTACGATCTCGTGCCAGATGCTGTTTTCGCTGCTTATCAAGTGCATGCTAGCATTCTATCACCTGCATGTAAATCAAATGCGCATTATGAATTAATTGTGGAACCATCATACGGGTGTAGTGCGCACGTGTGAACATCGCTCTACATACGAACACATGAAAAAATGGCTGCACACGCAAATGTTAAAGGGACACACCGGCTTACTGTTTACCTAATATTGTGATGTGGAATGACAGACAACAATTTTTAAATGGTTGTTGTAAAAAAAAATCATCAAAATATCACGTAATTAACGAAAAAAGTGAAAAAAACAAAACGCGGTCAAAGGTCAGCTTATACGCTTTTCCAGCCGTTGCAACTGTCAAATTTACGTGACAATAGACCTTTCCATTGTTGATAAACAAACCGCGCTGGTTGGCATGGACCGCCGAATGTTAGTAAAACATTCAATCGTGTTAACAGATGTTTTAACCAAATTCAACATTTTCGGCAAACTATTAATTAAATAAAATACCTCCCATGATCGGTTGCTTTGTTTCCAATAAATTCAACACTATTTTTGAATATTTGTGTACCATTGTTACAAACTGTAGTTATCTGTTTTTGTTTTGCATTTATGGCTTTCCATGGTTTTCCAGCCTGGGTTGGCAAAATCTTGGGCTGTGACGTTGCAAAAGAAAGGTCTATGATGCGCGATGTTGTAAGTAGACTGGTGCTCTGTTTATGGAGTCAATTGTAACAATGGCGAGGCATGAGGATTCAGGCTTCATATCCATCAAGCACAAATTCACGTGTAAATAAAAAAACAGACATGAACCACTGATCTCTATTATACTGTCAGTATAATAGAGATCAGTGACATGAACGGACGTCAGTCCATAGAGCAAGGTTCCTTGCTCTATGGTCAGTCCTAGTCGAAGTCCACTCGCGGTCGTAACCAATAACTGTTTCGGTTGAACTTGCCATTGAAACAGTTATTGGTTACGACCGCGAAAACTAACCCCAACCTGTATTCTGTGTACGACGACGTACTATATCCTGTGTACTTGCAATAATGGAGAACGTTTCTTCGACATCCAAGGATCGGTACAAAAAAACATCGCAAGGAAAAACACCCAGAAGGTGGTTCAACGAAAAGTAAAAAAGTAAAAAAAACACACACGATAAATCCAAAGGGAAAGCCAGCAAAAGCAGCAATTTGGGGGCGGGGGGGGTGGACATTGTGCAGCTATCATAGAAGTAGACCAGCTGTATGGGATAAATATTCCCCGTCGTCGTCCCGCGTGTGTAGCGCAGGTAACACGTTGAAATAGTTAGGGGATAATAGCTAGGGGTATCAGACTAAAACCCTCCTACAAAAACCGTAATTGTTGGTCTGGCTCCCTACCCCTCCGACAAGCTCCCACGCTCACGGCGCACCACACTAAATAAACTCCTATAGGAACCAATGCTAAATGATAAATATTAAAAAATACTCAAAAAATCGTGTAAGTCTCTCAGCCTCTTGAAAACCAATCAGACATATTTTCGGACAACTAAACTTCAGAATTCTTTTCAATTTTTGGCAGGTCAGCCGTTTGGAATTTTTGCTAGCAACCCCAGAAAAAAACACCCCCGAAAATGATTTTTTTCCCAAACCGACTTGCTGCCAGTTTTCGTGAAGCACTTCTCCACCTGCCAAGTAAAGTAGGGCCAACTTAAACGCCTAAATGTATTAAGTCTTCCCAAAAGTTGAAACACAGAACCCCCAGGTTGTGCTAGATTCTTATAATTACACATTCTATTAATTGCACGACCCCCAAAACGTTATAATTAAAAAAATTCTGTGGGTATACAAATTATGATAATGAGCTTGGCGCATGAATATTTGTCCATTTAGTGTGGTGCACCCTCACGGCTAGACCGGCAAGCTGGGGAGTTCATGCCCCGGGGCTTGTCTCTCTGGCCCCACGAGACACGGCACCGGCTGTACGGGATATGCCCCAAGGTTTACGTTCCGCTAGCTCCCACGCTGGTGCGCCGTAAAACACGCCTCGGTTGCACGGACTCTCTGAATGCGAATCTTACGTTCGATTTTTCATCATTATTTACAAATTGTATCAATAATCTGAATACATAGTCTTTTTTGTCAAATACTCATGAATAGTTTTAAAAAAACAGATTTAAATTTGGTTCAGTAATTTACTTGTATACGGCTGGAAGTAAAACTAACTCCGAAAATCACGTGATTTATCCGAACCACTTTGTTGGTTCGGATAAATCACGTGACCTTCGTTTTTTGAAAAATGCTCAAAAACGGCAAAATTTGATGGTTTCTTTTAGGAACCGTTCTTCTCCATTCCTGGAAGACCTTTGAAGGCATATGTTAGCCTATTTTGTAGCCCAAATAGCCCAACGAAGCCGGTGTGCCCCTTTAAACGGGCACATCGGCTCACCGTTTACGCAATTTAATGGTGTAGAATCATAAATAATGTTTTTTAGATGGTTGCTGTAAAAAAAAAATCATCAAAATGTCACGTAATTAGCGAAAATGATTTTAAAAAACCAAAGTGGTAAAAGGCCAGCGTATACGCTTTTCCAGCCGTTGCAACTGTCAACTCTTCATGACATTGTCGCGCAATGTTGTACGTAGACTGGTGCTTTGTTTATATCAACGTTTTACTATGACGCAGCATAAGGATTCAGTCTACATATACATGTATTATAAACAACCGACATAGATACACGCATCGGGCAAATCCTTCCACATACATCCAAAGATCGTCCCGAATAACACAAAGAAACTAACCCAACATCATGGGACAATATATCATTCCTGGCACTAATAAACTATAGGCCTACTACGCATGCATTGCCATGCTGCAGTTTGGAATGCGATCGTGGCGTTACATAATCCCGACGTGCCTGGGCCCAATTTCATAAAGCCTGTATTTTAGCACACAAATTTGCTTAGGACAAAATAGTATTGCTTAGCAGAAACTGATTACCAGCCCAATTTTACTTAAAGTTGAAATGTTGTGGACTTGTGGATGGTGCCCAACTAAATTTTTGGCTGGTAAAGAAATTTTTTAGGCAGTATTTTCTGCTAAACAGATGAAACTGGTGGGCCCTGGTCTGTGAAAGATTTTTTAAAGCGGTTTGGGAGGGATTCGAAAGCGTCCTTGAGAGAAGCGTAGCTGCGTATCTTGAAATGTAAGCGTAGCTTGACTCAGGATTGAAAGCGTACCTTTTCAAAGCGTAACTTGAAGAAACGTAAGTGATCTTGGAACCTAAGCGTATTGCTTCTTATCTTGGAACGTAATCGAGCTTGACTCGGGATTGAAAGCGTACCTATTTGAGGCGCGGCTAGTCGAGTGATAAATTCCACTAGTTGCCCAAATCATTACCTCAAAAATCTAAAAATAAAATTTCATTTACAGAATTCAAAAATTATATTTTGTTTGACAAAATTATACTTTGAGGGAATATTGTTTTATCATTATTTTTGTTTCACCATTTATAAAAAAAGCTTATTCACCTGTCCTTTTTATAACCCCGTCAATATAACAAAATCCTACGTTTTGACATCAATCACTTTTTAATTACCTGAAAACTCCTAATAAAGATATTAGGGGGAAGGAAACAAAACAGAGCATTGGAACGTTGCGATCATAAGAAATAACGGATTCGACAATAACAATTCATAGCATGTTTATCAATAACATTTATCTTCCAGTACGCGCTAATCCACCAATCAGATGCTCGAACTGGAGGGTGGTATAAAAACATATATACTACCTCCTCTGTTTTTATTGCACAGTGCGTATTGCGAGTGTCAATGCGTCACGCTCCGTATACGGACAGTGCAAAAAATACATTCTAAACTTTGTGCGCGTGCATGCTGTTCGTCGCGAAATAACGTTCTGAAATTTAAACTTTGCGCGTTGCAGGTGAGACTGGAAGATAAATTCGTTGTAACACGCGCGCTCGTGGAATACAAAAAATATAGCGCGTCTGCGTCCCATATCCAACTCGCCCTTTGGCCTTGTTGGATATGGGACGCAGAAGCGCTATATTTTTCCGTATTCCACTCGCGCTCGTGTGATAACTTATATTATTAATTTTTTGGTTTTCTGAAACCCAAAGTAATGTGCTTTAATGTTAGACCAGCAGCCGATTTCACGAAACTTTACGCCATGGCGTAAGTCCACTTGCGCAACGTTTATGGCGTAAGCTGCGCCACTAGTTTAAGATCGATTTCACGAAAGTTACGCCACATCTGAAAGTGGCGCAAGTCTGAAAGTTGCACCACAAAAATGGCGCAACTTACGCACTCGATTTTGATGGCGTAAGTCAGTATTTTATTGCGCAAGTAATATTAAACTGCCAACGGCACAACGTGTTTTGCCCGGGAGGCTACGCGATCCTTGGGCAGCGACGTTTATATTTCAGTGTTTACCGAAAGATATTGCACTCTTTCTTTTCTTTAGCGGACTCAAAAAACAACACGTTCGTCGGCCATTGGTTTTTAAGTTATTTGTACTATTGAATTTTTTAAAACGGTCTTTTGGAGGAAATAAACGGCTAAATCAGCAACGATTTTGGGGGTAACTAAAACGGGCGATCATCAGTTGTAAATGCAACCATAAATACAATTTCAGAAAAACACTTTCGTCTCATCTTATTTATTTGATTATAAAGAATGCATCGGTGCCGATATTGGACAGCCAGGCTTATCATTCAAGAAATCAATCCTGAATTATTCATTTTACTTGTAAACTTTATTTCAACTCCCATGACTAAACAAAATCAATGCTTTCGTACAAGTGTTTAAATTCACTTATGAACATTATTTTATTTGTCCTTCCATCAATGCTTTCAACTAAAAAACAGACAATTTTTTTAAAGAAACTGTTTAAATGTACCTATATTTATTTGAGCAAAATATTATACAACTTTTAACTTGTTTTTTGTTCAGAAAACTGAATGAATCAATTCAACGCACCCCCGAAAACAAATTAATAATAAAGAATTGTTTTAAAACTACATGACGATTTCAGCTAAGGTCAGCTGTCCAAAACTGAAATGTAATGGGAATCACAAAGTTTGTCTTTAAAGCATTTCAAAAGAATCTAACAGACTATTTGAAGAAAATGGTTTTCATTTTGTTAAATTAAGTTGACAGCATGTGGTGTCATTACCCCCCCCCCCCCCACTGTATTCCTAGTGGATTCAAGGGTGGAGGCCCCTGGAAATGGTCAAACTTGCTTATGATGTTGGAAAACATATTTTTGATTTATGGGTTTTCTAACTTATAGTTACATGTATAACTAAATTATTTATAGCTAACAAGCTTATTAGTCATCATTGAATAATTAGCCCATAGTATGCAGCCCTTAGTTTGATTTCATTTAATGAATTGGGTCATTAAAATAACCTTCCAGTTTGCTGGGAAAATAACTGTTGGATGACTCTGAAAATGACACAGAGATCTCCTTGAACACCACTTCATCTTCTTCTTCATCTCCTTGACATCTTCAACCTCTCATGACATATAATAAGGGATGTGGTGCTGTATCCTGAATAATACAGGGAAACAAGAACTTTAATTGAGTTGTCCTAAGTGACTGTGCAAATTAAGCTATATTATACAAAAAAGATAGGTCTACATGATACATTCAACCATTTTGTGCTGTTGATTTTCCCATAAGAAAATTATTTTATTTTTAAAGTTTTGATATGAGTTGAACCTATCATTTGTATTGAGTTTTTCAGAAAAATAGCTAACATGTTTTGTTTATTTTTAGCAACAACATTAATCATCCTTTTATTGGTTTAATATAAATATTGAAATTTTACCTCTTCGCACCTCATGAATAAATATTGTTCTTCTCCTATGATATCATGGAAGTCAAATCTCTTTCATGGAGTACATGTATTTTTAAGGAAACCAACCAAGAACCAAGAAGACACTGGTTTCAAGCCGACTTGAATGTTCAGATTCATGTTTGCATTATTGACATGAAATCAGCTTCCTATGGGTCGGTCTCTCTCTCTCTCTCTCTCTCTCTCTCTCTCTCTCTCTCTCTCTCTCTCTCTCTCTCTCTCTCTCTCTCTCTCTCTCTCTCTCTCTCTCTCTCTCTCTCTCTCTCTCTCTCTCTCTCTCTCTCTCTCTCTCTCTCTCTCTCTCCTGCGTTTTTGAAGTACAGTTTAATCTAAATATAAAATGAGAACAATGTTTTAAAAAAAATATATCAGTGGATAATCGTTGACAAATTAGTTTGGGATATGGTGGTTGGTTTTGTTATAATTAAGCCCCATTTTCCAACCGGCTACCGCTATTTCACAAGGTAATAAATAAGTAAATAAGTTAACTTATAAAATAAATCACGTTTTAAGAAAAAAAAATAAGGGGAAAAATAGTTGGTCAAAAAGTGACAGCAACGTTCAATTATTAAACAATTTAAAAAAAACAACTATACCATGGTTGAATTTGTGCAAAAACAATCGTCGACAATTTGACATTGAGAATATTTTACCACTTGCCATGCTCGGTACTTTGTACCATTGACAATTGTCTAATGCAAGTTATACATTGTGTCAATGCGTTATTATTCTAACATAATCAATGGCTAAAAGTCAACGAAGGCCACAGTAACACAAGGTTATGAAACATTGTTGAGTTTGATACAAATACGGCATGTCCGCGCTTATGACAATGTACACGCGTACATGTATCATCACACGATCGCAAGAACTTAGTCAAGTTCGTCCTTTCGTCGTCAGTGTTTGTAAATTTGAAAACATTTGTCTTTTAAAATTAACGTGAAAAGCAGCGAAGGTTTGATACTATTTATCAATGAAGTCTTTAATCTTTAACTAGTCATTTCAATAAGTTTTAACGGACCTACGTGTCAAAATAAACCATACAAACGTAGTCAGTGGTCCAAGTTGAGCCATCTTATTCTGACACCGTTGATAATTCACTGTATTATATAAACTTGTTGCTGTCTCGTCGATCGTCCGTGTAGAAAAGATCGTGATTTAAAATGACCGCTCCGTTGCAGTTTTTCCCAGTGGATTCAGGCAACAGTCGTTGAAAAGGTTGATAATAGCCTCGTCCGCAGTGTTTGTTATTTATTTAAATTATTAAAAAGTTGCGCAGCTATGGCAAGTTTCGTGAAATGCAACTTAAGGAAGTGGCGCAGCTACGCAACATTTACATGGCGTAACTTTGCGACATGGCGCAAGTTACGCTCTACTTTCGTGAAATCGGCTGCAGTCTTCCGACTGAATTATTGCAACACATTTCAAGGTCTAATATAAAAGCATCATTCCTTTATATTTCAGCAAACCTTTAAATCCAACGAACACCTCTGGACAGGTGACTTTAAACTTTGTTGCTTCGTTTTGTATAGAAACTGTTACCGAGAAAAATAATTTTATCTTCAAGTACGCGCTAATCCACCTTCGGCCTCGTTGGATATGGGACGCAGAAGCGCTATATTTTTCCGTATTCCACTCGCGCTTGTGTGATAACTTATAGTGTCGGTTTGATGCGAATGTTTGTACATGTATCTCTCACTGATTTCCTATTGATTATTGATTTGTCGAACAAGCTGAAGTCTTTTCAGCTGTCCAGCCCTATCATCTCTTGGAACCCTGTGACCTCTATCATGCACGTCATCCTCAGATACTGCAAATATGTCATTCAGAAGCATCTCATCTTTTTGTGCAATGCAGATGTTATGCAAAGTACATGCAGCAAGGACGGTAGATACAAGAAATTGTATGTCACTGACATCGAATTGGGTGAGCCTGCGAAACCTGCCCTTTAAATGGCCAAAAGCCCTTTCAATCACCTGCCTGGCTGCACACAACTCCCTGTTGAATCGCTTCAGATCTTGGGTGAGGTGGCCAAAATCCTTAAATGGAGTTTGAAGGAAGGTTTTCACTGGGTAGGCTGTATCTGCAATTATGTTTTCCTCTCCAGTAAACTTGTGGGCATTCTGGAATACGCTGGAATTGCGCATAACACGAGCATCACGCGTGCTACCAGGCCAACCACACATCACATTTGTGAACATCAACTGATGGTCACAGACTCCCTGTAAAACCACCGAGTAGAAATGTTTTCTGTTGAAGTAGGCTTGTGGGTGATCTGTGGGTGCCTTGATTCGGATGTGGCAACCATCCACGACCCCGATCACATCAGGAAGAGATGAAAGATGTGAAAATCCTTCAGCAACTTCTTGCTTTTGATTTTCTGTGTATGGCCATTTGATTATGTTTGGCATGAGATTATTTTGTATGGCAGAGGCTACCTTCTTGCAACAACTGTGTGCAGTCGACTTTGACAGCCCAAAGCGATCAGCCATGCTCCGAAATGATTCCAGGTTTCCTGAAGTGAAAATTCATAATAAAAGTATTGCTATCAGTAGTTGAAACAAAATCAGTTCAATTAAAATAATACAGTTGTGATAGAAATTCCTCTTGTTTAAACTTGAAATATAAAAAGGTTGCGCAAAATCAAAAACTAAAATCTCAAACTAGCTTTGAGATAGCAATTCTTAAATGATTTGAACTGTGACTTTTCTCATTTTTTCTCACTTTTCCATAAGTATAAAATAAGCTCCGAGTTCAGAAAGGTAGTTTTCCTAACCTATTCTAGAAAACTTACAGAATTTAGTTTGTAATTAAAGGCAGTGGACACTATTGGTAATTACTCAAAATAATTGTTAGCATAAAAACTTACTTGGTAACAAGCAATTGAGAGCTGCTGATGAATTAAAACATGGTGAGAAACAGCTCCCTCATAAGTGATGTAGTTTTCGAGAAAGAAGTAATTTTCCACGAATTTGATTTCGAGACCTCAGAATTAGATTTTGAGGTCTCGAAATTAAGCATCTGAAAGCACACAAGTTTGTGTGACAAGGGTGTTTGTTTCTTTCATTTTTATCTCGCAACTTTGACGACCAAATTTTCACCAGTTTGTTTTTTATGCAATTGTTGAGATACACCAAGTGAGAAGACTGGTCTTTGACAATTACCAATAGTGTCCAGTGTCTTTAAAGAGGGTCTAAAGGTCAAAATAAGTTTGGTGGTGCACTCATTTTCCAATAGATCAATAGAGTCCCCCCCAAAAAAAAAAAAAAAAAAAAAAAAAGTGTTTACAAATAATTTTAGAAATAATAATGATAAGATAAAAATCACTAGTCTCTAAGCTCACAAAAAGTGGTGTTAAATGTTTTTAATTTGATACCCTGTCCGAGGGATATTTTAAACATGACGTCACTGTTTTCGATAAATGAGTCTGTGACATCCATATTATAGTAATTTTTTGTTTGCAAAAAAAGTCAAATTCATTAGTGATTTTATCAAATTGTATGGAGATTTAGAAATGCACGAATTCCCAGTATAAAAGTGCACAGACCCAGAAAGTTGAAATATGGCGTCACTGTTTTATTTGGGTGGGAACAAATTTCACAATGAAAGGGCGTCAAATAAAATGAAAATTTACGGCACTTTAATGTGCGGTGAGATATTTATATTTCATTTTTTGCTTTTTAATAAGAACTGTCTTAATTGTAAATAACATGTTTATTTAAGTGTAACAAAAGTTTTTAATTGTACATTTGCAATTTTTATGTGTTAATAAAACAAAACTAGATACTGAATCTGAACAGAATCTTCGTTATGCTTAATTCATGGTTATCTTTTTTTAGTCTCCCCCACCCTCCCGTACAGTCCATAGACGAGGCCCAAGTCCCTGATACAAAAACAAACTCTGGGATCTATGTAAGCGTACTGTCAACAGCATACTTGTCATATTTGAAGTGAAGTTACTTATCTTATTTTTTGTTGTTCTAAGAATGATTAAAACCAGGACCCAGTGAGTTCAGCTTAATGGTTGTCATCACTTTATCCCAAGGTGGGGCGTACTGCAATAGTCGGATAATTTGTCAGTATTAAAAGTAACTAAATTGGGAATGGGTTCTCCAAACTGAATTAACTAAAATTGGTCTATCCAAACTTACCTGCATACCACAAGAAAACCAACACCGACTTTGTAATATCCGTCTGTGGATTTCCGGGGATTTGTCTGGGCTTCAACTCCGGACAATCCCCAAGCTGCTCAATTAGGAGCTCAAAAGTGGTTCTTTTAAGACGAAAATGATTCTTAAAATTATTTGGTTCGTACCGCTGTACGGTGTACTCAACGTACTCGTCTACTTTTGGCACGAATTCTCTGCGAAATGTGATGGAATTTACGTGTATGAGATCGTTGGTGCAAACATTGTGATAATTTTGAGCAAATCTATTGATTCCATCACTAACTGATCGAATTGCAAGGATGCAATTAATTAATTTTAATCTACGCCGCTCCATCTTCCCACTCAGCAGACGAAGGAGCTGACTGTTGTTACACTTTTTAAAGTCCCGCCCAGCACGCAACAACCTTTGACCTTAATTTTCCCACAATGCCAAGCAAAAACACCGCAGCGTTCGATTAGCCTCGTTTCGTGGCTACCACGAGTGTACATCCCGGGTATACACGGGGAAGCTAATCGAACGCACTCATAATTTGGAATGAATGTAGGTCAAAGGTGAAAGTACACGCCGGTCTGGAGGCAGGTCTCTGGCGTTATTCACGAGCCTCGAAGTGTGACGTCAGATGTAAACTTTGGAGATTATGGACACCTGGTTATCCTAGAGTCTCGCCAAGGAAGTGAGTTGTTGTTCAGTCGTGATTTATGATGATATATAAGCCCTAAGCGGACATTATTTTAATGGTTTTAATGTTAACTTAAATTAAAGGTACTTCCCAGCAAACATTACATGATTGGCCCAATGCTGGCTTGGTTCCGGCCCTTACCGCTAGTACCGTATATCGGCTGCCATTACACGGCCAGCAAAGCGCCAATGCTGGTTTTGTATTGGCCGCCCGTATATTGCCAATGTTGATGCGTCCGATATCGGGCCGTAACGGGCCGATTCAGCGTCGTGTGGTATACTGTGCAAGTCTCGCGCGTATTCGAAAATTGGGATCCGTTAAAGCGCGTGAGTTTGTTTCTTTCACGCATTTTGTTTCTTTTTTTTCACGCGTTAAAGCAGTGTACGTGGGACCACAGTGGTCCCAAAAATGTTCGAACATGCGCGAGACTTGCACGGTCTATTTGCAGAAAACCATTGGATGGAATGAACGCGCATTACAATAAGTACGCACCAGGTAGCTCGTAGTCTCGGCGCAGGATGTTAAACGTACGGCCGTACGCGCGGTGTTGTGTGAGTGATGTCGGCGCGATCTTCCTACTTGTAATGAAATCGCATCATAACGTGTCGCACCAAGACTAGTGTCGTTGCGTCACCAACGCGAGCGCTAAGGGGATGCAATAACAATACGGAGTTTAAATTTTGCAGTCGATCGTTTGCGCTGCGTGATTGCGTTCAGTGTACAAAACAAAAACAGCGGGTGAGTGTCAATGCTTTTTTCCCATTCATTTTGCAATGATTATACGCATCTTAGCACACTTCTCCAGCACGGAAGTTCACTGAATATTATTTTTGTGCATTACGTGTATGATATGTACGTTATTGTATTACTATTATTCATAACGGATCGTTGACGAAGATCAAACACTTTGTTAACAAAAACAGTCTGAACACTCCTATTAATTATTTGCTGGTCAGCTGGTATACTTGGGATGATAATTTATTGTGTTGAATAAGACGTTAAGGTGTGCACGGTGGAAAGACAATAATAATAAGAAATTATCTGTTGTATTTATTTTATTGTTAATCCTAGTAGTAATAGTAGTAGTAAGCCTATAATTACGAGCAATGGTTATGCAATCAGTTCCGTCTACAATACAACGTTAGTGAAGTTTATTGTAACGTTTAATATTTAATTCATATTTAAATAATCACTTTACTTAAACTAATCCGAAACTGATATAACTTTAGTGTATGTATAGGCCCTAGGCGCACGTGTTTTCTCCATCAAAAGCAACTCTAGGCCGATAACTTTTAAAAGGTAAGCCTTGTTTTTGAATGTGTGCAAACCTGTAACCTTACGTAAAATGTCTTACTGGACTAAGCGAAGGAAAGTTGAAAATCTTGTATGTCAACGCTTGCAAGAAATTGAGAAATTGCAGAATGGTAATGTTGGTAATGGTGGTGCTACAACAAATTACTCAACGAATGAAGCTGGTGCCTCGTGCAGTTCTTATGACAGTGGCCAGGTCCGTGCACTGAATGTAGATGTAGGCTTACATTTTGATAACAATGATATCAATTCAGAATTTGTCTCAAGTGACACAAGAAGTCAATATAGCAGCGTAAATGCAAATAGTTCTGTGTCAGAGTCCGATAATTTTCTGGATACTGCCTCCAGTCTCTCTGATGATGAAATTGATCATCACAGTTTTGTCTCAGATATTTCTGATGAAATCAATGACGATTATAACCTTGGTAGTGAAATCAGCACATGGGCTTTGAAGCACAACACATCTCACTCTTCACTTGGGGAACTGTTAAAAATTCTTGGCAGCTTTCACCCTTCTCTCCCAAAGGATCCACGTACACTCTTGGCAACCCAAAAGGTGATGACATCTGAAATAAAGCCCATAGGTGGTGGTTTATATTATCATTTTGGTATTGCTCATGGCGTTCTGTCAAGGTCATCACATCTGCATCGGCGGAACCATGATATAACCCGTATTCAGGTAAACATCGATGGTCTTCCTTTATTTAGAGGAAGTAGTGCTCAATTCTGGCCTATTCTTGGAGCAATTTGTGAATCATCCTGCAGGTGTGAACCCTTCATCATTGGTTTGTATTCTGGAAACGCAAAGCCAAAGTGTCCCGAAGAATTTCTCAAAGATTTCGTTGATGAAATGGAAGAGCTAAAAGAGAGCGGAATTCAGTATGAAGAAAGAAATTACAGTGTTTCTATTTCAGCCATAATTTGCGATGCCCCAGCACGTGCTTATGTTAAACAGGTAAAATCTCATTCAGGCTACAGCGCCTGTGACAAATGCACCGTTTCAGGAAGTTATGATGGGAAAATAACCTTTCCCATGCTCAATGCACCACTCCGGACAGATGACTCCTTCAAATTGAGACTGGATGAAGAGCATCATATTGGACCAAACCCACTAAGGCGACTAGATGTTGGCATGATTTCACAGATTCCACAAGATTACATAATAATAATAATTAAAACTTGTAAAGCGCCATCTATCTAAGACTAAACTTATTCCGAGGCGCATAAAAACCAAACAAAAAACAGAGTAACAAATTACGTAGCTTAGAAAGAAATAAGAGCACATTGAATAAAACAGATTTACATTTAAACGTGTCGGCAAAAACAAGTGGTAAAAAATAACAAACAGAAAGTCAATCATAAGAAATAATTGAATAAGTGAGTTTTTAGCAATGTTTTGAAAATGTCCAGAGACTTTGTAGCTCGGATATGTAAAGGAAGAGAGTTCCAGAGTGTGGGTGCAGATACAGAAAAAGCGCGAACGCCGTTGGAAGTGGTTGTTTTAGGGACAGTTAAAAGAAGTTGGTTTGTAGAGCGAAGATTGCGAGTTGGCGTATATGGTGAGAGAATTTCTTTGAGATAGTGAGGAGCCCTATCATTCATAGCTTTCCAGGCAAGCAAAATTATTTTGAATTTAATTCTTTGACAGACTGGGAGCCAGTGAAGCTGTTTCAACACAGGTGTGATGTGATCATATTTACGTGTTTTAGATAATACCCGAGCAGCAGCGTTCTGGACATTTTGCAGTTTTTTGATAAGATGCTTGTTAATACCATAAAGCAATGAGTTTCCATTATCAAGCCTGGATGTAATGAAAGCATGTATAAGGATAGAGGCAGACTTTTTATTGAGGATTTTACGAATGCTGCTAATGTTTCTAATATGGTAAAAAGCAGATTGACAAATTTTCTTCACATGGGATTCCATGCACATTGTGCTATCAAACATGATCCCAAGATTGCGAGCATTTGCAGATGATGTTACAGTAGCAGTGCCAATTTGCATCCGGTGATTGATTATTTTGTCTTGGTTATGTTTAGACGTTATTATGAGCAGTTCCGTTTTATCATCATTGAGTTTTAATTTATTATTGGTCATCCATGACTTTATATCAGAAACACATTGCTCAACACGTTTGCGTTCAGAATGCTCATCAGAACAATTTAAATCAAAAGAAAGATACAGTTGAGTATCGTCTGCATACAAATGTACATGGAGTCCGTGGTTTCTTGCAATTGTAGCTATTTGTTTAGAGTAAATGGTGAAGAAGAGTGGCCCAAGGACAGATCCCTGGGGAACACCAAACAAGAGCGTGGCAAGTGATGATAAAACTCCATTAATGTTGATGGCTTGAGATCGGTTGCTGATGTAAGATTCAATCCATTGGAGAGCTAGTCCCTTGACACCCAAAGATTTCAGGCGTCCCAGAAGGATAGTATGATATATGGTGTCAAAGGCTGCGGAAAGGTCTAAAAGGACTAAGAACACACCACGTTTATCATCCACAGTGCGAAGAATATCATTATGTACGCGCAACAATGCACTTTCTGTCCCATGATATTTTCTGTATGCAGATTGAGAGGGCTCATACAGATTGTGTTCAGACAGATGATCAGTCAGACGGGCGGCAACTACTTTCTCAATTATTTTCGACATAAATGAGAGGTTGGAAACTGGGCGGAAATTTTTGAGATTTTCTGAGTCTAGCGATGGCTTTTTAAGGAGTGGAGTGACGATAGCACTTTTGAAACGCTGAGGAAAAGCTGCATTATGAAGCGACAAATTGACAATTTTGGTGATAGGGGTAGACAGGACAGACAAGTGCCTTTTCAACAGCCAAGTTGGGATGGGATCAATGTCACAAGATTTCGAAGGTGATGAAGTTATCAGTTTTATGATTTCAACTTCAGAGGCCGGTTCAAACCTGTCGAGTGTAGGGATATTGGGGTTAGACTCATATGTACCTGCACTGATAGACTGAGTAGAGACGGATGTGTCAAGATCAGTCCGAATATTTCTTATCTTGGTGATGAAGTAATCACTGAATTTCTCAGCCAATTCCATAGTGTCACTGTGAGTTGGTAGCTTGGTTTTACTTTTACTATGCAATAAAGATTCTACAATCCTAAATATTTCTCGTTGATTCTCACAGCAAGATAGTTTATCTTGGAAATATTTTGATTTAGCAGCATTGATCATGTGGAGAACGCGTTGACGTTGAGCTTTAAACAGGTCTATCAGCCACAACATTTGTTCTCCTCCAGCGTCTTTCAAGTCGTTTACGCTTTTTCTTTGCTTCAGCAATCTCAGTAGAGTACCATGGGTTTGATGGTCTGATGGTAACAGAGCGAGTTTTTAACGGAGCATGATGGTCAAGAAGAGATTTAAGTATACAGTCATACTGATCAATGAGGTTATCCATGTTATCTGAAGGATTGATTATCAGATCAGACTTGCAAGTATCATCTGCAAAAGCATCATGGTCAAGGCAAGCATATTTGCGATAGGAGATTTGTTTTCTAGTTGGTAGGGGTTTATTCAAGTTTAGTGAACAGTGTATGGCCGCGTGATCTGTTAGAAAACCTCCAACATTTATCGAGGCAACAAGGTTATCGGATGGGCGTGCAATAACAAGGTCTAGAATGTGACCGCTAATATGAGTAGGTGTACAAACAAACTGTGACATATTGGTGGATTCGAGCATGTCCTTTAAACGAGCAGCATCAGCATCAGCATTAGCATACATCCAGTGAAAGTTGAAGTCTCCAACAATCAACAGTTTATTGAGAGACGCGGAAAGTATTGCAACATATTCAGAAAACTCATCAAGAAACATTCTAGGGGTAAAACAATTTTTTGAACTATACGGTGGTCTATAAATGATGACAAGCTTGAGGGGAGAAAAAGTACCTTTGGTGGTCAGATCACAGCATAAACTTTCAAACGACAAACCAGTATATGATGTAACAGGCCCTCTGATTATATTTTCCTTGTGTATGAGAGCTATGCCTCCACCTGACCTGTTAACACGTGGTACATGACATAAATCATATCCCGGCAAACACAAATCCCCGATGACTTGCTTGTCTTTGTCTGTGTTAGTTAGCCAGGTTTCGGTAAGCGCAATGAAATCAAAATCGTGTTCCGTAATATAGTCAGTGAGAAGGTTGGTTTTATTGCACACGGATTGTGCATTTAGAATGCAGATATTGGATAAGTTCACCTGCTTTCTAGGCCTGTTAGTAGGTGATAACTTCGAAGAGACATCCGTACAATCAACTGCATGAGCGACGTGATTAGCAGTAACAGGAGTAGCAATGTTTAAGTTTGGATTAGTCGTATGTTTCACCGATCGCCCTCGACGTGTAGGAGCTTTAGACGAAATGTTCAGTTCTCTCAAGGTGGACCATGTAGCAGGGGTAACAGGCAGCTTTGCACATTGGGAGCCTATTTCCATAAGTTGAGACCTATCATACTGATAGGTAAGTTTAAGTTTAATGCTGTGGGTGGTAGTTCTAGTTATTTCATCAGATTGGGGACCTGGATTAGGTTCTATGTCTCCACATCATAGCAGTACAACATTGAAGCTAGCAGTTGAGTTATGATAATATGAAATTGGTGATTTCAGGAATCCTTTGGTGAAAAATTTCTTTCCAGACAAACAACAATTTGAAAAAGATACACAGTTAGATAGAAGATCCTTTTGGGAAGAAGTTGAAGTACTGCAGACTTGCAGAACAAGAACACACAGGAAGATTGACTTGATGAGGACCTCCATTGTATTAGCCACACAAGTTGCACACAGTCAAACTATTGTTTATGCAGTTCGGCCTTGAAGGTTGCAGAGTGAGTCATCATACTCAGTAGAAAGGCTACAACACACAATTACGACTTTAAAGTTGGCTAATGTTTCCATTAATGATTCCAAATTGATTCACAGAACATGAAATCCAAAGACACTAGAAGATTTTCTGGTATTAGCTCTACAAGATGGTATAAAACATGAAGTATAACAGTAGAACAAGCAGGACATAAACATCTAAAAGCAGAGAGCAAAAGAAGATGTGTGCAACCTAGTCGGTGCAGAATGTGTCTGTCATGCATTTGGTCTGTCTTGGAGTCATGAAGCGGCTACTAACACTTTGGATTAAGGGTCGTTTGAAATGTCGTCTCGGTCGTCGGACGAGGTTGGAAATATCAGAATGTCTTATCTCCCTCTGTGGTTCCATACCCAGAGAATTTGCAAGGCGGCCACGGGCTCTTTCAGACGTTGACAGATGGAAGGCAACTGAATTTCGCTTGTTTCTGCTATATACTGGCCCAGTTGTATTGAAGGGGAACATTCCTGAACCTATGTACAACAACTTTATGCTCTTTTCCACTGCGATTCATATCCTAGCTAATCCATTCATAATTATGTAATGCATTGTGTGATTATGCGAAAGTCCTTCTTGTCAATTTTGTGCAGCATCTGTCGAGCTTGTATGGGAAAGACCAACTTGTGTACAACGTTCATTGCTTAATTCATCTCCCCGACGATGTGAAGCTACATGGACCTCTTGATATGTTTTCATGTTTTCCTTTTGAGAATGTTATGCAAGTTTTAAAGAAGCGAGTCAGGAACCCCAACTTTGTTCTCAAACAGGATGTGTTAAGGATGTCGGAGAGGTCAGCCAACATGCTTTCCCAAGAATGTAGATGCTTTGTAAAGCCAGACGATTTCACTCTGAGGATAGAACACACTAAGGGTCCCCTTCCGTCAGGACACTTGTATATACCATGGACCCAGTTCCGAGATGCTGTCTTTAGCGACAGTGTTGTAAGTTCAAAGGCAGGTGACAATTGTTTCAAGCTTGGACATGATGTTGTGGTAATTAAAAAGATATTTCAGAGTAGGACAGGGGTCTTCATTATCTACAGAAAATTCGAATCATCAGAACCGTTCTTCCTCTATCCAGTGGATATACACAAAGTAGGTAGACTTGGTGAAAATGTTCATATCGCCAGAATTCAGTCCGTGAAATGCAAGTACATGCTGCTTCCACACTATAATCAACATATAGCAATTCCAGTTCTACACACTATGAACATTTTTGTATAGATTGTGGATCAACAAATTTGACTTTAAACTGTTTTCAATCTAAACTCATTTATTTGCAACTGAGCAATTACAGTTCATTTACATCAAATTGAATCCTGGGTTTGAAACCTGCATACAGAAAATTTAAAACGAAACGAAAATTTAGATTTGAAGGTTAAAAATTAATTCAAGGGCAGGAGATAAACTTATATTTTACACGTCTTGCGTGTAGTATTTTGGTGAATGTACATTGTGTACTGCGTTTCATAACTTTATTTAATTTGATCAAAGTTTGTCATTCAAAGTTTGCAATTACAAGTATACGAAGTGATAATTTGTAGCAATACATGTAGTAAGTAATTAAGTCAACATTAACATAAAAAAGGTTAGGCCTAACATAACTATAGACAAGCTTAAATTTGAACAGTTTGAAAATATATTTGTGATGTAAATACATTTGGACAACAGATTAACTCAACATTGTAAAACACTTGTTTACTTGTTTGAGAAAACTTACATGTCATCCTGTCCTAATTGGACATTTTGTGTGTCATCTTTGAATCATAAAACATGAAGGAAAACGGGCACAGTTAGGTGTCGCCCCATTATGCGTCCTATCAAAGCAATTTTTAAAGGAAAGTGTTAACTATTATATAAGTTTATAACAATACCTGTCCCAACTGGTAGGGTGATGATTAAAAAACAGTAACTTTTGTGCTTAAGTGTGCTAAAATGCTCTAAAAAGGTAAATCATTGCATGTTCTTAAATAATTGCACGTCATTCTCAGATTTGAAATGTATGCAGTTGTTGTATTCACCGAAACAAATGAAGTGGAGCTTGTCCCCACTAACTGGCTTAACCAATCGAAGGAGAATGTGCTGTTGCCACCGTTTCAATCCTCGGCATCATTAACCACTGAGGCCGGACCTTCACACATGGCTTATGTTTAAGGTCCGCCTACTATGCACAACCAGTAAGTATTAAATATACTAAAAATCAATGGTCAGTAAACAAGTTACAACACCTTCTAAATTCTTAAATGCAATAGAATCATAATGTTTATACCTGTTCTTTGGTTAAACAATTCCAGTTGCTATAACATTCTTAATCCTAGACACATTATACAATTTCAACAGAAAATGAAAATAAAGTATATTTCAACTGTACATTTGTTCATGAAATACCGAATTAATTAATTTCTTGTACAGAAAGCTACGAGGCTGGCAGGCAAAAGGTTCGAATGGCCGAGGACACTTCAGATGTCCAAACAGAGAAGGAAACTCGACCCCTAAAGCGAAAGTAAGTTCACGTACAGTCTGTGTAAAAGTTAAATAACATAAACTTTTTATTACACGTTAACATTGCAAAACTTTGAAAACATTAATACCTGCATTCTGATACATTACTCCCAGTAGTTTTTTTTTAATCTGTCAAACTTCTCAAGAGCTGATTTATAAAAAGTAATTTGATATTGTGTACGAAGGCGTAGAAGGCCAACAAACTGGACCTCCAGTGAGAGTGAGGAAGACATTGTTTACGAAGAAGTGCGCAAAAAAACAAAAGCTACATCAAAAAGACAGACACCATTGCAAGATGCACCTGCAATTCCTGACCAACAAGGACTGGAGATTGTTGACAGTACACCGCCCACGTCCAGACAAGGTTTGTCTTGCTCATGAAGCTATTTATGACGAGCACATATAAACCCAACTCTCATTTACCCGTTTTAAATATGGCACTTGTATTCTCCTTTACAATGTTAACATAAAATGTAATAAAAAAAACATACGCGAAATAATTGTGAGGGCACTAGTCTTTTATGGCAATGGGTAGGCAAATTTTGTAAGTGAAGATTACACAGGCCATCAACAATCAAATGCATTTTAAAACAGTTTTTATTCTTTTATACTAATAGAGCATGATTTGTATCAAACATTTAGATATTTAAATCTACGACATTGACAAGGGAGACCGCCAACATAGGGCTATAATAGAAAGCTCAGTTGATAGAACGTTAATCCAGGGTTCGTTACTTCAAAATCCGCTCTGGTCAATTTTTCTTTGTTTAACCCCAAGTTGAGTATGTTTGGCCACTTGAACGCTTATATGCAAGCCTCGGGTCTAAATTTACCACTACATGACACCATTTCCCCTGCTCAAAAAGGCATTTTGTGTCCATTCACAAACCCCCAGTTCGCATCGTTAAAAACTAGTGCAACCTTTACCATTCAAAGCTGTTGAGCTGTTTCTTGTTCTTAATACCACAGACGAGCTATTAGTAACTTCTAAAACTATGTTTGGTATATTTTTCACAGGGGAAAATAGGCCGACCGGTTTTAGAGAAGCGCCCAAAATGGTCCAATGTGCATGCGTATACGTCAGCCCGTCCAAGCACCTTTAGTTCAGGCGCTTGGACTGAGCCAAGTACATTTTTTGCTTTTGTAAGTTTTGAATTTCAGTCAGGCCCAAATTCTTCAACCCAATTTTCTGTTATTCTATGTTTCTGCTTTTACAAATTAGGTACTCCGGTTAGGTACAAATTATTTGTACCACTATAATAGAAACATGGGATTTAAGCAATATGCTTTTCTGCTCTACAAATTTAGAAAACACTCATTTGTGTCCTCCATCCCCACTGTACGAACAACATACATTAAATATTGGAATTACTTGTATTGAATATTTGATACATTTTAAAGTAAATTCTCAAAAGAGGACAGCCAATAAGTCAAACTCTTACTTGAAAGTTCAGACTAAGCACCGTACACACTCTCAGCTTTATGAGCATTTGTTTCACACAATTTCCTTTTATTCAATGCTGCGGCTTAGGATTTTTCCAGGGACAGGGGAGAGGGCATTGCTTTTCATGAGGGGGGGGGGGGGCGTGCAGAGGCAGTGCTGGATATGTCAGCAAAAATAACAACATTCAAAGCTATTGTTTAGCTTTTGTATAATAGGCTTAATTATTTTGAAATTATTTGATGTGAAACATTATACATTATAGTTTTTCAAAGTTGTTATATTTATTTGAACTAGGTCTATACATGTATACATGTGTACAGGATCCTCCTTCATATTTCAATATTAAAAAGTAACGGAACAGATATGACACTAAAACATGTTAACTATGGGCTATATACAGTTTCCATGAAACCATACCGCTATTTTATTAAATTTTGCAGGACATTTATTTAGATTTTTGTTATTGTTGTGTGTTTTTAATATACCAAGAAATGATTTCATAAGCAGGGCCCAATTTCATAGAGCTGTAATTAAGAAAAAAATTATTGCTTAAAAATTAGCTGCTAAGCATGCAGTCACAAATAAATGGTAGATGTGACATGGTATGGTAACCTTATTCTGGTAAGCATAATTTTGTTGTGCTTAGCTACTTTTTTGCGCTTAAAGCAGCTCTATAAAATTGGGCCTAGGTTGTTAGCTCAACCCATCCCTTTATAATGGAGTAATATTAACAAATGATAATACATTTTCTCTGAATAAAAAACTAAACAAAAAACACACGCATTGAAGCATCTTTTATATTATTGTGTCCATGTAACATTAATAATTACTCTGGTAAACATTGGGCCAATATCGGGGCCAACATTCGGCCAACAATCGGCCAACAATGGGCCAATGTAGGGCCAACCTCAGACCAACATTGGTTACCAGCACTGGGCCGATATAGCGCCAATGTGAAAACTGTACTGGCCCAATACCGGCAGCCAGCATTGGGCCATATTGGCAGCCAACACTGGCCCAGCATTGGGCCAATCATGTAATGTTTGCTGGGTTGGGTCTGTCTACACATACATACATGTATATGGGTACTACCTTGTGGGGGTCTTTGTTAGCAGGCCTACATTCCCCCTGGTGTTGGCCTTTGTGCCTATTAAAAGTTTCCCATTGACTTTAAGATTTTCCGATGGAAGTGCCCTTTGCAAAATGAGAATGGCCTTGCAAATGAAATTCCAGGCCTGTTTTAGTTAGTGTGACATTTTTATGATTTTAATTAATGTAGTGAAACCCTGGGCTGCGGCAACACAGCTGAAGAGGGGGGTTGGTCACCAATTTATTTGGGACGAGTGTGTATACAAAGATAAAGCACAAGTTCACGATTGGATGATTTAATTCGAATGTTCATTGGATGATTTATTGGAGATCACAGTTCAAATCAGTTCAATTGGAGAAGAATTTCACAGCACACAGTTAACAGCACACGTCAATACAATCAATAGTTGAACACTCCCACCAGGATGAACTGGCAACTGTCAGTCAGCATAGGCTAATTAGTAATATTCCTAACAATAATCCAATAGTAATAATAATCCCTTGGTGCGATGCTCACTTACTTAGGCCAACCACTTCATCTGAAATAAGTAAACATAAACATAGACCTTGTAAGAATAACGATACATGTACATACATCATGTACATGTATATAAAAGACTACTTGTACGACGCGCAATGGCGATCGCAGATCTGCCCACAGGCATACACAACGCACATGGTTTTGACAGACGCTGTATGCACGGCAAGGCATTACACAACAGCAAATAATACACACATGTGCATGCATAGGGAAATTACACACGTCAAAGAATGTCACAAAATATCTCTAACTTGGCAAGAAATGCATGTAGATTAAGACTCACCGCAGGTTCCAGGAAATAGCCCATGGCTAATTTAGGGGGAAGACATGTCGCAATGGCGACATAAAACAGAAGAACATCTGTCAAAAAGGTGCACAAAAGTGTAGCACAACTGTCCCCGTTTAACCCCAGCAAAAAGAGAGTCTCGTCCCGCTCTTGCAGTGCGACCGTACAACACCAAAATATATAAGTCCGCCTACCAAATAGTGGAGGTCTACCAATTATTTCAAATATAAAGCAATACGTCGTACCATTGAGTGACATTGTATTTCTAAGGAAATGTTACATGTTCTTGAATAACAAAGAAGGTACAATTTGAATTAATATTATCAGAAACAGGGATCTACTTTAAGAGAGAATGTATTTGAGGTCTAACTCAAAGTGAGGAAAAGTCACCCGGTCATGCAAATGAGTAAATCTAAAAATAGATTTTGTATCTGGGGAAGCGTATAAGAGCTTTCTCCACAAATTCCCTACTTTAAGACCACGCGACCCGAGTGGTCCCAAATAAAACCACAAACGTGTGCGACCTGCAACCAATTTTGAGCAAACAACAATTAAACGCTTAACTATAATTTACCCCTTTAAACCATATCCAAGTTATCCAAATCAATACAGATTCACCACAAAAGATGAACAAATAATCCCCCGTATATAAGGAATATACACTGAGTATAAAATCATACCCATCATGATTAAGAATCATGGATATTTTATAGCAAAATATAAAAGCATATAATCTACATGTAGTGCCTACATGAGTTTGACCTTACAACCCATGTCAGGTGTCATGATAGAATGAGCTACCCTGAACATCATTTACCAAACAGTACAAGAATATGTAACCAAACCAAATGCTGGCAAAAACAATGGCACTTTGTTGCCTTAATACTACTTGTCTACTGGGCAAGAAGCAAAAATAGTAAACCACATTATAGTAGGCACAACGCACAGAGAAACCTGTCTAGAGGGATTACACAAACATCAATTTGATACAATGCAACCAATCTGAGGTCACACAGAGGTTACAAAAAAAGCTTGGGAAACACTTGTCCCCAAAAATTACTTACATTGTATAACTACATTACACTCTACCATAAGAAAGAAACACATCACACATCTGTGTATACAGTTTGTAAACAAACCACCATGACCGTGATTCGTTTGTAAAAGTACATGAAAATGTTGGATCTTAAGCAGTAAAGTCATACAAAAAAGGATCCACTTAATTCAAAGTTCGATTTCTGGTCAAAATCAGAAGGGCTGGAGTATAGAAATTTAAATGGCTGACTAGAAAATATTGATCAATCACATTGTATCCCACATTAAATTGTAAGGCCAAAAACCGTCAAGTAAACTGTCTCACATACATGAGAACACAGAGCTGGATATACAATACCAACTTCAAAAATATCCTTACACAGGAATTAAAAATGCTGACACATCAACAATGCCTTTAAAACAGTGGGAGCGACACCCGTCACCGAGTACTTGGGGCCACAAAGTAGTAATTGGGAAGCTATGAAAATACACACTTCTTTATCATTATCCGACACTAAATGCTGACAACCTGTCACGACACGTACATGTACGTAGGGTACACCCAATTCAAATTGAAGTGTAAACAAAATAGCTCACAATCCTTAATTATTGTGATCGATACAAAATCTCAGACAGCCATAACATTTTCCAAGAACTCTCCAAGAGCACAAATAAAGATAAACCTGACATAATACTCAACCATCTGCTATGACATAAAGAGATCCATATTCCAAATTGAAAAAGTACATAATGCACATACTATTACACACTTTAAACATACAATAAAAAGAGTGATAAGGTCATTTCACACAACCCTTGGTGTAAAGTCAGTATCACAAATAGCAAAAACATGTTAAAGACATTTATTTTTATTTTTATGTACATCTTACATGAGCATCTGAATCTAACGAGCATGTAAAAACAGTCTATAAATTGCGGAGGATGGCCTCCTTGAGTCCCTGACAATACTTGGTTAAACCCTCTCTTGTCAAGTGACACCCATCCACCAGATACTTTGGGTAATTAACCCTACGTTGAGCATACTGTTTCACTCTTGGAAACTCCTTTAAATCTCTACTAATCATACTATTGAAACGTCTGACCCGGTGGTTAAATGTGGTTAGATCAACCTGGCCAGTCCGAGAAATCTTTGAGCGTTGTATGACAGACAAAATCACAATACATCGAGGGTTAATTCCTTGAGTCTCGAGTAAATTAAAAAATCGTATAATATTTTGCACTAGGATTGCAGGTGTCACCTCCGGGTTACACAAATCATTTGTGCCCATGTCTAAAATCAAATTATCAATTTGCTTCTTCTTCATCTCATTCAAATAGTGATCAGCACTAGAAAACAGTCTTTCATAGGTTAAGCCGGGATGGCCTTCAACAAAAAGGCTACATCTATCGGGCACGCCGATAAAATCACGTACTGACCGGTGTTCTCTCTGGGCTTCCCTAGAAAGTCTAGATAAAAATGAATGTCCAAACAAAAATACGTTCTGACATAATACAAAAATAGCAAATAATGGGCTTCCGGAACCTGTGACAAAATGGTATAAGTAAAACTAGCGTAAACGAGAAAATCTTCCCCGAGGCAAGCTCAACATACATGTACAACATCTTGTAAAGTCATCTTCTTGTTCTTTGAAGATGATATGAACAAACAACTTGAATTATAAAGTTATATTACAATCCTACTCCTTACGAATAACAATAAGTAGTGCAATAAAACCGAACACAGAGGTGGCATTTCACCATGTCCCGTGCCACACGCATGACACAGGCAACCCCCTTTTACAAACACATCCACAAAAATCCCTACACATCTAAATACAATTGTAAAAGAGTGGATTGGTAAGAGAGGTGGCGATAACCATGTCCTGCATCACCCCTTGTGAAGCAGGCAACCCCCCATCACAACCATTACACAAAAACTATGGCTACTAAGTAATTCCATTAGGCTACTAAGTAATTCCATTAGGCCACTGGCCCAAAAGACTCTTATTCTTCAGTCGTTTGGAGCGTCTCACTTCAGGAGACCGTTGTTGTCCATCACTGGCCACCTTTGGGGCTACTGGTGGTTTTGGCACTTGGGGTGGTGTAGTTAACACCACTACCTCGGAGCTGTCCGAGTCTGAATCACTTGAACTTTGAGAGGAGTCATTAGAATTTGGGAGGTTTGGAAATGGATCCCTTGGCAAAGGCAATTCATTCCTTGGGTCCTCAATGAGCATTTTCCTATTTACCCATCTTTCATTGCCACCACAAATTGGTCTAACTGCATACAAATCATTATCTGCGTTGCGCCTAACTACAACATACTGCTCACTTGCAAAATGGTCACTGAGCTTGTGTCGCTCAGTAAACTTGCACTTCTTAATTAATACTCTGGTACCTACAGGCAGAGGTTCGGCTAGTGCACGCTTGTCATACTGTCTCTTATTTCTCTCTGCTGCCCTTAGCAAACGTTCCTTGGCGATTGCATGTGCTCTTTGGATGAATTTAGCATGCTGGTGGACGGCATTTTCGTCCCATTTGCCTCGCGCATTGCTAATTAAGTGATCTAAGGGAATCGAAGGTTCCCTGCCAAACATGAGAGTGTATGGTGTAAACCCTGTAATGCTATGTGGCGTGGAGTTATAAACAAAGATCAAGTGCGGAAGTAGTTTTGGCCCATTCCTACGATCATTTAACTCAACAGATTTGATAAGCCCACAGAGCGTCTTATTAAAGCGCTCGGTTTGGCCATTCCCTTGTGGGTGGTAATGGGTAGTTTTGGTTTTTCGGATGCCATACACATCGCACAATTCTTGCACAATACGACTCTCGAAGTTCCGGCCTTGGTCGGAGTGAATTTGGAGAGGTATGCCGTAACGCACAAACCATTGATCATGTAGGACTTGAGCCACTACCTTCGCTGTCTAAACTTTGCAAGGTGCTGCTACTGCAAGCTTCGTAAATGCATCTGTCATGACCAACACGTCTTCTATGTTGCCATGGCCACGATCCAATTTCAAGAAATCAATAGCCAAACGTTCTAAAGGCCTGAAAGCCAAAAGGTGTCTCATTGGTGGTTGTATGGCAGGTGATGGGGCCTTGGCAACAGTGCATTGGAAGCATTGCCTAATGTATGCTTTGACTTGCGAATTCATGCTGAGCCAAAAACAACGATTCTTTATCAACAGCTGACACTTTTAACCATTTAGCTTCAAACCATATGTTCCAGTCGGGAAAAAACTTTGCCCAGCCTCTCTAAATGTTCTTCCATTGATGTAGAGAACACAAGCAAATCATCTAAATATAGAACCAGTTCAGAAAGATTCATGTCCGCAAATATTGACTCCATAATGCGCTGAAAAGTGCTGGGGCTGTTACTGAGCCCTTGAGGGAGTCGTAGAAACTCATACAATCCCCAAGGAACCCGAAAAGCAGTTCTGTGTACAGATTCCGGATGCACGGCTACTTGGAAGTATCCGTGGGCCAGATCCAATGATGAAAACAATTGGGACCCACCAAGAGACTCTAATGTCTCCTCTATCCGAGGAAGCGGAAATGCATCTTTTTCTGTTTTTGCATTCAAACATCTGTAGTCTATACATAACCTTAACTGCCCATTCTTCTTCCTGACTAGTACTACAGGACTGGCATATTGACTTTTTGATCTCTGGATAACATTGCGATCCAACAAATCTTGAAGCAGTTTCTTAACTTCTGAGGCTTGACTTGGAACTATCCGTCGGTAGGGTAGATTAACAGGTTTTTCACCAGAGACTTTAATCTCATGAGGGATTAGATCACAATACCCTAAATCAAATGGTCCCATAGAAAAAGGCTTGTTCATGTTTCTGTATTAACCTAACCGCTAATTCAGCTTCGGTGGCTCCCAACTCCCCAAGACCGAGACCTGGAGGTAGTAAATATGTCGACCCATCAGAAAATGTAAACAATTTTCTTGGTTTGCCATTCTTACTATCATTCACATCACTACACTCATGCAAACCCACATTAGGCCCCTCATCACGCCTATGATCGACAAAAACTTGGTTAACGGACACTTCATAACCACTATCACAACAATCCAACAAAATTTGTTCCGTCACCCCTACCTCCAATGCCACTGCAACTTTAGTGAGCGCAGGGATAAACAATGGCTCAGGATTTGTGTTCACCACCAACACTGAAATTGGGTTCTCATCTACATGTTGTATTCCATCTACAATTCTAATTGCATTTGGTGAACATTGACCACTACCCTCCGACATGTCAGGATAAGACTGTACTAACAATGGCCCAACCTATTTTCTGACTTGAGGTTCACTTAAATTACAATGCACACTTCCAACAGACTCCGCAGGTACAAAAGTAGGTTTACTGGCCCATAACTCATAAACATGTATATCTTTACTACTGTCGCACTGCCCACTTGACTCCTTGACTTTGTCATTAACAGCTTCCACTGTATTAAACCACTGTAAGGCCAGTCTGAGATCCTCACTCATATCCATGTTTTTCAATTTATTCAACTTTGACCACAACACTCGCAAAATATTGCAACCTAGAAGCACTGGGAATTGTTCTCGCTTGCTTGTTCTGGCCTCGTTATCAATACCAAAAAACTAGCAGTAAACTTCTGGCCAAATATCTCTACTGGAGCCTCTAAATACCCATCAACCGGAACCGACAGGCCATTGACACTGCGCAAGTTCAAAAATCCACCCACATCATCCAGGTTACCTAACTTCTTAGCTAAATACTCACGATAAAACTCTGCTGACACTAGGGAAGTTACTGCCCCTGTGTCCAATAAAATACAATCTGCCCGAGCCCCAGCCACTTAAATACTTGCCGAAGGACAAGTCGCAAGGAGCTTTTTCCTCTCACTTGCTGAGATGATTCTATCTAAGGTCAAAGGTTTTTCACAATCTGATTGGTTTGCGGGCTCGGGATTGCCCCCCGACATAACGCCCTCTATGGCGGAGGAACAACTTTTCCCGACTCTTTAATAGTCTGAGCGGGCTTAGGTTCGACACTAGGCTTGTTGCCCTTTCTTTCAAGCATATTTCTCCGCTTATAGCAAATATCTATGGTATGGCCACGTCTCTTGCAAAAGGAGCACATTGGGACAGATACATTTGAACCTCTCTGTCCCTTCTCAATAATACCAGCCAAACGGTCAAACCTGCCATTGTTGATCGTTAGCTGTTGCAATAAAGCAGTTTGTTGTTGCATTATTGCAGCCTGCTGCTGCACTAACTTATCTACGGTGGAGGTGAGGCTTTTCTGACCAGCGACCAAATCGCCTAATGCCTTAGTGCTAACCAAGTCCCCACAACTGGCTTTATTTATCACGTGATCGGAATGTTCGATGGAACACACTCGATCACTGGCATCATTGGATTTTGAAAGCCTATCTACATCTTGGAACAGCTTCAGAGCAATATTTCTCATTTCAAAGAATGTCGATTTAGGATGATCAACAACTAACCGGCGTAAATCCCGGCGAACTGAGGGATCTGTTACACCCCTTACGAATTGCTCTTTAAGGGCACCTTCCCTCAACTGACCCAAAGCCGCTTTTTCTTTTTGACCAGTAGCCATGGTCTCCATCCGATCATACAAACGCATGATAGATCGGCTGAAGTCGGTTAAACTTTCACCCTCAAGTTGTGATCTAGAGTAAAAGGCATGGTTCAATGACTGAACATTTTCCAGAGATCCAAAGCGGAAGCGCAGCAATTCCCGAAGCTTAGAGAATTCTTTCCTTTCCTTTAAAGGACAACAGAGTACCTCCTCACGAGCAGGGCCCGTGAGATGATCCAATGTTGCATCTACTTTTTCCTCATCAGTGAGGCCCAACTGTCTAGAATATGTGTTAAGGTCGACTAGCCATTCTTTAAGAGTGGGGTCTCCCGACCTTCTGGGGATACCACTAAACTTAGATAATTTTATAGTTGGTGCCCTTTGATACTTTAAGTTAGAAAAAGCACTAGCTAAAGTTTCGGCAAGTGCCTCATTAGACTTTGAAATTGCATCAGCCAACACCTCTGGCATTGCCATGTTTGAAATTCAAAAAGGCCACACTCTACCATGGGGTCAACAATACTTAAATAAAGCAGATGTCCACTTCAAAGACCTTGCACATTTTTTAGTTGCACAATGCAAATATAAATCCTGCCACACGGGAAGTATTTCAATTAATAAAGCATGATTTCCCAAAAGTATGACACTCAGTCACATTGACAAAGAAAAAGTTACGAAAACATCCATTCCACATTCTCTGAGAGAAAATGTCAAGTCAAACTTGACTTCTAAAAAGTTTTGAAAAAAAAACAACCATTCGTAGTAAATATTTGTCAATGTAACATCAAGTCACATGAAAAGGAGCATTTAAATGCACAAACTTGTTGAAAAGAACAACAATTACATCAAAGTGCAGGGGCACAGGCGAAAATACAACATACAATAATATTGAATGCTTTTTGGTACAGCAATCTAAAAACAATGTGAATTTTAAATCTTATCTGTCTTCTGCAAACTTGAGTCCCCAGGAAGACGTCCAGATTCACTGCACCCAGCTGCACTTGAAGTCGCACCAAGGGATTATTAATGAAGACAAAAATGAACTTGAAGATGACTACACACTCAATCCCATCCTCGTCGCCATTTTCTGTAGTGAAACCCTGGGCTGCGGCAACACAGCTGAAGAGGGGGGTTGGTCACCAATTTATTTGGGACGAGTGTGTATACACAGATAAAGCACAAGTTCACGATTGGATGATTTAATTCGAATGTTCATTGGATGATTTATTGGAGATCACAGTTCAAATCAGTTCAATTGGAGAAGAATTTCACAGCACACAGTTAACAGCACACGTCAATACAATCAATAGTTGAACACTCCCACCAGGATGAACTGGCAACTGTCAGTCAGCATAGGCTAATTAGTAATATTCCTAACAATAATCCAATAATAATAATAATCAGAATAATCCCTTGGTGCGATGCTCGCTTACTTAGGCTAACCACTTCATCTGAAATAAGTAAACATAAACATACACCTTGTAAGAATAACGATACATGTACAGTACATACATCATGTACATGTATATAAAAGACTACTTGTACGACGCGCAATGGCGATCGCAGATCTGCCCACAGGCATACACAACGCACATGGTTTTGACAGACGCTGTATGCACGGCAAGGCATTACACAACAGCAAATAATACACACATGTGCATGCATAGGGAAATTACACACGTCAAAGAATGTCACAAAATATCTCTAACTTGGCAAGAAATGCATGTAGATTAAGACTCACCACAGGTTCCAGGAAATAGCCCATGGCTAATTTAGGGGGAAGACATGTCGCAATGGCGACATAAAACAGAAGAACATCTGTCAAAAAGGTGCACAAAAGTGTAGCACAACTGTCCCCGTTTAACCCCAGCAAAAAGAGAGAGTCTCGTCCCGCTCTCGCAGTGCGACCGTACAACACCAAAATATATAAGTCCGCCTACCAAATAGTGGGGGTCTACCAATTATTTCAAATATAAAGCAATACGTCGTACCATTGAGTGACATTGTATTTCTAAGGAAATGTTACATGTTCTTGAATAACAAAGAAGGTACAATTTGAATTAATATTATCAGAAACAGGGATCTACTCCCTCCAGGAAATGGGCAATACTACAATCTACAGTAGGTTTTTGCCTTTTTCCCCATAATTCCGCCCAGGAAATTTAACAAAAATTCAACTTTTGGGCAGTCCACCATCAAACCATGCAGAAACATATGGCAGGTGTTATTTGCACAGGGTAGAGTTCATTCACCTTGAAAATCTCATTACAAATCCTGCGGTCGGGAGGGCTGCCATCTGTTTGTACACATAAATCTTGGCAATGTCTCAAGGGATAGGGTACTTGATACAATCATCAACCATTCTGTATTGTAGCTATCAGATGAAGCCTGTGTGAGACTGGTTGACCTTTATCAAGGTAACAGACACCATGCTAACCCAAACATCCACATGTGTGTCTGGGGGGGGGGGGGAGGGGTAGTAGATTTCCCAAAAACCTTCTATAAACTATAGTTAGTGTCACGCAATACAGTATGCATTCGGAAGTATGCATTAGGCCTGTATTTAGCAAAATAATTTACCAAAAATAACATTGGAAATGATTTTTTTTAAACAAATATTATGACTGACAACATCTACAAACCCTCTGAAATGTCTTGGGGTTAATAATAATGGGTTTATAGCTTTATCCCTGGGTATGGTAAAATTTCACCAAACCTACTACAAACTGTAGTCACTCTTGTCATACTAGCATATATTACGTAACTCGCATCCTCGAGGGTTAAGAGAGAATGTATTTGAGGTCAAACTCAAAGTGAGGAAAAGTCACCCGGTCATGCAAATAAGTAAATCTAAAAATAGATCTTGTATCCGGGGAAGCGTATAAGAGCTTTCTCCACATTAATAATTAGGTGACAAAGAAAAAAAGAGGTTAACTTATATAGGATTAACACAATGGAACACTTCCAAAAACCAAAAGTATACTTTCCCTTTAAACAGATTTAACAGCGGTTGCGAAAGATCGAACCAGAGGCTTTACCCTGGAGGGAGGCATCACTTCATAGATGAAAGCGGCAAAGAATTCGAAAAAGTTGTTAAAAACTTTTGGGTAGTCTAACCCGAACACATAGAAAGTTTTGAACAACTTATCAAATGCTTCCACCACTGTCGAACCGCCACTGATAGGAATAGAGTCCACGCACAAGAAAAACTGATTCGGCTTCGTTTCTGGCCCCAGTGAGATTATTACTGGCTGCCTTATCCCTTTCGCTTTGATGCTGTCAACTGCATGTTCGATATGTGTCCCCGCCTGTTTTTTAAAGAAAACAAACAGATGTAATTCAAATATAGAGATTTATTTTGACAAGGTTTGAAAGTTACTGTTATTAAATGGGAGGGAGTATTGTTCTGGTCGTAAGGAAATGTTTTGATGAACTTTGCATGAATTTTGCATGAATTTTGCATCTTCAGGACATACTGACCTAAAACACTTGCAATGAAAACAAGTGGCTCTCGACCTTTAATATGTGATCTTGATATAATTTTCAAATAAGGTGCATACGGCCATACCAACACAGCCCATTGTACACTTGCATGGCATCATTCGACCTTTGTACCTTTCATTTTGGTTCACTACTTCGCTTCTACAGTTAACGGTGAACCTGTGTAGCGCCCTCTTGCTTGTGGAGAGTCCTCGAACTATTAAATACGCCCCGGTCGGAAGCGATTTGGGATATTAGTAGTGGTTTGTTCTCGCGCAATTTCATTGCATTCTCCCACCACAATTTATTTCAAGGTTTGTGCGATATAGCTTATTAATAACTTTCGCATTGGCATGGTAGTTTATTATTTTTGTTTGTTTCTTGCCAGATGTAATATTTATATCACTTAAAATTGTATAGAGTTATTTAGTTACTGTTCGGTGCTATCTGTTTCAATGTGTAATCGATATTTATTGTGAACACAAATATTTTGTATTTGAACATAAATTAATCCAATAACCGAAAACTCAAGGGAAGAATAATTAAAAATTAGATAATTGACATGTAATTGTGCGACCAACAGTCCATGCAAAGTCAGTGCCTTTATACTCCCATACAAATCGGGGCCCAATATTTATGAAGCCTGTAATCACAAAAACTTGCAAAGAAACAGTATTGCTTAACAGAAACAGGTTACCAGCCAAAATTATATTAAGTTGACAATGCATTGTTGTGACTGGTGCCCCATTCAAATTTTGCTTAGCAACGAAATTTGTCAGATTCGTAGCTCATGTGTGTTATTTACAAGTTTTCTGGTGTAATGTTAGTCCATTTCTTAGCTGATCACTTTTCTAGTCAGTTAGAAATAAGTCATTTATTATTAATGTGGTTTTTACTCTTAGTCTTACCATCTTACTTTCTCGTGTGCGAATTCTACGCATAGGTCTTGGAGCATCTTATAAACGGCTGCTAGTTCGCGCCATGTTGAACTACGGGACTGGTCAGGTTTTGACCATGAGCCAGAAAAGTGGAGGGTGGGACAACCTATTACATAGCCGCCGTAGCCAGTGTCGCTTGCGTCTGAATACACGGCGCGGGATGGGGTATACTGGTGTTTGATAGAAAAACCGTTGAATGCGTCGAGATTGGCAAGCCAGAATAGTAACTCTGCGGCTACAGGGAATGAAATATGGACGCAATCCGACCAGGAATATCTGCCTTCGATAGTGCGATACAAAGCGCGTGTCATGAGGCGGGTAACCGGGCCTAGGGCGGGGCTCATGGAAATTAGTTTGCCTGTGACGCGCGCTAGCGATCTAGCTTGAATGGGTTTGGCATAGCGATGATCTAATATTGCGTCGTGAATAATTTCTTTTAGTTTTGCAATTTTGGCGGGTGGAACGGAAAATGTGAGTGCGCGGGAATCTATGACAAGGCCTAGGTAAAGGATGGAAGTTTGTGGCTGCCATATGCACTTAGTTTTGCTGGGAACAAAGCCGCTGAGAATAACGGATTCTTTGACAGTTACTGAATTGCGCAGTGCTGAATGTAGGTTGGGTGAAATAATCCATCATCAATAAGTCCATCATCAATGTACATTGATGAGCAAATCCCTTGCGCCCGCCAATGATAGACTAAAGGTCTTGTAAGCTTTGTAAACAAGTAGCATGCGCTTGAGAGGCCAAAAGGTAAGACGCGGAACACAAAATATCGCATGGGGGCATGTTCAAATTGCCACGCGAATCCTAAATAGGTTTGATGTGGGGGAAAAATGTCTACATGATGATAACCCGACTCTAAATCAAAACTGAAATAATACTGGTTGGAATCCAGAACTTGAGACACGTGCCTAAGGTCCTCGTACTTGAACTTTGTTTTGAATATGAATTGGTTCGGGTGGCGCAGATCAAGGACCAGTCTGAGTTTCTTTCCTTTTGCGACAGTTAAGCCCGGTTCATACTTCATGCGAAAGCGAAAGCGAAAGCGAAAGCAAATTTTATTGCGTCAACAATGGAGAAACTGCACGTATTCATTGTCAACGTCACAGAAATTCGCTTCGCGTTCGGATTCGCGTGAAGTATGAACCGGGCTTTAGGGGGTTGCAACAATGGGGTAGTGTATCCACTTCTGCAATGCAATGTTTTCGCAAAAGTTCTGAAATAGCAGATTTAACGAAGTCAGGATGATCGAGGCTTGATCTATTGTTTTTTTGCATAAAATGGGGGAGGATTCTCAAGAAATGGGATCTTATAGCCTGAATCAATCACGCCAATGACAAATTCACTGGCTTTTAGCACATTTATCCAATAAGGGAGACAGGGTTTGAGTTTACCTTTAACTCCTTCGGGGGCCCTGGAATCGCCCTGGCTGTGTTCCCACTCTCTAGGTGTTCCTGGAATCGGTTGGTCTGGGCCCTGGCTGTCCGTGCTGGCGCTGGAGAGCTTGTAAGGAGGGGCAAGCCGATCTGACGTGGCCGTGGAGGCCACATTGGAAGCAGGTGCGGTTGTCGAGGGTAGTGCTTCGGTATTGACGAAAAAACGGTTGCCGTAGGGCAGGAAAAGCAGCAGGAGCCTTGGTTGGAAAAGCAGACATAAGCGGAGCATATCTGCCACTGATGGATCTCTTTTTCAGGGCTGGCTTCTTAGCTGCGGCTGCCTTTTCCGCTTTTCTGATGCGCTTGTTGTCGCTGGAATCCGATGCCAAATCGTCTGCTACGTACTCTTTCACCACGCCCCAGCCTAGCTCTAATCTATCGGCGAGGCGTTTCAGCTTCTGTCGATCTTTGACGAGTTTTGCGACGTCGCTTACAATGGCTTTGGTGCGATCAATGTCTAGAGAGTCAATACTCTGTGTGGCCTGCTCGACGAGGGAGAGGATCTTTTCGCAATGATTGTACTGTTGCTTGTTACCCTGTGGGAACGTCTGCCGAGAGACGCTGTTTCTTGCAAGCGCTTTCGACTCGAACATCCAGCGAGTTGGTAAGCGCTTGAATGGCCTGCAAGACTTCTTGATTGCCTTGGTTGGGCTGTTGGTTCCCGTCTACAGACATCATAGCGTTACCGCAATAAGGTGTGGCCGCTTTAGTAGTGTGTGATTTTGGGTGGGAAATTAACGTGTGGATAGGTTGACTGTTGAACCGAGAATGAGCTGAGTGCGAACTTGGCTAATTATACTATTCAGTAGTTATGTAATACGAAATGCCAAGCATTCGCACGTTGTGCGAAAACGAATAGAAATTCAACATTTACTGAATCGTATTAGATGTCTTAATCTGCAAGCCAGTGCAGTAATATTGCAGATTTGCAGCTGGGCAAAGAACAATACAATTTTTAATCACGCCTTTTTTTTTAAACAGCCTGACTGTGTGTGTACTAACGACGCTAGTCAAGAAACTTTTTAACAGCCTAAAACATACCGTTTTTCTGCATAAAAACTAGATTTACTTACCTTGAAAAATTTCAAGAACGGTGGCTGTCCTGTCACCAAGCGTTGTGTTTAAAAACAGGAGCAATTGATCCTCCATCTTTAAATAATATGCAACTTAAAGCAACGTAAGAACAATTAAGGACGATAGCTCTTCGTAAAACAAGATGGAGGATGTCAAGTTGAAAATCCCGCTCCCCGAAATGCTCATCACGTGATGCAAGCCAATCACCGGATTAGTCCTTTGTCGATAATTGTAGCGTCCTTTTTAAATCAGTCGGGGGATTAAAACTCGTTTTCGAATTGATGGTTAATTTTAGCTTTTTTAAATATTAATTTTTAATAGTTTGGATTATTTTTTTTTTAAATCCCATGATAGATTAACGTTTTAAATCTCGCATTTTAAGAGTGTAGGTTTTACTCCGCCGACCCCATAGTTTAGTGACTCAAAATTCGGAGTAAATATGACGAGTACTAGCTCCTAGCTATACCTTCAGCCCCCGGCTGGAATTACTCTCTTTTAGTTCTTGGATTGGTTATGGAACGGCTAATCATATGAACATCGCAGTAATTATTATACTGGTAGTACAGCTATACTTTGCCGATCCCCTATCCATTAACTAGGTTTTACTCCGCCGACCCTATAGTTTAGTGACTTTAAAATGCGGAGTAAATGTGACGAGTATTAGCTCCTAGCTATACCTTCAGCCCCCGGCTGGAATTACACTTCGACTCCGCCAAGCCGTAGTAGTATAATGACTCAAAATACGGAGTAATTATGACGAGTATTAGCTCCTAGCTATACCTTCAGCCCCCGGCTGGAATTACACTTCGACTCCGCCGACTCGAAATGCGAAGTAATTATGACGAGTATTAGCTCCTAGCTTTACCTTCAGGCCCCGGCTGGAATTACACTTCGACTCCGCCGACTCGAAATGCGAAGTCGGTTGTTGAGTAACTCAAAATGAGGAGTCCGTACTTAAGGAGAAATGAGTTGCTGCCTCTGTCCCCGTACCTGATAATTTATGACAGCTTCTGTTACAGCAACTGAACATACACTGAAAAAATTTCCCTTTATATAGGCCGTGGATTTCTAAACGCCTTTTGATTGGCTGTAAGCAGCCACGCAATTCAGGACTCGCGCGCTTAGAAAAGCAGACAATATTAGAGAGAAAACCTTAATAAAAGGAAAGTTGCAAAGTTTAATATAACAAATCTAAGACAATAAATGATTGTTAACTTATTTATGAATTAAAACCAGGTCTTTCGGTACTTTTACAAGCTTAATTTAGCGAAAGAAAATCCTAAAAACCACATCCTTATTTGGTATATCGAAATCCGTGTCATCGACCTACTGAATATTAATGAAATAACATTTCTAAAATGGCGGCGCCCACACAACGTTCATTTCGGCGCACATCACTAAAGTAAAATCATACTTATAACTGATCTACAACTCGTATTTACATGACTTAAACTTTACATAACTAAGGTAAGCTTTCTCAATGTTTAGGGAGAATTAAACAATAATTAAGTGAGACAAAATAGACGTGGACTCCGTTTCACGTCACACTGCCCCTAGACTATGGGCCGTGGCTCTGAAATCCTTCTAGAAAACGATTCTTGTTCTCTCCGGAGAGGGTTTGCATGAAACTTAGCCCAGTTGTAGATAATATGTGTCTGAGCAAGAATCCAATTGTTCCCACGCTCAAATGTTGCACATTAATGTGTAATTCACGGATAAAATGTCACATTTTTTAACATAAGGAAAAACATAAGAAAAACAGCGCCCTCAATTGACCAAAATAAGAGAGGCTTTCTCCAGCTAGGCACAGTTTACCCCCCAAAAAATTCAGATTATGATGTGGAAACCTTTATAATTTTAAAGATCATGTATGCTAACAACATTTCTAAAAGTTTGTATGCTTATATCAACTATTGGAACACTAATTTTCAACTGTACTTGGTGTTTATGTGGTGGGGAATATGCTATAGGCCAGTTGATTCATTGTGAAATTGTTGAATCTCTAACACACTATTTCCAGGCAATTCAGGTATAACACATGGAAAGGAATGGGGTACACCACAAGTATAAAAAACCTGACTTGGGGAGGGGGGTTCAGTCTTGCCAAATAAATAAGCAAACTATTTCTTGTTGATTGTAAAATAACTGGAGTTTTTGATATTCTTTTTAATCCACAAAGTATGTCAAAACAGCCCTTAGAAAAAGTGACAAACCTCAGATATTTCCATCTTTGAATTTATTGAATGTCAATTCAACTTGCATAATCAAAAATATAAATGCTGAATTTAATAAATTATTAGGTTTTGTACTTGAATTTTCCAGTCCCTACAAATCATTTTCTGTAGAAAATATGTCCTACAAATCTGTTAAAAAAAACCATTCCTTTGTGCATTAAATTTTGTTTAAATTTCACACCACAGCTCTGTATGAGTTTTAAAACAGTCCCCTGTATGAATAACTCATAACTTACAAAAAGAACCACATAATATCATGTCATAATGGTCATGGTTTGTGTGCATAAAGACAAAGGAATGCTCATTTAACAAATGTTAACATTTTATTTCAACACGTTGAATAATACAAAATGTGTGTATCGATTATTAATGAAGTGTGATAAGATAAAGAATTGAAATGTAAATGCAACGTTAATGTCCTTTTCAATATTTTCCATATAAAATAATATATACATGAAGATGCTCTATGGTAGTTGTAAAAAAAATATAAAAAGTTAAAATAAGTATTTAAAAATAGTGATGTGCTAGGAAAGTTGATTGGTCATGGAGAATGATCTCAGATTAGATTACCAATTTCTAGTCAGACAGTCTGGGCTTAATTTTACAAAACCTGTAAGTAGCAGAATTGTTGCTTACTGGACCATTGTCATTTCATTAAAAAAAGCTAACCATAATTATACTGAAAGGTATGCTTATTTGTGGCAAGCAAATGAGTGATTTGTTTGTTTCTATTGTGGCGGGAAACGAGGGGTGCTCGGGGTGCGTATCGCCCTGACTGATCGCTCCCCGACTCGTTAATTATTAACTTGGTCCCGAGTCAATTTGTTCTCAAGCTAAAAGTCACTAAGCGACCTAAAGGCTAAGAGACGAGATTCGTTTTGGAGGAAGTATACCGCCGATTATAACTGACTGTTAAACCTCTGTTAATGTACACAGATAAATGATTCACAGTGACAATTAATTCATGAACGAACGCATCAACCATGTGATTTATTCACAACCTCTGTCAACCACAATAAACAATGTAATTGAATGCACACAATCTATAAATCAACACTAATAAACCTAGCGTGATTCACTCTGGATTACCCTATAGCTTCCTAATAAACCCTGACTCAACCACTAGTTAACCATGCACTGAGCACCTAGCGGAATAGTTTATTCATCTACTAGTTAACCATGCACTGAGCACCTAGTAGGACTGTTTATTCTGATAGTTAACCATGCACGGAGCATCTAACAGAATTCCCATAAACCAGCCACAGCTGGTGAGTCACGCAGCAACCACGTGCTATACAGAGAAGATTTATTGGCTATCTTCCTCTGTCTATCCCACGCGCGAGCCCCCCTGAATAATCTGAGTATAGCTTCGCCTTGCCGATCGACCACGCGTCCTTACGGGCGTGACCGTCCTAGCGACAAGCTAGTCACCTGAAAACAGCTTCGCCTTACCGGTCAACCACGCGTCTTTTCAGGCGCGATTGTCCTAGTGACAACTGTTCCCCCAACGACGAAGCACACAGCTATCGCCGCTCCAGACCACGGACAATGAACAAGCTCACGGTTGACTAGCCTCCGCTAATGTCAACCCTGTGAGTACCCCCAAAAAACCAGCTCACGTGCAACCACATACAACGCAAAATACAGTCTCATAAACCATGGGTAATATTCAGAGCAAATTCACGTACCTGTCTACTCGTGAAGATCCAGTCGCTGACTGACGATCACTGACCGAGCAGTCTAAAACCGCATGGCATGCGGCACCCTCATGCACAGATCAGTACGGGACCATACTGATCTCCCCGCGCATGCCCACAACTAAATATATTAAAACACATGTCCTGCACTGTCCGTTACACAGGCCCGAGCTAAGCTTGGACTGTCCCAGTCCAAACAGCTTAACAAACAATAAAAAAACAACACGACAGTGCATCTACTTTCAACATTTCAATAAACCATAAAGTCAACCACACGGTAACCCTGCAATGAGGTTGACTTGGAGAAAGTCCATCAACCTTCTCTCCGCATTTCATTAAATATTCACCCCCTAAAAAAAAAATAATCCTAGTCAACCTCACACACAAAATTTTCCCATGAGGTTGACTTGGAGAGGGACTCTTCCTTCTCTCCAAGCCTCACTTAAAAAATGCACAAAAACAAAAACAAAATCCTAACATGGTTTACTAGGACTTACTTGGTATAAAAATAGTACTTCTTTGGCTTATACAAAATAAAAGTGATCTTTGGTAATTACATATGCACAGATTCATTTAAGTACAAAATCAAGGTTTTCTCTAAAATTACACCTTATTCACACACTGATTCAAATGAGATACTTGGGAATTTCCTTATACAAAGAATCAAAGGGCTCTTGATTTATCCATTGGAAAGAATACAAATGGCAAGATTAAACAATCAAAAATATATATATATTTTTTTTTATACATCGGAAAGATCATAGGCAATACCCGTCTCGTAGCACCATACCTGATTTAAGCAAAAGTTAACAATCACAGTATACAATGATTTGAAATGGGTAACAATTAAGACATTAATCAAAGAAAATGTTAGCAAATCACAGAATAAATGTTAACCTTTAAATACTGTGGCAAGAGAAACAATAGAATATAAGAAATCACAAGACCCTGGTCGCTCCCTTACGTTCTCTCACGCTAGTTGGTGATGTCCACCCATTCCTCATAGGTGACACAGAACTCCTCCCGTTTCACCTCCCTGCCGGCGTGGAAAAAGAGTCTGGTGCGCTGATCCTTCACCAATGCCTTGACCCTCACTCGTCCAGGTGGTGTCTGAGATGCAGTCTCTGTGGTCGCCTTTCTTCGGGGGAGTACTCTCTCCAGAGCTGGCATGGATGTGTCTGATGATGGGGAGCCGGGCGGAGATGTACTGGCAGCTAATGCCATCATGCCTCGTGGCTTGCCTCTAGGTGGGAGCACAACTGGCAAGGGTGCTGAGAGTGGCTCAGGGGAAACAGGCCGCTGTAGAGGGGATATCGGAGTGGGTGACAAGGAGATGACCACCTCGTCACTGGACTCCTCTTGCTCAAAACTTAACTCATTGGGCGTGGCCATGGGCTGATCCTCCGGAGTCGGGTTCTCGGTCGGAGAAGGAGGGGCTACCGAGACAGTCTCCGCTGCCTTCCTCCAACCTGCAGCAACCAGCCTAGCAACACTGGGGCCGGACTGCTTCCGCTCCACCTCTGCCTGAATCAATCGGCCCTCCCACATGAAGCTCTGGTGGCACAAAGAGTAATGGTGATTGAAGGTGGCTCTCCTAGCCGCTTTGTACGGGCACCTCTTACAGTACAGTAGCATGACTGGGCCGTGGGTCTCCCTTACATGTCTCCACAGACCTTGTCGGTGCGAAAAACTATTCTGGCACTGCTCGCACCTAAATCGTCGGGGTTTCTTCGACCGACGCTCCACCAACGTGTTCTCTCGCTTTCCAGTCATCTCTATCGTATATTCTGTTAACAAACAAAAAACACAGAACCGAAACAGTTAACCACAACCAGTCTTGGGGATCTTGATCCTCCCCTATCTATCAACTGTCCTATCAAGAAATCTTTTGGGTAGTCTACGGTTACGCCTAGGGTTTCGCCTTGGTGGCGTCCTGTCCACCACCTTGGGTGGACCACTACCAACTTCTACATCTGGTCCTTCTGCACCCTTGTTTCCCATCGCAGGGACCAGCTCACCCTCACTTACAATAGCCTCCTCTGAGAGACTCTCAACCGCCTGAAACTCCTCCTGCGGGGTAGTAACCTCTTCGATGAGGGGGCTTTCTGTCACCTCCTCATGAAGGGCAGTCACCTCTTCAGCAAAGGGGCTTTCTGTCACCTCCTCACTGCACGGACCATCCCAAGGTTCCCTCTCTTCCCCAACATAAGGTTTCAAACGGTCCACATGGACAACCTTGAATTTGCCTCCACGCTTCTGTTGGATGCGAACCACCACATCAGACAATTTCTTGACTATCAGCCATGGTCCTTCCCACCGTAACTGCAACTTGGGGGACACATGCTTTTTCTTTGCGGGATTAAATAGCCACACAAACTGCCCCGCCTTCAAACCATGCTCTGAAGCATGCCTGTCATAATTCTGCTTTTGCCTCTTGGCACTCTTGCCGAGACACACTTTTGCTCTCTCATGCGCACACTGCATGTTGTGGCGCAACTTCTCAGCAAAATCTGTATCGGTACCTTCCTGCACTTCGGGACACCCTGTCACCAAGTCAACCGGAAGGTAGACCTCACGACCCAACATCATCATGTTTGGGGACTCTCCCGTTGATTCCTGTGGTGTGCATCGATAGGCGAATGTTGCATAGGGGAGGGACTCATCCCAATCCTTCTGTCGCCTCTTCGGATCGATCAACACCGCCACCATATTAACTAAGGTCTTATTGAATCGCTCGACCATGCCATCCGATTTCGGGTTATAGGCGGTCGTTCTGGTCTTTGTGATGCCTAGAATCTGGCACATCTCCCGGAACACATCAGACTCGAAATTCCTGCCCTGGTCAGAGTGAAGTTCCTGGGGCACACCAAACCGACAGACAAACTCATTCACCAGCTTGAGTGCGACTGTCCTTGCCGTGGAATCTGGAAGCGGGTATGCCTCCATCCACTTGGTACAGTAGTCGCCGACCACCAAAATCCACAGGTTGCCACTGTCCGTCCTGGGCAGTGGCCCGAGCAAGTCTATGGCTACCCTCTCCATGGGTACACCAACTCTATACTGCTGCAGAGGCGCCCTCCTCTTCCTCGCCGCAGACTTCCTCCTAGCACAGAGGTCACAAGCTCTCAAACTCGATCGGATGCCCGCAGACATGCCGACCCAAAAATACCTGTGTTTAACCTTGGCAAGCGTCTTACTGACCCCCAAGTGTCCACTGAGCTGCCCACCATGCAGCTCATCCACCACAGTCCTCCTGAACTTCTTTGGCACAACCAGGAGCCACCTCACGGACCTTCCATCGTCCGACTCCCAACGCTTATACAGCAGCCCTTCCTTGACCTCTAGTTGGTCCCAGAGGGCCCAATAGGACTTGGAGGCTGCAGATAAGTGGGATATTGTCTTCCACACACCACGGCTCCTACCTTCCTCCTTGTACTTCAAGACCCAGTTCATGGTCTCATCTTGTAACTGTGCGTCCCGCATCTCCTCTTGAGGAATCATGGGCTGTGCCACCAGGCCCCTCACCCGCAATTCTCCCTCTTGAGATTTTACCTCAGATGTAAGACCCCTTATCTCATTGTTCATATCCTCATCTCGGCCACACTGCTTACATTGCTGCCTGCTTAACCCGTCTGCATTACCATGCTTCTTGCCGGGCCGATGCTCGATGGTCACATCATACTGCGATATTACTTCAAGCCACCTAGCCAACTGACCCTCTGGGTTCCTAAAATTAAGGAGCCACCGCAACGCGGCATGATCAGTCCTGACTGTGACTGGGCGACCATACAAATACTGCTTGAAGTTCTTCAAATAGACGACCACCGCTAGCAACTCCCGACGAGTCACACAGTAATTACGTTCAGGCCTGCTGAGCTTGCGACTCGCGTAGGCCAAGACCTTCTCCTCGCCACCTTGGATTTGTGACAAAACGGCTCCAATGCCCTCCCCACTGGCATCAGTGTCCAGGATGAAGTTGCCTTCTGGGACGGGGTATGACAGAATTGGGGCAGATTGGAGCCTGCCCTTCAACTGGTCGAATGCCTCCTGACAGGCTGCCGTCCATACAAACTCCCTAGCCTTCTCAGTCAGTGCATGGAGTGGACTTGCAATCCCCGCAAACCCTTTAATAAATTTGCGGTAATAAGAGGCGAGGCCCAAAAAGCTTCTCACATCCCTTACGCACTTGGGCACAGGCCACTCAGCCACCGCCTGCACCTTCTTGGGGTCTGTTGCCACCCCCTCTGCGGAGACAATGTGCCCAAGATAGGCCACCGACTTCTGGAACAGATGACACTTGCCGGGTTTCAACTTGAGCCCAGCTTGTCGCAACCTATCCAACACAATCCTGAGCCGATTCACCGTCTCCGTTACCGTCTTCCCAAAAACAATAATGTCGTCCAAATAGACTAGCAGAATCTCCCACTGCAGACCAGCCATAATCTTTTCCATTAACCTTTCAAAGGTTGCCGGGGCGTTGCAAAGCCCGAAAGGCATGCATTTCCATCGGTAAAGCCCATTCCTGACAACAAATGTCGACTTTTCACTAGCATCATCGTCCAAGGCCACCTGCCAATACCCTGATGCCAAGTCGAGGGTAGTGAACCACTGAGCTCCATGCAATGCATCAAAAGTCTCATCTATTCTCGGGACCGGGTAAGCGTCCTTGATGGTAACCGCGTTCAATCTCCTGTAATCCACACAGAAGCGCTTGGTTCCATCCTTTTTGCCCACCAATACCACATTTGCAGCCCAAGGACTGTCTGAAGGCTCAATCACTCCTCTTTCCATCAACTCGCCCACCTGCCTCTGAATTTCTTGCTGGTTGCAGTGGGGATGTCGCCGCGGCCTCTCTTTAATAGGCTGGGCATCCCCTGTCTTAATTTGATGTTCGACAATGTTGGTTCTACCAATGTCATGGTCCCCCTTCGAAAAGACATCCTGGAAGTCAACCAAGCACTTCCGGATTTCCCCATGGTGCTTGCCTTCCACATTAGTAGTACCTCTATCAAATAAATCCTGCAGATGCACTGGGAAACCAGGTTCTGCCTCGGTTGTCAATCCCCCACCACCATTGATTGACTCTGTCTCCACCTGGGAAAGGACACCGACAGTCATGCCCTCCCGGGCGACTCTCGTCTCTCTCCCTGGGTTGAATACTCTCAGCGGAATAACTTCCGACGCAACATTTACTAGAGACCGGCCCAACACCAGACCCTTCTGCGCCAAACCACCACCACCCTCCATGGGTTCAACAATACCCGGTCCAGCTGCGCCAGTCTTCCCTCGGGATATCACACCGGGGACGATTGCCTCATGGCCTGAAGGAATCTCGATTGTCCTTGAAACTACAACACGCCCAATGAATGGGTCACCAGCCATGCTAGTACACTTAATTTTCTCGCCGTTGAGCCTCCACTCTTTGGACTGAAAGTCCAACACTCCACCAGTGGGCACCAGAAAATCCATACCCAGGATGCCTGGATATTTCATCCCTGTGAAAATTGCTTTCACCAAGCGTGTAGTTTTACCAACCTGCACCTCCACATCTGCCTTGCCCAACACCGGAAGTGGGCTACCATCCACCTGCTTGACAATTACCCCCTGGGTCTCCAAGACAGGCCTCTGTTGTTCGGGGATGTCATAGTAAACCGAACTACTAATCAAAGTATCAGTTGACCCTGTGTCGATCAGAAATCGACATTTCGTGGCCCGTACCACTCCATCAACAAACAAACCAAACTGTGGACCAGTGTCCGACACAGGCAGGGTTATCACCCTTTGCCCTACCTCCGGTTTCGGTTTCTTGCTTCTTCCGTCACCATCATTTATGTCACAGTTAGATCTTTTGGGTCCTCGGCTATGTCCAGCCTGCCTACGGACCCTATGGGGGGCTGTATAGCGTTTCCCGACGCCTTGGCTTCAGTCTTCCGGGGCCTCTTGCACTCACGTGCGAAATGACCACCCTGTCCGCAGTCGAAGCACTTCCTGCCACCAGTTTGTCTCTGCTGGGGCTTGTGCGCATCCCCCGATGGCACGCCCTTGTCACTACTAGACCCACGGACCTGACCTACCAACGACCTCAACAGCTCAGCCAGAGTCTGCAAACTCCGAGTCTGCTCACCAAGATTAGTTTCCATTGAACCCAGCCTCTGTTCAAAATCAGAATCTGTGGCCCTTACCAGCTTCGGGGGCTTACGGTCACACAACCTCTGTTGCTCAACCTTCTCGAAGCTCTCGGTTTCCAGGGCTGCCTGGACAGCCTCATCCAAATTCCGGGGACGGGCCCTATTGATGCCCTCTCTTATGGTATGACTATCCACCGCATCAATAAAGTGATTCTTGGCCAACCGTTCCCGTGCATCTTCCTGAAGTTCAGGGTATGCACGGGCGGTCAGCTCAAGGACCACTTGTCCTAGTTCCTGCAGGGTTTCTCTGGGTCCCTGACGCCGATGTCTTAACTCTACCAGAAAGTTCTCACTCTGCCTGCCAGGGCCAAACCGCCTCTCAAGAAGTTTGACTAATGCTCTGTAAGTGTACCTTTGACCTGTGTCACCCAACAACCGAAGGGCGTTCCCATGCAAGCTTGCAGTTAAAAACCTTGCTGCTTGCTCGTCACTCCACCCATTTACATCCCGGCAAGACTCAAAGTGGCGGTGGTACTCCCTCCAGAGCACCTTACCATCGTACCGGTCGGGAACTATGTTTGGGCGGCGATTCGGCCGCCCCACAGCTGTCCGCTGATTTTCCCCATCAACCATTTGGTGTTCCTTCTTAGGGGTCATAACTTCACTCTCTTCCAAAAATGGATTCGTGCCTCTAGGGTTCACATCCTGAACCTCCTCAATGAATGGGTTGGTTTTACGAGATCTGGGTCCCCTAGACCCTTGTCCCGAAAAGAAGGTGATGAACTCCTCATCGACTTGAGCAGGTAGCTCTTCAGCCATGGGGCTTATCTCAGTTCTTGGAAATGTCCTCGGACTTCCCACCCTCAGAGGCGTACTCTCCCCAAAACTGATATTCCGTGACTTAGGCACCACCTCCGGGGCCAGTAGGTCGGAATTTACCAACTCCCTTGGTGAACGAAACGCCTCTGTAGTCTCTCCCATTGCTCCAAACCCATCTCTAAAATCACCCTGCCTCACACGCCCGTGTGCAGGTGGCATGTTTCCATGGGCGGAATGCCCCAGGGAAGCCTCTAACCTCTTTGCAATAAGGTCCTTCTTCATGTGTGACCATTGCAGTTCCATGCGGAGCCTCTCGATCTCCGCATCGACACTTAGAGTGTCCGTCGTACCCTTCCCACCTACACTCATACTACTGCCTCTAGAGTGTGGTGTGAAAGCCAACAACAACCCCCACAACTAGCGTCAACCTGACGACGACCAAATAAAACAAACACCAAGATTGCAACGACAAACCAATTTCTCGTAGAAATGGTTATCCTACACTGTTGCCACACTCAACCACCTTCTGCCTGGTGACCCTGTCACGTCAAGCGAAGTAGTCAGTGACTCACTTCTCAGCGACCCAACGCTTTGCGTACGACTCGCCAAACAGCGAATTCGCAGCAGTGTTGTACTCTGCTCTTTTGCGACTCTCCGCAACCGATTCAACTCCAAACGAGTTCTAATCAGCAACCCACTCAGAATCAATACAACAATAACCAAAAATATCAAGAATAAATATACAACAAGCCAATCCTTCATGGCCACACTGTTTCACTTGTGTACCACTCCCTTCTCCTTTAAAGGAAGTAATTAATTTTAACAGAGATTAACGTAATCAGCTATAATCATCCCACTTCTGACACCATTTGTGGCGGGAAACGAGGGGTGCTCGGGGTGCGTATCGCCCTGACTCGTTAATTATTAACTTGGTCCCGAGTCAATTTGTTCTCAAGCTAAAAGTCACTAAGCGACCTAAAGGCTAAGAGACGAGATTCGTTTTGGAGGAAGTATACCGCCGATTACAACTGACTGTTAAACCTCTGTTAATGTACACAGATAAATGATTCACAGTGACAATTAATTCATGAACAAAAGCATCAACCATGTGATTTATTCACAACCTCTGTCAACCACAATAAACAATGTAATTGAATGCACACAATCTATAAATCAACACTAATAAACCTAGCGCGATTCACTCTGGATTACCCTATAGCTTCCTAATAAACCCTGACTCAACCACTGGTTAACCATGCACTGAGCACCTAGCGGAATAGTTTATTCATCTACTAGTTAACCATGCACTGAGCACCTAGTAGGACTGTTTATTCTGATAGTTAACCATGCACGGAGCATCTAACAGAATTCCCATAAACCAGCCACAGCTGGTGAGTCACGCAGCAACCACGTGCTATACAGAGAAGATTTATTGGCTATCTTCCTCTGTCTATCCCACGCGCGAGCCCCCCTGACTAATCTGAGTATAGCTTCGCCTTGCCGATCGACCACGCGTCCTTACGGGCGTGATCGTCCTAGCGACAAGCTAGTCACCTGAAAACAGCTTCGCCTTACCGGTCAACCACGCGTCTTTTCAGGCGCGATTGTCCTAGTGACAACTGTTCCCCCAACGACGAAGCACACAGCTATCGCCGCTCCAGACCACGGACAATGAACAAGCTCACGGTTGACTAGCCTCCGCTAATGTCAACCCTGTGAGTACCCCAAAAAAAACCAGCTCACGTGCAACCACATACAACGCAAAATACAGTCTCATAAACCATGGGTAATATTCAGAGCAAATCCACGTACCTGTCTACTCGTGAAGATCCAGTCGCTGACTGACGATCACTGACCGAGCAGTCTAAAACCGCATGGCATGCGGCACCCTCATGCACAGATCAGTACGGGACCATACTGATCTCCCCGCGCATGCCCACAACTAAATATATTAAAACACATGTCCTGCACTGTCCGTTACACTATTTTGTACTGTGATGCATCCTGGTTCTTTTCAGAACTCCTAAGTTCAGAACAGACCACAGTGTTTTGTTACAAGAAACACTTCACCTGATTACTTCTCATCGCAAACCTTTTAATCTCATTTGAATTACTACTGTTTGTTGACCATAACATTGCACATGCAACTTTCAATTAATGTGGTTCTGAAAAGAAACTTAGCTTTAAATTGATGGTCCTGTCACATGCACTGCCAATTTAGAGAATTTGCGTAATTACATAGTACATGCACAGGTATTAGAACTACTAAAATAAAAAATATCTTGTACATGTAGCCATCAGTATCACCTGCTCCTCCCCCTTTTTTCCAAAAACAGACGAGCCCTACAGCTACCATTTTACCCAACCAAACACATACATGTATAAGTTGATTACGTGTATTTTATTTTATTTATTTACTTCAACTTTTTGGGGGAGGGGGGTGCAGGGTTGTACACACATTATTCATGGTTAAATGTGGAATGTGCGATTTGGGCTGTAAAAAGCGTTTGAATACCGAGTTTCATGGCAAATGATGCAAACTCTCAGTAAAATATGAGCAGATGATAAGGTTCCCTCTTTCTTCATTGAAGAACTTGACTGGAGCAATCAAATTCTCTTTTGAGCAGGCTCCGAGTCCTCCTCTCCGATGTGAGAAGATTCACTGAGATCTGGTTGGGAAAAAAAAAATACATAACAAAATTAAGTCCCTCTTCAAATAACACTTTTGACACCAAAGATTTTTCTAAAATGTAAATAATAATACTTTTTAAACAAAAACAAGCAAAACAGTTTTTAAAATACAAAGGTGGGAACCATTTTATGGAAGTCTCTACAAGCAATTTGTTTCAAACTGGCAACTCGACAGTCTTTTGTAAATTTTTTTGTCGATCTGTTGAGGAATTAAATAATTTATTCAGTGCTATAATTAATTCCCAACTCATGGAGACAATTTCTGTTCCCTTTTTATGAATTTTTTTTATTTGTAAAAATTTAGAAAATCTTGCAAATATGGACACTCCGACAGAAATGGCTCATTAGTCATATCGCCTGTAGTTACTACTACTAGTTAGTACAGAAAATGTACACAATACGAGCCATTACCCTTCGTGCAAAGGCCACTGGGACTGGGAGGAGGGTTACTGATTACTGCACCTACCCAAGACTTAGTGTAGCTGATAAACGTAGCTCTTGAGTCTTGGTCATGAACCTTAGACATCAGGGCTACAAAGAGTACTCCTGTGTACAAATATGGGTCTGAATGCCCAACATGTTCTTTATACCTGTGTCCGTGCAATACGTGCATGAACACCTCTTGGGTTTTTTTGTCTTTCTTTTTAAAAACATTTTTGTGACATTAACATTGAAGGATGAAGCCAGGGCAAAATTTGTTCTACCCATCATGATGGTGCGATTGTGTATAACCAGTTGAAACAACATGTTGAACATGTGGACCAATTTATTTTGACTCACTGCCCCAGCTCTATAAAACTTGTATTTTCCGGTATAATATTAATAATATACTAGTAACACCGCATGCAGTCACGAATGTCAAAAATAAATGTTCAATATATAACTTGAAACAATTCTCTAACCTTCAGCAGCAGGCTCATGTTCCTTATCTCGCTTCTGCCTGGCAAGTGCAGCCCGTCTTTGTTTTGTAGCATCCGTGAAATATTGGTAACCCTTCCGATGAAAAGGGGGGAAACCACCATCGTTGCGTTAGGTACTAACTTAGTTAGTGCAGCGCAAGCTGCACCATCACCGCCACTATCTTGCAAGAAACACCTCGCTATTTCAGCTGATTTTCCGTCAAGTTCCTTCCAAATCTGCACACATTGTCTGAATTTTGTCCACTATGTTTCAGTTATAGGTGTAAAGGCTTCATGGACATCACACAAACGGGCATAACACTGTAAATTAGACTGCTTCTCGCTGTCTGTTTCTGACATGTTGCCCACATGATGACGATCCAGCTGCGTGAAAATTTTGTTTATGCAGAGCGCATTTTATAGATTTGCACAATATCGAGATTGCGCAAACTTTTGCTCAATTTTCAGATTCAGTGCCCAGTCTGAGAATGCAGAATGAGCAGCGCAATCTCCAAATTGTGCAAATTCGTAAATGCGCTTCGCTTCTACATAATACGTCGCAGCGCGTTCCTTCGTACATCCGCACGCTTCCATAAGACCAATTTTGATTGCTCAATTGCCTGATGAGAGACCAAATTTCATTGGACAACCTACTCGCACCTGACTCAGTTACCGTATATCGTTGCACAAATTAGGGCGATTTTTGTCGTCAAATTACGAAATTATGTGCAACATTTGAGCGTGGGAACAAGCAAAAATTGCAAGTTGGTATTATTATCTTCGTTTTTAAGTGGTTACTGAGTAAACCCTCTGTTGAAGAGAACAAGACTGTAAGATACGACTGGACGGCCGACGGTCTACCCCTCCCGAGACTTACGCTGTACCCAGCGTATTTTAGACAAAACAAAATTTTGTCTCACTTAATAAAATTTGAAATATAAACTTTAAACTTTAAACATATGAATTTTTATTTCAAAACAACTAATTTAATTAATTAACCTGTATTACTCCTCAACAGTCAAGACATATTGACGATTCATCACTTCCTTCTTGCGCTTCTTCCCGTCAACATCATACTCATACGTGCAAGTGCGTTCTACTATCTTATTCAGTTTGTTCTCTTTTCTCTTGAGCAGCACCTCCAGGTTGATCGGTGCAATCGGAGCTCTTGTATTGGGGATTGGTCCTATGCTGGATTCAGACGCGCTAGTACTTGAATCACTTGAATCAGAAGATGTGTCGTCACTGGATTCAGAGGATGAACCGTCACTTGAGTCTGATGGTGGGTCATCTAACTTTGGGGTTTGGGCGTTGAACATACTCATGTTCTTCCCCTTACCATGTGTTACCGCGGTTGGTGGTGCTGCAGTGTTAGCGGTTGGTGGGGCAGTGTCGACTATGCATTCATTGTGGAAATCCTCCAGACCCACATCCCATAACACAATGTTGGCGGAATCATCCGGCAGTCCAGCCCCTTCCTGTTTCTCTGTTTCTCCATCTTCTTCTTCCCCCTGCTTTTCCACCTCCTGTTGTTTCTTTGGTTCTATATCTCCTTACTCTCTCTGCTTTTCCATCTCCTGTTGTTTCTCTAGTAGTCTCTTACATTCCTCTTCGAGTCTCTCCTTCCTGCGTTTCCCTTCCACTCAGTCTCTCTTCCTCTCTACGTTTCTCTTCCTGTCGCTTCTTCCTTTCCTTCTCCTTCCGTTTCTCTTCCTTGTGTTGCCCTTCCTCCTCACGTCGTTTTTTCCTCTCCTCCTTCCGTTTCTCATCCTTACGTTTCTCTTCCTCTTCACGTCGTTTTTTCCTCTCCTCCTTTCGTTTCTCATCCTTATTTTGCTCTTCTCCTTGCCGTTTCTTCATTTCCTTTCGTTTCTCCTCCCCCTGTGTCTCTTCCTGTCGTTTTTCCTCCTCCTTTCTTTGCTTCAATCTACCCTGTCGTCTCTCCTCATCCTTGTCATCCCTCCTCCTCTTACTACTGGGTCTCTCCCTCTCCTCTTTCAATCCTAGGTGTTTCTTCTGTGTGTCTTCTTAAGTCTTCAAATCGAGTGAAATTAGTGGGGATCGGGCACTGTGGGCACCTGAACTTCTCCTTCTCCGTTTTGTGTCTCCAGATGGCGGTTTAAGTTCCATCTTCTCCAGAAGGTCTGCCTGCACTCATAACATCTGAGTGTCTTCATGGTGTATCAGATCTGAAGTTGAAATAGAAAAAAAACCCAGAAATTTCCATCTTACCACACTGAAAACAAGAACTGGTCATGCTGACAAGATAAATCTTGTTTTGTCTGTACTGAAGGGTTTTCACTTGTCAATTTGACAAGTTTTAATCTCGTCATCATTTTGTTCATATCTCGTCAGCATTTTGTGTACGTCTTGTTAACATCTTGTCACTATCTAGTTAAACATCTCGTCACTGTCTTGTTTTTATGTCGTCACTATCTTGTGTACATCTCGTCACTAACTTGTTTACGTCTCATCACTATCTTGTTTATATGTCGTCAACATCTTGTTCTCGTCTCGTCACTATCTTGGGTACAACTCGTCACCATATTGTTTACATCTCGTCACTGCCTTGTTTATATGTCGTCATCATCTTGTTCTCGTCTCATCACCACCTTGTTTATAACTCGTCACTATCTTGTGTACAACTCGTCACCATATTGTTTACATCTTGTTTATATGTCGTCATCATCTTGTTCTCGCCTCGTCACTGCCTTGTATACATCTTGTCAGTATTTTGTTTACAGGTTGTCACTATCTGATTGACTCCTTGTCACTGTATTGTTTATATGTCGTCATACCTTGTGTACATCTAGTAATTATCTTGTTTACATCTCGTAGCTGTCTTGTGTTCTCTTGTCACTGTCTTGTTTTGATCTAGTCATGATCTGGTCAATATTTCATTTTCTGTCTCTTGATGATGGTGTGATCCTGCTTCTTGGCTAGAGCAATAAGCTGCTTGTGGTACTTCTGCAAACCAGTTGTCAGTTTCTTCCCCAGTTCTTCAGTTGATATACGCTTAAACTCTTTCAGGACCTGCACAATATGGATACAATATTCATAAATAAAACATAATTAAAACCGAACATAAACAAAACAAAATTGGCAATTTGAACAGTATATTAATCTGTACAGAAAAATTGTGCTTTTCCTATGTACATCAAACAGTCCATAATAACAAACACATGCATCAAACACATGTATTACAAACTATGTTGTTGTTTTTTGTGTGGTTTTTTTTGGTATATACATTTTATCAAATAAATTTTGCCAAATTGGGATTTGAATTTGAGAATGTGGTTTAATGTACTATGAGCATTCTGGCTCTGTTGATGCTTTCCAAAAATACCAAATATCTTTGCTCAAGAGATTAGCCATTCAGAAAACATAAAATTACCTTACTTCCCCCTTTAAGAGCTGGAAAATCTGCTTTGATCTCCACCATCAGTGGATTTTTTTTTCACAATGATGTCCCAGCGATCAGCAAATGTAAGGGTCATTAGACGATCAATCCGACTTTGGTCTGGGTTCCTCTTGGTGAGTTCAGTCTTTATTGCAGCTCTGTGCCTTTCAAAGTACTTTGTGGTTGACAAAACATCTTACTGAAGAGAGATTTCTGTGACATCCATTTATATCACAAACATTTCTAAAAATGGCATTTCCAATTTCGTGTACAAACCTATAATGGTTTAATAGTCTCCTGAATTGATGGGTTTCATAATCACAATAAACGCAAATAAAACACTTGTTCTGGTCTTCCATAATGGTCCAGGCAAAAACACAGCCGTTGGTGTTATACACAGGGAGTGCTATTGCTCCATGCTATAACGCAGGCAGCAGCATGCGCGCGTGATTGTTATACATCTACAACTAAAAAGTATCACATTGCTTGTTTGCATACGACAGCTAACCTACAGTACATACAGTACACGATATGCGCATACAGCCTACCGTTGCTTGTACAACTAATGTGTATGGACTAACCATGGAGGACTAACGTGCGTTAGTTGAGTTAAAACAAACATATGCAAGGGAAAAACTGCTTATAAAATGACAAGTCTGCCTCGAATGTTTTGCATTTTAGCTCAAATAATTGAATTCACTACAACTGGGTAATGATCATCAATCACAAAATATTACCTTTTTCAGAAACTTTACTGTGAATAGAAAAAATGTCACACACACGACGATGCGTCTGCTCAAATATTTCACTACAACTGGGTAATGATCACCAATCACAAAATGTTACTGTAGTATCATACACTAGTATCCATAGCCCTACACTGCACACTGATACTGATAGCACTCCCCCTTAACTAGACATTACATCATCCACATTCCAATCTCATGACACCACCTAAGTTCCTTGAAACAGTAGCCTATTCATAGTGCAGTATACCCTATTTATGTAACAAGCATGTGTAGCACAATAAACCAAGCGAGCATCAGAGTAACAACTGTCTGAAGTTTGGGATATTACAGTTACCCTTTTCAGAAACTTTACTGTGTCAATAGAAAGAATGTCACACACGACGATGCGTCTGCTCAAATATTTCACTACAACTGGGTAATGATCACCAATCACAAAAGGTTACCTTTTTCAAAGAACTTTACTGTGCCAATAGAAAGAATGTCACACACGACGATGCGTCTGCTCAAATATTTCACTACAACCGGGTAATGATCACCAATCACAAAATGTTACCTTTTTCAGAAACTTTACTGTGTCAATAGAAAGATTGTCACACACGACGATGCGTCTGCCAAGTTGGGAACGGAAGACTGACGTCTGCTAGCACAACATGGGTTTTTGTTTAAGCGCGCATCTGTTGGCCAATCAGTGACTTCGTTGTTCGGCCTCCGGAGCCGATTGTTTAATACGAAGTCACTGATTGGTTTATCATACATTTCTCACTGCTGTGTATGTGGGCCTTGCCTTCAACCTTGAAACTTTTCACAGAATTCTGGGCAAGTTCTACTTGTAAAGTAGCGGTTGTGGACGGGACGCAAATTAAAATGGAATGCGAATTTCAGATTGTTTCACCGTGGTTTTCCATTGCACGCAACCAACCATCACGACCAGTTGCAGTAATGGGTTCTACCAATGCAAAAATGAGCTTGCCCACAGAAAAATTTAGGATTTGACCCTTTCTCACTTTTTGGGCTCACAAACCAACGTTTAAGCGTAACTTTCCAGAAAGGAAAATAATTGTTGTTAGTCCAAAACAAAACAAAACTGAAAGAAAAACTATTTTATTATCTTTTGTGAAATTTGTTTAAGTAAATAGTTACAAAATAGAGACGATGTTCGTGGATGACGAAAACAATCGTGTTTTTGTTTGGATTCATGTCCCCCCTCGATCGGACCAGAGATTGCTTAATCACGGATGGCGAAAAACAAAGAGGGCGCTGTGAACATAATCTTGTCATACTGGGACAGGTATCTTGTCAGTATGACAAACGTATCTTGTCGTTTCCATTGGCAAGATGGGTACTTGTCACTGAGACCAGAATTGCGGATTGGCGAAAAACAAAGAGGGCGCTGTGAACACAATCTTGTCATACTGGGACAGGTATCTTGTCAGTATGACAAACGTATCTTGTCGTTTCCATTGGCAAGATGGGTACTTGTCACTGAGACCAGAATTGCGGATTGGCGAAAAACAAAGAGGGCGCTGTGAACACAATCTTGTCATACTGGGACAGGTATCTTGTCAATATGACAAACGTATCTTGTCGTTTCCATTGACAAGATTGGTTCTTGTCACTGAGACCAGAAGTCATGCTCCGAATGTTTTCAGTGTTTGAGTTGCTTCAATTAAATTAAGTATATCGTAAGGGTTTCTTGCGCTGTCGTTCCGGGTTGTGGCGCACAGTCACCTCCATTGGTGTGCGAAGAAACCTCTCTTTCTCCTCTTGGCTGTCATTTATGTAGACTTCAGATCTAAGCCAACTCTCTCTGTTGTTACCCTCTTTGATGACTTGTTCCTTGCTACTCAAATTAATTATTCTCGTTGGCATTATCAGTTGTCCTGTCTCAACTAACGTTCTGGCAATCATCAAACCTTTCTCTGTTATACTTCCTCTTCCTGTCGGTTCAATAATTGCCAAACCTTGCAGGTTAGTAAGTCTTGTTGTCCTCACTGGAACAACTGCCTCATGGTTTGCCGGAATTGTTGTCGTCTGTGACACTATCACTCTGGTACAAAATGGTAAATCTTTGTCATTTCTACAAGGAATCTGTTCGCCATCGATCTGTAGTTTCAGTCGTTCAAAATCTAGTTTCCCTCCTGACGCTAAGAGAAAATCCATGCCCAAAATACCATTCTCTTTTATGCTGGCTACTGTTATCATAATGGCTTGACTCTTCTCACCAATCTGGAGGTCCATTATTACATGCCCCCATACTTCAAGTGGAGTACCGTTTGCTTGTTTTATACAATTCTCAAGTGGACTCAATCTGGGCTTTTTCCCTTTAGGAAAGCGTTGATAAGCTGCAGTCGACAGTACAGTGTGTGTTGAATGAGTATCTAGGAGAAACTTTATTTTGGTACCACGAATTACACCTGTTACGAAAATTCCTTTCTGTGCTAAGTCTTGAGTTGACGATCCCGCCAAATCAGTCAATTCTTTCTGCTGCTGCTCATCTATTTCTGTGTCGTGGGACCATTCCTTCCATTCGGCGTTCCCCCGGTCCGTCGAGTTCGCCGATTTTCGTTTCCCTGACGCTGCAGAGATGTTGGCAATCCCTTGCATAATGACCACATTCATAACAATTAAAGCATTGGACCGTCCTTCGCGTTTCTTCGCTCGGTTTATATTGGTTCATTTGATTGGTTGGCTGGTTTCATTGACTGTTCTGGGCATCAGTCTTCAACTGCTCCACTGCCTTCATCAAGTTAGTCAAAGTCATCCGCATCTCGAATATTTCTTTAGTCATCATTCCGTCTGTCGTCTGGTCTTTCTCTTCGTCTTTAGCAAGAGTACGGGCAAACTTATTCACCCTCCCTCTTTCTCTACTCTTCTCTACTTTTAGGAATGATTCCGTGCCAAGTGCAGCTCGTACAGCTTCATCCAACGTCTGTGGATGAGCTCGATATATGCCGCCTCTGATTTCTGGGTCATCAATTGCATCAGCAAAGTGTCCTTTAGCCAGCCGTTCGCGAACACCACTTGGTAATTCCGGATATGCCATGGCTGACAAATCTCTGATGGCCTGGCCTAGCTCTTGCAAACTTTCTCTCTGTCCTCTTTTTCTCATCCGCAATTCCAGAAGAAAATTCTCTGCTTGCTCTCCTGGGCCAAATCGCTTCTCCAGTTGTGTGCACAGTTGCGTATACGATGGATACTCATGTGTAGAGAAATTGCCAAGTACTTTCAGTGCCAGCCCCTGAAGTCTGGTAGCAAGATGGTATGAGGCCTCTTCGGCTGACCATCTATTAACCACTCTGCAAGCCTCGAAATGTTTGTAGTAATCGTTCCATGGAATCCCGCCATTAAATTTATCTGGGATAACTTCTCTCCTACCACTCGAACTGGAAGGTCTATTAGCCTGTACGTAGGAACGGCGTCTTAGGGCTGCCTCGCCCCCAGTCTTGTTGATAGGTCGGACCTCGTCCACCTTCTGGAAAATCTCGCAAATTCTCATACCTGGGAAGTTCTCCACCATCCGCATATCTTCTGGCTTCGTCAGCTCTACCTCTCAGATTTCGTCTGAATTGAATTTCTGGATCTGATTCACTGTTCCAGTAATGAGGAGATAGCTCAGCCTGTCGCTGCTCCGGTTCTACTCGTGGCTCATGTGCATTTTCTCTACCACCACCTCTACTGCGAGAACTCAGCTCGGGTTCCTCTGGGTAAGGTGAGGATTTTCTTGGTTCATCACCCTTGCCTCCACGGTTATCTTCAAACTCAATGGAATGCCTTTCTGCTGAGTTATCTCTTATGCCGGCCTCATCTCTCTGGTTTTCGTCTTTACCTCCCTTCCTTGAGTCCATGGTTCAACTCTCAACCAATCATAATCTGTCTATCCTGTCTACGACGCCAATTTGTGACGCGGCGGTCGGTGGGGGCGCTGTCTCACTCTACCGTGTCTCCTACCAATATATCACCGTGGTGCAAATAAATATATCTTCCCCAAGTCCGTTGGGTTAAAATATATAACCAAGCAGCTAACAATTATTAAGTGAAGAGAATGGACTCAAAAACTAGGAATGACACATGTCTAACAGTTTAAACAATTTATTTATACTCATTAAACAATCACAATGTTTACTCTCCAAATTGTAGTGTGACGTCTCATTAAATACATCTTATTTAAAAATCCACTGACCATATCTCCAGTGTAGGACGTTACTCCGCCCATAAAATTATCAGCTCCTCGCTGGAATTACTCTCTTTTAGTTCTTGGGTTGGTTATAGAACGGCTAACCATACGAACATCGCAGTAATTATTATACTGGTACTACAGCTATACTTTGCCGATCCCCTATCCATTAACTAGGTTTTACTCCGCCGACCCCATAGTTTAGTGACTCAAAATGCGGAGTAAATATGACGAGTACTAGCTCCTAGCTATACCCTCAGCCCCCGGCTAGAATTACTCTCTTTTAGTTCTTGGATTGGTTATAGAACGGCTAACCATACGAAATGCGGAGTAATTATTATACTGGTTGGACAGCTATACTTTGCCGATCCCCTATCCATTAACTAGGTTTTACTCCGCCGACCCTATAGTTTAGTGACTCAAGATGCGGAGTAAATATGACGAGTACTAGCTCCTATAGCTATACCTTCAGCCCCCGGCTGGAATTACACTTCGACTCCGCCAAGCCGTAGTAAGTTTAATGACTCATTATACTCGGACATCATATTGACGACGTATCACAAGCAACTTGATTTTTGCCACAGCTTAAAAGCTGGATTTATTCACACACACCCAATTGTGAAATGTTCACCTAAGGAGATTTTAGTAGTAGGCAAGGAGCCGGATACCGGACACAGGGCAAACCGGCTAAACAGACACACATCAACAAATACATTACTACACAAAATTGTGAGGACTACCATCGTCCCAAAACACTTTTGGACTACCATGTCCAACCAAAACACAAATGGACTACCACGTCCAAAACATTGTGGCCACACCAAAGGGCACCACGCCCTTCCAACATTTATATATATGGACTCATTTGTCCATACCCACATAAAACACTGTGTACAAACACAACCCTACATGACACACCGGGCACACCGGGCCCCAAATTACAGGTCATCCATCGAACCTCCACATTTTGAACAACACAAACGCACCTTGCCTTTTTAGTACATATAACAAACCATTGTACAGGAACAAACAAAATGTATCAACTTAAATTTGAACCTAACACTTGTACTGATTCCCCAAAGTGGAAGGCTGAGGGGATAAGACTGTAGCCCCAACGGAACCGACGGGCACTACAAAAAAATAACTAAATTACCTAGTGTTTTAAGTTAGAATTTGTCCCCCTAAGTAGGAACGCACAAGGGAAAATACATAGCCCCAACGGTACAGAAGGGCACTATATGATTCTAACATTACATAAAGTAAATAGTGTAATTTAATATGACATGCAAACCGGCTAAATATTTTATGACATAACCTTAGACCCCAAACCAAATCTGTCATTTTTCGACAAAAAACGCCAAACGCGCATAGCGCGCCCCAAGAAAAACGCGACGCACACCAAGAAAAACATAACATATACGGCAGTATCGGATACCCAGGCCCGAACATGCCTATTGGCAAGCAGCCAAACATGGGGCAAACCACGCAAAATTATTACTACTTGAACATTGCAAACTGGACCAACTATACCAGTTCCTGTACAGCTGTACATGAAATAATGAATATACCTAGTTCTCAACAACTCAAACATTTGAAACCGTCATCCTTGAAAAAACACTAGCCTCTTAAAATTGGATTGCCCCAAACCTCTCACCTTGTCATTTACTGAAAAAGTAAATGTGCACAACTTGTCAGGTGACAACTACACCAGAGATTGTAAGCACAAACGCTAATCGACATATTGAATTCATTATTACATACATTTATTGCTATTATTATTTTCGTTACTGCAATTTATACCTACGTGAACATAATGATTTATTGACATCAATCACTTTTAGTTTGGACTTTAACCATATTGTGAAAGATGCCATTACTCACGATGAGTAGTATTATCATTGCAAGTATCACAATCCCCCATATAGATCACACTTTATGTATTATTCCCATCTTTTAATTGTATATTTATTTTGATGGTATATACATATATAACATTCTAAAATTGTTCTTATTACAATTTTTTATTTATTTATTTATTATATTAATTAATATTATTTTTTTATTTTTTTATTTTTAGTATCGTTACTTATTATTGTTATTGTTATTGTCATTATGAATAGTTGTTTTTCATTTTATTTATTTTGTTTGATATATATATATATTTACAATGTATCAAGACCGACTCCCTATGTAGCACACCCAATGTGGTCTATGTTATATCTTGTAAAAGATGTGGACTACAGTATGTGGGAGAGAACTCAGTCTTCGCTTTGCAAACCATGTCTCTTCCATGAAGACCAAGAAACTGTACCCCGTCTCCATCCACTTCAACAGCCGTAATCACAGCGTCAAAGATGTTGAACTCATCGTGATTGAGGCTTGCAATGGTGACGACACACACCGCAAACTCAGAGAATCACACTGGATTCACCAACTCAAGACAGTCCAACCCTTTGGACTCAACGTAAACACTGGTGTTAAATAAATTCCGATCACACTCCTTCCACCTTTAAACCATCTCAGCTCCCTGGGGAGTATACAACCGGTGCTGCGAGTTTACCGCGCTCCAAGCTAATCATTCACATAAACCATCTCTGCCCTCACAGGTACCCATTTTACCCCTGGATGGAGAGAAGCAATTATGGTTAAGTGTCTTGCTTAAGGACACAAGTGTCATGACCGGGATTCGAACCCACATCCCGATGACTTAACCACCAGAACTTGAGTCCGATGCTCTTATCCACTCGGCCACGCCACCCCATTTCAGCACTCTACCAAATGAGCTATCTAGCCCTATTTGGCACTTTCCCTTTTTTGTCAATATCTTTGTTCGGGGGTGCCAGTCAGAAGCCATGCAACCGTTAACTGCCGTGTAGCCAGGGATCATGCCTAAGTTTACGGTACAACCTGGGAAGCTGCAGCCAGGGGATCACCTTAAGTTTTTAGAGAATAACAATAAAGTTTGATGTCCTTAAAAGTGTAATCCAATCAATTGGTTCCCAAAATATGTAAACAAAAATTTACTTTTGGGAATTTTCATCTATTCTGTCTTGAAAAACAAATGGCAAATGCAGTGTAGGTGATTTGTTTGTATTTGTATTAACTTATTTTTCTACAACTAAGACAAGTAAAAAGCCATAATTTTAGATACATCTCTGTCTTTGATGCCATGTAAGAAAGGAGTTCATTCAGTCGATGCGGAGCATCGGATGATGGCCCTCCAAACACGTTGGTCTCTTATTGCTGTACGCAGCTCCTCCCGTTGCAGGCCAAGGTGCAAGGTGTCCACATAGGTGGTTTGTGGTCTGCCACGGGGACAGTGTCCCTGAGTAGGGGCCCATAGCACCAGCCTGCTCACGCCAGCTCAGTATGTCTGAGGCAGTGACCTGCTAATCTCTGCCGTCTCCTTTTGAAAGCTACAACTTTAAGTCATGTGTTAGATTCAGCCCAGGAACTAAAGAAGTTTATTATGAAGGGCAAAACCTACATACTTCCAAAGCGACCAATAGCCACAGACCAGGTAAAAAAAACCACTTGTGTATTGCATACTCCACTATGCCACAAAATATCCCATATGCTATTAAGGACATAATGGTGAACCACATCATGCCACACCCTTGTTACCTCGTACTTGTGAGTGTGTGGTCATTCATAATGCCGCTGTAAAAATTTACCAAGTGGGAGAAACTTTGCTCCTCTGAAAGAATACTAAATTCCACTGCCATTAAACACTCTTATCCACTCGGCCACGCCACCCCATTTCAGCACTCTACCAAATGGGCTATCTAGCCCTATTTGGCACTTTCCCTTTTTTGTCAATATCTTTGTTCGGGGGTGCCAGTCAGAAGCCATGCAACCGTTAACTGCCGTGTAGCCAGGGATCATGCCTAAGTTTACGGTACAACCTGGGAAGCTGCAGCCAGGGGATCACCTTAAGTTTTTAGAGAATAACAATAAAGTTTGATGTCCTTAAAAGTGTAATCCAATCAATTGGTTCCCAAAATATGTAAACAAAAATTTACTTTTGGGAATTTTCATCTATTCTGTCTTGAAAAACAAATGGCAAATGCAGTGTAGGTGATTTGTTTGTATTTGTATTAACTTATTTTTCTACAACTAAGACAAGTAAAAAGCCATAATTTTAGATACATCTCTGTCTTTGATGCCATGTAAGAAAGGAGTTCATTCAGTCGATGCGGAGCATCGGATGATGGCCCTCCAAACACGTTGGTCTCTTATTGCTGTACGCAGCTCCTCCCGTTGCAGGCCAAGGTGCAAGGTGTCCACATAGGTGGTTTGTGGTCTGCCACGGGGACAGTGTCCCTGAGTAGGGGCCCATAGCACCAGCCTGCTCACGCCAGCTCAGTATGTCTGAGGCAGTGACCTGCTAATCTCTGCCGTCTTGTCCTAATCTTGTTGCTAACTCTCGGTATCCACCGTAGAGCTCCTGGTTTGTGATATGCCTCTCCCAGCGTATCTGTTTTATACAACGAAGCATTCTTGTGTAGCAGCCGTCCAGTCTCTTCTCTAGACGACTGGTTAGTGTCCATGATTCACATCGGTAAAGCAGAACTGACTCCACATTAGCAGTGAAGAACTTCACCTTCAGGCACTGGGACATCTGACTTGGCCATATGTTTCTCATGGAGTTGAGTGCCTTCCAGGCAAAAGCGATACGACATTTCACATCTTTCTCAGTGTCATTAACCCAGGAGCCCAAGTACTTGAAATCTGTCACCCGGTCCAGTTTTGAACTGATGGTTGTCTTTAAGGGAGTGGCAGTGGTGCTGTTAAATATCAAGTACTTTGCCTTCCTTGGTTTTGAGAAATAGCCCCACTCTTGCACACTTTGCAGAATCAGCTGAGCTTGCTCAATCTCATCTGATATTAGTACGATGTCATCTGCATAATCAACTTTAGAATTTTGAAATTGTTAAAGAAGTGAAGCAGTGTTCCCATAATTATGTGAAAAAATTGTTATTTATTTTGAAGTGACATTAGAAAGACCTAAGTGAGAACGTGTGGTTGTTCTAAATAAATTTCAATTGAAAGACTCTTTCTTAGGAGGAAATTGCGGTGTGATTTTGAAGTAGAAAAAGAGGATGTTGAAGCAGAAAAAGGGGATTTCTTTTTGACTAATTTTGAATTGAAAGGCGGACAATTTTGACCAGTGAAGAAAAAAAGAGTAGTATTGACCACGGAATTATTTCGCAAGTTGAGTGAAGTTTGAGTTAAGTTCCTCTGGTGACTAGAAATTAGCACTAACAAAAGTTAGAGGAAATTTCATCGCTGAGGAGATTATAAGTTACAAATTTATAGACGAGTTTAGTCTCCCCCCTTTTTTTAAGTGTATTGAAAATGGTGTATCGTGTCATTTGTATTTAGAGTCTTGTGAAAAAGTTAACTTTGGCATAATTGAATTTTGTAAATAAATTAAGGCAAATATAAATATACAATTGGAAGGTTTCAGTATTCATTTATTTTATGGGCGCATGTCATGTTCATTCTTTTAATTTGTCTGAGGGAACCACCTACAGTGGTTGTGTGACACAAAGAAGTAAGCTTTGCTGGACCACACGAACTGTACAAACTGTATACTCAACTTGACATTGAACAGTTAGTCATTGACGGCGAGACAACACTTGAAGTGTTGTGTAAAATCGTTAAGAGAATTGGAGTGTTTGTGAACTTTATCTTTTACATTTGATCACTGCTTTGGAAATATCATTTTCTTCCAAAAACTATTATTTTGGCAAATTTACTCCAACTCATTTATTGATTGTTTATAATTGATTTGCTCATTGTTTACGATATTCATGTATTGCCCATTGACATACAAAATCCCTGTTACTTAAATACTAAAGGATACTTTCAATTGATGTTGTTACAACAAGTTTAAGGTCATTGTTGTTGTTCCTACATTTATGCAATGGCTAGCAAGGAAGTGAATGAGCAAGTAAATAAGCTTAAAGAAGAGATAGAAGATTATACAACAACCCTTGAGACAGTGCATGATCCTGCTGAAAGAGAAAGGATTTTGGAAGCCATCAATCACAGGCAAGACAAAATTATTAAATTGAGTAATGCAGCCGATAGCGAATCTACAATTCGGAAAAGTAGCAGGACGTGGCAACCAACAGCGAAGATGTCTGAACTCCAAGCCGCAGAGAAAGCTAAGAGAGAAAGGAGATTAAAGAAAGACTTTGATCACAATCATGAATCTTGGAAGGCATGCTGCAAAAACGCTAGGAAGGGTTTGAAGGGCTTCTGTACGGAGTATAGTTTGGACAGAATATCTTCATCATTGCACATTGCCCGAAATGAACTGATTGAAGTATATGAGGCATGCCGAGAACTTGGCCTACCTGAACAAGATGTGCGGCGCCGTCGTCATTGTGAAGCTCCATCATTTCTCTGACGCCAGTACACGCGGGTATGGTCAGTGTTCGTATCTGCGATTTGTCGGAGAAGATAAGGTTCATTGCACTCTAGTAGCTGGAAAGGCTAGAGTTGCTCCAGTCAAAATAGTCACAATTCCACGACTAGAGTTGACGGCTGCTGTAGTGTCGGTGCTGATGAGTCATATGATCAAGGAAGAGCTGGATGTCACCATCAACCAGGAGTTTTTCTGGACAGACTCCCAAGTCGTGCTTGGCTACATAGGCAATAAGGCTAAACGTTTTCATGTATTTGTGGCCAACAGAATCCAGAAAATCTGTCAGTTCTCTGGGCCCTGTCAGTGGCACTATGTATCAACAGAGGTAAATCCTGCTGACCATGCCTCTCGAGGAGTATTCGCAAAGGACCTGCTTGCCTCAAACTGGTTCAGAGGCCCAGGATTCCTATGGGACAAGGAGTTGGCAATACCAGAAGAACCAGTACACCAGCTTAAGGTTGGTGGTCCCGAGGTGAAGAATGTAACATCATTCCAGATTATTGTTGCGCCAAGATTGTTCGACTTGGAGGAGGAACGTTTGTCTCGCTTCTCTGACTGGACGAAGGGTTTTGGGAGCTGTAGCACGCATAAGACGGTTGAGTAAGAAAGAGAAGGCTACTCATACCCTTTCTACACCACAAGAAAGACAGGAAGCAGAGACACACATTGAGGTTAATTCAAGGACGAGCTTTTCCAGAGGAAGTCCATTCATTGACTAGCTCAAAGGGAGTGTTGAAAACTGCCAAAATCTTCAACTTGAATCCATTTCTGGATAATGTGGGAGTTCTTAGAGTTGGAGGACGCCTAAAAATGCAGAGGTTCCAGAGGACATCAAGTATCCAGACATCCTACCAAAGAGTAGCAATCTCACAAGATTGCTCGTTTCGCACTTCCATAACAAGGTTCAACACCAAGGACGACGAATGACCTTTAATGAAGTAAGAGCTAGTGGGTACTGGATAATTGGAGGAGTAAAGGTAGTAGCCACTCATATCCACAAGTGTGCTGCATGTCGCCGCCTGCGTCGTCCAATTGAAGAGCAGAAGATGGCCAACCTCCCCAAGGATAGAATAGAACCTTCACCACCCTTTATGTTCTATGGTATTGACTGCTTCGGGGCCGTTTACTTCCTAAAGAAGGCAGGAAGGAGTTGAAGAAGTATGGACCGCTGATCACATGTATGTGCTCGCGTGCCGTACACATTGAGATGTTGGATGATATGACTACGGATTGCTTCATCAATGCTCTTCGTTGCTTCATTGCCATGAGAGGTCCCGTACAACAGTTACGTTCTGACCAGGGATCCAATTTTGTGGGAGCAAAAAATGTATTCCAGGAAGCTACGAAGGAAATGGATGCAGAGAGAGTTCAAATCTTCCTAGCGAAGCGTCAGTGTGAGTTTATAATGAATGCCCCACACGCAAGTCATGCTGGAGGTGTGTGGGAGCGCCAAATTAAAACAGTGAGGAGTGTTTTGTCATCCATTATTCAGCAGTCACCATGTAGACTTGACACAGCAACGTTGCGCACCTTCCTATATGAAGCTATGGCCATACAGTCGTCCACTTACAACAACCAATCTTCATGATCCTTTGAGCCCTGCGCCACTCACACCAAATCATCTTCTCACCAACAAGTGCCTTACCGCCTCCTGGAAAAAGTTTGTAAGGGAAGATCTGTATATCAGAAAACGTTGGAGACGGGCTCAGTATCTGGCTGAACAGTTTTGGGGAAGATGGAGAAAAGAATACCTTGCTTCTTTGTCTTCAAGATCAAAATGGAACACTACACGAAGAAATATCAAGGTGGGAGATGTGGTCCTGGTAAAGGATGAAAATGCTTGGAGTGGCCAATCACTATTGTGACTAACCATGGAAGACAAAGACCACCTGGTCAGAAGATGCAAAGTCCAAATTGGCTCTAAAGACCTCGACAAGCAGGGTAGCCGAGTCAACAAGATGTCAGTCCTGGAGCGCCCCATCCAGAAACTTGTCTTAGTGTTAGAATCAGAGTAGAGGATGTTCAGACTTTCCTTTGCCTGAGAGCCCAAGTGACTTTCCCAGATTACTGTCAGAGTGTTTTACTGCATGTTTAGTATTTTGCTTTATTATTTTACTAAACTATTAACGTTGTTGAAACAGTATATGCCTAGTGACTTTAAGTAGAATGTAGTTGTCTAAAATACTCATGATTTATCTTATATCCATTTGTTAAGCCTATTGACTTATAACCTGCAATCATTCATAATTTGGTGGGAGTGTAGCAAACGCCCCTCAGTTTATAGATATTCTTCCTCTTAGAGAACTGAAAGAGTTATTGTTTTTTCCAGTTTGTCATACCTTCTATGTGATGTTGATTGGAGAGGTTTTGATGGCCCTTTTATAATACACTTCCCGCCATGTATGTATCCACCTTTGTTTACATTCTTTATGGAGGCTGCCATCTTTGTTTTGGTCACATGATCAGGTTTTACTAAAACTGTTTTATATTAATTGTATGGATTCTTGTATTTGTTCAAAGCACCTTTTTCTAACTACAATTAAGTTTGTGTCTTTTTATATGACTACTTTACATAATTTAGCATAACATGAAAATGCCTAATTTCCCATAATGCTTTGCTGCTGATAAAATGCACTGCTCTTCTCACATGTAAAAGCTCCAGTACTGATGATGGCGTTTTAGATCAATAATTTCTGTGAACTTCATAAAACTAAGCTCACCCACTACAGGCCCACGAGGTAATGATTGTCTTATTTTACAAATGTTTACTAATTATGTTCTCAAAATCCTATGATTAAGATGGAAAATCAGTGGTTTATTAGATCAAAGTTTGTGTCATTATAAATGAACAGTACCTTGCATTTCACCTAATCTTTGATTTAGGGTTCTTGCTTATAAATTATCTTAGGCTATTCCTTAATTGTTGAGATCTATCCTCATTATTAGTGTTGCTATTTTCCTGTTTGCTAGATCTCACGATGTCCATGTATGATCAATATAAAGAGTTTATGGATGGTCTTGGTACAACATTACAACAATACAGACCCAGACTCATGACATAAGTAAGAACGTGTTCGCCACTCAATTTAATACGTGTGATGATAGTCGGGTGCAGCTAAACTTAGCGACTTTAAAACTTGAATAAAAGAAACTCTTCGGTAAATCACATTTTGTTGGTACCTTTCAAGTAAGTGAATGTGTGACCGTGTGCTCATGTGATAATATTGGGGAAACATATTCGAGATTAACGTTACATTAAACAAAAATTGTGGGTTTGAGGCAAAAAGTTATGGACGAGCATGTACAATTTACGAGACATTTTGGCCGAAAGTAATAATATGTTACCTGTATAAGGTATTATTACAACACTCTCAAAAAACACCAACAAACAAACAAACAAATAAATAAAAACAAATTAAAAAAGGGTTCTCTTGCATCGCGTCGTCTGCAACAATGCTACTTCACTTGTTGTATTCCCAGACTGTATTTCACACATGGAAACGTAGTATAAATCTGGGTATCTGACGATTCGTGTTAAGGTGCGCCCTCAATCATTCGTGCAAGCCCAGCCTATTACGTCATCATGGCCGTAATAACCATGTGCTGCATGCGTGTGTGTGTGGAATTGTGTGTGTGGCTTGGTGTGGATAGTTGTCGTGACTGCATGCTTGCTAAAACTTAGAAGTCATGGAAGTAGAACTCGCTCGGTCCGAAGTTCTTGCATGAATTCAAAAACTTTGAAAGAACGCTAAATTAAGTTATCATCGTCGGTAAGCGTCGTCGGGCAAGGCACCACCACTGGTCAGAATGTCGAGTTCAAGCTGATCATCAAGAACCCCTGTAGTAGGAATGGCTTCATCAACATCACAATCATCAGATGAGGTAAAGTAAAGTCATTTTGAATTGGTGATGAATTGACAATTGTAATTTTATATCATGTAGGGCCTATGGCGGCTCAGCACACGACGTAACAACGTAACAGTTAATGTGAAACAGAATAAAGTTAGCAGGAATGCTGGTCATCTCACCCCCTAGTAAGCCCGCCCCAAGAATGTAGCCCCCAACAAAAGTTCCCCCTCCATGGTTCCCCATCCAAACAAGCTCGCCCTTGGATGTAACAATTCCTCCCCCCCCCCCCCCACACACACACACACACACACACATGCCCCTAGCAAGCTTTTTGTAATGAACAATCTGGAAAGCTCATGACATTTATCCTGGAAACTTGAAAGTTAAAGTTTTCAGAAAGAATTAGGGTTTTCGGCAGGCTTCCAAGGGGAGACTGTGTAAGGGATGATATTTTTAATACCCAAGGTGAGCTTGTTTGAGCAAAATTATTTGGGTGACTTTGTTGGGGGCGAGCTTGCTAGAGGCAAGATGACTGGCTTCCATTAAACTGTTTCAGATATAATGTTTGGCATGGTGTCTTTTTGTTGGGTTGAACAATGGATCAGCCACTTTTTACAGAGATTGAGAGTGACGACAGTGACATTCCCCTTTCTGTCTTAGCAACATGACGTGCAAAGTTGCCTTATTTCACTGAGATTGAAAGCGATGTGAACAGCCTTGACAAACAAGGGGTCTCAAGAAGGACTGACGCGAGACGTAGGAGGGTTGAATCTAACTGCAATACACAGTTGCCTTATTTCACTGAGATTGAAAGCGACATAAACAGCCCTGTCAAGCCAGCGCTCTCAAGATGGACTGATGCAAGATGTAGGAACATTGAATCTAAAACTAATCCAAACAAAAGTGAGACATGGCTAACAGAGATAGAGAGTAATGAGCTACATGAAGGTATGTAACTTTTAACCCCCTATTATATAAACCTACCCTAAAACAATACCTTAATGTTCTACAAAAGGTTCTTTAAATTAAAACAATTATCCTACTGGCCGAGAGCCTCAGCTTAATGTCCCATTATAAAGTAATACTCGATCTTGGCTGTGATGTGGTACATCAATGTATGGACTGTAATTTTGTGAAAAGGGGTACACATCTGCACACATAGTGTGAGGTGAGAATGTTTTTGTGTCCCTTGTGTGCGGAGTGTTGGCTTTGTATTACAAACACCTATTGACAAAGGAACATAGAAGGGTCATTTCTTTGTTACATTTGCCGTGACTAATTTTTATCATCAATAATACTGTAACGTGCCCGCGGCGCAGTCTAAGGTCTTTAATTATCTTAGGAATAATTCTGATAAACAACAATAACAAACAAACGACAGACAACGAGGAAGTAAATAGCCACAGAAACGGTTCTTGGTTTCTCTGATTTCTTTTCTGACTAGAGCTTATTTTATTCAATCCAATCACTTCTCTTTACTTACATAATTCTTCTCAATTTCTGTGAGGCATACACGAGTCTTATCTCTTCAGCGTCAAGGCACAGACTGAGAGCACGCTGCATTTCCGCGCCACATGCTTGGCACATGTCCCAGATCACGCAGGGGTCGCACAGCGAACACGGGACTGGCTCGTGATCAGCCCCTGCTCGCTACACTGCCCCCTCCTTTAAGGAAAATGTGTCCTCACATTTCAAAATTCACAACAACACAAAACCGCTTGCCTCGTGTACACCTTTACATTACAATAACCATCGTTTAAGAAAATCTTTAAGAAAAATTACTTTTTGAAACAACACAAATGGCAAAACTCTAGAAACTGGCAAGGAATGTTTTTAAATCAACTTCTGACCTCAATCTATGAATTTTTTTTGGTTCTCAACAATATACTTTTTGGTTAAAATAAATAACATAAACTTTGTAAACAACTTTAACATAAACTAGAAGCCTATGCGAACAACCAGGCTAACGTCTACGCGGTAGTCAGAAAGCGCTCCTTGACCAGTCTCAATGCGACCTTGCCGTCACCATCCAGGATCTCCTTGACGGTGCGTTCCACCACTCGTTGGTTCTTTGTCGAGTCGGTTTGTACGCTTGCATCCTTCATCTCCTTGGTTGGCCTATCCGGTAAGCGGACGAGGGACAAGCCTTGGGGTATAGGAGACCTTGCAACTTCACGTCTAACTGGGGGTGGAGAGTGGAAATCGTTTACGATCCGTCGCTCTACACTCCCAGGCTCCAGGCTGACAGCATCATCCATCAGGTTCCTACCTGGAGTTGGGGGAACCTCGGGCTCATGACGGGTTTCTTCTGGCTGAGTCATCTTTAAATTTTCTCCATGAGCAAACTGCCAGTGACGGTCGAGGTCGTGTTTTCTCACAAAGTTCTGTGTGCAGTACGGGCAGTTCATCTTGTCTTTGGTGCGGCGATGCTGTTCATCCACGTGACGTCTCAGGTTGGCCTGTGTTGAGAACTCTTTCTTGCACTCACTACACTGCTTATGATGTCTCCATTCTCTTGGTGACCGGCTCCTACTGCGTCCCATCTTTGGCCTGCATTAAAGAAAATAGAAAGTAGAGGGGAAGTCTGATTAAGTATACGTACACCAATCGCCATATCTACATGGGGTTTTGCGCTGCCGCCTAGGCCTACTACTCGTAGTTTTGGGCTCGTCACCACCAGCGGCAGCTTTGGGTGATGCCTTTTGGTCTCCCATCTCTCTTTCCTCAGTTTGGGGCTCAGCCTGGTCAGTAGCTTCCTCTATATCTGGTTTATCTTCCTCAACCGATTCCTCAGCGACATCATCAATGACTTCATCGCTTATTGTTTCGTCCAGGCCATTGTTGACGCCCCCGTTCAGCTCTGATCGGTTCTCGAGGGTCACTGGCACTAACCCGTCACTAAAAACTTGGACGCCCATATTGAGCCAAGAGCGATCCACCTCTCCCTGAAATGGCTTTAATAAGTTGGTATGAACCACTTTCGGTTTGTGTCTTGGACTCTTTTGCACCCTTACTACCACGTCACTGAGAGCCTTTGTAATGAGGAAGGGGCCATCAAACTTCGGCAGTAGTTTGGGTGACACACCCACTTTCTTTGCGTTGACTCTCATCATGACGGCTGCTCCCACCTTGTAGCTGTCATTAGTTACTTTGTGGTCGTACTGCCTCCGCTGATAGTGGGCAGATCTCTTTAACTGCCTTCTCGCTTTGTCATGAGCTACTTCTAGCCTTCTCTCCAGGTCAATCACATAGTCTAGTGTCTCTACCGATTCACCACACAAGGAAGAACCACAGATGACATCAATTGGGAGTTCCACCTCCCTTTCTAACATCATCAAGTTTGGCGTCAGTCCTGTGCTCTCCTGCGCTGATGCTCGATATGCCATCATTATAGCAGGTACATGACGATCCCAACCCCTCTGGTCCTCAGACACATATCACTTTGAGGGTTCTGTTAAACTTTTCGACTTGTCCGTCGCTCTGTGGGTGATATGGGGTTGTCCTTGTTTTGTCAATTCCGAGGAGTTGACAGGTTTTCTTAAACAACGCACTCTCGAACTGTCTCCCCTGATCGCTATGAAGGAGTATTGGTGTACCAAACCGGCTGATAAACTCATTAACAAGAACATCTGCGATGACGTCCGCGGTTATTGAAGCAACTGGGTAGGCCTCAGTCCACTTAGTAAAGTAGTCGCTTATAACTACAATGTAGCGGTTCCCAGCATCTGTCTCTGGAAAGGGCCCCGTTATGTCGATTGCTATCCTCTCCATGGGAACGCCGGAGATTTGCTGCTGCAGTGGCGCTCTTTTAGTCTTTGTGGGCATCTTCTGTTTTGCACACTCAAGGCACTCACGAGCCCAATTCCGAACAGCATCCCTCATCTTCGGCCAGTAGAAGCGTCGCTTTGCTTTCTCGTACAGCTTAGTTACTCCAAGGTGTCCTCCAGTTGGAGAATTGTGTAGCTGGCTGAGGACTTCCCTCTGCAATTCAGGAGGCACTACTAACAAATAGCGAACCTCGTTACCGGCATCATCCTCCCATCGTCGATGCAATACACTCTCCTTGAGATGTAGCTATATCCATGCGCCCCAATATGTCTTGAGTGTTCCCCCTTCGATTGAGACTTCTTTCCAAGCTGGAGGAGCATTCATTGTTTCTAGCCATTGAATAATCTTACCTAGAACGGGGTCTCTCCTTTGACAGTTCCGCAATTCTGTCGTTGTCTTTCCTTCCAGCCAGTTGGCCGGCACTGCACTTGCTGCTTGACAACTTGCAGACGGGATTTCGGGAAGTTCCACAGATTGTTCTTGGTCCCCTTCGACTCTCTCAGTCGGGTCTACATCCTGAACGGGCGCCTCGTAGTCAGTTTTCCCCTCAGTCTCACATGGATGCTGGCACTGACTACAAGGTATCCTGGACATTGCATCATCATTGGTATGATTACGTCCCGGCCGGTGTTCTATGCTGAAGTCGTATTCCGCTAACAGCTGTAGCCATCTGGCTATTTGCCCAACTGGGTCTTTAAATCCGAACAACCACCGGAGAGCACCATGGTCCGTCCGTAGCCGAAAGCGCTGACCATACAGGTATGGGCGGAAATACCTGATGAAGTGGACAACAGCGAGCATTTCCTTCCTCGTTACACAGTAATTCTTCTCCGCCTTTGAAAGAGCTCTACTGGCATAGGCAATCACCCGCTCGCTGCCATCTTGCTGTTGGGAGAGCACTGCGCCTATCCCGAAGTCGCTAGCATCCGTGTCCAAGGTAAACATATTTGTTGCAGAGGGGTAGGCCAAAACGGGAGATGAGATAAGTCCCGACTTCAGATCATCAAATGCTTGCTGGCACTCCGACGTCCAGTGGAACACTCTTCCAGCTTCGGTAAGCCGATGCAGAGGTCTTGCCAGCTCTGCAAATCCTGGGACAAAACGCCTGTAGTAGGACGCTAGTCCCAAAAAGCTGCGAACCTCTCGGACGGATGACAGAACTGGCCAGTCCTTCACACGCTGAATCTTCTCTGGGTCCGTTTTTACACCCTCTGCCGAAACAATGTGACCAAGATAGGCCACTTCCTCTTGGAAGAGATGACACTTCTTCCCTTGTAGTTTGAGTCCAGCCCCTGCCATTCTTTTCAAGATTAGTTCCAGGCGCTGTATGTGCTCCACAAATGTAGTACTGTATACAATTATGTCGTCTAGATACACTAGACACACTTGCCATTGCAACCCTTGCAGAACACGGTCCATAAGGCGTACAAAAGTTGAGGGCGCATTGCATAGCCCAAATGGCATGACTTCAAATTGATATAACCCGCTGGGTGCAGCAAATGCTGTCTTTTCCTTGTGCTGTTTGTCCATTGGGACCTGCCAATACCCTTAAGCGAGGTCTAGCGTTGAAAAGAAACGAGATCCGGAAAGCGTATCAATCGTCTCATCTATACGAGGAATGGGGTACGCATCCTTTCTTGTGACTGCGTTTAAACGTCGGTAATCAACGCAAAATCAAACCTTCCCATTCTTCTTCATCACCAGGACAATCGGCGAAGCCCATGGCCCAGTAGCTGGCTTGATAATGCCTTTCTTTAACATGGACTCGATCTCAGCCTCTGCAATCTATCTTTGATGAATTGGCAGACGCCGAGGCCTCTGTTTTATGGGGGCCGAGTCACCTGTCTCTATCCTGTGTTGAGCCAATTCTGTTTGTCCTAGGTCATTGTCATGTGTGGCGAATTGCTGCCGGTATTTGAATAGGAGATCTTTCACCTGATGGCACTCTTCCTTGGGCAGGTTTTTCACAGATCTCTGATACAAGGCTTTTAGGTGGTTGGGAATAATGAAGTCATCTGAGTCAGTAACGGAAGAAGGTACCTCTTGCGTAGCTAGTCTAACCTGTTCAGGCTTGATGGTAGAGTCCTCCCACACTTTCAGTTCGGGGCCTATTGCATCTATGGTGCTAAATGTGGCTGCTGTTGTCCCTTTGTAGAGTATTACTGGATCATTCCTTGGATTCATAAAGCGTAGGGGGAGTTCATCAGAACTGGTGCTAACTACTGATGGCGCAACCATGACGTGGCTCCTTTTAACCAACGTTTCAGCAGGCTCAACCAACCCACAGGAAACCGTCATACCACCATGCTCAAGACTTCCTGCAACAACCATCTCGGTCCAGGGAGGAATGACGACTGTTTCTGAAACAGTCACCCGGCAGCTCTGCTGTCCATTCACTGTCTGTCTCTCTTAGAGGCAGCACAATCCCTCCCCATTCCATGCATCTGTTTGTGACGTCTATCACACAATTCTCGCTGCGCATAAAGTCTAATCCCAGGAGCACCTCGCTTCCAATTGAAGCCACAACAAACCGGTGCAGCACACTTTGTCCTGCCAGGTGTAGCTCAGCTTCCACTACTCCGGTCTCTGGTAATGCCTTGTTGTCAGCTAGTAGCACTTTAATGTCCGTGCTCACCACTGTAGCCTGGTCCTCTTCTGACCATTGTCGGACAACCTTGTCCGAAAGCAGAGATATTGTTGCACCAGTGTCCAACAATGTGTCCACACATACTCCATTTATGCATGCATCCAAGTGCAATCCTTCACCACTTACAGCAGCGACATTCTCAACTTGTAGATCAATAACGTTGGGCCCCTCTTTTTCCGCTGTCCCTTGACCCTCAGGTACAGCATCAATTAGTTTTCCTGGTTCTGCTGCTGACTCTTTGCAACTGACACCTTTGCATCTCTCCCTGCAGAACTGATTTGTTCTTTAGAATCCAGTTGAGGACAGTTGGCCTTCATGTGTCCAAAGTTATGGCATTTATGACACTTTATGTTCTTCATGGAAAATGTTTGCTGATTCTTCCATGTGGGTTTCCTTGACTCGTCTATTCGGTTTCCCAGCTTTTTCAGCTGTTCCATGACATCCGCTAGTTGTCGTTGAATATCGGGATTCCCTTGGGAGGGGATTTCCATGGAAGGTTTCTCTACTTGAACCGCCTCTACAGTGGCACTCCGGATCTTTTTGAGATCTGAGGAACGGCGCTCTTTCTCCGCTTTGTACAGCGCTTCCAGCTCTACTGCAGCTGCCACTGCTTCGTCCAATGTACTTGTCCTCATTTGAATAATTCTTGTCCTTATTTCTCCATCGTAAAGGGTATCCAAGAAATGGTCACGGCCCATTCGGTCACGACTCTCCTCTGGCAGGTCAGGATAGACTTGGTCTACCAGTCTTCTAATCTCCTCCGCCAACTCCATAAGGCTCTCTGATGGCTTCTGGCGACGATTTCTCAATTGAGCCCTGTGCAATTCCTTCCTCCCTGAAGGATCAAAGCGACATTCTAAGGCCTTGATTAGTTGCGTGTAGTCCTTTCCTTCTGCTTGCAGGCTACCCAGGGTTAGTTGTGCTGAACCCGTCAAAAGTACAGCTAGGTACTGACATTTGTCTTTGTCATCCCAACCATTGATAGTGGCACACATCTCGAAGTGCTTCAGGTAGGGTTTCCACAGTCCCTTCCCGTCGTAGCGGTCGGGCTTGATGATAGGTCTCTTTGTACTCCCATTTGACAATTTCAGCTGAAGCTCTTTGGTTTTCTCTTCTTTATCGGTCGTCCTCACCATTGATTTGCTGGGGCTGCTCGGTTTTTCCACTTCCGGCTGCTTCTGGGCCCCATCCATGGGAACCTCTGTTATTGAATTAGATAACCCGGTTGTGTTGCCTTCGTCAATCCCTTGTCCCAATGGTTGGTCATTTTCTATCTTACCATGTAGTGGATTGGTTGGTTCCTTGGTGCTCTTAATCTGGAGTGGTTTATTATCTCTACACTCCTGTTGGCCATTGTTGACCATATTATGTAGACCATGACGAAGCGGTTTTTGGATCGGAGAACTTGACCCTATCCCAATTGTGTATGGAAGGCGCTGGTCAAACAAGCGTGGTGGTTCAGGGAAGGATACGCTGGCTTGTTGGCTATTTGGGTTATGATTTTCCTACGTCATGTCTGACAAACAGCCAGCTGGATCAGCCTGCCCAGTCCCTGTCCAACCTCTGTCATACGCATGTGTCATCTGACCGAAAAGTCTGGGTTCATCTGTCATTGGAAATACTGCTTTATTCTTAACATCTGGTGGTCCATATCCAGCCCCATGAGTTCTCTGTGTGGAGCTACACTCTTCTGGCCTTCGATCCACACAGGGAGGGTCCTTGAACTACCCCCAATGCCTCGTTCTGGCCATAACCCCTGGCGTATTCTTTGTGTGTCCCTTGTCTGGGGTTGACTCCCTGAGAACCCCACTCCAGAGTCATGCCACACATTTGGTTCGTCTTTTCTTAGGGGATTTCTTTCCATGTGCCTACTTGATGGACCTTCATTTCCCCCTAGTCCGTTAGTCGGTTCCACAGATATGTTTACACTTTGAACTGGATTGTGGTTGGCAGTGGTAGACGCTGCTTCCCTCTTGCCGGTATTTGCATTTACAGAAAACCCATTTTCACCTACGTTGGGCTCATGGTGTTTTTGTCTGTGAGACGTGTCTACGAACTGACTTAAACTTTGTGACAACACTTCAATATCCTGGGAAATCCTGTCATACTCTTTCTCAAGGGCATGATACAATTCGACTTTACCCAAAGTGGAGTATCTTGCAGCCACCCCGAATGTACTTGCCCTATCCATAGTAGAATCGTGCTCAATCAAAAGATTTGGCAATAAAACCTCTGGTTTCTCTGACAGGATAAATCCGGGCGGACAGCTCCGGGCGGAAGCTGGCTCCGGCGGAAGCTGACTCCGGGCGGAAGCTGACTCCGGGCGGAAGCTGACTCCGGGCGGATGTTGTTCCGGACAAATACTCGCACCGGCTCAGTATACTGCTGGATTTGGCGACTCTCTGTCTAATTGACGTTCCCTCCCCCGGCTCGGTATAAACCACTACCGGGCCTTGGCGACTCTCCGTTCCTGTAGCTTTCCCTCTCCGGCTCGGTATAAACCAGTGCCGGGCCTTGACGACTATCTGTCACCGTACCTTTCCCTCTCCGGCTCGGTATAAACCACTGCCGGGCCTTGACGACTCTCCGTTCCTGTAGCTTTCCCTTTCCGGCTCGGTATAAACCACTGCCGGGCCTTGACGACTATCTGTCACCGTAGCTTTCCCTCTCTGGCTCGGTATAAACCACTGCCGGGTTTTGACGACTATCTGTCACCGTAGCTTTCCCTCTCCGGCTACTCCTAAATTGTCCTAATTGTGGGCAAGAACCCACCGCTGCCGCCAATGTAACGTGCCCGCGGCGCAGTCTAAGGTCTTTAATTATCTTAGGAATAATTCTGATAAACAACAATAACAAACAAACGACAGACAACGAGGAAGTAAATAGCCACAGAAACGGTTCTTGGTTTCTCTGATTTCTTTTCTGATTAGGGCTTATTTTATTCAATCCAATCACTTCTTTTTACTTACATAATTCTTCTCAATTTCTGTGAGGCATACACGAGTCTTCTCTCTTCAGCGTCAAGGCACAGACTGAGAGCACGCTGCATTTCCGCGCCACATGCTTGGCACATGTCCCAGATCACGCAGGGGTCACACAGCGAACACGGGACTGGCTCGTGATCAGCCCTTGCTCGCTACAATACTATAGTTGTCACACAAGCATGAGTGGAATATGGAAAAATATAATGTTGCGCTTCTGCGTCCCATATCCAACGAGGCCCAAGGCTTAGTTGGAACTTGGATATGGGACACAGATACCCTATGTTTGTAGTTCATGAGCGCACATGTTTTAACACAAATGTTATCCTCCTGCTGACGTGTGTCTTCATACTTTGTTCCGTGGGATATGGGTTTGCAGCTTACAATACATGTATAAAATTATACCACATCCCCTTGACCAATCAGGATCGAGACTAAATTGTTACGCACGTGAGATCGAAGAAAAAAATGTTTAAATAAATGGTTCAAAGCATCAATAGCCCCCAAATTGGTTATTTCTTTACCCCTACTTTCTTTCTTTTTTCTTTCCCAGATCCTGGTGAAGAAGAACCTACAGAAACCTTGTGTTTTACTGAGATCGATAGTGGGAATGATGCCAGCATAAACTTCACCCTCCATTTGTCCAGTGATGAATCAGGTAAAATCTATGATTGAGAAAAGACATTTTGGTGACTCACAGCCAACCTGACCAATATTCCTCAGTACAAGCTTGTGAACAACCCACTGAATTTATAGAAACCTTGTGTTTTACCGAGTGTCTACACAAGCAAGATCAAAAGGTGGTCTGATGCCTATAGAGGATATTGCCTACATTCCATTTAAACTGTTTTAAATTACATGTATTAACCAAAACATTTAGCAGCTTTATATTTATGATTAATACATTTATTTGCAGATAAAGAGAACAGTGTGGCATTGGCTCATCAGAACTGTCCAATGAATGAGTCTACAAGGGCACACAAGAAGGTTCGATTTGGAGACATGGCATATGAAGATGATGATGAGTCAGCTGATGCAGAGGATTACACTGTAACTGCAAGGAAAGGTACAAGTTCCAAGCCAGGGAACAGTGTGAAGGTTTGTTTTACCTCGGTTAACTTTTTTTCACCACTATTACACTAGATCATACAGCAACCTAAAGACCCTTCTCAGATGGCTTCACTTTTTTAACGCTTGCCATAGTACTCACATTCGGCCAAGCTGGAGTGCTTCTGGAGTACTAATACACGGACACGTCACGCATGTGCGTAACAAAGAGGATCTGACAAAATATCCTCGCGGTCTCCCCCAACAAATAATTATTCTGACACATTTGTCAACCGGTTCTTCTGGTCCTCACTATGTTCGCCAACCACCCCAGTCAACATAATACTCAGACGCTGACCATACCCATAAAACATGTAAAAACATATTTACGGTTTTATGTTTATCTCAAGTCAACAGTGTTGGAGTGTCACTGAATTGGACAGCACCATCATGTTTCAATCAAAAAATAAGTTGAATTTGTAGTCCTATTTTGTTTTAATTTCTTCTAAACAATTTTGAAACGAGAGGAGCTTTAAGCTGCATTAAGAAGCACATTATGTCAATATGTCATTGTGAGAGTTTTGTCTGTGCATTCGATAAAATAGTTGTACTACTCATTACTTTCTATTTTTATTCACATGTATTTGTATGAAGAGTCATCACAAAAAAAGTAGGGAATACATATTTCTAGAGAAATGTTACACATTCATTGAAGCATTTTTATGTTGTGTAATTTGGGGTAAGTTTTTTTCTATAGGTACATCTCGAATCACACCTTTGGCTACCATATTGACGAGACGATGTTGCAGTCAACATTGTGTGAGACGTGTAGATATAGGAGCAGCAACTAGCCCCCGCACTGCATTTTCCACTCACTCTGGACAGGCACAGAGGCAGTGGTTACTCGGTTATTTCTTTGACCACCACCAAAAGAAAGACGGTTTAACTGAGTATGTGTATCTTATAGGTACTCAACGAGTTTGCTCGACGGCATGGAGAAATTTGCATGGGATCACCAAAACCAGATTTTACCAGTTAAAGAAAAGCTTCGAAGGTAAATACCACATTCTGAATTTACCTGGATTAGCAAACTGTACAAAATTAAGCTTCATGTTCAGGAAAACCCACATGTACAAATTTGTCAAATGTAATTCATGACAAACTTTGATTGCATTCCTCAATTGCACGTCCGAGTATTGCAGTTCCCAGCTGAAGTACTTTGACTTGCTTACTTTCGTTCTTGAAGGGGCACAACAAGTTTCCCTGTGTAAGGGGTACTTCTACAATGTAGTTAATATTATGAGAACATTAATTATGTTTATTCTGCATTTAAACTTTGGAAAGAGCAACACATCCAAAACCCTTTGAGTTCAATTTTTTTTAAGTTTTATTACTGACTACCTAAAAATAACTGTTGCAGATAGAGAAACTATGAATTATACATTTCATGAAAAACAAATTTACTGAACTGTTTTTTTTTGCAGGAGGATCAAGGAAATTACCATCACAAGGCTTTCTTCGCAGGGGTGAAGTTACAATGAAGACAGCGCATTCCTTGGCATGGCTAGAGCGGTATGCTGGAAAGTGTGGGGACAAGTTACCTGATTCGAACAAAATCCGTTTTCCGTCTTGCCTGACCTAGGGGGATGTTTTTAACATGATGAAGACTGAGTTGGAGGATATCGGTGAGAAGGGATGTCAGGAGTCGGTATTCTACCGTCATTAGAGAATTAGAGATTTACAGCATATAGCAATCCTAAAGGTATGGCAGAAGCTAGACCAAGAAGCAGCCTGTGTCCGCACTGGTTCCCCACGTGCTATGTATATGAACTGGTATCTAAGGAACAATGCAGTGGGTATTAGTGTTTGATAACAACCAGTGCAGAAACCAGAGTTTTCAAGCTGGTTTCTAAAGAAATTGCTGTTACATTCAATACTTCCACACTGTCTAAATCTATTTCACAAAATATTTATAATTTAAATGCTAGAAACAATATGAACCAGTGCATCATAGATAATTTTCTTAAAACAAAGCCATTTTATCATTCAAAAGCACAAAGACAGCGTAACAAATGGGGCTACACCATAGAATAAAATTTCATAACAGTTTCATACAAATTGTACACGAGAGAAAGGCCCTGACATGCTCCACCTTTTTATTACTAATTGGAATTTTAAAATGTTGGCAGCTATGCAAACATTTGTATATTGATGATTTTGATCAACAGTGATTTTTCAGGAAAACAGATTTGCTAAATGCGACCAGTGCACACTACTACGGACATCTATTCAGAAGACCCTAGATAAGGTGAAGAGGCGAGAGCTCTATGAAAAGCGAGATAATCACCTGAGACATCAGAAGTAAGACTTGTGTATACAAACATTAAAGAACAAAAATATATGCATTTCTTTATCATTGTTAAATATACCACATGATAGGTTTGTGTTGGTTACACATCTATAGACATTTTATTACAACATGGCTTTTTTCTTTTAAAAAAAAATGGTACAGTTAAATACAAAAAAAAAAGTTTCCTTATTGTACGTTCACCACTCCAATAAATTTTTATGAGGTATGGATACATTGGTGGACAGTGTTCCAAAGGTATGTACCTGCCTAAAGTCAAGATTGGGCATAGTAGTTAATAAAAAAAAATATTTGTACAAGTTTGAATATGAGTCTTCCTAATACAAGGCTAAGAAAATGTTTTTTTTATTCAGAACCCACATGCAACGCAAAGCAAAATTACAATATCTCGATGGCCATTCACTGCATCTGTGTTTTTTATTTTGTTTTTTGAAAAAACAAATTGCCCTAATGTTGGTAACATTCACTTATTTTCCCCAAAAAAAATTATTTAAAAGTGCCAATCCATTACCAGTAGGAGTCTCATAAGCTTTTATTTTATCTTCATTCGCCTCTTTATACAGCAACGAGCACACAAAATACTATAAACATACTCAGAAGTCAAAGACATCTCCACAACAGTACATGTCAATAATCATCGATGGCATGGACCAGAAGTCGACAAGCCTGCCAAGCTTCTTGGTTATACCAAAGTCCCTGTCATCGATGTGGAGATTGCCAACACACATAACCGGTGTCATTGTGCATGGGAGGGGACTCCAAGCTTTCATAGATTTCAAAGAGGTGCCACACGACAGCAACCTCACCATCAACGTGCTCATCCAAACCCTTCTCAAATACCCGTCCCTTCCGCCAACCCTGTACCTGCAATTGGATAACTGCGGCCGGGAAACAAGAACAAATTTGTTTTTGCTATTTGCTGTCTTCTTGTAGAGCTGGAGATATTTAAGAAGGTTAGCAAATCTTTAAGTAATTTTATTTGTAAACTTTGAAAACCTTTCTTCTAATTTGGTTTGTTTGCTTGTCTTATCTCTTACTTCCCTTGTACAGATGGAATAAATTTAGGTGTAAGATCTCTAAAAGCTACAAAAATGATATGCATAAAATGATCACCAATAAGTAAACTCTCGGACAGTATTCTTATCAATCGATGTGCACCTATTTTACAAACTAGTTTTTGGGCTTCGCCACAAAAGGCAACCCTTTGTTAGGCAAATTGGAGGCTACCGACTTCATTGCACGCAGACGGAAGACATGAGTAACACAAACTACAATTTTGTAACTGTTTCTTACTATCCTCAAGGAGAAAAATCAAGTTATAATGGAGAAAGAAGCAATTTTTGGATTTCATGTTTTTCCAGAACAAGGTGAGCTTTTTTATGGTGGGGCATACCCATGAGGACATCGATCAGAGGTTTTTGAGGTTCTCTACATTCATCTCCAGGCACAAAGTGCACACATTCTCACTATTGTTGGACCTCCTACCGAAGGCATTCCAGAAGCCCAATGTTACAGCACAAAGGATCACACACTTACTCAACTTCAGGGATTGGATTGAGCCCAATCTAAACCCAGTTGCAAAACACAGTAAACCACACGTGTTCAATTTCACCCGAGATGAGACAGGTGAGTACTGATGACATTAAATTGTGGAAGCACATTTTAAAAAGAAATGCTGCATGTGTAAACGAAGCGCAAAGTGACCAGAAACCTAGTGAACTTAAAATACAATAAATCAGACTTTAAACAAATTGTATCAATATGAATAAGTTTGCATCAAGACATGTGGACAATGTGCAAAAGTATTTACGCGAAATTGTTTTCCAGAGCCCGAAGCAGTTATTACACTGGTTTACATTGCTTGTGGTACCCGCTGCTAATAATATAATAATTTGAACTGGCCTCTCAACCCCGGGTGCGCTCGGTGGTCTAGTGGTTATAAGACATAAGCTTTGGAAATGTGGGAGGTCATGGGTTTGAATCCCACCTGAGTAGTTAGCCTGTGTTTTTTTCTTTTTAAGGACCCGGGAAAGCTGTGGGTACACAGTGCTTCACACATTAGTGTAGAGTTAAACTAAATTAGTATTTCCAGAGCCTGTTATACTGAAGAACCTTGACTATTTGTTTTGTTCCTTCACCTAGGCAAAGCTGTCATGCAAACAAAGGGCTGGGGTAGCACTGGGGAGAGTTGGCTACCTTGTACATCGTCTGCAGACATCGAGCATTATCTTCTTCTCAAACACCCACCTGAAGATCCCAAACCAACTGAACTTGACTTCAGTCCACTCCAGCTTCACAAACTGCAACGAGACCTGATCAAGGCGAGACCCTTTTTCGATGAGTCAGAGAGGAGAGAGTGGCAGGATCTTCTCTCTTGTTTTGCAATCTATGGAGTTCTGTGAGGCTCTGAAAATAGCTGGGCCCAGTTGCATAGCTCTGCTTACTGCTGCATTCTATTTGTGGTGAACATTTTTTTTTACTGTCTGAGAAAGCCTGGCTTTGAATCTCATTGTTTTTTTACTCCTATATTTTTTGTTTTTTTGTTTTCCCCCAAACTAGCAAAACAATAAGAATATATACATAGACGGCACGTAATCGTCTATTATTAAAAGCACTCCTGATATGCTGCATTCTTTCAAGAACGCCATCTTATTAAGAAGTTGTGGTAAACTACCACTGAATCTGTAACAGCCTGTGACTGAATACGAAAGATCATTGCATCATTGAACATGCCATTGACTACAACAAAAACAAGAAAACTGTGCTTTGTAGACATACAGAAAGTGATCGCTTTGAAGTAGCATTTTGTTGGAATATTTTCATCAACTACCTCTTGTATTTCTCAGGTCTATAAAATGCATTTCACTTAGCAGTAAAACTTTGTGTCTGAAGTTTATTTTCTTAACCACCAAAAACTTCATTGTAAAAATTACAGGAAACAAGGAACGTGTAGTCCAATTCCCCATTGCACAAATCCTTGGTTCGAAGATTGCTGCGGAAGGAACCTCAACAGGTACTGCAACGGCTCATACTGAAGACGATTTCATATCTGATGATTGTATGCAGCCACCTTGGGTATTTTTTTGGATTTAGATATATTGCCTGAAGAAACTCGAACATAAATATACGAATTGATTTTTTAATGGCCCTAAATTTTACTAAGGTACTGGCAATATCATTTCAGGTGATTTTTTTTTTATAAATGATTTTGCCAATTTTTTTGAAACCCCGTTTGATGCCCTAAGGGTATATTCATCTGCCCTGTCTCGGACCATAAGGCAATGCATAATTCATATACGAAATGAGCCCTAGGAGGACACTATGCTTTACACAGAAAGAGTATGATAGACAAGCTACAGAAATCGACATTCTGCTCTTCTGCATTACCTAGCTGATGGCCTGTATTATATGAATGTACTGCACTTTAATGTCAGGCCTTAGAGCTTTCAAACTATTTCCTCTGAACAGATTACGAGGGGTTCTAAAGGGATAGTACATGACTGGTTTTCAAATGGCTGATTTTATCTTAATACTCTAAATCATAAAATTAATCTACAAAATTGTCTCTAAAATAGGCGCTCACATTCTTGTCATGAAATCAGCCTATTATGGTATAAAAATTGTTTCCTATGCATAATTGTATGCATGTTTAAATGATACCTCTTTATGTTGCCTTTGGAGGACATGGACATTCAGACTCATTTTTCTTGAATGCAACATCGCTTCATATCAACGTTAGACCAAAAGGTTGTAGATTTGCACTCATTAAAATCATCCAGATCGAATCACCAAAGCCCTACCATATATTTTTCAAAATGTATACTTCTTATATTTTAAGGTTCGTCTTGGAAAGAAGCCATCAAGCAAGACATTTTCAAGACTTGAAGTTGGCAAAATGGTGGCCACATATCTAGAGCAGTACTCCAATGAATTGCCACAAGTCGGAGAAGTCACCAACATCACGGAAGATGCGGTTCACCTCAACTGGTACTCAGGTACCTATTCCAGAAGGTGGCATGCCCTTAACATTCAAGATATTGGCAAAACGCAGGTTTGGAGAGCTGAGGTCAAAAAGGCAGATATCATAGGAGAGCCTTTTGATCTAACCAAATCCTGCAAACTTCCAAAAGCTCTAGCCAAATTTGTTGTACTTTTGGTTATCCTAGCTTTTATAGTAATGCTTAAATATGCGTTTTTGGTTCTTTTTAAAACGAACGATAGCAACGTTTTGAACATACAAAGTAATGAACTTGAGAGATTTGGTGTGGCATTTAAATATTAATTCACAAGTTTCATCAATGATCATGTTAAATGTCTTATTTAAAACCCTCCTACTGACTGACCATTATGTACCATTCAGAATTCCAACTCTCACATTCCCTTATGGCTTCTTAAAAAGCTCAAACCCCTTTGTTTAAGCACACACATAGTAGTAGTATTTGATTCATACCGGTGAATCGTTTGAAATAGTCAATCATTTTCTATAAAACAGTTAACTTTTACAGGATTTTGAGCTATTTGAATGTCAATAAGATGTGAAGTGTTAACTTTTGGCAATAAACTTGGTTCCACAAAAGTTAAAATTCAAAGTGATGTCTGGCATGGACCTCCATGGTTATTTTGTCCCACACTTGCCTGACCAACTTGGATACACATGGCCCTCTACAATTCATGGATATTATTATCCCATACTTGGCTGACCAACTTGGATAAAGTTATCTCACATGGCCCTCTACAAATCATGGATATTATTATCCCATACTTGGCTGACCAACTTGGATAATGTTATACTCACATGGCCCTCTACAAATCATGGATATTGTTATCCCACACTTGGCTGACCAACTCGGATAAAGTTATCTCACATGGCCCTCTACAAATCATGGATATTATTACCCCATACTTGGCAAACCAACCTGGATAATGTTATCTCACATGGCCCTCTACAAATTATGGATAATATCCCATACTTGTCTGGTCATTTTGGATATTGTTATCTCGCTCGTTGTTTCTATCAATCAAACTTAATCATAGTTCAAAGGCAGTTTGATGTCGAATTAGGAACTCAGAAACTGAATACAATGTAGATTTGTTATCCACCTTTGACCGAAGGGCCCAACTTGGTGGTAAGCAATGTCAGGCATTAGGGAGCTACAACATACAAGGATAAAATACCTCAAACTTACTGGATAACTTTTACTGTTGACCAAGTGAGCGAGCAATAGTTGTTTATTATGTTTCACTGGACATTTTCCGTCAATCAAAATGTTCCACACAAAAGAAAAAACGGGTCCAACAAAAGAGACGAGCACGTAGCGTCAAAATGTATCCGCAATGACTTTGTATTTTTAAAAGGAATACATACAGTTTTCACAAAGCTTCCTTGTTTTTATTGCAGTTTTATACACAAATTTGTTTAATTTGACAGGATGTGCTTCTAAAAGCAACATATTACTCCACTTATTCAAATGTGCTGAGATTTGATCATTATTTCCGGAAATTTAGCACACACAAAAAATGTTTCAGCGAAATCTTCAATCTCATGAAAAAGTTGTTGTTCACATTAGTTCACTTTGGAAATACTGGTTGTTCCTGGTCAGCTTAGTGAAAATGTAAGCTGCTGTCGCTAACCTAAATGGGAGCACATTAAAATGATAAAACCTCGTTTTCCCTTCGTTCTCCCATGAAAATCCCAGGTACGTTTTTGTGAGCTTCAAATATCTCTATATGATGATAGGCAGATTTCAATTCAAAAGTGAACAAAAACTCCCCCGTTTGAAATATTTGTTTTGCAACTGACACGTCTTCATATTTAAACTCGAATTGCATCAAATGTGAGTTAATGTTTCTACAATCTAAAACCAGCCTTAATTTTCCACCCTTGCATTGAGCAACCGTTAAAGGATTGACCGTATAAGGCTTAATTTGTACCTCAGAAATGCACCCTTTCTCTAACGATTTCTTGATGTCTTCGATAACAATCCCACGGTGATCTCTGGCCGACTTATTGTTCTTCAAATGGGTTGACACCGGCAGAGTTCTAAAAGGGATCATGTACCCGTTATGATTACTCCTTTTATATGCTCATTAGCCCCCGCCTGGTCCCATTGTTTTATGGCTTTATTTAACCTACCCAACGGGGATGTTACAGCGCAAATGCAGTTGCTCTCAGTTTGTGAACAATAATTATTGCATCTGTGGAGCGGATCTCTAACTACCATAACACTGCTCTCAAGACCTGTGTCTGCTCCCTCCCCCGAATTAGAAACGGGGTTGTTTGTACATGCGTTTAAGACAATACCATTAATCAAAGAATCACTTATCTTATCTGCTCCAGCCGCTTGCCTCTTGAGTTGGGTGCACTCAAACTTCCAATGGCCCGGCTGCCCACAACTGAAGCAAAGACCCGGCTTTCTTGTGGCTGTAAAGGGAGTCATCGACTGGCGACTCGTGGATGCTTGCGTAGAGGCTTGCGATGTCGGCCAGGACGCAAATCTGGTCTTGGTCTTTTTCGCCTGCTCTAGCTTGAGCTTTTTGGTGGCCCTTGCCTCTGCCCTATTCATCTTCTTTTCGTCATCAGAATCTGACGCCAACGGATTGTTTTCATACTCTCGCACCACTCTCCAGCCCATTTCTGACGAATCGGCCAATCTAACCAACTTCTGTCGGTGATTAATGAGTGATAAACCTTCGGCTATGTCCTTGGACGCTTGTTGAACATCTTTCCCTCCTTCAATGTTGGATTCTGCATCCCTCAGCTTGCTAGTAACTTTAACGTTAAATTTGAACTGGTCTTCACAACTCTTTCGTTTAAAAATGTAATTGTCATTTGCCAGAATACTGCTCTGTATCTTTGCTAGCTGACTGTCCGAAATTTCCTTCTGGCTGTCGCTTATTTTGCTCTCAAAACCAGCGAATTTTAAACTTATAAGGCCGTCTAGTCTGTCCATAAGAGCTGCCTGTGAATTGAACACAGCTTGTCTCACTCGCTTGCGCTTGTTGATCCATCGCTGACATGTGTGTGTCCTCTGTGTGTGTGTGTGTGAAACGCTACAACTATTTCTATACACAATTTCTCCTCATTTTAAACCCCCCGCTGCCACACCCCGATTACGTAATCATCATTATTGTACCACAATGGGTTCCCCGCATTTCTCCTGCTATTCTATGAATCGCTGGAAATGTATATTTTTCCCTGCTTGCCCCCCCCCCGCCCCCAATGACCATGTTTGATCACGCAGCTCCCAGCAGAGATTGTTTTAAAAGGAGTCACAAACATCCTCCACAGTGCACTGTCAATGTTTTACTTCTTATGATGGGTTTATTTTCACTATGAATTTAGTTCGATAAAGATAATGACCCATTTTTGGAACTCACAAGCCGATTGATTGTCAAACATTACAGTCGCCCGTTATCACAAAACATCTTTGAAATTAATAGAGTTCCTGTGTAAAGATAAAAAAACAACCATGATTAATAATTAAAGACTGATCTATTGCAAGTGGATTGAAAACAATTTGGAAAATCTCAAAAAGTATTCTTTTGATGTTTCTTTAAAAAGTTTGTATGAAAACTGCATTATAGCACTATATTAAATAAATTCTTGCCCGCTAATCAACCTTGCAGCTGGGTGGCTGCTACAACGTGTTGGGCTTCAGGCATTTAAGTGGGCCTCTGGCAACCTTCCACATCAACCCACATATGACGACGAAGCAAAAACCACTCTCATGGCACAGGAGAGAACCAACGCACAACTCTATTCACATATGGCCTTAGCCGGGTATCGAACCAGGGCCACATTGGTGAGAGCTGAGCGTTTTGTACGCACTTGTGTTTTCCACTTTTAGCAACACAAACAACTCTGACTAGGATTTAACCAATGTAGTCATAATTTGTATGTCGTATCACATTCTGACTTCTGATCTAACTACAACAATGGCATCGGCACTTGCACATGACCTTTGACATACTTGCGAACAAGTCGCTTGGAAACACAACAGCACTAGCCACCCATGCCACCCTTAACTAGTACTGTAGCAAATACTGACAACTTGCCGACAACTCATTCAGTACTACTAGTCACTCAAAATTTCTGAAACTCCACAGTAAAGTTAAGGCCGAGGGCGTTAGAAACTGTCCAACAAGTGCTCGCCTATATTTAATTTGTAAAAATTGAGAATGAACGGAGCAACTTCATGTTCCTTGCTCATTCATAGGCTTGATGAAAGGAGCAATTTGCTAGGTTCCTTGCTCTAGGCCTATGCTTGCAAGGTCGAACTGTATTGTCAGAAGGTTTTGCAGTTGTTGGTAGTTTAGTTTTCAGCAAGTTGAGTTTCACAGGAAAGACAGTGTTAGGCAACTGGTGTTGTTATTGTAAAAGCTAGGCGCTAAGTAAACACTAATGTACAATAATGTAGCACTATGGTAGAACAACATTTTAACAGCCCTTTTCTTTTGATAATGGACATCTGAGTGTATTGGCCTCACTGATCATGCTACCAGCCAAGATCAAATGGAATAATATCCGACTACTACCTAGTCATACCTTGTACTACTCCTACTATTTCAGTACTAGTTTTCACACCAACTATTTTAGTATTTATGACTGCTACATTTACAAATTACTCAAAAAATCAACCTATAATGCCTACACAACCTAGTCCTAGTACTAGTAAGTATCTATATCGAGGACCAATAACTGAATTTCCTGTTTGATATTTATAAAGTCTTATTGATTCCAAAATGGGCCCATAACAAATGTTGCCATTACGAAAAGGCAAAGTGAACGTGTGTACACCCCCGCCATTAATAAATGTTTATGTCACGTAATATTTCCAGACTCCAGATTCATCTCATATAAAATACCATCAATCATTAACACAAATTAGCATTTATTACTTAGTTAATCAACTCACCAATAATCATTGATAGGCGGAATCTCTACCAAAGCAACCGAAAACGAAATGGATGTGTTCGATGTGATTCCACCATTACTGATGCAGAGGAAGGGACACATTTTGGCAAAAACTGCCTCCCCAACCCGGAACAAGTCGTTGGTTCACGACGCGGCCATGATGGAAAGCGCCACCGTTCGACAGAGAACGTCAACAAATAATTGTTCGCCTTCCAGATTACAAGACGGTCGGTACTTGCTGACGCAGTCCTGTAATCTGGGAGACGAGATTTAACCCGTGTCAGCAACAATCGAGGCGAGATTTTTCCTTTGTGCCGTTAACTAATGACACACATTTGGAGTATCGGGTGCCTCTTTAGTTGGGTGCACTCAAACTTCCAATGGCCCGGCTGCCCACAACTGAAGCAAAGACCCGGCTTTCTTGTTGCTGCAAAGGGAGTCGTCGACTGGCGACTCGTGAATGCTTGCGTAGAGGCTCGCGATGTCGGCCTTGACGCAAATCTGGTCATCTTGGTCTTTTTCGCCTGCTTTAGCTTGAGCTTCTTGGTGGCCCTTGCCTCTGCCCTATTCATCTTCTTTTCGCCATCAGAATCTGACGCCAACGGATTGTTTTCATACTCTCGCACCACTCTCCAGCCCATTTCTGACGAATCGGCCAATCTAACCAATTTTTGTCGGTGATCCCTGCGCCTCCAAAACGATATAAACTTACACCATGGTCGCAACAGTGTCGCTAGGAGAAGCAGGTGGGTTTATGCAGTGTACACTCAAACCCTGTATACAATCCTTTGTTCAAGAGTCTCAATACATAAGTGGGGGTCATCTTGACTTCCTCCCAACCGGAGATCCCCCCAAATGCAATACAAACACAACAAAACAAAAAAAAGTCTGTAAAACACATCAGTTGTCAGTTGAAATGAGCCATTTTTTTTTTCAACCATGAGGCCCAAAAATTTACCGCAACAGCCATGGTGCTTTTTTCAAAAAAGCATATCAAAATACAGCCAACAATAAAAATGAAAAGCACTTAGTGATGTACAGGACAAGCAAAAATAAGCCAATAATAAAACTGAAAAGCACTTAGTATCGTCCGGTAAAGTACAGGACAAGCAAAAATAAGCAAAGGGAATATAACAACTCTATAAAACACATCAGTTGTCAGTTGAAATAAGCCATTTTTTTGTTCAACCATGAGGCCCAAAAATTTACCGCAACAGCCATGGTGCTTTTTTCAAAAAAGCATATCAAAATACAGCCAACAATAAAAATGAAAAGCACTTAGTAATGTACAGGACAAGCAAAAATAAGCCAATAATAAAACTGAAAAGCACTTAGTATCGTCCGGTAAAGTACAGGACAAGCAACAATAAGCAAAGGGAATATAACAACTCTATAAAACACATCAGTTGTCAGTTGAAATAAGCCATTTTTTTGTTCAACCATGAGGCCCAAAAATTTACCGCAACAGCCATGGTGCTTTTTTCAAAAAAGCATATCAAAATACAGCCAACAATAAAAATGAAAAGCACTTAGTAATGTACAGGACAAGCAAAAATAAGCCAATAATAAAACTGAAAAGCACTTAGTATCGTCCGGTAAAGTACAGGACAAGCAAAAATAAGCAAAGGGAATATAACAACTCTATAAAACACATCAGTTGTCAGTTGAAATAAGCCATTTTTTTGTTCAACCATGAGGCCCAAAAATTTACCGCAACAGCCATGGTGCTTTTTTCAAAAAAGCATATCAAAATACAGCCAACAATAAAAATGAAAAGCACTTAGTAATGTACAGGACAAGCAAAAATAAGCCAATAATAAAACTGAAAAGCACTTAGTATCGTCCGGTAAAGTACAGGACAAGCAAAAATAAGCAAAGGGAATATAACAACTCTATAAAACACATCAGTTGTCAGTTGAAATAAGCCATTTTTTTGTTCAACCATGAGGCCCAAAAATTTACCGCAACAGCCATGGTGCTTTTTTCAAAAAAGCATATCAAAATACAGCCAACAATAAAAATGAAAAGCACTTAGTAATGTACAGGACAAGCAAAATAATGGAAATATCCACTGTTCATATTTAGTCCAAAAGCAGACAGTCCGAACATGTGACAGTCATTGTTGTCCTGGTGGTGCTGTGCAGCTGACAGGAGGCTTGATGGCACTCGTTGCACATCCTCCTAGTTTGTCTCCTGTTCCCACGGGGACACAAAACGCATCTTCGCTGAGGTGGTTGTGTGCCAGGTCTGGGTTCTTGTGGGTTGCTGGGTGGAACTTTGTAGCCAATGTGCTTACAAGCCGTCAAAGCCTGCATCCGTAGACGCTCAGGGTGTTGCAGACGCATCTGGATCTGTGGATCTATTAGGGCGCTGATGAGTCCACGGATAAAGTCATGGCGGGTCCTCTCCTCTTGTCCCAGTTGGGGATGAACTTTGCCGAATAGCACATGTGCATTGATGACCGCACAGTTGAGTATGTGGTAAAACACCACCAAAGGCCAGCGTCTGGTTATTCGTGCACAGTTGTAGAGGCTGCACATCTGGTCTACTGTGTCCACGCCGGCCTTGGTGGAATTATAATATGCGATTATTTCCGGTTTCTGGGTTATGGGGTCTATGTCTCCGTCGTGATGCATGTTGGACATAAGTAAAACGTTCTTGTTCTTCTTCGGAACAAAGGAAACTAGAGTAGTCGGCCCAGAAAATACAAATTTTGAAGACTTCACCGCCCGGTCCTTCACACTCTCTTTCCGCATGATGTGGGGCACCTCTCGACGATGGCCTTTTACTGTTCCAACACGAGTCATTTTCTTGGTTAGCAGATGGTCTGCCAAGTTCTTGCTGACAAAGAAGTTGTCCGCAGTTACATTTCTGCCAGTTCCATATAAAGGCTCCACTAGATCTTTCACCACACGGGCACCGAGCTCTCTCTCTACTTGGCCGTCTTGCTTGCCGATGTATGGCTGCATGTTATGGACATAGTGGGTGTCGCTATCAACAGAGGCCCAAAACTTCAGTCCATACTTCGCTGGTTTTGCGGGCATGTATTGACGAAATGAGCATCTGCCCCTGAATGCCACAAGCTGCTCGTCAACCGTGACACACTCTCCGCAGCTGAAATAACGCCGAAGGTTAGCAGCAAACATTTCAAACACCTCCCGTATTGGGGCGAACTTGTCGTCTGCTTTTCGTTGAGGACGCGTTGCCCTATCATCGAAGCGGAGCATGGTCAGGATGTCTTCAAAGCGTCTGCCAGACATGGTGGCCTGGCATGTCGGCCGAGAAAACATCCCTGGTCTCCAAAAGGATCGTACTCTTTCATGGCCGGACTTGGTGAGGCCAAGATAGAGTAGGAGACCGATGGTGGATTTCAGCTCCATCATGGCAACATTTACCCATCGCTGTCCTCTCCTTGCCAGCCCCTCAGCATTAGTGTGCATGAGGATCATCTGCAACATGGCGGCTGGAACGAAAAGCTCGAACAGTCCCAAATTCGTGGACTCCCCGCGCAGATTTCTGGGGCCCTGTCGCTCTGTCAAAATATTGGGTGCGGTGGTTTTCACTGCTGGGGCTGCCTCATCAGTCCAGACTGTGCCATCTGGAGCGATCCATGGCGGACATCCACGGGCAGCTGGGGCAGGCGGCTGATGCCCACCACGCCGAGCCGGACGTCCACGGGCTGCTGGGGCAGGCGGGGCTGCTGGGGCAGGCGGGGCTGCTGGGGCAGGCGGGGCTGCTGGGGCAGGCGGGGCTGCTGGGGCAGGCGGGGCTGCTGGGGCAGGCGGGGCTGCTGGGGCAGGCGGGGCTGCTGGGGCAGGCGGGGCTGCTGGGGCAGGCGGCTGACGCCCACCACGCCGAGCCGGACGTCCACGGGCTGCTGGGGCAGGCGGGGCTGCTGGGGCAGGCGGGGCTGCTGGGGCAGGCGGGGCTGCTGGGGCAGGCGGGGCTGCTGGGGCAGGCGGGGCTGCTGGGGCAGGCGGGGCTGCTGGGGCAGGCGGGGCTGCTGGGGCAGGCGGGGCTGCTGGGGCAGGCGGGGCTGCTGGGGCAGGCGGGGCTGCTGGGGCAGGCGGGGCTGCTGGGGCAGGCGGGGCTGCTGGGGCAGGCGGGGCTGCTGGGGCAGGCGGGGCTGCTGGGGCAGGCGGGGCTGCTGGGGCAGGCGGGGCTGCTGGGGCAGGCGGGGCTGCTGGGGCAGGCGGGGCTGCTGGGGCAGGCGTCTGATGCCCACCACGCCGAGCTGGACGTCCACGGGCAGGCTGCACTGGAGGAGCAGGTGGTCGTGCTGGGTCGGGCTGTCTTCCTTTCGGTCGGATGTGTGGTGGCCTTTTTTTTTTGGGGGGGGGAGGGGGGGCATCGGAGTCCTCACTTTCACCCTCGTCACTATTGTTGTCTACACTCATTGGAGACTGATGAGCTCCATCAGAGTCTATATCTGAGGCATCTTCATCTGATGACAAACTCCCTTCATGGCTACTACTATCATAGTCAAAAACACCTTCTTGAGCATCGGCAACAGACATGCGACTTGATGAGGCCATTTCAACAGAATGATCAACACAACAAAAAACTGCACACTGATGAGCTGTAGCACCAATGTGTACATACAGTTGGTGATAAATTTACATACATAATCTTTGGTGGGAGACACTGTGGCACTGCCTGTAATTAGTGACAAATTTACACTGCCTGAGCAAATAAACAATCCTGAGCAAATAAACAACCCCAATCAACTCATGGGCTCTTCCACCCATGACAATGAGGCACACAGTTTCCTGGAGGCATCCCTTCAATACAGCAGCAATAAAAATAGCCACACAACAACCCCCCCATGAAAAAAAAACCCCAGACATAGACAAACCATAGGCCCTACCAAGACCAGGTGCTAATCCTTAAACTGAGTCCCCAGATTACATGGAAGACAAGTGTATTCATTGATTTGACCAAGTGGCTGGTGGCTCAGGCACAAAGGAATGTGGTTAACAGCGTTAACTAATAGGGCTATGACTGAGGCTGTCTTTTGTCAAGGCTGGTGTCACAAGTGTGTTCACCCAGGATTAAATCTGACTAAACCATGTTTTTTGGCATAGTTTGAAAGGGGCATAACCGGAGTTTCACGGTATTTGCCCAAAAATTTTGGGTTTTATTAAAAAAACAAAAAAAAGAGTGTCTACTGGCGACACTGTTTTGGCATCGCAGGGTTTGAGTGATAAACCTTCGGCTATGTCCTTAGACGCTTGTTAGGGATCTTTCCTTCCTTCAGTGTTTGTATTTGCATCCCTTAGCTTGGTAGTAACTTTAACAATAAATTTGAACTGGTCTTCACAACTCTTTCGTTTAATAAAGATGTAATTGTCATTTGCCAGAATACTGCTCTGTATCTTTGCTATCTGACTGTCCGAAATTTCCTTCTGGCTGTCGCTTATTTTGCTCTCAAAACCAGCGAATTTTAAACTTATAAGGCCGTCTAGTCTGTCCATAAGAGCTGCCTGTGAATTGAACACAGCTTGTCTCACTCGCTCTTCGATAAAACCCGCTTGCGCTTGTTGATCCATGCTGACAAGTATGTTTCCTGTGTGGGAACGCTAGAACTAACTCTATTCACATTTTCTCCTCTATTTAAACCTTTCGCTACCACACCTCGATTACGTAATCATCATTCTTGTACCACAATGCGTTCTCCGCATTTCTAAGACAACTATTTCCTGCTATTCTATGAATCGCTGGAAATGTCTATTCTTGCTCTCAGCGCAGCGTCGTGTCCGCTCAGATCTTATCGTTATTCAGGTTTCAGCGTGAACGTAGAAAATAGAATGCCGTGTTTTGGGACGATGTTGCCCACATGGCAGACTTGTCTGCGCTTGGGTACCGTTCACCGGAAAACGATATTTTAGGTTTCTTATGCAAATGCATTATTTGAAGCTGAAACGTGAAAGAAACAAGGCTACCCATTCGCCTGAAACCACGTTTTTAAGGTTCTTGTGCGAATGCATTACTTCGGGAAATCACTTTGTAGCAAACAACAAACCTGTTGGGGGTTGCAACAAGGCTAGAATTGAAGCTGAATGGGGAAAGGTGTAGAAAAAAAAAATTTTCATGGGTGTGAAGAGCCAAAATTAACAATGTAGTCATATCCAATATTTACTATTTTAGCCCAACACAAACATTCAGTATTAAAAAGACACAACAAATGTTAGTACATTAGCATAGACCAAAATTTAAATCGTCTACCCAAAATTATTATGTGCTACTAAAGCCCTGTTGTGGCATGCACTGAGATGTTATCAGCGGAAAGCAGTCGCAGTAACGGATTAATAATCGTTTCGAATTCATAATTCCTTAACCTTTAAGTATTACGGGTCCCTAGAAACTTGCTAACTGTAAGACATTGACAAAAATTACTGTCGCCCCCTCTTATTGTTATATTTTCATCTCCCATTAATTTTTTGACATCCTAGTGACTTCTTTACAAGCCCAGTTGTTGTCGATGATTACTTAAGCTTGATTTTGTTTGTTTTTAATTAATTTTTAATTAATTTGGTTTTAATTAGATAGAGACAAATAATAAAGAATTTTGGGTTGAAAACAACAATAATAAAAAAACAAAGAGTTTCAAATTGCATGTTTGTGTTACATTTCTCTCACTCTCAAACAGTATTTTATCAATACAATTTACAATCGAATTGTATTAGCCTGACTGTGTAATCCTACCTCCGTGGTCAAATCCAGTCATCCTTGTAATAAACAATCGAATTGTATTAGCCTGACTTTCTCCACGGTCCCTCCCACAGAACGGTGCCAGTTTGTCGGGGGGGGGGGGGTGAGTTGAGTGGCCTTGCTCAAGCAGCGGGCAAGACATGACATGACAAGCCAAGCCTGTAACATAGATCAGACAGCTGAACAGATTGTTCCACTTATCAGTGGGTTAGATCTTGGTCATCTGTGTTTGTGTGCATTGGTATAGCACATTTTGTGTACAGTTGTATGCCAGGAACAAGTTTCACAGCCCATAAAAAAATATATAAAAACTCTGGGAACTGACCCCCCCCCCCCCCATCTTAGATATTCGGAATGGTCCTGTCTCAGATATCATGGATAATCAAGTCGCTCAGGCCTTTGCAAGTGAATAAAAAACTAAAATACTTTAAACTTACCACTAAAACCTGACAAGGTCTAGTTCGTGTTATGCACTAACTTATTAACTTATACCGCATTTACTATTGTATCGCAACAAAAATTACATACACGGTATTAAAAAGACAAGAAAAATGTTACAATTACGATTTTAATACAACAGCATAGACCAATCTTTACTTACTAAATTGTGAGACCTGTGGTGTGATTGCTTTACGTACTAAATTGTGAGACCTGGACCCAATTTCATGGCTCTGCTTACCGTAAGCAAAGAATCAACGCTTACTGAAGCAGAGAATTCCTTGCTTACGTCAAGCGTTATTTCAGGGGTTTGCAAGGAATTTTTGCTTGTGCGCAAGCGTAATCCACGTAACTAGACAATCTTTGCTTACACAGCTAGCGCAGAAATTTGGCGCTTGCAAAATAAGCGGAGAATGGTGACAGTAAGCGTGGATTTCGGCAGTAACCAGAGCCATGAAATTGGGCTTGTTTGTTTAAATGAGGGGTAGTTCACTTATACGCTAAGTTGTGAGGCCCAGGCCCAAATTCATGGCTCTGCCTACCAAAAGCAAAGAATCAAAGCTTACGGAAGCAGAGAATTCCGTGCTTATGTCAAGCGTTTTTCAGGAATTAGAAGAGAAATTTGGCTTGTGCGCATGTGTACTTCACGTAACTTGGCATTCTAGCACAGAAATTCGGCGCTTGCAAAATAAGAGGAGAATGGTGACCGTAAGCGTGGATTTCGGCAGTAACCAGACCCATGAAATGTCTTCAGTTTTTCACTTATGGGATGCTGTAGATGCGTTTGCCGGCCTAAAATGCCGGAGGACGTCACCTAGTGTCATTTATAGCCCGGTTTGTATCTGTGTACAAAACCCATGGCTCTGAAGAGTGGAAGTATTAGCTGATAAAAAAACAGAAATTTTCAAAATAAGTTCAATTTTAGTTACCCTTGATGCACAAACCTTTTTAAAAACACAAATGTTTTGAACTAAGAGTCATTTCAGGCCATTCAAACTAATAACAGAACAATGTATTCCCACACTGATTAGCAATTAAGTAGCAAATCGTACACTATGGCTAGTTGCTGATTGCGCCATGATTGCGCAATCACGGCAAGGCGTTGGAGATTACCTTGATATTTGATTCCTAACCGGTAGAGGACCAATTGCTTTGTGCACAGCCCATTCGATTTGTACCTGTGCAACACATGTAATTCCTACGTAGGTTTAGGGTTTTCGTGAGAATGCATTAGATGATAAATTTGTTTACCATCGTGTTCCTTATAAAATTTATTAGTATGAAACCCACAATTTTTTTACTGTGACGTCATCAGGTATCGAATTATGGTAATTCAACGATTATTCCTTTAAGAAATAATATCTCCTGAACCACATGTCGTAAAGTTTGTGTTGTTTTGTAGCTTACAACAAATGCATAAATTTAATTTTGAAGATGACCTCACTTTGACCTTTACTTCCGGTTAAAATTGGAAGCTCAAAACTTTAACAAATCATATCTCCTGAACCAAATGTCATAAAGTGGTATTGTTTGTGTTGTTTTGTAGCTGGCAACAATTGAGACGTTTTAATAAAAACGGTGTCCCCATTTTGACCTTTACTTCCGGTCTAAGACCAGACCCGATTTTGTTAAACCATATACACTGTGGTGATAACTCTTGATAACAAGCATTCAATTTGAACAAGATTAAACTATATACACAAAATACAGAATTACTCCATATCTTTAGATAAAAAAACTTTAAGTCAACAGAACGGAACAGCTTTGTGTTTGTTGACAAACACCTAATGTCTAGTTAATATTATTATTCTTTGTTTCCACCTATATCCCGTAGCATTTGTACACATTTTATGTATACACCTAATATCCTAATGTTTAAATATGAAAGAGTTAGATCCTATATCAAATTGAAGCTTAGTACATAAACTTAACATTTAATGTGATAATTGTTAAAATTCTTAATTAATTAGCCACTTTACAGCGAGGCGAATATTTAATTAGCCAACCTTGTTGAGACCATATCTCAAAAGTATACCCCCGATCGTAAATTTTTAAAAAGTTTTAGACTGATGAGATGCTGTAGATGTGCTTAGTGGCCTAAAATAACGAACGACGTCCAATGACGTAATTTATTGCGCATTTTCGCCTGTGTACAAAACACATAGAGAGAGTGAAATCAAATCCGACTTCTACAAACATAATTTTTCATTTAAGCTCAAATTTAACGTCCTAGATTACAAAAATGTTTCTTAAAACAAAAACGATTTTATTGACGTTTAGTTTAAAAGCATCAAAACTTATTAAAACATTGTCAGTAGAAGAAAAAAAATCTCGCCAGGGGTACTCTCCCTAGAATCTGATTTGTGTTTATAAACGAAAAGTAGTCAAATTTTAACTTTTTAAAAGACTGAGTTTAACGGTGCTATTGCTTGCTTTTTTTGCAACTCGATCAAGTCATAAACCCATTTATGACCCGTGTTGCGTTTTTTGTAGAGTATATAAAGAGTCATTCCTGTGCCGACTGACACACGTCTACGTTCATTGACAAGAATCGAGAAGAATTTGTATTGCTGTCTCAGCGCAGCGTCGTGTCCCCTCAGATCTTATTGTTATTGAGGTTTCAGCGTGAACGTAAAAAATAAAACGCCATGTTTTGGGACGATATTGCCTGCGTGGCAGACTTATCTGCGCTTGGGTCCCGTTCACCGGAAATTGATCTTTTAGGCTACCCATTTGCCTGAAACCACGTTTTTAAGGTTCTTGTGCGAACGCATTACTTTGAAAAATCACCGTCTAGCAGACAAAACACCTGGTGGGGGTGCAATAGGGCAACAAGCTGAGTGGGGAAATAAGGTATACAAAGTGAAATTACCTTTTCCATGGCTATAGGGTCAGTGTTGGATTTCGGGTCAAAGACCAACATTAACAATTACTCATATCCCCAAAATATTAACTATTCAAGCCATACGAAAATAACATATTCGATCGGTATTAAAGGGCACACAAAGTTTTACAATTGCGATTTTGATACAACATTTAGCTTTAAATTAAGCCTGTGTATTTGCGACTTTTTTTGTAAAGGTGTAACCGTTTCTGAAACGATCGGTCACAAGTGCAACAGTCCCCATCATGAACACAATTTTGAGTAAAATAAAAACATTAACACAACTGCGCATGTGATCAAAAACATTGCGACTTCAGTGCAACATTTTTTGCCTCTCCGCAATCACCCTGCAAAATGAGCATGCGCAATCAAATTGTTGTGGAACGCCCTCTAGCATTCAATGTTTCTTGCATTACCTCAAGCACAGTTTTGAAATAACAAAGACTATGAGCCTGATTGGAAACGATATGTGTGTGTGTCGCATCTGATCGTGTGCTGACTAAATCGTGATCGCAATTATTATAGTCAATGTTTTGCGGCATTTTTTGATTGAATTGTTTTACGCTTATCCGAACCCTAAAAATGTAAACGTTTAACCGGTTGATCGGTTGGTTGGTTGGTGTTACTGTCACAGGCTTAGTATACATGCTAACTTGTGGGATTTTTGCAAAGTTAGGCTAAAATTGGAGTCTGTGTTAGGTTTACAGCTTGTGTCTAATTGCCTCAATTTCAGGGTCTGGATCATTTAGTCAACCGGAACAGCTTTGTGTTTGTTCACAAACACCTAATGTATAGTTTAAGTTTTAAATTGTTAAAATTTATTTTAACAAAATATGATCAAAAATGTTTCATTTTGAAGTTACGTGGACAGTGTCCTTGTATATACCATTATTTATTTTTCAGCATTTTTCAACACTCAAATGGTTAGTTATGCAAACTCACTTTGTGTACTAATTGCAAGAGACATAATGCACCCAAGAAAATGTTTGTTGCGGGAGTAGGTGATTAACTACTGAAGGAGTTGGCAGGATTAAAACAATTGTTAGATGTTACAGACATACCGTGTCTTGTGACATTTTGGCGTGTTTGTTACATCCACACTCACTTTTTGGGGTCAATCAATTTCTGTTGTATTTAATCACTGACTGCTGTAAAAAAACATTCTTCTTTAATTGTGTGTCATGTAATTAGAAGACAAAGTGAGTTTGCATAACTGTGTATTTGAGTGTTGAAAATTGAAATAACAAAACTCAGACATTACACTGACTGTACATGTTACGTCTAACTACATTTTTAAAAGTGTTTTTGTTGAAATAAATTTCAAAATTGTTTTAACAAACAAACACTTTCAAACATAAAGGCAAATGTATAACGAAATGATTGTGTCAAATGTAATAATGTAACGAAAATTCAACTTGTGATTTACCTCCAGTAAACACATTTTATCTTAATAAAACACCTGGGTTTACTTCATCACCTTTATTTACAAGACTTTGTGAAAGATGAGAAATTTATATTCGACTCAACATGTATTTTAATGAAAGGAATTAATGCCAACAGTTGTTTATTCCGTAGTAGCGGCTATGTTAAAAAAAGTAGAATAACTTAAGTGAAAGGACTAGTTAACCTGCGCCGAAAGTGGCTAAAGGATTATTATAATTTGTTCTAGTGGTTAATGACCTATCAGAATAGAGCAATTGGCATTTTGTTGTGAGACGCCAGCTCCTTGAGATATTCACGCACACCAAAAGCTATCAAACACGAGCCATTTGAGAGCTCAAGTCAGTTTGTGATTTGTTCTTGCCGCCGAGGAGCCTGGCGATGCAGGTACACCCCCATGCTACCCCTGGCTGGGGCAGTAAAGGGAGCTTAGGCCCTCACTTGTGCTAAAATAATAAGACCCCCCCCCTCACCCCGAAGTGTTGATTTAATTATAATAGACAACCAGGTTAGGAATATCACCAGCGCTCAGTAGTGCCAGTACATAATCTCTGATCAATTACTTAGTAGTCTTTGTCTAGCCTATCAGAAGACAGCAAAGTTTAATAAGAATCTCAGTCGAAAATGTTTTCGGAAGCGAGAAATGTGAACAAGAATATTCTTCTTATTAGTTTTGTGATGTTTAAATTTAATGAGTAAAATTGTACAGGTTTGTTATATTTTCAAGTTATAGTTTTTCACTGTTTTGAGTTACCTTCGTAAGTGAAATTTAACCATTACTACCGTTAGTAAAATATTTGTTAATAATAATAATAGCTAATCTTTATATAGCGCATTTCAGAACTGGTAAGAAATATCAATGCGCTTAACAAACAAAACATAAGAGCTTTTATATTTACATTATAGTCATCAATAGGCATACATACATACTTATATTATACTTATTAAAAGGCATTAGAAAACAGATACGATTTGAGTTGTGTCTTGGAACTGTTCAATGTTTTGTGCAGAACGGATGTGGCTGGGTAGAGAGTTCCAGAGTCAGGGGCAGCACTGGAGAAAGTCCTTGAACCAAATGATTTTGTTCGTACGGCTGGTGTGGTGATGAGGTGTTGAGAGGAGGAACGGAGTGGTAGGGCAGGTACATACGGGGTGATGAGGTCAGACAGGTAGCTAGGGCATGTTCGATGAATTGCTTTGAACGTTGTGATTGCGCTTCGTTGATCGTGATACTAGACGGGCAGCAGAATTCTGGATTCGTTGAAGTTTAGCTATGTCTTTTTGGGGAATGTCAAACAGGAGAGTTGCAGTTATCCAGTAGAGAGCTAACAAATGAGTGGACTAGAATTTCTGTTGTTAGCTTGTCGAGGAGATGGCGCACTTTGCCGATTCTATAAAGTGCGAACGAGGCATTGCGACATGTTGTGTTGATATGCTGGCGTAGAGATAGATGACTGTCTAGTGTAACTCCAAGATCGCTCACTGCACCAGTACATGAGACCTGCCCCCGATTTCACAAAACTCATCGCAAGAAGCGATGCATCGTATGGTTTGCGATGCATCGCACACCTAAGACACGTCGCGGCTGCGTTGTGTTCTACATTCCGTTTCACCATACACGTCGTAAGCGCGACAAGTCGCAACTCAAAACCATTTTCACTCTTAATAAAACAACTCTTTGGACGAGGATGAACTGCTAAAGTTGTGTGGCTGTTTTGTGTTGTATACAACTTGGTCATGAAACAGTCGTGTATACATGTAGTTCATTCAAGATGGCAGAATTCGCCGCTCGCACTACTCTTTTTCGTGCTAGTTAGTGGTTGCGCTGTTTGTGTATTTTAATATCTGGGCGGCAGCTGCCCGGGCCTTGACTGAAGGCCAAGATAGCTGTGGGTTGTTTAACCATGGTTTAACTATCAGTCAACCACGTAAAAAGCGGTTACATGGGAAAGGTTAATCCACAAGCATGACAAGAGGGCGGCATTGTAGCAATAGACGTAAAATCACGATCTTTTGTCAATCAGGAAACGGTTAATTTGTTGCAACCCCCCCCCCCCACCATCGCCCAAACATTATTTTATTTAGGTCTAATAAAAATGTTACCCAATAAAAAAATAGAGGCAAGCATTGAATATTTTAAAAGCTTACCCTTGTGACACGTTCAATGTCTCCATAAACCCCCTCGATGATGTGAAAAATACCTTGTCTGGTAAATCTATACCCACGAAATATTTCATCATCAGTTAGACTGTCGAGAAGGTTAGTTCGGTTGCGAAACAGTCTCTCTACGCAACGCTCTTTCGCCTTCTCAAGCAAGCAGCATCAACGCCATTTTGCAAGCATTTGCGCGTTATCAAATGAAACATCGCTTTCTTAAGACGACCCTTTAGGTAGTCGTAACTTACGACGTGTTCTTCCTCGTAGTCAAGGAACTTGCGACGTATCCGGCGCATCGTAACTTTGATGAAATCGTTTTTATACGCATTGCAACTTAAGACGTGTAACTTCAGCGCTTTGTGAATTCGGGGCTGGGTCTCACCAACAATTACAGAAGATATTTCTTGTGCTCGCTTCTTGTGTGAAGTTACGTGTAGAATCTCCGTCTTGCTGTCATTCAGGACAAGCTGATTTGTCTTCATCCAACACCGTACATCATGCACGAAACTCCATGACCTTCAATGATTTATTTGAGAGGAGTTGTGTAGCATATGAACAGGAGCGGACCAATGACGGATCCCTGTGGAACTCCCCAGTGAATAGGGCCCGCTTCTGACATTTCACCATCCACAATCACTTGTTCCCCGTCATGCAGATAAGATGCAAACCAGTTGGCAGGAATACCCGAGACACCGAAGGTTACTTTCAGTCTATGTAGAAGCATTCCTTGGTCCAAGGTATCAAATGCAGAACTGAGGTCTAGCAGCACAAGGATTCCCTCATTTCCATCGTCAAGCGATTGGAGCAGGTCATTCTGGACCCTTGTCAATGCTGTCTCTACACTGTATGAAGGCCTGTAGACAGATTGCCTTGATGCCAAAAGAGAGTTTTCATGAATATGCTTTATAAGTTGCTGACGAAGGGAAGGTTTGAGATTGGGCGGTAATGTCCAAGACAGTCTGGGTCAAGGTTAGGCTTCTTGAGAGTCGGGACAATCAAAGCAGACTTGAAAGATGCAGGGAAAATTCCTGTTTGTAGAGACTGGTTGATGATTTCTGCTATGGCAGGGAGAAGCACGGGTAAGCATTCCTTGAACACTTGGGCAGGGATAGGATCTAAAGTACACGACTTGATATCTGTAGATTTGACAAGCTTCAGGATGTCATCTTCGCTGACAGGTTGGAAACTGCATTACATTGGCTGCTGGTATGTCGGTATTAGCGAAGGTGGATGGTGGCAAGTTCTCAAATTGAGTCCGTAGATTTGTCGAAGAACTTTAGGAAATCTTGCGCGAGCTTTGACTTTGAAGTATGAGAGGGTAGACTCTGTTCAGGCCTTTCAACCGTAAGCCTTTTCACGACTTGAAATATTCTTTTGTTGCCAGAAGTCTTTATAAGCTCCCGATGGTAGGTGCACTTTGACCTCTTCAGTAGGCGATTATTTTCAGTCACTGCTTCCTGCATTTCTGCCTTAGCTATATTTGATCTGGGATTGGACTTTCTCCACTTTCTTTCTGAACGACGAACCTTCTGCTTGGATGACCTCAGAGCGTTATACCATGGTGCGTGTGGTCATAATTGTATCTCCTTCTCACGAGCAGGGGCGTGCTCATCAAGAGTGGAAGAGAGAGAGTGGAATTTTAAAGGTCCACTTTGGCATTGACGTCAATTTCATCTAGGTTAGAAGCTCTTTCAAAAGTCGTTTCGATACTTTCCCTGAAGGATGTGTAGACAACGTCACATAGGTTACGTGTTACTTTGGTTTTCTTATCAGTGTGTGGTCTTGAGAGTGTAGCTGTAAATGTTATTGCTGCATGATCCGATGGTGCAGATGCTAGTAGTGCAACATTCCCGATATTCTCTTCATTGTCTCTGACGATAAGAAAATAAAAGTGTGGCTTGCGAACGGGTTGGCTCTTGAATCAGCTGTTTCAGCCCTGCTTAATCCAGGAGATCATGGAATGTGCACTTGTTGGGTCGTCAACATGAATGTTAAAGTCTCCACAGATGACCAAGTGCCCGGCCAATATATTGACCGATTCAAGAAGCTGTGAGAACTCATTGAAGAAGGCTGTCAAAGATGATCCCCTCTGTGAGGACGGCGGCCTGTAGATGACGACTAGCTTTAGTGTCTCTTGACTGGTTGAGCTAATAGATAGCTGTAAGCATTCGAAGGTCTGGAAGGAGTGAGGCTTGGATTTGCATGTAAACTGGTTTCGTAGTATGACACAGATTCCTCCTCCTTTTCTTCCAGTGTGGGGTACTTTTACAATTTTGAAGTCCTGTAGCATGTTCTGTATCTCCGCAATGCACGGACCATCTCTTGCATCTCCAGTCAGCCATGCCTCCGTGATTGCAAATACATCAAGTTTTTCGGAAAGAGTGATGTCAGATACTTCAGCTGGCTTGTCGAGTGCGCATTCAAAACGCCCATCCGCGTAGATGGAAGAACATTTTCAGCTGTAAATGTGGTATATAGGCATCGTGGGATATTCTTGAAGCCATCATCTGCTATAGTGATCGCGACTACTGGGATGGGGTGTTGCTTTTTACCAAACGATTTGTGGCCTCGCCGTGTGGGCCGGACTGTAGATATGCTGCAGTTTTTCAGTGTGAGATAGGTGCTAAGTTCAAGTCTCCCTTTGCCGAGCTTAGTACCATGTGTAGAGAAGAGAAGAGGAAGCTCACTGCAGTTCAAAGAAGACAGTCAAGTTAGCATGATGAATAGGATATAACTGTTCATCCTAGGATCTGGTTGCACAGTAACAAAAGACTCCTTCATCAGACTTAAGCCCTTTTCACACGAGAAAAAAAAAACCAACATTCCTTGCGACGAATTTAACGAGCGCTGAAGTCATCCCACGCCTGCCCGCTTTCGCAAGCTTTCACACGACACCAAGTAAAAATGTGACCACGTTCCATGAGACGAGAGTACAGACTTAGCTGGTTACCACTGAACTATAGAGTTTTTGTTCTTAAACAGCGCTAGTACCAGTTAAATGATGACGTATGTCGCGTTCGACAGTGTGTCGCGGTAAAAAAATAAACCATGTAAACATTCTTCAAAATGGCTGACACTCGCGAAGACGTTGGGGAGTCCATTCATAATACTATGCCCATAATATCCTCCAAAAAACGAGGAAACGATTGCCTTGATAAATATTATGAAGAAGGAAACCGCCCAATCTAAAATGGATGGTTTGACCCAAAACGGCCATGTTTGGCGGGAAATCGCGGACGAGGTGGCAAATGGTCGCAACGGTGACCAGTGCCCGGTAACGGTGTTTAAACACACAAAGGTCGGCTCCCGAAGGTTCTTCACGCATGCGTGTTAATACCGCTTTCGCGAGGATTGTCGGTCAATAAACAACGGATCGCTAGCGTAAGATTTTGTCGGAGGTCGGGACCTACTACAAAATTTCGCAAGGTTTGCGAAAATTTCGCAAGGAATGTAGGCGATGTAAAATATTACTGTCCTTTCACACGAAGCCCAATTTGTAATTTTTTACAAAAAATTGTAACATTTCGCAAAGAATGTTCGTTTTTTCCGTCGTGTGAAAAGGGCTAAAGAGGATCAGTCCATGTGTGCTGAGAGATGTAGCTAAAATGGCTGCAGGCATAAGGCTTGTATGTAATGGTGCAGTAGGCCTTTCCATAGATATAACATGGACAAGGGACCAGTAAACTGCTTGAAATTGGTCTAGCTTGATCTTGACTACAAACAAAGTCTTATGTTCAAAATAGTTTGGTGAGGTTGGTAAGACAAACTTGTCAAATTGACAGAGAAACAGGAGCAATAGTTGAGTGCAACCTTACAACGCAACCTCTATATATATAATCTTGTTGAATGTATAATGTGAAAGTAGCCTACATGGGAGGTTAAAACTTCAAGATTGTGAACTGCCTGGCACAGTCAAATGTACATAAATGAGATCAAAACTTTAAGATTGTGAAACTGCCTGGCACAGTCAAATGTACATAAATGAGATTAAAACTTTAAATCACATGTCAAGTTAGTTTGAACTATTGAAAATTACCGATGATTTAATGATGCATTTTAGTCTAAGAATTGGTCAGGTTTGAATGTTATATAAAAACTTTTCACAAATTAAAAAAAAAACCATCAGGATCCAATCTAATTAAAGGCGAGGACGCATTTCCATTTTAAGTTGGGGAGAATGTAACGAAAATAAAACTTGTTATTAATTTCCAGTAAATACATTTTATCTTAATAAAACACCTGGGTTTAGTTCATGACCTTTATTTATAACACTTTGGGAAAGATGATGAAAATTTGTATTAGAATCAACATGTATTTTAACGAAAGGAATTAATGCCAACAGTTGTTTACTCCTTAGTAGCGGCTATGTTTAAATAAATGTGAAATAAAAGTGAAAGGACTTATACAAGTTTAATTAACCTGCGCCGAAAGTTCTCTCTTAGGGACGTAATCAATTTTAGTACTTGATCCGGTAATTGTGCGCTCGTTGCAATATTATGGATAAATGTCTCACCGGGTGTCCCAACCTGTTGAAATGACCCGTGTACATAAGTGTATATGGCTCTTATGTGAACATATTTTGTTATGCAGACATTGTTATGAACTTTGTACAAATGCAAAACAATTCTTTGCAACTCTCAGTGGCTACAAAGAAATTAGACAAAAGTAGGAATATTATCATGGCTAATGTAAAAAAAAAAAAAAATGTACCCAAACAATCTTATGTTTTAGTTTGTTTTTCTGTGTGAAATTCTAGCATAAGAAATAAAATATTTGTACACTTTCCTGAATTGTCTACTTTTATATTTTCAAAAATAAATTAGAATTCAGTTTTAGGAAAGTAAATGTACATAACCCCCTAACTATTTTCATGTGCAAAAGGAAGCTTGATGAACACTTCTTGATGTGAAATCAATAAGTAGAAAACATATCAAGCTTATAACATCAAGATGATTAAAGAGTGAACATTTTGTTACAAACTAATAAAAAAACCGAGTTGAATATTTTGCTGTCTTTGCTGTTATCTTAATTGTTCCTTGCCAACTGCTTCAGGGAAGATTTTATCCATTTGTGGAGATCAGGTACACTCAGTGTAGAGAGAACAGAATATGGAAAATCTGGAAAATGAAAATGCCTCCTTCCTAGCTGAATGTCGAATATACGATCCTTATGAAGCTCTAAAGCTAATGCCACTTGGTCTTTGTTATTCTGTTTCTTGTGGGTTCCTGATGGCTTCTAGATAGTTGGCTGTTAACTCTTAACAATGTGTCAACTACCTGAGCAGAATGGCTGATCCTGTCGATGCTCTTGCTTGTGATTTTCCCCCGAAGCCCCCCACAGTTTTCCTTAAAAGCACGGTTCTGATGTTCCAGTTCTCTGTCAACCTCAATATTGTGATGAGGTTTACCTGTCCTGTTGACAAAACGATTCGACGTTAGCTCGTATGCGAGGCGAGGTGTTAGGAAACACTTAACTTGCGACAAAAGCCGAAGTACTTGGAAGCTGTACTCGGGTTTTGGGGCTGCCTTAAAATGGAGAAGAAGGAATTTAAATGTAAGGATAATTATATCTCCATCTCCCATCTTGCGAAGTAATCGGTGAAGTAATAGGCGATCATTCCCAAACTTAAAGATGTTCTGGTGTAGTTGAACATGGCATCCTTTTCTGGCCCAAGTGAAGACTTGTTTTTGGGTAGGCTGACTTGAATACCTGGATGCTTTGTCCGCATGTGATTTTTCAGCCCTTTCCTTGTGATATGTTTCTTCTGACACTGTGGACAGGACATAACAGTTGAATCATGGGATAGCTCATCTTTGCTTGGAATAATGTAGCGGTCTACAAATTCTTCCAACACACGATGAACTTATTCTCTCCTGTCATGATGTATGGCATAAATGAACTCATTTTTGGAGGGCTCATCAGACAGAGATTCCAGACCAAAAAAGGTCATTGCAGCTGCAATGACCAAGGCGGCTGTGAAATGTGTAATGAGGTCAGCAGCTGCGTTGAAGTTTTTCATTGGGTCACTTGTGCGACGTTTCAAGCTTCCAAAAAACTTTGTGCCGAGTACAGTGTACCTTATCACCACTTGAAGATGCGTCATACAGGTGAAGCCATATCACCTTCAAATAAGGGACAAAAAAGTATAGAATTTTCAATTGAGAGTGTACTGTATCAAAGTTTTAAAAAAAAATTCGAAATGGGATGATGTATCTTGGCTGTGATGTTCATTTACACACACGATTTATCATGTTTGTAAACTAACAGCAGTTTATGAAAGCCAGGATACATCGTTGACTTTGGAAAGCACAATCATGGCAGTCATCTTGTTGGGAACTTCATAAAATACACATTTTTCAGATTGAACAAAATCTTGGGCGTTTTATCAATTTCAAAATCTACATCTTCCACCGACCAAGCTTAATTTAATAAATTTCTGAAAAGCAATGCGCACAGTTCCTCAACAAAGGCAATGAATAATACCAGAATCAACATGTACCTGGTAGAAATGTCCCAACACATGGAAATCAGCAATCACAGGAACAAGGCCCTCGAGTCGTTTAGTAGATGTTGTCGAGTTACTTTGCTCTCGCTTGCAGGAACTCTCCCTTTCACATGTGAGAAGATTCCCTGTACTGATGATAGGTAACTTTATCACTTCTATGTCCCGGGACATATTTGTGTAGGTGTTGCATGATGTTGTATATGCCGTCTGTTTTGTTCTCATCCTCCATCAAAACTCCAAGATTAAAGGGGCACACCGGCTTCGTTGGGCTTTTTGGGCTACAAAATAGGCTAAAATATTACTTCAAAGGTCTTCCAGGAAAGGAGAAGAACGGTTCCTAAAAAAAACCCATCAAATTTTGCCGTTTTCGAGCATTTTTCAAAAAACGAAGGTCACGTGATTTATCCAAACCAAAAAAGTGGTTCGGATAAATCATGTGATCTTCGGAGTTAGTTTTACTTCCAGCCGTATACAAGTAAATTACTGAACCAAAATTAAATATGTTTTTTGGACAAGTATTCATGAGTATTTGACAAAAAAGACTATGTATTCAGATTATTGATACAATTTGTAAATACTGGTGAAAAATCGAACGTAAGATTCACATTCAGAGAGTCCGTGCAACCGAAGCGTGTTTTTCGGCGCACCAGCGTGGGAGCTAGCGGAACGTAAACCATGGGGCATATCCCGTACAGCCGGTGCCCGTGCCTCGTGGGGCCAGAGAGACAAACCCCGGGGCATGAACTCCCCAGCTTGCCGGTCTAGCCGTGAGCTTGTGAGCTTGTCGGAGGGGTAGGGAGCCAGACCAACAATTACAGTTTTTTTACGAGGGTTTTAGTCTGTACCCCTAGCTATTATCCCCTAACTATTGCAACGTGTTGCCTGCACTACAAACGCAGGACGACGACGGGATGTTTATCCCATACAGCTGGTCTACTTCTATGATAGCTGCACAATGTCAAAAAAAAAAAAAAAAAAAAAAAAATGCTGCTTTTGCTAGCTTTCACTTTGGATTTATCGTGTGTTTTTTAACTTTTTACTTTTCGTTGGACCACCTTCTGGGTGTTTGCTGTTTTTCCTTGCGATGTTTTTTTACCGATCCTTGGATGTCGAAGAAACGTTCTCTATTGCAAGTAAGTTCGTCCAGTTCGTCGTACACAGAATACAGGTTGGTGTGCGTTTTCGCGGTCGTAACCAATAACTGTTTCAATGGCAAGTTCAACCGAAACAGTTATTGGTTACGACCGCGATCGGACTTCGGCTAGGACTGACGTCAGTTTATGTCTGTTTTTTATTTACACGCAAATTTGTGCTTGATGGATATGAAGTCTGAATCCTCATGCCTCGCCATTGTCATAATTAATACATAAACAGAGCACCAGTCTACTTACACCATTGCACAACATTGTCACGTAAACTCGACAGTTGCAACGGCTGGAAAAGCGTATAAGCTGACCTTTGACCGCGTTTAGTTTTTTTCACATTTTTCGTATTTTTCGTGATATTTTGAAAAAAAAAAAAAACAGATTGTCTGTCATTCCACATCACTAAATTAGGTAAACAGTAAGCCGGTGTGTCCCTTTAACTTATACATGTACACACAAAATCAAATAAAATAGTTGTGCAGATCCCAACATATTTGATTTATTTTGACAATCTGCATACTTTGGGGGTCCGAATTTTATTGATATTACCAACACTGACACATTGCAACGATTATGGCTGTCTGTTCTGGTAAAATTAAAGTTTTTCCAGTTAAGTGAAACAGCGGCAATGAGCAGTTGTGGGCCAATAGAGGTTTTTTTTCCTTCTTCTTTATTACTATTATTATTATTTTATTATTGTTTTTTTTTAAAGTTGTTGTTTTGTTTTTGTTTTTTTGCTTTTTGGGGGGCGGCATTCAAGTACCCTCTCCTGACCCCTAGTCTTTCAGTGAGGTTTACTTAATACTAAAGAGTTTACATAATTTACACTTACGATTAAAGATTTCTGCTGCAGTTCTGTCATGTGTTTGTGATTAATTGGACTCGTGATATGTGCTTTAATCCAATTCAGCGCTGGAATGTTCTCGCAAATGATGTTGCCTATGTGTGTGATCCAATTTTGCTTCAATTTACCGTTGTCTGACAGTGTTGGGAGAAAATCAGAAATGTTAATGTTATCCACAGTTGTTATTGGGTGGTCATTTGGCAAGTGATGTGATGTAACTCTGTTTTGTATAGCAATCATCTGGACCATGTGATGATCTGTCCCATGCTTCTCTCTTGAGGTATAGCGGGGATGGACAACTATATCTACATTATCCTTGACAAGTTGATATCCCATGTCAGATCTGCTTTAATTTAATTCATCAACTCGTCTTTAGTGCCACTACCTTTTAGTTCTCGTTCTTGACATTCAGCCTCAGAAGTTTCCTTAGCCCACTGTTTAACTTCCTTGTCGAAATCAACTCCAAAATCTAGCTGCCGCTGCATCACTGTTTTATAACTTGTACAGATGTTTTGATTTTGAAGATGTCGAAAGGCTGACTTCTTTGCACCACTCTGTTTTACAACAAGTGATGTCAATACTTGATGTGCATTCATATTGTGTGACCTACAGTTAATGAGGATGCCTGCAGCCGTTGTCACACCTGGGGTGAGTGTTTCTTTAGTTTTCTTTACATTTCGTTGAATGTATTTTCTGCAACATCATGAAGAGTTGACGCCAGCAATGGTGCTTTCAGTTGCAGTTCAACGTCTTGTTGAGTAAAGTTGATCTGATTGAGGTCTTCAATGGTGGATTCACGGAAAAGAGAGTGGTTATCTGGATCACCACGTTATCAGTTTCTTCAACAACAGATTTTTAAAAAAATGCCTTCAATGTCATTTTTGGCTTCCTCCATAGATATAATACGCCGTATTGCTTTGTAGTGATCACCTGCACATAATGCAGCAGCAACTTGTATCCACGGGCCAGACAGCTGTCTTTTCTGTGCATGATTTTGGTACTATATTACTACCTGTAGATGATACAAAAGAAAGGAAAAAAAAACAACAGATAAGTTAATAATATAGTAGTCCCAAAGAATTGAGCTAAGATGCTTATTGAGGTTATGGTACACCCGATTGGTTCTAAATTTGGCCTGGGATTCGGATTGGAAAATCAATTATCTTTGTCACATTTAAACCAGACCCTTGTCAGACTGCAACATCGTTAAAATCAACTCCAAAAAAGTTGCCACTTTTAATTACAATGCACTTTTGGTTTTAACTGGAAGTAGAGGACACGTAATTTCATGCAAACAATTAAAATCGAAGACCTATATTACCTTTGTATAATCCCGCAAAAAGCAACCCAGGGTCTCTTATCCTCGAATTGATAGGAATTTTCAAAGATTTAAACTTTAAATGACGTAGATTTCCGAGGCGGCATCTGTTCACAGAGCGAGCAAATAATAAAATCCCAGAGCGGGATAAAAGCATGAACAGTTATTTGGTATAGCGCCATACTGCTTGTGGAATGTCTCCGTTGCGTGGGACTGTACACACAGGCTTCTTGGACTTTGAACCTTATGAGTTTCCGTTACGTGGGACTGTACACGCAGGCTTCGTGCTGTACCGAGGGCTTCGTGGACTTTGAACCTTATGACTCATGGTGCGGAACAGTCGGCTACAGCGCTTTTCTATTAACAAACATAAAATGCGCGTTAATACTAACGTTGGCTGTAACACTCATTTAGGACCAGAAGTTAAGGTTATATTGGCATTATTTCTGTGCAAAAGTTTCGGAAGGATCACAGAACTACAATCTGATGTAAAAATTGTGATGAAATGATCAGTAGTTTTTGAGATGAATTTTTAAAATATTCAACTTCCGGTTTGAACAGGAATTCAAGGTCAAATGAGGTCGCGTACAGTGTAGCGTTTTTAGAGTTATACCAGGCCTATCCGATGATGTATAGTTGTTTAGTTTTTGAGTTACGATTTTTTCAAGTATTAAACTTTGATTTAATGTAACTCAACACCAAATGACGTCATCATGACATCACTAAGGCGGTGTCTTTTACTCATACATATCTAACTATATGTGAAGTTTAAAGGTTGTGTGAGCTTAGGAAGTGCGTCTTTGTTAGCGGACAATCGCGGGGGATAAGAAGAAGAAAAAGTATTTAAAAAACTAGACATTAGGTGTTTGTGAACAAATACGAGGCTGTTCCGTGTCGTTTTGCTTTGATTAAGCCTCCAGACCTTTAAAGTGGGTCTGAGTTCGAGATAGAAGACCCTTCACCTTTGACATGCCCTTATTTTGACTTTAAATATGCCTATCAAAACCTAAACCTAATTAACGTTCAAAGTGGAAGGGTCATGTTTTTTACTTAAATGTCAAAGATGTCAAATGGTAAAAAGGTTTTGATTTAATGACATGTGATTTGGGAAATGTTTCTTTAAATATTTATTTGAACTTCCTGTTTAAAGATTATGACTTTTATGTAGCTTCGCGTTTAAACTGGAAGTACAGTTCAAAATGGGTCACATTTCATAATAAACTACACATAACAGCAAATACTAGCAAAATGAACTCATGTGAATTTCATTTTTTCCATAAAATTAAGAATTTGGTTCGAACATTTAATTTCATCCATATTCATTAAATGATAATTACAAACAGTAAAAACATTACACACAAATGTGGACTTTAAGTGATTCACTATGTGTGTAAGTTATTCCTCATAATGATTAATGGCCCTAGACTCCTTACTACATGAGTAGAATAAATCCCGAAACCGTCTTTGAAAAATACCCTTTTAAAATTGTAGGTCTCTGTGATTGTTTGTTAAAACCGTCATAAAATTACATGTCGAACGATGTCGATAAGTCACACATCGAAGTTGTTGGATAGTATCATCCCTAAATGCAACCAGTTCCCACGACATTATTATCCACGTACGAGACTTGGCTAAGGCTGAACGTGGGATATTATCTCTGAATGCAACCAGTTCTCACGAGATAATACATCCACGTCCGAGACTTGGCTGAGGCTGAATGTGGGATAATATTACCTCTGAATGCAACCAGTTCTCACGAGATAATATAATCCAGGTCCGAGACTTGGCTAAGGCTCTCTGTAGACTGCAACAATGTGGGATACTACTGATTGTGCAATAATAAAAAATGAGAGAGAAACATTTCTCGTTTGGAACCAAATTTAATGCAGGACTAAACTCATAATTTGTACATTATGTTAATTATTTGCTTGCAGAATGACATTATAATTACAACTACAACAAGCAGTGATAACACAGTAAGGGGGTTTAAAAGTGTTCAAAAATAATAATTTTTACGACAGCCCAACATTCCAAAAGAACCCACCAGGTACAAGTTAATTTGTGAATAATTAAAAATACACTCAACTGCTGGGTAAGGTTTCTACACAGCGGTGCGGGGTAAAACTGTTTGATCCAACTTTGGGGTAAGAAAATTACACAACAAAGGGGTAAAACAATGCTTGGGTAAAGCTCACACAATTTTGGTGTAAAAAGGGAACATGGTCGTTAGTTGGGTAAACTTTTACCAAATTAAATCGTGCTAAATTATAACAGGGTTGTGTTTAAAGTTACCCAAGAATGGGTAAATTTTTAACTTTCAATAATGTGCAACAATTTGACACGACGGGACGACCATGTTCCCTTTTTAATACCGAAAGGGTACAAATTTTACCCAATGTTGAGCAATTATTTCTTAAAGTGTATAAAAGGCCTGTTGTCAATAGGCTAAAGGGGAACTTCCCTCCTCCAGTCTGCCAGATGTTTTAAAAAAAAAATGTTATTTCAGTATGCCAAGATTTGCCCTAAAACGTGAATGAAAAAATCTATCAAAGATTTGCACTTAATAAAAACAAAACTCAATATAAAGCCCTCATATTATTAATCATGCTAATCGGCGTTTCAGATGATGTAGGCTACTAAGTCGATTAAATCATAGCGCTTACAATAACTACAAAACACAGATACATTAAAGTGCTTAATACAGTCGACTCCCGTTATTAGGAGCTCGCATTTTACGAGGTTCCGGTTAAAGCGAGGTTTTTTGCCGGTCCCGAACTGCCCCGTGCGTGTTTCAATGCATTTAAATATGGATACTACGAGCACGGTAGTAGCGAAAACACGGTTAGAAGGAGGTAATTTTGCCACCCAGTCACAATCAACACATTGTTTTCAACCCCTTTTTAACGAAAATACCTTAAACAGCCCGAGTATCGTTATTAACGGCTTGTAGCCAATAAATAAAGGTGCTAAAACTCCGGACAATAGGGGGATTAGGAGGCTTGCAGCAGAGCAATTTCCATACTACATGTATTAGTTAGTCAGCGTTCATCAATTCATGTAAAATCTTCAAAAAAAATACTGATCCATTGAGTTTTTGCTGGATGTGCAATTCCGGAAAAAAAAGAAGAAGGAAATCCGCTGAAAAGCTGAAATATTTGCGCGATCAATATCTAATGCAACAGCAAGATTTCCCTGGTATCCCGCGTTGGCTATGAAGAATCTAAGCAAGAGCGGCAAGAGCGGCAATCCCATACGTTTTTCCAATCATGTAAATTGTAAATTTATTTTATACATTGACTTTCAAACAAAATTAAATAAAACCAGTTTTGTTAGCATAATGTTGTGTTTGTTTGCGCGGTACATGCACACACTATGCACACAATTATATACTGTACATGTACACTGTATATGTCCACGTGTTGTCAAAATTAAATAGAGTCCTCCCCAAGAGATGTACTGACGTCACTGTCCTCAAAATCGATGTCATCTTCTACACTTACGTGCAGAAGAGCAGTAACTTTACATTTGACCTCGCTCTGCAATGTTGCATTTTGCTGTATGAAAATTACATTAGCGTGAGCTTTCACTGCAAGAAGGGTAGCTTCACCTGTTCAAAAGAGAAGTAAAAATAACCGTGCTTTCATAAGCCTTTGCAATACTCCTGTCTTTTTGAAGGAACGCATGTATATACAAGTTTTTCGTTTCAAGTTAAAAGGCGGTACAGCTTTTGTAATGACCAACACTTTTTTGATCATTTTCAATCTGACATATTACTGTTTGTAACGGTGATAGTTGTACCGACCCTTCTGTTGGACCATTCCGTCTGGAACGATTTAATTTTCAAGAAAATAGTAAGACCACAAACAACCCACAGCAGCTGATTTTGATTGCAGCAATCAAAGTCAAGCAACAATATAAAAGGGCACAAAGTAACTGATAAAATGGAAACCCTTATTCCCTGTTCTGTCAAAAACTTGAACACTGATTGTGATCGAATTTTCACAGGTTGTATTTTGAAAACTAGGTGATTTGAATGAATTAAGTTTTCTAGAAATCAATGATGCATCATACCTTTAAAGCAAAGATCTGCATCATTGTTTGAGCAAATGGTACACCATATATAAAACAAACGTGTTGAAAATGTCATGAACTTGGTGTTGTTATTGCGATGAAAAAGCAATTTAACGAAACTGACAACATTTTCTCGGGGTTGTACTTTCAGCAAGCTTTTGGATTGAAAGTTGGAAACACAATAGTTTAACTTTATCTTAGATTGTTCAACTTGCTTACTTTGACAGTGCAAATCAGGAACTGTGATTTCTGTTACATTTTAAAATTGACTTACCATTTTTAGTTCTGTCGATAATCCAGTCACCATGGTTGATGTCCTTGAAGATGTGGTCGAGCATGCCTCCTTCAGTCAGGACATCTGGCATGTCATCTGCAGCTGTCCTGGCCCCATCCTTTCTCCAAACGGCTTTGACCATGGATGACATTACTGGCATTCAAAGAGAAAGAGAACATAAGCATTTCCCAGATACATGTAACCTATATTTATTAACAGGGAACTTGTGCGGGTTTGATGGCAATTAGGAGGAGGATATTTACTGCAACAATTGAGCAATTAGAAAATATTTTGAACATACACCTAAGAGAAAATCCTTTGAAAAATGTAAATTTGGTTGCCAATACTATTTTGCTTAATCAAAATGCACTTCAAATATTGCCATTTACTCTAATAATTGAAACATGTAGTTTTGAACGTCTGGTTTCGGGTTGCATCAAACATGATTTTAGAACACATGTTTGACACATAATAGTGTTTTTTTATTTTTTTATTTTGAATGTCAATTTGGTAAGAAATGTATTTACCTTTCTTTTGCATCTGGAAATTGTAGAGTTTAGTGACTCCTTGAAACTTGTTCGTATGGAAAAAACCCCTCACGCCTGAAATTGTGTCTGAGGATGTTCTGACGAAGATGCTCCCCTCCAGCTGACCGGAATTCAAAGCCATCTTCTGGATGTCTTCTAAGTCAGCTGTGCTTTCCTAAAATGGATTAAAACACACAAAACTGTAAATCGAGTATATCACAAACTTGCAGTAGCAATTATATCCCAGCTGATATTACTGCTTCGAACTTAAAACAAAGAAGAAACTACGCAAAACACACAAAAGCAGGACTCTGAACCGTTCGACTCATGTATTCAAAAACCCACTTTAATTAAAACAAAATAACATGCGAATTGAATGTATCAAGGTGTGGCTATGATCATATACAAATATGGCAACCGCAGAGACTCTTAATCTGAGTAGGAAGAAACATTGTATAAGGCGCCTCCAGACCATTCACTACCCAAGTTGGTCTGAACATCCAAGTTGGAAAAATGCTGTCTTCGAAATATTTGCGTGATTTATTCACTATTAAAAAGAGATGACGTAGTAACTTCGAAGTGAGGGGGGGGGGTCGTGGATTTCAGTGCAGTTGTCTTATGTATGTGAATCTGTATTACAGATTACATGTTATTGTATTGAAACTTGACATGTGAATGTACTCTTAATGTCTTTGAATGACATTGACTTTATATGCGCAACTATTCTCTTCATAGGACCACAATAATGCAACATAAAGACTATTTATTAAAGGATATTTAATTTAATGGTACCTTCATGTCTGCTACAATCGCCACAATCCCTGTACATCTTGCCACATGCAGCAGAGCTTTTTCATCATATGACAGGAAGACCACCCGAGACACATCATTAGTGATGGAATGAGGAGTCTCACTGGCACTGGAAGTTGCTGGTATTTGGATGTTCTTTCTCCACTCAAGTGCATCCTTGAAGAAGGCCATAAAGGGTCTTGGGATCCCTTGTTTGAAGTTGCATCCTTGAGTCGAAAATAAATAACAATTACCGTTTATTTGAAATCTGTCTTTCAGTATGACGTATTCGATAAAATCAGACAGTCTTCCAGGTCGTACATAGAAAGTAAACTTAAAATAATATCTTATAGTAATGTAGCATACCTTAAAATCTCAAAACAATTGTGCATTTTTAAAGGTAATAGATCTGCTATAAAGGTCAAGTAAATCATAACAAAACTTAATGTGTATACTGGATCATCACAGAATTGTACTTTGGAAAAATAAAAGTAGCTAAGAAGCGATCAGTAGGTGACTCTCAGAGTTTATGACTTCTTAAAGGACTACTTTGAAATGGGTTAGTGTACCTGAAAAGGGCTGAAGGACACTCTCGTGTATGTTGAGGGTATAGCCGCTCAGCATCTTCCCACGATGACAAAGACAGTTGTTCCACCAGTTCCTTCTGCACAACACGAAGCTTCTTTATTTTCTCGGCCTCCTTCGCCATTCCCTTCAGGCATGCTGTCACTAACCACCTCTGACAACTCAAACCTAGTTGGTTCTTGTAGCCCCTGCAACTTCATAAAGGCCTGTAACAAAGTATGATAAAATAACGATATAAGACATGAAAGTATGAACATACCTATGTTGTCGTAGTTAAAACCAATGTATGTCTCTCCAGGTCAAACAATGCTATAAAATTGACCTTGACATATCAAAAATATAAATTGTAACTTGTATTCTTAACGCTTATCCAAAGATTTAAAGGAAATAAATAGATACAATTTGTTATTTTGATTGGAAAATCGTACAGTTTGCTTAAGACACTGGCCCGTCTACTCGTTGTGCTGCTTGAAGATTGTCATCAGTTTGTCATGACATCTCGTTGAATATTGCGCAAACTGGAACGTAGGTTCAAGGCTCTTCAGGTCCTGCGGATAATAAAATAAAACACAGTAAGAACAGTCTTACTATTGATAGGATAAAAAGGATAAAAAGTGTTGGTGCTGTCCCATCCAGTGACATTGTATCTGTTGACTTGTTGTAATTTGAAAAGTGTATTGTGTTAATACGATTCCAAATATAGTAACTGTGCTGTGTTATTTCCCATTTTGTTATTTTAACAGAGAAGCGTGGGGAAATAGCTTAACCGGGGGATGTGACCTTTTAAGACCATGTTGGTCTGTGGTGAACGGTTTTTCGAGATTAAGGATATTTTTGCAGATCCTTGGGTAGCAAAAACTAGTTTTCGGAAGTCATATACGCTTCCTCGTCAGTTGCATGTGGGTCGATTCAATGAATCGGGCAAATCTCTTGCTACATCTTAAAAAGATGTGTAGCAACCAATGTCGTGGGTTTTGGGACATAGCCGTGGGTATGTCTGTGTTTTGAAAGGATAACCCGGGCGTGTATCGCTTGTGGGATTGTATTTAAAGTAAGGCAATCAAATCCTCAAGTGTTTCTTGTACTTCGAAAGAATTACTTGCGGGAGAAAGATCGTTGAGGGCGCTTTCAGACTCAGTTGGGTCTGGTGGCAATTTTGCTCTGATGATCATTTCTCTTATGTTTTTGTCTTTTTTGAAAGCAATGAAAGGTGCGTTCGGAAATATTTCCGTGAGTGTGTCATCGCTCTGAATTAGAGGCCAATGTTTTGAGATTGCCCGTGATATGTCCTTGTGGAATAGTGCCGGGTTGTAGGTTGTTGTGAAGACGAGAGGGTTTTTTTCATTTTGTTGGGGTACTTCCAATGTTTTGTGAATCAAATTCGTACGTTCATGATGTGATACTTTATGTATCTGTGTGTTTATTTCATCATGAGTGTAGCCTCTTGCTGTGAGTTTGCTTTTGAAGGTCTCGACTTTTTCGAAAATCCTTTGAAAAATGTAAATTTGGTTGCCAATACTATTTTGCTTAATCAAAATGCACTTCAAATATTGCCATTTACTCTAATAATTGAAACATGTAGTTTTGAACGTCTGGTTTCGGGTTGCATCAAACATGATTTTAGAACACATGTTTGACACATAATAGTGTTTTTTTATTTTTTTATTTTGAATGTCAATTTGGTAAGAAATGTATTTACCTTTCTTTTGCATCTGGAAATTGTAGAGTTTAGTGACTCCTTGAAACTTGTTCGTATGGAAAAAAACCCTCACGCCTGAAATTGTGTCTGAGGATGTTCTGACGAAGATGCTCCCCTCCAGCTGACCGGAATTCAAAGCCATCTTCTGGATGTCTTCTAAGTCAGCTGTGCTTTCCTAAAATGGATTAAAACACACAAAACTGTAAATCGAGTATATCACAAACTTGCAGTAGCAATTATATCCCAGCTGATATTACTGCTTCGAACTTAAAACAAAGAAGAAACTACGCAAAACACACAAAAGCAGGACTCTGAACCGTTCGACTCATGTATTCAAAAACCCACTTTAATTAAAACAAAATAATATGCGAATTGAATGTATCAAGGTGTGGCTATGATCATATACAAATATGGCAACCGCAGAGACTGTTAATCTGAGTAGGAAGAAACATTGTATAAGGCGCCTCCAGACCATTCACTACCCAAGTTGGTCTGAACATCCAAGTTGGAAAAATGCTGTCTTCGAAATATTTGCGTGATTTATTCACTATTAAAAAGAGATGACGTAGTAACTTCGAAGTGAGGGGGGGGGGGGGTCGTGGATTTCAGTGCAGTTGTCTTATGTATGTGAATCTGTATTACAGATTACATGTTATTGTATTGAAACTTGACATGTGAATGTACTCTTAATGTCTTTGAATGACATTGACTTTATATGCGCAACTATTCTCTTCATAGGACCACAATAATGCAACATAAAGACTATTTATTAAAGGATATTTAATTTAATGGTACCTTCATGTCTGCTACAATCGCCACAATCCCTGTACATCTTGCCACATGCAGCAGAGCTTTGTCATCATATGACAGGAAGACCACCCGAGACACATCATTAGTGATGGAATGAGGAGTCTCACTGGCACTGGAAGTTGCTGGTATTTGGATGTTCTTTCTCCACTCAAGTGCATCCTTGACGAAGGCCATAAAGGGTCTTGGGATCCCTTGTTTGAAGTTGCATCCTTGAGTCGAAAATAAATAACAATTACCGTTTATTTGAAATCTGTCTTTCAGTATGACGTATTAGATAAAATCAGACAGTCTTCCAGATCGTACATAGAAAGTAAACTTAAAATAATATCTTATAGTAATGTAGCATACCTTAAAATCTCAAAACAATTGTGCATTTTTAAAGGTAATAGATCTGCTATAAAGGTCAAGTAAATCATTACAAAACTTAATGTGTATACTGGATCATCACAGAATTGTACTTTGGAAAAATAAAAGTAGCTAAGAAGCGATCAGTAGGTGACTCTCAGAGTTTATGACTTCTTAAAGGACTACTTTGAAATGGGTTAGTGTACCTGAAAAGGGCTGAAGGACACTCTCGTGTATGTTGAGGGTATAGCCGCTCAGCATCTTCCCACGATGACAAAGACAGTTGTTCCACCAGTTCCTTCTGCACAACACGAAGCTTCTTTATTTTCTCGGCCTCCTTCGCCATTCCCTTCAGGCATGCTGTCACTAACCACCTCTGACAACTCAAACCTAGTTGGTTCTTGTAGCCCCTGCAACTTCATAAAGGCCTGTAACAAAGTATGATAAATTAACGATATAAGACATGAAAGTATGAACATACCTATGTTGTCGTAGTTAAAACCAATGTATGTCTCTCCAGGTCAAACAATGCTATAAAATTGACCTTGACATATCAAAAATATAAATTGTAACTTGTATTCTTAACGCTTATCCAAAGATTTTAAGGAAATAAATAGATACAATTTGTTATTTTGATTGGAAAATCGTACAGTTTGCTTAAGACACTGGCCCGTCTACTCGTTGTGCTGCTTGAAGATTGTCATCAGTTTGTCATGACATCTCGTTGAATATTGCGCAAACTGGAACGTAGGTTCAAGGCTCTTCAGGTCCTGCGGATAATAAAATAAAACACAGTAAGAACAGTCTTACTATTGTGGCGGATTTCCCGCGAGTCTCATTCAAATTCGGAAGTCGGAGAGAGGTTCACCATCTGTAGCGAAAGTCTCCCAAACCCCGAATCCAAATGCTTCCTCGGACATAGGAAATACTTCGAGCAATCTCAGGCCCAGGGATGGGAGCTCGTTTGGAGGAGATTTACCGCCGATTGATAACTGGTTGTCTGGGCACTCTTGGGCAGGGCAGGATAACTCACTGGGGGAGGACACACAAATAAAATGACTCTGGCACAGTTCTGTGTCAATTCTCACTTATTGCCTCCTGGGCAATCCTGTTTATTGCCTCTGTGCAATTCTCTCTTTGTTGGCTCCGGGCAACAATCTCTTGCGGAAATTAGATGTCCTTGCTCTACCCTTAAACAAACCTTTAACAAGCCTTTAACAAACCTTGGCTTCCCGAGTGCACCCTTGCGCAAAATGATCCAGTACTACCAAGCAGTTTTAGCGACCAAACGCACGCACTAGCACGCTGATTGTTTACAGTGCCTCTATCTGAGTTTCCCTCCAGTTGGACTACTCGACTAATAATGAACAGCCACACCAAGACAATCTCTATGATCGCCACTATGCCATCCAAGTTCTCTGTGAACTCAACTATTAGCCGCCACTTCGTCACAACTATCCTACAAGGTAGCTCAAAGTAGGTCGGAGGCAGCAATGTGCGTCCGGCTGAACAGCAACGGCAAACTACACTCACCCGGTGTTCTTATTGTTCTAGCTGCTCCAACTCACGTCTGTCCTCTAAGCTTGCGAAAATCACTCTGCCAGGCCGGGCGGGCACGCCTGGACAAGCCACGCTGCAACACTCGGCCTGGACACACCCAGGCATCATCCAACCACCAATGATCGGACAACGCCTGCCTGTATCCATGCCAAGAGCACGCTCTCAGCAGCTGCTCGCGCTGGATTGGTCACCGAGACCTGCCACCTACACTGCGATCTCCTCCACCCTACTTCCTGACTACAAGTTCAAGAACCTTCAAGAAATACAGGAAGATTAGACTCGTGTCGGTCCACCCCAATCTCGTCACACTATTCAGAAGTGTTCATATAGGCAAATTACCTTGTTGATATATTATGCTGTTCTAGCTGTAAATACGATGCTCTTGTGTTAATGGAGGTTGCATTGGCTCTTGCTGAAAGAATTCTTATTTCTAGTTGACACGGTTTCGACTTATATGTTACGAAAGTAGATCAACTTATATCTACACAATGCAATCTCTTTCTGCGTGTGAGGTCCAACCTAACTAGGGCCAATGTTGTCGGACAAACCATTTTGTTGGACCTCCTGATAGAGGACACGTGTCGATCGAATGATTAAGAAGGGGGTTGTAATCCCGTTATCGGTAACATCGGTCATGGAAATAACTGAGGGATTATTTAAACGCGCCTGTGACTTATAAGGAAAATCACTTAAACTTGTCCGTACCTTTGGGCATACTGGGTATTTTTTCCCGAGTGCAATGCCACAATTCTCCCTCCACAAAACGTCAGAAGGCTGAGGGTCATCAAGTTCCTCGTCGCGGCCTTGATGCAGGTACAACAGCCTTCTACAAAGTGTGACGTTGTGGCACAGGTTACCTCCCTGCACTAGATGTGTGCCGACGTTATGCAGTGACGCAATCCGAAGCGCCTTTACATAAACCGTCCTCAGCTCGTGGTACATCTGATCATCCATCAGCTCCTTCAGTGCGGACACCAGATGGTTTCCTCCAAGATGTAAAACTGGGAGGCCGTAGGCTTGTTAGAATCAAATATGTCACCCAGCAGCAAAACCGGGAGCACGGTGTTGCACGTCCTCGTGTCCTTCAGGCCTTCTTTGATTCGCTCTTTGTGCTTCTGGTCAACAGGCCCGAGCAGGAGATACGATGGGGACTCCTTCAGGCAAGATGTTTAATGTTTAATTAGTTGCCTTTTATCCTTGAAATTTCTTTTTTATTTCGTTCAACGTATATCAAATGTATGATAATAAATTTTATACCCAACTTTGTGACATTTAAATTAAGTTTGACCGTCAATTTCGCTAAAACACGGGCTCTGCATCTTTAATTCCATCTTTAATGTCTTTTAAACGGACATGATAAAACTTTCAAGCCAAATGTAAATTTGGGGGATTATTGATGTTTGTCTTTAACGATCATTGTTTGTACAAATTGTTGTTTTTAATTTTTTTTATGAAGTCGTCTGTAATTAAAGCTTCAACAAAATTATCACTTACCAAGGCACTTGGCCCGAAGAATGTTGTCGACTGACTCGGCTGATGACTCTACAGCCTGTCGCTTTGCAGGTGGTTTAAAGGTTCTTCTCAAAAGTCGACACCTCTTCTTTGGCAAAGGAGTACTCTCTGAAATTGTCGGGTACTATTGTTTAGTAACTGATAAGCTCTTTCTCTTATTCGGCTATTTTGTAATATCTTATATTTGGTTTTAAAGACAAGTTACGTAAGTAAAAAATAATAATAATAACAATTAATATATAGCTATGACATTTCGAACTTTAAATTAGTTGTTACGGGGGCTGGCGGAGACCAAACAATTTGCTCAATGTCCTAGTTACAGATGGAAAAAGATGTGCAAGCTATCTTCTTCAGCGCATCGTTTAAGTATTTATTGACAATATGCTCAAGCTCTCCCTTGTCAGCACAAACATTACTGATTTCGTCGTAATCTAAAAAAAAAAGTTATTACTTTTTATAGTTTGAAAAAAAGACTGATGACCAATTTGCCGAGAGGTTGGGGACATTTTTCAAGATTGATGCTCCGACGTATGGAAAATTACAACGGTGTTTAAAGGTGTTTTCAATTGAAGGGGGAATAAATCGACGGCGGGCCTTGGGACTCATTGCTTGTTTAATTTTGAATAAATAGCTTTATTTTTATCACTGTGAATCTACCATCGGCGGGGTATCCCCAGCATCCTTTGTCAAAAGAAACTATGAACTTACAGTTCGTGAGGAGCCCTGTTTTTACATTCTCAAAGTTCGTGAAAAAAAGAATCGCTTCAGACATAAGAAAAAATCCAGCATAATGCTACTTTTAAACATATTCGTGTAAATGTTCTTCATACAGCCCTTAATTCACGACAACTTCTACCATCAATTACCAATTGCCCCTCAATTAGCTCATTTAAATACCGACTAAAAACATTTTTACTAAATTCCAAACATAATTGATTGATTTGCTTTTTATACTCAGTTGGCTTTGCCGTTACTTACTTACTTACTCATCTTTGTTTTCTATTTCGTATTGTTTGTTTAATTATTAGTCCCTTTGTTTACTTCGCATACATGTTCTGCTCCAGCGTTATATATACCTTGTTTAACCATGGTTAAACCTTTATGTTATGTAGTTATCTACTGTAACAGTTAGTATTTAATTATTCGTCTATTTAGTGCTGTTATCCTGTTTTGTTTTGTATTGTTGTAACGGGCACTTCCACCACAAGCCTCGGCTTTTAGGATGATGCCTGCATGTGAATGTGGAAATAAATGTTATATTGAATTGGAAAAAAAAACAAAAAAAACTAGTAAGTGGTGAAGATTACACTAACGACAAAGATCGCGCGGTGTTCAAAGTTTGAGCCCGAGCTACCCTGCGCAACTTTTTAAATCATGCAAGGAAACAAAGTTTGCGTTGTAAAAAAAGGGCAGCTTGCGTGAATTTAAAGATTGCGTCCAACATTATTTATATACTGTTTCCAAGTCTGTGCGTGTTATTATTATTATTCTTATTATGTGTTGGGTTTAAAAAAGAGTGGAAAAACTTGATCATCAGAAAAATGTTTTGTTGGTATCCATAACATTACTTTCGGAACAACTACAAAGTAATGGCACACAGAAACGTCCAGTTATAAGAATAAGTAAGACATGACTGAAATAAATTTAGTAAAAGAAACGTAAATCAATCCACATAATAATCTTGTAAACTCAATGGAGAACTTATAATTCAAACTTACCATCACTTTACTTGTTACTTGTTTCACCGTCTTTGCAGGCGCTGACTTTCAAGATACTCCCAAAAGAATGCTCACCCTTGCTTTGCGCAGGCTGGCCATTCTTGCCAAACAACTATTTTGCCCTCGTTCTCTCCAAACCACCACCTTGCCATGCTTACGAACGTTACTGCAGGAAGTTTGAAGAATATTGCTTTGGTTTGCTTCGAAGAACTTTGATACTCGTGCTCTGGGTCTGATCTGACGTGATGTTTTTGCCTGGCAATATGCGTACGTAATCTTTTTTGCATATACTTACATAGTCTAAGAGTGACGTAGGCATTGATAGCAATGGTCACTCTATGGTCTGAACCGTGGGAGATTTAGCTGGTCTTTCTTTGCTCTTTAAGTTGGCAATTCCCTTTGTTCCTCAACACACCTTCAATGTAGTCTTTTAGCGCTCATGACAAATGGGTTTATTATCAATCGGAAGACAGCATGCATCCTCACACTTGTGTGCATGCTTGGTTTCTTTGTTAAGATAAGCTTGTAATCCTGTGACTAGTAGCTAACTAGAGTATGATTCATAAATTTAAAACAAGAAAATAAAACAAAATATAGAAATATGATAAAACAAAGGAGAATCATTGTGGATCTGAGAAGTTAGAGTCTTCTGATCTTTGTGAATAGGTTTCATAAACATTTTCTAAAATAATTTCATGTTACAATAAATGAATAATATGCACATTATGTGCAGATTGTTACACTCGATAACATTCAGCTAATGGGTTATTTTTGGTTATTTTAATATTTAGTTTGACTACTCTAATACTTTATTTAGTGTCTTCGTCATCTATACAAATAAGATGCTAACTCTGAGGTCGCCTCCTGCGTTTGTGTCCCAAAAGGCTCACGGGCAGCTGATTAATCAACGTAGAAAGCGCACGCATTCCGCCAGGCAGAAAACGTGCCATTGCCACAAATTTGTACAATGGCACAGGGTCTATACCTGCTTCTCAAGAGGGACAGGGACAAAGTCTGCAAGTATCCTTTGTGTACCTCCTGAATGGTAGAGGCTTCTTATTAACCAATGGAACCAAGTTGAATGCACAACTAAAGCCAACCGTGGTGTCAGCCATCTTGAAAGCTTATCATTGATCTCTTGCCGAGAGTTTATATGGTAATGCCTAAACTCCATATCTGCGGGGGGAGGGGGAGGGGGTTATGGAGGGCTGTTGTTACATTGTGTGCTGTGCTAGTTATGTCATAGCTCCGGTTAGAGTATATTTGAGACTGGCATGATTATAAAGCTGTTGTTAGAATGCAACACTACTGATGCAACACCCTTTATAACTATAAACCAATGTTGAGAAAAGGCAAAATGAACCCTCTTAATTCTTGAAAATGCTTGGGTGCATGGGCTGAGAATTTTGGCAGCGTCCTGGAGGTGCCTCGGTTGAGGGCTTTAATTAGAAATGCTTACATTTCTCAACTTTGAGATATAAATGTCCTACTTCAAAAGAAATATTACAGATCGTGCACACTGAAAACATCACTTAGTCAATTTGTAGACAAAATTAGTCAAACGAGCAGCAAAGTTAGTTTTCCAATGTCTGACTAATTTTTCAATAGAGAAATACTCCATGGGGTAGCTGTTGACTAATTCAACAAAATGATTTACTAATTTTACGTTTCCCGAAGATTAAAACAGTTTTTGTAAATACTAATTTATCTGCAGGACTAATTATTTCAGTACTGGTTTACTAATGCAGTTTGTCTTTTCAAGTCTTTGATATAGAAATAACTAATCGGTTGAATATTTTTTTAGCAGAATACTATTGACACCATAATTTGTATTTGCAACACGGCGTGGAGGCATGATACGAGTGATATTCTGTTCGTCGGCTTATCAGGAATTCCCCCTCTGAACTTTGGACCGAGACTAAGATATATTAACACTGTATTTATGTTCTTACGCGAAAGCCGTTAGTGTCGGGTAAAAAACTTTTACGAAATTAACGGCAAGTTCCTTCATTTCCTGTTGAAAATAGGCAATGCTTTTATACACGTTTTAATACTGCTCAATGGAGTGGTGAGTGCAGTTAATGGAACAGCGTCAACTTTTGCGGTAAAGATTCACGCCTCACGGCCGTGCGCGTGCGCGCACATTTAATCAGTAAAGTTTCTTTCGTCGCCGTCGTCGTCATCTAGGGGTTGCTTGAACGACGTAAATGTTGCAAAAAGGTAAGAAATACTTGTCTTTTCTAACCTAACATTTTGAAATCATGTTGCTTGAGTATATGATGAGAAATTAGTCTAAAATCAACAAATAGCCAGACTGACTGCTGTTTACGAGAGTGAAGTGAGCCGTTGTGTGTGACTGTGAATGTGAGTACTGTCAGACTGTCTACTCTACATCAGTGTATATGTACATGACAGACCATGCACATGCATCCAACCCATACATGTATACTTGGCAGCTCAATGTTGTCAATGTATCTGGAGTAGTGTTGGTTGGCCCTATTTAAAATGCATCCGTCATTAGTTGTTGGCGGTTCCAACATGCACAAACAGCAGATCTCAATGTCGTTTATCTCGACTATAGAGTGAACTGCAATGAATAGCCTAACCCAACCGTCATCATGGTCATGACCGTGCCAACAATTCCCAATAATATTTAATGTCATTCTTTTTCGAGATAAGACCACCCTTCTCCAACAGTTAGTGTTGAGACCATCCCCATAAATATAATAATGGGGATGGTCTCAACATTCAATCAAAATCAATGACAACAGCCAAATGGTCAATTGGTCTCACACATCACAGTCGAACTCATGCAAAGTACATGTATGTTCTGTGTTCATCAGTCATGTCACATTGTCAGTAAAGTAGGCCCATCTAGTGTAAATAGGCACTCGACTACAGTGTGCGTTATTAACTCCACCCCATTCACAAACTAAATGTATACTCCTAATAGTATAATTTTTTAAAAAGAAGTAGATTAATATAATTGAAACTAATGCATGAATTTCGGACTGGTATGTTACATTAGTGTTTGCCACAGGTCGTTTTTTGTTTGTATTGCAAATGTTAGACTACCCACCAACAAAGTAAAGTATATTATTTCGTACTTACAAGTTTTGGTACCTGCCCTTGTCATGAGCTTGTGTTGTGGTTAGGATTGTTCTATTCAAATCTGTGATAGTATCAGGTCATACTTGCTGGTGTTATTTTACTACTGGTCATGGAACTGTCTTGACGTTAGTCTAGAAAAAAGCCTGGTAATTTTTCCCGACACAGTAGGTCTGGAGAGGAAATGGAATATTTAATCTCTTTTCAAACTGTATAATTGGCACAACAGTACTGCAAAAGCAAAAGTTGGGTGGTGGAACTAATTTGATAGCTTTCTGTTTTGTTCTGCCCCTTCGTGAGTGAACACATAATGAATGTTACTGCTACTGCATAGCGCACTATCGGCACCTTCAATGCAAAAATGGCACCGTGATTTAACCTCATTAGACATTACTGAATACTGAGGTGGTTTTTTTTTAATGCTATAAATTTCAGGTTATTTCAAAATTGTAATTTTTAAATTTATGTATGTTTGTGTTTTAGGTGGACACACGTGTGAAAATTCAATCGAAGCACCATGAACAACTCAAAGTAAGTCATCTTGAAGCAACCTATGTTAAGCTGTACCAATCTCAAAAAAGGAGTTTCGGTGATCATCTCAGATTTGACAAAAATAAAAAACAGATCACCACATTTTGGGGGTTAATTGAACTTACAGAAAAAGTACGCTCCCAATACCATGGTGTTTCCGAAAAAACATCAATCTAAACCTTGTTTTCACACTTCAATTTGAGTAGGTGATTAAATAGATTTTGCATCAGGGATATTGGCATGTCATCTTGTCGCGAAGCATGTTCATGGTATAGTTTTTAAGACATCTGGAACGTGGGGATCTTGGGTTGAACTCTTTTTCAATAACCTGACAATTTCGTTCACATATCATTGTGGGTAAACAAAAAACATTGTTCAGTTTAGATTGTTAAATTCTAGCATTCTCACCATCTTCTTTTTAGTGAGGAAATATTAATCTAAGTTTCATTTATTTTGAATGTTATTCTTTTTTTTATTTTGTTTACTTTTACAGGGTCATGACATGTGTTTGGCACTCTGATAAAAGCTTTTGAACCAAAATATCAAGATAAATAACTTTGAGATTGATTTTATACATGTGCATTGATACTTGCAATGAACATATTCATTCAAAAGATTTTTACACAGATTGAGGTTTACATGTAGTTTGTGCTCTGCTGAAAGAAACACCTTTTCAGCTCTTATTTAAACATATAGGCATGGACATACATGTGTACAAAAATTACAATGCAATGTTAACGGCTGTCAAAAACTGCACAAAACGGTCCGGGCTTATTTACATCACATCAAATGTAAACGTGAGGTATTCTGGGCACAACATTGTACAACGCGCAACAGAAACCAGTACATTAATGACAGAGAGAAAGACGATGATATTGGTAATGATGATGATGGTGATGATTTTCCTGGTCTTGATAACCAATAATACCAAGAGCCACTTGTAAATGAAAATCATGAGGTCAGCTCATTCCTACTTGGTTAAAGAGAAAAATTCAAAACCACAACTAATGCATGTAGCTATGTTACAAATGGAATATCTGATATCATGAAATCAGATCGAGAGGATTTAAATGAGAGTAAAGGAAGTTTTGCAGAGAGTTGGTGCTTATTTACAGGACCTTAATCAACTGGGTCTTTCCACTGAGTTAGAAGAATCAAAATATGAGAAGGCATTTAGCCATTTCTCTGCAGATAGGCAAATCAATAAATTTGCAGCAGAGCAGTTTGATTTTGTGTAGCCAGTGGAGTATATATTAGGACAGAACAACAGAGGTGAGGATGAGACAATGCAATACATCCCAGTTCTTTTAACTATCAATTCATTACTAAGAAAGGTTGATGTATTTGCAGAAGTATACAATGGCCACTTTGCAGAAGAAAACCTTGAGGACTATTGTGATGGCAGTCTCTTTGCAACCAATGAACTATTTTCTAGAAACCACTTGAATCTTCAAATACAGCTTTATTTTGATGACTTTAGCGTGGTAAATCCATTAGGAAACAAGGTAAGAAAGCTTAAATTTTGTGCTTTTTACTTTGTTCTTGGGAACATATCTCCTCAATACAAACTACAAATTAAGGTTTTAGCAGTAAGAGGGTACCTTGTTCACCAAAATATTCTTGATGGGCCATTGTCATCCCCCTGCCCAGTGACAAGTGTACAAAAGGTTTTGTGAATGCTGCATCAAAGTTCTAGTGGCATGCAAGCTTATGGTTAAATGATGAACAATCGCTAAGTATCTCATTTAGAATGGTTTGTTCCTGAAAATTCTGCTCAGATTAGTTAATGTCTTATCCACAGTGAATGTTCCCTTTATTTATGAAAGCCATAGTTTGGGTCTTGTTTGTAGACAAAATTTAGGTAGTTGTCCTCCAAAACTCTGTTCTAATTTTGAGTTAGCTAACTTGGAAGCACATTTGAATGTGCACTGACAAATCTTAAAATAGTTTACTGTTTTCTAAAAAAATACAGAACACCATTTTTAAGATAGACTTATTGAGAACTAATTGATTGGACTGAATGACCATAAATGTAAAATGAAAACAGTGCAACAAAAAATGTGCTTCACAGAACGCAGATAATAAGACTGTCTTGGATTTGAAGTCATACAATGATGCTTATTCTTATTCAAACAATTGCATGAAGGTCTTTTCAGTACTAGCTTTACTGCATTGTTTGTATTCACTCTAAGAATTGTGTTCTTTAAAATGTTGCAAGTTGTCTTCATTTATCCCAATTCAACATTAACTTAGTTGCATGCCCCCTCCAGGCTCCACTCAGTGTAAAGTTTTTTGAGAGATTGTTAGACATCATTCATATGTAAGAGGGAAACTTTATGAAGTACAAACTTCAACATATTATAAATGAAACTACAATAAACAATACAATACTATTTTTGTGTGTTTAGCTGCCTTAACGCAACGAATGTGCTTATGCTAAATGTACAATGTGCTGTACCAATAGCAACATCACTGTTGAAGGAAGTCAAATCCGTTTACACAATGAACATGGAGCTTCATAATGGTGGTCTTGTACCCCTCTTCATATTATGTTAAATGGACTAATGGTTTGACTGAAAGGACTTGGAGGTTACACTTAAAGGTAATCTACAGGATTGGTTTTAGCTCAAAAACAGTTACTGACAATGTTAGCACTTTATGTAATCCACCATATACATACAATAACAAACCTGTAGAAGCTTGAGATCAATCGGCCAACTGGTTCAGGAGAAAATAGTGAAAAACCGATCACATTTTCCCCTAAATTCGTGTGAATTTCCAGGCTCGCACATTTCCCCAGAGAGATTTTTGAATATCGCCCTCATGCGTTTGGAACCGGAAATCGACGACTATTATATGAACAAAGTATTTTCGTCGCGGAAACAGTCGTTGGTACAGTCGTTCCTAATCAGCCTTCGGAGAGTGGCCGTTTGCGGTTGATTCTTCGGAAAGGTCACCGAAGGGCCAATCTTTGATACAATAACATACAATCATAACGCGTGAAACGGCCTGTGTGTGTTTGTGAGTGTGGTGGGTTAACTGCTGGGCATGCACTGTATGCATGCAAAGGGAGCACTTTGGCAGCAGAAGAGTAATGCACGTATAAATTGTAGTCCCGGCCCTGGGGGACCCGGGACTTTGGCAGAGGTAGCCGGGACATGTACGGGGGTTTGCAAAGAACCGTGCCCCGCTAGCCGGGACAATAGCGGGGTCTTTGCCGAGGTTATACAATTTATTTCCCCGCCCTACCGGGAAAATAGCGGGGTCTTTGCCGAGGTTATAAAATTTATTTCCCCGCCCTACCGGGAAAATAGCGGGGTCTTTGCCGAGGTTATACAATTTATTTCCCCGCCCTACCGGATAATTAGCGGGGTCTTTGCCGAGGTTGTACAATTTATTTCCCCGCCCTACCGGGAAAATAGCGGGGTCTTTGGCGAGGTTATACAATTTTGTTTCCCCGCCCTACCGGGAAATTATAGCGGGGTCTTTGGCGAAGTTGTACACTTTGTTTCCCGGCCCTACCGGGAAAATAGCGGGTCTTTGTTTTAATTTTTTTGGCGAGGTTGTACAATTGTGTATCACCCACCAACGGAACTACCGGTAACTTGCTTCCAGTAACTTGCAAAAAATTAAATTTGTGCCCACCTACCTAGCCCTTGCCTCCGATCACGAAACTTATGTAAACGCTTGTTTCGGTCGCGTGGGATGAAAAGCCCTTTAATTGGTCGTTGAGATTTACAAAAGGGGTTTCTAAAATGTCAAGATCAAGTACACGTCCTTGTCCCAGAGTTTTAACTTTGTTTCAATAATACTTAACAAATTATTTGTGTATTCAATATAAAAGCTAAAATAAGTTTTATAAAAAATGTAATGAGTATTTTTATTGTTCAAATTTCTTCATAGATATAATTTAAAACAAAGATTTGATTTCATAAAAATATATTCTTCGTTTAACGTGTTTTCTCGTTCCGGTACGCGAGACTTGCGCTGTCTATTAAACTGATATTCTTCTTGCTCAAAAATATGTGTTGGGTACCAGGCAATGTGCCAACTTGACTACTGACTTGTGTGTGTGCGCACGTGTGTGTGTGATGTGTTGTGTATTTGCCATGGACTGTCAAAAAGTGCTGTTGATGATCATCTATAGTCTACGTACCGTCGTACAGCGGCGCAACGATCGAAAATTTAGAAACAGTTCATAACTTCAAGAAAATCTAAGGTATGGTCATCTTTTATTTTCTATTTTTGTTCACAGGTAAATTAATGGATTTCTTAGAACAGATTATTTATTAAATATAGCGAGTAAAATATGTGAATACTAATGTTTCAACTGTGTGAACAACTTGTCACTGGCACTGCAGCAGCGGGCAGGCCGGGGGTGACCATACGACACGTGTACAAAACGTTCTAAGGCCCGTTGATGTCACGGTCTCCCTGAACGGTCGGTGTTGTACTCAAATCACCATCAAGCGGTCGCTATGCGAGTCGTTTTATGCATTGTTATTCCAGAAAAAAATGGTTAATAATATTGATGACGTATCAATTGAGTGTTTTAGTTTACAGACTTGGCCCGCCCTAGCTAGAGTCATGAGAGTAGTACTACCGTGTTTACTATATTTTTTTACTAGTACTACTCTACACTACTCTCTACTACTAGTACTACTAGTACTAGGGACGCCAGTCAATCTCCGTTGAGTCCAACCTGGGCCCAATTTCATAGAGCTGCTAAGCACAAAAATTTGCTTAGCATGAAATTTCTTTCTTGATAAAAACAGGATAACCAACTTAATTTCCACGTGATTTTCAGAATAAGCAAACAACAGATGACTACCAGTAACAAGCAATATGCAACACATGGATATTTGGTTGGTAATCTTGTTTTTATCAAGGAAGAAATTTCATGCTAAGCAAATTTTTGTGCTTAGCAGCTCTATGAAATTGGGCCCAGGGCTAGGCGCCCACCTCAAAACAAACAAATAATTAACAATCACTTTTAATAGGTGTGTATCTGAAATATTGTTTTATGTACTGCATTGAAAATGTTATTTAATCAATGTATACTATAATTATAAAGCAAACTTTTTAAACAAATTTTGTTGTACGCCCAAATTATTATTATTTGTTTGCTTCATACTTTCCGAAGGTTAATAAATTGAACTTAGGTTATTAGGTAGTATCCTAATCCCCCGTCCATTAAAATGTGTAATTTTTTTCAACCCAACGAGGCCTCCTACTCTTGTACTACTACCTTAAATATGAACATTCACTGACAAAACTCGGTTCTGTTGAAAACAACTACTACAAATGTCTCAAAAAGTTTCATTCATGTTCACCGATGCTATAGCTGGGGAAAAATGGCAATGATTTTAATCATCCTAACTATCTGAAGACTTGCAATTATTATTAATGATGTATTTTTTAGTGATAAAATTTAACAATTTAAACGATGAAAAAACACTTGTAATTCTGTTTCTTTTGATCCATTAGAAACTGTATGATGGGTGATGCGTCAGATGTCAATAAAGGAATACCTTCAAGTTCAACACTTGAAGAACTTAATATCGATAATGGTAATTTAATTATTATGTTAAACTGTGTTCAAATGAGTGGTAATTATCCATATGACACACAGGGATCAGTTGTGGGCTTTAGGACTACACTATGTGGTGTCACTGTTTAAATAAATGACTCCCATTTGAACAGAATGACTTCAATTCAAACCAAACTTGGTCCCAATATAAACCGTTGACGGGATCAAATTAAGTATGTAGTTCAAAGGTCATCTTGCCATGGGTTTATTTCAGATCATTTTTTATAACTTAAAATTTCAAATTTGCCATTTCCACATGAATTGATGGGTAGTCACCCATGTGACCCAAGTTGAGTGATCTTAAGTGGGTCATGTGGAGTGGTAAGTGATTAGAGGTCAAAGGTCATCTTGGGGTCATTCAAGGTCAATGTTGAAAAGTTTATGCTTTAAAATGCTTCTTTTATAATTATTAAATTGAAATAAAATAAAAAATTTAAACATTGTAATTTAGACACTTTTCCCACCTACAGCACAAGCAAAAAGTAGTTCATCAGCAGTAGGCCTAAAGAGTGTACACGCAGAAGACATCCCATCTACATCACGTGGAAAAGGACATGCAGGTTAGTATTGCAGGCATAGTTTTTAACATTTGTCAAAATAATTAATTCTAACATCACTGCGCCTCTCCTGTCTCACTTGCTTCTCAAGCTGGTGGTTTAAATGTACGTAACATAACATTGCTACCAGCCAAGTATGTGACCTATGTTGATCCCATTAGACATTTCACCCCAAATGACTATACTAATGACTTAGACAGTCCTGTTCATTCCCTTGGACTAACCACTGGCATAGGGTAAACTCATGTGACCATTGGCGCCCCCCCCCCATGACTTGTAGAATGTAATTTAACTGGGATGCTTTTTGTAGTATTGTACATTTGACCCTTGGCGTCATGTTACCTACCCACATAGGTAGGTAATTTGTTAAATGCTAAAATGCAACTATCTTGTATGTGCACAAAAACATGGATCTGATTTTTTCCCCTATCTTTTATAAACTCTATATAGATCAGACTGGTAAGAGCAGGACCAGGCAACTAACCTTAACTAAGAATGGGACATTAGGACCTGAACTAGTGGTAAGTTCACAGTTTTAGTGTAAAATTGTTTTGAGTATGCTTGAAAAGTGACAAAGGTTAGGTTGCACCAAAGGTTGAGCTGTGGTTCGGAAATCATATGAGTCTCCACTGCTTTTAATATGCCACGGTTTTACACAATGCTCATTAAATCAAATTGATAACATATCTTCACATTTCACTCAATTTCAGGAAAAAATAAATGGCTGACCAGGGGGTTTGGGCCCCAAGCAAGATTTTTGTGAAATTATAAGAAAGTGGGTGATATTAGTGTTTAATATGGATTGACCAAAAAGCATACATGTAATTATGTTTTTATTTTCACAGGTAGCATCAGAGGCGAGAAAGCATGCAACTGTACATGTGGATGAGGCAAAATTAAGAGAAGCTTCAAAGCTGTACACGTTAAAAGAGAATGATCACCTCTTGAAATACCACACCGCCTGCAACAAAGCATCATACGACCTTTGCAAAGAGGACCCATCCCTCATCAACAACAAAGCCACATTAATGCGACTGGCTGCAGATAATGTGCGGTTGACGTACGACTTCAAGAAGAAAAAGTCGAGATCAGGCAACTTGCCAAGAAAAGGGAAGTTGTAACAACTAAGATGAGAGAGGAGAAGAAGGATGAACTGAAACAAGACATTGAATCATTACAATTGAAAATGAAACTTACACAACAAACTGAAAAGCACTCAAACGAGAAGTGTTTTGCACAGGCACTTGAGGGAACAGATAGATTGGGGAACTTGCGCCTAGAGTGGAGGCAGAAGAGAAGTGAGCTGCAAATACAACTGTCAAAAGAAAAAAATGCCAAGAGGGCTGCAAAACAGAGAAAGAAATTGAAGACAGGCAGCAGTAAACAAAATAGTGGTATTTCAAAACTTTGCAGTAATGATGGAAATCTATCTGAGGACTCGGAAGTCTTTGAATTAACTACCGTGCCAAAAAATGTGACAGGCAAAGCTGGTCAGCAGGGAGATCGAGGAAATGGAGTTGAGATGGATGTAATTTCTGGAAGACAGGGAGATCTGCAAGGAAATGACGTGAATGCAATGTCTGGAAGTCGGCAGGGAGATCGTGGATTTGGAAAAAAAGTAAATGTATTTTTCAGTCGGGGAGATCAAGGAAACAGAGATGATGTGGATTTTCGTTCTGAATCGGAGGAGGAACTGACTGAAAGTCTGAATGGAGACCTCCTGAACCTAACAGACATGATTAGGAATAATGAAAGCATTCCACAGGATTTTCATTAAATCCCCATGCACAGGCAACAAAATTTACCCAGTGTTTTGGGGAAATATGAACTATTTCTAAAAACAAAAAATAGTGCTCTTAATAGGAAAACTGATTATTTGGTACAGAAATGTCTCTATGTTTCAAAGGTGGAGAAATTCACATAAGAAGAAGCTTGTATTTTACAACAGGAACTGTGCCATTCCAGACATGCATCTACATGCACTGATTGTACATGTTTGACCAATATCTGTTAAGCTGTTATAAAAGAAGAATTGACACCTCTTGCTGACATCTACAAACAGTATTGCCCTGGCAAAGTGTATGTATCTACTAAAGCAGTCCGATTTCTCATGAGTATGCCTGTTGTCATAATGGTGATTGGCAAACCAGGAAGATGTCAGCTGTATGTTATGCCAAAAGTGGACACCATCAACTATGTACAGATGCACAAACATATGCAACATTTGTGCACCAAAGAAGGAAGCTCCGGTAATGCAAATGGACTGTCGAAAGACCTATTGAGATCTATATGCAGCCTGGCTTCAACTCAGAAGGACAGCATGTTGAGAAAATATGTTGCTTGTGCGGCTTCTGGAAAAGGGTCCAAGAAGGGAAAGAAAGATTATGGTTTTGAAGATTTTAATAAAAAGCATAACCTCATAGAGGACTCACTGAAACAAGCCAACGAATTGAGGGAGGCTATTGATCACCTGGCCACAACAGAAGACGTAGCTGTGTTGAGCACATTCGGTGTACAAAATATATGTGAAGACAGTGATGAGGATGAAAAGGTGGAGGTGAATGTGGAGGTGAATATGGAGGCAACTGTCTGGGATTCCGATTCTGATGATAGTTTAGATTCAGAGGTGTGTTTGCCAGAAATAGAATCCGAAGATGAAGACGACAGGTGTAAAGAATTGATCAGAAAGAAGAGGGCTTACATCAGAAGAAAGGCTCATCGAAAATTCCTTAAAGAGTGTGCCAATCACTGCCTCCTGAAAAGGAAAGTTCCCAACAGGGTCTCCAAAATAATAAAGGCCCATCCAAACATCGGAAAAGATATTGAAGAATTTGTTACCAACAGGCAAATGGGCGCCGATGCTTGGAGAAGAACAGGAGTGACAACATTTGATGGGAACAGTAAAGTGCGAGGACCAAAAGTAACTTTCAAGAAAATATAACACCACCTTGAACAAAAATATGGTACAAGCATTTCATATGGCTCTGTTGTCCAGCTTTGTGTCGTTAAACATAAGAGGCGACTGTCAACAAAACGCTACAAAGGAGAAGCAAGAATCATCTGCAAGAGAGCCAGAAAGGGATTTAACCTGAAATATAACCCTGATGCTCATTGGAGTAATGCTTTCTACAAAAACCTTGATGCCCTACAGCTGAAAGATGGGAGAAACCATACAGTAATAAACAGAGATGACCAAGCTGGCTTTAGACTAGGAAGTGTGTTGTCATGCAGAATCAGCCAACTTTGACAACAAGGACTGATTTTGTTAATAGGTATCCGTCCATCATACAAACCACATCTTACCTGTTTATGGCTACTAAAACTACAAAACCAAAATGTGTTGCTGTGGTGAAGCCACATTTTGTGTTTAAGAAAAATCCACCTCAGCATGCTGCGGATCTGCAAATGGTCAGCAATCTATTGGATATTAACAAATCAGTGGAATGCATCCGTGTTGATGGGGCTACAGATGAGGGGCCCTCTCATACCGAGGTACAGTTTCACTGGACAGAGCGCCATATCCAGCAGGGTCATGCATTCACAATCATCAGCACAAGATACAGCGGCGGCAGTTACCTCAACAAAGTAGAGTTAATGAATGGCTGCATTGCTCAAGCACATGCTAATTCATTCATCCCATCCACGCTGACAGGCAACAGTTTTAACGATGATGGTCTTGATACAGAAAGGCTTGTAAGTAATTTAAATGCTGCTTGCGATGTATACATTGACCGGATTCAAGGAGCACCATGCATGGAAACAAAGTTACAGGCCATCAAAGGCTGTCAAGACCAACATGCGGAGGACATACAAGCCAGAAGGGTAGATTTATTAACATTCCTCAAGGGATCCAAAATGGCAAAGCAGAAACTCCAGCAAGAAAAACCTGAACTGTACAGTAACTTTCAGCTTGTTTGGGCAGTTCGTGACCGGCACATGCTGAAGAACCTCCCCGACCAATATGTATTTGCCCTTCAGGCTTGCCACCAACCTGGGTGCCCTCATAAGCTGTGCCAGGAAAACACAAATACTCCACAGAATCTGCAGTGGTTCAAGGATGGTCCACTAATCTCCTATATACCGTTGCCTGTTCCAGACGTATCCACTTGGGGTAATGACTGTGACAAGTGTAGTCAACATGGAATTAGAAAATGTAGTGGTCACTTCAAGAACCCAGATGAAAGTTTCCAGCATAGGAAAGATGGAGGAAGCCCAATGTCAATTCCCCCATCACAGGTCATCAAAAATTTTGTCATAAGTTGTAAGAACAAAACCATCACAGAAGGGGACATAGAGGAGCTTGCCAAGAAAGTGTTACTGCCAACAAATGAAGTCCACATCTACTTAGATCATCTTAAACACGTACAAAGACGAAGGCAGGCGGGAGCGAGGAAAGCTGCTGAAACAAGAAGACGGCAACGTGAGTATCGCAATTAACAATTAATAATTACCATGATGCAATCATGCAAAATGAGACTACTTTTTCCTGATGGTACCAATTATCAATGTTCGTTCCCCTTCTCAAAAGTGCATCTTTCCTCACAGATCACATTAATTTCTCCAATCTTCATGATCATTGAAGTGGTTTGAATTGTTGTGTACTTTGACGTCACAGGGAAAAGGTCTATAATATCAAGCAGAATATAAATTATGCACAATTGTGAAATAGTATATATTGGGCAAAGATTGTGTTGTTATTTATTGGCTATTCAATATCTCAAAACTAATTATCTGCGTGATTGCATCACCATGTTCAAGTTTAACAATAATATGGACAGTTTTGTCTCATCTGGAACATCAAATTTGCAATTTAGTTAAGAAATTTAAGTCATCACAATTTAATTACAGAGGCAGGAAACCATCCAAATGATGTAGTACCTGTACCCAACTTAAATGACAAACCTAACAGTGAGGATGATCAAGAACGTCAACAAGAAGAGGACCTGGCCCAAAATGCTGAGAGTCAGGAAGAGAACATCTGCTGGTGTAAAAACCCATCATCACAAGACGGGAAAGAAATCAAGTGCTCAAACGATGACTGCCCAACAGGAATCTTTCACTATTCATGCCTGGGTCTGTTACATGCACCCCCAGATCTGGTCTGGCTTTGTCCTGATTGCCAAGGTAAATATAGGTTCAAATAAAGGTGTACGTAATCCTTAAATTTATCTTATATAATTTGGTCAAACAACAGATTTTTCTGAAATTTGTATGAATGAACTGTTTGAGTCTGTCCAAAATCATTGATGACAATTGGTGTTGAAGAAAGGTTTTGATATAGGACAAAATGGGCAAGAAACATTTTTTTTTATCATTTTGGGGGATCACTGACAATAATTCAAAAGTTGCCATTGTAAGAAAACAAATCTACTTCACTGTTTAATTGTACGGTACTCATTACTTTTAAAAGCAAGCTAGACATTTTATACAACTTTGACAATTTTGGGTGCTTAATTTGTTTGTTTTTTGAGATCGTATAATATGAGTAATAGCTGGTTGAATTTGTCAACAACAACAAATATTCTAGTGATTGAAACACACCAAATGTGTACTGTAACATTGCATAGAGATCAACAAGAATCTTTCTTGTGAATTATGAGTTTGACACACTGGGTAATTATGACTAATCTAACAAGTTTACCATACTGAACTAGAAACTGCAAATGAAGATTGTGAGGTGCTTATTCCAAGTTAGCAGTTTTTCTTGCCCTGACATCTCTTCCCCTGACATTTTACCATTTTAATCCTAATTTAAATTTATTTCAAATCGCAGGTGAATCTACAGTGTACTGCCTTTGCCAACAAGGAGAGTATGGGCGGATGGTTCAGTGTGATAATCCAGAATGCCGAGATGTTTGGTTTCATTACCAATGTGTAGGGATTCGCAGAAAGCCCCAGGGGGAATGGAAGTGCCCGAATTGCAAAGTTGAATAGTGTTACATGTATTACCCATTAAGTCTTAACCATGCAAGGAGGCCGGAACTGACATTGAACCACTATGTTGAAACAAAGTGTATTGCAGTTTTCTTGTGGGATTAAAGGGACTGTTTCATCATGATCAAAGTAGGTAGGCTTGTGGCTGTACATGGAATGATGATCTCTCACCTAGTTACAGCAAGTGCATGTGCACTCTCCATAGATACGATGTGGAGGGAGCTCGGAGGGTGCACATGTGCAAAACTAGGTGAGAGTTCATAATTCCATGTACAACCACAGGCCTACTTTGATCATGACGACACAGCCCCTTTAAGCTTGACGTCACTCCATTTTTAAGCCTTACAAACAGTCACCAGTTGATACTAAGTAGTGATACCAAAGTTTCTCCTTACAGATTTCCGATCAGTCCTACTATGTAGACAATTCAACATCTGCACTATGCAGCTAACCATCCAATCTTTGCCATTCAGTTATTATACACAATAGGCATAAACTTACAGTAATTAAATCGTAATAGTACTGTAATAATAAATCACATGTTTGCAACATACTCAGGTTTTTTTAAGCAATTTACTTTCAACATACTCAGGTTTTTTTTAAAGCAATTAATTTTATTGACTAAATATTATGTTATGGTGCTTTCCAGAAGTTGATTTAAGTTGTGTTTTTAACGAACCTTTGGTTAAAAAGGTCATGGCCAGCTTGTAAAAGTGTGCTTTCCATTCCAAACTTAGTGTTAATACCAAAGGTTTATTACATTTGATCATGTAAATATTTTTTGAAATATTCTAGTTCAAATTGTAAACTTCCTTAATTACTGGATCTTACTGTACTCAGATTTTTTAAAGCAGTTACCTTCATTGACTGTAAATATTATGGTATGGTGCTTTCAAGAATTTGATAATTCAGGTGTTTTTTAAACCCAAATTGGTTAAAAAGCTCACGGTTAGCTTGTAAAAGTGTGCTTTCCATTCCAAACTTCCTGTTAATACAAACAGTTTATTACAATTGAACATGTAATAATTGTTTAAAATATTCTAGTTCAAATTTGAAACCCCACTTATTAAGGGATCTTACCATTATCACTCATGAGTGATATATCTCAATTTTATTCCAAGTTGTTTTGATAAAATCTTCTCTGACAGCTGTTTACCTTTCTTATAAAAGGATTTATGCATTTCAAAATATTTACTACTGTATACTATAGTTAAAAGTTGCAGACCATGTCGAAAAGAGTAGGGGATCATCCCACGGTTATGTTACATACTGGTACACCCTACTCTAGATCCCAGAGTAAGGACCCCGTTGTCAAAAAACAAAATCAAACAACACATCTTCGATATCATGTTTGTGTACTCAACACATTTCTTGCAAAAAAAATTAACAAACTATGTTTGTTTATATTTGATATTCCCAATACATTAATAAAAAAAACTAAGATCTCTAAGGAAATATTGTTGTCATGTACAGGCTTTTTTGTTCTTGAACTCTATTTGAAGCTTGACTGACTTGGGCTTAACCTGGGAACTGAAATATAAACAAAAGATGCATGTATGCGTCAATGAAAACTGATTATGAAGTTGAGCTGTTCTCATTACACATTGAAGACGTTTTAAATGTTCAGTCCTGATCACTACGACCTCATCAAGCACAACAGCCATCGCGAGTGAAAATTTTAGCGAGGGGCCTACAGTACATGTACGGCTTCCTTGTGTTAAAAACAACTGCTCAACTTTATAACCATGTTTACTATGCAAATGACGTTCATTGACCCCTTGTACGACGCGAAGCGCACCTATACACGCATCTTAACCCGTCTGCCACTTTGGGAGTCAAAATGTAGACCTCACAATGAATGTCAGCCTCGCTACCATGGGCAGCGCGCCCTATCGATACCTCTCGTCACGAACTAACGACCGAGCAAGGCATTCTGGGAAAGAAAGAAAAAAAACCGGCACGGTGAGATCATACACAACTGGAAACGAGGTTGACAAGGTATTGACTCTAAAAACGGTGAAATGATTGTCGCGCATTTCGCAGCTGTGCGTTCCGATCCGCGTCAGTCTGCATCTGGTGGATCCGCAAGCATTGGTTGTGTGAAGGCTTTGAATATAAATGCCTGGGCTGGGATCGTGCGAGACAAAATGCCCCGTATGTCGGGGCCGGGATAGTGCAAGGTTTGTAACAAATGCCCCGCATGTCGGGGCCGGGATCGTGCGGTGGTTGTTATAAATGCCCCGCATGTCGGGGTCGGGATCGTGTGGGGGTTGTTATAAATGCCCTGCATGCCTGGGCCGGGATCGTGCGGGGGATGTTATAAATGCCCCGCATGCCTGGGCCGGGATCGTGCGGGGTTTGTTAATTAATGCACCACATGCCGGGGCCAGGGTATAGCCGGGGATGTACAAAAAACAAGTGTCCCGCCCGGCCGGGCAGTAGCGGGGCATGGCAGGGACTATCACGCTGTGCCATTTTTACATTCCCGGCCAAGTCCCCGCTAGTCCCGGGTCCCCCAGGGCCGGGACTACAATTGATATGTGCATAACAGGGAAATTCTAACCATGGAGGCAGTCAGTGCAAAGCTAGCTAGGGGTCCGAAAAGTGCTTCTTTCATTTGCTGCGTATGCATGACCGTCGTGGTTATGCATAACTAATGAGCTCGGAGGACACGTTTTCAAAAATTCATTTCGGGAAAATTAAACACTTTAACCAAAAAAAAAAAAACATCACATAACGGAGCAATAATGTGTCATTGTACCTACAAAAATGATGGCATAATTTGTTGTGTTCAAAATTAAGAAATATGAGCCCAAAAACATTAGCCTCTGTGTGCAGAAACAACGGTCTCCGGAAGTCTATTTTTTAATAGTTAACGAAATTGTGCCGAATAATTTTCCTTACTGAGTGTTAGATTTACTCTTCATGTAGTCTTTTGCTATATTCGTTTTTTTCTAAAGAAACTCGAAACAGTCAAGTTCACTTAGAGAATCCGTCTCCGTCAGCGTAACCCGTTCAGAATCGAAATGTCCGGCACGACTCGCTTGCAAAATGAGAGCCCGAATTAGATTGGTCAGACTGTGCATCAAACTAACTGCACTATCTTGCCAATATAACCAATCAGCTGCTGCGTAAGAAAACGCTAGGCAAGTTGATTGTGTGCGGCTCCCTACTTACTACGTAAATATGAAAGCTGTGTTTGGTAAACATTGAGGTACCCGACTATTTAGCGACTCGCGGTTTCGTTGTGAAAAGAAAAACTTGTACTCCAGTCAGCTACTGGGGAAACCAATTTATGTTTACGTTTGGTCTCACCATGGTCTCGCAAACTTTTCACTTTGCCTCCCGAGCGTTTGGCTTTTCAAATGTATGTTTTGTGCATTCGTCATGTAGACCTAAGGCTTGCTAAACCCATTAAAATAAACCAACACATAACCATTTTTAAGCATTAATCAGATGCTAAAACAAATCTCCATGGTTTATACTCTTAATACTACTCATGCTAGTCTTAGTCTTAACTTAGTCTTATTTCAGATGCACTATTTTCTTGTAAGGCATCACCGTCATGAGCCCAGTCCCACATATGTATTTATTTAATTATTTATTTGCACCTCTTGTAAGGGGTCAGTAGTCAATTTAATAATTATTAACCACCAAAATAAAAACACTGTCACATTTTTTCCTGTTTTATGGAAACATTTATTTGTTTTCAGTTTCTTCTTTCAGCTGCATGAATGTCTCACACGCACAGTTACCAACATTTTCATGTACACACAAATATAAAATATATAAAACATAAAAATAAAAATGTATAAATCACACACAAGTATTGAGGAAGTACAATTAAAAGTAATTGTAGGGACACCCAGGTAATTAGGAGACCTGTTAATTACCAAAGTTGAAATACTTTCTACTTGATACTTATTTTCGTGCTTATCTTTGTAGTATCACAACCCATTTGTAATACAACTTTTGGCACACTTTGGCATGTTTAGTATTGTATAAAATCAGGTAAATATTAATAATGAAAACCCTGTAAAGCAATGAACGTTGCTTTTTACCTTCAAGGTATTATACAGAATTGGTAAGGATACAAACATGTTGCTTTATTAATATTGCTTTGTTTCAGTTTTGACAATGAAATTCATACTAGAGACATTTTTTCCCCGGTGAAATAGTTCCCTCTGAAATTAAGTCATGTTTGAGAAAACTGTATCTGAAAACCTGAAGAAAAAAGGAAAAAAAAAAACATTAGCTGATCCCACCACATTCACTACTACTATTTTGTCAGCTCTACCAATCCTGTATAATACCTTCAACACAAAAATCAGACACCTAAGTCCATGTACCTTGCTACAATACAAATAATAAATAACCTTAAGGGTCACAGATTGGTTTTTGTCTGTGTAACAGCCAAACAAAATTAACAAAAATGTCACCATATGTTCACATGAACGAAGAATTCATCAGTGTTGCAGTCGAGACCCAAGAGTCCAAAACCGAGACCGAGACCAAGACCGAGACCTGAAGGTCCGAGACCGAGACCTAGACCATGGAAGACCGAGACCGAGACCCTAATGAATAAATGCCTTAATAAAAGAGTCGAGCAAAGTTGTTAACTGTATGCACAATTTCTCATGAAAACAAGTTAACTACATTTGAAAAGAATTGTAAAATTCAGCTACAAAAAACAAGAGATTGTATTCCTGACTCTTCATCATATAAAAAAGAAAAGTGCTTAAATAAAAGCACTTTCATTTTGTTTACCAGGCCTAGACATCAACCATGTGAGCTTCTAAGATTTTTGCTTTTTTTTAGTTTACAAATCTGTATGAAAGACCTACCCAGCACAAATTGGGGAAACAATTGCAGTCTGTAATTTCTTCGATGGGTAGTTTGTATATTTCATTGAAAGGGATGATACAATATTAATACATATATCCCAAAACCAAAATAAAAACACTTTGACCAAACCATTGGTCAGGTGAAACAAACATGATAAATGCCGGTTGACAAATGTACATCTTAAAAGAAAAAAATTGTATTTATTTGTGGCACATTTTATAGAAAATTCTCCCTGCATTTTAAAAACATGAGCATTTCCAACATTTCCGCTAACAGTCTAGCCCGATGGGGTTGCATGATAATGTCACCCCTGCTGAAGACTCTCCATAGCTTTTTGTTTTTGTTTTAGAGGTACATTCTTCAGTATACATTTTGAAACTGTTTGAAACTGTCATTTGTGCCAATACCCTTATATGAATTGAACGCCCTCCAACAGCACATCAAAGACATAAAAGACAAGGAAATTTAATCGACTGTTGCCCAACTCTACAGTCGGTAACCAATCACTCTATGGCCCTACATTTAAAGGAAACATTTTCCTATTTAGCAAGAAATATGTCGCTCCTGGCTGGGTTATAACATCAGGAAGAAACCAGTCACTGTTTAAGTTCCTCGGCAAGTACCTCATGATGGAATCACCCAATACTTTAACTTGAAAAAATGGTAGGTCATCAAGAGTGCTAGGCCTGAAATTGAAGGGAAATGGAAACAATAAGATAATCTTTTCATTTTATTAAATCTTTGTTCTAACCCAGCCCCATCAGATATTAGAAAAAAGATTAAAACAATTTTTTTCCCGACCAAACTTACCATGATTCAATTTTCTATAAACAAATTTACAAAACAAAATAAGCATGACTAGGGCCCAATTTCATAGCTCTGCTTACCGCAGAATTCTGTGCTTGCGATCACCATTCTCCGCTTACTGTGCAAGCGCCGAATTTCTGCGCTAGCTGTGTAAGCGAAGAATGCCTAGTATTTTAGTAACATGGAGTACACACGCGCACAAGCAAAAATTCACTGCTAACCCGTGAAACATAAGCGCTGATTCTTTTCTCACGTTACGGTAAGCAGAGCCATGAAATTGGGCCAAGACAACGAGCCAAATTATAATAAAATTAAAGTAAACTACTGTCTGATCTGATAAAGCTGAATGCTGAAATTGACTTGCATTTTTTACGCATCAATTTCAATAAAAAAGAAATCAAAAAAGGCTAAATCAGATTGGAGTACCTCGAGGTGCATTTAATTACAGAGCTTCATGCATTACTGACATGACTGAAACCTTCCTCCATGATTTCTTTCAGTAAACACCTTGACAGTAGTAGTATGTATCCCTACCCTAGTGTAGTACTGTCAGTGACTGTAGTAGTACTAGTACTCGTAGTAGTACTGTACTGTAGTAAAACACTAGACAGTACAGTACAGTACAGTACAGACAAGACCAACAAGCCATGTGTCTGGCCGGATATTGTCAGTGTTTGGTCTTACGAAAAATTGAAATGAACACGAAATTTTTTAACACAAAACATTACCGCTAATGACAAAATTTGGATACTCACTTTTCATGCTTGACCAGTAGCATTGTAACAAACTCCGTATTTGACATGCGGAGTTCCATTGCTTTGGTTCTCCACCGCTGCATCAACGAAATTGGTAGTTTCATACTACCAGACCACTCTCTCAACAACTTCTGGCGAACCCGAAACTGTAGGCTTGAACTTTTTTTGAAGCATTGTGCGAACTTATTTTTGCACTTTTGGAAACCTTCTTGTTTGCAGTCTAAGTTATTGTGCTCCATATTGTGATACTAATAATTATCTCTGGTCCTTGCTCTATGTAATAACTAGCACTAGCAGAGGACTTTGACAAATACATTGCAGAAAGTATTGAGTGCCGAAAAGTCGTCAATCAACACACAAGCACCTCGGGATTGACGCGCGCTCTGTACGTATGCGGCGGGGGAAGTCCCCGCCATCGAGCCATTTGCGAATGATTTGTTCTCGCCAACTGAGAATTCAATGCCTCTGTTGCAGTCGTGTGAGGGCAGCATTAAACGAATTAAAAAACAAAAACAAAACGTTTTATCGCGCGTGATAAAAAGCAATTGTTTTACTAACTTCTCGAAAATTAAAGCATTTCAAGGAAAAATATTTTAAGAGAAGTTTTCTACCATGACCATCTTTATACCATGTAAGTTAGGTGTAAAACTGTGAGGTTTTATTTTATTTTGTTTACCAATCCTGTAGATTACATTTAATGAAAATTGTGTTTTTATGTCAAGGGAATGTATAATGTTGAAATAAATGTCCAATTGATTGCATAAAAAAACATTTTCACATGAAGTAGTGCAAACTAATGGGGTTTAGGAAGACAAATGGATAAGAAGGAAATATTTCTTTACATAATATGTTCTGTGTTGATACTGAAGTTTCAGCAATGCTCATGCTTTTTAAAAGGAGGTTATAATAAATAAGAGACGCATCCATTTTCCCAAACCAACTTAATGGCACACAAGCTTACCATATAGCCAAATGCTGTACTAAATGAGCAAACTAATTTATAATAAGCTTTACTTGTCAGACTTGTTATCACGCTATCATGGCTGTGTTGGTTAAAACTTCATGGATCCGTTGAAAATGTTTATATTTGAGTTGTATTCATTGCTGCTGTACAACCAGTACAACTTGATGTAACTATTATTATGGTGGACATTGACAATAAATTTACAGTGACTAATTCAGAAGTGTGTAGAAGACTGATTATTGGTAGTCTGACTGATTATAAGACTAATTAATGTTGTTGCAGACTAATTGATTTTGTTGTATGACTAATTTAATATTTTTGTATCACTAATTAAAATGTGCACATTACCAATCTCAAGGAAAACTAGTAAAACTAAACCATTTTGAAAGACTAACTAATATTAGTCATTACTGAATTGACTAATCTTTTGATGTGTGACCAATTCAAAATTAGTAAAATTAAACCATGTAAATGACCAATTATTTTTAGTAAATTGACTAAGTGATGTTTTCAGTGCATATAAAAATATTCAGTTTTTGTTTACTACTATGATTTAATGATATTTTATTTTATCAACCTGATTTGTGGTTCAAAAGTAAGTTTTTGTTCCAATATAAATCTTCAACTTCCAGTTTGAACCAAAACTTGGGCCAAACGAGGTCATACTTTGTAGTATAAGGTAAGTCATAAGGGCCCTTTGTAATGATGTGTAGTTAAATAAAATACATTATGGGGTTCAGGATTTATGGTTATTTCAAATATTGAATTTGATCATCCGGTTTGAACCGGAAGTCAAGATCAAATTGGGTCGCATTCTGTGTTTTTTTTAAAAGTTGATAAATACTTTCCCAATGATGTAAAGATTGTAAAAAAAAAAAAAAAAAATTTAAACATTAATTTAACTTCCAGTTTGAACCGGAAGTCAGGGTTAAATGAGGTCACACTATGTATCGTTTGTTAAGTCTTAGGAACGCTTTTTGATGACGTATACTTGATGAGAATACAATGAGTGGTTGAGGAGTTATGATTTTTTTAAATATTATTTTCATCTTCCAGTTTGAACCGGAAGTCAAAGTCAAATGGCATAACATTCTGTGAATCGTTTCTTTACTTGTTACACACCTTCCCAATGATGCATAGATTATAAAAATCCAATGTGTGGTTCAGAAGTAATGATATTTTGAAATATTAAATTTTAACTTCCGGTTTGAACCGGAAGTTAAGGTCAAGCTGGTCACATTTTGTGTAGTGCGTGTTTAATTTATCAGGGCCTTTCAAACGACGTAGTTATTGTAACTATCCAATGTGTGGTTAAGGAGTTATGAATTTTTCAAATATTACATTATCATTAATTAGGTGTGCAATATACAATGAAATAGCGAGCGACGCTACATGTATTCGCTCATGTAGATGTAAAATATTCAATACAGAACGTGTAGTTCATGTCAACTAAAACTACACGTGGATTGTACACGTGCTTGGGTGTGTACAGTGTCGGCGTATGTTTGTGTTGGCCTACACTATCGTGCGTTGTCATACAATGAAAGTCAACAGACACGTGCGCATAGACGCCCGGTTTTGACCAGATGCAAACATTAAAGTGCTATAATCTCTGTGCAAAAGTTTCGGAAGAATAACTCATCTATTACCTGATGCAAAATTAATGTTCAAATATTACGCAGTTTCTGAGATATGAATTTTTCCAACTTTCAACTTCCGGTAAAACTTTGCATGGCTGCCTGCCTATTTTTGTTTCAGTCGTTTCAGCACTTTTTAATCTACGAATATCTATTTTTGTGTTGCTCATCCGTGGTTTTTTTCCACATTATATTGACTGTGGATCATTTACTTGAACTGTATACCGGACTTTGTTGTCGTTATTTCGCTCTGGAGTGAGTATTTTATCGTTTTTATATCAGCCCATTTTTACATAGTGCTATGTCACGAATCAAGCATGGCTGCGGCACACAACCCGGACATGTTACGCACTACAACACTTTTGTTAATGTCATGGTTCTTCTTGCTGTCATTGAGAATTACATGTGGAGATCTGATTTGTGTTTGCATTCATGTCCTTTGGAATTACTCAAAGTTACCGCACTGAGGAATGTTAATTATGACAATCGTCGACTTCCCAGTACAGCTGGAGTAAATGGTCTAAGCATGGATATGTTCATATGTATGTTCTTGGCCCAGATCCTCTAATTGATGTAACTATCTTTAATGACGTATTGAAGAACCCGGGTCCCAGATCATCACCTCCACGCCATGTAAGGTCTTCAAGTTGTGACAGAAGTGAACTTGACATTACTATAGAAGCAAAGACTCAGTGTACATCCTTCTCCCAGAAAATAAGTTACACTCGTCATGAGCTACTTGCTTTGAACGTTCAAAAATACACTCTTTCAAAAAGGGTATATCATCATCTCAAATTATTACATATTTTAAAACGACAACGTGGAAAGAGAGGTGGAAAACAACAATCTAAACGTTGCCAACCTAGTTCGCCTATGCAAATACTACCGGTTGTTGGTGTTTTCCCTCGTCAATCAACAACTCAGAATCTTGATCGAGTTACTACGCGTGTTAATGTAAAATGCCTGTCTTCACATTGCATACGCCAGTGTTTGAATTTCGCGCTGTGGAATGCCCAATCAATGGATGGAAAAATCAACGCAATATGTTCATCAATAATCTCTAACCACACATGTATTCTTGATCTGTGAGTCATGGATAACTGATAAAAATGGATCTTTCGTCAATGCAAACTTCTCATCTTCAATCTCGGGCTTTGCTTCTCATCATGTGCCACGATGTAAGCGGAGAGGGGAGGTCTTGCCATTTTAATAAGATCTAATCTAAAGGTGGTGAAGAACACGTGGGACTCTTTCAAATCAATGGAAATAATGGATTACAACATTCACAGTGGTAGTGATCTGATGCATGTCATTTTGGTTTACAGGCCACCCTATTCAAGTACTCACAAAGTAACAGTCAAAACCTTCTTGAATGAGTTTGGAATTCTTATGGAGCGTGCGTTAACATCACCGGGTCATCTAGTTGTATTAGGAGATCTAAACGTGCATGTTGATGATCCACATTGTGCCGATGGTAAACAGTTCATTGACTTATTTACTTCTTTTGGATTGGTGCAGCATATTGTTGGGCCGACCCATGTTAAGGGTCACACTCTTGACGTGGTTTTAACCCGTGTTGCTGAGCCTTGGCTGAGTAACTTTGTAATTGATTCATAACATAACATAACATAACATAACATAACAATTAAAATTTATAAGGCGCTATTCCATCAAGATCATAGCGCACTAGAAAGAAATTAACATGGAAAAAGGTGAGTCTTAAGGACTTTACGAAAAGCAGATAGAGTATTAGATTCCCTAATGGCAATAGGGAGATTGTTCCAAATCATTGGCCCAGCCACACTGAAAGCCTTTTGACCGACAACTTTGTTTGCTCGGGGAACATTCAAGCGAGTGATGTCAAGTGTGGACCGAAGAAATCGTGGAGGAGTGTGATGTGACAGTAAAGTGGTAATATAATGAGGTGTAGTTTTGTTAAAGCATTTAAAAACGAGAAGAGCAATCTTAAAATGGATTCGTTCTCTAATTGGTAGCCAATGAAGTTCCCTAAGTGATGGGGGTAATATGTTCTCTCAAGGGTGTGGAACATATTAAACGAGCTGCACTATTTTGTAATCTTTGAACTCTGTCCAATTCATATTGCACCAAATAAAATGAGATTGCCATAGTCAATACGAGAGAGGACTAAAACTCTGACAACATGATGGAGAGTATCCTTATCCAGGTACCGTTTGATTCTCCTTAAGTTACGTAATTGAAAATTTATTAATTGGCAGAGGCTAGAAACTTGCTTGCTCATAGTCATATGAGAATCAAATTTTATTCCTAAATTGCGGACAGAATCAGTAGGGTCAATTGATGTATCGCCCATGTGCAAAAATATCTTCGGCAGTTTCTTAAGGTTTTGGGGTGTACCAAGCACAATGAACTCGGTTTTATTTTCATTGAGCTTAAGCTTGTTAGAAGTCATCCAGTTTTAAACATCAGTAATACACAGCTGCAGTTTCTCAATGGCAACTTGCCAAGCACCAGGTATTCTAGGATCAAAGGAACAATACAGCTGTGTATCATCAGCATATAAATGAAAGTCTATGTTATGATGACGTATGATATTGCCAAGTGGGAGGGTAAAAATTCCAAACATCAAGGGACCTAATATGGACCCCTGGGGTAGCCCATACTCCAAATCAACTGGCTCAGAGTATAGGTTATGAATAGATACCCGACTTTGTCTACCCGAGAGATATGATTTGAACCATAGTAGTGCAGCATCCGAAACGCCTAAATCATCCCTCATTCTGTCAAGTAAAATATCGTGATCGATGGTGTCAAAGGCAGCAGACAAGTCTAATAGCACTAGAAATACCACATTAGATCTATCCATTGCCTTAATAACATCATCCCGAACCTTTAAAAGGGCAGTTTCGGTACTATTGTGTGTTTTATATGCGGACTGATAGAGCTCCTCAAGGTTATTGATTGACATGTGTTGTTTAGCAGCAGCTTTCTCAATTAGTTTTGCAATGAATCTAACATTGGAAACTGGCCGATAACTACTTAATGCATTGTGATCTAATGAAGGCTTCTTTATTATTGGTGAGATTATGGCTTGACCAAGTGTGTTTGGGAAAGAGCCTGATGAAAGAGAAGCATTGATGAATGAAGTGAGAGTGGGTAAAACAGTTATTAAATGATCTTTCAAAAGCCAAGTAGGAATAGTGTCGAGGGCACAAGATTTACTAGCAAAACCTTTGACTAATTTAAACACAGCTTCCTCCGAAAATGGTTCAAAGTTAGAAAATAGTGCAGCCCTTTGTTCAACATGCAAAGTAGAATCACTGGCAGTCATGATATGGTTATCCCTGTGGCCATTAAGTGCAGTGCGAATATTGTCTACCTTGTTTTTGAAAAACATTGCAAAGTCATTTGCGAGAACTTGGGACTTGGGTTTTTGTTAAGTAAAGAATTAACAGTCTTAATTACATCTTTTTTGTTTGAAATAACAAGGGAAGACCTGTAAAATTCAGTTTTACTGGCATCAATCATTTGATTGACCTTGTCCCTTTGAGTTTGGTAAGCCAACCGATCACTTGCTGTTCCAGATTTGCGCCATTTACGCTCATGCTTCCTTCTCAAACGCCTCTCAACATTGATATTACCATTAAACCATGGCTGCTTAGGTCTTAACTTATGAGACTTAGTTTTAAGTGGCGCATGCTTGTCAAGAACAGAAATGATGGCAGAATCAAATCGGGACAGTAATTGATCGGGAGACTCACCTGATGGAACTACTGTTAAGAATTCGTATTTATTGTGTTTACGCAACCTTATATAAGTCCACTAAGTATGCTAACCGGTGGTCGCGATTCTCGTCTTGATGACCCATTGTCCCCGACCGCATTTTCCAGAAGAACATTGGAATTCCACGATTAAATCGGTTGTTTAAAAGGACGGACCATGCTTGCGACTCGGCAGATTTTAAGCTTTGGTTTCCAGAAACTGACGGGTGCTAACTTCGACTGCCGGGCTAGCAGCCGTGAGGCGTGGCCCGGAGACTTCTAGCATTTCCTGCGGACTGTACTGAGTCCTTGCCGGTACCTACTGCCGTCTGCAGTGATGACATCCCTGTTCTTGATGGTCAACTTTCTGCCTCCCTCGCTGGTTCATCCGGTTCACAGACGTTGATGTCGCGCCGCTGAGCACCTTGCGGATCCGCCCACGACTGGACCATGGCAGCCACGGGACTTCAAACCCCAGCCTAGAGTCTCAATGGAGGTATACCTCTCCCCTATTCACGCGTTCCGTTACCACAACCCTACTTTCATTGTATTTAATTATTCTCATTGTATTTAAATAATTCGACTTCCCCTTATGCTTGTATATTTTGTGAAGCGCTGAGTATGTATTTCATTAAATGTCTTATATTATATTTTCTTGTTCTAAACCCGGACTCCTATTTACATTTATTCAAGTGCGGTATTTCCCTTAATTTCTGTTAAGTTGTTCCGTTAGATTTGTGACTTCGTAACACTACACAAAGTTCAGAAACAAGGTCTTCTTTAAAGGTTATGTGATCCATTTGCTGGAAGTTACGACAAATAGAAATGGAATTCATTGGCATAGATTTCACTTGATCTAGTGAAATTCAGTCTTAGCTTTCTCCATGTTTTTATTGTACGATGACCGCATTGCCTTATATATCTGACCATGAACTTAAAGCTTTGTATGCAACCATTTCCGTTCAAGACTCCTTAAAAGTCTTCTGATCCATGCCCTCTGATCATGCTTCGATTCATTTTGTGTCAACCTTGCATCGACCGCCTCCAGTGAAAGTGGTAAAACAACATCGTGTTCTGAACAATATTGACAATGAAGCACTGAAAAATTCAATTTGTTCGTCACTTGAGGACCTGCAAAGCAATGCTGATGTGAACGCCCTCTGTCAGGCATATAACTCTGCCCTTGTTTATGCTATTGATGAACATGCACCACGTCGTACTAAAACACTAATTGACAAACCTCGGGCTGAGTGGTTCTCATTGGAACTTATGGAAGAACATAGACTTTTAAGGAGTCTTGAACGGAAATGGTTGCATACAAAGCTTGAAGTTCATGGTCAGATATATAAGGCAATGCGGTCATCGTACAATAAAAACATGGAGAAAGCTAAGACTGAATTTCACTGTAATCGTACTCAAGCTGCTGATCCAAAAGAACTTTTTTCAATTGTAGATAAACTATCATGTGCTAAGGGGTCGTCCCGACAGATTTTACCCGGTTTACCTGATTTAGAGCCCTCTAACTTGCCAGATGTTTTTGCAGATTATTTCTGTCAGAAGATAGTTCAAATTCGAAATTCGATCTAATTTGCAGATTGGTATTGAAAATGAAAATGATTACGTTTTTTTCTAAACACAAAGTTCATCCTTCATGTCAGTTTAATTTTTTTGAATCTGTGAGTGTGGATGATGTTCTAAATATAGTGCGTAAGTATCCGCTAAGACATGCCCGTTACATCCTATGCCTACAAAACTGGTTAAAGATTGTCTTGATTTCTTAGCTCCTATACTGGCCCGCATTGTCAATACGTCTTTTGATTCTGGTATTTGTCCAGTTGCTTGTAAGGAGGCAATTGTTAGTCCTCTAATTAAAAAAACTGGTTTAGATATAAATGTTTTTAAAAACTACCGTTCTGTATCTAATTGTTCATTTTTAGATACATTTCTTGAAAAGGCTGGTTTTCTTCAACTTCACACATATTTTCGGGATAACGCATTGTATGGTAAATTTCAGTCTGCCTATCGTGAGGGCCATAGTACCGAAACTGCCCTCCTACGAGTGCACAATTATGTTATGTGTGCTCTTGATAGGCAGCATGATGTTATTTTAGTCATGCTGGGTTTGTCTGCCGCCTTTGATACCGTTGACCATTTCTTGCAAAAAGATTACATGACCGCTTCGGAATTAGGAGTAAAGCCTATGCCTGGCTGAATTCTTTTCTGCGTGGAAGAACACAAAGGGTGTCAATTGGGTCAATGTTGTCTGGGCGGCAGACTCTCCAGTTTGGAGTGCCACAAGGTTCTGTTCTGGGACCTGTTTTATTTTCTCTTTACATGGATCTACTCGAGGACATTATAACCCGCCATGGTCTTAATTGTGTAATTTATGCCGATGATTGTCGGCTCTACATTTCTTGTGGCTCTCGTACTAATTTTTCTTGTGTGACTCAAATTGAGTCCTGCATTGACGAAATCCGTTGCTGGATGCGAACAAATATGCTTGCATTAAACGATAGCAAGACTGAAATCTTGTGGTTTTCTTCACGCTTCGAAGATTCCAGTTTACGGGACGTGAAGACAGATGTGCGGATTGGTGATGTTCGTATTATGGCCTCTGATACAGTTCGTGATCAGGGGGTGGTATACTTGACTCGAGTGGCACCATGGATGCTCATATATCTAATGTGTGTAGGGTTGCATCTCACTCGCTTTGGCGGATTGGTAGATTGAGGAAATTTTTGGACCAATCAAATACTGAAAAGCTTATACACGCCTTTGTTTCTTCCCGGTTGGACTATTGCAATAGCTTATATTTTGGTTTATACAATTACCAATTTTAGAAGTTACAACATATTCAAAATGCTGCTGCCCGTCTGGTTATTAAGAAACGATTTGATCGCCGTTCAGATATGACACCAGTTCTTTTTGATTTACACTGGCTTCCAGTCAAAGTGCGCGTTGAGTATAAAATCTTCTGTGTTATTTTAAAACTTATTCATCAATGTAAATCCGCCCCACGATATCTTTCAGAATTAATTTCAATTAACGTTTCCAGTATTCGCACAAGAAGTTGTGATGGAGTCAAACTTCATCATTCCAAAATAGGCCCAAAGCCCAGTAAGACATATGGTGATCGTGCTTTTTCCCATGCACCGACTCTGTGGAATCAACTTCCTACTCATTTGAGGACCATCATCAATTGTTGGATTTTTAAAACACATCTTAAAACATTTCTTTTTAAAAGGCATTACCTTTGAATCTTTTTATGTATTGCTTTTTCCTGTGGTGTGTTGTGTTGATTGACTCTTATTGTTTTATTTCATTGTTGTGTCGTTGTTTTAACTCATTGTTTGTATTTGTGTCGGTCTTTTTGTACAATAATGTAATCTAGCTGTATTTTTGCTTATCTCTTTTTAGCTTAATGTTAATATGTAAAAACTGTCTGTACAGCGTTTTGAGTTTTTTTTATGTAAGACGCTATATTAAAAATAAATTATTATTATTATTATTATTATTATTATTATTATTATTATTATTTTATTGTAATTCAACACCCGATGACGTCATCATGACATAATGACATCATCAAGCTTGTGTGGTCTTGATAATGAGGTTCAATTGTCTGATGAGTTTCATTGTTAAACTCAATTTCAATCTTGAATTATGAACACAAATTGAATTTTTTACGAAAAAACACAGAGGCAGACTTTGACTTTTCGGTACGACCGGAAGTAAAGGTCATACCATTTTGGCGTAAACTTTTTAAATGTTGACCTAATCTTGATCTATCAGATACTCACTTTTGAGCATCATAGCTTAAAAATTCACGAAGATATAGCGAATAGCAAATGGTAAGTTTTCAACTTTAAAAACCTTGTAATTTGACACCTGATGACGTCAGTTCTGTGCCGTCCTCATATTAAGGTTCAATTGTCTGATGAGTTTCAAGGTTCAATTCAGTTTCAATCTTGAGTAAGGCCGTGTCAGAATGATTCGGCTGTGGCCGCTGGCTGCGACTGCGGCTTAGGCAACGTCTAGCGGCCGCGGCCAACAAAAACGTTCGGACAACGCGGCTGTGACTTCGATCTTCGACCGTGTGCGCGCCCTCAAGTGGTGAAATTTACTTGATTGCATAGTTTGTTATAAATTTGTCCGCTCACACGCAGGCTTAAGCTATCAACAACAGCATATGAAAGAAAATGGATAGTGATGTGATCGGCGTAATACTCGCATAAATTTGTCAAATTATCTTGTTAAATAACAAGAACAGGACACTCCTTTGTCAGAGGCAGCGACAGATCAACAATTGTATTCTCTTGACCGGTGTAAACATTCGAAACGTAAGTGCTCACAATAATTGTTTATATTTCTTACGTGTGTTTTTACAGTTTTCTGCCGTAAGGCGTAGCTTACGTAAAAAATTCAAGCTGGCATGATAAAAAACAAAATAATAAACTAAACATAGGTTTTAGTTCCATAACAAAAACAAGGTGTTCGGTATAGACATTTTCGAGTTAGCAGAGGTAGTGTTTTCAAAGCAAATACCGAAAAAACATAACTTAGTACGACAAATTGATACGTAAAGTGAATGGTAGAAGATTTCGTATTTAAAATAGAAAACTTTGATAAATTTAAAAACTGATGAAATCATTCCGTTTTCATAGCTCATTTTATTATCAAGACATTGAGATATCTCATTGAGGTATCTGCTAAATTTTTGAAATTGTTACAGGCTTTTAGTTATTGTTTTGCTGGAATTGACAGTCCTATGGGTAAAACTGTATTCGATATAGAGGGACCATCTGATTTCAAGATCATATTGTTTGCAGGTCTCAAAACGAGGACCGGGAGTGATTATTTTCACTAAAGCTCTCAGTTTTGACCAGAATTGAAGTTCACAGGGAGACAGTTTGTGTAATCATTGGGATGGTGCAAGTTATGTATATAACAATATTGGTTCTCCGGATAAAGGTTAATTTAATGTAAGGACGCCATCGAATCGTTGTCATCCCGAAAATAACTGCGGTTTCATCTACACACTCAGGTCTATGTATGTAAAGTTTTAGGTCTCGACCCTTTTTTGGTTAATGGGATGAGGTTTTTAAGTATGGAATGAACATCTTTCAGTTTCGACCAGAAGTAAAGGTCACAGAGGGTCACACTTTGTATAAAATTTAAATTACACTCCAGGGTCTTTCACATGGACCAAAGATCTGGTATGTAGCATTTATAGTTTTCCAGATGTTTTTTTGTAAAAATTAAACATTGATTCAATGTAATGACGTCATTGATGACGTAGTCATGCCGAAAACCTCCGTGGTTTCATTGACACACTAAGGTCTAAGTACATGGTTAGCTTAAAGTCAAAACCCTTTTTGGTTTACGAGTTATGGTTTTTTCCATACACAGTACATAATATACCTGAGCGGGGATTATGATCAATTCAATCCGTAAGATGAAAATTAAACCATGATAAAATAATATTTTTTGAAAGTAAAAAAAGACAAAAAAACACTAGGCAAGTTCATGGACGAAACATATCAATATTCTTGTAGACGAAAAAAGGAGTGCCCCCTCTTTTTAACAGTGATTTTGAAATAAAGATTACCATTTTAATCACCGTGTCTGAAGGGCATACTCAGCGGGCTTAAGAGCGCCTTTGCCAGCCTAGGTCACGTCGATCAACGTGACGTGGGTTTCGGTGTTTGATGAGAAACGAACCAATGTCGTTCTTTTTCAGTTGAAGTTTTGGTCACTTGGTAAAAGTCATACAAATCCCTAAAGCAGGTGGACATCTCAGTAAAACCTCCTCTTTTATTCCTTGTTTTTCATTACGCCATCAGACGAGCACAACGGAAGTAAATTCACACTGAACTTTGAATGAGTTTGAGTTTTGTATGTGCGGGACACGTGTTGTTACAACGTACAAGAATAAGCAACGCAATGATGTACATTTCCGTTGTGTGGCACTATACGCACAGGCTTCGTGCACTTTGAACCTTATAAATAATGGAGCGGAACAGTCAGCTAACAGCGCTTTTCTCTATACACAAATTAAATGCGGTTAAAACTAGCATTGGCTGTAACGCCCGTTTAGGACCAGAAGTTTCAATGATATTGGTATCATTTGTGTGCAAATGTTCACGGAAGAATCACAGAACTACAATCTGATGTAAAAATTGTGATGAAATGATCAGTAGTTTTTGAGATATGAACTTTTTAAATATTCAACTTCCGGTTTGAACCGGAAATCAAGGTCAAATGAGGTCGCGTTCAGTGTAGCGTTTTTAGAGTCATACCAGGCCTATCCGATGATGTATAGATTGTGAAAAACCATTGTGTAGTTTTGGAGTTATGCATTTTTTAAATATACAACTTTGATTTAATGTAACTCGACACCTGATGACGTCATCATTATTTATTTATTTATTTATTGCAATATCTTTATACAGGATAAAAAGATCAGCAAAAGCTGTTCTACATCAATGTCCTGTTATACATTTAAAAAAACATTAAATAAAACATTTCAACGAAAGCAACACACACAGAAAAGAAGAACACAAAGAAAAGCTACTTGAAATACAGTTTCTAATATAAACGTTTAAAAATTTCAATGGAGGAGGAACTTTGAATGGAAGAGGGAATATTGTTCCAAACTTTAGCACCGGCAAACTTAAAAGATTGTTTAAAGCACTCGACGTTATGTAAAGGGGTAACAACATTAAGAGAGTCTGCATTTCTTGTGTTAATACCATGCCTATCGAAGTACATTTCTACGTCATTGCATAGTCGACTTGGAGCAAGCCCGTGAACACATTTATAAAATAGACATGCTAAAAAGAAATCTCTTCTTTGTTCCAAGGTTTGCCAAGATAAATGATTAATAAGGTCTTCACCACGAACGTTTTTATAATCAAAATTGTTGGAGACAACCCTTGCAGCTCTTTTCTGCAGTCTGAGAAGTGCCCTTTTACTGTTCATTGAACAATTTCCCCACACAGAACACGCATAATCGAAGCAGGGTTGAATGGTCGTTTTGTAAAGCGTGTCAAGTAAACGACTGTTAATTGTATGCCTAATCCTACATAAAGAGTACACTTTGTAAGCAATAGATTTACAGAGATTCCTGACATGCAATTCCCAGGTGAGGTTATTGTCAACTTCTACTCCTAGGTAACGAACATTATTTACTTGTTCAAGTTGAGTGCCCTCAAAATGAATATTCAGTTTGTTGGTAGTGTGAGTATGACGAGGTTTTAGGAGCATGATTTTAGTTTTAGTCGGATTAATACAAAGACGATTATTTTCATACCATTTGGAGATATTAATAATATTGGATTGTAAAATTTGATTGACATCATCAGTATCATTACCTGTCGTGTATATAACAACATCATCGGCGAATATATTGCAGGTACTAGAGTTAACGCTTTGGGTGATGTCGTTAATAAAAAATAACGAATAATACAGGCCCTAAAACATTCCTTGTGGTAAGCCAACAGTAATGTGATTAGGTTTGGAAACTTTACCATGGCAGTTAACGACTTGTTTCCTATTAGTAATATAATTCTTAAACCACTTGTGTTCATTGCTTAATACACCATATTTACTTAATTTGAACAGTAAAATATCATGGTCTATTGTATCAAAGCATTTATAAATGTCGAGAAAACAGGAGCCAACAATTTCGTGTTCATTGAATGCCTCATAGAAATCATCAGTAACACGATGCAAACTAGATTGTGTCGAATGGTTCTTAAGAAAAGCAACTTGATCAACGTTGATCATGTCATGATCAGTGAGATAGTCCAGAAGTTGCGTCTGAACAATCTTTTCAATGGTCTTAGCTATGTGACAGACAATCGAAACCTTTGCACCCTTTTCCTTTATAAATTGGTGTAGTTCGAGCAAACTTCCAATCATCTGATACAAATCCAGTCATGAGTGACATATTCACAACATAACAAAGAGATTTGTGAATAAAAGGAGAGGCCAATCTAAGTAATTTGGTATCGAAATCTAAAATATCAAGGCTGCTATCATTGCTGAGTTGAGATAAAGCTTTGAGAATATTCTCGTTGGATACAGTATTAAAAATAAGCTTGTGTGTGCAGTCCGGATTCTTCCAATTCAAAGGATTTTTAGGAAAAGAATCTGATATTTCTTTACCAATACACGTAAAATAATCATTCATCTCATCACAATTAAGTTCTGGGTGGATATTATTTACATACTTATTGTTGCCAGTAACTTTGTGTATTTCCTTCCATAACTTCTTAGGGTCTTTTTGTACTTGGTAGAAACCTGATCAAAGTTATCCCGTTTGGATTTCCTCGTTGACGCTGTGACAAGATTTTTAGTTTTCCTGTACTCAGTTAAGTAATCTTGACAATCATTCTGAATAGAAAGAGCTTTTAAACGGTCCCTCTTATACATAAGTTTGACAATACTAGAGGTCATCCAAGGGCAGTATCTTTCTTTAACCCTGACTTCTTTAATTGGAGCATGTTTATCACTAATTTCTGAAAAGGCGTATCGCCAGTTATCCCACATATATTTATCCTCTGAAAGGTTACCTTGACATAATTTAAGAACTGCATAATTTTCGATATCTTCCATAAATGAATCAGCATTGAAACCCTTGTAGTCCCTAAACTTAATAGTTTTGTGCTTGGGTGTTTTAACATTGAAACCAATACAATTATAAATCATGTAGTGGTCACTAAGAGCTCAGAATGAGGTCAATGCACTTTGATGAGTTATTTGTGACACGAGTAGGTTTAGTAACCAGTTGGTTGAGAACATACAGGCTTTCAATCTGGTGAATGGGATTATTACTGAGTGATTCATCAATTTTATAGTCAATATTAAAATCACCAAATAGAGCAACCTCTACCTTCTACTGTTACTTTGTCGAGCATATCAAGGATTTTATCAAAATAATCACATGTAGCATCAGGAGGTCTATACATACAGCACAATAGTAAATCACTAAAATCATTCATTTTAAACTCTGCCCACACCGCCTCGAGTTCAAAACCTATGGTTAGGTCACCCCTATCAACAAATGGGAGATTGTTTTTTCACATACATGCACACTCCTCCACCACGTCGCCCATCCAGTCTATCTTGTCTTTTAACAGTGTAGCCATCTATATAAACCTCATTGTCACTAACTTTATCAGACAACCATGTCTCAGAAATACATAGAATATCCAAGTCAGTTTTAATCAAGAAACGTATCTCCTCAATTTTAGGAAGTAAACTCCTGGTATTAATATGAGCAATTTTTGAGGCCTTTATACTTAGATAATTTTTTAGCACTAGCATTGTAACTACTTTGACATATATAACAAACATCATTATGATATTGTTTACATTTAGGTTCAGTACTTATTTTGGAAGTCTTAAACAGTTCATGATTGTCATTCTGCTCAGCAGCCTTAACATAATCAGGGGCATCATCAGGACCGTTGTCAGTTTGGGTGTCTGTAACTCGTAGGGCTTCATACATATTGAAACCTGCTAGGCTGAATAAGTCTGATTGTGACGGTACAGTTTTAGGCTCGGCTTTGACATTCTTGCCAGGATCCTAGCAAGAGTAAGGGCAGAATTTGGCCTTGTGCCCAAGGGATGAGCAAATCCAACACTGGACTGGACCACCAGGGCGACATTGATTCTTCATGTGTCCAGTTTCCCTACAATAATGGCAGGTTGGCTGGTGGTTTGGCGTAGCCATATTGGGTCTGGTGTTTCCAGCTCGAAATGGGGCTGCAGCAGTTCCAGAAGTTAGCCTTCTGTAGTTATCAGGGACACGAGGTGGGGCTCCATTGCGATGGATTGGTGTCCTGATGTTGGTTGGTTGTTGTCTCCTCATGTGCGAGGGGGGATGGTTGGGGGTGCCTGTCGTGGGCTATACCGGGGAAATCTCTGTTTCTCAGGCACAGCAATCAGTCTTCTTTCATTCAGGTTATTCGGCCATTTCCTTGTTGCTATGTGGGGAGTGCATTGGGCTTTTTCAGCGAAACGAATGTTTTTTAAGAGATGTTGAGTTCCCACATGAGACAGATGGAGACCGTCTATGGCAAGTGTGGCTTCGTCGACGGTGTCATCCCGGAACTTGAAGTTGGTATCGTTGTTTACGAACGTAATGCCACAGTCCTTGGTTTATTGTGCTAACTGTTTCCATGTCCACCTTACCATCAGATCTGGGAAGGATGCTGGATAGGATGATCTTTTCAGCTTTTTGTTTAGCTTGATCCACCATGTTCTTGCAGTCGTCAATAATTTTGTCAGTAGGTTTCTTTGTTGATGCGTCATTGGTACCACACACTATGGTAATACCACTGTACCTTTTACTGTTGATGCTTTTTAGTTTGATCCTTATATCGTCGAATTTGGCTCCCCCATGTGAGTTGACGATCAGGTCATCTGATGTATTTATCACGTTACGAAGTAGGGAATCGCCAATGAGCAAGTGATCATCAGATGTCTCAATTTCGTCCTCGTCTTCAGAGTCAATATCGATGGTTGAAGAGATCTCTGGTATAAAGATAGCTGTTTGTGTTACCTCCTTCAAGCTACTACAAACTGTTTTGAGAGTTTCATCAAGCTTATTTTGGTTGGCAATAAGCTGGTCAAGTTGTGACTGTTGATTATTGACTACACTAGTGAGAGTCTTATTCATTGTAGCCAGGTTACCCATAGCAGTTAGTAGGTGTGAAATATCCGTTGACATGAAGCGGCAGGTAAAACATGGCCAAACTCCCAAGGCCTCGTCTTTAGGAAGTTTCATGCAGGATTCGTGGTACCAATGTCCACATATGCAGCATCGGATAGTGTTTCCCTTGTTGTTCCCCTTCAAACTACAGCTGGCTATGCAAATTTTATCCGAGTCAGTGGACTTCTGGTATTTTATAATAGTGCTATCCTTTAAAGTGGCCATTTGCGATAAGCAGTCGTTCGTATCCATGGTGTACGTGTACATGCAGTATAGCGTATACAGTTTAGTTACGTGCCTCCAAACACGAGACAGATACACAGAAAAAGTCCAAAATCACTATCAGAAATGGAATTTAGCACACAAGAAACTCACTCAGTTTGACAAAAATATTGTAGTAGTAAGTCAATGCTGGATGGTTCCTGGATGGTAGATGAAAATGTGTGATTTAAGACGATTTTGAATACAGTTTCGTTGAGCATCAAGTTTCGTTGAGCATCAAGTTTTCATATAAAGTTTTCATATCATGACGTAACTGAAGCGGTTTCATCTCCTAATAAATATCTAACTATATGTGAAGTTTCAAGTTCATATGAGCTTGGAAAGGGTGCTTTTGTTAGCGGACAAGGAACGCTGAGAAGAAGAAAAAGTACTACACATAGGTTTTTGTTGCATAACAAAAACAAGGTGTTCGGTGTAGACATTTTTGAGTAAGCACACCTAGTGTTTTTTCGACACCTGATGACGACATCACTAAGGCGGTGTCTTCTACTAACAAAGATCTAACTAACTGTGAAGTTAAAAAGGTTGTGTGAGCTTGGCAAAGTGTGCCTTTGTTAGCGGACAATCGCGGGGGATAAGAAGAAGAAAAAGAAGAAGTGTTACAAACTAGACATATGTTTTTGTTCCTTAACAAAAACAAGGTGTTCGGTGTAGACATTTTCGAGTTAGCAGAGGTACTGTTTTCAAAGAGAAAACCGAATAAACATAACTTAGTACGACAAATTGATACGTAAAGTGAACGGTAAAAGATTTAGAATTTGAAATAAAACACTTTGATAGTTTTAAAAACTGATGAAATCATTCCGTTTTCATAGCTCATTTTATTATCAAGACTTTGAGATTCATAAGTATCTACTAAGTTTTTGAAATTGTTACAGGCTTTTCGTTATTGTTTTGCTGGAATTGAAAGTCCTATGGGTAAAACTGTATTCAATATAGAGGGACCATCTGATTTCAAGATCAAATTGTTTGCAGGCCTCAAAACGAGGACCGGGAGTGAATATTTTCACTTAAGCTTTCGGTTTTGACCAGAATTTAAGCTCACAGGGAGACACAGTTTGTGTAATCATTGGGGATGGTGCAAGTTATGTATGCAACAATTTTGGTTCTCCGGATAAAGGTTAATTTAATGTAAGGACGCCATCGAGTCGTCATCATCCCGAAAATAACTGCGGTTTCATCTACACACTCGGGTCTAAGTATGTAAAGTTTTAGGTCTAAACCCTTTTTTGGTTAATGGGATATGAAGTTTTTAGATATGGAATAAGCATCTTTCAGTTTCGACCAGAAGTAAAGGTCACAGAGGGTCACACTTTGTGTAAAATTTAAAAAATACACTCTATGGTCTTTCACATGGACCAAAGATCTGGTATGTAGCAGTTATAGTTTTCCAGATATTTTTTTTGTAAAAATTAAACATTGATTCAATGTTATGACGTCATTGATGACGTAATCATGCCAAAAACCTCTGTGGTTTCATTGACACACTAAGGTCTAAGTACATGGTTAGCTTAAAGTCCAAACCCTTTTTGGTTCACGAATTGTTTTTTTCCATACACAGTACATATACATAATATACCTGAGCGGGGATTAGCATCAATTCAATCCGATAGTTGAAAATTAAACCATGACAAAATAATGATTTTTGAAAGTAAAAAAAAAAAAAAAAAAAAACACTAGGCAAGTTCATGGATGAAACATATCAACAGTATTGTAGACAAAAAAGGAATGCCCCTCTTTTTAACAGTGATTTTGAAATAAAGATTACCATTTTAATCACCGTGTCAGAAGGGCATACTCAGAGGGCCTAGAGCGCCTTTGGCAGGCATGGTCACGTCGATCAACGTGACGTGGGTCTCTGTGTTTGATGAGAAACAAACCAATGTCGTTCTTTTTCAGTTGAAGTTTTTGTCATTTAGTCAAAGTCATACAAATCCCTAAAGCAGGTGGACATCTCAGTAAAACCTCCTCTTTTATTCCTTGTTTTCCATTAAGCCATCAGACGAGCACAACGGAAGTAAATTCACACTGAACTTTGAATGAGTTTGAGTTTTTTATGTGCGGGACACGAGTTGTTACAACGTACAAGAATAAGCAACGCAATGATACATTTCCGTTGTGGGACTATACGCACAGGCTTCGTGGACTTTGAACCTTATGAATAATGTAGCGGATAGTCAGTTACATCGCTTTTCTCCATACACAAATAAAATGCGGTTAATACTAGCATTGGCTGTAACGCCCGTTTAGGACCAAAAGTTAAGATGATATTGGTATTATTTGTGTGCAAAAGTTTGAGCAGGTTAACAGACCTATAATCTGATCTTAAAATTGTGATGATATAATAAAACGTTCTTGAGATATGCATTTTTGAAATGTTTAACTTCCGTTTTGAACCGGAAATCAGGGTCTAATGAAGTCACATTGTGCGGAGCGTTTTTAGGGTTATGACAGGCCTATCCGATGATGTACAGATTGTGAAAATCCACTGTGTAGTTTTGGAGTTATGATTTTTTTCAAATATTAACCTTTGAATTAATTTATCTCGACACCGGATGACGTCATCATGACGAAACTAAAAACGGTTTCATCTACTAATGAATATCTAACTATGTGTTTCAAGTATATGTGAGCTTAGGAAGTGTGTCTTTGTTAGCGGACAATCGACGGCGAGAAGAAGAAGTAAAAAAAATAATAAAAAACGAACAAAAAGAAGAGGTCTTCGGACTTTTGTCCGAACACCTTAAAAAAATAAATAAATAAATAAATAAATAAATAAATTAAAAAAACGAACAAAAAGAAGAGGTCTTCGGACTTTTGTCAGAGCACCTAAACAAAAAAACCCGGAACAACAACAAAAGGTGTTCCGGGCGGATTTCCCGAACACCTAAAAATATATCGGAACAAAAACAAGAGGTGTGATTGCCCGAACACCTAAACAAAAACTGGAACAAAAACAAGAGGTGTTCCGGGCAGATTGCCCGAACACCTAAAACAAATTCCACAAGTAAGATGAGGTTTACTCACTAACCTTAAAACTGAAACTGCTCTATGGTTTAACTAATACAAAACACAATTAGGGAAATGACAACCAATACAAAAAACAACATATAAGCATAAACGAATAGGGGCCTACATAACATCACGTTTGCAACTTTCACAAACTTTACATAAAAGTTATATTAGTAGACAAGCTTGCGTTTTAAAATTTGTTAAGTAACTTTTACAAATGTAAAATACATATATAAGGGGAAAAAATAACGAAATCAATCAATCAATCAATTGATAAATTTTGTATAAATAAACCAATAGTCAACTAAATAAATCAATATAAAAATAGATGGGAAGATATGAGTTCTTCAATTCAATACAAACAAATAATAGTAAAGTTGTTACGTGTGATGGTGTAATGTTATCAACTTTGTAATTCATAGTAAATGACGTAGTACTACAAACCTAGCATATTTGTGTAGATATTGCATCACATCTCTGTTTTCGGAGAAAATGCTGTTGTACACATTCAAAGTTTGTATGTGTTAAATTTGTAAACTTACAGGTAATTTTATGATTTGTTTTCTTCCTGTGACTAGTGTCATGATCTATTTTCGAGGCGTAAAACTCATAACCGCCATTTAGCCCATCATACTGATATCAAACAACAACAGTGTTGAATGCGGGAAAATGCTTGCTCAAATCGACATTAAGCCTATGCAGACATATGCAAAGTCAGCATGTGCCTCAATTTGGCCACGGGACTTCAAACCTTACACCAAAGAACCATAATATCTTCGGTGGTGATGTTAGAAACCTATATTACGTCACGAAGATGAATTAAGCTTTAGTGCAGAAATGCAACACCAAAGGAACGGACCACACGGTGAAATTCAAAGATAACTTGGATATCCACGATCCGTCAGACATCTTGGAAACTTTACACATTGTGTTTGAGAGTCTTTTAGACACACTGACCACTGACCACTGACCCTACGCCTAAAGAACGCGTCCGCACTCCGCATAATATAATTACTTAACTGTTTAGAGTTAAATTACTCCATACAATACATTCTTTGCCAAGGATCATTTGACAGATGGATGTTTTTTTTTAAGCCAAGTTCAACAACCCTACTACCAATTCTCAATAAATGACAGTTTGGAAATCAATGTGACCCATACATTGCTTTGCCTATGGGGGGAAAGATCTTCAGAAACGTTACATTTTGGGAGTTTTTTTGAAAGAATGCACGATTCAAATTAAAACAAAGATGAATTGTGTTGCTCCTGTTCTATCGTTACTGCCAAAGCGAATATTGATCAACACAAACGCTGAACTATACATAAGGCAAGGTTATCTACTCCAAAAGGTTCTTGTCTATAATAATTACGCTGGGACTAAACATAAGGCAAGGTTATTACTCCAAAAGGTTCTTGCCTATAAGAATTTAATACACCAACAAGCGGAAATACCATGTTAACATGTTTTACCTGGTTAACAACTTCTTACGGCATCAAGAGATCATTTAATTCCATCATCTTTCGTGGTCCAGCGGCTGAAATTAAACTTGTTTGTACTTTTACCATGGACATTATGACGTCACAAGTATGCACCTTCCTTAACAGGGGGTTACAATTATTAATTGCTCATGCATTTGTTTTAAATCATCTGTAGTGTGTACTAAATATGTGTGTTAAAAGAAAATGTATTCATGTAAATTCAGCAGCTGAACATTGTTGATTCTGAAGATGTTAAAAAAAGATTTGGGTAAACTACATTAATACAAAAATAAAATACACACTAACCCCCAGAGAGTTAAATTCAAACTATTTCAACTAAAACTAGACATTAGGTGTTTGCCTCCAGACCTTTAAAGTGGGTCTGAGTTCGAGATAGAAGACCCTTCACCTTTGACATGCCCTTATTTTGACTTTAAATATGCCTATCAAAACCTAAACCTAATTAACGTTCAAAGTGGAAGGGTCATGTTTTTGACTTAAATGTCAAAGATGTCAAATGGTAAAAAGGTTTTGATTTAATGACATGTGATTTGGGAAATGTTTCTTTAAATATTTATTTGAACTTCCTGTTTAAAGTGGTCAAAGTGGTATGCTTTTGAACAAAATGTTAAATGTGTCATAAGCTACAATACGGCACAAAGATTATGACTTTTATATAGCTTCGCGTTTTAACCGGAAGTACAGTTCAAAATGGGGTCACATTTCATAATAAACTACACATAACAGCAAATACTAGCAAAATGAACTCATGTGAACTTCATTTTTTCCATAAAATTGAGAATTTGGTTCGAACATCTAATTTCATCCATAATCATTGAATGATAATTACAAACAGTAAAAACATTACACACAAATGTGGACTTTAAGTGATTCACTATGTGTGTAAGTTATTCCTCATAATGATTAATGGCTCTAGACTCCTTACTACATGAGTAGAATAAATCCCGAAACCGTCTTTGAAAAATACCCTTTTAAAATTGTAGGTCTCTGTGATTGTTTGTTAAAACCGTCATAAAATTACATGTCGAACGATGTCGATAAGTCACACATCGAAGTTTTTGGATAGTATCATCCCTAAATGCAACCAGTTCCCACGACATTATTATCCACGTACGAGACTTGGCTAAGGCTGAACGTGGGATATTATCTCTGAATGCAACCAGTTCTCACGAGATAATATATCCACGTCCGAGACTTGGCTGAGGCTGAATGTGGGATAATATTACCTCTGAATGCAACCAGTTCTCACGAGATAATATTATCCAGGTCCGAGACTTGGCTAAGGCTCTCTGTAGACTGCAACAATGTGGGATACTACTGATTGTGCAATAATAAAAAATGAGAGAGAAACATTTCTCGTTTGGAACCAAATTTAATGCAGGACTAAACTCATAATTTGTACATAATGTTAATTATTTGCTTGCAGAATGACATTATAATTACAAACTACAACAAGCAGTGATAACACAGTAAGGGGGTTTAAAAGTGTTCAAAAATAAAAATTTTTACGACAGCCCAACATTCCAAAAGAACCCACCAGGTACAAGTTAATTTGTGAATAATTAAAAATACACTCAACTGCTGGGTAAGGTTTCTACACAGCGGTGCGGGGTAAAACTTTTTGATCCAACTTTGGGGTAAGAAAATTACACAACAGAGGGGTAAAACAGTGCTTGGGTAAAGCTCACACAATTTTGGTGTAAAAAGGGAACATGGTCGTTAGTTGGGTAAACATTTACCAAATTAAATCGTGCTAAATTATAACAGGGTTGTGTTTAAAGTTACCCAAGAATGGGTAAATTTTTACACTTTCAATGTTGTGCAACAATTTGACACAACGGGACGACCATGTTCCCTTTTTAATACCGAAAGGGTACAAATTTTACCCAATGTTGAGCAATTATTTCTTAAAGTGTATAACGGGCCTGTGTCAATAGGCTAAAGGGGAATTTCCATTCCTCCAGTCAGCCAGATGTTTAAATAAATATATGTTATTTCAGTATGCCAAGATTTTCCCTAAAACGTGAATGAAAAAATCTATCAAGGATTTGCACTTAATAAAAACAAAAATCAATATAAAGCCCTCATATTATTAATCATGCTAATCGGCGTTTCAGATGATGTAGGCTACTTAGTCGATTAAATCATAGCGCTTACAATAACTACAAAACACATATACAGTAAAGTGCTTAATTGAGCCGACTCCCGTTATTAGGAGCTCGCATTTTACGAGGTTCTGGTTAAAGCGAGGTTTTTTGCCGGTCCCGAACTGCCCCGTGCGTAAAGGACTACTTTGAAATGGGTTAGTGTACCTGAGAAGGGCTGAAGGACACTCTCGTGTATGTTGAGGGTATAGCCGCTCAGCATCTTCCCACGATGACAAAGACAGTTCTTCCACCAGTTCCTTCTGCACAACACGAAGCTTCTTTATTTTCTCGGCCTCCTTCGCCATTCCCTTCACAGTCATGCTGTCACTAACCACCTCTGACAACTCAAACCTAGTTGGTTCTTGTAGCCCCTGCAACTTCATAAAGGCCTGTAACAAAGTATGATAAAATAACGATATAAGACATGAAAGTATGAACAAACTTATGTTGTCGTAGTTAAAACCAATGTATGTCTCTCCAGGTCAAACAATGCTATAAAATTGACCTTGACATATCAAAAATATAAATTGTAACTTGTAAACTTAACGCTTGTCCAAAGATTTAAAGGAAATACATAAATACAATTTGTTAATTTGATTGGAAAATCTTACAGTTTGCTTAAGACACTGGCCCGTCTGCTCGTTGTGCTGCTTGAAGATTGTCATCAGTTTGTCATGACATCTCGTTGAATATTGCGCCAACTGGAACGTAGGTTCAAAGCTCTTCAGGTCCTGCAGATATTAAAATAAAACACAGTAAGAACAGTCTTACTATTCAGAAGTGTTCATATAGGCAAATTACCTTGTTGATATATTATGCTGTTCTAGCTGTAAATACGATGCTCTTGTGTTAATGGAGGTTGCATTGGCTCTTGCTGAAAGAATTCTTATTTCTAGTTGACACGGTTTCGACTTATATGTTACGAAAAGTAGATCAACTTATATCTACACAATGCAATCTCTTTCTGCGTGTGTAGTGTTATCTACAGGTCCAACCTAACTAGGGCCAATGTTGTCGGACAAACCATTTGTGACCGTCCACCACCAATGGGCTGTAAAGTCGCACTTGTAAGTTTTGCACAACGGTATGAAAAGCTCGAAAAATCAGTCAGTCGGTTGTTTTCCTTTTTTTTCATAAATATATAGTTTGTAATATTTTTCTTAAGTTCTGAAAAAATTGAAATGATTGCTTACTCTAAAAGTAGTTAATTTTACGTTTTTTGGGGGGCCCTCAGTTCAGAAAAGTGTGTAAAACCAGATGTAACTTACGAAAACGTCTCGAAATATCACAAAGTTGCCGCTATTGCAAGCAGCACATAAAGTCCGTTAACCTCTACAAGTTTGGTACCTAAACGAACTGTAGAGCTTCAGCAATCTTTTCCCACTGACTATCTTCGTCGCTTTACATTCCTGGCCAATAACAAGCTGTTTTACAAAAGCCTTTGTCAGTAAACAATCGCAACGAAGTCCTTAGAAACGCCCTTTTCATTGGAGTAAATACACCACGTGTGCAACTGAGCTTGCGCAGTAGCGATGTAAACAGAGGAGGACGCAAAATCGTGTCGTGACTTAGATTTTCATGTATCGATCTCAAGCAACAAGTACAGCAATTTGGAAGGGGCTTTGAAGTATTCTGGTAAATTTCCTGCTTACAACTAACAGCGACATTCTATCATAAAAGGTTTGTCGTAACAAAGTTGATTTTAGATTTCTGATCGCGACATTCTTGTGACGAATTTCGGCCGGAACAGTGAAGGTTCAGTACCGACCCGCCCGGGCTTTGCGGCGGTCCCGTTGCCCACTATGGCCAGTCGCTTCCCGGCCAGTCATACTCATACTACTAGCATAGAGCAAGGACCAGAAAGCCGGATTTTGGAGGCACTAAATTCATCCCGTACACTTGGTCTTGGACATGAAGACAATACAAATCTAGAACTAATGATATGCAACTATTTTGGAGACGACAAAGATGAGGACAGCGATGACGACGAGGCGGAAAGTGGGTCAGTACCGTTCCAAGACCAAGCTACATCAGACATCGAACACGACGATCAAGTAAGTGCCCATGGATTTGGACAGTGACGCAGAGGAGGTAGGCCTCCCCGACAATGATGAACCCGAAATCGAAGAAGAACGCCTGGCCCTAGATTTGGCTGAGGATGTCCTGCAAGCCGTAGGACTGAATTGTGTGCTGTCTGAAGATGATGCAAAGGAGATGGTGTTTATTCGTAATAAAAAGTGCAGGTGCAGAAATCCAACTCAAGGTCTTGGTTGCTCCCACAAATTCGATGACCAGCTTGTGTTTAACATGCGTCTTCAAATCAATGCCTTATCGCCAGCGAACAAAGCAATGTTCATGTTGGGAAAGATTTCTTCAGGGGGAGTTCGGTCATCAGAGATGACCCAGGCAGCTAAGAGGACAACCCAACAGGAGCGGAAACGTCAGCGAACAGACAAGGGATACTTCGTGAACGGTGTCAAAGTGTGTCGTGACACGTTTTTATTCATGCACATGTAAGTTTGAATATCTTTTCACTTTAATATATTAATTTAGATTTTTGTTTCTGTAAGAAAAAAATGCTGCCCCAAAAAAATAATTTGCAAACTCTTCTTAACCGTTTGTTTAGCCACCTCAATCATACCTTTAGATTTACGTTATCGTACTGCCTTTCATTGTCTTCTTTGAAAATACTAAACGGTTTTTACAGAGTTATTTTACTTACTTCTCTACTAGACACTAGTCGTGACATTAAATCCCAAGATGCATTGAAGCATTTTTTTTTGCCGCACCGCGCACGATTAACCAAGTAGTTGAAAAATAGTAGCCGCGACTCGACTTAGCAATCAATAGTTGCAACTTGACACTAGTTGCTCTTGTTGCCCTGGCTTAATTCTTTTTTAATTGTAATTAATTACTAGTAAGAATATTGTTTTGTATACCTTCGTACAGGTCCAGTGACAAGTATGTGACAAAACTCGTCAAGCACTACACCTTGAACGGCATTGAGGTCCCGATGAAAGTTTCTAGGGGCTTTCAAAACAACACGAAGGCTTTCAGTGCAGAAGACGTGATGAGGACGGTGAATTACATTGCCAACTATGCTGAGAGAAACGGCATGGTTATTCCAGGGAGGGTTCCTGGGTTCAAGTCTGCTGACCCAAGAATACGTTTGCTGCCATCGTCGGAGAACAAGACGTCGATATGGCGTACATACACTAAACACTTTGAAGACCTGAGCAGAGCCACCGGTGAAGGTAATTTCTATAACAATGTTGTCATCAAACATAAGGAAAGATTCACTGTTTTTTTTCCCCTATTGCTTTTTTTTGAATATTTATTGCTGAAGAGTTGAATGAGCACTCCAGAAATAATTACAACCAAGATGATCTTTGGAAAGATTTTGAAAAAAACCTTCCCCGGTTAATTATGCACCACTTTGTTTCAGAGGAAAAACGTTTATTTTTACATCCAACTTATTTATATTATTCAATGTTTTTGTTATTGTAGATGCTGTGATCATGAGACGGTCATCATTCCATAAGATTTGGAACCAGTATTTGCCCTTTGTAGTAACCACAAGACCAAGGACGGACTTATGCTGAAAGTGCCAACAAAACAGCCGTCACATCTACCAACCAGCCAATGAGACTGATGCTGTGAAAGCTGCGAAGTTAGCAACACAACTAGAGCATCTGCGGGTTGTTCAGCTTGAACGTGAATTGTACCAGTTTTAAGTGAAGGAGGCGAAGAGTGTTGTTGGAGACACTGCTCTCGGAAAACATCTGCCTTGTTCATGGGACAAGACCATGCACTACAGCTTTGATTATGCACAACAGGTATATTTAAAAGGAAATTAAATCGCACTTTATACTTGAAGCCACTGTACACCCCCCCCCCCCCCCCCCCACCGCCAAAAAACAAACAAACCCAATCCTCTACCACAACTTTAAAGTTTGTATGAAATTTACATTGTGGTTTTCTCTGTCTCATCTGTTATAGGTACATTTTCCTAATGACCCCGACCAACCGGGCCCATTGTACTTCCTCACACCAAGGAAATGTGGGGTGTTTGGTGTGAATTGTGAGGTGTGGATGAAGGGATATTTATTGCGATAACTGTACAGGGCAAAATAAGAACAAGTTTGCTCTGTGGTACATGGCATGGCGATGCATTCACCAGCTGCACAGGAAACTTGGCCTGATTTTTTTAATTGCAGGGCATACCAAGTTCGCCCCCGACTGGTGTTTCGGACTATTCAAACAGCGGTATCGACGATGCCATGTGTCAACCCTTGGCGACATTGAGGATGCTTGCCGTAGCAGCTCTGTCAGCGGAGTTAACATCCCTCAACTTGTCGGTACCGAAGATGGGCAGGTGCTGGTCCACACCTATGATTGGCAGACTTTCTTGACGCCATACTTCAAGCCGTTGCCACAAATCAAGTCGTATCAACACATGAGGTAAGATTCTAATAAACCGCTTACTGCTAGCTGATGTTTAGACGGAACATCTACCCTATTTGTTATTGACAAAATAGCGCTAAAGTGTCGTCATAAGGGAAGTGAAATGCATCAATTGATGGAGAACCAGCACGTCATTCTGGAGGTTGCATGTTGAAATCTCGCTCTACAATGTTATTTTAACCCAATCAAGGTTAACAGTAAAAAAAAAGTCTTTCAAAAATGCACAAGTATCTCATTCCTCTGGTGTACACAAAATTTAGATTGATAAAATAAATAGTGTACTTTGTACCCCTATTTTTTAGGTTTGATCAAGAACAACCTGGTAAGGTGTTCTACAAGCAGTATGCTGACAGCGAAGAGCATGAATATCAGCTTCTTCAAGACCCAGATGTTTTACCTCCCCTACATCTGCCAGTTTCTCTGTCACCACCCGGGTTGCCACACGAGCGTGCATCTTATTTATTTAAGAGCATCCGCCAGTTCTGTGCTCAGGATCATCGGGCAGACATTACATGTCCTTTGCCACCACCAGTTGACAAGACAGTTGAGCCTGGTCCATCATGAATGAAGCCTCACAATAGATGACTTGAACTCATGCTTTCCGAACTGTCATAACGTTGCATTTCCTTGTTGTTGTATTTGCCATCTTTCAATGTGGTCCTGCTTTAAGTTTTACTTGATTTATTCCTTATAAACTTACAAAGAGCTCTTGAAATGGAGATTTTGAATCCCTTGACTTGAAAGGGTTTATTAGGAACTTTTTGTGACACAAAACACGATTTATTTATTTTTTTACCAAAAAACGTGAAAAAATACTAAAAATAGGTGTTTTTGGGAAAAAATATTAAATTATAATGATAAGATATAAACAAATCCTTCAAAGAGCCTCTTTGTTGACATTTACAAAAAATGTCTTTAAAAAAAATGGATAGCAAGGGTTGACAACATTTTGAGCCCATCTGAATCCACTTTGATAGGGTACGGGCAAACTTGCAAATATTCACGCATAATTAAAAAATAATTAAATATGCGAAACAATTACCAAATTTGACCAAAAAAAATGTATGCAATACTGGATATACATTAATTAGTTGGTGTACTTTTGGTGTTATTAGGTCATTTTTAAAGTAGTGGTTGCTATGGTAATCTAACTGTACATTGCTGAGCCTATTGAATTGTTTGGGTTTTCAACTTTAAAGACCGTTTTTTGAGAAATCTGAATAAAGAAGTAAGTGGCTTTGAGAAATCATAACTTCGTAAAAAAAAGTCAGATTTTAATGTGTATGGTATCATTTTGAAGCTAATAACACACTCTTTCCAAACATGCAGTAAGCCCATACCAGTAAAATGTCAACTTTACAGCCCATTGGTGGTGGATGGTCACATTTTGTCGGACCTCCTGATAGAGGACACGTGTCGATCGAATGATTAAGAAGGGGGTTGTAATCCCGTTATCGGTAACATCGGTCATGGAAATAACTGAGGGTGGGATTATTTAAACGCGCCTGTGACTTATAAGGAAAATCACTTAAACTTGTCCGTACCTTTGGGCATACTGGGTATTTTTTCCCCCGAGTGCAATGCCACAATTCTCCCTCCACAAAACGTCAGAAGGCTGAGGGTCATCAAGTTCCTCGTCGCAGCCTTGATGCAGGTACAACAGCCTTCTACAAAGTGTGACGTTGTGGCACAGGTTACCTCCCTGCACTAGATGTGTGCCGACGTTATGCAGTGACGCAATCCGAAGCGCCTTTACATAAACCGTCCTCAGCTCGTGGTACATCTGATCATCCATCAGCTCCTTCAGTGCGGACACCAAATGGTTTCCTCCAAGATGTTAAACTGGGAGGCCGTAGGCTTGTTAGAATCAAATATGTCACCCAGCAGCAAAACCGGGAGCACGGTGCTGCACGTCCTCGTGTCCTTCAGGCCTTCTTTGATTCGCTCTTTGTGCTTCTGATCAACAGGCCCGAGGAGGAGATATGATGGGGGCTCCTTCAGGTAAGATAGTGGTACACGGTACTCTCCTGAACGAAAATACAACATTCAAGTATATCAAATATAATCTTTCAAGGCCAATCACGTCAAATAAATGTTAAAAAACGTACCACATAATGATATTTAAGATCTTCAAATCTGGGAGTTGGTGGCCACTTCGGGGAAAAATTCTTTTTTTGAAATGTGTGCCGATAATTATTCAAAAGTTTGATCATGTGTGCGAGAAACAATAAGACTGGTCAGTATTTTAGATTTGTTTAATGTTTAATTAGTTGCCATTTATCTTTGACATTTCTTTTTTTTTCGTTCAAGGTATCAGATGTATGATAATAAATTTTCTACCCAACTTTGTGACATTTAAATACAGTTTGACCGTCAATTTCGCTAAAACACGGGCTCTGCATATGTAATTCCATCTTTAAGGCCTTTGAAACGGACATGATAAAACTTTAAAACACAAATGTAAATGATTTATGGGATTATCGATCCAATGTTTGTCTTGAACGATCATTGTTTGTATTAACTTATTAAGTACATGTTTACAAATTGTTGTTTTTTTTTTTTTTATGAAGTCGTCCGTAATTAAAGCTACAACAAAATTATCACTTACCAAGGCACTTGGCCCGAAGAATGTTGTCGACTGACTCGGCTGATGACTCTACAGCCTGTCGCTTTGCAGGTGGTTTAAAGGTTCTTCTCAAAAGTCGACACCCCTTCTTTGGCAAAGGAGTACTCTCTGAAATTGTCGGGTACTATTGTTTAGTAACTGATAAGCTCTTTCTCTTTTTCGGCTATTTTGTAATATCTTATATTTGGTTTCAAAGACAAGTTACGTAAGTAAAAAATAATAATAATTATAATTAATATATAGCTATGACATTTCGAACTTTAAATTAGTTGTTACGGGGGCTGGCGGAGACCAAACAATTTGCTCAATGTCCTTGTTACAGATGGAAAAAGATGTGCAAGCTATCTTCTTCAGCGCGTCGTTCAAGTATTTATTGACAATATGCTCAAGCTCTCCCTTGTCAGCATAAAAATTACTGATTTCGTCGTAATCTAAAAAATAATAGTAATTACTTTTTATAGTTTGAAAAAAAAGACTGATGACCAATTTGCCGAGAGGTTGGGGACATTTTTCAAGATTGATGCTCCGACGTATGGAAAATTACAACGGTGTTTAAAGGTGTTTTCATTTGAAGGGGGAATAAATCGACGGCGGGCCTTGGGACTCATTGCTTGTTTAATTTTGAATAAATAGCTTTATTTTTATCACTGTAAATCTACCATCGGCGGGGTTTCCCCAGCATCCTTTGTCAAAAGAAACTATGAACTTACAGTTCGTGAGGAGCCCTGTTTTTACAACATTCTCAAAGTTCGTGAAAAAAAGAATCGCTTCAGACATAAGAAAAAATCCAGCATAATGCTACTTTTAAACAAATTCGGGTAAGTTTTCTTCATACAGCCCTTAATTCACGACAACTAGTAACTGGTGAAGATTACACTTACGACAAAGATCGCGCGGTGTTCAAAGTTTGAGCCCGAGCTACCCTGCGCAAATTTTTAAATCATGCAAGGAAACAAAGTTTGCGTTGTAAAAAAGGGCAGCTTGCGTGAATTTAAAGATTGCGCCCAACATTATTTGTATACGGTTTCCAATTCTGTGCGTGTTATTATTATTATTATTATTATGTGTTGGGTTTAAAAAAGAAAGGAAAAACTTGATCATCAGAAAAATGTTTTGTTGGTATCCATAACGTTACTTTCCAAACAACTACAAAGTAATGGCACACAGAAACGTCCAGTTATAAGAATAAGTAAGACATGACTGAAATAAATTCAGTAAAAGAAACGTAAATCAATCCACATAATAATCTTGTAAACTCAATGGAGAACTTATAATTCAAACTTACCATCACTTTACTTGTTAATTGTTTCACCGTCTTTGCAGGCGCTGACTTTCAAGATACTCCCAAAAGAATGCTCACTCTTGCTTTGCGCAGGCTGGCCATTCTTGCCAAACACAACTATTTTGCCCTCGTTCTCTCCACCACCTTGCCATGCTTACGAACGTTACTGCAGGAAGTTTGAAGAATATTGCTTTGGTTTGCTTCGAAGAACTTTGATACTCGTGCTCTGGGTCTGATCTGACGTGATGTTTTTGCCTGGCAATATGCGTACGGAATCTTTTTTGCATATACTTACATAGTCTAAGAGTGACGTAGGCATTGATAGCAATGGTCACTCTATGGTCGGAACCGTAGAAGATTTAGCTGGTCTTTCTTTGCTCTTCAAGTTGGCAATTCCCTTTGTTCCTCAACACACCTTCAATGTAGTCTTTTAGCGCTCATGACCAATGAGTTTATTAACAATCGGAAGACAGCATGCATCCTCACACTTGTGTGCATGCTTGGTTTATTTGTTAAGATAAGCTTGTAATCCTTTGACTAGTGGCTAACTAGAGTATGATTCATAAATTTAAAACAAGAAAATAAAACAAAATATAGAAATATGATAAAACAAAGGAGAATCATTGTGGATCTGAGAAGTTAAAGAGTCTTCTGATCTTTGTGAATAGGTTTCATAAACATTTTCTAAAATATTGTCACGTTACAATACATGAATAATATGCACATTATGTGCAGATTGTTACACTCGATAACATTCAGCTGATGGGTTATTTTTGGTTATTTTAATATTTAGTTTGACTACTCTAATACTTTATTTAGTGTCTTCGTCATCTATACAAATAAGATGCTAACTCTGAGGTCGCCTCCTGCGTTTGTGTCCCAAGAGGCTCACGGGCAGCTGATTAATCAACGTAGAAAGCGCACGCATTCCGCCAGGCAGAAAACGTGCCATTGCCACAAATTTGTACAATGGCACAGGGTCTATACCTGCTTCTCAAGAGGGACAGGGACAAAGTCTGCAAGTATCCTTTGTGTACCTCGTGAATGGTAGAGGCTTCTTATTAACCAATGGAACCAAGTTGAATGCACAACTAAAGCCAACCGTGGTGTCAGCCATCTTGGAAGCTTATCATTGATCTTTTGCCGAGAGTTTATGTGGTAATGCCTAAACTCCATATCTGCGGGGGAGGGGGAGTTGGGTATGGAGGGCTGTTGTTGCATTGTGTGCTGTGCTAGTTATGTCATAGCTCCGGTTAGAGTAGATTTGAGACTTGCATGATTGTAAAGCTGTTGTTAGAATGCAACACTACTGATGCAACACCCTGTATAACTATAAACCATTGTTGAGAAAAGGCAAAATGAACCCTCTTAATTCTTGAAAATGCTTGGATGCATGGGCTGAGAATTTTGGCAGCGTCCTGGAGGTGCCTCGGCTGAGAATTTTGGCAGCGTCCTGGAGGTGCCTCGGTTGAGGGCTTTAATTACAAATGCTTACATTTCTCAACTTTGAGATATAAATGTCCTACTTCAAAATAAATAATACAGATCGTGCACACTGAAAACATCACATAGTCAATTTGTAGACAAAATTAGTCAAACGAGCAGCAAAGTTAGTCTTCCAATGTCTGACTATTTGTTCAATAGAGAAATACTCAATGGGGTAGCTGTTGACTAATTCAACAAAATGATTTACTAATTTTACGTTTCCCGAAGATTTAAACAGTTTTTTGTAAATACTAATTTATCTGCAGGACTAATTATTTCAGTACTGGTTTACTAATGCAATTTGTCTTTTCAAGTCTTTGATATAGCAATAACTAATCGGTTGAATATTTTTTTAGCAGAATACTAATGACACCATAATTTGTATTTGCAACACGGCGTGGAGGCATGATACGAGTGATATACTGTTCGTCGGCTTGTCAGGAGTTCCCCCTCTGAACTCTGGACCGAAACTAAGATATATTAACACTGTAAATTACATAATGTATTTATGTTCTTACGCGAAAGCCGTTAGTGTCGGGTAAAAAAATTTTACGAAATTAACAGCAAGTTCCTTCATTTCCTGTTGAAAATAGGCAATGCTTTTATACACGTTTTAATACTGCTCAATGGAGTGGTGAGTGCAGTTAATGGAACAGCGTCAACTTTTGTGGTAAAGTTTCGCGCCTCACGGCCGTGCGCGTGCGCGCACATCTAATCAGTAAAGTTTCTTTCGTCGTCGTCGTCGTCATCTAGGGGTTGCTTGAACAACTTAAATGTTGTAAAAAGGTAAGAAATATATGTCTTTTCTAACCTTAAATGTTGAAATTATGTTGCTTGAGTATATGATGAGAAATTAGTTAAGTCTAAAATCAACAAATAGCCAGACTGACTGCTGTTTACGAGAGTGAAGTGAGCCGTTGTGTGTGACTGAATGTGAGTACTGTCAGACTGTACTCTACATCAGTGTACATGTACATGACAGACCATGCACATGCATCCAACCCATACATGTATACTTGGCAGCTCAATGTTGTCAATGTATCTGGAGTAGTGTTGGTTGGCCCTATTTAAAATGCATCCGTCATTAGTTGTTGGCGGTTCCAACATGCACAACCAGCAGATCTCAATGTCGTTTATCTCGACTATAGAGTGCAACTGCAATGAAGTAGCCTGACCCAACCGTCGTCATGGTCATGACCGTGCCAACAATTCCCAATAATATTTAATGTCATTCATTTTCGAGATAAGACCACCCTTCTTCAACAGTTAGTGTTGAGACCATCCCCATCAATATAATAATGGGGATGGTCTCAACACTCAATCAAAATCCATGACAACATGGTCAATTGGTCTCACACATCACAGTCGAACTCATGCAAAGTACATGTATGTTCTGTGCTCACCAGTCATGTCACATTGTCAGTAAAGTAGGCCCATCTAGTGTAAATAGGCACTCGATTACAGTGTGCGTTATTAACTCCACCCCATTCACAAACTAAATGTATACTCCTAATAGTATAAGTTTTTTAAAAGAAGTATATTAATATTATTGATACTAATGCATGAATTATGGACTGGTATGTTACATTAGTGTTTGCCACAGGTCGTTTTTTGTTTGTATTGCAAATGTTAGACTACCCACCAACAAAGTAAAGTATATTCTTTCGTACTTACAAGTTTTGGTACCTGCCCTTGTCATGAGCTTGTGTTGTGGTTAGGATTGTTCTATTCAAATCTGTGATAGTATCAGGTCATACTTGCTGGTGTTATTTTACTACTGGTCATGGAACTGTTTTTTGACGTTAGTCTTGAAAAAGCCTGGTAATTTTTCCCGACACAGTAGGTCTGGAGAGGAAATGGAATATTTAATCTCTTTTCAAACCGTATAATTGGCACAACAGTATACTGCAAAAGCAAATGTTGGGTGGTGGAACTAATTTGATAGCTTTCTGTTTTGTTCTGCCCCTTTGTGAGTGAACACATAATGAATGTTACTGTTACTGCATAGCACACTATCGGCACCTTCAATGCAAAAATGGCACCGTGATTGAACCTCATTAGAAATTACTGAATACTGAGGTGGTTTTTTTTACATGCTATAAATTTCAGGTTATTTCAAAATTGTAATTTTTAAATTTATGTATGTTTGTGTTTTAGGTGGACACACGTGTGAAAATTCAATCGAAGCACCATGAACAACTCAAAGTAAGTCATCTTGAAGCAACCTATGTTAAGCTGTACCAATCTCAAAAAAAGAGTTTCGGTGATCATCTCAGATTTGACAAAAATAAAAAACAGATCACCACATTTTTGGGGTTAATTGAACTTACAGAAAAAGTACGCTCCAAATACCAAGGTGTTTCCGAAAAAACATCAATCTGAACCTTGTTTTCACACTTTAATTTGAGTAGGTGATTACATAGATTTTGCATCAAGGATATTGGCATGTCATCTTGTCGCGAAGCATGTTCATGGTATAGTTTTTAAGACATCTGGAATGTGGGGATCTTGGGTTGAACTCTTTTTCAATAACCTGACAATTTTGTGGGTATCAATCATTGTGGGTAAACAAAAAACATTGTTCAGTTTAGATTGTTAAATTCTAGCATTCTCACCATCTTCTTTTTAGTGAGGAAATATTAATCTAAGTTTCATTTATTTTGAATGTTATTCTTTTTTTTATTTTTTTTTACTTTTACAGGGTCATGACATGTGTTTGGCACTCTGATAAAAGCTTTTGAACCAAAATATCAAGATAAATAACTTTGAGATTGATTTTATACATGATACATGCAGTGAACATATTATTCATTCAAAAGATTTTGACACAGATTGAGGTTTACATGTAGTTTGTGCTCTGCTGAAAAGAATACCTTTTCAGCTCTTATTAAACATTATAGGCATGGACAAACATGTGTACAAAAATTACAATGCAATGTTAATGGCTGTCAAAAACTGCACAAAACAGTCCGGGCTAATTTACAATGCAATGTTATGTAAACATGAGGTATTCTGGGTACAACATTGTACAAGGCGCAACATAAACCAATACATTAATGACAGAGAGGAAGACGATGATATTGGTAATGATGATGATGGTGATGATTTTCCTGGTCTTGATAACCAAAAATACCAAGTGCCACTTGTAAATGAAAATCATGAGGTCAGCTCATTCCTACTTGGTTTAAGAGAAAAATTCAAAACCACAACTAATGCATGTAGCTATGTTACAAATGGAATATCTGATATCATGAAATCAGATCGAGAGGATTTGAATGAGAGAGTAAAGGAAATTTTGCAGAGAGTTGGTGCTTATTTACAGGACCTTAATCAACTGGGTCTTTCCACTGTGTTAGAAGAATCAAAATATGAGAAGGCATTTAGCCATTTCTCTGCAGATAGGCAAATCAATTAATTTGCAGCAGAGCAGTTTGATTATGTGGAGCCAGTGGAGTTTATATTAGGACAGAACAACAGAGGTGAGGATGAGACGATGCAATACATCCCAGTTCTTTTAACTTTCAATTCATTACTAAGAAAGGTTGATGTATTTGCAGAAGTATACAATGGCCACTTTGCGGAAGAAAACCTTGAGGACTATTGTGATGGCAGTCTCTTTGCAACCAATGAACTATTTTCTAGAAACCACATGAATTTTCAAATACAGCTTTATTTCAATGACTTTTGCGTGGCAAATCAATAGGAAACAAGGTAAGAAAGCTTAAGTTTGGTGCTTTTTACTTTGTTCTTGGGAACATATCTCCTCAATACAAACTACAAATTAAGGCTTTAACAGTAAGAGGGTACCTTGTACACCAAAATATTCTTGGTGGGCCATTGTCATCCCCCTGCCCAGTGACAAGTGTACAAAAGGTTTTGTGAATGCTATATCAAAGTTCTATTGAGTGGCATGCAAGCTTAAGGTTTCATGATGAACTATCGCTAAGTATCTCATTTAGAATGGTTTGTTCCTGAAAATTCTGCTCGGATTAGTTATGTCTTATCCACAGTGAATGTTCCCTTTATTTATGTGCTAGTGTCTTTGAAAGCCATAGTTTGGGTCTTGGCTGTAGACAAAATTTAGGTAGTTGTCCTCCAAAACTCTGTTCTAATTTTGAGTTAGCTAACTTGGAAGCACATTTGAATGTGCCTGATAAATCTTAAAATAGTTTACTGTTTTCTGAAAAACACAGAACACCATTTTCAAGATAAACTTATTGAGAAGTAATTGATTGGACTGAATGACCATAAATGTAAAATGAAAACAGTGCAACAAAAAATGTGCTTCACAGAATGCAGTTAATAAGACTGTCTGGATTTGAAGTCAAACAATGATGCTTATTTTTATTCAAACAATTGCATGGAGGTCTTTCCAGTACTAGATTTACTGCATTGTTTGTATTCACTCTAAGAATTGTGTTCTTTAAAATGTTGCAAGTTGTCTTCTTTTATTCTAATTGAACATTAACTTAGTTGCATGCCCCCTCCAGGCTCCACTCAGTGTAAATATTTTTGAGAGATTGTTAGACATCATTCCTACGTAAGAGGGAAACTTTATGAAGTACAAACTTCAACATATTATAAATGAAACATTACAATAAACAATACAATACTTTTTTTTAACTGCCTTAATGCAACGAATGTGCTTATGTTAAATGTACATTGTGCTGTACCAATAGCAACATCACTGTTGAAGGAAGTCAAATCCGTTTACACAATGAACATGGAGCTTCATAATGGTGTGAAATGATACGGTCAGGCGCGAATAGGTTGTCCAATGAAATTTGGTCTCTCCTCAGGCAACTGACCAATCAAAGTTGGTCTTATGGAAGCGTGCAGATGTTCGAAGGAACGCGCTGCGACGTAATAATAATAATAATAACTAGACTTTCAGTTTTTGTTTACTACAAAAACAAGATGTTCGTGATCGATGTCATCAAATTATAATTTAATGATATTTTATGTTATCAACACTCTAAAATTTTATTTGTCATTCGGGCTTATAAATTAGTCAAAATGACAAAGTTTGCTCAGTCCAGAGTCTTTGACAAATACGTTGTGTGCAGAACAAATCTGTTTAGTACGTTGACGAATCCGCCATTGTCAGAAGTTGATAGTTTGGCTAAATTATATTAGTCGTATGCTGCTACGAAAAGTAATTGGTCAAAAACAGCAGTTTTGACGAATATGTTAGAAAGTACAATGACTAATCGGAATCAGTCAGCACTTTCATTTCTGACTAGGTTTTGTAAGTCACTTTGTGTGACTTAAACAAATTAGTCACAGTCTTGCTTTCGACTTTTTTTGACTAATATTTATAATCATCTTCGCGCCCGAATTACTCTCGCGAAAAAAAGTTGGACGGAAACCCAAAAAGACCCGCGGATCAAGCTGGTACTCGTCTGACAGTGGTGTTCCGCATCCATACTGTCTGGTGGTGTCTAACTTATGGATATGTGTACAGTATACATGCACTCTCCAGCAGCAGCGCTGTGCAGCTCTAGCTGAACGTCCGTTTCTGATGGTGTAAACCACTAGCTTTACTACGTACTACTGAGTAGTAGTGTAGAGACTAAAACAGGTAAGACTTGTTTATTGTTGTTCATGGGGTCTATAGATTTAAATGTAAAAAGTATTGTATTGTGAGGGAGGCCAGCTGTGTTGTGTTAAATAAACATTTTTAAATTAAATGAACTTTTTCATGGCTTGTCACACGCACGCACGACCAGACGACCGTTCACTTCAAGGTTCAATCAAGGCTCATTTATTTTCCTCACCAAAACCAAAAAAGACATTATCACTCAAAAGAGATCGGTACAAGGAATAGAACTTTGCAGTAAAGATTTCAAGAACTAGATTAAAACATGACACTGCAGAGGGATCCATTTTTAGTTTTATAATTATAGAAGCACTAGCACTAGCACTAGCAGATCAGCTTGTTATAAGTTGTAGTACTAGTAGGTCCTGCTTGTAACTTGTGTAGGCAATGGTCCCTATTTTGCATTGTGAATGTGTGTAATTACTGTCAATACTGATTAGATAAACCAAGCCTACATGGGTACATTTTTCCCTTGTCATTTTGACATGTAGGATATTCTCACGTTGGCCTACCAATACCATTTGATTCAAGGGAAGCCAGTGAAAGTACAGTTACAGTAAGTAGGCCTAGGCTGCTACTACTAGCTAGTGCTACATGTGTAGGTGAGCATGTCACAAATAGCCAAGTACAGGTAGGTTTATAAATTAAATAAATTAGTTAAACCCTTATTAAATAAATTAAATAAATACATCATGATTCATGTATAGACCAGTCGAGAATCATGATTTATATCAATCATTCAAATTCGATTTTGCAATGTAAAGTGCACACAAGTTTTTCACTATTTTTTTATGTGAAAAAGTTAGCTCAGTTCTAGACAAGTGGGGCGCTGTACTCCTTTTAAAAAATAGTTTGACATCTTTGGTTGTACTAGCGCCCCAGGAAATCAGTCACGGTTTACAGTGTGTCTATTGTGCCACAAAAAATGCCCCAAAATGGCAGGTTGTATTTCCCACTGATTATGAGCAATGTATTGATGACGAATTGTTTGTTTACACGTGCTTTCCTATAATTATTTGAACCTCTCTGCTCCATAAAAAAATAATAATTACATCGTAACATCAATACTAATGATTTAATTTAGCATCATAATGATTTTGATTGGAATTTTTCTTATAATGCTTTATTACAGTAGAGCAAGCTCAGCAGACATCATAACCTGCAATCACCCCATCCTCAATATTTTGGGTTAACATATTTATAAAAAAAACGTATTCACACTTACACTTCAAAATTATTTTCTACTTATGTCTGTCAGCAGTTTTGTTTTGTTTTTTGAACTATTTTTACAAGACAGAAATGATATCAAATTTGTGCTTATCATAACAAATTAAAATGGTAAACTTTAATTGCTGCAGGTGTGAATACGAGTCCTCAAACTTCCTCAGATTATTGAATCATTACAGGTACTTGCACAATGGGCCCATGTCAGTTATCACATGCACCATAGAAGGATGTCACAGAGTGTTTAAGAATAGCAGATCCTTTCAGGTTCATGTTAAAAAAAAACACCCTGCATTTTGGGCAAGGTATGGTAGGTCTGGACAAAACGTGGAGGATTTTGACAATGTAGATGAGCTTAATTCTGGATCAGATAGGTCAGATAGTGATAACGAACATGAAAATACTGAAAATGAGCAAGTAGAAGACCCCATTGACACTGATTTTAAGTCAACACAGTTTTTATTAGGGTTAAGATAAAAGTGCAAAGTCAATGATCAGACATGCAGCTATGTTGCTGAAGAGGTACAAGGTGTTCTCCAGCTAGCCCAAGACAAACCCAAGATGCAATGCCTCAAGCACAGAGAGCTGAATTAAATGAAATTTTCAGAGAGTCACAAATGGAACAGTCTTTCAGCTACTTCAGGACCACTTCTCATATGAATTCCTATGCCAAGGTTAATTTTGATTTTATTGAACCTGTAGAGTATGTGATGGGCAGAAATAGAAATGGCAAAGTGAAAAGTTTTCAATATGTCAGCATCATACAGACATTACAGGCCCTTTTGAAAAGGGATGAAGTTTTTGCCTATGTCATACAAGAGCACCAAAATGAAGGGGTTATTGAAGATTTCTGCGATGGTTCAAAATACAAAAACCACACACTTTTCTCAGAGCCTAATTCAACAATACAAATTCAACTGTACAATGATGATTTTACTGTGGCCAATCCCATCGGCAACAAAGTGAAGCAGCTTAAGTTTTCTGCTTTTTATCTTGTTCTCGGAAACATCGAGCCTAAATTTCGGTCGCAGTTGTCTACAATTCAGCTTGTACTGATCTGTCCATCAGCAATTGTTCATGAATATGGAGTGTCCCAAGTAATGGCCCCTTTGATTGATGATTTAAAACATCTTGAGTCAGTTGGAATCAACATTGATAGAGATGGTCACATGTATAACTTTCGAGGAACACTTTCAATGGTAGTAACTGACAATTTGGCTGCACATGGCCTTGGGGGGTTTCAGGAGAGCTTTAATACAGATCGTTTCTGCCGATTTTGTATGGTAACCAAGAATGATGTGAAAAATCATTTCCGGGATACAGATCTTGTTCCAAGGAGTAAAGATGCTTTCAATGAGCAAGTGGAGATGGCAGAGCAAATGCCAAATATTGCTCGCATATATGGAGTAAAAAGAGACAGTCCACTGAATCAACTAGATCACTATCATGTTGTAGATGGTTTACCATCAGACATCGCACATGATTTGTTTGAGGGTGTCATTCCTTATGTCATGGAAAATGTCATTGTCTACTGTGTCGCTGAGGGTTTTTTCGATCTACAATTCTTGAATGAGCAGATAGAAAATTTTCCTTACTCAGGAGCTGACAAAACAAATAAACCATCAAAAGTAGCAGTTACTAATCTTGGGAGTTTTAAGGTGAAACAAAAGGCTGTGCAATGTTGGTGTTTCCTCCGTCTTCTGCCATTGATGGTTGGTAATAAAGTACCTAAAGATAGAGTCTGGGCAGTTTTCTGTCTCTTCAGGATGTAGTTCAAGTGAGTACAGCGCATCAGGTAGACAGTGCTCTCTGTAACTTCCTAGCAGACCTGATAGAAACATTCCTGATTAATTACACTACAGAATTCCCGGACAATTCAATGAAACCCAAGTTTCATTACATCATCCATTACCCTAAACTTTTGATGAAATTTGGCCCACTGGTACATTGTTGGACATTAAGGTTTGAAGGAAAGCATCTCTATTTCAAAGAGTTATCTCACCAAACCAAGAACAGGAGAAACCTATGCAAAACCCTCGCAATGCGGCATGAATACTACCAAGCATGGTGGAGATCCACCACTTCTTCAATCTTTGTGAAAGATGCAATAGAGCACACACGTGGAAGGCATCTACCAGTAAGGCTACTGTTGAGACAAATACAAGCCCTCTTACTACCATTGAACGGAGGAAACGAGTATGTATATTCAGCCAAGAAAGTTCAGTGGGATGGTACATGGTATTGTGAAGGATGGGCTGTTGCAACTGGAGTAACCCCGGAAGGATTCATTCAGTTTGCAGTGATTGAAATGTGCTGTCTGAATAATGGAGAGGTTTACCTTGTTTGTCAAAAACCTGAAAATATAAGGTACCTGACACATATTCATGGGTATGAGTTCACACTGACTAACGAGTTTGTTGTTAAGAGAGTGTCTGACTTGATAGACTATTATTCCCTTGGTGTGTACCAAAGTAATGAAGGATGGATAGTTATACCACGTCATCACATAAATAAACCAGAATGGTAATCAACTTATTACATGGCAATGATTTGATTAAGTGAATGTCACATAAACCCTTCTCTTATAAACAGATAGCGTGATGATTCATGAATATAAGTAAATGTGTGATACTGTAGGTCTTGACAGATTTCTTGTATGATTTTTTGCAAACTTTGGCACAAGAACAAAACGTTCCAAATTTGTTGGGGAGTATATTATGACTCTAAACTGCTGACTGTCATAAGTTATTATTAATTTTGTTGAAGTAATTGGCAGAACAAATGCATACTTGATTTTTCCAGATTCTTGTTGATGTACGGCAATCAACGTAAAAAAAATTAAATTGCTATTAAAGAGGAGGGGAGTAAGGAAGATGTGTCTGTTGAAGAAATCAAGGAGGCAGCCAGCCAGCTTTTTAACATAGAGATGAGCAAGATACAAGCCAGGCTTTGGGACAAGGGTTTTGATGACTGGATAGATGCAGATGACAATGATGAGGTGGAAAACAATTCCAAAGTATGTATATCACTTGCAGCAACAGTCACAAGCAATACAGATGACATCACAACACCATGTGTGTCTCCTGTTTTGTCAAGGTAAGTCATCACTTGTCAATTGAACACAATTTCAGACCATTGTAAAAAGAACTCGTAGTTTTACCATGAATTTGTTTACCAGTGTATAACTGTGTGACAAATTTTATGCTTTAATGGTAGTGTGCTCACTGATGCTGCTTCTTTCCATGATGGGACTGTACACCATTCTAGATAGTCAAGGGTTTGTTCATACCCCTATCCCATAAAATGATGTGCCAAAATGATTGTGTGATGAGGGGTTTCTCAAAGAATCAGCACAGCAAGACTTAGGGCCATAAGCGTTTTGATTTCACATGGCATGAGCCATACTTTTTTGCACACCCCACATTTCCAACCATACTTAGATGTATTTATTGGTGCAATTCAGAGAGTGGCAAATGAATCTGAGGATGTTCTGTAATTGCACATTATTTTATGTTGTGCTGCACATGTAGGTTATCTCAAGAGGAAGCACACCAAGGAAGCTAGCATGGAAGGGCAACCTTTTAAACATGGTACAATATTTTAAAATTATACAGAGGATTGGACGGTCAGTCAGACTCATCAAGCTTACCAAAAGACTCAGAATGCAGTTCCAGACGATCTGCAGTGCATCGTTCCAACAACTGGTTGAACAATTACAGGCTACCGGAATTCCCTGGCAGTGTAACTTGCAAACTTCAAAGTGGCCAAACTCTCAAGGAGGGTGAGAGATCAGCAGTTCTGGATTTCGTGTACTGCAGTGTCAGAACTTACACATAGTATGTAGTACTTTTTAAAAGTTTTTACAAATTTGTTTTACTTTGGTTTGCTTTTGGTTAAACCTTTCATTGAAAAACACAGGTAGGAAAAAAAAGGTTGTCATTGCCATTAGCTGTAATAGATTGAGTGCATGCTGAAATAAACAACATGATGTACATATGTTACTCATACTTAATCCATCCCTATCCTGCTGATAAAGAAAAACAAAACAACTAGAAAGTGAAGAAAAATTCTAGGTGTTCGGCATAACAATCTATGGACAGTGTCATCAACTTAAACATGAAAATAGAAAATCATTATTAATAAGTAAACAAGTATTTCTACCACTATGGTGCTGCCATCAGATCATACACTCTGCAAGAGGAAATATAAAAATTGGTCTAAACAAGTGGTCTTCTTAATTAAACTGCCCCACAATGGGGACCAGATTCTGTTTAGACAAATTGTAATACATGCGTTTAGCATTGTATGTTATTATTATTATGTATAAAATTTCAATGTCATAATGACTGCGTTATTGAGTTATTTTGCCAAATTGAGTTAGTCGAAAATATAAGAAGACAAAAAAGGAAAACTTAAAAAAACAAACAGAACAACTTCAATAAGGGCATTTGCCTGTATAAAAAATTTGATCTGCCAGCTCTCTTAATGCCGCGCAAAGCTCTGCCACACCTTGAACCACCCACAGTACCTTGTCTACAACCTCCAACCACCCTCTCACCACCCACATTGCTTTCACAATTAGGACATTAATGGCAATTTTGCTTTGTTTTATTCCTTTTCAGCTACCCAACTTCTGTACAGTACACTCACATAATAAATCTGCTGTTTGATCGGTTCCCGAAGTTGGCAGACCAACCAGAGATGTCGTTGGATAATGCAAGAGTAAGTTTAAATTTTCTATTGCAAAAGTCACTCTCATGGGACAGAAAGAAAGCAAAGCAGTTGTCCTTTATAGTAGCAATGCTGCATCACAACCCAACCACAATCTGTTAAAGACGGCATGCGTGTGAAGGGTTAAAATTAAAGCATTTTTTTTGCTCCTGCCAAGTTTAATGCAGCACAATTGTCTTATTTACACTAACATACCTTTTCAGTTCCCTTTCCCCTTATGTGGTTTATGTTTGCAGTGTCAGGAAATATTGTAGCTATCAGAAGCAGCCATGGAACAATTTCAGTTGTTTTTATGACAAAATAAGCATTGTTTTTTAACCTTTGCTATTCTCACACCTAGCTTTGTTGCTATTGTTTTTATGGAAAAACTGAGCTTAAATCATAAGCAATATCCGAAATGTATTCTTTCAGGTGCTGTGGAAGTACAGACTTCAATATAAGTTTGCGAATTCCCGAAGGCGGGAAGACAGCAATGTTGGAGTTGTCATTCAGCGTAAAAGAAAATCTGGCAACGATTTGTTAATCCAGTCCAACAACAAGAAAACGCCACCTCAGTGGGGCATAGCTAACTACCAGCCAGCCAGACCATGCTCGGAGGATGATGCATCTATCAAGGCTCACATCGAATGGATGAAGCAGGAAACTCACAAAAGGAAGCCTGACTATGAGCGGATCAAGGTAGCTATGTGCAAGACTCTTGCCGACCGTCGACAGCTCATCACGAAGGAGGGTGCTTCAATCCCTGCAGTTAAAAAAACCTACCCTTGGCTCTTTGATGAAGAGGAGGTTGGTTTTAGAATCTATTACTAACATATTTGTTTAAAAGTAAATATGCACCTGTGTGCGTGCAACTGCCGGAGATCTTCTGCACACTCCATCATCAACTCAACTTACACATTGATTGATAATTTTCATGACTTTTTGTGACCCTTTTTATATACCAGTTTGAGCCTGAGATTAGAAAAAAACTACAGCTATGTTTTCACCAGTGCTCTTAAATGTGACCAACTTTTGGCAAATCCGAGTGCCATACTTAATCATTTTTGTCTTAATATAAACCAGATGCAGTGTGAATTCAAGCGCATACACGGAACTTGTGCAAAGGAGCTGCTTTGTAGTGGACTACAGAAGTACAGCGCGGGATTGGTAAAACTATCAAAGCAGGCAAAAGAGCCAATTGTGCTGGAAGCCCTTTCAGCTATCAACCTCCAGCGTGATGAGAAGAGTAAAAGAGGTACATGTACTATTCACAACTTCTGCAATGATGGTTTTGTTGCAATAGGCTGAATTACTTTTGTAAAACTTAAACATCCCAATGTGGAGCATCCAGTGAAATAGAAAGCTCCATGTTTCTTTGTGGTGGACACAGAATTTTAAAGAGAAAGGGGCAACAAACAAATTGTTCGGAGTACCTGGGCCTCCTGGCCCTTGATCCGTTCATCCTGTTTATCAGTGGATTTGTTCATTCTCTCTACCAATGGTTACTTTCCCTTTTTGTTTTTGCCCCATGACAAACCACTCCACGTGTGCTAAACACAGACTCAAATTTGCTTTATATTTAACAGAAGCCACCTTCAAAGCAGCAGCTCTTGCGGTGCCAACTCTATTAAAGGAGCGCATTGCCAACATGGTGACTCTTGAAGAAGCAGTAAGTTTATAACAGCAGGGCCTGGTTTCACCAAACCCCGCGATGAGTCTTAGGGGACTTAGGAAAAGTAATTTTCAGTAGGCTATGAAGGAATTAGTGTGTGTCGTAAAGGTGGATTATATCATTGATTGTCAAAGACCAGTATCATCACTTTGTGTATCCTAACATGAAAATGAAATAACAAACCTGTAAAAATTATGGCTCAACCGGTCATCATTATCTAGAAAACATTTTTTTTAAAATTCCCCCACCCCTGTTGCATCGGATTGTGTGCTTTCGATGCCTGAGGAACATTTCATACTCAGATTACAACATTTTGAGTGAAAAGTTATGTCTTGTATTATCAGCAGCTCTCCAGTGCTTTCTACCAGATAACTTTGTATGGTCACTAATTATGTGATGTCCCTTTAAGCCAATGAGTTTGTTGACTTGCAATTGGTACCAGACTACTTGCCCTTGCAGCCTTGATTGGTTACACCAATCACTCCTTCCACCACCTTCACCACAGGTTATAGTGACCAAAGCTAAAGCTTTTGTACAGGTGCCATGCTAAATATTATGAATATGTACTGTGTATGGAAAAAAACATAACTCGTGAACCAAAAAGTGTGCAACTTTTTTGGAGTTGATTTTAACGAGTTTTAGTCTGACAAGGGTCTGGATAAAACAAAATAAGATTTAAGAGCGCCATCTGGCGGCAGGTTAATACAGTTTTAATAGAAGCCTTTTGCAGAGTTTTTATAATTGTTTCAACATGGGCTCCACATACTTCACCAAAATGAATATGTTGGTGACCTTGTCTTGACCTTTTAACCTGTCTAATCTGGAAGTTCTGTAAAATGCTTTAAAAACATTATTTAGTAGCTATTCATTCTGTTTTCACAATAACAAACAGCACAGCTCACGATCACTCCAGTCAGCTTTACTTGAATCCGAACACCTCGAATTTGTTATCAAACAAATTCTTATGTCTAGTTTGTGTCATTTTTCTAATTACAGTCAGAGGGCAGACCATCTATTATAGTTCAAGGGGATGGACCAAGTCAACTCTCTTCGACTTCTTTTCATCTTGAAATTGATAGCCTTGTGGTGTGTTCCTCTGAAGACCTGCTGTCCGCGATCAGCGTGTATCTTGCAGGATTTTATATTTTCAACCTGGCCTACCCTTCAAGTCTTAAGAAAACTTTGACATTCAACCAAAAGGTAATTCTTAACATTCAAGATAATTTGAAGCCTGAGAGAGCTGTTGTATCTCTGTTGGAGAAACTAAACCATCAACAAAAGGAACACTAGAATTGAAAATTCCACAAACAATTTAGTCTAAAAGTTAAAGGGAATGATCACCCAAAGAAAAAAAAATGTCATCATGAAAATAGTGTATACCATCTGTCATAATTCAAGGGGATGTAGCAATTCAACTCTCATCAACTTCATTTCATCTTGAAGTTGATGGTGTTGTGTGTTATTCTGAAGACCTGCTATCCACTATCAGCGTGCATCTTGCAGGATTTTATATTTTCAACCTGGCCTACCCTTTCTGTGTGTCATGTTAATAGTACAAAGAGCAGAATGAAAACATTGACTAAGAGATATATTTGAAGAATTGTTTTTGTTATAGCATTGTGGTGTTAAAATTGATACAATGTTTACAAAAAAAAACATTTTAAAGTAGAAGTTGCACTGTTTCAATATTTTCCAGGCCCCAATTTCATAAAGCTGCTTAAGCAGAAAATATTCCTTAATAATTTTCTGCTTAGCAGAAATAAGCACGATACCAGTCACAAATTGCAAATGTGACATGGTTGTTTAATTGTGGTAAGCATAATTTTGTTGTGCTTAAGCAGCTCTATGAAATTAGGCCCAGGTCTGCATCAGTCTGTTGGACACCTTTACTTGCCCTTTTGCTGAACGTTTATTACATTGTAAAGAAGGTTCCACACTTAAAACTTCAAGTTTGTATGAGTATTTGTTACATCCACATCCGAATAGTGCAGCATTGCAGCATTGGAGAGCTGCTTCTATTGTACAGTGGGGGGGGGGGGACTTGTAGTAGGTTGGTCTAATAATGTAATGTAATGTTTAAAAAAAAAACATTTTAAAGTAGAAGTTGCACTGTTTCAATATTTTCCAGGCCCCAATTTCATAAAGCTGCTTAAGCAGAAAATATTCCTTAATAATGTTCTGCTTAGCAGAAATAAGCACGATACCAGTCACAAATTGCAAATGTGACATGGTTGTTTAATTGTGGTAAGCATAATTTTGTTGTGCTTAAGCAGCTCTATGAAATTAGGCCCAGGTCTGCATCAGTCTGTTGGACACCTTTACTTGCCCTTTTGCTGAACGTTTATTACATTGTAAAGAAGGTTCCACACTTAAAACTTCAAGTTTGTATGAGTGTATTTGTTACATCCACATCCGAATAGTGCAGCATTGCAGCATTGGAGAGCTGCTTCTATTGTACAGTGGGGGGGGGGACTTGTAGTAGGTTGGTCTAATAATGTAATGTAATGTTTAAAAAAAAAACATTTTAAAGTAGAAGTTGCACTGTTTCAGTATTTTCCAGGCCCCAATTTCATAAAGCTGCTTAAGCAGAAAATATTCCTTAATAATGTTCTGCTTAGCAGAAATAAGCACGATACCAGTCACAAATTGCAAATGTGACATGGTTGTTTAATTGTGGTAAGCATAATTTTGTTGTGCTTAAGCAGCTCTATGAAATTAGGCCCAGGTCTGCATCAGTCTGTTGGACACCTTTACTTGATCCAATTTACTTTTAGAATAATGTGATTATTGCAGTTGAAAGAACAATGAATTTTATTTATTAAACTACTTTTATGAAATGTTGAATCATTTGTCCTATTGTCTTTCTTACAGGCTTCAGTATATATGATCATCCGTTATCATCAGACCCACTGGCAAATCCCAGGAGCAGCATTTGTGGTTCCGCAATATCCTTCGCATTCAGCTTTCTTGTGATCCCTCCTTCAACCTCATTCACCTAAAGCCAGCAGCGCCCCCCCCCCATGTCCAGTTCCCTGGGATTTGCCACTGCTGTTACTAATGTGTTGTCAGGTTTTGTTATGACTAGTTTTGACTTGTTGCAGCTAATTATTTTAATGACTAATGTATAATTAGTCAGACATTGGGTTACATGACTAATTTTTATTTGTTGCAGCTATGTATTTTAATGACTAATGTGTAATTAGTCAGACATTGGGTTACTAAGCGCGAAAGTCACTTGACTATAGATTAGTCGTATGGGACAGGTTTCTCCTCTTGTCACACGACAAATATTTTTAAGTCGGATCTGACAAATTTTTACTAGTAATGGCCTTCATTTGACTTGTTTTAGTAAGTCGTATGAGACATTGCGCAGGACAATTTTTTTTTAGTCATTTTGACAAATTAAATTTTAGAGTGAACCCGATTTGTGGTTCAGGAGTAAGATTTTGTTCAAATATAAATCTTCAACTTCCAAATTAAACCAAAAGTTAGGTCAAATGAGGTCATACTGTGTAGTGCTAGGTAAGACCTAGGAGCCCTCTGTTAAGCTGTGTAGTTGAAAAACATCCAATGTGTGGTTCAGGAGTTATGAATTTTTCAAATATTACACGGACTATCATTAATTGGGTGTGCAATATACAATGAAATAGCGAGCGACGCCAATGTATTCCAGTACTCAATACAGTACAGGTCAACCTTAAAGGGACACGTCTCCTTGGATCGGGCGATTTGGTCTATAAAAGCGTTTGTAACCGTTTGTATAGACCAACTCGCCCGATCCAAGGCAACGTGTCCCTTTAATTACATGTGCACTGTACATGTGTGTGGCTGGTACAGGTTTGACATACATTGTATTGAATTGTAGTCTACACTGTAGTGTGTTGTCATACAACATGGTTCAACAGACACGTGCGCTTTGACGTCCATTTCCGACCCGATGCAAAGGTTTAAATGTTATCATCTCTGTGCAAATGTTTGAGCAGGAACACTCATCTATAACGTGATGCAAAACTTATGTGTAGTTTTTGAGATCAGAATTTTTGAAAATTTTCAACTTCCGGTTTGAACCGGAAGTCAAGGTCAATTGGGGTCACGTTCTGTGTAGCATTTGTTGATCTTTTATCGACCTGTCCGATGATATGTAGATTGTCCAAATCCAACATGTGGTTCATGAGTTATGATCTTTTTAAAATAATAAACTTTAATTTATTGTAATTCAATACCCGATGACGTCATCATGACATCATCAAGCTTGTGTGGTCTTGATAATGAGGTTCAATTGTCTGATGAGTTTCATTGTTAAACTCAATTTCAATCTTGAATTATGAACAAAAATTGATTTTTTTTTTACGAATAAACACAAAGGCAGACTTTGACCTTTCGGTACGACCGGAAGTAAAGTTCATACCATTTTGGCGTAAACTTGTTAAATGTTGACCCAATCTTGATCTATCAGACACTCACTTATGAGCATCATAGCTTAAAAAATCACGAATAAACAGCGAATAGCAAATGGTCAGTTTTCAACTTTAAAAACCTTGTAATTTGACACCTGATGACGTCATCATGACGTCATCAGTTCTGTGCCGTCCTCATATTAAGGTTCATTTGTCTGATGAGTTTCAAGGTTCAATTCAGTTTCAATCTTGAGTAAGGCCGTGTCCGAATGATTCGGCTGTGGCCGCTGGCTGCGACTGCGGCTTTGGCAGCGTCTAGCGGCCGCGGCCAACAAAAACATTCGGACAACGCGGCTGTGACTTCGATCTTCAACCGTGTGCGCGCCCTCAAGTGGTGAAATGTACTTTGATTGCATAGTTTGTTATAAATTTGTCCGCTCACACGCAGCCTTAAGCTATCAACAACAGCGTATGAAAGAAAGTGGATAGTGATGTGATCGGCGTAATACTCGCAGAAATTTGTCAAATTATATTGTTAAATAAGAACAGGACGCTCCTTTGTCAGAGGCAGCGACAGATCAACAATTGTATTCTCTTGACCGGTATAAACATTCGAAACGTAAGTGCTCACAATAATTTTTTATATTTCTAACGTGTGTTTTTACATAGTTTTCTGCCGTAAGGCGTAGCTTACGTATACAATTCAAGCTGGCATGATAAAAAACAATAAATTAAACTAGACATATTTTTTTGTTCCATAACAAAAACAAGGTGTTCGGTATAGACATTTTCGAGTTAGCAGTGGTAGTGTTTTCAAAGCAAATACCGAAAAAACGTAACTTTGTACGACAAATTGATAAGTAAAGTGAATGGTAGAAGATTTCGTATTTGAAATAAAAAACTTGGATAAATTTAAAAACTGATGAAATCATTCCGTTTTCATAGCTCATTTTATTATCAAGACATTGAGATATCTCACTGAGGTATCTGCTAAGTTTTTGAAATTGTTACAGGCTTTTAGTTATTGTTTTGCTGGAATTGACACTCCTATGGGTAAAACTGTATTCGATATAGAGGGACCATCTGATTTCAAAATCATATTGTTTGCAGGCCTCAAAACGAAGACTGGGAGTGATTATTTTCACTTAAGCTCTCAGTTTTGACCAGAATTGAAGCTCACAGGGAGACACAGTTTGTGTAATCATTGGGGATGGTGCAAGTTATGTATATTAAAATTTTGGTTCTCCGGATAAAGGTTAATTTGATGTAAGGACGCCATCGAGTCGTCATCATCCCGAAAATAACTGCGGTTTCATCTACACACTCAGGTCTATGTATGTTAAGTTTTAGGTCTCGACCCTTTTTTGGTTAATGGGATATGAGGTTTTTAAGTATGGAATGAACATCTTTCAGTTTCGACCAGAAGTAAAGTTCACAGAGGGTCACACTTTGTGAAAAAAATTAAACTACACTCCAGGGTCTTTCACATGGACCAAAGATCTGGTATGTAGCAGTTATAGTTTTCCAGATATGTTTTTTTGTAAAAATTAAACATTGATTCAATGTTATGACGTCATTGATGACGTAATCATGCCGAAAACTTGTGGTTTCATTGACACACTAAGGTCTAAGTACATGGTAAGCTTAAAGTCAAAACCCTTTTTGGTTTACGAGTTATGGTTTTTTCCATACACAGTACATAAACATAATATACCTGAGCGGGGATTATGATCAATTCAAGCCGATAGATGAAACTTAAACCATGATAAAATAATATTTTTTGGAAGTAAAAAAAGACAAAAAAAACACTAGCCAAGTTCATGGACGAAACATGTCAATATTATTGTAGACGAAAAAAGGAATGCCCCCTCTTTTTAACAGTGATTTTGAAATAAAGATTACCATTTTAATCAGTGTGTATGAAGGGCATACTCAGCGGGCTTAAGAGCGCCTTTGCCAGCCTAGGTCACGTCGATCAACGTGACGTGGGTCTCAGTGTTTGATGAGAAACGAACCAATGTCGTTCTTTTTCAGTTGAAGTTTTTGTCACTTAGTAAAAGTCATACAAATCCCTAAAGCAGGTGGACATCTCAGTAAAACCTCCTCTTTTATTCCTTGTTTTTCATTGCGCCATCAGACGAGCACAACGGAAGTAAATTCACACTGAACTTTGAATGAGTTTGAGTTTTGAGCAATGAACATTTCCGTTGTGTGGCACTATACGCACAGGCTTCGTGGACTTTGAACCTTATGAATAATGGAGCGGAACAGTCAGCTAACAGCGCTTTTCTCTATACACAAATTAAATGCGGTTAATACTAGCATTGGCTGTAACGCCCGTTTAGGACCAGAAGTTTCAATGATATTGGTATCAATTGTGTGCAAAAGTTTCGGAAGGATCACAGAACTACAATCTGATGTAAAAATTGTGATGAAATGATCAGTAGTTTTTGAGATATGAATTTTTTAAATATTCAACTTCCGGTTTGAACCGGAAATCAAGGTCAAATGACGTCGCATTTAGTGTAGCGTTTTTAGAGTTATACCAGGCCTATCCGATGATGTATATAATGTGAAAATCCATTGTGTATTTTTTGAGTTATGATTTCTTCAAATATTAAATTTTGATTTAACGTAACTCGACACCTGATGACGTCATCATAACGTAACTGAAGCGGTTTCATTTCCTAATAAATATCTAACTCTATGTGAAGTTTCAAGTTTATATGAGCTTAGAAAGGGTGCTTTTGTTAGCGGACAAGGGACGCTGAGAAGAAGAAGAAGTATTAAGAAGTACTAGACTTAAGTTTGTGTTGCATAACAAAAACAAGGTGTTCGGTGTAGACATTTTCGTGTTAGCAGAGGTAGTGTTTTTAAAGAGAAAACCGAAAAAACATAACTTAGTACGACAGATAATATTTCAGAGCGGGATAAAAGCATGAACAGTTGTTGGTTAAAATGTCAAGACAAGGTCACCAACATATTCATTTTTGTGAAGTATGTGAAGCCCATGTTGAAAAAATTATAAGAAATCTGCCAAAGGCTTCTAGTAAAACTCAAGATGAAATGAAGTTGATGAGAGTTGAATTGCTACATCCCCTTGAATTATGACAGATGGTATACACTATTTTCATGATGACATTTTTTTTTCTTTGGGTGATCATTCCCTTTAACTTTTAGACTAAATTGTTTGTGGAATTTTCAATTCTAGTGTTCCTTTTGTTGATGGTTTAGTTTCTCCAACAGAGATACAACAGCTCTCTCAGGCTTCAAATTATCTTGAATGTTAAGAATTACCTTTTGGTAGAATGTCAAAGTTTTCTTAAGACTTGAAGGGTAGGCCAGGTTGAAAATATATAATCCTGCAAGATACACGCTGATCGCGGACAGCAGGTCTTCAGAGGAACACACCACAAGGCTATCAATTTCAAGATGAAAAGAAGTCGAAGAGAGTTGACTTGGTCCATCCCCTTGAACTATAATAGATGGTCTGCCCTCTGACTGTAATTAGAAAAATGACACAAACTAGACATAAGAATTTGTTTGATAACAAATTCGAGGTGTTCGGATTCAAGTAAAGCTGACTGGAGTGATCGTGAGCTGTGCTGTTTGTTATTGTGAAAACAGAATGAATAGCTACTAAATAATGTTTTTAAAGCATTTTACAGAACTTCCAGATTAGACAGGTTAAAAGGTTAAGACAAGGTCACCAACATATTCATTTTGGTGAAGTATGTGGAGCCCATGTTGAAACAATTATAAAAACTCTGCAAAAGGCTTCTATTAAAACTGTTTTTAACCTGCCGCCAGAAGGCGCTCTTAATTATTTTTTTTAACCAGACCCTTGTCAGACTGCAGCGTCGTTAAGATCAACTCCAAAAAAGTTGCCACTTTCAATTACAACGCACTTTTGGTTTTAACTGGAAGTAGAGGACACGTTATTTCATGCAAACAATTAAAATCAAAGACCTATTTTACCTTTGTATAATCCCGCAAAAAGCAACCCAGGGTCTCTTATCCTCGAATTGATGGGAATTTTCAAAGATTTGAACTCTAAATGACGTAGATTTTCTAAGCGGCATCTGTCACAGAGCGAGCAAATAATACAGTCCCAGAGCGGGATAAAAGCATGAACAGTTATTTGGTATAGCGCCACCTGCTTGTGGAATGTCTCCGTTGCGTGTGTGTGTACGCACAGGCATCTTGGACTTTGAACCTCATGAGTTTAAATATTCAACTTCTGGTTTGAACCGGAAGTCAAGGTCAAATGAGGTCGCGTTTAGTGTAGCGTTTTTAGAGTCATACCAGGCCTATCCGATGATGTATAGATTGTGAAAATCCATTGATTAGTTTTCAAGTTACGATTTTTTCAAATATTAAACTTTGATTTAATGTTACTCAACACCAGATGACGTCATCATGACATCACTAAGGCGGTGTCTTCTACTCATACATATCTAACTATATGTGAAGATTTGAATTATGGAGCTCTGATCATTGGTCTGCACTGTCGACGTGCCACCATCATATCAAGGATGTCACTGAAGTATATATGAAAGTGAAAGGCCTACAGGGCTAGTTTAGACCTAGCCGTAGAGGTCCACACTACAGTAAAGTAATTAACGACCACCATTCCACATGTGAGTCATGTAATATACATTTTTGGGCATTGTTTGAATGCACACAGGGGGAGGGAGAATGTATTGGGGCTCTGAAATTCTTTTTGTGTACCCTCTCTTCTGGGAGCAAAATAGTAAAAATGTCTGGTGATGTTATGAGCGATTGGAAGACTAAGTCATGAATTGTTCCATATTAAGATTGCAAATTTTTTGTTCTTTGAAGATCCCAGAGCCTGCTGTCATCTCACAGTTTTATAAGCTACACTTTCTCGCATGTAAAGACAGTAACTATAGGTGGGATGAAGAATACCAGCTCCTAGCCTTCCTCTTTTGGCTAGCTTGTTGCTCCGCATACCGGGTTGTTTTAGCATCCATTGGCATTCCCAGATCAACCTTGTGTGACATTGTTCATCGCATTCTGGACAGAGTACTGCCGGTGGTAAACAAGATCATCAAGCTACTAGATGATAAAACATTCCAATAATTTCCCAGGGATTCCGAAACCTTGCATAAGGACCAAACATCTTGACAAGGCTGTTGGCAGTATCGACTGCACTCACATCAAAATTATGCCCCCAGATAAGCAGAGAGAAGATTACATCAATCACAAGCTGTTCTATTCGGTGAATCTCCAAGCTGTTTGTGACAACAGGGGAGTATTTATTGCTGTGTTTGCAGGCTATCCTGGCTTAGTCTAAGATGCAAGAGTTCTCCGATGCAGTCCACTCTATCGACAGAGCAACTATCCTCCACAGTGATATTATCTCTTAGCGGACTCGGCTTATCCATGCCTTGCAGCTCCTATCGCCATCTTACCCACATATAAGAGGTATGTAAATGCTACCCCAGTGGAGGCCAGGTTCAACTACCATCTCAGTCGAGCCCGAACAGTAATCGAGAGAGCATTTGGGAGAATGAAGACAAGATGGAGAAGTATCTTCACCAAAACCCTTGAAGTATGTGTTCTCTATTTTCTGTCAAATTATCAAACCAGAAGCCACAAGCCAACAAACAACTATTTACAACAGATACATTAAATATGATGGTACAATACAATTTTGACAGACAGGAATGGCGTAAAAACTAGCCATTTTCATTTGGGTGGGGTTGGGAGGGGTGGGGGAAACCAGGGAAAAAATAACTTGGGGGGGGGACTTTTGATGTATCTAACCATTAATTTGTGTATTTTTTCAATCTCAGTTAGTGGGAAGGGGGGATGAGGTTTTCGAGCCACTCAATATTTGTATATTTTTTATACTGCAGGTTTCTCCGGTCCTTGCACCAAAAGTGGCTGTGGCATGTGCTATTATGCACAATGTATGTGTTATGTCGGGAGATGAGTGGGAGAACGGAGATGAAGAAATCCCAGATGAGGAAGAGGCAGGTACACATATCTCAGCACCCGCACAGAATATTCCTTAACTCCATGAGCATGATTACACTTAAATAAATGTGAATGTATTTTATTGTTATATAGTCCAGGCAATCCATCATTTGAATTAGGACAAAAACCAATATTTATTTTTCCACAGTGCATTTTTGCACAAATTGTATTGTTTGTTTGTCATTACCTTGTGCACAAAATATACTATTCTCAGTTATCTTAGCATTTGGAGTGGAGGGAGGTCAAAGTTCCTCTATTTCTCCATCATAAGTAGACCATTGTTGAAGTAGGTTGCCACAACTGCTTTTCGGTTAATAACTCTCTTAATCTGAGAACATAGTGTCATATTTATTTAGGGATTTCAAGGGATTGAAAAGTGAATATTGCACAACACTTCTTTTATTAACGCCAAAATAAAACAACTTTCTTAACACTTAACTGTTTAACCTTAAATAAACAGTTTTTTTTGGTTCAACCTACACCTCTGGTGTGTGATAAGCAAGCACTGTATACTCGGTGCTTTCCGAGTCCTGCGAGAAACAAATTCACAGGCTAACTACTCGGTTGAGATTTGAACCCATGACCTCCCGCATATTAGCGCAGATGTCTTAACCACTAGACCACCGAGCACACCCGGTATCAAGATGCCAGTTTGAATGCTTTGCTTATTAGCAGTGGGTACAGCAAACAATTTAAAATATATGTCATCCCACCCCAGTAGTTAGCCTGTGGATGTTTTCCCTACAGGACTTGGAAACCACTGAGTATACAGTGCTAATCATTGGTGTAGGGTAAAACCAAATTAGTGTTCTCATATTCTTGCAAAATATTACATCCCCTATTTAAATTAAATAAATAACTTTAGCATTAATTTTTTTTTTTCAATATTTAAAACTGTTATTTTAAGTTTTTATATTACAATTGAACTATGTTACAAGTGTGTTCCTTGGTCCAATTTCATAGAGCTGCTAAGCAGAAGATATTACTAAGCACATTTCTTTGTTAAGCTACAATTAGGAGGGGACCAGTCACAAACAATATAGATCATGTGGTATTTTGGCTGGTAACCTGTTCAGCTTTAACAGCTCTATGAAATTGGCCCCTCGTCATAGCTCACGTCACACACAGTAAGGCATTGCAGGCCGAGCACCCCCCCCCCCATGATTACTGGTGTCATTAGGGTGTGCCAAAATTAGCCTGGCACACTTAGGCCGAGTTCAATTAGGCTGTTTTTTTTTAGTAGTCGAAAACCTGACGGTAGAAAGAGACCTAACCTTCGACCTATTTCTTTGGGATGACTATTATTAGTCTATTGTTAACTTTCAACTTATCAAAATTAACTATAACAATCTATTTTAGAGTCATTTTGTATCTAATTTACTCATTCTCTTGAGATGCGGCCGCCATTTTGTAAAGTGTTGTTCTCGAAACCCCTGATGAAAGGTAGAGTGTGATCTTGTTCCGAGTGTTTTGTTCTCGGGTCGTGTTCTCATAGTTCGGGCGTGAGAACTGTGAACTTGGGCCAAGAACACATCGCCCGAACTCAACCTTTGTGTACATGTTGTAATACACTTCATGTCATGTTAAAATCAATTAGTGTACGTAGAGTATAATGCTTTAAAAAAAAATATATATAAGGGTTAACTTGCTTTTCCTGCTGCTGTAACAGGCATCACCAACTGATGAGATGAACCCAGTGACTGGGAAGCAGGCAGTGACCTGCTTCCCAGTCACTGGGTTCATCTCAACAGTTCGGGATGCTGGTTAGAGCAGCAGGACAGACAAGATAGCCTCTCTAATCCTTGGGCTGATCTCTCAAAGCACTAACACTCATCTTAAAATGAGCAAGTCAGTATCACCATTGTTGTTTATAATTATAAACCTTTCCTATGAAATATGCTAATTACAAGTCACGCATGCACATTGACACTATTTGTGGGTAAAAAGGGGGAAGGGTGCACCTTTTTGCATGGGGATGATGTTGGCTTGACGCACACGCGCTTATGCATTTTAATACTACACAATTCTATGGCGTTAGCCCACCAGTAGTGTCTTTAATGTAATGCTTAGAATGCGATTAGCATACTTCATGGGAAAGGCTGAATAGGCTGAATAAAACTGTTGGTAAGAGCCACACAATTATCCATGTAAATGTAGATTAATGCTTTCTAAAATGACTTAATAACAAATGGAACAAATTTTTATTTACCTAGAACTTTAGAATGAACTTTTCAAAGTCAATGTTCAACTTACTCGACATCCTTGAAAACTCAATTATAAACATTAAACATTGTTTTTTTTCTGTCTGAAATAATCTGATTGTATTGTATTTGTTTTTATTTTCAATTGTGTTCACAAGCCTTCCGAATAATCCCAAGAAATCATCATTTTGTTTTTTCCTGTTCCTGGAGTTGTTTATTCTGCTCTATTATCATGTCATACATACGCTCTGATCTATTCTTTTTTGATGGCGGTTCCTCATGCTTATCTGTATCATGGTCATCCTCATACTCCTCTATAGATGACACCAGGCATGGAGGGGCCATGATTGGATGGTGGCCAAGGATGTGGTCCATGTCTTCATAAAAGGGCCATGATATAGGGCTGCACGTGTCATCTTCCATCCCCTTCCCTGTTGTTGGGGGATGTTTTAATTCCTGAAAGTATGAAGCGTTTTTCGGTTACCATCATGAAAATTGTATTTAACCAGAGCAGATATTACAAATTTTGCATGGGAGCACCTTTACTAACTTTTGATTTTTTTCATGGGTGGCAGGGGATCTCATGATCTTAGTGTGGAGAATGGCTCTGGAATGGAACCATATTAGACCCCCCCCCCCCCCCAATCCGCTACTCCCACTGAAACTTTGTATGGCAGTTGGTTTACATTTAGCCCTGGAAGCCTTCACTTTCATATGAATTACAGTAAAGTCCTGAATGTGAGGGCACGTTTCCAAGTAAGAAAATGTTTCACAGTTCTGTAATTCAAATTTTACTTGTAAGAAGCTACTAATCTCACCAGAATAATATTGTCTGCCCTGAAAACAGACCCTCATATCTAAGACTCTGTATTTGTGTACAGCTCAAAGCAAGAGTCCTATATACAGGGATGAGATTGTTCAGACTTTTGTCTGAATTCGGACTTTTTATGTCATCCTGGTGAATAAAAAAAAACTTTAATTTTTCCACATACATTAAAATTTAAAGAAAGACTGACACTTTGATCTACTTCACTAGTGCTTAGGACACTGTTCCTAAAAGCTATTTGACTTCCATAGCCATCCTAGGGGTTACCAAAAGGTAGAAACGCCATCATTTCAAGTAGGCCCTATGTCTCCAAAATTTGGATTCAACATGTAGTTTCAGACTTTTTTAACAACAATGACTCTCATCTCTGTATATAGGACTAGTTTAGAGTCATCTTTCTTTAGTAATCATTTGTTTAAAAAGTCAATTTCACTATTAGCTGACAAAAGGTGTCTGGTGTCAAAAACCTGGTTTACTATCTCAAGGACTACATGTACCTTTATCGCCACAAAATTTTAAGTTTTACTGACTTTGTATTTCTGGGCCAGATTGTATTTCTTTCGGGCCTGCTCTGCGGTGACACGATTGTCCTATTCCATTTCCTTCAGAATAAAGCTGCAAAGAAAAAAAAAATCACATTTCCTCAAAACTAATGATCTTAACAGAACTTTGCAATCCAGGGATCAGACAATGGATGGTGGGTGAGGCTTATCATACAGTTTGGTAACCAAAATACACAAGGACAACATTTACGTACATAAGAAAAGGCAGATATTTGTTGTTGACTGACAGAAAGTGATACTACATAGAATTGATTTACCAAAGTATTATTTCAACAGCATCCCTTAACCTTTTAGAGGGTTGTCCAACCCCTCGATCCCCACGCCAATCAAAAGGGTCTGATCTGTTAATTTTAATGTATTTTGATATTAAATAAATTCATAAGTGCTTAACTTACGTGAAAGCATCTTTCATGGCTCCCGCTTTCCCGATTTAAACATTACATAATGTTTTTCTCTTAAAGAGAGAAAAATATGTGTTTCCTCTCAGACCCTGAGCAAAGAAAAACAAAGAAAGTAATCATGAATACAAATCATTGGCAATTAAGTTATAAGTTTAAATTCCACTCGCAGAAACTAGCCAACAGGTAGCTAGGCTGATTGTGCTTATTGCAGTATCTTTACCAATACCAAATGTAGACTGCGTACAACTTTAAAAGGAGTATTAAAAACATGTAAAATGGGAAGGGTTGATATTTCTACTGTAAAGAATCAAACAATAGTTGAGATAAAAAAAATTGCAAAATGTCTCACAGACATTGTCATTGATAAAAACGCAGGCATTAATGTTGTTGCGAAAACCGTAACCCACAAGGCATCGTGGGGTTACGGTCTTCGCAACTAAACTAGGCCTTTTATTACAGTATATACTATTACTAGTTACACGATGGTGAAAGTCCAACCACCCATTCAGGCTCAGCTCACCCATAGATTATACTTCTACTAGGGGTAGCTCTAGTCACTGACCCTTGTAAATCAAATGTTTTTGCCATGTCTGCCTTAAAATGTCCATCATCAGACATTCAATAAACTACGTTAATGTTTGTTAGACCGACTGACCACCAGCAATTTAATACAATACATGAAACAACATTAGGCCTAACGTTATTTAGGCCTAATTTAAATTAAAAACAACCGTTTGGTCATGCCTGTTCGTGATCGCAATTAACAGGTGACAGGATGATGATAATTTGATATTAAAAGTAAAACGAAACGAGCGAGGGTAGGTAGGCCTTTCTCAAGTTTCTTTTAATTTTTAGCATGTTTAACGCTAGTTTTCATTTATTTTACAACACGAAAAACGATTAAAGTATGACATATTATCAGTACCACATGTCGTCTTCTTATCTAAACATCACTTACACTTGAAAGTTTCTTCTCTCATGTCTCTAGCAGACGACATCGACTCGGCCATTTTCTTTATTATCAACAAAATGGCGCCCGGCCACAGACAAGTCAGCTCCGCTTGTGGCTTGAAATCAGTGACGTCGCGGCCGTAGCCAAAGCCGCAGCCAAAAAAAAAGAAATCTTTCGGACACGACTTCAGAATGGATCGCCCTGCCAGCGGCCGCAGCCACAGCCAAAGCCGAATCATTCGGACACGGCCTTATGCTGTAGAGAAGAGTTCTCCGGAAGAAGAAGAAGAAGAAGAAGTGGAGACGAAAAAACCCCAGAACTGTAACTAGACATACAGTGTTTGTAAACAACAAACACACTGGTGTTCGTGAGTGATGTCACATTGGATTGAATGAACTGGTGACGACATTTTACCATATCAACCCAGTGTCTGGTTCAGAAGTTGGATTGTTTTCCTATTTAATACTTCAACTGCCGGTTTAAACTGGAAGTCAGGATCGAATTGGGTCACACTTTGTTTAGCGTTTATGTTTGTGAAGACAATTACGATGATTAATATATTGTAAAAATCTAATGTTTGGTTAAGAAGTTATTATTTTTTCGAATAATAAATATTAACTTTCGGTTTGATTTGGAAGTCAAGGTCAAATGGGGTATAATTCTGTGTACCGTTTCTTCACTTGTTACACATCTTCCCGATGATGCATAATTGTCAAAACCCAATGTGTAGTTCAGAAAATTTGCTTTTTTGAAACATTAAATTTCGACTTAAGGTCGATGTTAAGGTCAAACGGGTCACATTTTATGCAGCACGTGCTTAATTTACCAAGACCGTTCAGACAACGTATGGATTGTAACAATCCAGTGTGTCTGTCATTGATGACGTCATCAAATTACACGCCGTCCTCTTGTGAAAAATACAATCGTACATATTATTTGAACGGGCAGAGAGTCAAATGTTTTCATTTTATATGTAGTGACATTTTCCGACTTCCCTTTCATCTTCATCTTGGCTACAGAACTCGATACGAAGCTTGAACAAACTGACAAGTACAACTATCAAATATGCCATTCACTGAATCAAACTTATTTTTAACAAAAATTGATTCTTTATTGATTAATAAATCACAATTAGTTTACACAAGCTATGTTATTCATATTGACATTATTAAGTTAATAATTCTCAGATTTTTTCAACAGGAATTCAATTAAAGTTGGATTCTCATTACATGTACACTTGATGATGATGTCGTTAAAATAGGTCAAGCAGAGTGTAAGCTGTCGGTTGTATTTTATAAATGGCTGGCTTGATTTTTGGACATTGTTTTCCGTACGGAACGGTTTGTTTATTTAAGACCTTTGATAGAATGAACTGTAAAAGACACTTGTTTTGTATAAATATGCAAAACAAAGGCGCGTCGTGATGATACAAGTATAAGTCTCTCGTATATTTGGACTATTAAAATTGTTTAGTCAATTACTATTTGTACCGCTGTTTTGTTTAGAATGTTTCAAAAAAATGTTTGTATTTCAACAGAAAGTCTCACAGTAGGCCCTACATGTATTACGCAGTCATGTTATCTATGTTTAACATAATGCAATAATTTAAATGGAAAACGGGCTCAGCCAGCAGTTTTTAATTCAATTCCTTTGGAAACGTTTGACCTTGCAAAATAACTTTGTGAAATTTTGAACTTTGAATGAACTACTGTAATTTTACCTCTTGGAAAAGTTACAGATCAAAGAAGCACACAAGTGAAGATTAGAAGTCAAAGCCTTGGATGATCTTGGACTCTCCATTAGCTTGATTTTAATGAGGAACAATCTTAGTAGACAACTAACAGAAGCATTGAAGACTGAAGATGGCTCATATTGAAAGCTGCTCCTCCAGTTTCTGTGTTCCACTCCTTCCCAGGCATCAGACTCTTATCCTGCTATCAGACTCGGATGAAACTAGTAAAATAAACAAAATTCATGACATAAAACATTTCAAGATTAGAGAGTAACAAGTAGAAGGTGCGCATACTGTTTTAGAAGTGAACAACTTATGAATGAAAACCTTTCATCGTAGGGCTGTGAAATGATATGTATGCTACAATAGGTAGATGGCGGAACACATTTGTGTCAAATATAACTGACACTAGTGACAGTGCCAGCAATCATACCACATTGACCAATTCTACCTCCTCCATGATCATACTAAACGTTCCTTAGTTTTAATAACCTCACTACTTGATAATTTAAGGATAATCTTTATTAACATAACTGTGCTTTACATACTGAACACACAATCATTCTGAAAAGCGACGATGTTGAAACGAAGCTTACCGTTTTATTCACCGTGTTGCAACGATAAACACTGCCGTGAGTGCCGGTCTGAAACCCTCTTGACAAGCTGATGTCACGTCCATGCAATCTCGGTGTGTGATCAAAACATAACCAACGTTGGTCCTTTTCTGTTTGCATTTTCTCATATAATTAATGTCATACGAATCACTGCAGCAGGTGAACATTTCAGTGAAACTTCGTCTTCAATTCCAAATTCACCGTTACGCCATCAGAAGGGCAAAAAGGGAAACAGTTTGACGCCGAACAGAGCACAGGTTGAGAGGAATTCATTTCAGCAGCGTTGCGCCATTGATAAGCTTTCGTTAAAAGTTCAATGAACTGTGACATGTCCAAACGTGCACAGAAATCATGCCATACTTCTAGCCTTTAGTGGAGGCGCACGTGGTACTGTAGTAAACGCAGCACAGCTTGTCGCAACTGTTGTTACGTTGGTCTGATTTCGCGCTTGCTTTATATTAATAGGCAACAAGTGTCTTGACATAAGGCTAGCTTCCACTCCGTTGCACTGGAATCAGTCGCGAGTAGTATGCCACGTGCCACGTTAGGTATTGGATCGATATTTTGATATTTTAATGGCCAATTTCACTTAGAAATATATCTCAGGTCGTATGGGGTTACCCTTTGAATGTGATTTGTATAATTCGGCCGGAGCTTGTTTATGGTGCAAGTACCTAACATGTAGCAATTATGGTTCTCCGATTATGATAATTTTAAATATTAAACGCTGATTTATTGTTTTGACGTCATCGATGGCGTCATCGCACCGAAACAATTTGGGTGTCATATACATACTACGATCTATATACATAGTAAGTTTCATGACAAAATCCTTCTTGGTTTATGAGAAATAAACGTTTGAAATCTGAATTTTGAACTTCCGGTTTAGCATTTGTGATTCTCCAATTATGATTTTTCTAAATATTAAACAGTGATTTATTGTTATGACGTCATCGATGAAATCAAACCGAATTTCACACATATATATTTATATACAAGGATCTCAGTATCTGTGAAGTTTAAAGTCTAAAACGTTTATGGTTCATGAGGTATGGGAAGTTTTCTTTATGTAAGAAAATTCAACTTCCGGTTTTGAGCGGAAGTAAAGGTCACATGGGGTCGTACCTAGAGAAAGATTTGTAGAACTGTATAAGGGCCTTCAGATGATATAATGATTAGAAGTGTACCATATTTGGTTCAAAAGATATAACGTTTCCCCCAAAAAACCTTAAACGTCCGTGTTCGACAGGAAGTAAAGGTCACATGGGGTCACATTCTGTGTAAGAGTTGTAAACAAAATTTTGAACTATTTCTTGTTATTTTTTATTTTGGATGTTATTACGTTATCGATAACGTCATCGCCCCGAAAAAGTTGCGGTTTCGTTTATACAGTACATGATAAGTTTCAAGTCTCCAAGAGTTATACTTTTTTGCGAAAATTGCGAGAGAAGGTTCTCAGATAAAGTGGAAAAAAACAAAACAGAACAGTAACAGTAGGTTTTCGGGCGGAATGCCCGAACACTAACAAGAGGTGTTCGTGCACATGTTGCACGAACACCTAATAAACGGCAATCATATAGCGCTTCACACAAAGGTCCCGAAGCGCTTTACAAAAAAAGAAAAGTTAATGATTATGTAGAAGCGAAGCGCATTTAGGAATTTGCACAATTTGAAGATTGCGCTGCTCATTCTGCATTCCCAGACCGGGCGCTCAATCTAAAAATTGAGCAAAATTCTGCGCCATCTCGATATTGTGCAAATCCATAAAATGCGCTATACATAAACAAATCTTCACACAGCTGGATCGTCATGTGGACAACATGGCAGAAAAAGACAGCGAGAAGCAGTCTGATTTACGGTGTTATGCCCATTTATGTGATGTTCATGAAGCCTTAACACCTATAACTGAAACAAAATTCAGATAGTGTGTGCAGATTTGGAAGGAGCTGACGGATAAAAAGCTGAAATAGCGAGGTGTTTCTTGCAAGATAATGGCAGTGATGGTGCAGCTTGCGCTGCACTAAGATAGTACCTAACGATGGTGCTTTTCCTTCCCGTTTACGTTTACGTTTACGTTTACGTTGATTGACTCAGCAGGATCCATAAGTTTGGACGTAATGCTAAGGGTGGTTGATTGGTGCTCAAGCAGTAGAAATACAAGTGTCTCCAGGCTAACAAAAGGGCCTGAAGGAAAAAAGTGCTATACGTGTACATATATAACCGAACAGTGGTAATACAACTGTGCAGGACTTCAGACAGTGGTGCAAGTAAAAAAAGCTTTTACTGCTCAAAGATTAGCAGCTACTGCTTCCCGGAAAGCCATCACAGATGGAGCAGTGAGGACAATCCCAAGGAGGGTGTTCCACATTGAGACAGTCCGGGGGGAAAAGGAGGATCCGTAAAGCTGGGTGCGACTTGTAATGAGTTGGAACTTGTTTTGGTGGTATGATCTTGTGCTGCTGGGAGGCATTGGTGTGAGGTAAACTGCTGGATCAATGGCAACTATGTTATAGTGGATTTTGTAGAGTAAGGTTAGGCTTGCAGTTTGTCGTCTCCATTCTAGGGTTTTACATTGTAGATCTTTTAACATGTTGGATACACTTTCCATTCGGTGGTGCTCATGGAGGACAAACCTGGCTGCACGGCGCTGGATATTTTCCACTCTGGTGATGTCTTTCTTAGTGTTAGGGCTCCAGACAGTGCTACCGTACTCTACAGTAGGTCTGACAAGGCCAGTGTATGCTCTTTCTTCGATCTTTTGTGAGCAGCTCCTCAAGTTGCGACGAAGCAGACCTAGAATTTTATTGGCTTTGCATGTAATCTTATCAATATGTTTCTGCCAAGACATGTCATTCGAGAGTGTTAGGCCGAGGTAAGGGTATTCCGTGACAGAGGATAGATAGTCGCCTCCCAGTTGGTATTGGGTATTTGTAATCTTGCGTCAGCGGGTAACCTCATGATGTGGCATTTTTTAATGTTGAACTGCATCTGCCAGTCAACAGACCATTGATGAAGACGGTCGAGATCCTGCTGTAAGATGTCACTGTCATTGATGGTAGAGATGGATGTATAAATTAGACAGTCGTCTGCAAACAGGCGTAGTTTAGAGCTGATCCCGGTTGGCAAGTCATTGTGAGAAAGAGAAGTGGTCCAAGGACAGTTCCCTGGGGAACTCCAGATGTTACTGGAACCCAGTCTGAAGACTGGCCATCTGTGACAACACGTTGGGAGCGCTGTGTCAAGAAGTTTTGGGTCCATGAGAGTAGAGGTCCCCTAACTCTATAGTGATCAAGTTTACGGATTAGGCGTTGATGGGGCACACGGTCGAAGGCTTTGGAAAAGTCGAGCACAATCGCATCTACCTATTCACGATTATCGATGGATTTCGCCAAGTCATCTGCTGTTATGATTAGTTGAGTTTCGCAAGAACGCCCTCGGCGAAAGCCATGCTGAGCATTAGCAAGGAAGTTGTGATTGTTGAAATGGGCCATGAAATTGCTAAAGATAATGTGCTCTAGGAGCTTACAACAGATGGAAGTAATCGACACAGGACGATAGTTGGATGGTATACTCCTATCCCCCTTCTTGAAGATGGGTGAGATGTTTGCAACACGCCAGTCAGTTGGTAATGTGCCGGTGACCAAGGATTTTTGAAAGGTGTAAGTCAGTATTGGTGCAATCTCGATGGCAAATTCTCTCAATACATGGGCAGGTAGCGAGTCAGGTCCAGTTGCCTTCTTAATGTCTAGGGACTGTAGTAGTTTTAGTACACCCGCGTTAGTGACCTTAATTGGGTCTATAGATGGAAAGCCCGACTCCCCAAGATTTGGTGTGTTGGAAGAATTTTCGCAGGTGAAGACTGACCGAAATTGTTCATTAAAGGCACAGGCTTTACCTTTGCTGTCGAAAATGATCTTGTCATCCAACTTGAGGGAAGATGCATTTACTGGTTCCTGCTCTTTTAAATTTATGAATTTCCAAAAGTACTTATTTGATTTGTCGGAACTATCTGAGAACATGCTATTTTGGAAGGACCTATGGTTTTTCCTGCATTTGTTGTGCAATCGCTTTTGATGGTTTTTGTATTCTGACCAGTCACTGGCTTTCTGAGAAGACTTCGCCTTATTAAACATTTTTTGTTTCTTCCTGGCTTGACGTCTTACATCTCTGGTGATCCAAGGTTTTGTTGGGTTGGACCTAGACATCTTCGATGGGATATGTTTATTCATCAAGGCTGTTAAATTTGATTTGAACGAGTCCCAGTTTTCTTGGACTGAGTGGAGATCATGATCACCGGCGAGGAAGGAGTTCTGGAAGGTATGTAAATCATAACGCATGGAAGATGTGTCACCTTTACTATACAAAAATACTTTCCTTGGTTGTTTCTTAGACCTTTTAGGTTTGAAGTTAAGGTGAAAACAAACCATGAGGTGGTCGTTGATACCATCTGTGACACTACAGTTTTCAATGAGATTTGAGTGTGAGGTTAGAACCAAGTCAAGGATGTTATGAGCAGCATCTGATATTCTTGTTGGCTCTTTCACAGTCTGATCTAAAAAGTGCTCATTGCATATTTCAAGTAGTAGCGAACATTTGGATGACTCGTTAGCATAGGGTTTGACGACTCTGTCAATCCAATTAATGTCAGCCAGGTTGAAATCTCCAGCCACTACCAACACTGCATTTTTTAATTTGATTTGGATATCAGCTATATTATCAGCAAGTTGTGTGAGATTAGATGGAGCAGAATTTGGGGGTCTGTAAAATGATCCAACTATCAAGGGTTTGTAGCCTTGGATATGAATTTCTATCCATATAAGTTCAGCATCAGCGGCATTTATATTGCATTCTGTGGCTATTAAGGCGTCACGAACCATGATGAAGACACCACCTTTTCGACCACTCTGCCTGTCTTTCCTGTACAATAAAAAGTCAGGGGGAGTGACCTCAGCTGAACATATTTGACTATTCAAGTGTGACTCAGTCCCAATGATGATGTCTGGGTTTTGTTTATCAATGGCCGTTTCTAGAAGTGGGATCTTATTGTACAAGCCATTGGAATTGACAACAATGACTTTCAGCTTTTTATTTTTGTGCCGGGTGGGGGGGATAAGACGATTAGGATCCAAAGTTCTTGTCGGTGATGAGATGGCAACTGGTTGCCCTATATTCTCCACTGATAACAATGAGTCATCTAGGTGGCTGAAGGAATTGGAGAGTAGGTTTGGTGATGTGTCGAGAATTGATGGGAGATTGCTTGAGTTAGGAAGACCACATTCTGAGCATAACCAAGTGATATTGCTTTGGGCATAAAAGTGGTATTCATCTATTGGCATGTCCATACAGTTAACATGAAACCAGCCTTCACATTCTTCACATTGAAGGCACCGTTGTCCCCATTTAGCTGCCTATTTGCATACCAGACAAGGGTATTTGACTAGGCGGGGCCCTGGGTTTACCTCAGTATCGCCTGCAAGTAGGAGTAATATCACAGCATATGTTGTGCCTGTTCGGTTGTTGAATTTTGGTTAGGTGGAGCTTAAAAGTACTGAAAATTCCAGGAGTGCTACTGTTTATATCTTCAAGTACCACATAAGACGGGGTGGATGATGGACTATCGAATCCAAGACCCAACCTTTCGATCCAATACACAATGAAACTTGGTGATTGAGAGGTAAAGCTACTGGTATTAAGGTGTGGTTCACTTTCAAATTCAACATGTTCAATAGTTGTGTAAACATGGCTGACAGATGAAACTCGTAAAGAGCACAGCAGTAAAATGCACAAGGAACCTGTGGCATGCAATGATTTCATGATGAGAATCCAGATAAGATAGTGTCAGGAATAAAAGGGGGTGGTAATACATACAGTTTGCCGTCTGGAAGTAATTGGATGAGGTAATTTAATATGGAATTCCACCGTTGGCACCATAGACCGTGCAGACAAAGGATCACGATCCAGTCGCGGGAAACTCACAATAGCTGGGAGTGCTGCACCGGATGGTCCACCATTGGTGTTGAAAATTGTCTCAAATTTCACGATTGTGGTGAGCAAAGAGATCCTAAACTGAAGTCACAAGTGTATATGACGAGTAGCTTATAGATCAGAGTAAAAACATTGACAAATTTGGGTGATATATCGTGTGAGATACAAGGGGAAACTTCGATAAACTTCGATTAACCGGAGAGAGAAACATTTACGTCCGACCTGCTTGAACACCAACACGAGAAGGGCTACCAAATTCCATGGATGCTACAAGACAAAGACGGGCTGCACTTGCCAGGCAGAAGCGAGATAAGGAACATGTGCCTACTGCTGAAGGTTAGAGAATTGTTTCAAGTTATATATTGAACTTTTTTTTTTTTTTTTTTTTTTTTGGGGGGGGGGACATTTGTGACTGCATGATCATTTATATTATACTAAGCTTAGGTTGAATACTCAGACTTGGCCAAACGTTATCTCTTGCTCTTATCACTTAGACTTAGTCTGAGATTGGGTGGCTGCAAAACTGTACCGCAGTAGCTATTGTATTCGCTACCAACATTTTTATTTTAAAAAGTTTTACAGAGCTGGGCGGCGAGTCAAAATAAATTGGTCCACATGTTCAACATTTTGTTTCAACAGGTTTTGTACACAATCGCACCATCATGATGGTTAGAACAAATTTTGTCCTGGCTTCATCCCTCAATGTCAATTTCACACAAAAAAATTGAAAAGAAAGAAAAAAAACCAAGAGGTGTTCGTGCACGTATTGCACGGACACCTAATAAAATACATGTTGGGCATTCAGACCCATATTTGTACATAATAATGTTTGTAGCCCTGATGTTTAAGATTCATGACCAAGACTCAAGAGCTACGTTTATCAGCTACACTAAGTCCTGGGTAGGTGCAATAATCCATAACCCTCCTCCCAGTGGCCTTTGCACGAAGGGCGATATGACTAATGAGCCATTTCTGTCGGAGTGTCCATATTTGCAAGATTTTCAAAAAAAATTCAATTAAAAAAAATTAATAAAAAGGGCACAGAAATTGTCTCCATGAGTTGGGAATTAATTAAAGCACCGTATAAATTATTTAATTTATTTATTATTTAACAGATCGACAAAAAAATTCACCAGACTGCCAAGCTGCATATCTTTCGAGTTGCCAGTTTGAAAGAAATTGCTTGTACTGTATTGACTTCCATAACATGGCCCCCACCTTTGTATTTTTTAAACTGTTTTGCTTGTTTTTGTTTAAAAAGTATAATTGTTTACATTTTAGAAAAATCATTGGTGCCAAAAGTGTTAATTAACCCTCGAGGATGCAAATTACGTAATATATGCTAGTATGACAAAAGTTGAATTTTTTTTTAATTTCCTGGGCGGAATTATGGGGAAAAAGGCAAAAACCTACTGTAGACTGTAGTATTGCCAAATCCCTGGCAGGTTTTAAAGAGGGACTTAATTTTGCTATGTATTTTTTCCCAACCAGATCTCAGTGAATCTTCTCACATCAGAGAGGAGGACTCGGAGCCTGCTGAAAAGAGAATTCGAATGCTCCAGTCAAGTTCTTCATTGAAGAAAGAGGGAACCTTATCATCTGCTCATATTTTACCGAGAGTTTGCATCATTTGCCATGAACTCGGTATTCAAACGCTTTTTACAGCCCAAATTGCACATTCCACATTTAACCATGAATAATGTGAGTACAACCCTGAAAAAAAGTTGAAAAAGAGAAATAAAATAAAATACACGTAATCAACGTATCAACGTATACGTGTTTGGTTGGGTAAATCGGTGGCTGTAGGGCTCTTGTCAGTTTTTGGAAAAAAGGGGGAGCAGGTGATACTTATAGCTACATGTACAAGAGAATTCTTATTTTAGTAGTTCTAATTCCTGTACATGTACTATGTAAATACGCATTCTCTAAATTGGCAGTGCATGTGACAGGACCATCAATTTAACCCTGCGTGACACCATAAAAAAAATCACACACTTATGCCATCAGGTACTTTTCAAGTGTCCGTTTTATATTTTGCGTGTAATACGGTTTTTTTTGAGAACACAATCATGTTTAAATCGCCCAAACTATTGGATATAGACCCTTGTGACTAAATTAAATAAATTCAAGCAAAATTTCCATTGAGATCAGCCCACATGTGTCTCTAAGCCATTTGTTTGAATGAAACCCTCGTGTTTGATGAGTCAGCAAAAACATCATAATTTCTTACATTTCTTACATTTCTCAAGGGAATACCGGGAGAACTGGTCATTGGTGAATTTTTTTGGGTGTGAAATCAACCCCGATGGTAACAAGACAATTGGCATGCTATTTGGCTAGGTGTAGTTGAGGAACCTTAATTTTTTTAAATACAAATAAAATAAAATGGCGGAGTAATTACTTTTTAATTAAAAACGGACACCTAAAAAGTGCCTGATGGCTTCATCTAGGGTTAAAGCTAAGTTTCTTTTCAGAACCACATTATTAATTAAAAGTTCCACGGCAATGTTATGGTCAACAAACAGTAGTAATGCAAATGAGATTTAAAGGCTTGTGATGAGAAGTAATCAGGTAAAGTGTTTCTTGTAACAAAACACTGTGGTCTGTTCTGAACTTAGGAGTTCTGAAAAGAACCAGGATGCATCACAGTACAAAATAGAAACAAAAAATTCACTCATTTGCTTGCCACAAATAAGCATACCTTTCAGTATAATTATGGTTACCTTTTTTTTAATGAATTGACAACGGTCCAGTAAGCAAAAATTCTGCTACTTGCAGGTTTTGTAAAGTTGGGCACAATTGACTGTCTGACTAGAAATTGGTAATCTAATCTGAGATCATTCTCTATCACTAATCTACTTTCCCACTACATCACTATTTTAAAATACTTATTTTAACTTGTTATATTTTTTACAAGTACCATAGAGCATCTATATTGAAAATATTGAAAAGTACATTAACGTTGCATTTACATTGCAATTCTTTATCTTATCACACTTCATTAATCGATACACACAATTTGTATTATTTAAAGTGTTGAAATGAAAGGTTAACATTGGTTAAATGAGCATTCCTTTGTCTTCATGCACACAAACCATGACCATTACGACATGATATTATGTGGTTCTTTTTGTAAGTTATGAATTTGTTATTCATACAGGGGACTGTTTTTTGAAACTGATACAGAGCTGTGGTGTGAAATTTAAACAGAATTTAATGAACAAAGGAATGTTTTTTTTAAACAAATGATAAGAACATTTGATTATGCAAGTTGAATTGAAAATCAATAAATTCAAAGATGGAAATATCTGATGTTTGTCAGGGCTGTTTTGACATACTTTGTGGGTTAAAAAAGTATATCAGAAACTCCAGTAATTTTACAATCAACATGAAATAGAGTGCCTATTTATTTGGCAAGACTGAACCCCCTCCCCCAGTCAGGTTGAATTGTTAATTGCCTGGAAATAGTGTAGAGATTCAAAAATTTCACAATGGACCAACTGGCCTATAGCCTAATCCCCACCACAAATATAAACACCAAGTACAGTTGAAAAGTTTCGTGTTCCAATAGTTGATATAAGCATACAAACTTTTAGAAATGTTGTTAGCATACATAATCTTTAAAATTATAAAGATTTCCGCATCATAATGTGATTTTTTTTTTTTTGGGGGGGGGGTAAACTGTGCCTAGCTGGAGAAAGCCTATTCTTTTTTGGTCAATTGAGGGCGCTGTTTTTCTTATGTTTTTTTATGTTGAAAAGTGTGACATTTTATCCGTGAATTACACATTAATGTGCAAAATGTGAGCGTGGGAACAATTGGATTCTTGCTAAAACACATTATCTACAACTGGGCTGCGTTTCATGCAAACCCTCTCCGGAGAGAACAAGAATCGTTTTCTAGAAGAATTTCGGAGCCACGGCCCCATAGTCTATTATTTTCAGTCTGAAAGCCTGCTGTTAGACCACATACACTCTAGACAGCGTCCAGCCACTAACGGTAACGGGCCGGCCAAACTCCCGAGGCCATGCGCTGATTTATGTGCAAACAAAAAATGGAAGTCGATTGTAATTTTCCTCTTTAATTTTCTTTCGTTTCACCTATGGTATTGACATTTTCCAAACTTATGGTTCGACACCATGACAAAATTTTCATGAGGTTTTAAGTTAGCATGTTGATGACTAATTTTGGTGAAAATACCTGAAATTTAATGTAAAACCCTGCTACTTTACCTTCGCCTGTTGCATTTAAATTTTCAGACGAAATTTAAAGTGGATGGTCCGATTTCATGGCCACATTTTCATAAAGTATGCAGAAAGCTTGTTGATATTATGGTAAAAAATACCGGATTTATCGAGAAAATTGTTGACAACAAGTTTGACAAAATTCACAAGTCCGTATCTTAAAGGTCAGTGCACCTACCTATTGAAGAGGTGGCAGGCCGGATGCCTGCATCGGATGCCGGCGTAAGTGGCCGTGGACATCCGCTACTGGCAAGCTTTGGTTCTCGTGAATAACCAGAATTATGAAAATCACAATACAATATCCTTAATTTTAACAATCACAGTCAATGATAAAAGTTGATGGATCTATAGACCTAACGTTATTAGGTGTTCGGAGCATAGCTCGAACACCTCTTGTTAGGTGTTCTGGCAATCCGCCCGGAACACCTCTTGTTTTTGTTCGGGGTTTTTTTTTTAGGTGTTCGGACAAAAAACCGAAGACCTCTTCTTATTGTTCGGTTTGTATTATTTTTTGTATTACTTCTTCTGCTTCTCTTCGTCGATTGTTCGCAAGCAAAGACATACTTTACAAACTCACATAAATTTGTAACTTGCAACTTAGTTAGATATTTATTAGTAGATGAAACTTTTGCAATGACGTCATGATGACGTCATCAGGTGTTGAATTACAAGGTTTTTAAAGTTTAAAAAAGGACCATTTGCTTTTTGCTGTAGGTTTAGCAATTTAACAACTAAGATGTTCATATTTAAGCTCATAACTCAAGTTTGAAACTGAATTGAACATTGAAACTCACCAGACAATTGAACCTTAACATCAAGACGACAAAAACTTCATGACGTCATGATGACGTAATCAGGTATTGAATTACATTAAATCAAAGTTTAATATTTGAAAAAATCCAAAACTACACAATGGATTTTCACAATCTATACATCACAAGATAGGCCTGGTATAACTCTATTAACGCTACACTAAATGCGACCTCATTTGACCTTGACTTCCGGTTCAAACCGGAAGTTGAATATTTGAAAATATCATATCTCAAAAACTACTGATCATTTCATCACAATTTTTACATCAGATTGTAGTTCTGTGATCCTTCCGAAACTTTTGCACACAAATGATATCAATATCATTGAAACTTCTGGTCCTAAACGGGCGTTACAGCCAATGCTAGTATTAACCGCATTTAATTTGTGTATAGAGAAAAGCGCTGTTAGCTGACTGTTCCGCTCCATTATTCATAAGGTTCAAAGTGCACGAAGCCTGTACGTATAGTGCCACACAACGGAAATGTACATCATTGCGTTGCTTGTATGTTATAACAACACGTGTCCCGCCCATACAAAACTCAAACTCATTCAAAGTTCAGTGTGAATTTACTTCCGCTGTACTCGTCTAATGGCGTAATGAAAAACAAGGAATAAAAGAGGAGGTTTTACTGAGATGTCCACCTGCTTTAGGGATTTGTTTGACTTTTACTAAGTGACAAAAACTTCAACTGAAAAAGAACGACATTGGTTCGTTTCTCATCAAACACCGAGACCCACGTCACGTTGATCGACGTGACCTAGGCTGCCGAAGGCGCTCTTAAGCCCGCTGAGTATGCCCTTCAGACACACTGATTAAAATGGTAATCTTTATTTCAAAATCACTGTTAAAAAGAGGGGGCATTCCTTTTTTCGTCTACAATAATATTGATATGTTTCGTCCATGAACTTGTCTAGTGTTTTGGGTTTTTTTTTAACTTTCAAAAAATATTATTTTATCATCGTTTAATTTTCAACTATCGGATTGAATTGATGCTAATCCCCGTTCAGGTATAATATGTATATGTACTGTGTGAAAAAAACCAAAACTCGTGAACCAAAAAGGGTTTTGACTTTAAGCTAATCATGTACTTATACCTTAGTGTGTCAATGAAACCACAAAGGTTTTCGGCATGATGACGTCATCAATGACGTCATAACATTAAATCAATGTTTTAATTTTTACAAAAAAAATCTGGAAAACTATAACTGCTACATACCAGATCTTTGGTCCATGTGAAACACCCTGGAGTGTATGTTTTAAGTTTTACACAAAGTGTGATCCTCTGTGACCTTTACTTCTGGTCGAAACTGAAAGATGCTTATTCCATACTTAAAAACCTCAGATCCCATTAACCAAAAAAGGGTTGAGACCTAAAACTTTACACACTTAGACTTGAGTGTGTAGATGAAACGGCAGTTATTTTCGGGATGATGACGACTCGATGGCGTCCTTACATTAAATTAACCTTTAATATATAAACAATTTATACCCAGAGAACCAAAATTGTTATATACATAACTTGCACCATCCCATATGATTACACAAATTGTGTCTTCCTGTAAGCTTCAATTCTGATCAAAACTGAGAGCTTTAGTGAAAATAATCACTCCCAGTCCTCGTTTTGAGACCTGCAAACAATATGATCTTGAAATCAGATGGTCCCTCTATATCGAATACAGTTTTACTCATAGGACTTTCAATTCCAGCAAAAAAAATAACTAAAAGCCTGTAACAATTTCAAAAACTTAGCAGGTTCCTCAATGAGATATCTCAATGTCTTGGTAACAAAATGAGCTATGAAAACGGAATGATTTCATCAGTTTGTAATACTTTCAGTGTTTTATTTCAAATTCGAGATCTTTTACCGTTCACTTTACGTATCAATTTGTCGTACTAAGTTATGTTTATTCGGTTTTCTTTTTGAAAACACTACCTCTGCTAACTCGAAAATTTCTACACCGAACACCTTGTTTTTGTTATGGAACAAAAACTTATGTTTTCTTTTTTTTCTTAATAATTCGTCTTTTCTCCGTCGCTTGTCCGCTAACAAAGACACACTTCCTAAGCTCACACAAGCTTGAAACTTTACACATAGTTACATAATAATTAGTAGATGAAACCGTTTTTAGTTTTGTCATGACGACGTCATCAGGTGTCGAGTTACATTATTTCAAAGGTTAATATTTGAAAAAAATCATAACTCCAATTCTACACAATGGATTTTCAAAATCTGTACATCATCAGATAGGCCTGTCATGACTCTAAAAACGCTCCACACAATGTGACCTCATTTGACCCTGATTGCCGGTTCAAACCGGAAGTTAAAAATTGCAAAAATTCATATCTCAAGAACTACTTGATATTTTATCAAAAATTTTATATCAGATCGTAGGTCTGTTAACCTGCTCAAACTTTTGCACACAATAGATACCAATATGATCTTAACTTCTGGTCCTAAACGGGCGTTACAGTCAACGCTAGTGTTAACTGCATTTAATTTGTGTATAGAGAAAAGCACTTTAGCTGACTGTTCCACTCCATTATTCATAAGGTCCAAAGTCCCCGAAGCCTTTGGGTTTAGTCCCACATAACAGAATTGTAAGTGGTACTTTTTACAAGGACGTTGGTGCTGTATCAAATAACTGTTCATGCTTTTATCCCGCGCTCTGCTTGGACATTATTTTTGGCTCACTCTGTGATAGAAGTCGCCTCGGAAATCTACATCATTGCGTTTCTTATTCTTGTACGTTTTAACAACACGTTGTTTTGCTAAAACCTAAACTCATTCAAAGTTCAGTGTGAGTTTAGTTCCGTTGTGTCCGTCTGATGGCTTAATGGAAAACAAGGAATACAAGTGGAGGTTTCACTGAGGTGTCCACCTGCTTTAGGGATTTGTAATTTGTTTTTTAATACGCGACAACAACTTACAATGAAAAAGACCGACATTGGTTCGCTTCTCACCAAATATCGAGGCCCGCGTCACGTTGATCGACGTGACCATGCCAATGGTGACCATGCCACGTGACCAAATATGTTCTAGGCCTGCTGAGTTTGCCCTTCAAACATGGTGGTTAAAATGGTAAGCTTTGTTCCAAAATCATCGTTAAAAAGATGGGGGATTCCTATTTCGTCTACAATCTTGTTATGGCTTTCAACTGTCGGATTGAAATGATGCTAACCCCCGTTCAGGTATATGTACATGTACTGTATATGCAAAAATCATATCTCGTGAACCATAAAGGGTTTTTGACTTTAAATCTTCCATGTACTCAGACCTTAATGTGTCGATGAAACCACGAAGTTTTTCGGGAAGATGAACGACGTCATAACAGTAAATCAATGTTTAATATTTACAAAAAAACATATTTGCTACATACAAGATCTTTGGACCATGTGAAAGACATCGGAGTATTTTTAAAATCTTACACAAGTGTGACCCTCTGTGACCTTTACTCCTGGTCGAAACTGAAAGACGATACTCCATACTACAAAGCTCATATCCCATTAACCAAAAAGGGTTCAAACCTCAAACTTTACCTATGTACTTAGACCTGAGTGTGTAGATGAAACCGCAGTTATTTTCGGAATGATGACAACATCGATGTTGTCCTAACATTAAATTAACCTGTGATATCTTAACAATTCTTATCTGGAGAACCAAATTGCTACATACATTATCTTAGTACCATATGACAGCTCTTGGCATTTTGTATAACTATTACACACTTTTCATGAAAAATTAGCTTAAATTTCAGAAACTTAAAATTTTTATATTACAAGAATTGTTCCCTAAAGAGTGAAACCTAGATTTCCAAAAACGAAGACCCTCAGTACAATGTACTCCAAAATACTATATTCAATACTGAAAACTGAAAACTCATCGACAAGGCTTGCAGTTTTCTAAAATGCACTGATGAGCACAATGTGATAATGCACATGTTCACATTGTAAAACTGTGATAAAACAAAAACTTTTCCCCCCTTGTGAGTAGTCTTCCGATATTCATTGATGTATATTCATTGATGTGGCGTGTCGTGGCCGAGTGGATAAGATCACTGGACGCAAGCTCTGGTGTTTCTGATCAGCAGAGTGTGGGTTCGAGTCCCGGTCGTGACACTTGTGTCCTTAAGCAAGACACTTAACCATGATTGCTTCGTCCTTCGGATGGGACGTAAAGCCGTTGGTCCCGTGTGTTGTGTAACGCACGAAAAGAACCCAGTGCACTTATCGAAAAGAGAAGGGGTCCGCCCCGGTGTTCCTGGTTTGATCGGCTGCATATTGCGCCACAGCACCTTGTAAACCATTACAAGGTGCTATGTAAAGGAGTAGGTCTCATACTTCAAACGAAGCCCCAAATACCTTGCAGGAAAATACTGAATGTTAAGCGCTTAGAGGCTGGCCTGCAGTAGGCGCTATACAAATACAATATATTATTATTAGTATTATTATTATTATTATTCATATTGGTATTGCGCAATATAAATGTCCGTTATTATTATTATTATTATCTTTGCTCAACCTTGTATTTGGTGGTGAATCAAGGAAGTTTCCCTCGCCAGGCTTTCTAAGAAAGGGTGAAATTTCAGTGAAGACCATGCGTTCATTGACATGGCTTGAGAACTACGCTGGCAAGTGCGGCGATAAGCTTCCTGATGTCAATAAGATACACCTTCCTGCCTGACAAAGGGGGATGTGTTCAGCATGAAGAGAGAGCTGGCGGATATTGGAGAGGAGGGATGTCAGGAGGCAGTGTTTTTTAGGCACAGGACGGACAGATTTAAGAAACGTTGCCATCCCAAAGGTAAAATCATGTTGCACATTCCACACAAAGGTTTTGTTTCAAGTGGTGTTACAACCCTGTCTTTGTGTCTGCTCATTACTGTGTTTTTGATGGGTATATGCATCGATCAATCTCAATTGAGTCACTAAACATGTAGATATGTATTTTGGTAACAAATCTCCCAAGTTCCTCCCTACACAAATGAAATTTTATCTGGCACCCAGATAATATCAGAGTGTGAACAAAACCTGCCACCCAGTACGAGAATTTTGTTTACACTTTTTTTGAAATATTTGTTCATATAGTCATGATATTGGCTGTTTTAATATTAACTGATTCAAACCAAACATGTTAATCTGAAACTTTACAGGAAACCTTGCACCCCAACATCCTCCCATCGCAGCAATTCTTGGTGCAAAGATTGCTGCTGCAGAATCACCATCGGCCGATAAAATGGCTCCATTTGAGGACGACTTCCCACCTGATGATTGTCTCCAGCCACATCACGTATGTTTCCCTCCCACTGCCGACCAATAGTTTCTTTTTGTTGCTTTACAAGTTTTTCAGATGAAGAGGGTTATCAGATAAGGAAAACCTTTTTAAAAAGTGGGAACCTTCAAGCAAGTAGAACACATACAAAAGTAAATTTCTACATGGATATTCTTCACTTTGAAGTTGTGTGACAAATATTTCCTTCGTGCTTCTAGGAAAATCATTTGTGGGGAAAACCTTTTTTAATTTGCTAAAATGTTTGCCAATCTATCTCACTTTGCGATAGTGAAGATAGTTACGACAAATCTTCCGTCTCCCGATCCACTGTTCAAAAGTAGTACCGGTACTCCCCTGCTCACAATCTACTCCGCGGTAGTAGAAAATTAAGCAGGACAAGTTCTTCCAGAACCAAAGCGGGACAGGTTTTTTCATAAATCTCAAGCAGAACAATATTTGCTTTAGCTGGACAGACCCTGCGAGAAAAGGTGTTTTTGAAAAGTAAAATTGAAGTTCAATTACATAGTGGAGAATTAACAATATATATTATATACATGCTTATTCATTTGCAAGGTTCGTCATGGGAAAAAGGTGGCAACCCAAAAATCATCCGAGCTGGTTGTGGGGAAGATGGTGGCTACTCATCTTGAGGAGTACGCTTATGAGTGGCCCCAAATAGGAGAGGTCAGCCTCATCGATGGGGACACTGTGGAGCTTCACTGGTTTACAGGCACCTACACCAGCAAGTGGAGTGAGATTAAAGTAAGGGCGCCTGGTAAGAAGAAGGGTTCTAGCTCATTTAGAACTACCATAAGTAAGTCAGACATAATTGGAGAGCCCTTTGACCTTACCAGGTGCAAAAAACTACCCAGCGAAGTTTTCATGTGTCTGAAATCAAAATAATATGAGGAATTATGTGTAGTATTTACTTTTGAATGGTACCCTTTAAACAAATAATATTGGCAATACATGTACATGTAAGTAGGAAGACTGCCAACATAGGGCTAGATAGCTCAGTTAGTAGAGCGCCGACACGTTATCCTGGAGGTTGCAGGTTCAAGTCCCGCTCTCGTCAATTTGTCTTTGTTTACCTAAAAAGTGCCCAGTCAGGTTTCCCTTGTGGTTTATTGCAATATTATAGAAACAAGTTGCAACCCTCATGATGTATCCCGGCATTGCTTGTTCCCAGGTTGTTCCAGATATTGAGTGTGATCCCTGGCTATATGGCAGTGTACCGTTACCAGATTTGTAGGTGTTCGGCTTAATAATGAAACGTGGTACATTTATAATCATAACATCAATATAAAGCTATTGGGCAATTGTATATATGTACAAAGTGTGACCCCATTTGACCTTTAGTTCCTGTTAAAACCGGAAGTTTAAGTTTCATATGACAAACCTTCATGCATTAATATCAACATAAGGTACACATTGCATATTTGCACACAATATTGACTTTATTTTCAGTTACATAATCATTTTATTACGTTCAACTGAACACCGTGAGTTGTTGAAAAACCTCAACTTTTAGTTTTTTAAAGATTAGCGCACCTGACATAAGTTCGGCTGGCTGAGTCACCAGAATGTGGGTTCGCATGATGCTTGTATACATTAATTGCTTCTCTTTTCCCTGTTAAAGCGCTATGATTTAATTTACTAAGTAGCCTACATCATCTGAAACGCCAATTAGTATAATTAAGAATATGAGGGCCAGCCTTATATTGATTTTTGTTTTATTAAGTGCAAATCCTTGATAGATTTGTTCTTTCACGTTTCAAGGAAATCTTGTAATACTAAAATCACAATTTCAAAAAACATCGGGCTGACTGGGGGAGGGGATTGGCAGATGCCCCTATAGCCTATCGACAACAGGCCTTTTATACATGTCGATTTACTTTGTTATCACTGCTTGATGTATTTTGTAATTATAATGCTATTCTGCAAGCAAATTATTATGTAAATAATGTACAAATGATGAGTTTTTTCCTGCATTAAGTTTGGTTTCAAACGAGAAATGTTTCTCTCTCATTTTTATTATTGCACAATTAGTAGTATCCCACATTGTTGCAGTCTACAGAGAGTCTTAGCCAACTCTCGTACGTGGATAATATTATCTCGAGAGAACTGGTTGCATTCAGAGATCATATTATCCCACATTCAGCCTCAGCCAAGTCTCGGACGTGGATATATTATCTCGTGAGAACTGGTTGCATTCAGAGATAATATCCCACGTTCAGCCTTAGCCAAGTCTCATACGTGGATAATAATCTCGTGGGAACTGGTTGCATTTAGGGTTAATACTATCCCACGTTGTTGGATTCGGAATCTTCATAGAGCCATAATTATAACTTCAATGTGTGACTTATCGACATCGTTCGAACTGTAATTTTACGACGGTTTTAACAAACAATCACAGAGACCTACAATCTTAAAAGGGTATTTTTAAAAGACAGTTTCTGGATTTATTCTACTCATGTAGCAAGGAGTCTAGAACCATTAATCATTGTGAAGAGTCACTTACACACATAGTGAGTCACTTAAAGTCCTCAATTGTATATGTTTTTACTGTTTGTAATTATCATTCAGTGAATATAGATGAAATTAGATGTTCGAACCAATTTCTCAATTTTATGCAAAAAATGAAGTTCACATGAGTTCACTTTGGTAGTATTTGCTGTTACATATGCTGTAAGCTACAAGGCGGCCCAAAGATTATAATTCCATGACACTCAGTTCAGAAAATATTAATTTTAAAATAATAAACTTTAAATTGATGTAATGTGACACCTGATGACGTCACGTGGACGAAAACACGTTTTTCTTACTAATGTTTTTTATACGCTACAATACAAAATGTTTTTTGCGTCGTTGAGTCTGAAACGTTTAATTAATCATGTCACGTTTCAGAAACTACATGTGTATGTGTATGTGGTTTAAAATATATTTATTTCGCCCTATGTCGCTAGTGCTGCCCGGTCAATGTAGGCCGGGGTCACCCTTGAATCGGGTGTATTTTAAATCGTGGAGGAAGTCGCTTATGTTTGCACTTATTAAGCAATTAACTTCAACGGATGCATTGACAAGGTGGACGGAGTAGTGTGTGACGTCACGCCCCATTACCGAACAAGTCTGGACAAGTTTCCCATATGTGCCCGTATTTATTCTGATTGGTTGATTGGTCTATGAAGTCATGCCCATTACCGAACACGTCTGGACAAGTTTCCAAAACGTTCCTATACACCGGCCGATTGATCGATTAAAATGCGGGAAGTGGTATTCTCGGCTTATATAAGTTGGATTTTTGAATTCGGATTCATTACCTTCACCGAAAACCAAAGGTAATGAAGCAAGAGCTGATTATCCTGTATATGTCGATACAATGGCTGCTCTTCTGAAGGTGAACACTGACCCGGCCCAGAATAAAAGTCCGACACCGAAGCCACCTCCACCGTCGCCGAGTGAAGGAGTTGAAACCGAAAACACCCTTGATATTTCTCACGACATGTTTGTAGCTGGATGGCGCGAAGCCGCGAGTTTGAACGGCAGGGTGTACTATTTCAATGTGTACACACGACACAGCGTGTGGAACCCTCCAAGATGTAACCACCCAGCAGCGTGAGCAGAAGATGTTGCCCAATAAACCCACGTCCGACATGTTATTAGCCGCCATGGCCGAGCTGGGTACTGCGCAAGACGACGCCTCGGTACCATCCGCCGTGCCAATGAAGCACCTGAAGGGAAAAATGCCAAGCAGAAAGCGCAGATTCGAGCACGACCCTGACCAGGAGAATGAGAGAAAGGCGGTCAAATTTCCCATCGGAGGTGAGCGTTTTGTCACGGTGAAGCGTTTTAGGGACCGTCCTTACGTCAGTATCAGAGAATACTACTGGCAGGAAAGAAGGGTTTGAACCTCCCTGTAGAGCAATGGAGTGAGTAAGATAACTGACTCTTAACTATTACCTTTCTGTTTCCGCTCCAGACGATGACGTCATGTGTTGTAGAGCGCGAGTCAGACTACTCCACAAGAGGATTCTGGGTAAAATAGTCAAGGATTGCATAGTGCAAAGGGTGTACATATAAAACAACAACTTCCCTGCGAAGGTTGTCAAGAAACTGGCCCGGCCAAGATGACCACGCCTGTCTGTTTTTCGGCGACACGCCAGAGTACCGCGCGGAGGACTATGTTTCCGAACATTATGAACATGTGGCGTCGTCCATAGACGCGAATGAGATCATCGATGTATTCTACGCCGTATGTCGCCTTATGGTCGTCGTGGCTTCACTCACGCGAGACTGAGCAAAGAAACTCTTAACGATATCATTCAAGAAATCCTGATGGGATGGGAAAACGAAACCGAGGATATCGCACAAACATTCAATTCGTAGTCATTTCTCAACGTCACCAGACTCTTAAATTTTGTGATGGCATCTCATCGTGCTTGACTAAAAGTATTGGTGTAACTAATACAACTTTCCTAGTTTGTTACTTTCATATGTTAAAATTATAACTGGAGTTGTAAGACATGTAGTTGTTTTTTTTTTCTTTTACAAGAACTAAATGTAGTGTCCGTCGTCCGTTATTTTTGTGTATCATTTTCTAAGGGGCCTGTAACTGTAAATATTAGTCATAAGTAAAAATGAAACGGGACTGGGATTAAACATTATTTCAAACTTTGAAAGGGGGGGTCCTACAGAGACGACGAGCAACAAATAATAATAAAACCACAAAATTAATTATATCCGTTTTCAAAACTTTATTGAGTAAACAGCCCTCCATTAACATAACTGCTACTAATTACTACATTGCTTAAAACATTGACAAATTTTATAATCTAGACAACTGGACTTACTATTTATAACTGACGAGTTTCACGTCCTATCCTGGACGCATCATCAGGCCGACTGATCTTCTGGCGACAAAAGGTTGGTGACCCGTTTCGGGGTCACTGAACCGTGCAGACGTCGAGGGATCTTCTTAATAGCTGCACTATAGGCCCCCGCCAAGTTATGGCGTAGACCCCCTCCTCTGTTTATTGATGGTCCCTCTCTCTTCACGTAGATTGCCTCTTTCACCCCTCTTTCAAACCACCTTGCCTCTCTGTCCAAGATGACAACGTCCTCGTTGTTAAAGGAGTGGTTTGCGGTCTTAAGGTGTGTAAAGACGGCGGCATCTCCACAACCGGAGCTAACCCGTCTGTGTTGGTACATACGCTTGGCAAGTGTCTGTTTAGTTTCCCCTATGTACAGCTCTTCACATCCACGGTCTTTACATTGGATACCATAGACAATGTTGCTTTGTCCTTGGGAGCTTTGTCCTTGGGGTGTACTAGCTTCTGTCTCAGAGTATTGGTGGGCTTGAATGAGACAGGGATTTGATGTTTGCTGAAAATTCTCCGAATTTTTTCCGAAAGTCCAGACACGTATGGGATGGTGGTATTGCAACGTCGCGTCTCGGTTAATGCGGTGGTTGCGGAGGTTTGTTCTGAGCTCGTAGTTTAGACTTGTGAAGAGCTTTCTCAAAAGTCCAATTGTTGTAACCGCAAGCACCAAGGGCTGATTTCAAGTGATTGTGTTCATTCACTCTAGCGTCCTCGTCGGAACAAATGGTCTCTGCGCGATGGAACAGCGTTTTGACAACACCCATAGCTTGTCAGCCTTTTTGTCGTCATCTGTTACGGTCAAATTATTCACAAAGTGAATGACCATGACTAGGAGCTGGAATTTGTCCCATTCTCCCAGTAGGCTCTAATTCCTGACATCTGCACCAGACCCATTCGTAGGAACATGCCAAGCATCTGCTCCATTTCCTTTGTTGACGTATTTGCAACATTGCCATTTTTCTGCATGCTGTACATGTTAGACTGGTCAGCAACATGGTTGAGCATCTCGGTGGTGATGAAACGCTGAAAATACCCAAGTGGAGTGTCTAGTTTCATGTTTGGTGGAGGATCAATGGTTGGCCCAGTGAATGTTGTGTCAGGTTTCACAAAGGGTTTTCTTTTCCATTGACACTTTGGCCTTGCTGCCTTCTTTGATGTTTTTGCGGCAGAGGTACTTGCAAAGTTTGCAAGGGGCTCCTCGTCTGATGAGCTGAATTCTGTGTCGCTCTCGGTTAAATGTACGTCAACATCGGATTCAGGCTCGCTGGCCATCACCTCATCTGAATCGCTCTCTTCCTCTGAACCATCATCACTTTGGTCACAGTCCAGAACCTGCAGTACATCTGAAACACGCAGTCGTGCCGTTTGCCGAGATGCCATGTTCTTTAAAAAAAAAAAAAAGAGAAAAAAACAACATGAATGTTTTGTTTATCAAGAATGCTGAAAATAGCTACTCAAAAAATTATTGTATTCTTGTATTCAAGTTGCATTAACAAAAACTTGTATTTTTTCAATCTAACTGCTATCATGGAATTTCTGTAACATACTTATAACCAAAACTACAAATCAAAGACACAAATTTCAAACTTGCAATTAAGATTTTCTTGGTGATTTACGAGACCGACTGAAGTAATACTATACAAAACATGCGTGCCATGCACAGCATGGTGACCATGGTGATTTTGCGTATGCACAGCCAAGCGATCGAAGCCAAAATGTGACGCTGGTGTAACATAATATTATTATCATCCCAGGCTCCACCAATAAGCTAAATTTACTTCCAATCTTTTTTGTACGTAATCTCTACTATCTACTGATCATAGTAATACATCATATGCATATGATACTTACCTAATCACGGTTGAAAAACACCATCCAAAGTCACGATATTTGGAGCGCCTTGAAGTGTAGTGAAATTCTTTGTCCATCAAAGTTTATGAAAGGTCACGAAAGGTCACCAACTTACAACAGCTGCCAACAGAGGTCGCTATCTAAGTTACTTGGATGTCACATTGGGACTTGGGGGTGTCAAGTTTTTGTTTTTTTTCCCTATTTTTAACGGGTTTTTAAAAAAATGTTACATATGTGTAACCTCGGGCTCCTCGGGGTTATGGACTAAAAGATGGTGCGAGTCGAATAGCAGGTATTGATGTGTAGTTTGCCATCAATTTCAATGCTGACTAGACAATCCAGGAATGCGAGTTTGCCGTCCTTTGATTGCTCTTGCGTGAACTTGATGTATTGGTTGACGTTGTTGATGTCATCAAAGAATGGAACAAGTTGATTATCTTTGATTTTCACCCATGTGTCATCTACATACCTAAACCAGCATGCGTTCAAATCGTTCTATAAACAAGTTCACGACAATTGGCGAAACTGGCGATCCCATCGCACAACCATGGCATTGTCTGTAAAATTGGCCATTGTACACAAAATACGTGTGTTCAGACACAGTTGTAACAGTGAGCACACTTGGTCAGGGCTCAATTTGGTTCGTTCATCTAGCGTGCTGTCGTTGACCAAGAATTCTCTGACCACTTCAACCGCTTCATTAGGTGGAACACAAGTGAAGAGGGCTGACACGTCATATGATGTAATCGTCTCCCCCTCCTCTAACCGGATGTCTTTGATTTTGTCCACAAAATCCTTGGAATTGATGATATGATGGTTGGATTTTCCTACTAGCGGTCCTATTATGTACGCCAGATGTTTAGCTACATTGTTTGTGACAGAGTCTCATCATCATCATCATGGCGTGGCTTCGCGAACGAAGATCAAGAAGGACGTGCACGTCGACTGCAGGCCCGCTCATGGCTAACGAAGCCAATCCGGGACAGACAAGTTCTGGTGCAGTGATGGCAGATGTAGGTCTGGTCGAGATTTGGATTCGGGTGCCTTCGAAGTTGTTGACGGCTTTGTACACTGTGTGGCGCCAGCTGTTGCGCTCAGCAGCCATGGTAGACTACTGGTGGGGGTCTATGTGACAGGAGTTGAGGGACTTTTTGAGGCTGTCTTTGTACGTTTTCTTAGGTGCCCCTCTGTCTCGGTGACCAGTGGAGAGTTCACCATACATGACGATCTTGGGAAGCGATGGTCCTCCATTCTAGAGACATGGCCGGCCCAACGGAGCTGGTACTTTAGAAGCATGGCTTCGATGCTGGGGACCTCAGCCTGTGCAAGGACCTCGACATTGGTGACAAAGTCGCTCCAGTGGATGTTTAAGATTGTGCGGAGACAGCGCTGGTGGAAACGCTCGAGGAGTTTGATGTGACATACATAATCGAAGAAATACACGACTCTTCCCATCCACCTCCTACCATTTTAAATCAAGGACTTTGAAATTTGTCGAGAAACAAAGGACAAGTTGTACACCTTTGTGTTAAAGCTGGAAAAGTTTTTTTTTCTGATAAAATCGTTTACTGCAATATTATTTTCCTGTTTATCAGTTGAGAAAAACCCAACGATGGTGTCCATGTCGATATCTCGACAACGGTGTAATAGGAAAAACAGAATATTGACCGCATACAGCTGACAGGGGGCCATGTAAGTCAGTACGATTATGTACAGTCTGACGAGTGTTCTTTTTGAGAAAGTTGTGATAAACGACAGGCTTTGGGGTTGTCCGTAAGAAGCAAAGTATTCTCCAACGCCGTCCCTGGTGATGTAAATGGCCACCCAGTGTTGTCCCGGTTTGAAAGGTTTTTTAAGCTTTGCTCTAAGTTTTGTTTGTCCCGTTCTACGATACTTTTCCAGGTTTGGGTCAAGTCATGGCTTCTTCCGAAGACCGGGATGAGCTATCGTGGACCTGGCAAGGACTCCGAGATGAAGTCGGGAGTAGTAAGGAAGACGTGAAGGAACTCCTTTTTGGAAGGAGGGTCATAACCCTCAGTCACGAGGGTCTTCCATCCAGCGCAGACAGCGAATGGGTTGATCGATAGTTACGTAAGGGAAGTGTACTTATAGTGTTGTGTTTGTTAATTATTAATATGAAGAAAAACAGACGCTACGAATAATTGTTTTTGTTTTTTCAAGTGTGTGTTTGTTTGTTTGATGTTGTTTTAATTGTATCAGCTAACAATGAAGAAACAATGTAATATTTCTGGAAATCGGAAATTATAGAAATACTACCCTAACTGTAAATAATTGAGTTTTGTCATGGGAAATGGTCAACTGAATAATAATGATATACTAATTTACCACATACAATAACATACGAACAAAACGTGTCATATAAATCTAAATTTGCAATCAAAGACCGACGTGTGGTTTGCTCTTTTCATAAAAAAAACCCCACTAACAAACAAATAAACAAAAACAATGTTACTTTTTTCAACACATCAAGCAAATGGAAACTTAATAATTGCATCATTTATCTAAAAATTTCGAACATGATCCCCCAAAATGTGAGTACAACCGAATTTTGGTGCTATTGTTATTATTATTATTTGAACTTATACTGTCTGCCGGTTGGTAAGTAATTGGCAACGGCAAATTATTTCTCATTCAAATCCGAATTTAATACACACACACACACGCACACAAGGAGTGTCCTTGTATCTTTCAACAAGCTACACTCGCCATTAAACGATTCATATTTATTAATTTGATGTTGAAAAATTATCGCGCTGACTTCTACCCTACGCCGAAACGGCAGCAAATAAATAAATGTTTTTATCCTTAATAGTAATACAAATTAAATTAGTTTTTGAGCGGTGTGGGGTACTCAAGAATCATCAAGTTAAAATGTTTTACATGTGTCTTCTGTCGATAGACTAGGCAATATGTTACACAAACAAGTCAGATTATTTCTGATATGTCTGACGTTGTAGTGACTTTGCTTCCGAATTTGTTAAAACAATTGTCTGTAACCAATGTCAGTTGCCGTCACCTGATGTACAAGAGACCAGGGCTGTAGGGTTATCGCGGGAGCCGCCATGACCCCCTGGTCACTGATCCAGCCATTGAAGGTGGTAGTAAATATATGACGTCACAACTGATTGATATACTGTGTAACCTTCGTCGGTCGGACAGGGTGACGTGACGTAACGGGTTCGCTTGGTTCTGTTTTATTCCGCAGAAACTTCAAAACGGGTAAAAATTTCAAAACGTTATTTGCACGTCGCGAGAGAGAGAGAGAGAGAGAGAGAGAGAGAGATATCAATGGAGTACTTTTTGTAACTTCTGGTAGATCACAACAGTACTTTTGTAAGCTTTTTCGTACTTTTGTGTGTCGCTGTGAGATTTTTGTACTTTCGTCAACTAGCACGTCTTTGGTATTTTGTAAGTTTTGTCATTTTTTTATACGCTGCATCGATTTGAAGGTCAAACATAGGTCACTGTTCTTACTTTCAAAACTTAGCCTTGTTGAAACGTCTTTTCTTTTTTCCACCGAAATAAATTAATTGTAAACATGTTGTAATGTAATTATTTTCAGTTCCCAATTCAACTATTACTTTGTTCTAATTATTGCAAAAGTCAAGAAAGTCTTGCGAACTTGTAGTAACAGACTTGTGTCCGTTGCGCAGCGTGAATAGAAAAGACTCGTGACCGGTGCGCGGCGGGAATAGACTGTGAACATTGCGCCGCCGTTTCTCATTGCGCCAGGACAGACCCAGAGCTAACGTCGTGCCTGTCTAACGGTCAAGTATATTGTAAGTTTATCAGTATAATTTATTTTTGAAACTCCTAATTGTATACTTAAATACATGTTTTCTTTAATAATATGAATTTACACTGCTGTCATTATCTTTTTCACCGAAGGAATTGTTCGTTCTCACGATGACGTGTCGGAAATACTGACGTACGATATGAATATGCCTATATGATTATGATATAATTGTTGGTAACATTTCCGTATCCAACTGCCTGCAGACTGCTACTTTTTCAATCATTATCAATTACAATAATATCTTATTTACTCAAATTAGTTTTTTCCCCCGCATTATTCATCTGTTCACGAGTTACACAAAAAAATAATAATTATGACAGAAAAAGGAAAGTAGGCATTTTAGTTTATCCTGGTGTGGTGTTATTGAATGTTTATGTTCAGCCACAGATCAGAATATAAAACACTACAGTTGGTTAATTTTCCGCAGCATGCCACCACTTTATCTCACTTAATTTTGGTCAGATTATCAATTAATTAAACACATATCCCTACCTGTCCTGATGGGTTGACAGAATGTATAACATGTACTATAAAGAGAGGCACAGGCACTTTATTAAACGGCCCAGTATAAAGTGTCAAAATCATGACAAATATACCTTTTCTGGTTTACGGTGGTCTTGACATTGCTGCTCGCTACACTCAATTTTAGTTCCTTTGGGCATGAGTGCGAGAGTTGCGTACACACGATAAGTGAGCTTGAATTTCCATTTTTTAAGGGTAATTTCCAAATTTAGCAATTTAGCTACCACTTCCTCCCGAGGAATATTAAAATAAAGGAAATAAAGTCCAACATCCTTTAAAAATAAAATAAATCCCTTATTATTTTTATATGCAGAAATATTTCCCTAAAGTAACCATGGTAACATGTTTTTATTAGAAATAAAAAACAGCATTTTTAAAATAAAATGTATACAACTTTACAAGCATTACATTTTTCATAAACATTAATATTTTATAATCAAAGGCAGGTGAAATGATTTATGGAAATAACTCTAATTGTTTTACACTTTATACAGATAGATTGCAAATCAGTATGGCATCAGATTCGCAGGTAAGTAAAAGAAGAGTATGGGTCGTTGTTGGGACTTGTTCAAGTAGTGCAATTATTTTGTTTGTCATAACCTTTCTCAAATTGTGATTATTTGATGAAGTTGAGTAGTGCTTTTCACTAATCGCTGATGCCTACTATACATACATACTGGGTTTTATACAGCTAGTCATTTAAGCATGATAAATTAAACTTGATCTGGCGGCCACTTCTCACTGAAGACACTTTGTACATTATATTTGGGTTCTTTGTTTTGTTTTTTTGTATATTTTGACAACAAATACACCATAGTAATAATTGATACCATTCATACCATGAATAAATACATAATTATATAAATATTATGTCAGCACAAACTATGAAGAAAAAGACAAACATGTTTCAAGCAGTGCTGGAGGACTCGAGCCCGGTCTCGAGTCCATTTTTGTGGACTTGGACTTGGACAGTGTCGGACCACTGTGAATCGGACTAGGTCTCGAACCCTGATAATGGCTCCAACATTGTACATTGCTTATGACATAGCCGACCATAGTCCCGACAATACTCTAAAATCTTAAACAAAGAGCATTTCACTGTGCATTTGATTAATTATTAATTATATTTATCAATTTTTTTGTAGGCAATAAAACTGTTGGAATCTCTTGCCTATGCTGTGGAATGGTATGTTCTGTATCACATAGTATAAACCTGAATGTAATTTACAAAAGAAATTCTACAAATCGTTTATGAAACAAACCTAGATGTATTTAATTCAAAGTTCTCTTCAGTTTTGTAGTATGCACATTTTTATTTACAACAATTCCACCAGTCCAAATTTCCATACCATGATTTGCCCGGTAGTGGCTCTAATATGTACCTGATGATACATTCATTCCATAAACAGGCCTTGAACTTTGCTTTTGAAGGGGCACAACAGTTTTCCTCTGGTAATGTGTGCCTAATGAAATTCCAATCATTTACATAAACATGACATAAAACATATCTTTTGATATATGATTTTCTCTAGTGGTGATATAGCAGCAGATGGCTCTAACGAAGTTTCACATTCTTCAGATGACCAAAGCTAGTAAGTTAAAAACTTCAATTTTACTTCCTTCATTCTAATGTTTGCCTAATGAAATTCCAATGACTTGCATAAACATTACATAAAACATATCTTTTGATATATGTTTTTCTCTAGTGGTGATATAGAGGCAGATTGCTCTAACGGAGTTTCGTATTCTTCAGATGACCAAAGCTAGTGAGTTAAAAACTTCAATTTTACTTCCTTCATTCTAATGCTTGCCTAATGAAATTCCAATGATTTACATAAACATTACATGAAACATATCTTTTGATATATGTTTTTCTCTAGTGGTGATATAGAGGCAGATGGCTCTAACGGCGTTTTGTATTCTTCAGATGACCAAAGCTAGTGAGTTAAAAACTTCAATTTTACTTCCTTGATTCTAATGTTTGCCTAATGAAATTCCAATGATTTACATAAACATTACATGAAACATATCTTTTGATATATGATTTTCTCTAGTGGTGATATTGCAGCAGATGGCTGTAACGGAGTTTCATATTCTTCAGATGACACAATTGTACACAAACTGTATTGTTAGGCAATGGCTCTACAATTCATCCTTGTACACCACAAGACTCTGTTTTATTCTTTGAAGTGGGTATGGTGGATGGGAAGCAGACAGTATTAGTGCATGGCTCATGGAAAAGCATCTCTTTAGCTGTGATGAAGTAAAATGTATGCGTAGATGCATACTCATGGAAGGAATGCCAGTTTTTGGTTGCAGAGTGACCACTACAAAACATACTGCTACCATGTGATGCATCTGTAGATGTACATGTGAAAGTATTTTCAAATCTTTTGGGAAAGTAAGATTTGAAACTTTGCGTTGTGGGAAGTACAATGCAGTGAGATTAAGATTTGCAGTGACATGTTGTGACAGTTTACAGAACTCCTGCTTATTGTTGTCATTTGAAATTACATTTGGATGTAAATATATTGATGAACTTTATGATCACCCATTCAAGGATTCGTTCAATTGTCTATTATTTACCTGATTATATACATGGCTGGCTCGTGACGTAAAGTATACTTTACAAAACAAATTTTGTAATTATGATTTTCTCTAGTGATGATATGAAATCGAGTGGTTCATCTGAACACGTCCAGTCTGATTCTGAGGGGATTCTATATTCCTCTGATCATGCTGATGACCAAATCATGTGAGTTAATTTGAACTTTTTTTACTTCTTTTTAGGTGTCTCTGTTTTATTTGCCATAAAGTTAGAGAAACACCATTTGGCTGTATTTTGCAGAAAAGCAGATTTAAAGGCCACAATCACAGAGAACTTCATTCTAAAGTAAAAGACCAACCATCAAACTTTTACTCTATTTCGCAATGAATCAACTCGTAGGCGATTGCTCAACAGCTTTGTACACGTGTTTGATTTTTGCATTATGCCGATAGGCCTTGATCACTTTATGCGTTGTTTCAGCCCATTTACGTGTAGCAAGTTTACAACAGTCACATGATGTGTCTAGTCTTTCTCACACTTATGTTTAACATCATTTTTCAAATCTTGAGCGCTATATGCTGGTGGTGTTGATGATTTCAACAATCACATCATCCAACTGTTTATCTTGTATACCTATGAATTTGGTTTGAATTGTTTTTGCTGTTGATTTGACTTCGGTCTTTCAGTTGGTTGTTGTTGACTTTTTTGTTTGTTTTTCAGAGTTGCTAAATATTATTTAGTTTCACTGTGTAGGAGCTACGTCTCAGGTATACAATTATTTTAAATCAATTAAGATACTTATCATTTACATTGTATCAAACTGTATCGTATTCATGAAACATGTAGAAAACCTGTGATCTTGACTGGGATGCAGACTTTAATCTGACGAGAGTCAAATTTGTTGTGACTCAGACTTAGATTTGAGTCTCTACATGTATTCACCCTGGCTTACACTCAATCCTAAAATGCATGCTTTTGACTCCTTACCAAAACCTTTTTTTATTAAAGAATGACGGAGGTTCTTTCGTGTATTTTTTTTATTTGTTTACTCTATATTTGTTTACTAATCAATTATTTTTTCTGTCTTTCTTGTTTATTTATTATTTTGTTTATTTATTCTTTGGCTGCTAACTATTCAATAAACCATTTTAAGAGGGGAAAGCTTTCTCTCTGCCTTCCCTCCCCTAGTTTTTTTTTTACACTTCTTGGCTCTCCTTTAAAAGGTTGTTTCCAAATTTTTGGCTAAGTGAGTTATCTTCTTTATTAACCATTGAATGTTAGGAATTTTTTTGGGGGGAACTGGTGGAATTTTTACATGTATTTCGTCCTGGTTGGCACAAAAACACCATGATTTGACAAAGCCAAGAAAACACAACTTTTTGGAAGCACCAGCAGTTGCTGTTTTTCTTGTAAACCTCTTCTCATACATGTGTCATAACAAAATAACAAATTTGTAATTTGGGAATACATTATAATGCCCTCACAAAAGCCGAATTTCACTGTGAATTTGTGTGTGCCATATATGCTCTTTGGGTGCGCTCTGTGCATGCCGTGGACAGCCTTTGTTCCAAGCATTGAATTTTCACAGAAAAAAAAGAAAGTTATGTTTTCTTCCAAGGAAAATGTTGCGTATAAATGTGTCTTCCGGAATTACTAGTAATTTTTTTGTTGCACATTGCCAAATGCTTTGAATTTTGTTGATATCAGGTCACACATATAATTTTGTCGTTAAATTTCTGTGACACCTGTAGAACTTTGCCTATCTAAAAGGTACTTTACAGACTAAGGACTTACTGTTTTGTTTATATTTTGTTGTAAATATTTCTTTATGACAGGAAGGAGAGTTCTGGTTATTGATCTGAAGATGACCCAACATGGACTATTGGAGATCACTTAGATGAAATCCTAGTGAGGTGCGTGTGTTTTTTGTGTAGTTTTTTGACCATATTTTGTATACCCATTGAATACTTTTCTAAAAGGTACATACTAAAATAAGTCATGTGCATCATCTATACTTGCCTTGATTACAAAGCAAATAACTTCTTTCCCTTTCCAATGCTGTGAAGCTTTTAATTTTATTCTAAAGCAAACTTGAATCCTTGATTGTAATTGTTAAATCCATGGAAACATGAGTGCCGATATTTACATAATATTGGATGGTTTTGAGAGAAAAATATTGAACGGGTCCAAGACAATATATATTTCGTGGCAAGTGCGGTATATTCTCGTTTCAACCAAAAATAAGCCATCATTATTATTATATAATATGAAACTGACTTAACTCACACACAAAATGTGAACGTTCTGTCAAAGTATCAATGAATTCATCTTTTCTTTAGTGTTTCTTGGCGCTACAAATTCCCAGTTAAAACTAAGAGTACATAAAACTGGTAACAGGACCAAGCGCACAATAAAAGGAAATCTTGCACAACTCGCTGAGCAGTATATGCGTACATGAAATGCATGGGTAACTGAAAGCATGCGGGAAATATATAATACTGCACGGCAATCACTGTGCAGAACGTTTGTGCCTTGTTTAAGTTATGCATTTTTAATGCAAGTTTCTTATTATATCACAACAAAATAGCACTGTCCATATCATACCCTGTGTATTGCTCTGTTCTAACTCCGTGTATTGCGCTAATTGAAGTTGCACATGCATCAAGTTTACTTGAAGATAAACTTGTTATCACATGCACTCTTGGAATATGGAAAAATTAAGTGCATCTATTTTTGTACCTAAACTTGTCGGTGTTCCTTTCCTTTCTTGTTTGTGTAGTATCTAATTTTTTTTTTTTTGGCATAGCATTTTTCTAATATTAATCTATGTATCACCTGTATATTCAGTGCTTCCTATTTTTGAATACAGACTGAAATAGCCAAAAATCATAAAGTGTTAAGTTCATAATTCAATATCTTTAATCAGGTCAAATTGTGATTCTTCAATAAAATATTGTATTTATGATATGTTTTTATAGCTCTAGTCATTTAAGTCTAAAATAGTTTTTGTTCACTTTAGTGACGAAAGCAGTAGCAGTGAAGAAAATCGTACAAGTGGTTCTTCAAGGTAATTGAAGTGTAATGCTAGTTCTATGGTTTTGTGTATTCACATATTTTTCTTGTAAGAAGTAAAAAAGTATCATGTGACTCCTTGATTGAATAAATAAAAAGAATAAATGCTTAACAATCAAGTTGCAATCAAGCTGCATTTTTTTTTCATGGTCTTAGTTTCATTGGCATTGCGTGCAAACGCGCCAATAATGTATCAATTTCGATGTAGTAGGCGCGTGCGAACAAACCAACATCTCCATATTAGGTGTTGTTTACAGCGAGAGACTTGGTACAATGTGGCCCTTGAACATTGGTACAACAAAGTGGCAGTCACAATTTTACAAATTTTGATCGTTTTAACAATTTTTTTCTTGAAAAGCTATTTATTAATGGGAATAACAGTGCCAGGAGCTGGTCTTCGGCTCTGTCTGTCAACAGCAGCCATCCACCAACCCAGTTATTACCACACAGTGAAGACCGGCTCCTCACAATGTTAATCCCTAAGTATGAACTTTTTATTGTGTCTCTATCTCTGTTGCTACTTTGCTAATTGTGAAAATTACATTCTTGAATTTTTCAGTGTGGACATTTTTGATGGTGATGGGACAGATCACCCAAACATGTGCGAAAGTGGGTATGTAAACATATAAAAAAAATTATATTTAAATGTAAATGATGGCGTAATCTGAAAAAATCAACAAAGCAAATTCTCAATCAAACTCAATCAAAAATTCTTTAAAATCAATAACATGAAGACAAAATGAAAAACAATAACATGAAGACAAAAAATGAAAAACAAAGGTACAACATATATATCTTAAACCTTGTGGACTGGAGACTAACTTGAAACTTCAGACTTCTGTCTTCAAGAATATACAAACTTTTAACAATAAACTGTAGTTGTCAAATCGCAGTATAGTAGTAGAAAAAGCTGTCCTTTTGATCATTTTAATCAAACCTAAAATTACGAAATCAAAATAATAGGTTTTTATTTCAAAAATCTTCATGTGGAGATGTATGCAGTGAGTACCTATTGCCAATCCAATGTGTGAATTTATTGAAATTAACCGGTGCTTTAAGATGTTCGTAGTTTTTGTTTGTTTGTTTAGCCTATTTCACCCCACTGCAGGAGGAAGGCGTCTTCATCAACTTTCCATTTATTTATGTCCTGTGCTGTTCTTGTCCACGTAACACTGCCATATTCCTTGATGTCGTCTATCCACCTTTTGTTCCGTCTGCCTCTCCTGGTGTAGGCTCGAGGGGTCCAGTTTGTTAGTATATGGGTCCATCTGTCGTCTGATCTTCTAGCTAGATGACCAGCCCATCTCCACTTCTTTGATTTTTACTTCTTGTATGATGTCTGTCACTTTTGTTTTCTTCCTCAGGTCTCGATTAGTAACTCTGTCCTTTCTTGTAACCAATCAAAATTCTTTCCATCGCTCTTTCTGTGACGCTCAGCTTTTTCTCCAGTCCCTTAGTTGTCCAGATTTCCGCACCGTACGAGAGCACCGTAACAATACACTGATTAAAGACTTTTGTTTTCAGTGTTAGTTGAAGCTCCTTATCACGGAATATAAATCTGAGTTTCGCAAATTTCACCCAAGCTAGCTGGATTCTTCTGTTTACTTCCTCTGCTGTTTCATTTTTCAGCAAGATTGTTTTGCCCAACTAGATGCAGTTCATATTTTCGATACTGTGTCTGTTAACTGTGACGTTGTAGTCTTGTACACTTTTACTCATCATTGCTTTAGTTTTCTTAGTATTCCTGTTGAGTCCTGTCTTACTTCTTTCTTTGCTTAATTCGCGGATCATTATTTCCAGTTCCTGTGGATTGTGACTGACAAGTAGGATGTCGTCTGTAAACCTGAGGTGAGTAAGATGTTCACCATACACCACATCTACAATAATTCCTGTTGATTGCCAGTCTAAGTGTCTGAAGACATCCTCCATTGCTGTGGTGAAGAGCTTGGGGGAGATTGGGTCACCTTGTCTGACACCCTTTAAGATTTTGAAGACATTAGTTGTACTGTTCTCTAGGTGGATTCTAGCCCTAGGATCCTTGTAAATCGCTTTGATTATTCGAATATACTTTCCATCACCGATCTGCCTCTCTTGTGCATTGAATAATGACTGGTGATCCACGCTGTCAAACGCCTTCTCATAATCCACAAAACCTAGGCAGATGTTGAAACGGTATTCTCTTGCCTTCTCGATGACCTGGCTTAAAGTTTGAAGATGATCCGAGGTCCTGAAACCTCTTTGGAACCCTGCCTGCTCTCGTGGTTGGTTTTCGTTAAGTTGTTTTTCCACCCTTGCAAAAATGAATCTTGTGAAAACTTTGTACATGTGAGGTAGCAGGCTGATTGGTCTATACTTTTTTATGTCCTTTGTATCTCCTTTTTTAAACAAAATGAAAACTTTCGATTCATTCCACTGGGTTGGTATTTGCTCCAGCTCCAGAATCTTGTTGAACAGTTTTGTGAGGATTGTGATGGTATCCTCTCCTCCTTTTAGTATGTCATCAGTCTGGTTGGTTTGTACTGTAGAGTTCCTTGTAAAATCCTTCATTGGGTTCTGTTATTGTTGCTTTATTTGTAACCTCTAAACCCTCTTTTGTTTTAAGAGATGACAAGAGTCGTCTTCCTCCTTCCAGTTTCCTATTGATGGTTCTTGATCCTTTATTGTTTTCCAGCACTTCCTTCAACATTATAGTCCCGTGTTTCCTCTCTTGCTCCTTTCGCATCTTACGAATTGTTTTGTTAAATTTGGTGTATTCAACATGGTTGCGTGGTGATGACTGTCGCAATGGTTTGAGAGCTTTTCTTTTGTCGTTCAATCTACAAATTTATTCTATGTCCTTATTTGTGTCTTTAACTGGTTTCTTTTTTCCTTTTGCTTGCTTCCCTGCTTCTTCCATAACTATATCGGTTATGATAGTAGTGTATGCTTTTATTGGAGCTTTTTCTTGTTTTAACACAATTTTAGAGAGCCTGTAGACTTGGACGTTGGAGCTACAACAAAATATGTAAGTAATCCTTTTTTAAAGAAAGCGCTTTACTGAAGTAAAAGTGAAATTACCAGTTGCGCTGACCAACTCCTACTTTGACAAGTAAATACTTGCTCTCATTTTAAAACAATCCTCAAAACCTACTTATTTCAGCTCTAGCCTTTTGGTCGTCTTTGTGTTTAAGTAGAGTTCTTGTCGTTCTTGACCATTGACAGACATGTCGCACTAGAAATGTCCATTATTATTAGTATTAGTATTATTATTGTCGGTCTGAATTGTCCTTTGTACACAGAACTTTTTTTTTTTCAGGAAAGAAAAACTAAACAGTGTCCACTTTGTCCAGTTTCAACCAAATTCCTCAGCCAACATCTTGTAAAGAAACATAAAGTTCACGAATCTTCACAAAGGAAAAGGCAGTTGTCAGAGGCTAGACTGAAGTGAGTGCTAGGCTGTATTCAGGCAGTTATCCATAAAGACCCCTGAATGATTTATTATTAACCTTTATACAGTTTAAGAAGTAAGAAACAGCTCTGTAGTCTTCCACTGCTTAACTGATAAACCATTATTCTGAAAAAAGTACTTTCATGGTACTATTATTTGACGTGACACAGTCGTGGGGAGGACCCTCTACTGCAAAAAAAATCTTATTTGGGTTTATTTTATTTTCTCATGTGTCTTCACCAGAGCAGTTTATGAAAGAAGAAAAAAATTATAATGTTGTCACACATAGATCTGCCTTGTTGACTTTAAATTGTTAAGTTTTTCAAGATTACTATCTCACACAGACACATGACAGTCTCTTTGATGTAACTTGGCCTAGCCATCTTAAATATCTTTTGTTGACGATGCATAAATCCCATGGCAGAAAAACATTGAAGTCAGTTATTTAAAGGCGTGTTTGCTCGAGTCCGCTAAGTTTAAATTGCTTTTAACTTAAACACCCATACATCATTTTTGTGTGAAGTAATTTGTATTTGTTTTCATTTTTGATACATTTAGGTTGAAAACCAACAAAGAGAAGAGGCGCAGACAGTCATGTCCGCTTGAAGAATGTGGTGCAGTGGGTCTACTGCGTGTTGACCACCATCTTAGACGTGTTCATAAGATTAAGGTATTTACATAGAGTGGCTGGTGTGTTGTAGTTGATTGTATCTGATACCCAAACTCACTCCCAATTTGTACTATTACACTAAATGTGTCTACTGAGTTAAACAAGAATTTAGTGCTTTTGAATTTGAACAAGGCCCGTCACATTTCAGAGTTTGATCAGAGCCTATGCATGATATTTAGCTTAGACCTATGCTCATTTTTCATTGAGTTTGGACAAAATATGAAGCATGTAACAGAAATGAGAGAAAATAAACATTGGTCCCATTTGAATTGGAACCCGAGTCCATTGACATACCATCCGTATGCTCTACCATTTGAGTCTGCATACTCCCTCAAATGTTTCCTACTAGACCATTCATTTCTCATGGATGCGCAAGTAGGCAACAAATAAAACATGTAATTTTGGTGTGGAGCCTTATCCCAAATTCATAGATATGAAGCTCCATAGCAAATTTAATTACATCGTCATTAAGCAAGATTTTTGCTGAACAAATTTTTGTTGGTATATACAAATATGAGTCAGGTTCATGGTTTTAAGTTTCACTTTGTTTCGTTTGTTTTTGTTATAGCTTGATACTATTACATACAGAAGATTGTTGTTCAAGTCAAAAATGGAGCCAAGAAGTGTATCTTCACCAAATCCTTGCACTTCTCAAACCCAAACACAGGGTAATTATAAATAGTGTTAGATTTGAGCCACTTGTTTATGATATTTGTGCAGTGAATGTTTAAATTATGTGTACATGCATTTATTTTTTGAGGATATGTTTGACAGTATGTAAAAACAATCGAAAAACACTACTCTTTTTAGAACCACTACAACTCAATAGAAAATGTTTTCACTGCAAACCTCAGTAGAATCAGGTCTTCATTTAGTTTTTTTCACTGAAGTAGTCTTCGTTCAGCAATGTTAAGGAAAAACAATATTTGAAAGTGGCAGAATAATGCAGAATCTGTTTGATATATTCCATGTGTTTAGTGTTGATCTTAAATGCCTTCAAGAACCATTTAATGGCTATTGATGGTGTGAATGCCAAAAAGCTGGACAACACGTTCACGAAGTTGAGAAGTGGATTGAAACTCCTGGAAAAAAGTATGGTTTACGCCAACTTTTCAGCATTGACATACTTACAGAGTAAGTTTACATGAAGACTCAATGACTGCATTAGTAATTGTACATTATTAAGGGAATAAAGTTTGATGCGGATTACTGTGGGATTCAGACAGATTGGGTTGGGCCACAGGCACAAAATGACCAAAGGCAGGGGTTTTTATTTACTGGTAAGAAGCCCAGAGGTTTAATCCTACGATAAAGACAATAATTATCACATAAGCAGGAGTAGAATACTGAAAAATATAGTGTTTCTGCGTCCCATATCCAACAATTTAAAAGCTACTAGAAGATTATAGTTTGTTATCACACTTCGTTTGGAGTAACAATCAGTAACTTACAATTTATTTCTAAATTAACTGAGAGGGCTGTTTGTGACCAACTTTATAGTCACATGTCAAAACATTCCATGTTTCCGGTTCTCCAATCATCTTACCGGAAGCATCACAGTACAGAGACGGCTCTTATTAAGGTTAAAAATGATTTACTGATGAGGATGAATTCCCAACATGTTATTCTGCTTGTCCTTTTACACCTGAGTGCAGCGTTCGATACTGTTGATCATGAAATGTAATTGAAACGTCTTCAGTCTAAATGTGGAGTCACTGGCAAGGCCCTCGATTGGTTTTCGTCCTATTTGTCAGATAGAAGTCAACGTGTATCCATTCAAGGTACCTTATCAGAGAAGTTTAACATCAACTGTGGTGTTCCTCAGGGATCCTGCTTAGGACCATTTATATTTATTATCTATGCCTCTAAATTGTTTGACATCGTTGAGCATCATCTGCCTGATGTTCATTGCTATGCCGATGACACTCAGCTGTATCTATCTTTTAGACCCGACGACGACAAATCTTGTCAAGCTGCTGTGACTATAATCGAAGATTGCATTAGGGACATCAGGCAATGGATGTTACATGACCGGCTTTTAATTAATGATGCTAAAAGTGAATTTTTGATTATCGGATCAAAGCAGCAGTTGAAGAAAATTAATATTTCCGATATAATGATAGGTGAAGCTACTGTTTTTGCTACAACATGTATTCGTAACTTGGGGTCTTGGTTCGATTCTGAACTTACAATGAACACCCACATCAATAAAGCTTGCTCTGCAGCCTTTTTTCATCTTCACAACATCAAACGCATTAGTCAATTCCTTACACAAGACTCTCTTTTAAAACTAATTCATGCATTTGTGACCAGTCGACTTGATTATTGTAATAGCCTTTTGTATGGTCTGCCAAAGTCACAGATAGCTAAACTACAAAGGGTTCAAAACGCAGCTGCCAGAATTGTTACCAACACACACCGATTTGAACACATCACACCTATAATTCGTCAATTACATTGGCTGCCTGTTTCGTACAGGATTAATTTTAAAATCCTGTTGTTGACATTCAAAGCTCTTCATGGTCTTTCTCCAAAGTACTTACAGGATCTTGTTTCCATCCGGAAAGTATCTTCATATAAACTTAGGTCAGGGAATAATGGTATTTTCTTGGAGTATCCTTCTGGTAAAATGTTGACTACATTTGGTGATAGGGCTTTTTCTGTGGCAGCCCCTAAGCTTTGGAATGCGCTACCGTTTCACATACGTAACGAACAGAAACTCATCTCTTTTAAATGTAATATAAAAACCCACCTTTTTAAAACCGCTTTTTAGTGTGTCTTCTTCTATGGTCACCTTGCCAGTTAGTTTGTATTTTAGCATAGATTAGGGTTAGAGGCGTCTGTCTCCCGAAAAGGTCAAAACATTACCGATGCCAGCAGGGATAGGCCTATGTAATAAGTAACTATTAGTTCTCTGTTGGCGGGACAGACGTATCCCCATACTTTTGTTTGGGCACTGGCCTGGTGACCAGTCTTTTTTCTTTGTCTTTTTCTTCCACTCTGTGCTTTTTAACATGTGTTCTGCGCCCTTGATCATTTTGTATGTAAGGGGCGCAATATAAATTTTAAATATTATTATTATTATTATTATTATTAATTTCTACCTGCTTTGTATTGTAAACACTGCTGCAGTATGAACAGGATACTTGTTCTCCATCAAAGCGCAATCACTGAAACACATTTAAGCATTTGTGCAGATCAATAAGTGCTCCAGTGATAGGCCACTGATCAAAGGAAATAGGATGTCCTACTTTGTGTTTGTCTTTTCCTTACAAAGGTTTGCTATCTCTTATTTACTATTTACAGAACGATGGGAATTTTGAGAAAAGGACCCTTACAACCGGGGACAGTACGACACTACGTGCACTCGTTGCACAAATTCTACTCATTTCTTGAAATGAATCCGAGGCAACGAAAACTTCTCCCGAGTGACTCCTAGCACAGTAAATGAGGTTCACCAGTGTGTGAAACACATCAACAGGTCACTTAGGGTTGAAGTTCTCAAACGGAGATCTACTCTAAGAACAAAAATATCTGGTAAGTCCAGATTTGCTAAGAAAATGTATCACTTATATGTATATGTTTAACGTGTAGTTTATTTTTCTGCAGAAGGGCAAGAATTCTTTTTGGATATAGGTATGCATATGCTCATACATGTACAAATGAAGCAAATTATCGTACCTTTTGATATACCAGCATGAATTTTGGCAGAGCCAACAATTTAAGATTAAGAGCCACCCGAAAAAATATCAAGTCTATTAGCTGAAGTACTACAGGTTTGGATCTGTGGGTAGTTTGTTTGTATGACTAGTTTAAAAATTCTTATCAAATATTAAAGAATCAAAAAACATTGGCTAATAATGATGGTCCAGAATGTTTACATGTCTGAAAATAAGCTTTTTAAGCCTTTTGTGGCCAGTGTGGTATGTTTGTGCCACATTTGGTAATCTCATTTGGTTATTTGTCTCTATTAGACTCGACCTATTGCATTGTCAAAAGAGCATTTTTGGCCATACCAGTAAAACGGGAAAAAACAATTTGGAAAGGGAAAAAAACTTCCCCCCATAAAAGTTACTTTGGATGCATTGTTTTTCAAAAATGAAAATTTGCGGTAAATTTTTTTTTAGGTCGGGGGGTCAAACTCCTTTAAAGAGGTCTCTGGGGAGGGGCACTACATTAAGACTGCTTCGGTGCCATTGAGCAAGAGGAATTTTATAAGTAGGAGAAGAATCTTTTGAAATTTTATAATCATTTTGGGAAGATTTTTTCATTAATCAAATCAAATTGAGCAAATTTAGCACAAGGGTTTAGAATCTAACATTATTTAGTAGATTCTGGTTGATTTCATTTTCAATTCTTATCAACTGCATTTCAGAAAACACCATCAGTAAAGCGGACATTGACGACTACATCAGCAAATCTAACCCATGTATCTCTGCAATCCGTGGTGAGCCATATTTATTTTTATTATTTTTTTGTCCTCTGTGATCTAGCAAATGTACTGTGGAGAGTTTTCAAATTGGCAGTAGTTCAACAAGTTAAACCAACACCTGATGATCCTTTGTTTGACGGTTCAGAGCTGCTTGGGACTTGAGGCCTTGGCTTTGTTTGTACTGTCATTATTTTGGGAGGTTTCGACCAATACTGGTCATGCTGGTTGAGTATGGGTTGGGGAGTTTGTGGATGCCATTGACCTCTTCCACCTTTGTTGGTTGAGTGTTGGGTTCTTCTGCATTTCCTCCATTGTGATCCACTACCCCACTCAGGATGCCAGAGTTGACCAGGATTAGCCGCCTGTGATTGCTGTGCTGTATCAACCATGACTGGGTAGGAAGGTTCCTCAGCCACTACTACAGATATGTCATAGGTGGGAGTAGCAGCAATAAATCAAACATGCAAAGTATCATCAACTGACTAATTGCATCAATTTTGATTCAGATATTGACTTTTGTTTGGTCAAAATGGCAGCTATCTTAAAAAATGGCTGCCATATTGAATTTTGAAATATCCAATCGGTTAGATTTGAAAAGTGACCCATCACAATTTGTGCAATTCTACCCCAAAATTTACTTTTTTCTGCCCCATTATTTTTTTTTTTTTAATCTAAATGTTTGCATATATTTCACTTTCCTCTAATAGGCATGATATGGAATGGACAACTATTATCAGAACCAGATAAGTGTTTCTTCAGAAACCACATAATCACATCCTTGCTGATCAAGAATGGAGCAAGATCTGGAGTCATTGCAAATATGACAATTCAGGAGTTTTCTGAGGCCAGACGGGTTGTGAACACATGGGTCGTTACAGTATGTATAATTAATGTATGCTAAATTGCTTTGTGCAGCAAATTAGTGCTCAAGGTTTAAGGACTCAAATACAAGTCTGCTTTTTACATGTACTTCAACAAAATGCGTTTACCACATTTTTATGCATTTATATCGGTGTATTTTTTTTTTGAGAGAGAGACAGCAACTTGACACTAGTATTTGACATTATGTTATCACACATCTGTGTTGGGTAAACCAAATTAATATTCGTTATCCCGGATGCAAAAACAATATGATTAAGTAAAGAAACCAGTTGTAACTCTTTTCTTCAGGTGAAGGATCACAATACTGCAGCCACTACTGCTGCGGCTGAACTTGTGTTCAGTATTCACGATAAACATCTTTCTGATGCTTATCTTACTTCAGTGCGGCCTACTATGTCTACAACCACACAACCAAACTCATTGTTTTTCTTGACGGGGAAACTAAAGGCTGTACGGGTAGCTCAGGAACTCCCCCGCCATTGGTACAAGGTTACCGGAAAACAGCAAAACATCACACCGACAATAATTAGGAAAACAATTGCAACCCGGGTAAGCTTTCCTTTTTCTTTAGAATGGCCCTTACCAAATACTTCTCGCATGCACTGCATGTGAGTCATCCCTTTAACATTGTGTAAAACATACTAATATATTTTCATTCTAATTTATGTGTCCTTTTAATATGTTTAAATGATTATTTTATCATGCAATGATTCATTATTTGCAACCACTATTACAAAAACACCTTTGTCAGACTCTTTATTTTCTGCTAGGATGATTTGAACTACATAGTCTTCAACATAGAACAAAATTAGTTTGGAATGTGACAAATGCATTAACAATTTTAGAAAATTTGAGGAATCTTCGCCACCCCGTGTCCCTAGATCCATGCCTGCATAGTTCGTATCACACCCAACATCACCGAAAAGTATTACAATATCTTGCTGCAGTCCTCAATCATTGATATTGTATGTACATGTACATGTACCTTCCTTACAGTTTGTAAAATAATATAAAAAAGATTATGGTTAGCTGTATAAGTATAGTGTTCTTGCACATCAGTTCTTACACCCACGGTTACGTATGTTTTCAGTCCTGGTCAGAACTTACCGACCAGCAACGAGTGAAAGTTGCTGAGCATATGCGGCATGATATAAACACTCAAGCACGTTACTACAAAGCTGCTTCTGCAAAAGACAACGCTGTTGAAGCATACCTTCTTATTGGAAGTCTCGACAAAGAGGTAAGATGCAAGTTCATTTTTAGCTGTCTTTCCAACATGGACTTTGAAATACAGTTTCCTGCATTGTCTGATAAGTAATACCCTGAAGAAATTGGTTAAAACATACCAGAAATGCCATTTTAGGTGTTCAGGCATAAGCCCAGAATATCTCTTATTGTTTTGTTTTGTTACGTAAACGTGTTAACATGTAAACCGGTATGCTCATTCAAAGATGATTTTGATCTCCTTCTATTATGTGCTTGCCTAAAAGAATAAGACAAATGTCTTAATTTTTGTAATAACTGGGGATCATCTTTAGGATGATTATTTTTGTAACAGAGAGTTGGACAGGCATATCATTAAAAGAATTAAGAGGAAGTGGTAAAAGTAAACATAATTTTGGCAATTGTTCTCCCTCTTTAATGGGGTCCTTGTTAGGAATAGTTCGTATCAAAATTCAAGACAACCCTCTTGGTATTTAAGAAACTACAGAGCATCATCTTTAAGATATTATGTTTGTAACATGGACAGACATTTAGTCATGAAATGTCTTTTTCTATGTGAAATATCATTTTGCAGACAACTTACTACAGTCATCCTCGTTTTATGAGCCTGAAGTATCGTTCTTTTAAAATTTGTTGAACTAAAAATCATTCATTGTTGTAAATCATCCAATGCCACCAAATTCAGTGTGAAAAAAATACAAAAAGTATGGATCCCATTGTTCTCTCCTTCTGTGAATTTTTTAACAAATAAGTGGATTTGAGAAAATATATTTTTGATTAATTTAACACACAAATGCGCTTCTGAAATTTACTGTTAATTTTTTAACTAATATGTGTATGCAAAGGTAAGAAGGAGAAAAATATAAAGATTTTGGCATTCTCTTTACACAAAAATAGCACTTTCAAAATTGTTTTAGTGTTTCAAAGTTTTAAGTCAAATTACAACAGAATGGACCCATGGGGGACATGTCCTTTTGAAAGCAGCCAGTCACATAATTCAAAGAAAACATGATTAGTTACCACACAAGCTCATGTAGAATACTAAAAAAACATAGCGCTTATGCGAGCAGGAAATGGGACGCACAAAAGCGCTAGATTTTTAAGTATTCTACGAGCGCTTGTGTGATAACAAATAATCTTCCTGTCTCCTCAACTACTTTCAAATTTATTATTAAACAAACAATCTTGAACATCAACCTGAATATATATGTAAACAAAACAAAACAAACTAACTTGAGTAACAAGTGGATGGATGACAGGTTTCTTGGTCATGCTTTGGTATGTATTTCTGCTGATCAAAGAGTTGACCTAGCACATTTAAGGACACGTGCGACACACAAATTTTAAAATTTCTAAAAATTCTGGAGCTTTATTTCATGATGATGCAAATGCACAAAGTTTAGAATATTATTTTGCACTGTCTGTGAACGGCGCGCATGACGCACAATGCTGAGAATACGCAGAGTACAATAAATCTTACTGGTAGGATATAACTTTATTTAGTACTCCCATTCTGCAAATCTGATTTCATGACATGCACAGGCTGGAAGATAAATTACAATTATTTATTTTACAGACATATAGTTCAATAGCTCTCAAGTTAGAAACAAATTCATGTAAATGCATTTGCATGTAAGGAAAGTAACAAATTGTTAATCAGGTTGTGTTCTTAATTTTGATCACTTTGCAGCCGACTGATGGTGATGGTTATGGTTTCTCAACAGCCGGTCCCTCAACAGCCTCTCTTTATGAGCCTTAGGTATGGTTTTCATATCTTCAAACATGTCAAAGTTTTATGTTTGTGTACAGCAGAAACGCCACTATAAACATGCAATTTTGTTTCAATTTGCACCAGGATTCCTAGGCATCTGTGGTTTTCATATCTTCAAAGTTTTAAATTTATGTACAGTAGAGCGCCGCTTTAATGAACAACCTTGTGGGGTCCATGAACGTTGTTTTATTGGTCATTTGGTATACATGCAGGTGATTCATCATAGTTCAAGTGGGTCCCAAATACATGAACGCTGAGATGGCTATCGAGAGCATTGGTTCAAAGAATTACCCCCTTTAGACTATTGTTACTGGCTGTCTTCATTTATTACACCTATTTTGTGCAATGTTCAGTATGTTTTTGTACACAAAAATTTGGAGCAAAAGGAATTGTGTTTGATATTGTGAAATAGGTATTATTTAGGTGTTCGGTATAAAGGCATTCTACAGTTAATTCTTTTTCCAGTTGGGGTTAGATTTACATGGTAAATTCGGTATGAAACAGAAAATATGTTAAAGTGAGAAATATTTTATGCAGAATGTTTAATTATGTGAAGAAGAAAAACTTTGCTAGTAAAGCGTATTAATTTTAAATTTTGTTCAAACACATAATTATTTGGAAGAACATTAACACAATTTCCAGGCTTATTTTCGTTTTTTTGCACAGGTGATTTTAATTATTAAAATAGGGGTGATCAAATTTATCGTAGTGGAAAAAAAAACTAATGAAACCTACAAATAATAGGTAGTGTCAAATTAAAAAATGCAAAACATCCTGAAAGTTTAATCAAGTGACTGAAAACTGTGTGTCCTCCATTCATAATTCTATACTAGGCTTCACCCCTAAAGGTGGGCGGGTGTTGTCTCCCATTTCATGTCTGAAATAATTGTTCAGTATTTGCTGGATTAGAATGAAAAAATAACTAAGTATATGGTCATAAATCTATTGCAAAAGAATTTGTTTTATGCTGTCACATTGCTTGTTGTTAATCAGGATGTATTCTTAAATGTGATCTTTTGCAGCCAACTGATGGTGATGGTGATGGTTTCTCAACAGCCGGTCCCTTAACAGCAGGTCCCTCAACAGCCGGTCCCTCAACAGCCTCTCTTTATGAGCCTCGGGTATGGTTTTCATATCTTCAAACATGTCAAAGTTTTATGTTTGTGTACAGCAGAAACGCCACTATAAACATGCAATTTTGTTTCAATTTGCACCAGGTTTCCTAGGCATCTGCATTTTATAATTGTTTCTTAGTCTTTATGTTTTTTTTTCATTCAAGATCTTACTTAAATCTAATAATTTCATTAATTAATCCAAGAGAAAATAGCACGTCAGCATTTTTAATATGATTATTCAACATGTTTGATTGAAAGAACAGTGAACAAAGTTAAGAGAGTGTTTTAAATTTAAACAAATGTAATTTTACTGTGCATGATTTTCTTTACAGCAGAAAAGCAAGTTTACCCCTGAACTTGTCCAAGTTCTTCTGGATGTGTTTGGGGAACAGATCAAGAACAGTTATGTTCCGAAAGTCTTGGTAAGTTGTGCATTAACTTCACTTATCAGTCCTAAAATGCTGTATGCAGAATTCATTTTAAAGACTCTGTGGATATTTTGACCACACTCGTTTGTTCTCTTATTCCCCACTTTTCTGCATCCCCCTCCTATCCCTTGATCCAACATCAGACCAGAGACTTTATTCTTTTACACACTGACAATGTTTCCCCTTCTGCCCTGTTACCTGGTATTTAATGGTATGCTTCTGGTAAGTTTTTGGGTAACACCATGTGGTTATATCACTGTGTGAGTTGGGGTGGTTATGAAAAGAAACACTGGTTTCCAGTAGTATACGCTGATGTGGATTAGCTCGATGATGCACAAAGGCGGGAACTGGAACTCGATGATGCATGTGATCCTCCCCAGGATCCTGTGAGTGAGGCGTGCGCTCATTGAACTGTGTCAGTAGGTACAAACACTGGGTCAGTAAGAACGGGGACCTAAAGGGGACTGAGCAGTGGGGCCTAGTGTGTGAAGGTGGATATAGGAAATCTATTGGTCAGGAGGAGCAGATGTTGTGCGTCTTTGGTGCCAAATCTAGGTAGGAGCAATGAGTTCTGCTGCATCCCAGTAAACTTGATGGATTGTGATGGCTGATTTCGGGAAATCTAAATTCCGTCCGTGCGCTCGGTGGTCCTTGAACTTTGTAGGAATATTAAGTCTGTTTTGTTATTCTTATATTTTGATGTTTTATTTGTTGAGGATGACATAACATATTGCTCCAAGTATTAAGGGGTCTTGTCAAAATTAATCCTGGACAGACCATCGGACAAAGTTCATCCCATGTCAAATTTTTGTTGGACGGGCCATCGGATGGGAGTTCCAATGAGACGATGTTCCACACGCTGAACAGTATCCTCCCGTCCGATGCACAGTACCCAAGGCTCCCCACAGAGTGCTCTGCGGTTTCACTGGCTGATTAAACACTAGTATAAACAAACTTGTGGTTTGCAGTTTGGATCGAGTCTGGTCTGACCGTTTGGAGGTCACTGTAGTGTGGTGGAGTTTTTAACCCATTGTTTTTTGCAATAGACACAATTACTAGCCAAGTTCCTGTAAACCGTTGCTTGTGTTCCCTTCCTCCATTCTTAAAATTTTTAGGTTAACAGTTAATAATTAAACAAATGGAATGTAAGCATCATCTATGATACGACCATTTTGTCTTTAGTAAATACTGAGGGTCATTAAGGCCTAACCATGAAACCGAAAATCTACCCTTGGGAGACCCCCTGCTGGTTTTCCAGTAGGGGGAAGATCTAAAGAGCCTGCGGTTTGTAAACAAACCATCTCTGGTGAAGGCCAGTCACTGTGAACTCATCTCATGGCCCATCCGATGAAGTAATCATTACAACGGAATTCAACATGGGACGAGAATCCTGGTCCTGGACCGGCGCCGTCCAATGGCTGTCCGGGATTAGTTTTGACAAGGTCCCTAAGCTGTAAGCTGTTATGAAGTTATTGTAAAAAAAAGAAAGTGTAACTTTCTGTTTAACTTTCTGTTCTTTCACAGGCTAGATGTGCAAAACATTGCATACTCAAACACCGGAAATTCCAATGCTTATTCGACAAAATGAGAGCCCTATATCCCCAACACAGACATGTAAGTTGCCATGGAAAAACCTTGAATTTTATTGAAATTTCCATATTATAGATTTGTTGCCCGATCTTCTGGGTGGGAAGATAATCAATAGAGTTTCAAGAATTTTGAATGGTCAGCCTGTTATTGGGCGTTCATAAATAACTCGGACAGTTTATCCATTCTGATTAGTGGAGAGCATGTCATTGGGGGTGTTTTAAACTGCTGATAAAGAAACGGCCAATTGGCAAAGCGTGTTCGACGCTCATAGTCGTACGCGGGCGTGTTGGCGCGCAACGCAATCAATTCATTTACTACCGACATCGATGTAAGTATCTGTTAGTACGGGCGCGTACGATCAACCTTTGAGCATTGCTAATTTGTACAGAGCCGGCTGAATTGAAAAAAAAAAAAAAAATTACAGCACAAAAATTAAAAATTGTCCTAGCTTTTAGTCCTATTTCGCCTTTTAAAAAAAAGGGCATTTATGAATGGGAATAAAAGAGTGGCAACTCGGTCTTAAACGGCCGTTTAAAACCTTGCAGGGTCGTGGCCTTCGGCTCGGTCCTTTATTGCGCGACCACCGCCCTGCCGGTTTTAAACGGCCGTTTAAGACCTCGTTGCCACTCCTTTATTCCCTTATTAATCCTAGACAGGTTTTTATTTAGTTCAGGGATCAAATGGCAGCTAAGATTTTTCTTGCCCTTGTAAATTTAAATAAAGGAAAAGTTATGCGCTTGACCTGTTTTAAACACTATGTTTAAAACCGGTTGGAGGATGGATGCTGATAATTACATGTTTTTATCAGCTATTCATAAACACCCCGGACAGTTGAGACAGTCCTATTGGTCAAGAGCGCGCCACATGGGGATGTTTAAATGGATGATAAAGGTATAGTAGAAAGTGTTTAACCCTAGTAGCTATCATGCGTTTGGCGCTCATTACAATGCGCGTGTTGGCACGCAGACTACGAGCGCATAATGCGAGCAATACCTACTGGCACTCAATGTAGAAATCAAATGCGCGCGCGTACGCATAGGTGTCAAATCTCGCTTACAAGTTGGCTCATTGCAAAACAAAGTTCATGAAGTTAAAGGAAAATTTACAAACACAAATTTGTTTACAAATGTTGATTCATTATTAGGTTTTTTTAACAAAAAGGGTATTTATGAATAGGAATAAAAGAGTAGTAACTCGTTCTTAAAAGGCCGTTTAAAACCTTGCAGGGTCGTTTGCTAAAAGTTATTTGTGTATGTTTTTGTATATTCTCAGAGTAAGCAGAATAAATAAATTGATCCAGTGACATCTACAAGTTCATCCAGTGACATCTACATTTAGTTAATTCAGTGACATTCACATTTCACAAAAGTGGAGGCTGAGGTTCGAATTCTGACTGAGTCCACTGGATGTTTGCTCCACAGAGAATCTGGCGCTCTTAGCATACTTTGCTAGTGAACTTGACTTTACAAATTGTGGAGGTATTTATATGAGGTGGCCGTATATGACTAGATGAGTATTTACAAATTTTTAGAGTGAACTAGCTGTGAAGGCTTTCACTTTGGTATAATGGTATAAATGCTACAGTGAGGGTTTTGCTGTTAAATATTTGGTTTAGTCTTAGCCTAGCCCTACTAGGATTCTTCCTCTGTACTATACATAGATAAAGAGTCCTAGCTATGAAGGCCGGGAAACAAATCACAGCTCCATAATTCAAATCTTACCTGTAAGAAGCTACAAATTTCACCAGATCAACATTTAAATATTTACTCATAATCAAAATGTGAATCAGGCGAAATACGTGGAGGAGCCCACTTATTTCATCGGAGCCACATTCCATGGCTGCATACAATAAATGTGGCTGAGGTTTAGACATCATATATGTATTTATAATATTTAATTTTTGCAAAATGATCCAGCTCTCTTCGTTAAAGATTTCTGCAAACCAGAGTCAAAACTCGGTCTTATACATAACTGTATCACATTTGTTTGTGTGTGCGTGCGTGTGTTTGTGCGGGTGCCGATCGTGCTCCGAACTGTATTGAAACAGTACAATTAAGTGTGTACTGTTATCAGCGCCCGCACAAACACACACGCAACCACCAACATACACATGCCAACATACAATATTTTTGCGTATATACAAACTGTGTTTTGACTTTATTGAGTAGAAATCTTTACGATGAGAGCTTGATTATTTTGCACAAATTACATATACTATGATTACATATATTTGATGTCTAAACCTCAGCCACATTTATTGTATGCAGCCATGGAATGTGGCTCCGATGAAATAAGTGGGCTCCTCCACGTATTTCACCAGATTCACATTCTGATTATGAGTAAATAGCTAAATGTTGATCTGGTGAAATTTGTAGCTTCTAACAGGTAAGATTTGAATTATCATCAGCATCAGCATCAGCATCAGGCGGAGATGGATGAAACCAAACTCCTCCAGACTCCCTTATCTGCCATAGCCGTGGTGATGTTATAAAGGTGGTGGCTCACATATATGCACAGTGTGTCGATGTAGTTGTGGAGATCTGTATCCTCTGTTGGGGGCAAGGCAATCTACAGCAGATGGGATCTGAGACAACTTGCTCCTTGGCTCTGTAGCAATAACCAGCAAAGCGGTTGTTGCGTTGCAACTCTGTAGTCTACCTTTGTGTCGTGTTCCCTCCAGGAAATATTTTGTGCTCTCATGAAGAGGCGAGTGTATGTACCGTCGAGTCTCTGTTTGAGCTGCTTTTTTTCATGGTCTATGTTTCAGCACCATAAAGAAGAATGCTTTCGACAGAGGCTCGGAAGTCTGACACCTCTTTGAGTTGAGTGTCATCTGCAGAGAGGACTGTGAGAGTGGTTTGGTGCGTCATTGATGGTCATCAGCAGTTTTATTGGCGTTCAAGAAAAGCACAGCTTTGGAAGCAGCATCCTCAAGGGAGAACTGCAGGCACTGAGCATTCTCTAGTAGATCATAGTGATAGCAAGGTCATCTGCATAATCAAGGTCGGTTACATAGAGGCCTGGTATTTGCCTGGATTGTGAGACCTTTAGAGTTGTTGATGTCCTGGGACTGTTACAGAACATAGTCAAATAAGATGACAAAAATGAAAGGGGCATGTGTGTTGCCTTGCAAAATGCCTGTTGTGGTGAGAAACTCTTTGGCTTTTTCTTCCTTGCTTTGGATAAAGCAGGTGGGGTTCTCATACATAGTACCAATGGCCCTTATAGTCTCTTCTGGGATACCATAGTCCATCAGAATATGAAGCAGGACTTTTCGATTTACACTGTCAAAAGCCTTGGAGAAGTCAACAAATACTATTGAGGTACTTCTCTTGGAGATATTGATTTCTTCTTTTATTCGTCTGAGTGCAAGTATTTGTTGCGAAAGCCATTCTGGTTGTGTCTCAAAACAGGATTGATAAGTGGCGTAATCCGATTCAACAGCATAGAGTTGAATGTGTTTGTGGCGAGAGGTGGGAGTGTGATGCCTCTGTAGTTCCGAGATAGTTTGAGGTCACCTTTCTGCGGAAGAGGGACGATTGTGGACATAGAGAATGCAGCAGTTTTGTTACCCTTTTAGGTTTCGTTGCTGAAATGCAACAAGTGTTCATGGAGGAGGGGGCACTTCAAAAGTACAGATGGAATTTTGTCTGGACCAGGTGCCTTGAGATGTTTCAGTTTCTTAACCCTAGATGAAGCCATCAGGCACTTTTTAGGTGTCCGTTTTTAATTAAAAAGTAATTACTCCGCCATTTTATTTTATTTGTACTTTAAAAAATTAAGGTTCCTCAACTACACCTAGCCAAATAGCATGCCAGTTGTCTTGTTACCATCGGGGTTGATTTCACACCCAAACAAATCCACCAATGACCAGTTCTCCCGGTATTCCCTTGAGAAATGTAAGAAATGTAAGAAATTATGATGTTTTTGCTGACTCATCAAACACGAGGGTTTCATTCAAACAAATGGCTTTGAGACACATGTGGGCTGATTTCAATGGAAATTTTGCTTGAATTTATTTTATTTAGTCACAAGGTACTATATCCAAAAGTTTGGGCGATTTAAACATGATTGTGTTCTCAAAAAACACGTTTTACACGCAAAATATAAAACGGACACTTGAAAAGTGCCTGTGATTTTTTTGTGATGGTGTCACGCAGGGTTAAGGCAGATCTGTAGCTCATCCATTGTGAAGAGGCCAGTTCTTATAGGTAGATTTTTTTGCTATATGATAGTTGAAGGGATGTATTCCTCAAGAAGCTTGGGATCTTCAATGACCTTTTCTCCAGTGAAGGAGCCTCATCGGATCTCTGGCAGACAGCTTGGTTTTCCTCTAGCTGATCTGGCATTTGAAGCTGACTTTTCTGTGGTCAGATTTAATGCTGGAAAATGAATTGTAGACTTGTGTATTCTTGACGCTGTTAATCCACTTCTTACGTATCAGAATGTAGTCCAGCTGAGCTAGATCGCCATTAGGGCGTTTGTGAGGCCATAGCTTGTTCGTGTGATGCTGGTTGAGGTTGAGTTCTTCCATAAGCTTTTCATCAATCTTCCATTCCTGTTATTGGATTTGCTGTATGTAAATAGTGCATCCCCAGGCCCAAGGTTGGCATTGAGATCTCCGCCAATCATAAGTAGGTTTGTGGGCAGGGACTGCTTCAACAGCGGACGTGAGTTCCTGGTAGAAATCCTTAGCAGCAGCAGCATCTGAGTAGTCATTATTTGGGCTGTATCAGCATATGATAGTAGTCTGGGGATTTCCCATTAAATTAACTTGAAGGATGCGGTCAGTGTGTTTGGTAATGTTCGAACAGGCTTAAAGTGCTCTTGGTGAGAAATAGAGACCGACTCCTCCTGTGGGGCATTCTGTACATTCCTGCGGAGGAAATGAGTGTGTAACCGTGGTGCTTTTCTTGCATAAGAACTTCAATGTGTATATTTCGATGCTTCTGTACACAGATAACATCAATGCCAAAATGGAGTGGTGGCATAGCTCTTCCTTCATAGCTGTGGTGGAGAGAGTCCTAACATTGAAGGTACTGATAGTGAACGCATAACTAATCATTATGCACCATCTTGGTCGATACCTGGCTTGGTTCGTCCTTGCAGCTTTGGGACCAAACCTTCATGTTAACGGTTGTCAACGGTGACCTCGATGGGTTGGAAGTTGCCGGGGCCTTAACCCTGGTGCAGTTTGGTTTCGTTTTTATCTTGTCAGATTGCTGGATAACTATAGAGATCGCAACTCCTTCTACAGTCCTCTTCTATCATAGTGAAGGTCCCTTAACCATTGACGTTCACTGTGTTCTATCTGCAAGACAGCAGCATGTCAATTCCTAGATGGGCTGCCTTCCATAGCTTACAAGCCCCATCTGCCCAGGTTTTAAATCAGATTTTTCCTTCTCTTAGATGGGCTGCCTTCCAAGGCTTATGGGCCGCACCTACCCGGAGCAGTCTGGTTTTATGGCGCCTCTGCCAGACACTCGCCAGTCACACCCCTGCCATCAGTTTTAAACAGGTCTGTACGAGAAGCCAAGCAGTATGAGTTTGGTTAGGAGAGGCTATTTAAGATGCTGGTCATGTGGGTTACTTCAGTGGATAGGAAGTGGCTCAATTTCTCCCTAACATCCCGACAATTCCTGACCCTTTCGACCACTTTGAATTATGAAGCTGTGAAATTTTATCGCCCCAGAAATGGGCCCTCACGTCTAGAGGCCTTGTCACACGGGGCAATTTTTACAGGCAACTTGGAGGCAACCGACTGCACTGCAGGGAAAGGGAAAACCTCGCCAGCACAAAGGACATTTTTCTAACAGTGTCTTGCTATCCCAAAGTTAATTAGGGAACGTTGCAAAATTAAACACGCGGTTTTCACACCGGTACCGGTGTTTTTTCCTGCGGTACCAATGTAAGGGTTTGTTCGAAGTAGGTATGAATAGATTCTTGTAAAGCTGAATAATCTTTATGCATTAGAGGTCATTCCATGCTCATTAAGACCACGCGGCTACTCAAAGGAACTATTGGTTCAAAGGCTTGAGGTGTTCGGACAATACCTCACCAAATGGGGCAAAGCAGGCATTGTCGAATTTTGTGGGGATTAAATGATTATCACCTTAGGGCCACCTGGCGTGAAACTGATAACTGTTGCAGGAGAGATTAACACAGAAAGCTGGGGGGGATAGGGAACGTTCAGACGAGGAGTTAAACTAGCCCTTAATCCAAAAGTGCTAAAATAACCCTCCGTTGGAACGCAAAAATCCGGTCCGCGAGGGTCAATTTGACCCAGGGAACTGGGCTAAACTAAACCTAAAAAAATGTTGGATTAGCATAACTTAGCCCAGGTTTTACGACCAACCCCCCGCTGCGAGGCCCAAAAAACCATCGTTGGAACGCAACTGACCTGCTACATCCGGTCTATTTTATTCCATGCGACCTCTCCACACAGAAGGTTACGTCATCATAACCGCATGTGTTGCGAGCATCGATGGGACGTAAATTGAAGTTTCTGATTGGTCTGCTTCCGGGAAAGGTTGTGTATTATTCATGATACTCACAGCGTTCCTGTGTACTGCTGTCGGACGGAACTGCACGGGCCAGTCCGTAAAATAGTCTGGCTACAAGAATCCTGCTTAGTGTGCCCGCAATATACGGAAGTATAACAGGTACCATACGCACTTCGTTGGTCTGAGTTTTATTGTACGTGAAAGGTGATTAGTCAATGAGGTATCCGCTCTGATAAATCCGTGCAGATTGTCACGTTCTTGAATTCTTCCGAAAGCTAAGCTAAGAAATGCCTTGTTTTTTAATGAGATCCCGACTGTTTCGCGAAGTATCAAGATTATCATGACTTTTCAAGAACAAGACGAACATTTAAGCTATGTAATTATGTGTAACTTGTTTCTGCCGGGAATTTCTGAAAGTTAAGTAACACATTTTTTAGTGACCGTTGGCGTTTCTTTTGAAGTTTTGTCACATCAACGTGTTTGTTTTCGCCCAAAAACTTCTTAAATCAGCGTAAGAAAAATTATTTGGTGAGTTACAATGTCAGTTTCACTCTTCATCTCTGATTTCATCCAAGTGTACTGTTAAAATAAAATAAAAACTGTACATTTTTAATGGTTTTTAAAATGCAACGCTGTTGCTCAGCTCATTGCCGTACCAAATCAACGGAGGTGTTTTTTAGCGGGGACTTCCCCGAAACCGGACCGGAAGAGTGGTCGGTCGGGGTCAGCTATGCATGACCTGATAATCCACGTGTGAGTCAGTTTAACCCGTGCGGACAGGACTACTTGTGTGAACGCAAGCCCAATTTGGACTAAGTCATTTTTTAATTTTTGGACACCCGCGGTGCTCGGATTAAGGGTTAGTTTAACTCCTCGTCTGAACGTACCCTTAGCACACAAACTGTACATGTATAAATAAATTTGAGGATTTTAAGCAATTCTGAAATATCTCGAATTTGTTTTCAACTTTGCGTGCTCTTTAAGAAATCTTGGGAAACGTATTAGATAAATATATCTACTTAAAACAACTCACACTTCCCTTAACGACAATGAACCATTGGTATTTGAAACTGGGCCGTAGGAAACTAGAAAAGTCACTGAATGCCAGAAAAGAAGTGTTTTCATCAAGTATTTTATGAAACGATCTGGTTTATTCCGATAACAATAACAAATTTTAAAACAAATACAACCGCAATGAAAAAGTGGTAACAAGATACAAGGCATCATAGATCTGTTGCAATGGATTACGTTGTCAAAACAAATAAACTAAAACAAAACAATAAAAAAAAACAGAAGTTTGTTGGTTTTAATAACTGTGTCTGCATTTGTCATTGATGACTGCTCGGATCCTTGCGAATGACTGTTTTCCCTGAACTTGGCCTGGAAATTCAAGTTCTGCCTGGTCAATCATTGAAAGCACCAATCTTCTGTCAAGTCGATCTTTTGTCACCATTCCATCTTTTGTCATCACGGTAGACCCTTCAAAGTTTGATGTTCTCATTACTTCTGCCTAGAAGAAGTAGCCCATGAGACCGCGGAGAAATGTCGTCACTTTGTCTGTTCTCGAACGTAGCATGCCATATTCTTCAGCCTCGATCTCAATGGGCTCGTATACGGCACCAGGGTTCACATTTTCGTGCCGTATGGGGATTGTGACCTTTCCCCGGACGATGTTCAGAGAGGGAGCGGAGGCCGGATCTTGTGTCTGCTGCCGAGGGACGACTGGCTCATGGGTTTTGTGATTGGTCTGGAGATTGGTCTATATTATGATTTCTATGAAAGTACGGCAAACGGTTGTTTGTACAAAAGCAAACTGACTCAAGCACCCCACTGAAACACGATGTTATTTATGATTGATTCTTGTCTAGCAAATGTTGATAAGTTTCAGACAAACTTTAAGTAAACTTGAGAGGAACACCGATGTAAAGTATAAAACAAGTTTGCAACATAATATTTGATTGTTTGTTTCGTATATGTACATGTACATTTCTGTGACTATTTCATACTGATTAATTGAATTATATTTCCAGTCAGGACCTGGTTTCCCGCTGTTTTGTGTTGAAATAAATACCGCAGATAATTTGAATTTGAATATGATTTCTAAGTCTTGTGTATGTTTGTTTAATACCTTGGGAGCCCTTACTTAACAAAAATTGAAAACCATCCAGCAAAAATGCATAGCAGGAAATTATTAATCAAAACGGTAAAGACCTTCCCTCATCATAAGTCCAGGATTCCCCAAAAGGCTTGAGAATAAGAAAATACATAGATAACACATCTTAACAAAGCCCAATTATCCACCGCAACCGGGGATTAAGGGGATTAAGTCTGTCTTGAACAGTTCCTTTGTACTATGCACTGGCTTAATTGGAAGATCTTTGCTCATGAATAATTCTATGACGAAACAGCCTGTGTGCGCTGACCTGTAAATTAATGAGCGGGTTATCACAGCCCCAAGCGCTACCACCAAAAAACACCGGTACCGGTGTGAATACCGCGTGTTTAATTTTGCAACGTTCCCTTATGTAAAAATGAAATATAAACATTTTTTTCATCATGGACATTGCTAAGAACTTGTTGCCTGTAAATTGCCTCGTGTGACATGGCCTTAAGACTGTATCTGTGTACAACACAGAGGAAGAGTCCTGATAGTGATAGGGCTAGTCTTGGCCCTATTTAGAACTGTTCCTTTTTTCCATATACATAGGTACTACATATGTTTGCTCTCTCAACATGCCTGTCTGCATATGTACATGCATGTATTTTGCGTGCTGTTGCACCACCGTTTTTGTTCACTGTTTTACACTGACTGCAAGAAATAAAAAATAAATGTGGTCAAAAAACATCAAAACTTTTTGATCCAAAGTCAAATGCAAAAATTTTATATTTGCAACAATTTTGCTCAACAAAACACCTTTGGTAAACAACTACGCCTATCTCCGTATAAGAGTCCGTATATGGAGATCGGTGTAAGTGTCGAGTTTAATGTGTGATGTGGAACAGGTGCACCAGCCATGCATTTTTACAGCCAACAGGAATGAATAAACAAACCTCTCATAAACACCTGTGGAAGCTTGCGCATCACACCTATGTTTGAACAGTTTTGGTCACGTCTTTATCAGCCGATTAAACACTCTCATGTGACAGACTCTTCACCAATCGGTATAGATAAGCTGTCCTAGGTATTTATGAATGCTTATTTATTCATATACAATCTCATATAGTTATATCCCAAATGACACGATGTAAACCAAAGTTTGTTGTGGTTTTTGTTTTGCAAGATTCCTCTCTATTGGACGAGCATTGTACTATTTGTTGCTGTAAACCACCGAGCAAGCAACCGCAACCAATTTAAAAAGATGAATATAAATTTCAAGTTTTGCCCTACACTGATGTGTGATAAGCACTGTTCATTGCTGTCGAGTCCTGCGGGCAAAAAAACCACAGGCAACTTGGGTAGGATTCAAACCCAATACTCCCACATGATTAGAACAGATGTCTTAACCACTAGACCACCGAGCAAGCCTGATGACGGGGGGGGGGTTAAATATTAGCAGCGGGTACTGCAACCAATTTAAATAAATGTTATATTTGCATTTTGGGAGTGACTGTAAATTTCGATTTTTGCCCTAAACTGATGTGTAACTAAGAAGAATTGTCGGTATAAGTGGAGGTGCCCCCTTGACTGAGTAGCATCATCTCGACTTTCATTTTTGGGTGGAAAACTATAAATATTGAGAGGGAGCTATATACTGTAAACTTCTGGAGGTTTTTATTGTTCAAAAACTTTGCATGTATTTCAAATGTTTTTAAATTTTGATGAAATTGACTGGTTCAGTTTTTAAAGTTTTATTGCTCCAAACGTTTTAAACATTTTATGACTTTGGCTAGTTAAAATTAGCGTGAGGTCGGTGGAGCAAAATTCACAGGTGAATGCACTGTTGAAAAAAAATTGCTTAGCACAAAATCTCACTTTTTATTAGTACAGAAATTGTTATAATTTAGTATTGTATTAACCTGATATTTCATGTGGGTTTAGTGCAGGCATCATAGGACATGACCCAACACAAATTGCAACAGAAACTCTTTCATTAGTACTTGGGTCCGTTGGGGTTCACCAAATATGCTGTAAACTTTACTAATTTAGCTTGTGATTGTTGTTGTCTATTTTAATTATAGCAGGGGGATGTCTTATCCACGAGACCACTGAGATTGTCTGTTGCTGAGAGGGCACAAGGCAATATTTACATCAAGCTCGGCAATCTCAGTGCTTAAGCCATGTTAACTTTAGAAAGAAGGGGTTTGGGTTAAAGTCCTGACTCAAGTCTTTTTTGGATGTTCGCTCAACAGGTAATAATAATAATACAATTACCATGGTGTGCTTTAAATATGATACAGGTGCTACGCACAAAATCTCACTTTTTATTAGTACAGAAATTAGTATAGTTTAGTATTGTATTAACCTGATATTTCATGTGGGTTTAGTGCAGGCATCATAGGACATGACCCAACACAAACTGCAACAGAAACTCTTTCATTAGTACTTTGGTCTGTTGGGGTTCACCAAATAATATATATTGTAAACTTGATGAATTTTTGAACTTTAAAATTATGGAGGTTATTATTCTAAAACTATACATGTATTTTGAATGTTTTAAAAGTTTTGTTGCTCCTAATGTATTTAAATTTTGATGAATTTGGCTACTTAAAATAGCGTGTGGTCGGTGGAGCACAAATCACAGGTGAATGCACTGTTGAACTTGATTTGTTTAAATAAGAAGTTTTTATTGATACAATTTAACCTGATTTTTCATGTGGGCTTAGTGACCCTACACAAATAGCCACAGAAACTCTCTCAATAGTACTTGGGTCCGTTTGGGTTTACCAAATGATATAATTATATTGTAAACTTGATAAATATAACCTAAAAAATTATGGAGATTTTTATTGTTCCAAAACTATATATGTATGCCGTTTTTTTTTTAATTTGATGAATTTGGCTAGTGAAAATTAGCCAAGGGTAGATTAAAGTAGGTCATGTGATGGTCACGCCACGGTAAAATTGGGGGTGTGACGCAGTTTATAACAGAAGCTGACGCCTGAAGCAGAAACAACCGACTGTTAACCGAGCTCTAACCAGTGTGCAAGCAAATATTTGTAATTGATGTTTTTTTAATTTCTTTTGAATTGATAAGGAATATGAAATAACAATATTTGATTACAATTAAAATGTTTGATGAAATAAAAATACACGAAAATTATAAAAAGGATTGATTATGTTTCTGCTTTTGTTTTGTGTTGATTAAGTGATTGATGATTAGATTTGATTATTAGCTGTTTAAACATTTTTTTTTTTTTTTTTATGTATTACTATTTTTGTAATAACCAATGAAATGAATTGAATTGTTAAATTTGTATGAGTGAGTAACATCGTGGGGGATAAATTTTGGCATGGGACTTGGGGATGGGGGAGCGCTAGCATCTGCATTTCCATCAAACAGTATTTTTATATAAAAAAAAGAACAAGTGGCTGAATATGAATCGCTAAAAACACGTACTATCTTTAACAAGTTTTATATATAATGGTTGTACTCCGTAAAGGGAAATGGCTTACGAAATAGCGCCCTCATTTGGCGATATTTAACAAGTTCTTCTTAAAGCCAAAATCTCTACAATCGTGGAGAGTACACTTCTAAGTGGCCTTTTCAAACGAAATTGTATTCAGTTACAGTAAATGTAGATGTAAAAAATGTGAAACACAATTTATCTGCAAAAAAGCTTCTAATGTCGTAAAATAATGGATTGTTTTTGATAAATGTTAGCAAAACATGACAAAAGTACAATATTCAAAAAGAAAACAAATCAATACATCTCTCCAACTACGTCTAATTAAAGAGAGGAACAAACTATTTTTTTGTAAACTGAGGGGAATCTGTTGATTACATAACACAGAAAATTCTCTGAAAACTTTTAAAGCTATTAACCTTTTCATATAAAAACAGGACAACAAAAGTACAAAATATTATCTATTTGTTTAAATCCAAAAAGAATTAAGCAACGAATGGCAACAAAATTTGAGAATAATGCTGTGAAAAGTGATTTTTATCAATCACCCCCTTTTCTACTGTGAATAATTAAAATTGTTAATGTTACGAAGTTTCAAATTTTTTGTAGTGCAATAATGTTTTGACAAAACCCAGTCAGACTGTCGGCTGATAAAGGTCATTTTTTCGGCGTTGATCGTGTGTGCAACTGTGGAGTTTAGAGAAGAGAGTAAGAAAAAACACAGAGGAAAAACAATTATCTATATTCTTAACACTTAAAATTAATAAAAATTTGACTTTAATTCTATTTTAAAGCAGATTCCTAAAAGTACAGTTGTAGCTGCACAACAGCATGTACTTTTGTACATACATCGTAATAAACATAAGTACCAAATCCGCTAATTTGCTACTTTTTTTTCAATCTGAAGAAAGCTTCAAAAAGTACTTGAGATCTAGAGAGAGAGAGAGAGAGAGAGAGAGAGAGAGAGAGAGAGAGAGAGAGAGAGAGAGAGAGAGAGAGAGAGAGAGAGAGAGAGAGAGAGAGAGAGAGAGAGAGAGAGAGAGAGAGAGAGAGAGAGAGAGAGAGAGAGAGAGAGAGAGACATTACCCTGCCCATACTTTTGTGCACACCCTGTCAGTAAGTGGTTGAAGCCTTGCAGCAATTACCACAAACTGACAATCTAGTTCATGCATTTTTTGTCAGTCTGTGGATTGAGCAATTATTGTTTGTCAATTTGTGGTTTTTGTCAGTGTGTGACTTTTTTCAGTTTGTTGTTTGCACTCTGCGACCTTGGATGTGCCAAAAACTTGCAAAATGGCATGTAACATACAGAGGCCATATCTTTCTGAATGTTACAGTTATGATCACAATTGTTGCAGTAATGAATTTTAGTTATTTTTCTTGTCACAATCATTGTCAAATGGCAAGATTTATTTATTTTTTTAATTTTCCAGTAATTCACACCTTCATGTCAGTTTGTGGTTGAGCATTTGGACACTATTCTTCGAGTAATACATCCCTGATTCAAGACTATAAGAAATAAAGCTCTTTAGAAAAATGTTTTTCCAAATGGCAATAGCATAAAAAGATTATTAAATTAGAAGGATTAATAAATAAAATTGCTCATTTTGGTCAATCTGTACTTTCCAAAATATACACTGCAAGAGTATTTTCATAGGACTTATGTAACCACAACCTGACACATTTTTAAAGTGTGTTTTGTGTATGTCCAGCCTAAAGTGGAAAATGTGTACATCTAATGTAATGCATCACTTGCTTCCTCATTAATTCACCCAGTGATATGTATCCACATTCCTTTCATTTTGAAATATATGCATTTGCGTTTCTTCCCTGGAATCCCTGGCCAGGAAAGTCGACCAATTGATTCAAATATACATTTAACCAACAAGATGGCTGTGTGAGGTTGATACAATGAGACATGATCGCGTTGCTGTACTGCATAAAGCGACTGATAAAAATTATTTGAACACTAAAGGCCATATGAACATAGGCCTATATATAAAAGGATAAACACATAGGATAATACAAAAACACATGACACAGTTAAAAAATCTAACAGAAACAATATTTTAGGGCTTTGCATCATCAATTTATGAAAATAAACAGAGGTCACAACCAAATCATTTTAAAAGGCCACAAATCGAAGTGATAATTTAATTAAATTCCCCAAACCTGTTTCACCTTTTAACTTAATTGAATTCAAACAATCAAACACATTTTGTAAAATTCATCATGAGTGGTTATTGTGCTTTTTGGAGCTAAATACATGAGTACAACAAAGACATTGTTTAAATCAAATAATACATTGCACAAGAATTTAGTCACGAGTTATATTAACCCTTCATAGTGCCATCAGGCACTTTTCAAAAGTGCGTTTTTAAATTAAACGATCAGTACTCCGCCATTTTTTTTTTTTAATCTAAAAAAATCTAAGTTCCTCAACTACACCTAGCCAAATAGCATGCCAACTGACTTGTTACCATCGGGGTTGTTTTTTGCACATTAATTAATCAATGACCTGGTTTTCCCATAGGAATTGGTTTTCCCATAGGAATTGTACAGCAATTACTTAGCCTTGGACCTAATAGCCACTACTAGGTGTAATGAACCATTTGGATAATCGCTAGGCTTATTGGAGCAGGGGAAACAAAGAAGTGTAGAGTGTTTACCAAGGTGCCAAATGAGTCGGACTGTGCCCACTGGACTAGTGGGAAAGACCATTCAAAACAGATTAGGGGATTATAGCTGTCTTTGGTAATAAAACATAGGAGCTAATTCCATGAGTTGCAGAGGCAAAGGGGAAGTAAAGTATAACTATACAGAGACACATGTGGGCTAATTTCAAAAGAAACTTGGCTAGAATATATTTCTGTTAGTCACAAGGGTCTATATCTAATAGTTTGGGCGATTTAAACACGATTGTGTTCTCCAAAAACATGTATTACACGCAAAATATCAAATGGACACTTGAAAAGTGCCTGATGGCATAAGTGTGTGATTTTTTTTTGATGGTGTCACGAAGAGTTAAAACCCTGTTAATGTACATGTACAATTTTACCCGTACACAATTCTCCGCTCACCATTGCTAATTGTCTAGTAATAACCATATTAATACAAACTTCTTTATGACCCCCCCCCCCAACACGCGGAAAATGTACGACAAATAAATAACAAGTTATGACTCTCAAAACAACAAACCATACATGTAACATCTGGCTAAATCACTTATTATTGTCATCAATTGAAATGTGCCTTACACCAGCAAACTGAAGTGCCATGAATATGTATGCATTGGCATGACCGTGACCTGTCTGACCAATGTACATGAACTACTTATGAACACAATGCAAATAAAATGACAATACCATCAAAAATTTTAATGGGAAAGATAGATCTGATGATCTGATTTATGGGGGGAAAAAATACTTCAAACTAAACCAGGCCAACCATCAATCAATGGAAATATGTCTGGCCCTGCGACACCCTAATGATACTTGATCAAATGTGCCAGTGGGTTTGTAGACTGTACTTCCTGACTGATGACTGTCAACACAACAGTGACTGATCATTTTTGCCCATTTGATGTCAAATCTGTAACAATTATCGGCCTAGTTAACTACCGTCTTAATAACATTATGCCTAAAGTGTGAATACTCCAACAATTGACAACATCAACAATGAATTTTGAACACCAACTAGAAAATGCAGCAGTTCATTGAGTAACAAGTAACATTAATTTTGGATGAGTAAGAGTGGTGGACCCCCAGCTTTTCATTATAGTATAATCCATCCTAAAGCAAATTACAAGAATGTGAAATGGTTTCCTTTGAAATAAATTTGCTAGAATAAATTATATGGGAAGTGGGTTAATACCTTGTATTGCAATACTTCAAACTAAACCAGGCCAACCATCGCGCTAATGGAAACGGTTACAAAATCAATGAAAATCGATTATTTGTTGTTTGTTTTTCTATTCAAATACACGCAGCTTAAATCCAGTGATCTATTTGGACATGTTATTGTTTAATGTTGGGATAAACCAGCTTTGCATACACCCTACTATAGTTTAAATATGGAGAAAAGATTTAAGGGAAACCTCCCCAAAAGTATTTTACTGTTTTTGCACATTATAAGAGCATGTTCACTCAATGAAACACATCATCAATGCCGTCAGTTACTATTGACGCAACAGTGTTTTCTGTAATCGATTATCCACATTATTAAAATATAAACATTGATCACAAACAGATCACAAGGCAAATGACATCTTGTTCAACATTATTCTAATTCAAAATGTTTTTGTTATAAAACCTGTCAACACACATGAGAACAGTATACCAGTTTCCAACTGGCAGTGCGTAACTAAATGAACGCGGGGCACATACCCCTGCATAAATGGACTGTAAGCATTTCCAAATTTTCAGGGGCGTCAGGGGCGGATAAAAAAAAATTACTATCAAAAGCGTGCCCACAAAATAACAGACATCGCTCCAACTCCCAATTGCTCCATTTCATCAACTTGAGTCAAACAACTGTTCAGGCAGGCAACTTCAAAGCACCGCCGGCTAACCCCCCCCCCCCCCCCCCACACACACACACGAGATTATAAACAGCCCATTCATAGAAACCAAAGGCCTGGCTTCACTCTCCTCCATGCTTCAACTAGGGCAGCTTTGCAACAAAGTATCAATTACCCCACACCCAGACGCCAAGGCTTGTTTAGGTTTGTACACAGTCAATGGGAATTCCTGGTGGCTTGTAACTGATCCAGCAGGTGAATGAACTTACCCAGGCCACTCAAATTCTACAACTTGTTTCTCTAGCGTAATATGTACAAAGTCATGAAAAATGAGATTTCGAATGAATTCATAAGCAGAGTAATTAACAAAAACGCATAATTAGCCAGTTTTCAACTGGTAGTCTTTCGCAGCGCAGGGTTAAAAAGAGCAAGCGACTTTAAACCTGCCAAAAACTTCAAAACTTGTATTCTAAAACTGTTTGAAATCATTTTTCAACATAAAACTTGTAGTTCTTATCCGAAAGCTTACTTGGTAAAATGTGTGTACCGCTTTTTTTCATTATCCCACCCACACTTTTAAATGTAAAATATAAAAATATTTTTAAAAATCCAATCTTCGAGGGCAACATTAAAAAGTATTACAAATGCTGTTTTTCCCATGTCATTTAGCATTTTTTCCTGTCAATAAAATAAAGTCCAGGCAGCCATTTAAAAGTTTTCTCATTGACATTCAGTGTTTGTAATCACTAGTATTTTTGTAATGGTCGTGTTTTTATTGAAGAATCAGACCGTTTATAGAACAGGTCTTTTTGTAAAGGATTTGCAAAGACAGATGCAAAGGAAGAAAAAAAACCAGAACAATATCAGGAGGTGCTCGTGTTGCACGAACACCTCTTGATATTGGTCTGTTTTTTTCTTCTTCTCCATCTTCCCTAGAACTCTTCTCTACAGCTTAACCGTGTTCGTGCTCGTGTTGCACGAACACCTAACAAGAGGTGTTTGTGCTTGTTGCACGAACACCTAAAATTTTAAAATATCTATTGCTTGTTTATTACTGGTCAGGTTTAATTTCTTTAGATAAAAATGCAGGAACTGGTAAGGACAATTCAGAACAAATACAAATGTTGCACCAAGTATGCTTTCGGATTAAAAACCATTAATTTTGTCACTACCCTTAAAATGTTGGATTAGCTTCGAGGAGCTGCTCTGCTTCCTTCTGGGTGATTCCGAGGATATCCTTGCAAAGTTTTCTCAACGCCTCTTGAAGCAAAACTTTTGAGACATAATCCAGGAACTGTAAAAACATTAGAAAATGATGATCAAAAGTTTATTATTTACGTAGATCTAAATGGAGATATTACTATTGCAACCAGTGGCATATCCATAATTTTTCATAGGAGGGCTCCGTAGATGTGGAGGGTATGCATTGTGGGGGTGCTGTGAAGGTAATTCTCCGGCATGCATGTTTAGGAAAGTAGTCCAATCTTGCCCTTTTCTAAAATCTACCTGAGAATATGTGGCATATACTTATTTTACTTATTTGCACACCTTGTCGGTAAGTAGTTGAGCTTTGCAGCAACCAACCACAAACTTACAATTTTGGTCAGTCCCCAGACTGCGCAATTGGCGATTGTCAAATTCTTATTTTTAATAAAATTGCTTAGACCATTATGACTAAAAAGCAAAACAAAAATGAGCCACTTAACTGTTTACCTTTGATAAAATGCTTGACTGAAATGTGTTGAAAAGGTGAAAATATTTCTTCGTCAGTTGCATTAATTTACTGCATTTTGAGGGGGTATCCTTTTTCTTTTTGTGTGTGGATGAAATGATGGCTGCAGCTATTAGGGCAGTGATAAACAACTGATCAATTTACTTTAGTGCTCCCAGGACTGAATTCCTGCAAAAGTCTTGCCAGGATATCATCAAGCTGCTCGTCGGTAAATGGGTTACCTGAGAACACCTCATATCGAAGATCAGCTATGAGTATAAGATAAGAAAGCATTGAAATAATTGATCATAAATTTAAACAAATACCAATAAAAAATTTAAGGGTTGATAAATAAGATTTAGGCATGACTAGCCCAACTCGTATAGCCTGAAATCAAAATTTGTGTGATAAAAAAACCCTGAAAATAACAGTAAAAGAATCCAGTCTTTACTGTGTAGAAATGACCAGGTTTGTGGCTGGACGCTGTTAATGGACTTGGCCTTCTGAACGCTCCCTTCAATGCTGCCAGCCACCAACCCGGCAATAACAATTCAGTGAAAACTGGGTTTCCACAGTGTTATTCCTTAAATAATTGACCAACGATTCATAAATTCCTCAATTATTTTGATTTGTTAGCTGATGGGTAAAGGAGGTAATCACATGATCAAGAGGGTACTCCTGTTGTTACAATATTTACAGTAATTAAATACAAACCTGTATCAAGAACACATTAGCTTATTGGCTGGATGGATCTTGTACCAATACATCTTTTTTCTCCATGAGAAAATTCAACAACTGCATGTTGGTAAGCAGCCAAACTGAACTTTATAATATCAACAAAATGAATCAAAAGGGGTTAACTATAAAACAGTAACATCAATTCATGTCCTCGTTGAGACAAATCAATAAATGCATGATGGGAAGTAAATGTGTAATATCAACAAAACTAATCAGCAAGTCTTTAGAAACAACAACAAATAAACTTATGCAGCTACAACAGGAATCAGCAAACGTATAACATTAATAAAAAAGTGTCAACAACAAAAAGCAATATGAACAAAAACACTGCATATTAGTAAAACAAAAAATTTATAAGCCATGGCGAAAGGAACCACATGACTTCAAACTTTTGGGGCGATTTAAGCTCCCCCAGTAACATCCCAACTTCACTTAATGTGTTTTGTGTGTCATTAACGGCACCAAAATTTTGTGCCGTTAATGACAAGGGGGCTTATCCGATGAATTGATAATCGCGCCAAGAATGTTCGACCATGGTGAGCAACAAACTAATTATGCTAAACTTATTATGCATACCTCGACTGTTACCCCCTTTTTTTGTAGCGTGCATGCCTCCAGCTTTCTGCCTGCCTCAATTAACAGTTTAAACAAGGCATTTATTTATAATTCTTTAATATGTTTATTATGTTATTTAGCCATGTAGCATCATTCTACAAACACTATGCAACAATACCCACTAAACTGAAAAAACTTGGCCTTCTATATATTTCTGGAAGAACTTGTCCTGCTTGTTTTCTACTACTGCAGATTTGAACCCTGGGGGACTACTGATTACTTTCGCAAAGTGGATCGGGAGGAGGGGAGGGGACTTAATAATCTTCACTGTTTCAAAGGATAATGTGGTCTCAATATTTTGATTACCATTTCTATACAGAAATAAATCAGCTTGAAAATTAGATTTAAAAAAATAAGTTTCAGCTGTTTTTAAATGAAACCCTTCCAAGTACAAGCAAATATCCGAACAAACTGACCTTGCCAGTAAATATCCTTCGAAACAAACCCATGTTTCTCTCCATGTGTGTGTCTTCAAGTCGGCAGATGTAAGTGATGAAATTGCTATCCTGCACACAAAAGAAAACAAAATCCTCTTTTCTAATCCCTTTTTTTAATGGTTGCTCAAATATTCACATGCATTGGACACTCCAGCGAAGATAAATACATGCATTGAACACTCGAGCCTAGAAATATTTCTATAAACTCCTGACAATCGACCAATCCACGTGTACTTGTATTGATGTTTACACCTTATTTTGATTTCCATATTGTTAGTTTACTTACTTTAAAATTGTTCAGCTTGATTTTTATTAATATTTTTTTACCAAAGGATTTTATTACAAAAGATCTGAGAAAGTTCTAAGCTGTCAACGGAGATATTGCACAACAAATCCATTAATGATTAGTGGTAGGTAATTAGCAATGAAAAAATAATTATTGTTGGGATCCCGACATCATAGCACATGACTGGTGGTTGTCCCTAGAGTGAACTTTGCAAATGTTTGCGTGACATGCTCACACTAAAGGCTTCATATGTAGAGGCACAAAATGTCTACACTGCAATGTGAATGAGTTCTCACTAGCTATATTCAGTATTTTTCTCTATCAAATCTGGCCAACAAGGATCTTTATGCGAATAAAACGTTTCTAAAACATATTTTATTTTCTGTTCTTAAAAATAAATATAGCTGATACTCAAAATAATTACTCATAAAATTCCAAAGTTTCTTGTTTTTTTTTTGACCGAAAGACGGTCAAGCAACTTTAAGCTATTGTTGTACTTACTCATCATCACACCGAACACGCTTGGGGACTCTATAAGAAAGAAAAAAAAAACCTTTAATTACTTTAAATGGATAACAAACCTTAAACTCAATACAAACATTTGGACACAGTGGACATGAAGTTCCAGTTAAACAGCATTACAATTTGTATGGACAAACACACATAACGCTTTCTAGATTTTAATGGTGGAAAACATTATGAGTCATTGCAGTTTTATTTTTGTTAAGATATTGGTTAAAAAAGATTCAGCTTCACTACAGATTTTTTTTTAAGTGCATCTTTTACAAACTACAGTTTGTTATAATTATTTTATGACAAATTTTCTAGATAATGCTTAAGATAAGGATAAAAAACTGTTTTGTTTTGGTCATTAAAGTATTGTTTAATTTTGACAGGAAACTATTGATGATATCAATGCCTGTGTCTGCATGAGAGGATTTAAATAAAAAGTAAATTCACAGGGGAACCAATTAAATAGGTTACATGTTTGTGTTAAAATTTAAAAAAAACAATATTTCTGACATCAGGAACTGTACAAGTGATGTTTTTTAAATGGAGTTCGTTTTTAAATAAAACTTTACCTTGGTTGTGAATGTGTGCTGCTGCTACTGGTACTTTCAGCTAGGGAAATCAGACCAAATAGTAAATATTCAATCATACATATACTATATATATCAAATGAAATTGTCTTTAATCACAATTCACAGTGCTCGATACATTTCTGTAGAGCTATAATCATGCAATATCATATAATATAATCATATAGTATTAGTAAAGAGACTAAGTAAAATGTGGCCTTTGAACTTGAGTATAACAAATAAACAGTTATCGACAAAACAAAATTTTCAAACCTTGACCGTTTGAATTTTTCACAAAAATGGCTTTATTAATGGGAACAACAGTGTTAGGACTCGGATTTCAATATGTGTTAATGAACTTGGTTGGTGGCTAGCTGCTGTTAACGGATCTCATCTGGCGGCTCATCGGGTTGGTAGGGAAGACCGGGTCCTCAGACTATTGTTCCCTAATGCATGTATTAAACAACAATGGTCTTGCAGGTTTTTGTAAGCAAAATACAACTAACCGCATCTATGTATCTGGACCCACCACTCTTCACAAACGCATGCCACCCTTCCAAAATGGTCATCTCGTGCACTTTGGTATTTCTTGCGTTTAATGCTTGGCTCCGGGTTCTTTGCTTTGTAAAAGGACTCCACATCAATCTATAAATATATTGTGAAACCAAAAAATAATAAATATTATTTGTTCAAAATATGGTTAACATCAATTGACAAAGATGCGATTGTAATGTAGTTACACAACCTAACTTGTTTTCACAAGAATGCTGTGATAGCTGTGCAGTGTTTGTAGAGAATAAGTACTGCCGTCAAGTTAGGGTCCGTGTCATAAGTTATCTCGGAGAACTATCATAGACAATTTATATGATCACGATTTTAACTCTGATGCTTTTGACCAGAAGTTATGTTTGAAGCTTTGCATGGTGTGGAAAATAGGAAGACACTATTACTAGTAAGTTTGCAGTTATAACTGTGTAATAATGTAAATCTTGAATGAAACCAAGTAAAAACACTGCTTAAATAGCTTTAAACCAATGTTTCTATGACAGAGATTGGCAGTTGTATTCATTCATAAATATCTATCCAGAATCTTTTAATTTAGTTCATACCTGGCTGTGATCCTCAAGAAGATTAGGATTGGATTCTGGGGTCAACGAGCAAGAATCCTGATGGGAAGATACAGACTGATTGGATGCAAATAAAAGCAACAATTGTCATGACTGGAAATTTTGTTAGTCAACAATTCAAAAGTAATTTTATGTTCGGACATTAAATGCAATTTGTGATTATGAATGAAACCAACTTACATGTGCCTGTGAAGCTTTGACAGGAACATCGAGTTCATCCTGCAAAAAAATAATTAAAAAAATAAAAAATTAAAAAAGTTGTAAGAGTATCAGTCTAAATGGTAACATAATTTGGAATGTTGATGTTCTTCTGAATTATCAAAGCATGTAATGAGAAACTTTTAAGATATCAGTAAAACGCAAAATACTCTTTAACGATTGCATAATGGATGATAAGCAGCACGAGGCACGCACTTTCTCCCGTACTGCCTGATTGGCCACATAGTAGTGTCTCTGTGTATCTGGCCGGTGTTCCATTAATTCAGCAACCGCATCAGCGTCTTTAGTCGAGAGACTCTTTAACAGCCTGTTCATAGTCAAAGAAATGTAAAGATCATTTTGCTTTCCAATATAACTAGAGGTAGTAAAGGACTACTTCAAAGAATGTTTGTACTGTGCACGGGCAATATGTACTAAAGTATTTGTCAAAATTCCGTCACACTTTTTTGTTGTGCAGTGATGTGTCTGATTGGTCAATACAGCAAGGGCAGGGCTTAATGGGTCGGTCAATTACAAAACAGCCATCTTAATTCAAGTCATTATCTTACTTTGGTTGCTGCGGTCTTCCGGATTATAGTTGGTGTGCATCTAATTCCCTCATTACCAAGGGAATACCACGTCCTTTCTGTTTCCTGGCTTATTTTGGAGATGGAGGATCCATTTGGCCCCAGGAATAGTTTTGACGTTGGTGCAGTGTAGTCAAAGTCTGATTTATTGAGACAAATTCAGGAAGACATTTAATTCAATTACATTTTAAAATGACATGTAATTCACGCACTTGATGTCAAAACACTACATTAAAGTACAGATCAACAAAATAATTTAAATACAAAGATGTAATGAAAAAATGTTAATGAACAAAAGCAAAAGAGAGTGTATGCGGCTGTTATGGTAAGCCGGAGCTTGTACAGTAGGAAAACAGCCTAACCACACAAGGACTGACAAAAGTGACAAGACAAACAGGTAAAATCAAATGAACAAACAAGCAAATAAACAAACATACCAACAGACAAACAAGCAAAGCAAAGCGGACAGTCATAAAAAAATAAAAAATAAAACAATTCAATAATAACATAATTGCCAAATCTTACTTTAACCCCAAAATGTGCATGTTTCTTGTGTTAAACATGATGTGCTTGAAGACAACTTGTATCTTGTGTATTGTCTGTGTCACGTTATTATGGGGTGTCTATTTAATTATTTTTTTATCAATCAACTAATATTCTTTTCAACTTGCATTTCCATGATGTTTGTTTATACCATTTTAACTTGTTGCATGTAATGAAACAATTTTGTAAGATTTTTGTAAAGCTTTTATTTTGAAACATTGTCTGTCAAAATTCTCTGCGACAGTTGGGTTATGCAACTTTCAATGAACAAATCAATACTCATTTCACAGTGAAGTAAGAGATGTGCTGTAGAAGAAGCTACGAATATAATCCATACCTTGACAACCCTTCGTCAGGGGTCGGCAGCATCGAATGTAAAAATGCACCTGCCTCTCGAGAAGATTGTTCAAGACAATCATTGCAGGACTAGTGTGCGAGGTTTTGTGTTGTGTGACCTGTTATAGAAATGTAATTTTACTTTAAGAAATAAGAAAAACATAAAGACATACCAACCGTAAGTGTAATATCAAAGCAAGCAAATTATTGAATTTGCACCAGTCAAATGTATCTTTGTTCAACCATAATGAAACTTATGTTACACTCACAGAGTATCTAATATGCGGTAACACCATGTAGTAACATCTACTATTGCTAAGTAGAGTTTTCCTTGTAATTTATAGTTCTGGAAGAACTTGTCCTGCTTATTTACTACTACCACAGGGGGGGAACTACTACCTTCACAAAAGTGGATTGGGATACTTCATGTAATAGCTATTGTACGGAGTACAAAGACTAGAGCGCGCTAGACAAAATATTGAGACCACTTATCTCACTTCGCAATAGTGAATATAATTGGGAGAATTCCCCTCGACTGTGATCCACTGTACGAAAGCAGTAGTTCCACGGTTCCCAAAACTACTCTGATTACATGGATTTAATTCGTTCATCATCAAAGAGTGTGCAAAAATACAAGTATCCACACAGACCACAGGGGAACAAAAACTGCGACTGATTACATTGTGCTTAGCATTACACATTTTCAATACTTTTGCAAGATGCAAGATGCACAAAATTACCTAGATTGAACCAGTTTGAAACAACCCAAGCTATATCTTTATTTTTGATTCAAACTTACCATGTGAACCCATTTTGACCAATCAGACATGTTAAGCTGTCTTGAGTATTTATGAATGTTGATTCATTAAATGTTCTTAAACTGTTGTGATTACCTCTATAGAACACATCTCTTCGAATGTGTCTGGCGCAACAACACTTTTCCTGTTCATGTACTGCCCCATAGTTGCGTTTTCCAGAACGCCTGGCCTCGGTGCCTGCATAAGCAGAAGTTTCAACATAAGGTTTCTCACCCTCCTTACTTCCACCCAGTTGACTTTCAATGATTTGTCTAATATTTAAAAATCAAGAAGAAAAATGTTAGTTCTACCAACTTCTGTCTTAACCACTTAACCACCGAGCATGCCAGGTGAAGAGGGGCATATTTACAAGCAATGGGTACTGCCGACAATATAATAGACCAATTGCGCGACCAATGTTTATATGTGATCACGTGACCTGAGGTGTTCAAAACTATCAGCTCGCAGTAAAGACATGGGAAAACTCGTACAAATGGAACACAATCGGCTTTATTTTCAGTAAATAACACTTATAACTCAAAATGAACCCCTTTTAATAAAGTTGTATGTTGTGACAGTGATTTGAATCACATTTACTATATCATAAATCCAGTATTCTTCTACAAAAGAGGTTTCTTTTGAGCTATGGTTAGAGTACGTATATTTGCGGGGCTTGCAGCTGACAGCTCGCAGCGCGTCCACGGTGATTTGTGCATTGAGTAATGCCCTCAAATCAAAGCGAAGTGAGGCTCTAGCAGTGCCGTGTCAAGGGAGACTGAAGTTGTCAGACTCTAGCTGTCAGACTCTAGCTGATACAGCTACCCTCATTATTAAGGGCATAATGTAGAAAATACACATTCCGTGCGGAAACACATCATGACGTCCGTGTGATATTCTCAAAGAATTTCCTAGTTGCTGAAACTGTCTTTACCCATTACTGGCATTGTTCAGCCGCTGGTAAGGTCTAGAGTACAAACTCCACAATATTCTTCAGATATTTCGAGACAGAAAAAGCCTCGATTGAACACTCAAAGGCAACAATAACGATGTACTGTGCACAGCCGTCTCGGGCCACGTGACCATGATCGTGCAATCGGTCTATTAGATGTAATGATAATAAATGTAATCAAAGTTGCAGAAAGAAATGAGTACTGGTGATCCATACCATTCATGAGAGTTTCCAGCTCCTTGTCAACCTTTTCCAATGTATTTTTTACAGCAGATCCACTGATGATAAAATCTAAGAAACAAAACATACTTCTATCAAGATCGTTGACCAAAATATTTTAAGATGGAAAAACAACAGTTTTACATAACACAAGACGAACCATTTTGCAAAGAATGGAATTTTCTGATGAAAATTCATTAATATTTTTAACATTTATATTCAACAAACCCCTTGAATTTATCTGAAATAAAAATAACAATAATGATCGTAAAGAATGGGGTTGGGGGTTGCACAAATGATACAATGATGAAAAAAAATTTAAAATTGTGATAATTATTATTCGTAAATACCCCAGACAGTTTTAGGTAGTCCTACTGGTTGAAAGGGGGCCACATGGCTATGCTTTTAATAAGGTAAAATTGTCAAGAACAAGGCCTGACCGTGTTTACACAACTAGTTTGAAACAGATTCAATACACTTTTATTCCCAACCATAAATTACCTTTTCGTTCAAAAAAACATTAAATATTGTTGGTCCAAAAGTAAAAATAAAATGCAATAACTATACACTTTCAATGATTCCTAAAACAATGGTAAAGCCCACTAGTAAACAACTCCTGATATGGTCATGGGCGTGCACATCGCATGCATCGCCTGATGTGGTGCGTCGGGCTTTGGACCAATAGGAATGCTTATAACCAGAAATGCGAGCTCGTGAGTCACGCCCGTGTTTAAACACTTTTTACCATGTTTTTACTGCACGTTTAAACGCTACCTCTCCACCAAATCAGAATGGCTATATACTGTCTTACGTGTTTATGAATGGCTGATAAAGACATGGGTAGAAGTGTTTAAACATACCATGTGTAGAAGTTAAATCTTTATTACTATTGCTCTAGTTTAAACGCAACTTAAATATGCTGATTTACTTGTAATGCAATCAATATACATGTACATTACCAGAACTCAATATAAAACATCTTAGTATGCACATGTATGTACACCCATTGAGCGTCGCAAACGAAAAAGAGAATTACAAAAAAATAACAAAATAGAAAAGTTTTGCAAATTTGCCTAGATTATCATGCATTTAATAAAAGGGGTAGTTATGAATAGGAATACAAGAGTGATGGCTCTGTCTCAAACGGCCGTTTAAAACCTTGCAGGGTCATGGTTGTGCACAAAGGATCAAACCGAACAGCCATGACCCTGCCGGTTTTACACAGCTGTTTTGAGAACTTGTCGTTACTCTTTTATTCTCCTATAAAGCACATATGCCCTACCACTGATTTGAGATTTCAATTCAGCTTGGCGAGCGTTCACCCTACATCTAGTACTTTTGATGAGGTCAGCCAGCAACATGACGATCTTGTGCAATGTAACTTGCGATACATCCATCCCCTTTGCATTCTCCTCATATAGACATAGAAATTGGCAAAAGTTTTTTAAACTGCCGAGGTACTTCGCAAGCGTTCCAGGACTTTTGTTGGTTTTGTTTAAAGTCACCACAATCCTAAAATGTAAAATGGACAAACATAGAAGCAAACACAAAATATCCACAAGTCCATTTTTAGAGATAGTAAATGCACTTTGAACTAACTGTCATATGTTCCTTGAATTTAAAAATGCAAAGTTGTACAATCCTAATTCACATTGAATTTTTGGTGTTGTCAATTTGTTCTTGGTTTTTACTTTGAACTTGATGAAACATTCATCAGCATATATAGGAATCATCTGCAACCAGCAGACAAAGTGCAATTTAAGACAAAGTTTTGACTGGTTATGTCAAACTACATGTATCTGTGCAAGAGATCACCATAGTGTACTTTTTGTATAATAAGTTACTAGTTTTTATCCCATCTCATTAGAGCGAGATATGTTCATTTACATTTGCAAATATACAACAGTACGTTCTCTTTTTACCTTTGAGGCATTGTTGTTGACAGCAGTTCACGGATAGTTACTTCCAAATGGTTGGAAAGGAGATACAAATTGCGGACGGTTGCCTTTGCTGTCCTCCTTGCACTGTTATTACATCCGTTTGGAGCAAAAATATATTCCTCAAACGAAAATAACACTTTCTCTGTTTGATAAAAAACAAACCAGATTTTTCAATTTATGCAGGATGGAAGGTACAACGTACATGTAGAGAGGGGATTGCACTGTGTTTACAATGTAAAGAAGGTTCACAGAAAAAAAAGAACCCCCCCCCCAACAACAACAAAAACACAAAAAAACAAAACAAAACACAGGGTAACTTTTGACCATATTCAAAAGACTAATGATTAAATCATGTGGGTTGTTGGTAAAAAATGATATATAATTTTTTTTTTTATGAATCCAAATTTGTGTGAAGGTGTTACTCACATTAATTAGTTACGTTTAAATGCAAACCTTGTCTGAGGACTTCTTAAGTGCAAATGTACATTTTTAAAATTCCAACCAGTTATTTCATAAGATATACTTGTCGTTACTTCTTTTTAGTATTAAAGCTTTTTATTTGGTATTTGTTCAGTTTGTTGAATGACACCGAAATAAGTTTAATCTTGTAATGATACAAACATTACTTGGTTGTCTTTTTTACTTGCTATTTCAAGAGAAAGTAAAACATGCAACAATAACTAACCACATGGCAGAGCAAAAGTAAAGTGCTATCTGTAACAACTTTGAAACTGGTTGTTTTAGAAACTTTTACAAATATTTACCTTGAGAAGGCTTTTGGTGTTTGCTTTGTATTGTGCTGGTTTCTCTATGCTTTGTAGCTTTTTTGACCCCCTTAAAGCTGAACCCCTCCGGAAGTTGACACTTTTCAGCAACATGTTATACTAAGCCCCTTTTCGCGGTGAAAAAAAAAATAAAAACAAATAGTTAGCAAAACTTTCTGCAAACTCAAAGTACAGTCTTCATTGTTGCCGTATTGATTTTTAACTAAGAAACTGGAAATTTTACTGGCACTGTTTCATGGAATGACCTTATAATGGCACAGTATATTGCAACCTGGTCCAAAGAAACCAAAACAACGATGACAAAGACAATTTTCAGATTTTAGCTTTTTCAAATTTCCCTGGTTCTTAGCATAGAAATGATACATCATTTACACATAGTGCATGTACCCAACCCCGTCATACCTGGCAACAGAATCAACGATGAATAACCAAAAAATATAAATAAAATAAAAAATAGACTGGGAGAAAAATCATCTTCATATTTGAAGAGATTAATAAAACTTGTTAACCCAAGAAACCATCCTGGAATGACTTCACAAGAACATTCTGAGAGAATAGGATAAGCTACTTTATTTGGGTTTTGTGGGAGCAGCTTACAATAAGTTGCTTTGTACCTTAAGACCGTGTTGACTTTCCAGGTGTACATCCAGACGAATTATACCTCTTGTGTAGCATTGTGGGTATGGACAAGGATACCCCTTCCCAGGTTTCTTTGTTTTTGAGTGGGTGATTGGCTAACTATGTTAAATGAGAGGAAAAAAAATTGTTGTATAATACAAGACTTACATGTAGGCAGCAAACAGTTCATTCCTTAAAGCATACAGAATGTGCCATGACCAGATACTAGAGTAAAACATATTGATGATCTGTAATGGATTATTATCAGTACATGTAACCGTTCTACTCTCAAGGCCCTTTGGCAACCAATTGACAAACATTCAAAACTCTCCACACGTTTTACTGGCTACAAATGCAAATCCCATTAGTAATGGACAAGTTTGAGAGCTGCCTTTCAAACAATTTCAATTGGTCAACTTGGTAGGAGGGTTAATAATCTTGAAGACATGGTTCAGAGAGAAGTCTTTGAAAGCTTTTTTTTTTTTTTTTTTTAAAGTTGCATTAAATACATTTGTAAATGCTTTTAATAAAAAGGGAATAAACGAATAGCCACAATGGGTGGTTTGAGATGAGTTACTACTCCTTTATTCCCATTCAAAATGCCCTTTCTTGTTACAAATCTGTAAAACTAATGTGTTTTGTAATTGTTCAATGTTCCCAGGCTCTGTTTTTGTAATGCGAAGGAAAGCATGCATTTCAATGAGAAAGTTTCTGGAGAGCAGTGGCACACTACATGTAAGTGCTAATGTGCAAAAATATTATTTAAAAACAACCAGTCTTTTAAAACAGCTCTGTGAATGGTCTTAAAGGGTGATTTAAGACATTCAGAATGTACCATGTGATCGACTGTTGACCCATCAGAGTCGTCCAAACTGTTTTGAGCATTTATGAATATTATTTAATATTGCTTCGAAAAATCACCTATTTGTTTACTGCGCAAAACAGTTTGCACACAACTATTTAATAAACATAACACTCTCTAGCTTTCCCCATCATCTTCTTTAGTTGAACTTTGTCAGACACCCGATGCTGGCGTTGAATGTGCTGAGGCAAGTAGCGATAAAACAAACCACACATGCTGCACCTGCGTGCTATTCTGACACCCTGTTTAGAAAAAAAACCAAACAAACAAACAAACACCCCCACAAGTCAACACCAACTATTTAATTTTGTAAACAATTTCTGTTTAATAGGCTGTAACATCCCATTAAAAAAATAAGAAAACAAAAATACACACAAAGAAAACAGTTGTTATGATAATTCCCCACACAACATACACAGAGTATACGCAATTTTTACAAAACAATATATTGTTTGCTCTGTGAGGTAGTGCAAAATGCCCCCTGAAAATGCATCTATGCTTGTTTGGGGGCCATTTAGCATTACTTAACAGATCACAAATCACAAGCTAGTACACCCCCACGTGACCAGTCTTTGACCAATCAGAGTGCATATTTAATAATACATATATACGTTGGTAACCTGGTAAAATACAAACAAAATAGTTTTAAAGGTACAATAATCGAACTTACAGGCAGGAAGAACTTTGAGTCTGTTACACTGTCATCCATGTTTTTATCCTTGATGGCATCCGAGTTGTCACTTTTGTTTGCATCCGAGTTGTCATTTGTGCTTGCATCCAAGTTGTCATCCATTTCATTTTCTGAGCTGCAGTCTTCGTCAGGGGACCAACTATCATCAGAAATATTATCAAAACTACATGTATCTTCCCTATCAGTATCCCAGATTTCATTGCTTTTTTTATTCTTGATTTGTGGCTCAATGTCATCCATGCAGTCAGCTTCACATTCAGCATCCTCATTGTCATCTCCACCAGCCATTCCTCTTTCAAATTCAGCATCCTCATTGTCATCTTCACCAACTATTCCTCTTTCGATTTCAGCATCCTCATTGTCATCTTCACAAACTATTCCTCTTTCGATTTCAGCATCCTCATTGTCATCTTCACCAACTATTACTCTTTCGATTTGTTTAAGCAAACCAAAGGCCTGAAAATGGCATATTAAGTGCACAGTATTAAGTGTCTGACCATATTAAAGCAGTCCTTTGATGTGGCTGCATTAACGAGCCCCTCTAAGGTCAACTTAAGTTTTGTGATGGACTTATTTTCCAATATATAGATCCCTCAATAAAATGTGTACAAAATTGCAAGCCTCTAACCTTACATTAAAGTGGTGTTAATTTTATTTGACACTGTTTAAGTGCATATTTCAAACACAGTGACGTCACATTTCAAACAAACATGATAATTGGGTCTGTAACACTCCACACAGGATTCGTATTCGTCAAAAAAGTTAATTTCAATCCCAGTTTGATTGAGCATTAAAAACAAAAATGAAATGAATACACAAATTCGCTACACAATATATACAGACCCACTTTCTTGGGTTTGTTTACATTGTGACATCACTGTGTTAAAAAAGAAATTTGGACTGAAATGGTAAAAAATAAAATGAAAATTTACACCACTTTAACGTAAGGTTAGAGTCTTGTAATTTTGTATATATTTTATAGTGGGATCTTTTGGGAAACTTAATTTGACCTTAGAGGGCTCTTTAAAGCATGTCAAATAATTTATTTATTTATTGTTTTTGGGGGGAGGGAGGGCTGTAAAAAATAATGTTTATTTATTATTTCCCAATATTAAAACGAGTATGATTTGGAACCTTGCATTGTGGAAATATGATTTGCGGTAACAAAATGTAATGATATCTCTCAGAGAGTTGGGGTGGTTCTGAAAAGAACCACGGGTTTCGTCTTCAGGTAAAAGCTGGACTCTGATGCTGCATGCTGCTAAAGAACTGTGGACACAGATTAGCTCACACTCCACATGCACAACTCCAATGATCATGGGGAGGATCCAGCTTTTGCATGCTTCATCGAGGTCAAGTGCCTCGCTTCAGACATCTAATTTGCCTCCACAGTTCTTAAGCAGCATACAGCATCAGAGCCAGCTTTCTCCTGAAGTTGATCAGAGTATACTGATCAAAACATCAAATTGAAGTTGGACCCTTTGATTCTTTTCAGAACCACCCCAATTCACAAGGGATACTGTTACATGGTATGCAAACCCTACTAGATAATATTCAAATGCATAGATTATGACGCGCATATTAGTTATAAGTGGACAAGGTAAAAATATATAAAGTACTTACATGAAGACCAAAATGTAAAAATTTAGGCAGGTCCTACAAAGTGCAGCTTCAGGTGGGACAGCCAAACAGACAAGAAAAACTTAAAGGGATGGAAAGACAGACAGCTGAACAAAAACATTCGGACAAAAGTCAGTACAAGTTTGCAGGCAGTGGTGGTATTAAAAATTAATTCAATTTTGAATTAACCTCTCTGGGTATTCTAAAAAGTAAACTGTAAACCAATGCCCCCCCCCCCCCGCCCACATATATAAAAATCCAGACACATCGTCACTCATGTAATACTTTATTGTTATATTTATTTTGTGGTTTACATACCATGAATATACAATCAAAGCTATAAATTATAACTATTTTATTCATTTCACCTCAGAACTTGGGACATTCAACATTCAAAATTGGTGTTTGGAATTTCAAAAAATTAAGATTAAATACTGTAGGAGCCACAGACTGACACGTATTTTCTCAGTGTCTCAAGTGTCTAAAAAAATGTCATAACTTCAGCAAATTTCGAGCAAAATCGGAATTCTTCCATTATTTGATAGACTAATTTATTTTTGTATCTTTTGGGGGCTCACTTATGGCTCTGCGTGCTATTTCAATCAAGTTATGTTGATTTTCTGTTTTACGTATATTGGTTTAGAAAGTTCAGAAACCGCTGTACAAACAATGGTAAAAAGCTGTCTTTAGGGTTGATGATGTCTTTTAAGGTTAATAACTTTTCAATCATAATGCATTTTCTGAAATTTAACTTGGAGAATAAGTTGGAAAATCACATTCTCCACTCCTTTTTTAATTTGAACGCAAAAATAAGCTTATTTTACATGTTTTTGTAACCAAACCACGAACTGACATTTTGGTTGCTCAATTGCTCTTTGTCTATTTGTGGTTTAATGTGTCATAACGCTGACAGAGGCCTGTGTCCACGATACAGCGCCGGTGTTAAGTGCGGTCCATCGGGCAAGTCTACATACTGCACAGCCGGTCACATCCGCACTTTGCAGAGCCATACTTTAATGTGTTCATAAACCCTAGTTAGGACCACCTTTTATTGGGTGTCATTTTCCAAAGTTTATGGCCGATTTTCATAAATATAATTAGATTTTGCACGTTGTTCCGGCTTTAAAAAAAATGTTCCGATTTAAGTTAGTTGTGCAAATAGTTCATTTTGCTTTTCCCCATGAACACGGGAAACATCTGTACGCGTAACTTTCTTCCTGGCAATAGAATAATATGCTGCTTTACTCTTGTTTGCTGTTGCTTTTTCTGCAACATTTGTTTCGTGATCATCATCCAAATTGGTCATAAGGATGGTCAATGGGGCAACCTCAGCTCACCTGCCAAAAGACCCCCCCCCCCCCTAAAAAAAAATAATAATAAATAATAAATAAATAAATAAATAAATAAAATAAATAAAATAAAAATAAATAAATAGACAAATAAATACAAAAATTAAAAACAAAAATTAAATAAAATATAGTATAAAAGCTATAATAAATAAATAAATAAATAAATAAATAAATATGAGTACGAAAACAAACCAACAAACAAACAAACACACACCCCCTCAACACCCCAACAAACAAACAAACAAACAGCCCAACACCCCCCAACACCTCGACAATGTAGGCACCAGTTGCTTTGGCTTCCCAATCTAACCACTCAGTTGCCATAATGCCGTACTTATGACTTCGTACGGGTGCGAACTGAGTGGTTTATTTTTGCCTCACAAAGGTGCCCACGGGCATTTTCTGCATGAGTGACCATAAGTATAGGGCATTGGCATCAAAACCCCCACCACCTACCTACACAAAATACCACCCCTAATTTGAGTTTTACCGGTCTCGTGATACCTGTGGAAATTAACCCACAATGTTATTCCTTATTTTATGGTAGAGGTCTTTATTCGGAGGATCTATAAGCGAGAAATAAACATCTCGCGGTTTGGTCAAAAAAAGATGCTGAAGAGACAGCCCGGGTACGGAAATGACCGACCTAAACATGTCTATGCGTTTTTTGTTTGTAAAACAAAAACATTTTCTCGACAGCTACGAGAAAGGGTGCAACGTCCAGGTTATTGTACCATATTAAAAAATCTCTGAAATTTTTGTGACCCTTCTCGCGCTAGACCCGTTGACAATACGCGTAATCATCTTCGGTAATATTTTCTCCCTTGAGGTTGCGGTGAAAAGCTTCGTGAGGGGGCAATTCGGGATGGTCTAATTTGTTGAGATCGTCAACCCACTCGTAGGGGGAAAACCCCTTAGTCTGGGAGCATTCGTACGCCTTCAAAAATATGGCGTACGAGCATCCAGGGGCCAAATAATTTGAAATGTCGAGACATTTTAGTCTGTCCATACTGATGGACATGTACGAGGCCGATTTTTGTATGATTTTTGTATGGTTCTCGTTCCCGTGTAATTGTTGGTACACGTATCGTTTGATGACGTTCACGTCATACTTTCCGGAATTAAACCCCAGGACGGGAAGCTTGCGGAGATAGTCTTCTAATTTGTCATCGAGTTTTTCAGCCTTGGTTTTGGGTCTTTGCTGATCCTCAGACTCCTGAGTCGGAGGATCAGACCGCTCGCGCGCAAGTACTGATTTTTTTTACGTGTATTAGTATTAGTAAACGGGTGTGTCATAACCGGGAACGTTACTAGTGAAACTAACTCAGTAACTCATGTTGCGCTTGGAGCCCCATTATATCTTCGTACGCCAGCTCTACCGGTTTGAAATGCAATTCAAAATCGTAGGTGGCGCGATAAGGATAATACTTCATGTCCTCATCTATATCTACATCCGCTTCGACCAACATCCGCTACGTGCTTTAATTTGTCTGATCTATTACACACCTGTTGGCATTTAGGACAAGGAAACACTTAACTGTACTGGTTCATATTCTTTATGTACGGACAATGGGCTTCGTACAGGTTAACGTTCATGCTTTCTTTGTGCTTACATAGGGATCTTCGCACCAGGCGGGCTACTACTCTGTACTCCCCTCTCCAGTCTTGTTCGCCCGAGATTCTTCACGAACGAGGCTGAAAACTGTGACTATTACTTTGAATATGCATTCGAAGTGATGCAGGTCGTCTAAACAGACACCTTCAGTAGGGCGCTTTTTCATTACTTCGTCGTATCTATCGACGAGGTGTTTATGGCGACCAAAGAGTACCCTTGCTTTAGGGTGAGACATTTAAACTAACAAAATTTATCCCGGTATATTGCACCGGAATTACGATTTCTGATGTAATCGGGTAGTTGATGCGGCGCTGCAGCTATGTAAAACGAGGGCTTTTTGTTTGCATAATTGGTGACGTTACTGATATTGGCAACAACCTACTTTGTGTCTGGATGTGTATGCAGGGCGTGTTGTAGCACGTCCATATCGCGTACCTTTTGGAGGAAGCTTTCAAAATCGTCTTCTGAAGCTATAATGATGGGGTGGGTTAAAAAAAAACCCATTATTAAAACTAGAATGGTAATAATGCAATCCGCCAGACTCTATATTTCGTAAAACAAACCCAACAGGTAGGTTCAATTTTACTCTACATGAAAAAGTGGGGAAAATACCCCATAACCCCTCGTCCGGTGGTACGCAATTGGTAAGCTCTACTCTGGCAATGGGTGGCTCCGACCGCGCATCACGGTCGGAGCCCGCCGATTGACCCTACCGGCCCCAAACGTAAATTGTACACATTTTGAGTCTGTCGGCCATACAGGTAATGGGTCCTAATACTACCCCAGTTTCTACAATAAAGAGATAGCATCTCATTATCCCTACTGTCATTATTTTGGGGAATCGGAAACGCGATTGACTCTTCGGGAAATAGACTGGCGCCCTGGGGCGGCGCGGGTTGTGAATAATGTGAAAGGACGCAATTCTCTGGGGTTGGCGAGAGTCGTGTCTTTTAACATGTCGCTTAAAACTTACTAAATTGCTAAATGTTTTTCCACATGTGGGACATTCCCCCTTATACCCCGAATGAACTTATTTGTGACGTTTCAGAGTGTTTTTTCGGGCAGATGATTTTCCACAGGTATCACAAGTAAACCTATTATTGGCAATAATAATAATAATAAACGGCATTTAAAGACGCTCTACTTAGTAAACTAAATCACAGCGCTTACATAATCATTAAGTACATGAAAATAAATAAATTAAATGAAAAATGAAATGAAATGAAATGAAAGCCACCTGTAATGCAATAAAGTGATTAATGTTGAAATATATATGTTTTTATATTTTTTTTGAATTTGTCTGTTGATTTGGCATTTTGGATTGAAAGTGGTAGACTGTTCCACTCCTTTGCTGCAGTGACTGTGAAGGTTCTGTCACCAGCCTTGTTGTGGGTGCGTGGGAAAGTCAGCCGGAAAGGGTTAGAGCTGACCCGTAGGTTAGGTCTTGAAGGAACATAATGTAGAACGAAGGACTGCATATAATTTGGTGACTGGTTGTGGAATGATTTGTAAACCAAAAGTAATAACTTGTATCGAATTCGCTTAGAGATGGGTAACCAATGTAGTGACTGCAGCAAAGGGGTGGAATCCTGTCTTTGGTGTACTCGGTAGATTAGGCGGGCTGCCCAGTTCTGTAGGCTCTAGAGTCTTTTAAGGTGACTTGCTGGGACGGATGTAAGAAGCCAATTACAGTAGTCTAACCTAGACAGAATAAGACCTCTAACTGCATAGTGGCAGGTGGTATGGTCAATGAACTTTCTAATTTTTGAAATGTTGCGAAGATGAAAGCGTACAACATTGCATAAGTGAGTAATGTGACACATAATGGACATAGTACAATCAAAATAAACACCAAGATTCCTAGCTGATTCTGATGGTCTGAAACTGAATGACCTATTGTAAGTACAACTTCAGGAAGAGTCTTTAAAATAAAAGGTGAACCTATTATGAGAAACTCAGTTTTGTCTTCATTAAGTTTCAATTTGTTAAAAGTCATCCAGAGTTTAATATCAGACAGACATTTGTTTAAGATAACCAGGGCATGATTGAGATCCTCTGGAGATTTGGGATCAAACGAAATGTACAATTGTGTGTCATCAGCGTAACCATGATGTGTCACTCCATGATAACGGGCTATGTCTCCAACAGGAAGTGTATGTATGGAATAACCTAGTGGTCCGAAAACAGAACCCTGTGGTAGGCCAACAAGGACTTTAGTGTAATGTGACTTTTTGTTCCCAAGTTCAACCCTGGTTAGCCAGTCTGCAAGATGAGACTCGAACCACTTGAGTGCAACACCAATTCTCAATGAGAGACGAGATATTAAGATCTCTCTATCTATGGTTTCGAACGCTGCCGACAAGTCTAAAAGTACCACAATTGTAACCCGATTTAAACCAAGATCAGTCATAATGTCGTTTTTCACTTTGATGAGTGCGGTTTCCATACTGTGGTGTTTTCGGTATGCTGACTGATGCGGGTCCATAAGTTTATTTGTTGACATGTGAGCTATCAGCCTGGAACAGACAATTTTATCGATGATCTTTCCGACGAATGACAGGTTAGACACAGGCCTATAGTTATTGAGAGTGTTTTTGTCCAGGGTTGGCTTTTTCAAGAGGGGTTTGATGATGGCGTAGCGAGCTTTGGTTGGGAATACGCCCTCAGTCAGTGAAGTGTTTACAATTGAAGTCAGAACTGGAAGGATGGATGCGATGTTTTCCTTAAGCAGCCAAGTTGGAATCGGATCTAGGCCACATGACTTATTAGGTGACCCACGGATGACACGTAAAACTTCATCTTCAGTGGCTGAAATGAAGTAAGACAGTGGCTCAAAATGGATAAGTTGTGGATCACCAAATTCACACACTCTATCGTCTGCAGAATGTAAATTTTGTCGAATTGTTGTAATCTTGTTCGAAAAGTAGAGACAGAACTGATTGCTCAATGTTTCAATACAATCATGAACGGGGAGTGCTGCTGAGTTTCTGTGCAAGAGGGAATTTAGTGTTCTGTAGAGCTCCTTTGTATCACACGAAGAGAGTTTCTCTTGGCAGTACCTGATCTTAGCCTGACATATTAGGTTTGATGTTTTGCGTCTTTCAAGAATGAATTTTTCTCGGTCACCGGAAGACCGCGATTTGAACCATTTGCGTTCGGCCCTACGTCTTACACGCCGAGCAAGATGGATGTCCTCATTGTACCATGGCATTTTGCTTCGGGGAGTACGTGATTTAACTGTAGCTGGAGCCACAGAATCCAGAAGCTGACTGAGTTCCTTGTGATACCATTCAAATGAGGAGTCGCTATTACCTTGACGATCGAATTACTCCATGATGTGAGTTACTGAATCTAAAAAACTCTATCAATACTCCTGTAATTCCTTGTTGATGTAATTATTTGTTGTGCTTTCACCTTTGCAATATTCACCTTTAGGTAGACAACATGGTGACCAGACATAAGTGCCTCATGCACATTATTGGCAAGACTGTTAGTTTTACTTAAATACGACCTTTTGCTAACTGACTGTTTCTTCTCACCCCGGATTGATGGCTCCTCGTCAGGTGTTCTCTGTCTCTTGGGTCGTACAAAGTCTGGTCTTTTCCGATCCGATACAATAGCGCTCTTTCCTTCTTGGGGCTGTAATAATAAAATAAAAAAAACACAGTGCAACTCTTGTTTAATATATATATATACATATAAAGCGATTTTGATACACACACTTACACACGATGTGTGTGTTCTGTAACGCAGGTTGGGTGTTAAAGAAGTTTTCTTACCCGGTCAAACGGTCTCTCGGCGTTGAAGTCGTTGTAGATGATGTTTTTAGACGATATACTCCCCAATAGAGGTGGGGTTTCCAGGATACTATCCGGCCAAAAAGAACAGCCGGGTTGTGGGGACGTAACCAATCTGCTTAGCTCCGGTGTGTCCGAGGAACTGTCTGACCAGGACGACCGGTCGGGTCCAGCAAAGGTCTGTTGCCGGTGACACTGTGACAAAAAAATAATACCAATAAGGATTCTAAAAGATAACAGGTGTCAGTTTCTACCGGAACAAGTTGTTATTTTTTTATATTTATTTTATTTTATTTTTTTTTCTTCTGGTCTTTGACTTGCCTCTTGGATCGCCGCGGTTTCCATTTCATGTATCTCCCTGACTTGACTCGCCGTGAAATCTGGGCTCCAAGCAACCATCTGCAACTACGCTTCACTTTTTATTAGGTCAATCCGCTCCATTTGAGAGGCCGTAAAGTCGGGGCCCCATTCGATGCTTTTCTGAGATATGATACTATTACTATGTTTTTCGCCGAGGTTGTCACTGTACAGCGCTGATGATGTGTGAGTGGTCTACCGATCAACACCGCTGTTATATGCCAAAAGATATTGTAACAAAAATACAACTAAAAACCTAACACTACTCCGTCCACCTTGTCAGTGCATCCATTGAAGTTAATTGGTTAATAAGTGCAAACATAAGCGACCTCCTACACGATTTAAAATACACCCGATTCAAGGGTGACCCCGGCCTACATTGACGGGGTTACGATAGGGACAAGGTGTCTGCATCAGCAACAAAATAGTTAAAATTTAAAAACAATAGTTCAACTAAACACAAAACACTTCTCCGTTCACCTTGTCAACGCGTCCGTTGAAGTTAATTGCTTAATAAGTGCAAACATAAGCGACTTCCTATATAACTACACATACACCGGATGCAAGAGGGCGACCACGACCTACATTGACCGGTAGCAATAGGGTCAAGGTGCCTAAATCAGGCAAAACAAAACAAAAACAAAACAACCACGGCCCGAAACACAACAATTTAAAGTATTAAAAAACAACAATACAACTAAATACATAACACTACTTTGTCATAGGGCGAAATAAATATATTTTGAACTACATACTCATACATAAACACATACTAAAACTCGACCAACCCTTTTCGTCGTGGAGTCAACCGCTTTGTTTTCACTTCGTGGAAAATACAACCGAGACGTACACATCTCGTTTGTGCTGCGTGGTTTGTTCTGCGGCGCTACGTGATTTTTACAAAATCACTTGCGCACCGCAAACAATAACGGTTTGCCCTCAGTAACACTGTCGTGAGACAACTACTTGCGGTGCCTTTCAGACACCACTCAACATGATGCCATGCACCTTGTTTACTCAAACAAGATCATTATCTTTTGCAAGAGAACTGTTTTGGGGCTGAAATGTGTTTGTTTGTTTGTTTGATGTATTTTTCCGAAGAATGTCCGAGCAACCAATTACACGTTTTAACGACAATATTTTACATAAAACAACACAAAAAACTAGCAATATGTATATGTACTTGCCATAATCATGCTAAATGCTAAAGTAAATATTTGAAGGAAAATTTTTGCAAAAGAAGAGAGTTTCCATCCAAAGATTGTGACAGTTCGCGATGCTTTGTGGGCCTAGGGCCAAGATGCCAAAATGTATTATGTCCATTGTTTTGGTACTAATATGAGTAAATAAGTCGAGAACATGACTGTTTTGAGTGCTTTGGTTAAACTCTGACTCTCAAGTTGAGTTGATCTTGTGAAGTGTTTTGTTTTGCTCAAGCATTGTTGAAGGAAAATAGAACTGTCAGGGGAGCACTGAGTGAGTTGTAGTTTTTTAGGTTTTTAAACATCCCAAGCATATGTTGTACAGTTAATTGCAGTCACTTTTGTTACGGTGTGTTAAGTACACTGGTTGCTATGGGCAACATTGTTTGCATATGTTTTCAAAGTCTAAATTTCTTTGGGAGTTTATGGTGATGAAGGGGTTTAGTAAATTTAAAATAATGTGACGATATAGATGGACAACAATTTTGTAAAACAGAGAAACTGACCAGTTTGAATAACTAGCTGGGGCCCTAGACATCTTTTTAAAAATGCTTTTTTATTTTTTTTTATATTAATTTGTTGTGTAAATTTCGGGGGCTTGTATATGTACATAATTGCCCTTAAAAAAATCACCAATTATAACGGTGGTAGTGTTAAATGGAGGTTCAGAAAACTGCTTTCAAATCCATAAGGCCCAATGGAAGAAAGGTTTGTCTGTGATAATTTTGTTTGACAACATCAAAAACCAAAAACATTTGTGGCATGTTTGTCTGCGCACAAATGTATTTCAGTGTCATGTTTATGCTTGAGGTGTTAAATAGGTTTTGGAGCAGTTTAATAAATAAGTAAAGAATCTTTAAATAAATATATATATATACTTTTTTTATGTTTATAATACTACTACTACTACTACTACTACCACCACCACCACCACCACTACTACTACTACTACTACTAATAATAATAACCGAAAATTGCACCATAAGGAGACATGATGAGATTGTCTTCCCTTGGGAGATTTTCCCTAATTACCACCTGATAAATACACAGACAAAAGGATTTGTTGTTGCAGTGAATTCTGCCAGGAGTTAATTTATTCCGTATTCTGAATTCAGTGGTAAAACGACAATTAATAATAAGGGATTTCCCTTTATTTAATTCCATCCTTTAAATTGCAATATTTATACAAAACATTTCCCATCCAGTGATATCCACTCATAAAGAAGTATACCAATTCCAATTATAAATACACTTTGCGACCAATCCGCAAAGGTTCCCAATTCAACACTTTGCGAACGGTAAATTTCCAATCCGCAAAGGTTCCCACTTCTCAGCGATTTGCTAAAGAAGGAACCAGACCATTTACAATTATGATGTAAATTCCTGCACTCATTGACTGGAGAAATTCTGGGTCAATGAGGTTCCCACTTCCAGCGAGTTGCCAAGAAGGTACCAATTTAATTTACTTCTTGATATACAATCACATCATTTTATTACCACCATATTTATACATATCAATTCACATAAATTAGTTTACCACTTTCCTCACATTATTATCTTATTTATGCAGGAAAAACCTAAACTTACCGCCAAAGCAAATTTTTGCCATAAAAATTTGCCCAAACACCCCCTTTGTTGTTGCCGTCGTCGTCGTCGTCGTCGTCGTCGTCGTCGTCGTCGTCGTCGTCGTCGTCGTCGTCGTTAACTAAACTTGGTCCCATGATGGAAAATGAAAAGCATCGGGGTGTGTTGAAGAACATCAACCCGTCTGATAAATTTTGACGAAACAACAGTGTGCCCTGGGTATCCAAATGTATCATGTCTTGCCAGTACATACCTTCCTGGGAAGGATTAATGAGATGGGAGTGTTTAATCACATGTGCATTTTGCATCTCCCGAAGTATCTTCCTTGCGTACATATTCAAATCCCAAGTGCAGCGTTTGCCTACCCCTCCTTTAACTTCACCGTGATACTTCGCCCTTAACAAAATGTCAGACCAAATTAACCGTGTGTTGGGTAGGATATTCTTAATTGCCTCTAGGCTCTCTTTTACCCTGTGTCTAATCTGTCCCAAATTTTCCTTAAAGATATCATTAGTCCCTAGATGTAACACTATTGTCGTTGGGGCCTCGCCTTTTGCCAGGTATCTCCTGAGCCTATTCCCTAGACCGGCCAGGCGTGCCCCAGACTCGCCTTTCCATGTCACTGTACCACCACCGTGCAGCTGTGTGTTGGACTTCCCTGCATGTCGAATGATACTGTCGCCCAGTATCCAAGTTCTTGCTTCGGATTTATAACCATCTATAAATAAATTAAAGAAAAACAGCCTGGGTAATCTGTTTTGACTAATATTATATCTTGTCAAAGTCTTGTATAGAAGTCAAACAAATTTTTAACAACCAACTCAACATCCACACGCCTTGTAAATGATGATTTATCTTACACAGCAATATGCTAATTAAAGAAGCGGTTGCTTTACAATGCTTATCTATAAACCTTACTACTAGCTAACCCCTTTTAGACATTTGAAAACATTAGGTCTGGCCTAATGTAAGATTCAAATGCTCCAGACTTCCATCTCCCCATACTTTTGATTTGTTCCTCCGGAACCCCACACATTGAGGCTGATGATGCAGCACCTATCCTGAAACTATGAGCTGAAAAAAGGTGTGGGGGCAACCCGATGGCCTTAATCCTCTGCTTTAAGATGTGACTAACTTGTTTGGCTGACAAAGGCCCCCCCCCCCCAAGTGTACAAACAAGAACCCCTCCCTTGGAGGTCTTGCCTCTAAAAAATTGTCATTGTCTGTACTGGGCACAATTCAGTATTGGCATTCCTGTCAATAGAAATGATGGACGTTTTACCCACTTGATCCGTTCTGGAATATCTTAGTACGACTTGCAAATTCCCTTCCTGATTAAAGGAGATATCACCAATACACAATGCCCGGGAATATGCCAGCATATATATGCCAGCGTTTTGTACTAGTGAACTCACTCACCCTCAGAAAACCGAAAAAGGCAAGCAAGAATGCTGCTTTAAAAGCAAAGCTTCATATGCTGTTTTGCAGACTGACGGTAAAATTCTAACCAGACTGCTCAGCACGGGAAATGTAATGGGACATCTTGAATCTTGCCGAGGGTCCAAGCGTCTACAACCCTCCTTCATCTTAGAGACAATGAAACTACCTGTGGGATCCTCCCAATTGTGCAATTTATGAACATATGAAATTGCTGATACGTATGTTCCAATGGAAGAAGATGCAAAGGTCTTTAAATTTAAATATGCAATATAGGCTACCACCTGAATTATGGAAGCTGGCCATTTATTGCCCAATGACCAATCATTCCGAAAGGCTATGAAACTTTCTACTGCCCTTCTATATGTACACTTAGTGCTAGCCGCCATTGATGCTGCTAAAATTGATTAAGTTCTGGCTATTAAAGGTTCCATAGGAACTCTGGTACGGGAACTGCTTTCTTGTTCGCTTTGGGTGCAATTCTCCGGAACCGGTCCATCTGAAAACGTGATAATGCATCTGCAATGTTATTTTGCTTTCCTGGGACGTGACTGGATGAAAAGGCTACATTGTTTTTCAAACACTGTAGTACAAAAAATCTGACCAACCTCATAATCATGGGGCACTTTGATGTTTTCTTATTCAAAATGTCCACAACCCCTTTATTATCTGACCGGACAACTATGCGTTTACCCTTAAGCTCCCTACCCCATGGCCACGATTACAGGAAACAATTCCAGCCATGCAATTGATCGGTTTTCATCTTTTACCACTACAGGCCACAACCCTTGGAACCACTTTCCTTGCAAAAATCCTCCAAATCCTACCCCACCGCTTGCATCTGTAAATAATTGTATGTCTGCAGCACACACACAAAACTGGTCTGGAAATATAGAAACTCCATTGTATTCTTTCAAAAATACAAGCCACATATTTAAATCACTTTTTACGCCTAGTGTTAGTCTTATTTTGTGCCATGATTTCTTGACACCACAAGTTAGGTCTATCATGCGACAAATAAAAGGGCGACCTGGTGCAATTGCTTTGCACACAAAGGAAAGTGAGCCAATTAAGGACTGCATTTCTTTGAGTGTTAACTTTTGTGCCTTAGATGCATTTTCTATTTTTGCTAATATTGCCTGAACTTTCTCCTCGGGGATTGACACTGTTTGCTTGACGGAATCAATTTTTAGACCCAAGTACACAATTTCTGTTGTTGGGCCTACTGATTTTTCTTTTGCCAGGGGTACTCCAAGTTTTGCGCACACATCTTCAAAATATTCACAAGATGCTGACAAGATAAACTCTGACTTCCGACCCCCGCGCACAACACGAAGTCATCTGCAAAGTGCACAATATTTTCAGTGGCCGCTGATGATTTAGACGCCCATTCCAAAAATGTTGAAAATTTTTCAAACAAAGCTGGAGAGCATGATGCCCCCATAGGGAGGGCCTTGTCCACATAAAATAATTCGCCCACTTTCATCCCCAATAAACAAAAATCTTCCGGATGAACCGGCAGTAACCTAAAGGCACTTTCGATATCAGCCTTGGCCATCAGCGCCCCTCTCCCAGCTCTCATGACACAGTTAATTGCAGCATCAAATTGTGTATACTGAACTGCGCAATAATCCTTGTCAATACCGTCATTAATGGATTCCCCATCTGGTTATGAAAGGTGATGAATCATGCGATACTTTCCTGGAACAGCTTTTGGCACTAAACCCACTGGTGAAATTATGAGATTTGAAATTGGTCTCTGCTTAAAAGGGCCTGCAATCCTACCCAACTTAACTTCCTTTGAGATCTTCTCCAAAACCTTATCATGTAATTGATCAACTGACTTAAGATTTTGTGCATCTCTTCCTACTCGAGCTCCTGAGTAGCCCAACCTAAACCCATTTGAAAACCCATCCCTAAGAATAGTAGCGGATTTTTTGTCCGGGTATTGATCTAACTATGGCAATAAAGTGCTTAGCTTAATTGGTGAGGGATATTTACAACATAAGCAGACTGAATTTTTATGGCACTGCTTCGCTGTTGATTCACTATGACTATTTACCCCCTTTGTTGAAGTTTTGGGCTCCATGTCCCGTTTCATTGCACTTACTACATTTGTGCGCAAATTTACACTGCACTCTGGAACAGCCTGCGCTGTTGAAATCATAGCACATTCCCCTTGAAATGATTTTTCTCCACAGTCCCGCTTGTGGATTTGCCCGGGTTGACATTGCGTATCTTTTTTGGATAGATGCGTTGTTTTGGGCACGAAAATTACTGGACTGTGGAGGCCTGACATTTGTTCCTAGATTAACCCCTGGGGCAGTGACATACAATGTCCATAATTCACCGTCAATTGAGGCCCATGATCGAACTGGTGTTAATTGCTGCCTCATTCTAAATTGACGATCATAAGTGCGCCATCCCCACCCTATGTGACGAGCTGCTGCTGTGCGTACAATCTGACAATATTTCAATAACTCTTGTGTTCTATGGGGATGAGCTCGCAAATATACTGATGCATATGTCAAAAATGCAGAGGTCCATGTATGTATAGAAGTAATTGGACGCTTTTGTTTATTATCTTTACATATGATAGAGCCCCCCTCGTTTACAACCAGCGAAACTTCTTTCATGTCTTGACCACGACTTGTACTAGGCTCGCTCTTCTCTAAAATCACAGCGAATTCCACATACTCGCTATTTATAATCTTAGATTTTATGGTTAGCGGTAGACCCTCGCCCAATTCGCTACAAATAGATATCAAGGGATTACAGGGAGTTGATGGCAAACTCAAATGCGGTATGCTATTCACCATTGGTATGCTTCCAGAGCCCGCTATACAATTAATTGACCCCAACATGCTACTGCTCCCGACTGTATTTGTACTACACCCTGCATTCGAAAGTTGGGCACCACCCAGTCCTATTGAAGATGATGTCCCTCCTAACCTACCACATACCCCATCCCTGTTAGGCATGGAATAACCTGAATATTGACTAGAGTTTGCCAAGTTGTACACTAAACTACTAGGGTTACTTATTCCTGACTGGCCTGACTGACCCAAGCTCTGACTAACATTCATATTAAACGGCAAGCTGCCAGAAAAATTATGATTGTTCGGCCCTTCTTGTCCTTGTGTCCCTATACTCATGCTTTGGGAATGTTGGCCTGTTGTACCCTGAGCTACATGTAAAGGCCGTGAAATATTTTGACTATTAATCTGTGGGATGTTTGCAATTATTGGCCCTTTATACACACTTGGTGTTTGAAACCTTTCCGTATTCTCGGTACTCGTGTTACCTACTAGCGTTACTACTGAGGCATTAAGTCTATTGAATCCTAAATGTAGTGACTCACCCGATGGACCGATTGGCCCGGCTAGTAAGCAATCGGCTTCACCACTCACTGTAGCAGCCCCATCTTCACCCCCATCATCAGGTATCACTTGGATTTCTTCGCCGGGACCCTCCTGTGATATCTAATGATGGGTGCCGCCCTGACTGCGGGGTTGTGTGTGGACGTCTGCTGTGACTGTGACGGAGTTTGCAGAGCTCAGTGCTGCCCTGGCGTTCGCCTGGGCTCTGGTCCGTCCCTCACTGCTGGTGCTCGTACCCCGGCCTCTTTTTGCCTTGGACACCGTCGCTAAGTTTCCGCGGACTCCTTGTCCGCCACGTCCCGTACCCCACCTCCGATTTCCGCCTCGAGACCGCGCCATTTGATTGGACACTTAAGCAATTTTGTGAAACTACAATCTATCTTAACTCCCTGGTGGCAGAATATTCAATGACGTTTCCTAGAAAGACGAGCACCCTTTCCCCGAAATGCCTTGCTTTGGTTGGTTGAAAAGAACAATGGAAACACGTCTGAATGCACCCTGACAATCACAATTGTTTAGCCCCGACTGTAACATGAATATGCATATTTCCCGGTGTTAAATCGGTTGTCTGCGTTACGCAATAAACCCTATTATGGCTAATTAAGATTTTATTTTTGTTGTTTTTCGTTGTGACTCATATCACAAGCACAATAGCTTCCATTTTTATGAAGAAACTAACAAGTCCAACATTGCATTACGATGATAATAATTTTGAGCTGTAATTTTGGTCTCCCAAAAGGTTTTCAAACCTTATGAGGGTCATTAAGTGGGCAGTGATTACTTGCTAACCATTTGGAGACAGTCTCCTAAATGACAAAAACACTAATATAATGTAAATACCAAAAACCCGACTGTTTGCTTCGCAGTAACATTACCATTACGTTTTAGTGCCATTTGGATTCTCATGCATTATACAGCAGGATGGGGAATAGTTTGCAATTCATGGAGTGTAACAATGCAGTTGGGTTAAGCGTCGGTAAAGTTGGGAGTGGGAGTGGGGGAGGGGAGGGGGGCTACATACATGGATGGACACGGTTCTTAACTTACAAGGTCTAAAAAAAATGATAACATGTCTCGTCTATAAGCCTTGTGTTACTTCCTAAGCAGTCAAGGAAAACAATTTGCTGATTTCAGTCAGACGTCTTGAAAAAAACCTCAGGCCTGATTTACATGATTGTGTTTATTTCCTTTTCACTTAATTCTGGGTTTCCCGTTACAATCTTCCAACACTCTCCTGGTGGACAGGAGATTGAAAACACAATCTGCGAGGGTACAAATAGATAATCAAACAAGAAATAAAAAACATTAATGTTTTTCCTAACTCCAACAACTTTATTGCACAAATTTCGTAACCACACTGAAGTCCAGAGAACAATAATGGCACTTCCACCATTTCAAGAGCAAGTGCTGTATATGTTGGTTGAGACACCAGGGCTGGCTTATTTCATATTAAAAAGAAAAAAAGAAATCGACCATAAACACAGCAGTCAAAGGCACAGACACGCAACTTACAAAGCGCTTATCCAGATACTTTGACGTCAAATGTTTTGAACAATTACTTGTGTGACTGAATGAATGGGTACAAAAGAAATATGAAAAACAAACAGTTACAAAATAAAAATTATAATCCTTTTGAATCTGGTTTGTGTTCATACAGGCAGATGAACAGTGTCAAAATAGGTCTCTCCTTTTTGGTAGGCTAATACATAATCCATGCATACCCAGGAGACAAATAATCCGATACAGGAGACATTGCACTAGAAATATAAAAAAATATTAATTACACAATTTTTAGAGCTGCTTTAACCAAACATAAATATTACATTAATGGCAATGCATAAAAATAAAAATGGTCTTGCATTTCATGAACTTCAATAAAACATTTCAGTAAAATAATACTGCATGCTGCGTGTGGCAAGAAATTTGTGGTTCTTATTTGAAATATTTTACAACGGACCTTTGTCCATCATTTAAAACAATGCTTCAACAGTAATTGTTACAAGAAATTTTAATAAACTGTGGTCATCTCAAAGCTGAAACTCTAATTCTCTGATTTCCCCTTTATGGACCAGCAGTAACATTCTGCTGTAATGAACTACATATACTTCAAACCAGATAATAACCTCAAACTTGTCCACAAATGGACATCAAGTCTGACATGATTGCTTGAATGCAATGACAGTCAATTAAGACAACTGACAGACAAACCTATTGTCGCATTGGAAATTTATGCAGTCTGAGATTTTAAGGGCAAAATTCTGAAACTTTTAGTTAGTGGAATAATCCTAGACCTTTGGATTCTTTTTAACACACAGCAATACTACAGGGCTAATATCTCAGAACTGGAAAAAAAAAGTCGAATCAATGTCTAACATTTAACATTATCTTGATCAAGAAATAATTTTAACAACAATTTGAATAACAATAACACGGGTCATCTCAATCCAAACTTGAAATTCTGAAATTCCAAAACTCTAAAAAACTCCAACTTGAAAAGGCGGTGAAGTTGCCTCTTTGCTCTATATATAAAATGATGACCCTTGTTTTTATGTTGCTTTCAGGGAGACGAGCCCTTGATATTCTGTGAAAGTTTTCTTTTATAAAGCATACTGTGAAAATCACCTGAAATAAATGTTAAACTACCCAGGATATTTCAGGAAATTTTCACGGTATGCATAACAAATGAAAGCGTTTAAGTGATATTGATTGCTTGTCACTGTGAAAACACTAAAAATCCACTTTTTTGAAGGACAAAGTAGTTACTTCACAGCTTTTTCAGAGTTCAGATTTTCAGAGTGATTGGTCCTCTGATTCTTTTTTTAATTTACATGGGCCAGAACGACCATTCTACTGCAATGAATAACTTCATTAGGCACCAAGTAACAGGACCTACTCACTAGTTGGATTCGTCATTTCTTTCATTCTCTTTGTGATAAGTCTCTGACGTTTTGCCTTTTCATTCATGACCTTGGTCCTCACATCTTCCCATCTGTAGATTTTCATTAACTTGACAGTTCTCAGGATTTCCTCAACTTGATGTTTTCCTGGGCACATACATGTAAGATATGGATAAATATATCAATGTTTTTTAAAAATATAAATGGCATACAGAAATTACATTTATTAGGTAGAACTCACATCACAGTTCTCCCATTAACACTGGGGCTCAAAAAGTATTATATAACTGACATACAGATCCTTGTCATTTGATTGGTGGAACTTTACATCATGTGCTATTCATTATTACTCCCACCCTAATTGGGAATCCAAAGGTCATATTTGCCCATGGGAATAGCATTTTCCATTCAACAGTCACTTTTGAGCAACCAAAAGTCAGACTTGCGTGTACATGTACGTACATGCTTGGCACGCACGGCAAAATGGCATTGGAAAGGCTCATGCCAGTGTGTCAGTTATATAAAACAAATATTGGTTGGCTCTAATTCGTGGAATGGGAGGAATATTATTGCCTGGTAAAATTTGGACTGTTCCATTTCAAGAGGGAAAGTTTTACCACGCGGTAATATTCCTCCCATTCCACTCTATTTGTATATTTTTCAACCATGGGAAAGGTATAAAAAGTACCAGTTCAACAGTTAGGATCATCCAATTACACTCTGCCCCCGGGGTGCCTTTTTCTTGTGCATGCGCGTTTGCACACAAACACGCGTGCGATTGCTTACAATTTCAGAGCCAAGCCAACTGAAGGCAGTACCAACTATTGACCATTGTGGGTAAAATAGGTTTACTTTTCTCCTGAATTTGATTCATTTTACTGTATATCTGTCACATAAAACAATTATTGAATATGTTTGTATTCATGCATTGGAAAGAATATTTACAGTCGCAGAAAGATGGAATGTTTCATTTAACTCAGCTTCGCCTCATTGAATGAAACATTCACTCACATCATGAAAATCTTGTTACCATCAGTGTTGAAGTCAAGTTTGGTCCAAGTCCCGGACCAAAACAGAACAAAAATCAATTTAGGTCCCCATGAGTTAAATAAATTTATAAAACTATAGTTTTAAGTCTGGACTTGACTCAATCTTGACTAACTAATGGCATGTCCAATGACAAATCAGACAAATACATTCAAAAGATCACAGTTTCCTCAGAACTATGGGTTTGTTAACAATCACATTCATGTGTGAAAAGGGATAACACAAATTAGTTCAGATCTGACCCAAAAACACAAATCATGAAGGTTTGAAACTGTCCCAAAATATAAACTGCTAAAATTTCCATACACATGTATATCATGTCCCCATTTTGAACTCATTACTTACATGTATTCCAGATCTGAATATTTTAACTAAAATATTACACAGCTAACTAAAGTAGGTCAAAAGGTAAAAATGAGCGAATGGTTGCAAACCTTCAATTTGGTTCTAGAGCCTTAAACCACCACACAAGGCTAAACGGTAAGCAAAATCCTGTGATTCTTCAATGATTAATCAAATTGGAATTATAGCTGTACAGCCACTCCGACAAATAAGGTCAGACATGCTGCACTAGTAGTTAAAATAATCCATGTACATGGCATACTCACGTGAACATCCTGCCAGAGGAGAGTCAGCAGAGGATGATGTGCTGGCTCTCTGCTTGCCTGAAAATAAACGAAAAGGTATAAATTGGCAACATTACCCTGTGAAATGTGAATTGACTGTTGCAAACTGGTTATTCAACTAAGCCATAAATATAATATAGATGCTCAAAAGTAGTACAAATCCCTACTTTTTATCAAAGGCAAAATGACAGCAACATAGGAAAACACATATATTTTGTACACAGTGATGTAGGAGTTAGTAAAATATAAAGAACAGAGGAACAAAGGGAAAATGCGTTACAACCAGGAGACGGAAGGGAAGGGACAAAAGAGGGATTATAAGAGAGTCTGACACGACTTTGAAAGATGGAGAAACTTAGGGGGGGGGGGAGTAATGTGGGAAGATGAACAAGGTAGAGACAGAGGAAAACACAGGGTAGGTGTGAAATAGCACAACACATGCAACATCAATACAATATCTGCTTTTGCTGTTATTTTAAGATGCATGGATTTTGGGGTTAGTGTTTTATAGCAATGATTGTTACATCATAGTGGATGGAATATCCTGGTTATATTGATGTGTTTAAGGTTTGTGCCATTTAGACATTAGGGTATTGTCAGGTCGTGGAACCAGACTAGCTGGCTTGCACCTTTTCACCGATGTGTAACCAATTGCACAAAGGAAATGTAGACTTACTAAATGTAAATGTAAATTTGAGGCCTCTATTACTAAAAAAGGTGTTTTTTTATGCACAATGGTTGGCCGACCATCCTTGGAAATGTTTGCAAATGCTGTACATCACCTTTGAGGTCAATATAGAAAGATAACTGGGGACAAGATTATTATGTACTCACTTGAATGACCTGTTAGACTTGACTCTGCAGAGGATGTTGTGCCGACTCTTTGCTTGCCTGAAAACAAAAGAAAACAGTTGTATCATTTTAATTTATTAGCAGAATCAGAATGCAATGAACAACGTCTGATTGTTTCATGGAAGTAATAACTGTGGCATTGTATCTTGTCATTACGGAGACAATTTCATGTCCCCAAATGGTTTTTGCAATATTTCCTATTTGCGCTGGCCGATATGACGATACCGTGGAGGTGCGATATTTGAAAAATGAAATAAAAAATCAGAAATTGCATACATTTTTAAAATACTTGAATATGACCGATATCATTTTCAAAATCGGTGGTTTCTTCTAAAGCAAGTTATCTGTAAAACTGTGAGCATAAATGTTTTCCAATCTTACCACAGGTGTACGATTGCTTAAACATCTCTTTTATACGGGTTCATTGCTAGTATGCTTTAAAGTGAGAATTTCAGCTGGAAATGGACATGGTAGCATTCCCACTTGAATTGGAAATGTTGTATCTCATATATATGACGTCATACATATTGCACCTGTAGGTCACAGAGAATAAATTGTTTTTTAAAAGGAATGAAATAAAGATACATGTACATGGCATGTATTCACCTGAATGTCCTTCCAGAGTGGAGTCAGCAGAGGATGATGTGCTGGCTGTAAATAAAACAAAAAAGAAGTGTATTATTTTAACTAAGTGGCAAGATCAGCTTGTAAGTTGATGTAAATGAACTGTAAATTCCCTTAGATATCATTTTTTACTTGAATCACTACTGAGGCATGCATTGACCTCATTTATCAAAAAAATAAATTTTCCCATTCAGCATGGTCAGTGGGAGCTTTTTAAATTTTCAATTGTTTCTTTTCAGCCCATTTGATTAAAACTATTAGAAATTAATTTCTAAACACTCTAGACCAGTTTGAAAAACTTAAAAACGGCGTTGGCTGAAAAAAGAAAAACAAATTTGGAAAGGCTACAACTGTCACTGATTTAAAAAATAATATTTCGGATGAGTTTAATGCATATTGCACTAGTGATGAATGTGAGAAATGATAAAAAATTTGGAATAAGGAATATACAAATAATTTGATGACATGTATACACACCTGAAGGTACTGTCGGAGTGGAACCCGTGCTTTGCTTGCCTAAATGCAAAGAAAAAGGCAAAATTAACTAGTTGTTTACACAAAGTCGTTATTACAGGTACAAGTTTGTGTCAATAAGGGCAACAACCAGTATTTACTTTATAAAGCCTGGGAAGAGATAGGAAAATATTTTCATTCGTTCAATAAAGTAAGTGCACACATTCCACCGAGCAGAAATTGTGACATTGCCACAAATCTGTAAACAAGTGGCACATGGTCTATTTAAAACAATTCATTCTGTCTCTTCCCTAGTTTCATTTTGTCATTTGTACCTTTATCAATCTGCATGAGCTGTCGTCCAACCTGTAGAACCTCTGCAATCGCTGGTGGCTCTTGGTAAATATTATGATTGATTGAACTTGAATGACCCATGTGGCGAAAGAACATCTCCCTATCTCGCTCTGGAAGCTCTAGCGCTGCGTACAGAGTGCTCACTCTGTGACGATTTTTGTGGCTGTCAGCAGACTTGACTCAATTCCTGCATCTTTGCAGACCTGTTTAAGTGCTTGCCACCCAGTAACATGAGTGCATGATCCATGTACACAAGGGAAGACATACTTGTTGTCTGCCATGACCCCAGCACTTTCTCTTACTTGTGCGTCAGTCAGGATTTGCATAGCCCCTACTGTGTCTGGAGGAAACAAAATAGGAACAAAATGGTTATTTCCTTTCCCAGTTTGGAAAGTCACTCAAAGCTTATCCAGTAGATGCTTCTAAACTGGGTCATGCATGTTCTCTGCCCTCTGTTTGTCAATCCATTCGTTCTCCTCAGCCTCAATCCACTCATGCAATTTCAAACGACATGGTTCCCCCTCTCCGAGCATTAAAGATCGTAAGACGGGACACTGCCAGATCTCTAAGCGTTAAAAAACTGTGTGATTCCCAGACCATGTACTCATCGGTGACCATTGCTGAGATTATGTCGATCGTGTGCTGCCGTAACTTCCCAACATCATCTTCTAACGGCAGCTGAACTGGCTTACGCAGACTTTTTTGCCAGCGATTGTTGAGATGGTAGACTGCGTCACCGAACAGGAATTCGTAGTTGAGCTCTAGGACGGCTTTGAATCTATCTATCTCTGCAGCAGCTTCATCACGGTTTGCCATCAAATGTGTGGATTTTATGACTTTACACACTTTTTTGAGGAGGTAGTACAATGCAGCCTTCAGACCACACTTCATTTGTGTTGTTTCTCCATGGGTGGTGTAGGCTTGAACAGCATCACTTAGGACCGCAAAGTTTTCTCGTGTAAACATGTCTGCTGCTGTGTTGGTTGCCATATTAGCCGAATGTGTTTCCTGTTCTTTGAAAATCACATAAAATGAAGCAAGTCTTCTCATATCAGACATCACAGTCTTCTTCACTTCGACAACCTTGTCTTTTTTATTCTGGCCTTTTCGCCACAACTGTCTCCCCAGAGTTAAGATGACTGGATCTGTCCTGCAAAGGTCCCCTACCTCAGTTTCTCTGAATTTGCAGAGTATTTCTGCTTTGAACTCATCTGTGAAGTCATCATTAGTCACCATCAGGGAAAGCGGAATCGAGCAAGCGAAATAATGCAAGTCTCCCTGGCATCTGCTCTTGTGTTTGGTAAAACAAACTTTTGAGTAAAAGCCAGAGCAAATACCACACATGACCAGCTTGCTTTCGTTACCAGTTTTCCTTTCGCGTTCATAAACAGGACATGTTGCTTTCATTTGTTCCTTGTTAGCTTCTAGAATTCCCTTTTTCCTTAACAAACCAAGGGCTTTGTCCCTTTTAGGCTTAGGCAGTTTCAGGGCATTAGAGACACACTTGATATTTTTATGAACAGTCTGGATATGCCTTGAAAGCTTTTACTTCATGTATTTCCTACAAAAAGGGCACATCCTAGCAGGTTTTACATATTTGGATACTGGTTTTTGTGAAGGTACTACATCTGGCATTTCTCGTCTCTCTGGTATGACATCTGTACCTTTCTTGTACATGTGGTTTCGACTCAACACTGGAAAAAAAGTCGACTGGCTGTCAATGTCACTGTCATCTGAACTAGGAATGAAGCCCTCAGATTCACTCACCACATCAGATTCAACATCTTCATCGGATTCAATTGCTTCATCAATTGATTCATCAGATTCTGAAACCACATCATGACTATGGGAATTGGACAACAAGCTCTTGTCTAAGTTGACATCTTCCAAGCTCCCTGAGTCTTGGAATCTCAGGTCGGGCAACCTCTTAACCGAGTTGATATCTGCCAGGCTACCTGAGTTGACTTTGGTTCCAGACTCTGGAAGTCTCAGGGTGGGCAAGTTCTTGTCCGAGTTGATATCTGCCAGGCTACCGGAGTTGTCTTTGGTGCCAGACTCTGGGAGTCTCAGGGTGGGCAAGCTCTTGTCTGAGTTGATATCTGCCAGGCTACCGGAGTTGTCTTTGGTGCCAGACTCTGGGAGTCTCAGGGTGGGCAAGCTCTTGTCTGAGTTGATATCTGCCAGGCTACTGGAGTTGTCTTTGGTGCCAGACTCTGGAAGTCTCAGGGTGGGCAAGCTCTTGTCTGAGTTGATATCTGCCAGGCTACCACAGATTGTGCCTTTCTGAAATTACAATTTACAATATAAATTATGTGTTGATAAAATAAAAAACCGTTTGGGAGGCAGGTTGATGTAGCCAATGTTTCTATAGCCACATTATAATGTATCACTGTGCAGTGGTCTCCCTAAGGCTCATTTAAATATACAATTTATTTTCTTGTATTTTGTATTGAACAATTAGTAGTACACAATGGTTTGCCCCAAAAGTTTTGATGCATGAGCCAAACTTATTGGGTAAAGATCTAACTACATTTGTCGTGTAATACTTTCAAGATTTATGTTTATTTTTATTTTTTTTATAAAGCTAATAGAAAGGTCTAAAACATCAATAATAAATAAATAGTTTACCAATTTCAGTCCACAAAAAGAAACCTCTGCAAGAGCAGTCTGATTATACTGCACAAGCTTGGGCTCCTTGTATGGCCTGAATTGCTGCAAGGAAGACAAAAGAAAGCCTCATCAGTTGTTTATACATTACATAAATGTATGTGTAACATTATTTAGGCCTTATGAGAGAAAAACAAAACTTCGCTTAAATAAAAAGAAACCACTAGCAAACTAGAGATTATCAAACTTTAAGCTTCTACTCCAGGGCATAGTGCAAACGCCAACACGTTAAGTCCCCACAAACAAAACTAATAAATGGATTACATGTAATATTCCTGTTGAAGCATTAGCAAGCAAACACTGAAGAACTTGTTGGAACTGACTTTTGGGAGACAAACTTGTTTTAATAATAATGTCAATAATGTAAATCAAGTATGCGACAAATCTGTCAAATATTAATTATGTGTTGATAAAAAAACAACGATATCATTTGGGAGACATAAAAACGAACATGGCCTTTATGCGAAAAAAAATTGTTTACTAAAAGTTATGTCTGGATAAAATAAAACAACCATTTGGGAGACATAAAAACATACATGGCCTTTATGCAACAAACTCGTTTACTAATAGTTTTGTTTTGATTAAAAAAAAACACTCATTTTGGGAGACGTAAAAACATATGTTGCATTTATGCGCCAAATATTGATTATGTCTCGAAAAAAATTAATGGACTGTGTGTCTGATTCTGCATCACTGCCGTCTGAGCTATATTGACTGCCTTTACTATCACTGATATCTGATCCTGATACATCATCTTCGTGATCAGGGGCCACTTTGAATCCTGTATTATTAGCAGCGGGTACCGCAAACAATTTAGATAAATGTAATAAATGCATCGGGGGAAATAAATAATGGGCGGGAGTCCTGGGTTCTAATTCCACCCGAGTTGCAGGACTCAAAAGCACCGAGTATACAGTGCTTATCACACATCGTTTTAGGGCAAAACACAATTTATATTCATTTCCCCCGATGCAAGTACAATGACTTACATCTGTTTAAATTGTTTGCGGAACCCGCTGCTAATAATACAGGATTCACACTGACCCCTAATCACCGGGCATGCTCGGTAGTCTAGTGGTTTAGACATCTGCTTTATTCATGCAGGAGGCATGGGTTCGAATATCACCCGAGTTGCATGTGGAAAGTTTTTACCGCAGGACTCGAAACTGATTATACAGTGCTTATCACACATCATTTCCCCCAATGGAAGTATTACATCTATTTAAATTGTTAATTATAATCGTGTAATGATAAGAACCAATATTTAAAGGAACTTGGCTGCTGACCTTATCTTGTTGTGGTATAGGCTGGTCTGACTGCCAAGAGTAAAGTAAACGAAATGTGTATGTAAAAGTTTACTGTGTATCATTCTGAATAATTGCCTATGCAAACACACACATAAGAAAAGTCATGTCACGTGCCTACGTTCTTGGATGTTTAACTTCATTTTTAATGTTTGCACTGGCTTCAATTTGTGTATCGCCCCAACTCTTCTGCCAAAGTTAAACACAAGTATTTTTGTTTATAAACAAAGTTCTTGACCTTGTACGTGTACAAAAATGTGCATGAAGCTGGGGACCGAGATTCATGTGCGTGTACAACCAGATCGCGTGTAATTTACACAAGATACCCTTTTGAGGCTTTCGAAGCAAAATTTGTGTAATACATTTAAATCTGCATTAAAAAAATTAGTGTACTGAAAATAATGTGAACTCCCCCCCAAAAAAAACAACAAATAAATAAAAAGGGAAAAATATTTGAAATATCAAATAGGCTCATTGAAAAGTTCAAAATCTGCTTATTCCTGCAATATCTTGTACATGCTCTAACAATTTCAACTAACACTCACATTGTCATCGGGCCTCGTGGCACAATAAGGAAGACTATTTGTACATCTTGCCTCGGAGCTGCTTTCTGCAGAAAAAAAATACAAGTCTGTATTAATAAGATTTTCACAGTTGGTAGATTCAGAGCCTTCATGATAGGGGTTTATCTGTGAATTTGACAGAGCAATCAAGTTTTACTGCAAGAGCAAACATTAAGTAAGAATCGTGTAGCATTCAACTTTCAAGATTGTACAAATAGTAAAATTGGAGGAGCTTTTAATTGTTTTTTACACATGGATTAGGCACTATAAAAAGATAATGGAAATCTACATATGTTGAATATTTCAAAACAAGCCAGTGTAGAAGATTTACATGTGTCTATTAATGCATACATTTTCACATGAGGGAAAGTGGGGTGTTGATGATGTGTCGTGGCCGAGCGGTTAAGAGCATCAGTCTCAAGTTCTGGTGGTTAAGTCATCGGGATGTGGGTTTGAATCCTGGTCGTGACACTTGTGTCCTTGAGCAAGACACTTAATAATTGCTTCTCTCCACCCAGGGGTAAAATGGGTACCAGTGAGGGCAGAGATGGTTTATGTGAATGATTAGCTTGGAGCGCGGTAACTCGCAGCACCGGCTGTATAATTTCCAGGGAGCTGAGATGGTTTAATGAATGAAATAGATGGCCCAGTGACCAGGGGTAATATTGTCAGAAGCGCTTTGGTACGGCTTTTGGGCTGTGGATAAAGCTCTATATAAGAATCGATATTATTATTAAAGCCAACCTGTATTAAGCTGAACCCAGGACATTAACTTGCTTAGGTCAGGTTGATCAACATTGGTGTCCAATTCTTGAAGATTATCAGGCTGATGATGTGCTCCCATTGTTTCTCCAGTAACTGACTGTCAAGGGTAAAAGAATAACCAGAAATGCACTGATGTAGCGTCAACACACTGACCATGTAAACGTAAGCTTGTTAAGTGCTATTGGGAACTGGTCAAAGATGTCTAGATAAATGAAGAATATTAAAGGTTTTTTATTTTAGGCTAAATTCCCAAGTTAGCAAATAACCAAAACAAACAATTTCCAATGTTTGCAAATCATTTGCACTTCATCAGTTTCAAAAACTATTAAATCTCTTGAACTGTTGCAATTTTCAATGATCTTAACTAAATACTTTGAATACTAAATACATAAAACTTGTTCCAACAGGCAACCCCCATGTACTTCATAAAGTCAACTTTCCCTCAAGTCCTGTTATTATTTATGCTTACGATGTTTTTGATTTGAGCTGCATGTATTTCTCAGCAAGTTAGTACAAATACTCACATTGTCAATCTTTATGGATGAACATCTTTCTTGGGACCTGATGCTGCTGCCTGTTGATAGAAATATACAAAACAATTCAACTCATCTAACACAACATAAATCTAGCAATAAAGCAGATGTATCATGTACATGACCGAGTGTACTGTGACAGGACAGAGGACTTCTCTGTCAGTGCCCTTTTGTGTCATTCTTACTCAGTAAGCAGGGAAGTCAGCAACTGCTTCCCTTGTTGCATTATATTACATACACAAAATATACCATATTGAAATAATTTTAAATATATGAAGAAGAACAAAAAAAACCAGAAAAACAAAACAAACAAAAACACAAACCTGATTGTTGAACATTGGAGGGCTGCATGTCGGTACATGTGGGCATTTGTTCAGCGACAGTGGTAAAGTTGAACTCCTCTTGCTGTGGTTTTGGCTTGTCTGACTGCCAAATTTAAACCAAAAAAACGTATAAGACTTTAGGTTACATAAATTGAGAACATCTTGCAATGTGGTGGTACAGAGTTCTTCTACAATCATAGCACATCACTTGGCAATGTCTCCCAAATATACCTTTGTCTGCAATAAACTTGCCCAATAATTTACAATGTCTCCTAAATGTATATATGTCTACCCTAATCATAACACATACCAATTGGCAATGTCTCCTAAATGTTTGTTTTGTCCACCCTAATCATTACACATAGCAATTGGCAATGTCTCCTAAATGTATATTTTGTCCACCCTAATCATTACACATAGCAATTGGCAATGTCTCCTAAATGTTTGTTTTGTCCACCCCAATCATTACACATAGCAATTGGTAATGTCTCCTTAATGTATATAATGTACATGTGGGCATTTGTTCAGTGACAGTGGTAAAGTTGAACTCCTCTTGCTGTGGTTTTGGCTTGTCTGACTGCCAAATTTAAACCAAAAAACGTACAAGACTTTAGGTTACAAAAATTGAGAACATCTTGCAATGTGGTGATACAGAGTTCTTTGAATAAAACTAAGTCCAAATTAAGTATATTTTCTGTTTTGTTAAATAAGTGTTAACAGAGAAGATCAAAGTAATTTCAAAACATATGGAAACACACTTACATTTTCTGGCTTCATAGAAGTACAACTGTTGGAGGATGAACCATCTCCAGATTTGCTGTCTAACGATGAAAAAAATACAAACATATTCAGATGATCTGCTCTCATGAAATAAGATTAGATTGGTTTATAACATTTGTCACTTTCCTCCACTAACATTGGCCTTATGGTATCGAATATTTCCTCTTTGTAAATATGGAAAATTTACAAGACTGACCAAATACATAAGCTACAGCCAGTGACCACATTTAATGCTGCTTAGACTTTGACAGTCAAAGATATGTCTATACTCATTCAGGGAGTGAGGTAATTTTTTTTTAGGAAAACTCCCCAAGAAAACCCAAGTAGTAGATTGCCCCTGAAATGGGTCACCCAGTATAACTAAGATGTAAACATTGAGTGAGTCTACCATGGAACACCTCTAATATTGTGATGAGATTTTGATGTTACTTTCTCAAAGATACAAGTCAAACTGAATCCATAATTTACCTGTGTTATGAGGCTAGGGTAAATTTTTGATTCCATAATCAAACAAGACTTCTTCATGCTTTTGGATCTTTTTTACAGAAAACAAATACAGGGTCGGAACTCTGTTGAAATCCAATACTTTCATACAAGCATTTTGTTCTCTGCATCTTCCGTGATTGGTAAGTCTTCCAAAGCGCAAATGCGATGGTTCTGTGGCATCGTAACTGTTACAGTGAGAGAGCACCCATAACTTTAATCAAAAGGTCAATATTTTTTTTAAAGTTACAAACCACTTCTAGTAATGCGGCATAACTAAAAATCCCACGACAACTGTGCATTTTGGTAATAAAGGCACACAATTTGGAACAGATCTTGGGAATAGTATCATGAACAAATCTGGATATTAAATTGGCCACTACAGAATTTTCCTTTGAAAAAACCACTTGTAGTATAACCAGCAATTTTCAAAAATTTCAAAATGGCTGCCATTGCATGTTTTACTACCTCTATTTTTCAAAATACATTTCAGTGTTGGCCCAATATCCAGATTTGTTCATAAAAATTTTCTCTATATCTATGCCAAATTGTATGCCCTTATCACCAAAATGCACAATTGCCTAGATATTCAGCACTACTACTACTATTCAGTTCAGTGAAATCTAGTTTTCAAAAGAACTGTGCCAATTGTAAAAGTACTGTGGCGGGCACAGACCGTTATCCAGTCTGTGATTATTAACTCGGACCCTTTCCCTTGCTAGCTCAAGTTAAAGTCACTAAGCGGACTTAAGGCTGAGTGGCGAGATTCGTTTGGGAGGAAGTATACCGCCCGATTATAAAAGATTGTAAACCTCTCTGTCAGAGTACACACAATTCCCTAAAATAATCACACAGATAGGACACAGTTTAACAGTGACCTTGACCTCAAAAGTAATTTATTGTCATTCACCTTCAACTCCAGAAGTTGGGCAAAATAACCTAGACTGTAAGCACTTAGAATATGAGACCCCAAATTATCTACAAGTCATGTAAACAACTACTACTTAACCTAGCAATACTCAATACCAGTAAAAGGCAACACAAACACAGAGCACCACGCCGCGGTTGCACGCCTAGCCCAGCGCAACCCAGCTGCCTTAGGCCTTGAGCACACAGCTCGGTCCCGGCAACAACACACGACCCGCTCCGCTACACAGCCCTCTCGGAATACAGTAGTTGTCTACCTCGCACACAGCGACGGCAACCATCGGGTCGTTGCACTTCAGTTCAACTACACTGCAGTACAGCTAGCTCCGGCTGATCGTCTTGTGTATTTATCACGACGATCGCCTGCACGCGCACAGCCTTAAACAACGCTGCCTAAAATGCACAAATTGATGAACAACTCTCAAATACTTACTGAAATTGCTGCACAGAATTTCTGGAACAAGTCCCTGTCTGCAACCCAAAACAGCAGCTTTTATCACGCTTTCCTGAAAGCCATGTGCACGCCCAACAGCGCACAATATCTTATATAAACTTAACTAACTTCTTTAAAGTTACGGGCAACTAGCCCAACTGAACTACAACTACCGCACAAATCAGAGTTCACCTGACTTCTCGTGGCGCGAACTTGCACCTTGCACCAACCCTATTGGTGCAAGCCAACACATGACCAATGACGTCGTTCACACATCACGTGCGACGTCACATGACTAAACAACCTCATGCCATTCCATCACAGTACTAAGCTACTAATAAGCGGTGTTGTTGACCTCATCAAAACTTGCTGTGGTATTGGCTTGTATGACTGCTAAGAGTTAAATTTGGTCTAAATTTCCATAGCGCCATTAGTGAAGGCTAAGATAAAAGTTATCAATCCAATGTAAATATCAAATTGAAAATTGCGATTCAAGTTCCATGATATTAAAGAAAACATATCGATTGCAAATAAGGAGTCTTTCCTGATCCAGTGATTAGTGATATAGAGTATAAATGGTATATCTGTGTGCAGTCTCAGTTAAATGTCTTGTGTGCACTTCTTGTTGCAGGAGATTTGCAGGGGTAAATCTCAGGATATATTCATTTACACAGAGTGCACTCTTTATGTACTCTTTCTTTATATTATTATTTACATGTTGTGCATGTAGGTCTGCAAAAGAGAGAAAACTAAAAGATAATAACAAGTGCAAATGAGGTATCAACTATATTCTTTTTTTTTTTGGAAATTACAAGTAGAATTAATGCGTCCATTAACTTTAAAAATAGTACATACCACAGTTTCTCTCCTTTAAATGAAAAAAAAGTATCTAAAGACACTTTCCTTTTCATTTTCAAGTCTTTCAGCCTTCTTATTAGTGATGAGCTTTCCACCGTACACGTAAAGTAGTTGTCCAGGTGAAAGTGTTTCAGTAACAAACACTCCTAAACCTTCAGTATGAAAGAATTAAACAAGAACAAAACAGATAAATACTGTGTTTAAATGCTAATCAGAGTAAATTATTGTATCTGTGTGTTGCCAAACTGAATGGTTTGTCAAGCAAAACTTGGTAAAAGGTATATACAAGCAAGAAAGTTGCCATCAGCCAATATGCAAATTGGTTTCAAACTATACGCACATGTGTGTTGGACACTGGTAATGTCAATTGTATCATTAAACGGGAAAGTTTTTTAGGTGCTGATTAAGAGATTAAATCAAGCAAAAATAAAATGTTAATGATAAATTGACAAAAAGGGAGATTTTCAGAAGTAACGCTATGTCAGGAGATTGAAGCATATTTTCTATCAATCTCCCACACAACCAGGAAAAGTAAATTTGTCTTCTTCTACAATCATAGCACATCACTTGGCAATGTCTCCCAAATATACCTTTGTCTGCAATAAACTTGCCCAATAATTTACAATGTCTCCTAAATGTATATATGTCTACCCTAATCATAACACATACCAATTGGCAATGTCTCCTAAATGTTTGTTTTGTCCACCCTAATCATTACACATAGCAATTGGCAATGTCTCCTAAATGTATATTTTGTCCACCCTAATCATTACACATAGCAATTGGCAATGTCTCCTAAATGTTTGTTTTGTCCACCCCAATCATTACACATAGCAATTGGCAATGTCTCCTTAATGTATATTTTGTCCACCCTAATCATTATACATACACTGTAGCAATTGGCAATGTCTCCTAAATCAACTTTACTGCTATTACATTTTGTTAAACTAATTACATGTATATACACAATCAACTTTACTGCCATTACATTTTGTTAAACTTTATCTTGGATTTTTTTTTCAAGTTTTGTCATACGATGTTCAACTCTCTTTTCCGTTTCTTTTCTTTTGTAGTTAAACTTTAACCGATAATTGGCATTCTTTGTCAGAGGTTTACGGTTTGGTGGATTTTCACAACTAGGTCTCATTTTTGGTAACTTGAAATTTTCTTCTTCTGACTCATCAAGCAAATCCTGCTGTTTACGACAATCACATTTCCATTTTTGAACTATCTGTAACCTTCCTCTTCATATGACCTACTTCCTTCATCTTTCTGGGTTGTACTGTGGTCCTCTTACTTTTCCCACAGTAATATACTTTAAACTTCTTTACATAGTGCAGTTTCAATTGTTTTGTAACTTTATTACCCAGGTTCAAATTAACTTTATTAACAAGAACCTCTATCACTTTGCAGTTCGCATCAATTACACTCCATATCTCATTCATATTACTTCTCTTTCCATCTAATACGTTCCAATAACTATTGAGTTCAGTCCACATCAAATTAATTGCTCCCAATATTTCTTCAGTCCTTGCACTTACATTTCTATTTTTTCAAGATTAACTTCTTGCAGTGCAACATTTTCTTTTTTCTCAAACACTCATTTCCTTACTCATGCACTGCTCAAAGAACTTTTCATGATCCTGACTATCATAAGCTGAACATGGCGTGACTGTCTCTCTTCTTACTGTGTATGAAATTTCTTCCAATTGGACATCTTAACTTTCTTACCCTCTTTACCATTTCTCTTTCTTACCTTTCCTCATCACATGTTCATTTCTTACACTGCTGTGCTTCCTTCCATGTCTATCACAAGTGCTACTCCTTTTATCACATCTGTCACTGGTCACTGTGTTCTTTGCCAAGTATTTCCATCTCTTTATTTTTGCTAGTATATTCTGTGTGCCTTTTTTCTTTCTGTCATAACCCGCTACAGAGCCAATGCAAAGCTCTAATACACTCACTGGGGTACAAACACACACTGGTGAGTAAGCTGGGTGGTTCGTCTGTGCTGCATGGCACACTGGCCAAGGTACACTCACTGGAGTACAAACACACACTGGCGACTCAGACTACTCTGGGATGTCCTTGCATAGGACACACAGACTTCTCTTAGGAGGTACAAACCTCAAAGCATTTGGGTTCTCACCATAGGGTGACGGCTCTCCTGACAAGTCAAAAGCACCATGACAAGGAAGTGAAATGTTTGATGACACAGGGTGGACATAGGTAAACACACAAGGGATGAAATGAAATGAGCAGATGGAATGATCAGAACGGAAATGAGACTTTACTTAAACGTACATTGGCAATACAAACCTACTTTAGTCGTCATGTGTTTTACCATAATCTAAAACAATAACAATCCAATGAAAATACTTAAAATGACATTAAAAATCGGTTTAAAAGTACAAACATTCAGTATGAACGCTCACAACCGTTATTGAGATCTAGTAACATCTGGTTGGTTTCAAATTTCACACAGAAACGGTATTTTTTTCTACTTTCACTACTTTCATAAGGACTCATGACTATTGGAATATGAGACCTACACAAAACTCTTTAGCCATCATTCAAAATGTACAGATAAAGATAATTTTGTTGATGAAGCAGCATTGTAGGATCTCTTCGCTTTAGGTGGTAAATTTCCATTATTTTGCTCTATAGCTATAAATCTCTGTTTGGGGGTAGGGGGTAGAGGTTAGGGTGGAGGATGGTTGTTGGTGGGCGGGGAGTTGGTGATGGGCAGGGGAGTGGGAGGCGAGGGGAGTGGGAGGCGGGGGGAGCGTGTGTGTGTTGGGGTGTAGAGTAGTGCACAACGTGGCTCTTTAAAAGTTACTTTTAGTTATAGCACAGTTAGGACTCATGGTGACCTATTATGAACTAAACCCCCATGGATGACTACACTATCTCAAAGGGGGTGTTCTAATACAGGACTGCAAGGAGTTTAACTGGATTTGATCGAACGGTTATTATGCTATTGATATTATAGAAACAAAAAAATGTGCCTTCTGCTACTGCCCTCTAGCTTGACGCAGGGTTTCAAAGACATATACAAAAAGAAGAGGAAACTAGACATTCAGTTTTTGTTTACTACAAAAACAAGGTGTTCGTGATCGATGTCATGAAATTACGATTGAACAATTTTTGTATTTATCAACCAGATTTGTGGTTTAGTAGTAAGATTTTGTAACCATATAAATCTTGAACCAAAAGTTAGGAAAGGCTGCAAAATTAAACAATTGGTATTTACACCGGTACCGGTGTTTTTTGCGGTAGCTCCCGATGGCTGTGATAATTTGCTAATTAACCTACAGGTCAGTTCACGCAGGCTGTTTCGTCATAGAAATATTCATGAGTTAGCATCTTGCTAGTCTGCCCACTTAATCCCCGCTAAACCACCTATTGTGTTTTGTTATGACCCGCTATCACCAATATGTTTTATTGACCTTTTGGTTTTTGAAATAAACAACTAGCCTTTTTGATCTTGGGTTTTAAACTTAATTTTGTGCGTCCATTCTAAATTCATGCTCGACAGTCATCTTGATATGTAAAATCCCCCATTTTTGTGTTGACAGTCAGCTGTTTGTTTCCTTTTCTCTCTTTTTTTATACTCCGCTAAACTAAAAGTAGTAGTAAAATTGATACTAATAGCGGGTTCTTTTAAAGTGCAATTCAAAATAATCCTTCTTGCGCTTCCAACTTTATCATGATAGGAGTCAGAGAATTATTTGGTTTGTTTTTATGAACCAAAACGAAAAATGAATCTGAAATTAAATGTTTATCTAAGAATGTACGCAATTTAACAACAGAATTAAGACATATATAATCATGTTCAAAGCCCAACATACTACCGCCGATTCATAATGATTGATTCAATATGAAAAGTGCTGTACGAAATGATACCTAAAGATGCAGCAGATCTAGTGAGCATTTTTATCCTATTAAAAATTTAAATTGCAGTTTTGTAAAAAAAACATGGAAGTTTTGTAATAGAATAAACCAGCTTATTTAACAAAATATATGGTGATTGTTTGTTCGGCAATTTGACTTTTAAATGTGGTTTCCTACGGCGCTGTTGTATATACTAATGCCACATTGTAGTTGAATGAAATATAAGTTATTTTAGGTGAAATGTAGATTATTAGTATTTTTTCCAAACGGACTTGGTACTTGGACAGTCTGTTGCCCTGGCACAGATTTTATGTTTTCATCAAAGAAACCAAATGCATTCATCCTTTCCCATGAAGGTGATAAGTTTCACACTTGGTGCCCCTGGTCCCAATCCTGTAATCCCTACACAATTTGCACAATGCCTACTTTGCCCCCCCCCCCCCCTGGTGGGTTATTGTCTGTTTATTCAAGTTTACCAGAATCTATTCATATCCACTTAGATAGACCCTTACAGAGGTACCGCTGAAAAAACAGCGGTACCGCTGTAAATCCGCTTGTTTTATTTTGCAGCCTTCCCTTAGGTCAAATGAGGTCATGCTGTGTAGCGCTAGGTAAGTCCTACGAGCCTTTTGTAATGCTGTGTAGTTGATAAAAATCCAATGTGTGGTTCGGGAATTATGATTGTTTTAAGTATTGGATTTCATCATCTGGTTTGAACCGGAAGTCATGGTCAAATTGGGTCGCATTCTATGTGTCAATTTTTAAGTTGATAAATACTTTGCCAATGATGTAAAGATTGTAGTAAAAAAACAAAGTGTGCTTTAGAAATTACGATTTTTGAAACATTAATTTTTAACTTCCGGTTTGAACCGGGAAGTCAGTGTTAAATGAGGACACATTGTGTATCGTTTGTTAAGTTTTAGGAGCTCTTTCTGATGACGTTTACTTGATAAAAATACGAGTGGTTGAGGAGTTATTAATTTGTTAATTATTAAATTCTCCTCCAGTTTCAGCCGGAAGTCAAGGTCAAAGGGCATTACATTTTGTGTATCGTTTCTTCACTTGTTATCTACCTTCCAAATGATGTATAGATTGCAAACATCCAATACGTGGTTGAAAAATTATGATTTTTTTAAACATTAAATTTCAACTTAAGGTCAAACGGGTCACAATTTGTGTAGCGTGTGTTTAATGTATCAATAGATTGTAACAATCCAATTAGTGGTTAAGGAGTTATAATTTTTTCAAATATTACAAGGACTACCATTATTTGGATGTGCAATATACAATGAAGTAGCAACGCCAAATGTATTCCTATATGTAGCTTTACAGTTTTAATACAGACATGTTAACTTAAACCACACGCGCAATGTAAACTTGGCTGTATGGACGTGTAGCGAGACCTTAACTACACGTGCATCGTACACGTGCGTGGCTGGTACATTGTATTTATGTGTAGGCCTTCACTACCGTGTATTGTACAATGTAGTTCAACAGACACGTGCGCTTTGACGTTAAGTTTTAACCAAATGCTAAGGTTAAAATGTTATCTTTGTGAAAAAGTTTCGGTAGGATAACTTTTCTATAATTATAGTTTTCTATAATTATAGTTTTTGAGATATGAATTTTTGAAATTTTCAACTTCCAGTTCCAACCGGAAGTCAGAGTAAAAAGGGGTCATGTTGTGTGTAGCGTTTGTTGAATATAACGACATATCCGATGATGTGTAGATTGTAAAAATCCAACGTGTGGTTCGTGAGTTATGATTTTTTTACAATTATTAAACTTTGATTTAATTTAATTCAACACACGATGGCGTTATCATGACATCACCAAGCTTGTGTGGTCTTACTACTGAGGTTCAATTGTCTGATGGGTTTCAACCGTCAATTCGATTTCAATCTTGCGGTATGCTGTAGAAAAGCCCAAACATGACTTTTTAAAGGAAAAAATCGAAGGTGAACTTCGACCTAGGGTAACGACCCGGAAGTAAAGGTCATACGATTTTGACGTAAACTTTTTAAATGTTGCCCCAGTCTTGATCTATGAGATGCCAAACTGTAAACATCATAGCTTTCAAATTCAATTTAATTTTTCAACTTTGAAAACCTTGTAATTCGACACCCGATGACGTCATCATGGCGTCATGAAGTCTGTGCCGTGCTCATATTAAGGTTCATTGTCTGATGAGTTTCAAGGTTCAATTCAGTTTCAATCTTGAGTTATGCGACGGATGAGAGTTCGACGGAAGAAGAAGATGGAGAAGAAAACTACACATTCAGTTTTTGTTTACTACAAAAACAAGGTGTTCGTGATCGATGTCATCAAATTATGATTTAGTGATGATTTATTTTTTCACCTCGATTTGTGGTTCAGGAGTAAGATTTTGTTCCAACATAAATCTTCAATTTCCGGTCTGAACCAAAACTTAGGTCAAATGAGGTCATACTGTGTAGTGCAAGGTTAGTCCTAGGTGCCCTTTGTAATGCCGTGTAGTTAATTAAAATCCATTATGGGGTTCAGGAATTTTGATTGTTTCAAATATTGAATTTGATCATCCAGTTTGAACCGGAAGTCAAGGTCTAATTGGGTCGCATTCTGTGTGTCATTTCTTAAGTTGACAAATACTTTCCCAATGATGTAAAGATTGTAAAAAAAAAACAATGTGTGCTTTAGAAGTTATGATTTTTGAAACATTAATTTTCAACTTTTAGTTTGAATCGGAAGTCAAGGTCAAATGGGGGTATCAAACTGTGTATCGTTTCTTCACTTGTAACACACCTTCCCAATGATGCATAGATTGTCAAAATCCAATGTGTGGTTCAGAAGTTATGCTTTCTGAAACATTACATTTCGACTTCCGGTTTTGAACCAGAAGTTAAGGTCAGACCGCTCAGACAACGTATGGATTGTAACAATCCAATGTGTCCGTCATTGATGACGTCATCAAATTACACGCCGTCCTCTTGTGAAAAATAAAATCGTACATATTATTTGAAAGGGCAGAGAGTCAAACGTTTTCATTTTATATGTAGCGACAGTTTCTGACTTCCCTTTCATCTTGGATACAGATCTCGATACGAAGCTTGAAAATACTCACAAGTACAACTATCAACTATGCCATTCACTGAATCTAATTTTTTTTTAACAAAAAATAATTATTTATTGATTCATAAATCACAATTAGTTTACACAAGCTATGTTATTCAGATTGACATTATTAAGTTAATAATTCTTATAATTTTTCAACAGGAATTCAATTAAAGTTGGATTCTCATTACATGTACACTTGATGATGATGTCATTAAAATAGGTCAAGCAGAGTGTAAGCTGTCGGTTGTATTTTATATATGGCTGGCTTGATTTTTGGACATTGTTTTCCGTACGGAACGGTTTGTTTATTTAAGACCTTTGATAGAATGAACTGTAAAAGACACTTGTTTTGTATAAATATGCAAAACAAAGGCGCGTCGTGATGATACAAGTCTCAGCCTCGCAAAAATTTAGTCAAGTACTATTTCTACCTCTGTGGTGCATCATACACTTGGCAAGAAAATAAGGAGAGAAACCCAACATGTGTGTAATCTTTCACTGGAAACCATTCTGATACTGGATGTGCTGTATTCTGAAAAAAGAAAAACAATAACCAAACTAATATCAGGTCTCAAACTAAATTTTCATGCATAAACAAAATACAATAACTTGTGTTTTGAATGTTTCAAAAAAAATGTTTGTATTTCAACAGAAAGTCTCACAGTAGGCATGTATTACGCACAGTCATGTTATCTATGTTTAACATAATGCAATAATTTAATTGGAAAATGGGCTCAGCCAGCAGTTTTATTTCAATTCCTTTGGAAATGTTTGACCTTGCAAAAATACTTGAAATGTTGAACTTTGAATAAACTACTGTAAATTTACGTCTTGGAAAAGTTACAGATCAAAGAAGCACACAAGTGAAGATTAGAAGCCAAAGCCTTGGATGATTTTGGACTCACCATTAGCATACTTTTATTGAGGAACAATCTTAGTAGACAACTAACAGAAGCATTGAAGACTGAAGATGGCTCATATTGAAAGCTGCATCTCCTTCCCAGGCATCAGACTCTTATCCTGCCATCAGACTCGGATGAAACTGGTAAAATAAACAAAATTCAAGACATAAATCATTTCAAGATTAGATAGTAACAAGTAGAAGGTGCGCTTACTGTTTAGAAGTGAACAACTTATGAATGAAAACCTTTTAACCTAAGGGTTGTGAAATATTTATGCTACAATACGTAGTTGGCGGAAAACATTTTTGTCAAATCTAACCATTTTCTGACACTAGTGACAGTGCCAGCAAGCATACCATATTGCTCAATTCTACCTCCTCCATTATCATACTAAACGTTCCTTAGTTTTAATAACCTCACTACTTGACAACTTAAAGATAATAATTATTAACATAACTGTGCATTACATACAGAACACCCAATCATTCACTGTGGCGCCGCCGATAAACACTGCCGTGAGTGCCGGTCTGAAATCCCCTTGACAAGCTGATGTCACGTCCGTGCAATCTTGGTGTGTGATCAAAACATAACCAACGTTGTTTCTTTTCTGCTTGCATTTTCTCAAATAATAAATGTCATACGAATCACTGAAGTAGGTGAACATCTCAGTGAAACTTCGTCTTCAGTTCCATATTCACCGTTAGGCCATCAGAAGGGCGAAAAGGGAAATAATTTGACGCCGAACATAGCGCAGGTTGAGAGGAATTAATTTCAGCAGCGTTGCGCCATTGATAAGCTTTCGTTAAAGGCTTACTGTTTACCTAATTTAGTGATATAGAATGACAGACAATAATGTTTAAATGGTTGTAAAAAAAAATGTGAAAAAACGAGGTCAAGGCGAGCTTATACGCTTTTCCAGCCGTTGCAACTGTCAAGCTTACGTGACAATGTTGCGCAATGTTGTAAGTAGACAGGTGCTCTGTTTATGTATTAATTATAACAATGGCGAGGCATGAGGATACAGACTTCATATCCATCAAGCACAAATTCACGTGTAAATAAAAAAACGACATAACCGGACGTCAGTCCATACAGCAAGGTTCCTTGCTCTATGGTCAGTCCTAGTCGAAATCCAATTGCGGTCGTAACCATAAACTGTTTTGGTTGATCTTGCCATTGAAACAGTTATTGGTTACGACCGCGAAAACGCACCCCAACCAGTATTATGTGTACGACGAGCTGGACGAACTTACTTGCAATGGAGAACGTTTCTTCGACATCCAAGGATCACTACAGAAAACATCGCAAGGAAAAACACCCAGAAGGTGGTCCAAACATGGAGGTAGAATTAGCCTCCATGGTCCAAAGTAATTGTTGGTCTGGCTCCCTACCCCTCCGAAAAGCTCCCAAGCTCACGGCTAGACCGGCAAGCTGGGGAGTTCATGCCCCGGGGGTTGTCTCTCTGGCCCCACGAGACACGGCACCGGCTGTACGGGATATGCCCCATGGTTTACGTTCCGCTAGCTCCCACGCTGGTGCGCTGAAAAACAGGCTTCGGTTGCACGGACTCTCTGAACGCGAATCTTACGTTCGATTTTTCATTATTATTTACAAATTGTTTCAATAATCTAAATACAAAGTCTTTTTTGTCAAAATTCATGAATAATTGTTAAAAAACAGATTTAAATTTGGTTCAGTAATTTACTTGTATACGGCTGGAAGTAAAACTAACTCCGAAGATCACACGATTTATCCGAACCACTTTTTTGGTTCGGATAAATCACGTGACCTTCGTTTTTTGAAAAATGCTCGAAAAGGGCAAAAATTGATGGTTTCTATTAAGAACCGTTCTTCTTCATTCTTGGAAGACCTTTGAAGTCATATGTTAGCCTATTTTGTAGCCCAAATGGCCCAACGAAGCCAGTGTGCCCCTTTTTTGCCTGAGCTTTTTTATGGTTCAAGTACCTTACATGTAGCATTTATTGTTCTCCGATTATGACTTAAAAAAACATTAAACGTTGATTTATCGTTTTGACGTCATCGATGACGTCCTCGCAACGAAACAATTTGGGTGTCATATACATACTACGGTTTATAAACATAGTAAGTTTCAAGACAAAACCCTTCTTGGTTTGTGAGAAATGAACGTTGAAATCTGAATTTTGAACTTTTAAAAACGGAATTAAAGGTCATATGGTGTCACAATGTATGTGATTAAAGGTCATATGGTTTCACAATGTGTATGTGATTTGCATAATTTGGCAAGTACTTTTTTATAGTGCAATTATCTTACAAGTAGCATTTGTGATTCTCCAATTATGATTTTTTTATAAAAACATTTTTTATGACGTCATCGATGACATCATCAATCCGAATTTTACATATTTATATTTAAACACAAAGATCTAAAAACCTAGTAAGTTTTAAGTCTCAAACATTTAAAGTTCATGAGAAATGATGGGTTTTCTTTTTGTAAGACGATATAATGGTTAATGGTGTAACATCTTTGGTTTATAAGTTATAACGTTTCCCCCCCAAAAAAAAAAAAAAATTCAACGTCCGGTTTCGACCAGAAGTAAAGGTCATATGGGGTCACATTTTGTGTCAACCTTAAAGGGACACGTTGCCTTGGATCGGGCGTGTTGTTCTATAAAAAGTGTTTGTAACCGTTTGTATAGACCAACTCGCCCGATCCAAGGCAACGTGTCCCTTTAACTACACGTGCATTGTACACGTGGCCGGCTGTTATAGTGTAAGGCTTACAGGTTCGGCGTATGTACGTGTAGGCCTATACAATCGTGCGTTGTCATACACCGTGGGTTAACAGACACGTGCGCTTAGACGTCCAAATTTAACCAAATGCAAAGGTTAAAATGTTATTTCTGTGGACAAGTTTCGGCAGGAAAACTCATCTATAACCTGATGTAAATATAATGTTCAAATATTTTGTAGTTTTTGAGATATGAATTCTTGAAAAGTTCACCTTCCAGTTTGAACCGGAAGTCAAAGTCAACCGGAGTCATGCTTTGTGTAGCGTTTGTTGTAGCGGTTTTTTTTACGACCTATCCGATGATTGAGTGGTTGATGAAGAGTTAAAAAAAAATAATAATTATTAATTTCATCTTCCAGTTTGAATCGGAAGTAAAGGTCAAATGGCTTAACATCCTGTGTATCGTTGCTTTACTTGTCACACACCGGCCTAATGATGCATAGATTATAAAAATCCAATGTGTGGTTCAGAAGTTATGTTTTTTTGTAATACTAAATTTAATGTAACTATCCAATGTGTGGTTAAGGAGTTATGAATTTTTCAAACATTACACGGACTATCATTAATTATGTGTGCAATAAACAATGAAATAGCGAGCGACGCTACATTTTTTCGCACATGTAGATGTAAAGTATTCAATACAGAACATGTAGTTCATGTCAACTAAAACTACACGTGCATTGTACACGTGCGTGGCTGTGTACAGTGTCGGCGTATGTTTGTGTTGGCCTACACTATCGTGCATTGTCTTACAATGAAAGTCAACAGACACGTGCGCTTTGACGCCCGGTTTTGACCAGATGCAAACATTAAAATGCTATAATCTCTGTGCAAAAGTTTCGGCAGAATAACTCATCTATAACCTGATGCAAAATTCATGTTAAAGTATGACGTAGTTTTTGAGATATGAATTTTTCAAACTTTCAACTTCCGGTTTGAACCGGAAGTCAAGGTCAAATGGGGTCATTTTATGTGTAGCATTTGTTGACCTTTTAACAACCAATCCGATGATGTGTAGATTGTAAAAATCCAACATGTTGTTCATGAGTTATGATTTTTACACTCTAAACTTTGATTTGATGTAATTCAATACCCTATGACGTCATCATAGTATCATCATGTTTGTGGCGTCTTGATAATAATGTTCAATTGTCTTATGAATTTCAATGTTCAAATCAATTTTAATTTTGAGTTATGACAAATATTTGAATTTTTTAACGAAAAAAAAAAAACAAAGGCAGACTTTGACCTTCCGTTAAGACCGGAAGTTAAGGTCATACGATTTTTGCGTTAACTTTTCAAATGTTGCCCTAATCTTTATGTACCAGATGCCCAATTATGAGTTTCATAGCTTTCAAATTCACGAAGATACAGCAACTTGAAAATGGTCATTTTCAATTTTAAAAACCTTGTAATTTGACACCTGAAGACATCATAATGACATCATCAATTTTGTGCCGTCCTAATATTAAGGTTCAACTGTCTGATGAGTTTCAAGGTTCAATTCAGTTTCAATCTTGAGTTATGCTGTAGAGAAGAGTTCTCCGGAAGAAGAAAAAGAACTAGACATTCAGTTTTTGTTTACTACAAAAACACGGTGTTCGTGATCGATGTCATCAAGTTATGATTTAATGATATTTCATTTTATCAACCCGATTTGTGGTCCAGGAGTAAGGTTTTGTTCCAATGAAAAATTTCAAATTCCGGTTTAAACCAAAACTTAGGTCAAATGAGGTCATACTGTGTAGCGCTAGGTAAGTCCTAGGTAGTTCCCTTTGTAATGCCGTGTAGTTAATAAAAAACCAATGTGTGGTTCGGAAGTTATGATTGTTTCAAGTATTGATTTTGATTATCCGGTTTGAACCGGAAGTCAAGGTCAAATTGGGTCACATTCTGTTTGTCAATTCTTAAGTTGATAAATACTTTGCCAATGATGTAAAGATTGAAAAAACAAAGTGTGCTTGAGAAGTTATCATTTTATGAAACATTAATTTGTAACTTCCGGTTTCAACCGGAAGTCAGTGTTAAATAAGGTCTCACTGTGTATCTTTTGTTAAGTCTTAGGAGCTCTTTCTGATGACGTTTATTTAATAAAAATACAATGAGTGGTTGAAGAGTTATTATTTTTTTAATTATTAAATTCATCTTCCAGTTTGAACCGGAAGTCAAGGTCAAATGGCATAATTGTTTGTGTATTGTTTCTTCACTTGTTACCTCCCAAATGATGAATAGATTGTAAAAATCCAAAGTGTGGTTCAGAAGTTATGATTTTTTGAAACGTAAAACTTCAATTTAGGAGTATGTTTGTGTTGGCCTACACTACCGTGCGTTGTCGTACAATGAAAGTCAACAAACACGTGCGCTTTGACGCCCGGTTTGGACCAGATGCAAAGATTAAAAAGCTTTATATAACACCCAAGCAGATCCTTGTCATTTGATTGAAGGATTGTCCACACGTGATTGCAAATAAAAGTACTATTGCACGCTACGTCACTCACCGTGCATTTTTCGTTCCATTCACCGTGCATTTTTCGTTCCATCCGAAATGTACTATTGCACGGTGCGTAAAACATTACTGCGTGCGCGTGTCTTTGGTAATGCAGCAGTGTTACTGATCTACTTGGATGTTATATAAAACAAATATTGAATGTTTTTCATTCGTGCAACAGTGCGAATATTTGCAATCGTTGAAAGATGGAATGTTCCATTCAACTCGGCTTCGCCTCGTTGAATAGAACATTCCATCTTTCAACTCATGAAAAATAATAGCACCATTGCACTCATAAACATTCATTATTTTTATAATAATATATGTGCAAAATTTTTGGCGGGATAACTCATCTATAACCTTTTGCAAAAGTCATGTTAAAATATTACGTTGTTTTCGAGATGATTTTTTTTATTTTCAACTTCTGGTTTCAACCGGAAGTCGAGGTCAAAAGGGGTCATATTGTGTGTAACGTTTGTTAACCTTCTAACGACCTATCCGATGATGTGTAGATTGTAAAAATCCGACATCTGGTTCATGAGTTATGATTTTTTACAAATATTAAACTTTGATTTAATGTAATTCAATACCCGATGACGTCATCATGACATCAAGTTTGTGTCGTCTTGATACTGAGGTTCAAATGTCTGATGAGTTTCAACCTTCGGTTCAAGTTGAATCTTGAGTTATGCTGTAGAAAAGCCAAAAACGTGACTTTTTGAAGGAAAATCAACGAAGGCAAACTTCGATCCAAGGTAACGACCAGGAAGTTAAGGTCATACGATTTTGACGTTACCTTTTTAAATGTTGCCCCAGTCTTGATCTATCATATGCCCAATTATGAGCATCATAGCTTTTAAATTAACGAAGATACAGCAACTTGAAAATGGCCTTTTTTAATTTTAAAAACCTTGTAGATCGACACCTGATGACGTCATGACGTCATGACAACTGTGCCGTCCTCATATCAAGGTTCAATTGTCTGATGAGTTTCAAGGTTCAATTCAGTTTCAATCTTGAGTTATGCTGTAGAGAAGAGTTCTCCGGAAGAAGATGGAGAAGAAAAAAGAAAAGAAAAGAACAAAAACAATAGGTGTTCGTGCACATATTGCACGAACACCTAAAAACAGAACAAAAGCAAGAGGTGTTCGTGCATGTATTGCACGAACACCTAAACAGATATCAAGTCCTTTACAAAGATAGGCCTACCACACAATTAGTTCACGAAAAGACCTGATTAGTGATTAGTGATATACACCACATTATCCAGACTGATGTCTGCTGTCTGTGTTGAAATGATTCTGCATCTTGAACTAAGTTGATGCGACGGCATGACATGACATGCAATCGGAAAATATCTATGTTAACTGGTTAATGTACAATTTTATACATGGAAAATGGCCAAGGAATAACGTCTTAAGAGGATATAGCCAGGTGTCAAATATTCCTAACCACACTAACTAGTCACTAGACCCCCCAGGGCTGAAAAATGTAGGCCAAGTCTAGGGACTAGTAGTAGTAGTATTACTAAGTACTACTACACTCTTTGAATCATTTTTATATAGATTTGTTTGGTTCAATGGTTTAGATCGTTAATCGTGGTCATGATCATGATGATCACAATCACATCATGAATGATCATCTTCGTTCCAGAATCCAAGAAAGTAGAATAAGATACAATTCATGATTAATGCACAAAATGTTCCGTTCCACTACAAAACAAACATAACATTAAGGCCATACAGTTGTTTGTCATTCAAAACAATCCTGTAAAAACCGACATTTCCCACAAATTAATAGTCTTATACTATAGGAATTATTTGGAACGGTCTTCCTGTCCCCATTAAAAACGCTTAGACTGTTCTGTCCTTCAAAAAGGGTCTCAAGACTCACATGTTCTCCAATCTGTAGCTGGTTGTCACCATCACTTTGGTTTTTCTTTTCTCCTTAAGCGCCTTGTATCCTTTGGTAATTTGGCGCTATATAAATCCAGTTATTATTATTAAATCACTTTATTTCACACTCTACTTCTCATAGAAATGTAAGGTCTGAGCTACGCTTCCTCATGCAGCGTTACCTGTATTCGTGGTTGTATCCTTGAATGCCAAGTTTTCACCCGATACCAAACCATTTGTTGTACAAACAAATTTCATCACTCTGGTATATTCTGTTTTTAAAAAAATTAAATAAGTTCTCTTGTGCCTAATCGGAGGCCGTATTAGGGGAATAAAGTTCATCGTAAATGTCATTGTTATTTCAGTGATATTTTTTATTTAAGGGATTTCCTAAGATTCATCTCATTTAATTTACTGAATTCACCATCGAGTCTATACCTCCTGCAAATTCAGAAAACAAACAAGAAAGTGGGAGCACTACCTCAAGGCTATGCCTTAAATGGGTACATAAAGTGTTGACGCGCTTCGACTTCCGCCCATAATTTCAGAAAATGCAACATTTCAGTTTGGCGCCCCCTACTGTCCCTGTTGATGCTGCTGCGGACATCACGACCAAAATGTTCCATCAGCTAGTGTGTAGCCTGAACATCTGACGTCACACTTGCGGGAAAAATGACCGTAACCAGCCACTACTTTTTCATTCGTTATGAAATAAAACATTATCTAATTAACTCAAATGAGATTTCCCTTTGGGTAAAAATGAGTGAAAAAGTGGTGGCAGGATACGGAAATTTATGTTTTATGTTTATCGATCATTATTGTCTATATTCCTTGCCCCTTTTGGGGGTACTGTAGGTCGATGGCTACACAAGCTACCGGGGTATACCACTCGTTTAGCGAGACTGGTATCTTCAGGCTGCTACACACTGCACCACAACAAGTATAAGACATATATTATACCATAACACGACTTGAAACACCGGTCCATCTAAAACACGACCAAAAAAACATCTAAACCCAGATGTCCAAAACCCCAACGGTTCCGTTTACAAGAACGAACCTGACATCCACTCTCAAATATGAATATTGAAAATAAACCCAATACCCTCAACTTCCGCATTCGGAATTTTCAAAAAGGGCTCTGGACACATTTCAATATTATCCATAATCTCTGTATTCAGAGGGAACAAACAAAACATGGGCACCCATACTTTAACTAATCTTAACTAATAATTTACCTTACACGAGATTATAATGACAATGCAAACGGCAGCCCGTTATTTTCTCCTAAAAACATTACCCAACCCACCAACCACTGTTCCGATGTCAAACCCGTTCGATCATTTCGAATAAATCCTAAGGCATCACATCCTACATCTACCCGCAAACGGGATTTTCTAACAAATTCCTCTGGAATTATGCTTTTCTATACCATACCAAGGAACACTTTGCAAAAAATCAAAACACGAGCAAAACAAATTTATAACTACTCCCCGTTCACACACCCGCAGGCGGTAAAGAACAAAACATAGTTGCTCTACACAACAGAAAATCAAAACAAACCCTTACAAACACACTAACTTGTGACACCTTTTTCCAATATCGCAATCGGAAGGAAACAAATAATCTGGCTCAAACTCACATTTACGATTCATACCTCTTTAGAAATCGAATAAACAATTTCTTTTCTAATTTTTCCACATTTGGAAAGAGACAAATTACCATTTCTACAAGCAAACAAACACAAATTCGCCAAGGAATCCAGAATATCACATTCAGTTTTCCCGCGCATTTGTTCAAGAGCCACCGGAACCACTGGACCACAAATCATTTTGATAAACACAAATGAACCTTACAACCAATCAACTACTCGCAACCCCAAGACGCATGCCTACACCTGAGTGATTTTGCCCACGTCCGCACTGTTGGTAAATATACACTGTCACCACGGCAATAACGCCATTGACATCATGGTTACCAAACTAAGTAAATCGTTCAAGCGCCACTCCAAAACCAACATTCTACCTTCTACCTCGAGCCCGAAAACCCAAGAACCATCATCTCCCGCACCATCTTCAGCCAGCAGCGACTTCCAGTGTGGTCAACTACCGCTGATAGATCGTCTAGAGGACTCTCTAATCACTTCTTTCGACTTAAGGGACGAGTTCGCGTCCGAAACCCCTGTAGCTCGAATTAGACTTTTTGAAACTGATTTCAATTATGTGAAACTTCTGACAGCCGCCAAAAGCCACATCACAACACAACTATCAAACAAGCCTCCGACGTATTTCAAGCACACAGCAAAGCCACCACACCCACACCAAGGCCTGACGTTCCAGCCATCCTTTACAGAAAGCTGGAACCGCTTGACATCCAAGGCATCGCTACTCCTGGTGAAACTGGCAGTGGAGGAATACACCTTTCAACAGAGAGAGAGATCGGTTACAAGCTAGAGGCAGCCAAGAAGGAAGCAAGATCAAAGTTGGTAACACAATTCAAGGCACAAGAACTTTGGACAGCAGCACAGCTCTTTGGATACTTTACCCGACCCAGAACATCGGCAAAAGGAACCAAGAGAAAACGGGACACATAAAACTCGTTTAAACAAACCAAGCGGTCCTTCTCAGGACCACCCCATCTTCCAAAAAGAAAGACATATAACTTGTATCGTTAACCATCAATACAAAAGTAATGTACTACGGTAATTCCAAGTATATATTATTATTGGCTTACAATAAACCTATATCTCTTCCTCACAAATATGACTTAACGAAAATTTGATAAATGAGTACAATACTCCCCCAAAAAAACTCATAGCTTTTCTCACGCATGCTCAAAAAATAAACGGTTCAACAAGAGCAACACAGTTCATAACAAACCTATCCAGGGTAAACCTTTCTTCAATAGAGAAGGTCGCCTTAGGAAAAGGTTTAAACTTTGTTCCTACTCCAGCTAAACCCACCCGTAAAAAACTTCTGAGTGATTTCAACATCTTCCAAAGAAGAATGAGAGTTGCCTTCCTAATGTATAACAAACCTGCTAAGGCTCAACCTTTCAAACCACCCTCAAAATGGCGTCCAAATTCAACACAATGTGCGACACTCGAGAATTATTTGGAAGCCACAAAGAACCAATTTGCTCATGTTCGATTGCGCAATCAGCTCAGAAATATGACAAAACAAGAAATTTCAGCCATAACCAAACTGAAACGGAATCCAGACATCGTAATTAAACCTTACGACAAAGGAAGAGGCATTTGCATAAAGAACCGCAATGATTACCTAGAAGTAGGCTACCGACATCTTGAATCCGAGCACTACACAAAGCTTGACCAAGATATCACACAACAGACCACCACTTTGGTCCACCAGCTCCTCATTGATATGCATAGAAACAACCTTATCAATAAACAAACCCTGGCCTATCTTGATCCACTTCCGCAACCAAGCAACTGCCCAACTATGTACTTTCTCCCGAAAATACATAAAACACCACCCCGGGCACGCCCTTCGTAGGGAGACCTATAATAAGTGGTTGTTCAAGCCCCACAGCCAAAATATCACAATTCGTGGACTTTTTCCTTCTTCCGATAGTTACCGCCCAACCAACATATGTCCGCGATACCGCAGACATAATGCGAAAACTTGAAGAGGCCACATTTCCACAAAATGTTCTGTTAACAAGTATTGATGTTGTCTCAATGTACACAAACGTCCGTCAGACGGAAGCAATAAACAGCGTTTGCAACATCCTCACCTGGTGGCGCTATAGAGACGACATACTTGTCATCTATAACAGCACCCTTGACAATTTCAAGAGCCTCATCCATAAAACAACACTGGTCTCTAGTACGCAACAATGAAACACTTTCGGAGATCTTTCCAGATCCCCCTCTCATTGCGTACAGAAAAGATCAAAACATAAGGGAAAAGTTGATCAGAGCAAAACTAAACCGGGGTCAAACCCCCAAACAGCTCGCCCCTCCCCCTAATGATTCGGGTTTTGTAGACCCGGACGAAACACTAAACATCCTAATCTCCTTACTGGAAGAACAGGTCACATATACTGAAAACTCAACTCAGGATTAAATATCCGCATTCGGATTAACTACATTTACCTGAACCCAAGCGAATTACAGACATATAATGTCTCTAACGAGACATGTGACCCACGGATTCTAATAGAATCACTCACACGCAACTGATGATTGCCAAGAAGGCATGAAAACATGTTACTGCTACAAAGAGAGGATCTGAAAAAGTATCCTCGCGGTCTCTCATAACAATCCATTTATTGACACAACTGTCAATCCGTTTCTTTTGGTCCCTTCTATGTTTGTCAACTAACCCGGTCAACCTGACAAAATTACAAACATAATACCCAGATGTCGACCCTACCCATAAAATCTGTAAAAAAATAAATTACAGTTTTTTTGTGTATATCTCAAGTCAACAGGGTAGGAGCGTCACTGAATGGGACAGCGCCATCATTTATCTATCATTTATCTATCATAAAGACAAGGGATCAGTCTTCATTAGTGGTTCCATCTCGCGAAAAATGACTACCTTGACACGTGCGCGTGTTTAAGCGATAAACACGCACTTGAAAGTTTTCTGAGCATGTGCACAAATCACACAAGGCCGTTGTTCTGATTCGATCCGACGCACGAGCGATCAGACTACCCGAGGCCCCCACCGACCACCGAACGAGTGGCCACATAATACGATTGACTACTTTCTTAGAAAATATCTGCGAACATCAGTCGATGTGGTACACAACAAAATCAATGTAAGTTCCTGCAATTAATTTTTAGTTTTGACTTTTACTGCTTGACATTGTTTGTCCACTCGAACTTGCAACTCCAAATCTATTTAACAAAACGAAAAAGTAAAATTATCCCTTTATTATGCAGCCAACAAACAAGCCCAAAGTCAAACTGCCAAATGCCATGTCGTGGCAGTTTCGCAGCCATGTGGTGCACTTGCACCATGCATATGAAATGAATATAAAAACCCTCCATATGTCAACGATGATTGTGTTAGTTAATTAGAGAGGAGCCAGGGTAAACACATAATCCTTAGTGATGCCACCTAATTTGCCTATTTTATGTTTTTAATCATTGGTGTCACCAACACAGCAGTTGCTCTTCACAATTACTATTTTAACTAGTTAGTATTGCTTGTTTTAATGTTTGTACACGGTACACATTTTGACCGGCTCGGGATCATTGACCAGTTCGACTTTGCATTGACCATACAGTTAAATTATTTCTCACATTACCAATTTCTGTTTATACGTGTTACGAATAACATCCAATAAACCAACAAACCCAAAATAAGGTGCCATCCATCACCGCAAATATTTTATGGAAATGTTTCTGAAGTTTGTCTGCGATATTGATCATTATAAAAAAAATGTTGGTTGAAAAATGCTGTTTAAAGTTCTTACCTTTAAAATTTGAATGCCTGGGCGATTAAGATTAATGTGAAAAACTAAGTATGTGTAAATAATATTTCACGTAAATACTGAGCAGTCGTCTTGTTTGTTTGAGGAGATGAATTTACCAAAATCTACTTGTTGGGGGCATCGTACCCTTGACCTGGGCATCATACCCTTGACCTGTTCAGGATCACTCAACATCTCATTGCGTCAAATAGTGATGCACTCAGTGAGGTGAAATCAAATGGCTGCAGTAGAAATTTTATATATTGCTTTTAAGATACACTACATCAAAAAATTCTTGTAGTAATATATTTTTTTTTTTAGAAACAAAATTTGGAGGAGTGTTTGCGACTGTAAGAATAGATATTCAGGTCAATGGTGTCTTTAGGCGCGCTTAACTTTTTCATTTGCCTTTGTTGCTGTTTTGTGTTTATGTCGCTGTGTTTTTGCACTGCTGTTGAAGACACTTATATGACATTTACTGGAGAAAGGAAGTCTCCCTCCATGCTAACACACTTTTGAAGTTTGTGTCCTTAAGAGACAGTTTTATAAATAGGAGTATGGTTTTGCAATAAAGGGCACGCTACTGATTCAGAATAGAATCACCAATCCTGAACTGGTCAAACAGGTGACTATACTTTTCTCGAAGTCTCTTCAAAAGTATTTTAAAAAAATTGTCAGTGGATACTTGGTGAGTTTTATGACATGTTTAGGTAAACATCACCTTTTTAAAAAAACATGTCTAAAGATTGCAACACAAACAATGTGAATTCAAAAAGTGATCTAGAACTGGTCAAACGACTGTGCTAGTACTACATATATACATACACTAGCACTTAGAATAGTAGTAGTAGTATTACAATAGAAGTACTATGTTGTGCTGCAGCAGCTGCAGCAGCAGTACAGTACTACACTGGCCTACTTTAATTTAGTGTTTGTTTTTAGTTAATGTTAACTTTGTGCCTTACTCAAACCTCGGTGTCAAATTCGGAAGGGTATCTGGTAAATCAAAATGTGTTTTATGGAGATGTGAAGTCATGATTGTCAGACAAAACTTTTTATAGACCCATACATAACATACATTAGTATTGGCAATGAAATATTGACATTAAAAAAAAAGTTCCCAAGGCTGTTGACAATGTCATATGGGCTACATCACTCAATCACTTCCACAATTTGTCTTGTTATTGTTTGCTCAAAAGAAAATTCTTACATGTTTCATAGACTAGTACAACCTTTTTAAAAATATAAACCTAATTAATGTAAAATTTTCTCTATAAATGCAATCAGCCCTCAATCTCCACATCCGTTTATGATTTAAAGGAGAGCCGATGTCCATAAAAATGAAAAGGCTAAGTTTCGTGTCATTGTGTGATTATGTTCCATTAAAAAGTGATTAAAAATTGTTTTTTTGTAGTTTGAGTTCATTAGGAGTGTTTATCAATCGATTAAAAAATTCCCTTCAACGGCCGCATTTGAATGCTTGGTGCTTTTCGTGACGTAAAGTCGGGAAGCTAAAAAGCTTTAGTCTGGTCCCTGTTCTTGTGGGTCTAGGTACCAGACATTGTTTACACGCGTGTGTGTGTGGTTGTGTGTGTACATGCATCATACACGTGTACAATGTACAATGTGCTGCTTACACATGTACACGCGCAAGCCCACCTGTGTTGTTACAGTTGTAGCATTCAACCTCCTGGCGTCCGCTTTTACTGTTTGTTGTAAACGTTACGATACGGACTACGAACTGTACGAGTATTTAGGAGATTCCAACAAAATGGCCAGTCGTTCAGAATCGTCCAGTCATTCAGAATCGTCAACATCAGATTCTGTAGAATTTTCACTCTCAGACTCGGAGGACTCGCGCTCGTACTCCGATAGTCGGGGGAGTGGAGAATCTGGCGATGCTTTCGAGCTTGGTGCACAACCATACATGTTCGAGCCGGAAGTCAGTAGCGATGACGGGTCCTCTGGATCGAACGACTCTTCTGACGACGAGGACCGAGATAGTGATCGTTTGGAGAATACTATTTGGTGAGATTTAAAAGTATAAATCGGGGGATAACTTCAGTTTTAATTATTAATCTGTTTTCAGCAGCCCATAATATTTAATAGTTACCTAATACTAAGCCCATTGTTATAAAGCCAAAGTTTATCACTGCCGATGTCACTGATCAACACTTTACAGGAATGACAGGTCTATGAAATACCAAACTAGAATTTAGTTGCGAGCTACATCAAACCGTTAGTACATGCTGAACTGTACAAGTTGTTTGATTTTTAATTGAATTGGCAATGGTTTAGGGTCGACTTAATTGAATTCGGGTCCCTAATTCAGTGAATTGAACTGAATCATTGTAATTGTGATTTAACATGCCATAAGCATGATTTTCCTGCAATGTATTTTTGTTTTTCTCTCTAAACTGAAATCTAGCTGTCATGAGTTTTGAACAAAAACATCCCAAGTTTCGTCATGGACTGAAAAATAACCGAGGACAGAATTTAGACGCAAGATCTGTAACAATTCACTCCTACTGCTACCTGTACAAGTTGTAATTGTATACAATGTACAAAGTATTTTTAGGTGTTCGTGCAATTGTGCACGAACACCTATTGATTTTTTTTAAAGGTGTTCGGCTAACAGCCGAACAACTATTGTTATTATGTATTGAAAACCAAAGATCGTTACCGCCTACGGCGCTATACGATCTTTGATTGAAACTGTAAAGCCACCTATAGGAATACTTTTGGCGTCGCTCGCTATTTCATTGTATACTTCCGGTTAAACAGGAATATACAAATAATTAATTGAAATAATATAATACAACTGGCAGTGCAAAATCTGTATGTACAATATCCCGTGCCAGATGGGCGAAATTTTTAAAGGGCTTTGAGGTGCAAAATACAACCAAAAAACCTGATGCCAATGTAACACAAACATAAACATTTGTCAAGAAACGGGAGTTGTTACAAAGTGTGGTACAAGATTAACTATAAAAAACAACACATTGTATAAAAATTAATTTTTTTATGTTCAATGTTTTTGAACTACGTCATCATGTAACGTTCCACCGAACACCGTATTTTTGTAATAAACACAAATTCTAAGTCTAGTTAGGTGTTCGGCTAACAGCCGAACAACTATTGTTATTGTTATGTTTGTTTTTTGTTTTTTTGTTTTTTAGGTGTTCGGCTAACAGCCGAACAACTATTGTTACTGTTATGTTTTTTTTAGGTGTTCGGCTAACAGCCGAACAACTATTGTTATTGTTCTGTTTTTTTTTGTTTTTTAGGTGTTCGGCTAAAAGCCGAACAACTATTGTTATTGTTCTGGTTTTTTTTTTAGGTGTTCGGCTAACAGCCGAACAACTATTGTTATTGTTCTGGTTTTTTAGGTGTTCGGCTAACAGCCGAACAACTATTGTTATTGTTATGTTTTGTTTTTTTTTGTTTTTTTTTTTCCTCGTGTTCTTCTTTCCCTCCGAACCTTCTCCAGCAATTTTAAACAAAAGTAAAGCTTGTACAAACTTAAAACTTACTGTGTACATAGGCAATAGTGAGTAGATGAAACCGCCACTTTTTTGGAATGATGACGACATTGATGACGTCATGACGAGGTTTTTAATGTTGAAAACAGACCATTTGCTTTGTGCTGTATCTTCGTGAATTTGAAAGCTATGAAACTCATAATTGGGCATATGATAGATCGAGATTGGGGCAACATTTGAAAAGTTAACGCCAAAATCGTATGACCTTCACTTCCGGTCTTAACGGAAGGTCAAAGTCTGCCTTTGTGTTTTTTCGTAAAAAAATTCAAATTTTTGTCATAACTCAAAATTGAAATTGATTTGAACATTGAAACTCATAAGGCAATTGAACATTATCATCAAAACGCCACAAACATGATGATGTCATGATGACGTCATCGGGTATTGAATTACATTAAATCAAAAATTTATATTTGTAAGAAATAATAACTCATGAACCACATGTTGGATTTTTACAATCTACACAACATCGGATTGGTCGTTAAAAGGTCAACAAATGCTACACACAACATGACCCCATTTGACTTTGACTTCCGGTTGAAATCGGAAGTTAAAGGTACAAATTATGTTATTTGGGGCTCTGGAGCCTAAGTGAAGCAAAATATGAAAAAACTTTCAATGAATATAATTTTGTTTAGCTCACGAGCATTCTAGAAATATAATACGTGACGTCATAGCTACGTCACAACGAAAATCGTAGACGAGGACGAATTTTATTTTATTTTGCTATCTCCAAAACTAAAGCTTGTACCGACTTGAAACTTACCAATTACCTAGACCACAGTGTGTACATGACAAAAAAACAAGTTTTGGAATGATGACGTCATCGATGACGTCATTACGTTAAATTGAAGTTTTATGTTAAAATAATCATATCTCAAGAACCATATATGCTACATACATGATAATGTAACCATATAAAAGCTCTTGAGATATTAAACACTTCTTACACACAGTGTGACCCCATTTGACCTTTACTTCCGGTCGAAACCGGAAGTTGAAATTTTGTAAATAAAAAATCGTATCTCATTTACTTAAATGTTTTTGTTAATATAATTACGTGATTTTAAAACCCTTAGACGATTCTACAAATGTTTACGATGTGTGACCCCATTTGACCTTCACTTCCGGTCCAAACCGGAAGTATAAGTTTGCACATACAAAAATGTGTATCTTATTAATGAAACGTGGTACATTAATAATCATTAGGCCATGAGAATGAAAGTTATAGATTTGCGTCCGGGCATTTTTGAAATGACATGAGGCTTTTTTCATTTTTCATTACTCATTATTTTCTCGTAGTAAGCTTCTTCAACAATGTAATTGCAATATAACAAGTGTGTATGTAGTTATTATTGCTAGTGATCTTGCTATATTGGGTACACAAACTCCTGAGATTTCCCTACATCTGTCTCACATACCATGCGTACTAACAAAAAAACGTCCGTTCAAAATTCTCAAAATACCAAATGCGCCCGTTCAAAAAATGTAGCGCCAGGACAAAATCGTCGAGCGCCCGGGCAACAGAATCCCGACGTACATGTACACACGCACAATCCACCGTTAATAGTGTGCAGCGACGGGTACCCAGAGGTCGGCTATTTCGTAACGGCATTTCGCGTGCATTTTTCTCTGTGTCGCAGGGCATCCTGACTACATTTTTAGTCGATGAACGGAACCTTGTCTCAAATACTCAATAATTAAGTCGACCCCGCGCTATCATGAGAGATGTTATTATTGTACATTGTCCACCCTGTGGAGAACCCTGCTTGTATACTACTAATAAAATGCGTAAATATAACCTTTTACCCTTGTTTGATGATTTGAAACTTGAAAATTTGTGATGCAGAGTCCTTTTTGTGAAAAAAATGATTTCTTTTGAAAATAATGAAATTTTTCGGCGGTAGCTTTCAGAGCAAGCGGGCGGTGGACGCAAATCTATCATTTTCATTCTCATGGCCTTACACCATTTCAAAGCTTTTGGGCAATTCTAGATATCTTCTACAGAGTGTGACCCCAGTTGACCTTTAGTTCCTGTCAAAACCGGAAGTTGAAGTTTCATATGACAAACCTTCATGCTATGATCTTGCATAAAGATTAACAAAAGCTACAAGTAACTGATAGTTGAAACTCAACAGACAGTTGAACCTTAGTATCAAGACGACACAAGCTTAATGATGTCATGATGACGTCATCGGGTATTGAATTACATTAAATCAAAGTTTATTATTTGTAAAAAATCATAACTCATGAACCACATGTTGGATTTTTACAATCTACACATCATCGGATTGCTCGTTAAAAGGTCAACAAATGCTACACACAACATGACCCCATTTGACCTTGACTTCCGGTTAAAATCGGAAGTTGAAAGTTTAAAAAATTCATATCTCAAAAACTATTCAACCTTTTAACCTGAATTTTGCATCAGGATATAGATGAGTTATCCTGCCGTAAATTTTGCACAGAAATAATAACATTTTAATCTTTGCATTTGGTTCAAATTTGACATCAAAGCGCAAGTGTCTGTTGAACGACCTTGTACGACAACGCACGGTAGTGTACAATGTATGTCAAACCTGTACCAGCCACGCACGTGTACGAGCACGTGTAGTCAAGGTCTCGCTACTACACGTCCATACAGCCACATGAACATTGTGCGCGTGGTTTTTAAGTTAACATGTCTGTATTGAAACAAAAGATCGTTAGCGCCGTCGCTATACGATCTTTGATTGAAACTGTAAAGCCACAAATAGGAATACATTTGGCGTCGCTCGCTATTTCATTGTATATTGCACATCCAAATAATGGTAGTCCGTGTAATATTTGAAAAATTCATAACTCCTTAACCACACAATGGGTTGTTACAATCCATACGTCGTCTGAACGGTATTGATAAATTAAACACGCGGTACACAAGCAAAATAATTTCTCAACAACACATTTGAATTTTTATTTATTGTTAGTAATAACTTAAGAAACTTAAGAAACGACATACACAACATTCGACTTAACCATTTAACCTTGACTTCCGGTTAAACAGGAAAATACAAATAATTAATTGAAATAATATAATACAACTGGCATTGCAGAAATCTGTATGAACAATATCCCGTGCCAGATGGGCGAAACTTTTAAAGGACTTTGAGGTGCAAAATAAAACCAAAAAACCTGATGCCAATGTAACACAAACATAAACTTTGTCAAGAAACGGGAGTTGTTACAAGTGTGGTACAAGTTTAACTCAAAAAACAACACATTGTATAAAAATTCATCTTTTTATGTTCAATGTTTTTGAACTACGTCATCATGTAACGTTCCACCGAACACCGTATTTTTGTAATAAACAAAAATTCTATGTCTAGTGTTATTGTTATGGTTTTTTTAGGTGTTCGGCTAATAGCCGAACAACTATTGTTACTGTTATGTTTTTAGGTGTTCGGCTAACAGCCGAACAACTGTTATTGTTATGTTTTTTTTTTTTTAGGTGTTCGGCTAACAGCCAAACAATTATTAGGTGATCGGCTAACAGCTAAACAACTATTGTTATTGTTATGTTTTTTTTTGGTTTTTTTAGGTGTTCGGCTAACAGCCGAACAACTATTGTTACTGTTATGTTTTTTTTTTTTCCTCGCGTTCTTCTTTCCCTCTGAACCTTCTCCAGCAATTTTAAACAAAAGTAAAGCTTGTACAAACTTAAAACTTACTGTGTACATAGGCAATAGTGGGTAGATGAAACCGCCACTTTTTTGGAATGATGACGACATTGATGACGTCATGACAAGGTTTTTAATGTTGAAAAATGACCATTTACTTGTTGCTGTATCTCGACGAATATAAAAGCTATGATGTTCATACTGAGGCATCAAATAGATAAAGACTTGGACAACATTTGAAAAGTTAACGTCAAAATCGTATGACCTTAACTTCCGGGTCGTTACCCTGGGTCGAAGTTTGCCTTCGTTGATTTTCCTTCAAAAAGTCATGTTTTTGGCTTTTCTACAGCATAACTCAAGATTGAGATTGATTTGAACATTGAAACTCATAAGAGATGTGAACAATATCATCAAGACGCCACAAACATGATGATGTCATGATGACGTCATCGGGTATTGAATTACATTAAATCAATGTTTAATATTTGTAAAAAATCATAACTCATGAACCACATGTCGGATTTTTACAATCTACACATCATCGGATTGTTCGTTAAAAGGTCAACAAATGCTACACACAACATGACCCCATTTGACCTTGACTTCCGGTTCAAACCGGAAGTTGAAAATTTCACAAAATTCATATCTCAAAAACTACGTCATATTTTAACATGAAATTTGCATCAGGTTATAGATGAGTTATTATGCCGAAACTTTTGCACAGAGATTATAGCATTTTAATCTTTGCATCTGGTCAAAACTGGGCGTCAAAGCGCAAGTGTCTGTTGAACGACCTTGTACGACAACGCACGGTAGTGTAGGCCTACACGTAAATACAATGTATGTCAAACCTGTACCAGCCACGCACGTGTACGAGCACGTGTAGTCAAGGTCTCGCTACACGTCCATACAGCCACATGTACATTGCGCGCGTAGTTTAAGTTAACATGTCTGTATTGAAACCAAAGATCGTTACCGCCTACGGCGCTATACGATCTTTGATTGAAACTGTAAAGCCACCTATAGGAATACTTTTGGCGTCGCTCGCTATTTCATTGTATTCATTGTATATTGCACTTCCAAATAATGGTAGTCCGTGTAATATTTGAAAAATTCATAACTCCTTAACCACACAATGGATTGTTACAATCCATACGTCGTCTGAACGGTATTGATAAATTAAACACGCGGTACACAAGAAAAAAAAATTCTCAACAACACATTTGAATTGTTATTTATTGATAGTAATAACTTAAGAAACTTAAGAAACGACATACACAACATTCAACTTAACCATTTAACCTTGACTTCTGGTTATACAGGAAAATACAAATAATTACTTGAAATAATATAATACAACTGGCATTGCAAAATCTGTATGTACAATATCCCGTGCCAGATGGGCGAAATTTTTAAAGGGCTTTGAGGTGCAAAATACAACCAAAAAACCTGATGCCAATGTAACACAAACATAAACATTTGTCAAGAAACGGGAGTTGTTACAAAGTGTGGTACAAGATTAACTATAAAAAACAACACATTGTATAAAAATTCATCTTTTTATGTTCAATGTTTTTGAACTACGTCATCATGTAACGTTCCACCGAACACCGTATTTTTGTAATAAACAAAAATTCTAAGTCTAGTTTTTTTAGGTGTTCGGCTAACAGCCGAACAACTATTGTTATTGTTATGTTTTTTAGGTGTTCGGCTAACAGCCGAACAACTATTGTTATTGTTATGTTTTTTTTTTTGTTTTTTTTTTTTGTTTTTTTTCCTCGTGTTCTTCTTTCCCTCTGAACCTTCTCCAGCAATTTTAAACAAAAGTAAAGCTTGTACAAACTTAAAACTTACTGTGTACATAGGCAATAGTGAGTAGATAAAACTGCCACTTTTTTGGAATGATGACGACATTGATGACGTCATGAAAAGGTTTTTAATGTTGAAAAATGACCATTTGCTAATTGCTGTATCTTCGTGAATTTGAAAGCTATGAAACTCATAATTGGGCATCTGATAGATCAAGATTGGGGCAACATTTGAAAACTTTACGCAAAAATCGTATGACCTTCACTTCCGGTCTTAACGGAAGGTCGAAGTCTGCCTTTGTGGTTTTTCGTAAAAAAATTCAAATTTTTGTCATAACTAAAAATTGAAATTGATTTGGACATTGAAACTCATAAGGCAATTGAACGTTATCATCAAGACGCCACAAACATGATGATGTCATGATGACGTCATCGGGTAATGAATTACATTAAATCAATGTTTAATATTTGTAGAAAATCATAACTCATGAACCACATGTCGGAATTCTTACAATCTACACATCATCGGATTGGTCGTTAAAAGGTTAACAAATGCTACACACAACATGACCCCATTTGACCTTGACTTCCGGTTCAAACCGGAAGTTGAAAATTTCACAAAATTCATATCTCAAAAACTACGTCATATTTTAACATGAATTTTGCATCAGGTTATAGATGAGTTATTCTGCCGAAACTTTTGCACAGAGATTATAGCATTTTAATCTTTGCATCTGGTCAAAACTGGGAGTCAAAGCGCAAGTGTCTGTTGAACGACCTTGTACGACAACGCACGGTAGTGTAGGCCTACACGTAAATACAATATATGTCAAACCTGTACCAGCCACGCACGTGTACGAGCACGTGTAGTCAAGGTCTCGCTACACGTCCATACAGCCACATGTACATTGCGCGCGTAGTTTAAGTTAACATGTCTGTATTGAAACCAAAGATCGTTACCGCCTACGGCGCTATACGATCTTTGATTGAAACTGTAAAGCCACCTATAGGAATACTTTTGGCGTCGCTCGCTATTTCATTGTATTCATTGTATATTGCACATCCAAATAATGGTAGTCCGTGTAATATTTGAAAAATTCATAACTCCTTAAACACACAATGGATTGTTACAATCCATACGTCGTCTGAATGGTATTGATAAATTAAACACGCGGTACACAAGAAAAATAATTTCTCAACAACACATTTGAATTTGTATTTATTGATAGTAATAACTTAAGAAACTTAAGAAACGACATACACAATATTCAACTTAACCATTTAACCTTGACTTCCGGTTAAACAGGAATATACAAATAATTAGTTGAAATAATATAATACAACTGGCATTGCAAAATCTGTATGTACAATATCCCGTGCCAGATGGGCCAAATTTTTAAAGGGCTTTGAGGTGCAAAATAAAACCAAAAAACCTGATGCCAATGTAACACAAACATAAACATTTGTCAAGAAACGGGAGTTGTTACAAAGTGTGGTACAAGTTTAACTATAAAAAACAACACATTGTATAAAAATTCATCTTTTTATGTTCAATGTTTTTTGAACTACGTCATCATGTAACGTACCACCGAACACCGTATTTTTGTAATAAACAAAAATTCTAAGTCTAGTTTTTCCTCGTGTTCTTCTTTCCCTCCGAACCTTCTCCAGCAATTTTAAACAAAAGTAAAGCTTGTACAAACTTAAAACTTACTGTGTACATAGGCAATCGTGAGTAGATGAAACCGCCACTTTGTTGGAATGATGACGACATTGATGACGTCATGACAAGGTTTTTAAAGTTAAAAATGACAATTTTCTAATTGCTGTATCTTCGTGAATTTGACAGCTATGCAACTCATAGTTGGGCATCTGATACATCAAGAATGGGGCAACATTTGAAAAGTTAACGCAAAAATCGCATGACCTTCACTTCCGGTCTTAACGGAAGGTCAAAGTCTGCCTTTGTGTTTTTTCGTCAAAAAAATCAAGTTTTTGTCATAACTCAAAATTGAAATTGATTTGAACATTGAAACTCATGAGGCAATTAAACATTAACATCAACACGCCACAAACATGATGATGTCATGATGACGTCATCGGGTATTGAATTACAATAAATCAATGTTTAATATTTGTAAAAAATCATAACTCATGAACCACATGTCGGATTTTTACAATCTACACATCATCGGATTGGTCGTTAAAAGGTTAACAAATGCTACACACAACATGACCCCATTTGACCTTGACTTCCGGTTCAAACCGGAAGTTGAAAATTTTACAAAATTCATATCTCAAAAACTACGTCATATTTTAACATGAATTTTGCATCAGGTTATAGATGAGTTATTCTGCCGAAACTTTTGCACAGAGATTATAGCATTTTAATCTTTGCATCTGGTCAAAACTGGGCGTCAAAGCGCAAGTGTCTGTTGAACGACCTTGTACGACAACGCACGGTAGTGTAGGCCTACACGTAAATACAATGTATGTCAAACCTGTACCAGCCACGCACGTGTACGAGCACGTGTAGTCAAGGTCTCGCTACACGTCCATACAGCCACATGTACATTGCGCGCGTAGTTTAAGTTAACATGTCTGTATTGAAATTAAAGATCGTTACCGCCTACGGCGCTATACGATATTTGATTTAAATACTTTTGGCGTCGCTCGCTATTTCATTGTATTCATTGTATATTGCACTTCCAAATAATGGTAGTCCGTGTAATATTTGAAAAATTCATAACTCCTTAACCACACAATGGATTGTTACAATCCATACGTCGTCTGAACGGTATTGATAAATTAAACACGCGGTACACAAGAAAAATAATTTCTCAACAACACATTTGAATTTTTATTTATTGATTTTTATTTATTGTAATAACTTAAGAAACTTAAGAAACGACATACACAACATTCAACTTAACCATTTAACCTTGACTTCCGGTTAAACAGGAAAATACAAATAATTATTTGAAATAATATAATACAACTGGCATTGCAAAATCTGTATGTACAATATCCCGTGCCAGATGGGCGAAATTTTTAAAGAGCTTTGAGGTGCAAAATAAAACCCCAAAACCTGATGCCAATGTAACACAAACATAAACATTTGTCAAGAAACGGGAGTTGTTACAAAGTGTGGTACAAGATTAACTATAAAAAACAACACATTGTTTAAAAATTCATCTTTTTATGTTCAATGTTTTTGAACTACGTCATCATGTAACGTTCCACCGAACACCGTATTTTTGTAATAAACAAAAATTCTAAGTTTAGTTTTTTTTAGGTGTTCGGCTAACAGCCGAACAACTATTGTTATTGTTATGTTTTTTTTAGGTGTTCGGGCATTCCGCCCGAAAACCTATTGTTATTGTACTGTTTATTTTTCCTCGTCTTCTTCTTTCCCACTGAACCTTCTCTCGCAACTTTCGCAAAAAGTAAGGGTCGTAAAGACTTGAAACTTGGCATGCACTTAGACTTTGGTGTCTAGACGGAACAGAATCTTTTTTGGGTTGATGACGTCATCGATTACGTCATTACGTTTGAAAAACGTCTAATAAATTGAAAAATTCATATCTTGAGAACTGAAGTTGCCACATACAAGATCTTTGTTGCATATAAAAGGTCTTGAAATGTTTTACATTTGGAATGCACATTGTGACCTCATTTGACCTTCACTTCCGGTCGAAACCGGAAGTTAAAGTAAAAATTATGTTATTTGGGGCTCTGGAGCCTAGGTGAAATAAAATATGACCAAACTTTCAATGCATAATATTTTGTTTAGCTCATGGGCATCCTAGAAATATGATATATGACGTCATAGCTACGTCACAACGAAAAACGTAGACGAGTCGAATTTTTTATTATTTTGCTATCTCTAAAATTAAAGCTTGTACGGACTTGAAACGTACTATATACCTAGATAACAGTGTGTACATAACAAAATAAAAATTTTGGAATTATGACATCATCGATGACGTAATTACATCAAATTGAAGTTTATATTAAAATAATCATATCTCAATAACCATATTTGCTACATACATGATCTTTGCACCATTTAAAAGCTTTTGAAGTATTAAACAAATCTTACACAAAGTGTGACCCCATTTGACCTTTACTTCCGGTCGAAACCGGAAGTTCAAAATTCAGATTTCAAACGTTTTTTTCTCATAAACCCAGAAGGGTTTTGTCTTGAAACTTACTATGTATATAGATCGTAGTATGTATATGACACCCAATTTTTTTCGGTTTGATGACGTCATAAAAATAAATCAACGTTTAATATTTTAAAAAAATTATAATCGGAGAACCATAAATGCTACATGAAAGGTACTTGCACCATAAAAAAAGCTCCGGCCGAATTATACAAATCACATTCAAAGAGTGACCCCATTAGACCTGAGATAGATTTCTAAGTGAAATTGGCCATTCAAATATTAAAATCTCGATCCAATACCTAACGCGGCATGTGGCATACAACTCGCGACTGATTCCAGTGCAACGGAGTGCTAGCCTTATGTCAAGAGGCTTGTTGCCTGAAATTTAAAGCAGCAAAAAACAGGCCAACGTAACAACAGTTGCCACAAGCTGTGCTGTGTTTACTCCAGTACCACGTGGCCTTCACTAAAGGCTAGAAGTATGGCATGATTTCTGTGCACGTTTGGACATGTCACAGTTCATCGAACTTTTAACGAAAGCTTATCAATGGCGCAACGCTACTGAAATGAATTCCTCTCAACCTGTGCTATATTCGGCGTCAAATTGTTTCCCTTTTCGCCCTTCTGATGGCTTAACGGTGATATGGAATTGAAGACGAAGTTTCACTGAGATGTTCACCTGCTTCAGTGATTGGTATGACATTTATTATATGAGAAAATGCAAGCAGAAAAGGACCAACATTGATAATGTTTTGATCACACACCGAGATTGCACGGACACGTCCGGACGTGACATCAGCTGGTCAAGGGGGTTGCAGACCGGCACTCACGGCAGTGTTTTTCGGTGCGACACGGTGAATAAAACGGTAAGCTTCGTTTCAACATCGTCGCTTTTCAGTCAGAATGATCGTGTGTTCCGTATGTAATGCACAGTTATGTTAATAAAGATTATCCTTAAATTATCAAGTAGTGAGGGTTATTAAAACTAAGGAATGTTTAGTATGATCATGGAGAGGGTAGAATTGGTCATTTTTGTATGATTGCTGACTCTGTTATGGTTAGATTTGACACAAAGTGTTCCGCCAACTACGTATTGTAGCATAAATATTTCACAACCCTTCGATGAAAGGTTTTCATTCATAAGTTGTTCACTTCTAAAACAGTATGCGCACCTTCTACTTGTTACCATCCAATCTTGAAATGTTTTATGTCTTGAATTTTGTTTATTTTACCAGTTTCATCTTGATTTGCTATCAGCTAGTAGTAGGCCCTACAGTGATCATGAAACATATTGAACAGAGTCTGATGGCAGGATAAGAGTCTGATGCCTGGGAAGGAGTGGAACACAGAAACTGGACATGCAGCTTTCAATATGAGCCATCTTCAGCCTTCATGCTTCTGTTAGTTGTCTTATAAGATTCTTCCTCAATAAAACCATGCTAATGGAGAGTCCGAATTCATCCACTTGTGTGCTTCTTTGATCTGTAACTTTTCCAAGAGGTAAATTTACAGTAATTTATTCAAAGTTCAAAATTTCACAAAGTTATTTTGCAAGGTCAAACGTTTCCAAAGGAATTGAAATAAAACTGCTGGCTGAGCCCATTTTCCATTTAAATTATTGCATTATGTTAAACATAGATAACATGACTGTGTGTAATACATGTAGGGCCTACTGTGAGACTTTCTGTTGAAATACAAACATTCTAAACACAAGTTATTGTATTTTGGTTGTGCGTTGAAAATAATGTGCTATGATTTATATAGTATTAGTGTCAATAAAATAATAGTTTGAGACCTGATATTAGTTAAGTTGTCGTTAATACTGTTATTCTTTTACAGAATACAGCAAATCCAGTATCGGAATGGTTTCCAGTGAAAGATTACACACATGTTGTGTTTCTCTCCTTATTTTCTTACCGAGTGTATGATGCACCACAGAGGTAGAAATAGTACTTGACTAATTTTTGTAATAGTCCAAATTTACGAGAGGCTTAGACTTGTATCATCACGCCGGGCTTTTGCATATTTATACAAAACAGGTGTCTTTTACAGTTCATTCTATCAAAGGTCTTAAATAAACAAACCGTTCTGTACGGAAAACAATGTCCAAAAATCAAGCCAGCCATTTATAAAATACAACCGACAGCTTACACTCTGCTCGACCTATTTTAAGGACATCATCATCAAGTGTACATTTAATGAGAATCCAACTTTAATTGAATTCCTGTTGAAAAATTCTAAGAATTATTAGCTTAATAATGTCAATATGAATAACATAGCTTGTGTAAACTAATTGTGAATTATTAATCAATAAAGAATAAATTTTTGTTAAAAATAAGTTTGATTCAGTGAATTGCATATTTGATATATGTACTTGTGAGTATGTTCAAGCTTCGTATCGAGATCTGTAGCCAAGATGAAAGGGAAGTCGGAAAATGTGGCTACATTTAACATAAAAACATTTGACTCACTGCCCTTTCAAATAACATGTACGATTTTATTTTTCACAAGAGGACGGCGTGTAATTTGATGACGTCATCATTGACAGACATCGGATTGTTACAATTCATAAGTTGTCTGAACGGACTTGGTAAATTAATCACGTGCTGCATAATGTGACCCGTTTGACCTTAACATCCGGTTCAAACCGGATGTCGACATTTAATGTTTTCAAAAAAGCATAACTTCAGAACCACACATTGGGTTTTGACAATCCATGCATCATTGGGAAGGTGTGTAACAAGTGAAGAAACGATACACAGAATTATACCTCATTTGACCTTGACTTCCGATTCAAACCGAAAGTTAATATTTATTATTCGAAAAAAATAATAACTTCTTAACCAAACATACGATTTTTACAATATATAAATCATCGTAATTGTCTTCACAAACGCTAAACAAAGTGTGACCCAATTTGACCTCGACTTCCAGTTTAAACCGGCAGTTGAATTAATTGGAAAACAATCTAACTTTTGAACCAGACATTGGGTTGATATGGTAAAATGTCGTCACCAGTTCATTCAATCACAATCTGACATCACTCACGAACACCTGTGTGTTTGTTGTTTACAAACACTGTACGTCTACTTTTTTAGGTGTTCGGCTAACAGCCGAACAACTATTGTTATTGTTATGTTTTTAGGTGTTCGGCTAACAGCCGAACAACTATTGTTATTGTTATGTTTTTTTTTTTTTTTTTTTTTTTTTTTTTTTTCCTCGTGTTCTTCTTTCCCTCTGAACCTTCTCCAGCAATTTTAAACAAAAGTAAAGCTTGTACAAACTTAAAACTTACTGTGTACATAGGCAATAGTGAGTAGATAAAACTGCCACTTTTTTGGAATGATGACGACATTGATGACGTCATGACAAGGTTTTTAATGTTGAAAAATGACCATTTGCTAATTGCTGTATCTTCGTGAATTTGAAAGCTATGAAACTCATAATTGGGCATCTGATAGATCAAGATTAGTGCAACATTTGAAAAGTTTACGCAAAAATCGTATGACCTTCACTTCCGGTCTTAACGGAAGGTCGAAGTCTGCCTTTGTGGTTTTTCGTAAAAAAATTCAAATTTTTGTCATAACTCAAAATTGAAATTGATTTGAACATTGAAACTCATAAGGCAATTGAACATTATCATCAAGACGCCACAAACATGATGATGTCATGATGACGTCATCGGGTAATGAATTACATTAAATCAATGTTTAATATTTGTAGAAAATCATAACTCATGAACCACATGTCGGATTTTTACAATCTACACATCATCGGATTGGTCGTTAAAAGGTTAACAAATGCTACACACAACATGACCCCATTTGACCTTGACTTCCGGTTCAAACCGGAAGTTGAAAATTTCACAAAATTCATATCTCAAAAACTACGTCATATTTTAACATGAATTTTGCATCAGGTTATAGATGAGTTATTCTGCCGAAACTTTTGCACAGAGATTATAGCATTTTAATCTTTGCATCTGGTCAAAACTGAGCGTCAAAGCGCAAGTGTCTGTTGAACGACCTTGTACGACAACGCACGGTAGTGTAGGCCTACACGTAAATACAATGTATGTCAAACCTGTATCAGCCACGCACGTGTACGAGCACGTGTAGTCAAGGTCTCGCTACACGTCCATACAGCCACATGTACATTGCGCGCGTAGTTTAAGTTAACATGTCTGTATTGAAACCAAAGATCGTTACCGCCTACGGCGCTATACGATCTTTGATTGAAACTGTAAAGCCACCTATAGGAATACTTTTGGCGTCGCTCGCTATTTCATTGTATTCATTGTATATTGCACTTCCAAATAATGGTAGTCCGTGTAATATTTGAAAAATTCATAACTCCTTAACCACACAATGGATTGTTACAATCAATACGTCGTCTGAACGGTATTGGTAAATTAAACACGCGGTACACAAGAAAAATAATTTTTCAACAACACATTTGAATTTTTATTTATTGATAGTAACAACTTAAGAAACTTAAGAAACGACATACACAACATTCAACTTAACCATTTAACCTTGACTTCCGGTTAAACAGGAAAATACAAATAATTACTTGAAATAATATAATACAACTGGCATTGCAAAATCTGTATGTACAATATCCCGTGCCAGATGGGCGAAATTTTTAAAGGGGCTTTGAGGTGCAAAATACAACCAAAAAACCTGATGCCAATGTAACACAAACATAAACATTTGTCAAGAAACGGAGTTGTTACAAAGTGTGGTACAAGATTAACTATAAAAACAACACATTGTATAAAAATTCATCTTTTTATGTTCCATGTTTTTGAACTACGTCATCATGTAACGTTCCACCGAACACCGTATTTTTGTAATAAACAAAAATTCTAGGTCTAGTTTTTGTTTGTTTTTTTTCCTCGCGTTCTTCTTTCCCTCCGAACCTTCTCCAGCAATTTTAAACAAAAGTAAAGCTTGTACAAACTTAAAACTTACTGTGTACATAGGCAATAGTGAGTAGATGAAACCGCCACTTTTTTGGAATGATGACGACATTGATGACGTAATGACAAAGTTTTTAATGTTGAAAACAGACCATATGCTAATTGCTGTATCTTCGTAAATTTGAAAGCTATGAAACTCATAATTGGGCATATGATAGATCAAGATTGGGGCAACATTTGAAAAGTTAACGCCAAAATCGTATGACCTTCACTTCCGGTCTTAACGGAAGGTCAAAGTCTGCCTTTGTGTTTTTTCGTAAAAAAATTCAAATTTTTGTCATAACTCAAAATTGAAATTGATTTGAACATTGAAACTCATAAGGCAATTGAACATTATCATCAAAACGCCACAAACATGATGATGTCATGATGACGTCATCGGGTATTGAATTACATTAAATCAAAGTTTAATATTTGTAAAAAATCATAACTCATGAACCACATGTTGGATTTTTACAATCTACACAACATCGGATTGGTCGTTAAAAGGTCAACAAATGCTACACACAACATGACCCCATTTGACCTTGACTTCCGGTTGAAATCGGAAGTTAAAGGTACAAATTATGTTATTTGGGGCTCTGGAGCCTAAGTGAAGCAAAATATGAAAAAACTTTCAATGAATAATATTTTGTTTAGCTCACGAGCATTCTAGAAATATAATACGTGACGTCATAGCTACATCACAACGAAAATCGTAGACGAGGACGAATTTTATTTTATTTTGCTATCTCCAAAACTAAAGCTTGTACCGACTTGAAACTTACCAATTACCTAGACCACAGTGTGTACATGACAAAAAACAAGTTTTGGAATGATGACGTCATCGATGACGTCATTACGTTAAATTGAAGTTTTATGTTAAAATAATCATATCTCAAGAACCATATATGCTACATACATGATAATGGTACCATATAAAAGCTCTTGAGATATTAAACACTTCTTACACACAGTGTGACCCCATTTGACCTTTACTTCCGGTCGAAACCGGATGTTGAAATTTTGTAAATAAAAAATCGTATCTCATTTACTTAAATGTTTTTGTTAATATAATTACGTGATTTTAAAACCCTTAGACGATTCTACAAATGTTTACAATGTGTGACCCCATTTGACCTTCACTTCCGGTCCAAACCGGAAGTATAAGTTTGCACATACAAAAATGTGTATCTTATTAATGAAACGTGGTACATTAATAATCATTAGGCCATGAGAATGAAAGTTATAGACTTGCGTCCGGGCATTTTTGAAATGACATGAGGCTTTTTTCATTTTTCATTACACATTATTTTCTCGTAGTAAGCTTCTTCAACGATGAAATTGCAATATAACAAGTGTGTATGTAGTTATTATTGCTAGTGATCTTGCTATATTGGGTACACAAACTCCTGAGATTTGCCTATATCTGTCTCACATACCATGCGTACTTACAAAAAATGTAGCGCCAGGACAAAATCGCCGAGCGCCCGGGCAACAGAATCCCGACGTACATGTACACATGCACAATCCACCGTTAATAGTGTGCAGCGACGGGTACCCAGAGGTCGGCTATTTCGTAACGGCATTTCGCGTGCATTTTTATCTGTGTCGCAGGGCATCCTGACTACATTTTTAGTCGATGAACGGAACCTTGTCTCAAAGACTCAATAATTAAGTCGACCCCGCGCTATCATGAGAGATGTTATTATTGTACATTGTCCACCCTGTGGAGAACCCTGCTTGTATACTACTAATAAAATGCGTAAATATAACCTTTTACCGTTGTTTGATGATTTGAAACTTGAAAATTTGTGATGCAGAGTCCTTTTTGTGAAAAAAATGATTTCTTTTGAAAATAATGACATTTTTCGGCGGTAGCTTTCAGAGCAAGCAGGCGGTGGACGCAAATCTATCATTTTCATTCTCATGGCCTTACACTATTTCAAAGCTTTTGGGCAATTCTAGATACCTTCTACAGAATGTGACCCCAGTTGACCTTTAGTTCCTGTCAAAACCGGAAGTTGAAGTTTCATACGACAAACCTTCATGCTATGATCTTGCATAAAGATTAACAAAAGCTACAAGTAACTGATAGTTGAAACTCACCAGACAGTTGAACCTTAGTATCAAGACGACACAAGCTTAATGATGTCATGATGACGTCATCGGGTATTGAATTACATTAAATCAAAGTTTATTATTTGTAAAAAATCATAACTCATGAACCACATGTTGGATTTTTACAATCTACACATCATCGGATTGCTCGTTAAAAGGTCAACAAATGCTACACACAACATGACCCCATTGACCTTGACTTCCGGTTAAAATCGGAAGTTGAAAGTTTGAAAAATTCATATCTCAAAAACTATTCAACCTTTTAACCTGAATTTTGCATCAGGATATAGATGAGTTATCCTGCCGTAAATTTTGCACAGAAATAATAACATTTTAATCTTTGCATTTGGTTCAAACTTGACATCAAAGCGCAAGTGTCTACCAGCCACGCATGTGTACGAGCACGTGTAGTCAAGGTCTCGCTACTACACGTCCATACAGCCACATGTACATTGTGCGCGTGGTTTTTAAGTTAACATGTCTGTATTGAAACCAAAGATTGTTAGCGCCGTCGCTATACGATCTTTGATTGAAACTGTAAAGCCACCTATAGGAATACTTTTGGCGTCGCTCGCTATTTTATTGTATATTGCACATCCAAATAATGGTAGTCCGTGTAATATTTGAAAAATTCATAACTCCTTAACCACACAATGGATTGTTACAATCCATACGTCGTCTGAACGGTATTGATAAACTAAACACGCGGTACACAAGAAAAATAATTTCTCAACAACACATTTGTATTGTTGTTTATTGATAGTAATAACTTAAGAAACTTAAGAAACGACATACACAACATTCAACTTAACCATTTGACCTTGACTTCCGCTTAAACAGGAAAATATAAATAATTAATTGAAACAATGTAATACAACTGGCATTGCAAAATCTGTATGTACAATATCCCGTGCCAGATGGGCGAAATTTTTAAAGGGCTTTGAGGTGCAAAATAAAACCAAAAAACCTGATGCCAATGTAACACAAACATAAACATTTGTCAAGAAACGGGAGTTGTTACAAAGTGTGGTACAAGTTTAACTATGAAAAACAACACATTGTATAACAATTCATCTTTTTTATGTTCAATGTTTTTTGAACTACGTCATCATGTAACGTACCACCGAACACCGTATTTTTGTAATAAACAAAAATTCTGTCTAGTTTTTTTTTCCTCGTGTTCTTCTTTCCCTCCGAACCTTCTCCAGCAATTTTAAACAAAAGTAAAGCTTGTACAAACTTAAAACTTACTGTGTACATAGGCAATAGTGAGTAGATGAAACCGTTATTTTGTTGGAATGATGACGACATTGATGACGTCATGACAAGGTTTTTAATGTTGAAAAATTACAATTTTCTAATTGCTGTATCTTCGTGAATTTGACAGCTATGCAACTCATAATTGGGCATCTGATACATCAAGATTAGGGCAACATTTGAAAAGTTAACGCAAAAATCGCATGACCTTCACTTTCGGTCTTAACGGAAGGTCAAAGTCTGCCTTTGTGTTTTTTCGTCAAAAAAATCAAGTTTTTGTCATAACTCAAAATTGAAATTGATTTGAACATTGAAACTCATAAGGGAATTGAACAATATCATCAAGACGCCACAAACATGATTATGTCAAGATGACGTCATCGGGTATTGAAATACAATAAATCAAAGTTTAATATTTGTAAAAATCATAACTCATGAACCACATGTTGGATTTTTACAATCTACACATCATCGAATTGGTCGTTAAAAGGTCAACAAAGGCTACACACAACATGACCCCATTTGACCTTGACTTCCGGTTCAAACCGGAAGTTGAAAGTTTGAAAAATTTATATCTCAAAAACAATGCAACATTTTAACCTGAATTTTGCATCAGGACATAGATGAGTTATTCTGCCGAAACTTTTGCAGAGATAATAACATTTTAACCTTTGCATTTGGTTCAAACTTGACGTCAAAGCTCTCGTGTCTGTTGAACATCCTTGTACGACAACGCACGGTAGTGTAGGCCTACACGTAAATACAATGTATGTCAAACCTGTACCAGCCACGCACGTGTACGATGCACGTGTAGTCAAGGTCTCGCTACACGTCCATACAGCCACATGTATATTGCGCGCGTGGTTTAAGTTAACATGTCTGTATTGAAACCAAAGATCGTTAGCGCCTACGGCGCTATACGATCTTTGATTGAAACTGTAAAGCCACCTATAAGAATACATTTGGCGTCGCTCGCTATTTCATTGTATATTGCACATCCAAATAATGGTAGTCCGTGTAATATTTGAAAAAATCATAACTCCTTAACCACACAATGGATTGTTACAATCCATACGTCGTCTGAATGGTATTGTTAAATTAAACACGCGGTACATAAATTCTGACCCGTTTGACCTTAACTTCCGGTTCAAATCGGAAGTTGAAATTTAATGTTTCAAAAGATCGTAACTTCTGAACCACACATTGGATTTTAAAATGTATGAATCATTTGGAAGGTAGATAACAAGTGAAGAAACGATACACAAAATGTTAATTGAAATAATATAATACAACTGGCATCGCAAAATCTGTATGTACAATATCCCGTGGCAGATGGGCGAAAATTTTAATGGGCTTTGAGGTGCAAAATAAAACCAAAAACCTGATGCCAATGTAACACAAATATAAAATTTGTCAAGAAACGGGAGTTGTGTTACAAAGTGTGGTACAAGTTTAACTATAAAAAACGACACATTGTATAAAAATTCATCTTTTTATGTTCAACGTTTTTGAACTACGTCATCATGTAACGTTCAACCGAACACCGTATTTTTGTAATAAACAAAAATTCTATGTCTAGTTTTCCTCGTGTTCTTCTTTCCCTCTGAACCTTCTCCAGCAATTTTAAACAAAAGTAAAGCTTGTACAAACTTAAAACTTACTGTGTACATAGGCAATAGTGAGTAGATGAAACCGCCACTTTTTGGAATGATGACGACATTGATGACGTCATGACAAGGTTTTTAATGTTGAAAAAAGACCATTTGCTTGTTGCTGTATCTCAACGAATATAACAGCTATGATGTTCATACTAAGGCATCAAATAGATAAAGACTTGGACAACATTTGAAAAGTTAACGCTAAAATCGTACGACCTTAACTTCCGGGTCGTTACCCTGGGTCAAAGTTCGCCTTCGTGTTTTTTCATCCAAAAACAACTTTCGAGCTTATGTACGGAATAACTCAAGATTGAGATTGATTTGAACGTTGAAACTCAACAGATAGGTGAACCTTGGTATCAAGACACCACAGACCTAACTACGTCATAATGACGTCATCTGGCATTAAATTACAAGAAATCAAAGTTTAAAATTTGTAAAATCATATGCCGCGAACTTTGGGGAATTCCCTACAGCGCTCTCTTTGGTCCAACGAAAGAGGGCGCTGTTGGGAATAGTGAGTGGAAAATCACCATCTACGCAAGTTTAAACTTTGCTTCTTGTTCAAACCGGAGGTTGAAATTAAATTTTTCAAAGAAAGAAAAATTCTCAACCACACAATTAAATTTTTATTTATTGATAGTAAAAACTTAAGAAACTTAAGAAACGACATACACAACATTCAACTTAACCATTTAACCTTGACTTCCGGTTAAACAGGAAAATACAAATAATTAATTGAAATAATATAGAACTGGCATTGCAAAATCTGTACGTACAATATCCCGTGCCAGATGGGCGAAATTTTAATGGGCTTTGAGGTGCAAAATTAAACCAAAAACCTGATGCCAATGTAACACAAACAAACATTTGTCAAGAAACGGGAGTTGTTACAAAGTGTGGTACAAGTTTAACTATAAAAAACGACACATTGTATAAAAATTCATCTTTTTATGTTCACTGTTTTTGAACTACGTCATCATGTAACGTTCAACCGAACACCGTATTTTTGTAATAAACAAAAATTCTATGTCTAGTTTCTTCTTTAGAATCTTCTTCTTCCACGCAACTCTTCTCTGTCGCTTAACTCAAAATTGAAATGTAATTGAACCTTGAAACTTGGGATACACTTGAACGTCATAATAGAGACGGCACAGTTTTCATGGCGTCATGATGACGTCATCAGGTGATGAATTACAAGGTTTTTAAAGTTAAAAAATGACAATTTGCTATTCGCTGTATCTCATTGAATTTAAAAGCTATGATGTTCATAGTTAAGCATATGAAAGACCAAGACTGGGGCATCATTTGAAAAGTTAACGTCAAAATCGTACGACCTTAACTTCCGGGTCGTTACCCTGGGTCGAAGTTTGCCTTCGTTGATTTTCCCTCAAAAAGTCACGTTTTTGGCTTTTCTACAGCATAACTCAAGATTTAAATTGAACTGAAGGTTGAAACTCATCAGACAGTTGAACCTTAGTATCAAGACGACACAAGCTTAATGATGTCATGATGACGTCATCGGGTATCAAATTACAATAAATCAAAGTTTAATATTTGTAAAAAAATCATAACTCATGAACTGCACGTTGGATTTTTACAATCCACACATCATCGGATAGGTCGTGAAAAGTTCAACTAACGCTGCACACAACGTAACCCCATTTGACCTTGACTTCCGGTTCAAACCGGAAGTTGAATCATTCATATCTCATAAACTAAGTAACATTTTAACATAAACTTTGCAGCAGGTTACAGATAAGTTATTCTGCCGAAACTTTTGCACTCAAATAATAACAATTCAATCTTTGCAACTGGTCCAAACCGGGCGTCAAAGCGTACGTGTTTGTTGACTTTTATTGTACAACGCACGATAGTGTAGGCCAACACAAACAAACACCGACACTGTACACAGCCACGCACGTGTACAATGCACGTGTAGTTAATTTGACATGTAATATATGTGCGAATACATACAGCGTCGCTCGCTATTTCAATGTACATGTACATTGCAAACCCAATGATAGTCCGTGTAATATTTGAAAAAAATCATATCTCTTTAACCACACATTGGATTTCCACAATCCATACGTCGTTTGAACGGTCTTGATAAATTAAACACGCACTACACAAAATGTGACCCGTTTGACCTTAACTTCTGGTTCAAACCAAAAGCTGAAGTTTTACGTTTAAAAAAATCATAACTTCTGAACCACACTTTGGATTTTTACAATCTATGCATCATTTGGGAGGTAGATAACAAGTTAAGAAACGATACATGTTATGCCAAAACGAATGTTATGCCATTTGACCTTGACTTCCTGTTCAAACCGGAAGATGAACTTAATAATTATAAAATAACAACTCCTCAACCATTCATTGTATTTTTATCAAGTTAACGTCATCAGAAAGAGCTCCTAAGACTTAACAAACGATACATAGTGTGACCTCATTTAACACACTTCTGGTTCAAAAAATCATAACTTCTAAACCATTTTTTTTTTTTTAACAATCTTTACATCATTGGCAAAATATTTATCAACTGAAGAATTGACTTACAAAATGTGAACCAATTTGACCTTGATTTCCGGTTCAAACCGGATGATCAAATTTAATACTTCAAACAATCATAACTCCCGAACCACACATTGTATTTTTATCAACTACACGGCAATACAAAGGGAATTGCCTAGCACTTACCTAGCGTTACACAGTATGATCTTATTTGACCTAACTTTTGGTTCAAACCTGAAGTTGAAGATTTATATTGGAACAAAACCTTACTCCTGAACAACTAACCGGGTTGATAAAATAAAATATCATTAAATCATAATTTGATGACATCGATCACGAACACCTTGTTTTTGTAGTAAACAAAAACTGAACGTCTAGTTTTATTGTTTTTATTGGACTACGTGAACATTTCTGCCTATGGTTTGCCAGAAGCACTTCTGCTCAAAAATAAACAAATAAGTTCAATAAAATAAGTACATTCTATGCATTTCGGTTAAAGGTGCACTTGTGACAAATGTCAGGTGATGCCAACTTTTACTGAAAGTGTGGCTTCTCCCTGCTTGTACTTGGGCCGACTCGGACTGTATTTGAGGGTGCCTTCATATGTTACTGCTTGACCACGCTCACTATTTTCATTGTAGTGTAAGGCAGCAACACGAAGCCTTAGCAGAAGAGAGAGAACATATTCAAATTGATTATAAAGTGTACACCACACAGTACTTGCCTTGTCTCTTGTTCACAAAATGAATGACAAATTTTAGCTTTTTCGAAATATCACCATTATGGAGGAAACGATTTCGCTTCACAGGAATGTATTAAAGATTTTCTCTTTTAATGTGCTTTTGACAACATTACACAATAATAATTGTTGTTTTCTGATGACTATCATAAAGTCACTGCATGCCCGCCCGCCCGATAACCGAGAAATTTTTATCACCTGCTCTTAATTCCCTCATTGGAGTAAGCCTTGCTCTTTGGTGCAAAATTGTTGAAAAGGTTGTGGAATGATTCCACAGAGGATGTCTGGCTAGTTGTTGACATCTTCACCAGCGCTGTTTTCTCCAACAACTCGAACAGTTTCTCAGTTGCTTCTTTACCTGTTGAAACAAAAGTGAAATAAATGTATGATTCTATGAACCAGCAAAATAAAAATCAATGTTGCGCATACGTCATCATGAAATACACAAACTGCACGGTAAGATAAACCAGAACTGTACATCCACTGTAAGCAAAACTAAAGCATTTACCTGGTTTGAGCCATTTCTTTCGCCGACGTCCTGTTCTTCCATGCCGGCACTTGGGGAAAATGGCCGAGTGACCCGTATGCTTATTTTGCAGGTGGTTGGTAATGGACAGCCACTTTGCTGCACGAAGGTCACATTCGCTGTCTGCTGTTGCGGAGGCGCACCAGTAAACGTGATCGTTTACACTTCTCTTCCAGTTTCCAATGTCTTCTACCACTTCTCACAGTAAGATCAGCTGCCCTTAACGTGGACATCATCAACTTGAAGCCTTCAAGTTCCATATGGTAGCTACTTTTAACCTCATTGGACTGAAGAAAAAACATCATTATAATTGAAACTTTCAAACATATCCAATAATCCTCTACTCCAGAACTTCGACAAACTTTGTGAATGCTGGATTTGACATTCCATACATACAAATACTACCTGCACAAGCTGTATGTCAACAATTTTGTTTATATCTAGCTTCATTGCAGTGTAGCTGCCGTACTTTGCAGAGTGCCCAGGGCTGTCGGCTCTGCCATCACCACCGATGACTAACGGTCTCTTCAGTTCCCTCAGTCTTTGGTGGAGTTCTGTTATGTGGAGACTCCATATGGTTTCCACAGCTGGGAATAAATACCTCTTCTGGTGGTTAAAATATGTGCGTGTAACATGTGTTGACACACCCATACTATTAAATACCCGCAGAACTTCGATGGGGCTTGATCCGGCAAATAGGATGGCTCCTGAAAGCATGAGGTTGCCAGCGGGTGTTGCAGCGAACCACGGCTGTGACTCCCAGTGACGTTTTGCCAAGCATTTCAAGCAGTGTTGGTCCACCGCGACGTATGTTCCAATGACCCGTTTTGAATTTTGTACCTGCCTTGACCCGCACTTGCTGCATCTCTTGAAGAGAGCTAGCAGGGAACTTTCAAACACAGTATACTTTGGCTCCTCATGAGGCTCCATCTTCTCAGTCACACCGAAGACTGTCCGAGGGCTCCTTCCTCTTCTATGAAACAAAAAACGAAATTACACATTTGATTATATTAGCACGGCTAACTTTGACTGTATAGCCAACTCCCTATTCTGATTGCCTGACATGCCAACTATGTGCTTACCGCTTGGATACTTGGCTGCGCCATCTTTCTGAAGAATCTGATGAGGTGGATGAGGGCACATATTCGTCCTCTGGTGAGACGTCACCTTCAAGCTCTTCATCTATGTCCTCCAGGAGCTCATTCTCCTCCATTTCAGCTTCCTCAAGCTCCATCACTTCTTCTACATAATGTACTGCCACCTCTCCCTGAATAGGCCTACTCTGTTCCATGCCGCTCCAGCAAGCCCCCTCATTAGCAGGCTTATCAGTCTGTGTCCAGACATCAACTGTACCTGTCATACACATTTTACGATAACAAATGATCACTTTAATTACAAACTAAAATGTGAAGGTGTTCGACGGTAAAGTGAAATACATTACTACAGGACAGCAGCTTCTTTGATTTACATGTACCATATGGAATTTACAACTGCCGTGGAATAAAATGCCATATGTAAAAATTGCTTAAGGTTGACACCCGACTAATTTTAAAATAGAAAAACTTCAAATTTGTAAATATATAGTAAAGAAAAATACTTACTGGCCACTGAATCACTCTTCGACAGAGGCTCGGTTTGACATGAAGCATGTTCAAAACGTGAAGATTCCTGTAAAGACAGTTATAAATGCAAAAATTCAATTGTTACATATTTTTTCTATACACATCTCCCCCCACAATCTCCAACACACCCCAAAAAGGAAATACTTTTTTTTGTACATCAAACAAAATAGAAAATTAAATAACAAAATTAAACAAGTAACTTAAAATATAGTATAACTAAAATTAGGCAAATGGTTCCTTTTTGCATTGTTTTTCATGGCTGAATCAATACCACACCCAATGTTTTTAATTCAAATTGACTATGTAAATATCCCAGTGCCTGGAAAACCCTCATACTTTGATTAGTTACTCAAGCTAACAACCTGGCAATTTAGAACCAGAAATTAGAACAAGACATGCTTATTCTAAGGTCAGAGTATTTTGATAATGTATTCTACAAAATGAGAAGAAAGAAAAAAATATACTCACGGTTGATTCTGTCAGTGATGATGGTTCAGTAAAAATATGAATACATCCAGGTTTCTCTACATCTGATCTGGCAGTCATCCTACCCCCAACAGTGCTACTATGACTTGATACATCCTGTTGTGCTGTTGTGTCCAAAGCCTCCGTAATTGTCTAAAGAAAAAAAAAAGGAACACATGTACTTGCAAAAAAGGCAAAAGATATTCTGTTTCTCAATTACACCTAAAATTCCCCAATCACACAACAAGTTTACCCCATTCGAAATAAATTAAACAAATGTAACATTTCTGTATGTTTGACGATGCTTGAATTTCTTCTTTGCTAGTAAGTATCGATTGACATAATAACATTTTCTTGCTCATGTTCAAAATGCAAAACCAAAAGTAATATAACTATTATTATGAAGATGACTCATATTTTGATGTATAGGCTTAACAGATACATTAACAATAATAAAAATAAATTTAATTTTTTTTTTTTTTTTTTCGTGGGTTGGTGTGATTTCCAATTTCTTAAACCATAGACTCATAGAGGAATGTATTTCCTTCCTCCTTGAATAAACAATGGAGGTGAATAAACTATCAAGTCATGCTGTTACTGGTATGTTTGTACATGGATTAATTTGTTTAAGAAGAGATTTGAATATCTAATGACCTCCAGTCCTCCACCGGACTGAGCACTTTATCCGCATGTGCATGCACAAGTACGTGGCCAACTGTCGCTTGCACAAAATTAAAAAAACATGCCCCGTTTCCGGACAAAGGGGTCCGCGGGTCATATCTTTGTTCATTAATCCCAACGTTAAACAATAACAACAAATAACACTAATCAGAGTGAAAGGTGAAAAATACTGTCTACCTCGACAATAAAACTTAAATGCACACTTGAATTCGACAAGACAATGAAAAAAACGAACGCGTATGCGTCCGTAAATGTAATGCATGTCATGTACGTTTCTGTGTACACGGTGACGGTGCATGCATCATGGCAGGGTCACTACTTAGACTCGGAATTTCCACTACTCGCATAGGCCGTATTTGTGACTTAACCTTATTTTCTCCCTCTTGGAAAAGGCTCCTCTTTTCTTTGGACTTGGGGCAGGTCCTTTTTTGCTTACGGGAAACTTGCTAGGGAAAGCATCTGGAAGCAGTAAGTTGACTCTCTTCATCCCGAAAGAGGCATAACGACCCTGGTGTTGCCGATCAAAACAAGTTGCATCGAAGTGGGCACTACACAGCACCGTGTGCTTCTCCGGCCCGGACGCGATATTTTTTTCCATACCACACGCTAGCTATCGGGCCACAAAAAAGTGTTCTGATTGGTCCGTTTCTGCAGAGGTCGTGCATTTTAAATAAGGTAAACTAAGGAAAGCGTTATTACACGTACCGTGGTACGGGGCCCTGGCCTTGGAGAACAGCGTCCAGTGTGTGTGTGTGGTTAATACAGCGGCACTTGGTATGACCAATTTTTGTATGGTAAGACATGGTGTCCGAGTGTGTTTGTTGACGGTGTCACGCAGGGTTAATGGCCGAATAACCAAAAAGTGGCTAAACCTGGGTCGTAGGTGTGTGAGAGAATCAGAGTGAAAAACGACATCATTTCCTGGAGCAAGGGTGGGTCCCCCTGTTTTGGTCAGTACTGGGGGATTTGAAGAATGTTTGGTGTGATTATGTTTTGGGGCAGTACCTATTGACACGTAGGCCTATATAATTATTGGGGAAGTCTCTATGACTTGTGATTTGTAAAATTGTCCTTTCGACAGTATTTTGCATTAATTTGTGTTCGTTTACACGACTCAGAAACAACAACAAATAGTTGATACATTAAAAGAAAGTAGATCAGTGGAGTAAGAAAAATGGGCAGATGTTTAGTTTTCTTGTAGGCCTACCTCTTGTCTCCTTATTTTTATTATCACCGATTGACATTAGCGACACCGATAGGGCCCACAGTGTAGTACCAAGTGCCGCTGTATTAACACCACACGCACCGCATGCTGTTCTCCAAGGCCAGGGTCCTGTACCACCGTACGTGTAATAACGCTTTCCTTAGTTTACCTTATTTAAAATGCACAACCTCTACAGAAACGGACCAATCAGAACACCTTTTTGAGGCTTCCTAGCTAGCGTGTGGTACGGAAAACAAAATCGCGGCCCGGACCACTTTGGTCGCGTAAGCTTAACTTTTCCGATCCAGAGCCGCCGGTATTTCGCATCCGATGGAAATTTATGGAGACTTACAACATCCTTTGTAGTGTTGCTGCAGCCTGCAGCAACACACCTCCCTGGCATTTCTAGGGAAATTGTACTTAATATCGACTAATTATTATAACTTCGACTTCGGTAAACTGAAGCAAGTACATGTACGGTACCACCTGTAATGTACATGTACATGTACTGTGTGTAGTGTGTGCGTGCAGCATGTCACGTCACGTCAGTGCGGTCGTCGTCTCGAGTCTCTCTCGGGTTCCCAACCTTACGTCACAACTGTGCTTATGTTTATGCAAATTGTGCTCCCACTTGAGGGGCGGGGTCGGTTAGAAGGAACTCTTCAAAATTCATTAAAAAATATTTATAAGAAATATTTTTATGAAAAAGGGATATATTTATGCTTCAAAAAAATATTTCTTAATCTTGAATGGAAAAAAAAAACATTTCACATATCCTTTAACAGTTGTTTAATGTTCTGCAAATATGTTCAACACCAGTGCCCTAACTACACCATACACTGAACTTACATTAATAAACTAAACAAAATTAAATCAAACAGTTCAACCGTTTGTATAGGTTTTTTTTTAGATGGCATCACTTAACATGAAAATAGTGGCAGATACATCCCAATGTGGCAACACACTGATTACATGAGCAATTACAGTCGACAACAAAATAATAGATCTGCTTGTTCTGACTGACTTGGAAAGAGTAGCATCCAAATTGCATGTGAATGGAATTGTTAAAGTGACAAACTACAGTCTAGTTAAGATTACAGGCAAAACAAGAGTAAGTTTGTTATTTTGTAAAAGACAGAATAGACAGTACTATTTTCCATATGCAGGGTGTTTTCTTACACTGTAATAGTATTGTAACAGACAGTGCAGGACATGTGTTTTAATGTTTTTAGTTGTGGGCCTGCGCGGGGAGATCCGTATGGTACCCCCTACTGATCTAAGCATGAGGGGGCCGCATGCCATGCGGTTTCAGACTGTTCGGTCAGTGATCGTCAGTCAGCGGTTGGATCTTCATGAGTGAACAGGTACATGAATTTGCTCTGAATATTAACCATGGTTTATGAGACTGTATTTTGCGCTGTATGTGGTTGCACGTGAACTGGTTTTTGGGTACTCACAGGGTTGACAATAGCAGAGGCTAGTCAACCGTGAGCTTGTTTATTGTCCGTGGTCTTGAGTGCCGATAGCTGTGTGCTTCGTCAATCTTGTTGGGGGAACAGTTGTCACTAGGACAATCGCGCCTGAACAGACGCGTTGTTGACCGGTAAAGCAAAACTGTTGTCAGGTGACTAGCTTGTCGCTAGGACGATCGCGCCCGTAAGGACGTGTGGTCGATCGGCAAGGCGAAGCTGTACTCGGATTATTCAGGGGGGGGGGGGGCTCACGTGTGGGATAGACAGAGGAAGATAGCCAGGAAATCTTCTCTGTATAGCGCGCGGTTGCTGCATGACTCACCAGCTGTGGCTGGGTTAAGAGGAATTCTGTTAGATGCTCCGTGCATGGTTAACTATCAGAATAAACATTCCTTCTAGGTGCTCAGTGCGTGGTTAACTAGTGGTTGAATTAGGGTTTATTAGGAAGCTGAAGGGTAATACAGAGTGAATCACGCTAGGTTTATGAGTATTGATAGATTGTGTGCATTCAATTACATTGTTTATTGTGGTTGACAAAGTTTCCGAATAAATCACATGGTTGATGCTTTTGTTGATGAATTCACTTGTCATTGTGAATCATATCTGTGTACATTTACAGAGGTTTAACAGTCAGTTATAATCGGCGGTATACTTTCTCCAAAACGAATCTTGTTTCTTAGCCTTTAAGGTCGCTTAGTGACTTTTAGCTTGAGAACAAATTGACTCGGGACCAAGTTAATAATTAACGAGTCGGGGAGCGATCAGTCAGGGCGATACGCACCCCGAGCACCCCTCATTTCCCGCCACAAATGGTGTCGCAGTGGGATGATTATGGCTGATTACGTTAATCTCTGTTAAAATTAATTACTTCTTTTTTTTTGAGGAGAAGTGAGTGGTACACAAGTGAAACAGTGTGGCCATGAAGGATTGGCTTGTTGTATATTTATTCTCGATAATTTTGGTTGTTGTGTTGATTCTGAACGAGTTGTTGATTAGAACTTGTTTGGAGTTGAATCGTTTGCGAAGAGTCGCAAGAGAGCAGAGTACAAGACTACTGCAAATTCGCTGTTTGGCGAGTCGAACGCAAAGTGTTGGGTCGCGGAGAAGTGAGTCACTTACTACTTCGCTTGACGTGACAGGGTCACCAGGCAGAACGTGGTCGAGTGTAGCAACAGTGTAGGATAATTATTTTGTTTGTCGTTGCAAATTTGGTGGGTTTTTTTTTTGGTCGCCGTCAGGTTGACGCTAGTTGTTGGGGTTGTTGTTGGCTTTCACACCACACTCTAGAGGCAGTAGTATGAGTGTAGGTGGGAATGGTACGACGGGCAATTTAAGTGTCGATGCGGAGATCAAGAGGCTCCGCATGGAACTGCAATTGTCACACATGAAGAATGACCTTATTGCGAAGAGGTTAGAGGCTTCCCTGGGGCATTCCGCCCATGGAAACATGCCATCTGCGCACGGGCGTGTGAGGCAGGGTGATTTTAGAGATGGGTTTGGAGTGATGGGAGAGACTACAGAGGTGTTTCGTTCACCAAGGGAGTTGGTAAATTCCTACCTAATGGCCCCGGAGGTGATGCCCAAGTCACGGAATATCAGTTCTGGGGAGAGTAACGCCTTTGAGGGTTGCAAGTCCGAGGACATTTCCAAGAACTGAGATAAACCCCATGGCTGAAGGGCTACCTGTTCAAGTCAATGAGGAGTTCATCACCTTATTTTCGGGACAAGGGTCTAGGGGATCCAGCTCTCGTAATACCAATCCATTCATTGAGGAGGTTCAGGATGTGAACCCTAGAGGCACGAATCCATTTTTGGAAGAGAGTAAAGGTACGACCCCTAAGAAAGAACACCAAATGGTTGATGGGGAAAATCAGCGGACAGCTGTGGGGCGACCAAATCGCCGCCCAAACATAGTTCCTGACCGGTACGATAGTAAGGTACTCTGGAAGGAGTACCACCGCCACTTTGAGTCTTGCCGTGCTGTCTATGGTTGGAGTGACGAGCAAGCAGCAATGTTTTTTACTGCGAGCTTGCATGGGAACGCCCTTCAGTTGTAGGGTGACTCAGGTCAGAGGCACACTTACAGTGCATTAGTCAAACTTCTTGACTCGGGACCAAGTTAATAATTAACGAGTCGGGGAGCGATCAGTCAGGGCGATACGCACCCCGAGCACCCCTCGTTTCCCGCCACAGTATACTAATTGGTTTCGTTGAACACTTAATTGACATTCCACTGTACAGAGCTTCTGATAGGGCAATGTCTTTTCATTTGATGAATTTCCTACATATTGTACTTGATTGATTCAGTTTTTGCTATTTTAATAAATTAATATTTTTTATTTTGCTTTTCAAAAAGATAAATAACTTAGTAGCACACCTTTTTTTTTTACAGAAGAGCCCCCCCCCCCCTCGAGGTAGTCCCCACCTACATATGTACCTCATCCCTGGCTCTTCCATCAGGCAACATTTAAACACACAATATTGCCCTGTTTCCAAACTTTTTGTTCATCTATATTTTTGTCACATCGGAGTGTGAAGTGGATCAAGCAATTGCCGATGCCTTTCTTATTGCACCTACAACAAGTGTGGCTGATGCACTGTCGTCTTCACCTAATCGAAAATTTTCCTTCAAAGGACATGCTGTGGACGTAAACATATTTCACATTCTTTTAAAATAAAAAAATGCACAATTGTAATTCATATTTACTTGCCCAATACTATACTAGTAAACCCCCCAGTACATGTAACACATGATAAAACAAAAAATATTTGATATTATTGAATCCACTCAAGAGACAAGCTGCTGTGCGCTGGGTCTTTGTAGTTTTGTGACCCTTATGAGTGGGTATAGTGTTCTATTAAACCTGGAAAGTTTGTTGACATATGCTGGCTTACAGTTTTGATTGGAATGGTACAAACAGTTATATAGTTAACTGATTTGAAAAGGAATATTACTGTGTCCTTATTGTAACATGACAGCCAAACAATCAGAATGATTAAACAAAAATTCCTGTGACATCTTAATTCAAAGGATTTTATATTTTAGTTGGCACAATTTGCATGTGTACATTCATTGAGCATTGTACACCAAATCATAATGACAGGGAAAACATTAACAAATTTGGATCAAATCAAAGTACACGGTTCAGGAGTCTATGAAACGATGAATGTGGTGAATTAAAAAAATATATAAAATAAAAATTAATTCAATGGATTAAGCCAGAAACTGCACAGATGGCACCACAGAGCATCTATAATAAACAATTGTTCCCAGACCCCATACCCGTGCTACTTCAGTCCTTGGCAAAGTATACCTTTGGTTTGGGGGACTTTTTGGTTGTTTTATGCCCATATCAATGTAGTTATATACAATAAAACTAACCTGTGCAAATTTAATTTCAAAAGGTGGTCGGTCGCGCTTTTGAACTATCGCCAAAATCCGCAGCGATTGTGTCCACGCATAAAAAAAAATCTCAAATAGGAACACACAATCTGAGAAACGTTTCTGACAGAGACGTTTCTCAGGATCAAATTTTGGGGGATAAATACATCTTTTTTCATATCAACATTATTTTTTGTTGAATTATTTCTCAAAAAGCTTTATACTATCGAAAGCTGCTGTACTTCTAACCAAGTAAGTTTGTATTGCCATTAATTTTTAGAGTGATTACCAGTTATTTACCTTCCCTTAAACCGGCTACTTACATTTGTTCACCTGATACTTCAAAATCTGTGGACAGCACTGATATTAGCCTGAATTCATACATTATTAATCTTGACCTAAATATCACCACTTGCATCAAACATCAATACATGATTCTATGGAGACAACTGGAATATTGTTAGTTAGATGAAACTCAGTGTTGGGAGGAAAGTGTATAACTATACTTTAAATATACCACATTATTATACAAATTCCTTTACTTAGTCCTCTTGTCATCACTTGTTCTACAAAACCAAAAACCAATTAATTCACAAAGCTTTAAATAAGTACATGTACATTTTTTTAATCTAACTTACAATTGGAACATTTTCTTACACTACAGGGACCCACCAAAAGTCATTAAAACTACCGATGTCATATATACAGCCAGCCAAGAAATCATCCAGCAAGTACAGCACAACTACCCATTGACACGTACAATCAAAGTTGATGAAGCCACTAGTAACGGTTGAATGGCTTCTGACTGGCACCCCCGAACAAAGATATTGAGGAGAGACCGCCAACATAGGGCGGGATAGCTCAGTTGGTAGAGCGCTGGCTCGTTAATCCGGATGGCGTTGGTTCAAGTCCCGCTCCAGTCAACTTTTTCTTCGTTCAAACCCAAATTATTTAAAATTTACCCAGTCAGTTTCCTTTGTGGTTTATTGCTTGATATTTAATGTTAAAAAGTGGCATCCCTTTAAGGTGATCCCTTAGCTGCCGCTTCCCAGGTTGTATCGTAAACTCGGGTGTGATCCCTGGCTACACTGCAGCTTACAGTTGAATGGCTTCTGACTGGCACCCCAGAGCAAAGACAATGATTAATAGGGAGACAGACAACATAGGGCTGGCAAGCTCAGTCGGTAGAGCACCGGTATGTTAATCCGGAGGTCGTTGGTTCAAGTCCCGCTCCAGTCAATTTGTCTTTGTTCAAACCCAAACAATTTACTCAGTCAGTTTCCTGTGTGGTTTATTACTTGATATTATTTATTATTTCATTTTATTTACTTTCAATGAAAGCTGTGTAATTAAGTCTCAAGATGGCGGTGTATCAACATGCTATAGAAATTGTTTTTTTGCTTTTACTCATCTTGATTGCTGTGAGTCTTCAGACCAGTCTACATTTTACACCGTGTGATAGAGTGTTGTTTGCTGACTCTTTTGATGTATCCCATCATCAAGATCCTGACAACACTTTCATTTTTTTCAGTGTTTTTCAGTCAGTTTTACATCAGCTTCCACTAGAGAATGATGCTACAGTCTACAGCTGGTAATCACGCCCGAGCAACCCCATTGTCATGAACAGGCCAACTTTGTGTCAATCCTGCTTTGTGTAACCAATCTACACTCATCAATGGGTAAAGTACAAGATAAAGCTTGCTAGGAACAGAACTCTTTATTATGCAAACACACAGCTTGTTTCAACATTATTCTTCTTGGTGACATTGAGGTCAACATAGGACCTGAATCTTCATATGATCTATCTAACTTTTCTGCAAATCATTCAAGTGCAACTTGCCAGATGTACCTACAAAATGTAAGGAATTTAAAGAACAAGCCGGATGTTTATCACAGTTTTTTGACTGATTGTCTGCAACCTGCCGGCTTTTACAATTTCTTTGCCTTCACTGAAACCTGGCTCACCACTGATGGGATGGATTCTGAATTAACAATTCTCAACTATACCATCTTTAGGAATGACAAAGATAACAGACGTGGTGGTAGTATACTCCTGGGGTGTCACAATGACTTTATATGCCGTAGACGGACTGATTTAAAGCGCAACACATTAAAACTGTTATTTGCTGAGGTGTGCCTATCTAACCGTAACAAGATGCTTTTCGATGTATTTTATAGACCACCAAACACTGGAGTTGATACATTAGAGGCTCTTGCTGACTCTATGACAGCTGCATCTAGCCACTACAAAAACATCTGTAACGTTGTGAATGTTAATCTCCCTACATTACATTGGAACTCTGAAAGTAAGATCGCCATCCCAAGGGATTTAACAAATGACAACGTTTTTGTTGATGCTGTGATGTCTGCTAACAACTTGCATCAGGCAAATATTTCCCAAACCAGAGGACATAACATTCTAGATCTTGTTCTTTCCTCAAGTGACCTACAGGTTTCTTCTACAACTGTTGAAGACCTCTTTCAGTCACATCAAAGCTCAATAAGTCTAAACTGTCTTATTAGCGATTCATCAAAGCGTCATTTACTACCTCACAGCCGTCCCATTTTTTACTTTCGCAAAGCTGATTTAAATGACCTCTGCAGAACGTTTGAGTGCATTCCCTTGAATCTGCGCGAAGCCACAGATAATTGTGATGAAGCAACATCACTCTTTTATGATTTTGTTGAAACTGCCATCATTGATGTTGTTCCAGTTGTTCGTCCACGTTGCCCATCTCCTCCATGGTTTGATGGACAAGTTTATGTTGCACTCAAAGCCAAGGAACGAGCATTTCGCCGGAAGAAGGCCAATCCTACTCCAGAGTCAATAACTGGTGACATTAGCAAAAATCCAAAACGTTTTTGGAGTTTCATTAAGGCTAAATCACGTCAATACTCATTGCCTTCAAATCTCTGCAGTGAAAACTCTGAATTTGAAGCTACGGACTGAGCTGGAAAAGCCTTTCTTTTTATGAACTTTTTCCAGTCTATTTACCTGCCATCATCTAATGATCCTGATACAAATACCACTTTACTTAACAGTGAGAATTTAAATCTAAATGCCTGTCACAGCTAACTCTCTTCAAGTAGCCATGACCGAAAGACTGCAAAGGGCACAACAATAGTGGATGCACGCGGGCACACTCAATATTATATTTACAATTACTATTTACAAAATTGTATTTACAATTCTCATTATGGTGCAATTCCCATTGGAATAATTCTTGACTACCTGTTCTAGTCAAATATTTGCTTTGAATTTATAATTCCAGAGACTACTCCTGGTAGTCAGGCTATGTCCAAATTATTAAATTTGATGATTACGAAATTGTTGAAGTTGCTTATTCACAGATTTACTATAAACATATTTTACATGAAATTATCCCCCAGCTCATGGCATAGTCTTCCTTCTTTGAAGTAGTTAATCCAGTCTATGCTCACGTCTCTTCCACGCAGCGGGGTGACGTGCTCAAATTTACGTTTCGTCACGACAGTTCAAAGTTCACAAAGAATAGCAATTGTGGCGTCCTCTGTCGCTGGCAGCGACCCGAAACTTCGGACATGGGACGTCACTACAGCTGACACTCAGTCCGGCTTACTTTCTCACCGACCGTCAGTGGTGAAAACCATCTATACAAACGAAACATTGACCCAAAACTAATAACATAATGGGTTAAATTTTAACACTATTTTAGAAAAGTTTCTGGCAACTGTTTCTTCTGAATAAAGTGAACGAGAGAAACAAATACTACAACTTGAACCAGCTTTCCACTTCAAATTTACACATTAATTAGCTCACATCTTTTAAACTAACTTAAAATCTGTAGCAAATTGAAAACCAACAAGTCTTGTCTTTTTTCAGCAATAAACAAATTAAAAGGGTTATACATGTTGCTCACGGTTTTCCATCAAAATTCTCTTCATGAGTTCCAGTCCTCAGCAGCAGACTCGCCTCTCCAGCCAATTGCCCTGGTATAGCAGCCTGCAACAATCTGCTCGCAGTTTAGCAATGGCGGCTCAAAGAAATCTATAATTTTTACGCTGCCTCTGAGAATTTATTGGAACTGCTGTCTCTATCTGTCTCTATCTCTCTCAGGCTGGTCTAAGTCACAGCTAGTCCAACTATCAGAATGCCCCTAAAACCACACCCCAACATTTCTTATATATCTCGACTAGCAAATACTTATGCAAATTTTGTACCCTCCACTGAGCACTCATTCACAACTACACACACTTGGTCGGAGCACAATAGCCTGAGAAATTCTCAGTGAGGGAAAACCTAACTGTGTTAAACTGAATAGGCCGAATAAATTTACCTGGCCACAAAAGAAAACAATGATACTGAATACCTACCTTTTGAAGTGCTGGAAGAATGAATATTCATGTGACATAGCAAAGGTTACATCAATTTACATAAGGCAAAGCAGGGTGAATTCTGACAATGCCATGCCTGATATTTATATTACTGACTCGGAGGTCTTACGTAAGTTAGAAGATATTGATTTTTTCTAAAGAGACTGGATCAGACAAAATTTCAGGTTTTATTTCCAAGTCCTGTGCTAATGCTCTTTTAAACCTTTTTTTTTCAGAAAGGCCTCCAAACAGGGTTGCTTTCCTTCATGCTTGAAATCTGCAAAATATTGTTTCCATACATAAATCTGGTAAAAAACGTAGTTCAAGGTTCAAGGTTCATTTATTTTCCACAGTATCAACTTGTAAAAAGACATTATCACTCACTTAAGAGCGATCGGTGTAAAGAATACAACTTAACAGTATAGATATAAAGAAACAGATTAAATTAAACATTGCACTGCAGAGGGATCCATCTAAGAAGCAGAGCTTGTAGGCAATGGTCCGTAAAGACATGCATTTGCACTGAGACGGATAATAACAATTAGGTGAACCAAAAGGTCTGTGGTCGAGTCGAGCCACTAAGGAAAAAAATAGTATAATATAGCTCTCAATGCACAAGCATGTACTCAAACAAAATTGTTTAAGTAGATCACTTTAAAACAAACAGACGAAGGACGAAAACGAAACAGTGGATTTGGAGCCTGTATAAACATAAAAATTGGCAGGTGATCTGAAATATCGGAAATTAAGATGACGGATTTGGAAGAGGGAAGAATATTTGATAAGAAGTTATCGATAAGTGTAGCAGAAGTATCAGTGATTCGTGTGGGTTTGTGGATTTGGGGGAGGAAGGAGTGAGATGTAAACAAATCGATAAATGACAGGGAGCTCGGATTGGCTTGATTTAGTAAATTAATATTGAAATCACCTGAAATAATGCAAGATTTGTTATTACAGTCAGCACGTGAGCATATCATCTGAAAGATGGTCATGAACTCAACGTGAACAGCTGATGGTGCTTTGTACACAACGCCTGCAATCATATTTTTAGCATTTGGAATACTAATCTCCACAAATAAAGACTCAAGAGAGTCTTCAGAAATATTCAAGTCTTGCCTCACAGTAACATTCAGTTCACTAGAGATATAGAGGGCCACTCCACCTCCAACCTTTGTGCCTTGTCTGTTATTCACGATGAGCTCATACCTAGGCAAACAAAAGTAACTGGGGGAACTGATTTGAGCCAAGTTTCAGAGTGCGATAAAAGAAAATTTATAGTTGATTGAGTTTAAAAGAAATTTTAGTTTGTCTATGTTTTTATGGAGTCTTCTAATATTAACGTGAAGTAAGAAAATGGAGCTATTATCACCAGTCGGCCTGGGAAATTGATCTATTGAATAATAATGAGTGTTATCAGATAAATTAAATGAAATATCATCATCAATATCTACATCAAAAATCATAAAAACTAGATGTTGATTCTACGTAAGAATCAAGGCATGCACAAAAAGAGTGTAATTTACAAGTTAACTGACCAGCAAGGAGAGCACAAAACAAAACAAAACGAAATACTAAACAATTCACAAAGACTGACACAAAAACACAAGTACAATAAATAAACAGCACAAATGGAGAGCACTTCATATGAAGTAAATAAGACCTCCTGTCTATCAGGCAGCACCGGAGATCCACAGTATGTTTGGTAAAGAAATTAAAGGCTTATGTAAACACTGACAAGTCAAAACAAAATAAAGAAACATACCAAGGAAATGTTAGGAGGGAGGAGTACGGTACTCCTTGCCATCAATGTTTAGTTTACCATTACGGAAGGCAACCCTCTGACCCTTATCAAAGGCAAGTTTCATGACGTTATTAAGGGATCGTTTCTTTATAGCATCAGCTTGGGGAAGATCTTGGATCTATGCCAGTGCCTTGAAGAGCAGTCTTAGCTTGTTGTAAGAGTTGTTGTCTTTCAGGGCGATAGATGATTTTGGCTTGATGTGACCGGATCGATGAGCATTCTCAATAACGATGTCAGGAAGATCAAATTTATCTGTCAGGAGCTTCTTAACTGCTTGCAGTGCATGTGTTGGGTTTTCGGCAGGCTCCTCTGAGATACCTCCAAAGCGCAGATTAAAACTACGAGTGTGTCTCTCTAGTTGAAGTACCTCATCCCGGAGATCATTAAGGGTGGTTGCAGACTCTTGCAGCTGTTTGTCAAATTTGGAAATGTTGGTGGTGGAATTATTGGCCTGCCCTTGGAGCGCTTCAACGGAGTCAGAAGTGAAACTGACTGCCGCCTCAAGAGCAGCTTGTTTTTCCTCTATAGAATAAACTCTATTTAGGATACTCTGTTGGTTAGAAATGGGGTATCCAGTTTAGAGTGTATGACTCCAATCATGGTGTGAAGATCCTCACGAAGAATGTTGAAATCGCTACACGGAGACCCCCGAGTGGAACTGGTTTCACTGCCATCAGCCGAGGTTGGGCAAGCCCATGTGCCGATGTTAGTAGGCGGTGTAACGCTGGACGCCATCGAGGTTGCAGTACCGTTACCAGTGCTGCTAGCGCTAGACCGGTCGTTTTTCTTTTCGCGTCTTTGTGGCATTCTCGGTTTACTTATGGAATTAAGCTTGTTCCGATGAATCTTGAATATATATCACTGAAGATAGTTAAACTTAAAATTATTGGACGATCTTGGAAATTAACTAAAATGTGGAAATTCCGGCCTGTCGGATATCGAGGTCTAAATCACGTCTAGCTCATGCTGTTGCTGTTGGTAGTGTTTCTAATAACATACCAATTTCTCTTATCCCTCAGATAGCAAAGGTTTTTGAAAGAATTCTTTCTGATCAGGTTTTGTGTGATGTAAGACCTGCACTTTCTGATCAAGACCACGGTCTTGTCTCTGGTACGGATTGTTCCACAAACCTCACGTCATTATTACAGGAGGCATAATGTGCTGTTGATAAGAAATTGCAGGTGGATGTTATTTACACCAATTTCTCTAAGGCCTTTGATTTTACTTTATAGTTCAACTCACTTGAAACTGTCAATCCACAGATCACATGTTGCAGTGTTGTGGTACAAAGCTCTTGCTTTCACTGGAGGTAGCTGATAAAAATCTCCAACAGGTAAAATACTGACATTGCCAAAAGGGTTATGATTCCTAGATTGCTTAATCTGTCTTAATCGTCCGTGGATGTAATACAGTAACTTTTGACCAACCGATGAAACTTCTCTTCACGAAGTAGTTGATATGGTAGTCTCACATCTGTTGGTATACTTACTCCACTGTGAATTGTTTTACCGTTTATATTAAATGTGGCCACACCTGTTGGAGCAGTCAGCATAACAGGCACATCATCAGGGTTCCACATCATTGATCCGAGTATTCTTGTTGCTTCATAATCAATACACTTTACTAGCAGAGTTTCCAGTACGTACACCACCAGTAACAAAAATTCGAAATGCGTCAGGGTTTTTACCATATGCCTTGTCTATGCACCATTGTCTAATAATGTAAAATACCCGTTTCTATTGGGCATTTAATGATCTCATCATAGTTAATGCATCTGACTTTGCTACTCTGGTTGAGTGAGCTTCAGTTCAGTGTCACAGACTCTCTCTTCTTTCTTATCAGGTTTCAAGTCTGGAATACTCAATTCATCTTCACCTTCATCTATGACAGGCTGCATTTGCTCTCAACATTCATCTCTTTCCTGTTCAGTTTCAGTACTGATTAATGCTTAAGCATCTTCCTGTACACCAAAGTTCTCAAGGTGTAGTTCTGCGTTCTCTGGTGAGTCAAGATCAACTTCAAATCTGCAACGGTTACTATCAACAATAGTTTTTACTCATTGTTATCTTCCAATTACATTAAAAAGCCATTTGTAAAGAAGTCAGAATATGTTTCAAATTTTGGTGGTCTCAAATGTGCATGGACAAGGTATGGGAGAAATAGCTGCACAATACTTTGATAGTATTTCTCAGGATATTTGGTGACTGAAAATCTTGGATAATTTATGACAGCTGGATCAGTTCTGGAGCATTTCATTACATGTCCAAAATCATTCTTTAATGCATACACTGGTTATTGTCTATCACTAGACACCTTATAAATGTTGCACAGTACTCTGTAAACAAAATGTAACTAGACACATTGATTCAAACGTCTCAATATTCGGTCTTGCTTTATAACAATCAATTTTGCTAATCATCCACACACTGTCTTCATTCCTGCAACCACCACCACCGCTGCCGCCGCCACCACCACTGATTTCAGCATGTCTTTCAACCTGTCTTTGCCATAAAGCATTCTAGCAGTAACTTTCTGACCATCATAAGTTTTGCCTGAGCCTTTCCTTAATGCAAAAGAGACACTGGAAATTACTTGCTTATTTCAGACAGATATTGAGCGTAGAAGATGTACTGTGTTCTCTTCGCAAATCGGTTATACACATTCAATATTCTGTTGTTAAAACATCTGCAAAGTGTTATCACCACATCACGCTTATCACTGAATACTGGCCCACCTTTTGGGAACAATATCGGAAAACATTTGCACTCATTACATGGATCCATAAGCACTCTGATTTGACTTTTCCTTCACATGGTGCTACACAATATACATCATCAAAATACTGATCCAAAATTTCCTGTCCAATATTGGCAGCCTGTAAAGCATGTATCTAACAGCATTCCTCTCAAACGTTCTTGATCTCTTTCTACCTCATTAGCATTGCCAACTTCAGTCTTGTCTTAAACGTTCTATTATTTTCTTCTTCCACATCTGACAAGTTATTATTCCAGTCTGTATCAATGTCAACAGCACGGTACCATTTTTTATTGTGTTTAAGGTACTGTAAAGCAGTCTTTATATTCCTTATTCACAAACTGACACTAAATGAATCTTTTATAAGACAATTTCCGCTCATGTTCGACACGTATAATCTGATCAACATTTTGAGGTCTCGGTAAGGATTTCACTGTTTCAAACACACTTGTTGGTACACAAGCTACAGGTCCATGAACACCATGCTGTCCACCTTTAGGTAATTCCATTAACTTTACAAATGGAACATTTAGGGCAATAAGATGCTCTTCTAATTTGTTCAAACATGCCAACTCTTCAGGTATGTCTTCCAACTGCAAATTGTTACAACAAGCTTCAGCAGGTATCTTTTCTTTCAGTAATTTGCGATCACATGTATGACATATCCACAGACAAGACCTGCTTGACTGACACACAGTACATTGCAATCTACAATTATGATCACAATTGTGTAGGAACTTTTCACTGATACAATCAATATTCTTGTATTTATTCTTCTTACATTTGATGACTTGCTTACGAAACAACAGTCTCAAGCACACTGCGCAAATATATTCTGGTCCATTTGATGTTTCGTTCTTAAAATCGGGTATCACATGCTTGATATCATGTTTCTTCACTTTCTTAAGCATTGATCGACTGTTATTCTTTTTTGAATATTCTATCTATAACTTGCGTTCTTCCGGTACTTCTTTTTTGCAAGTTCTATAATATTCTTCATTAACTCTTCATTGTTCTGATACTTGGATGTTGAAGCCTCCTTCAGTTTGTTTCTATAAAACACATCAACATGATATTTGTGAGCAGTACTGTCAATTACTAATTTTATGTACTGTGGATCGTCACGGTATTTCAATTTGATCCCATTAATAACTGATCTTGAAAGTATCATTTTCGTCGTATTTTACTTCACTTGCATTCTTCACACTTGACCTGAATTCATAATTTTCCTTTTACTTCAATTTGTTTGCATCATTCAAATTTGACCATAATTTATAATTTTCCTTATACTTCAACTTGCTTGCATCCTTCACACCTGACCTGAATTTATGATTTTCCTGATACTTTTGTTTGCTTACAATCTTCACCTATTTCCTGAAATCATCATTTTCGTTATACTTTATTTTACTAGCATTCTTTACTTCTTGAAACTTTGAATTAGTCTTGTACTTTCTTTTACTTTGATCAATTTTCATGACCCTGTGTTTCTGACTTGAATGATAAAGTAACTTTGTTTTTAAATTTCACCGATCCAGTGACTTGTTCTAGTACATGTTCTTTCTCTGTATTTTTCATTTTCATTTACTGATGTGACAACATCATAGTGCACTTTGTGTTTGTGATTCAAATATATTAGCACTTTCCTCAACATTCTTTGCAGAAAATCTATACCACTTACATGCCTTATCAAACGTGTATGTCAATACAAAGCATATGTGCCATTGCCATGATTTCAATTTCGGTAGCCCATGTAACAGCATCAAACATTCTCTGTCTCATTTCATAATCCTCCACATTGGCAAATCCATCTCGAAGACAACATTCTAATTTATCAGCATTCCTCAACAAATGATTGACACAAGCAGTTCTCAACTGTACAGGGTTAGCTTCAGTTCCTGACATGGCAAATGATATAGCTCTGAAGAAACTATTACCATCACCTCTTATGCGTTTTACAGATCTTGGTTTACCCATGGCTTGACATTGTACATTAACCATGTTGGGCTTCAAGTTTGATACTTCACAACCAAATGCACTACAATGATCGACCTTAGCTTCAAAGGTTAATGGAGAGAACGTCATAGGACCAGGTCCAGATACATCAACTACTTGCACTTCATCACTAGACTCACTGGTTGCACTTTCATTAGAATGATCATCTCTTCCAATCTGTTTGCTTGACTTATCAAGATCATCTTCAACATTACAATGTTTCTCTGTTGCAATCTTCACATATTGATGACCAATACTTATATCTTTGTGTGATCTTCTCCTGATACACCAAGCAAATCACAGTCCTCCACATTAAAACATAAGTCCACGATTTATACTATGCCCTGTTGTTTACTTGAACCATCATCACTTGTACAGCCTCGACATTGACACAGAGGGATACACCAGTTAATTCATACTGTTCGCTATTAGTCAGATTCATGGATTGAGCTAACTTAGTACAATACCTGTACACCTCTTGGCATGATCTTGCTCGCATCACAACACTTGTTTCCGTCTTGAATCATACAGCCATTGATACTTCTGGGATGGGAATCAAAGACGTAGTACATACCATCTTGAGCGATTACAGCAAATGTGTTCTCATTGAAACTTACAAAACATGCATGCTATTTCTGAGCATCTTGTTCTAAGGCAGCTTTCAACGACTTCATATTAAATTCTTCAAAGTGATTAACATTTTCAATGAACGTTCCTGATACAGGCTTGTGATACTTCATACTGAAATGTGAGTCAAAAACATCTCACTCGGTTGGCAATTCATTAATCAATAAGTAACTATTGTTCATCGTTGAGCTGTCTTGCAGGAATCCATACAATTCATTTCCAGTTATCAGAACACTGTCAATATCACTACATTTCCAATTTCTTACATCCTTTTTCATGCTATACATCATTGATGCTAGGCTGTTAGCAACGCACTGCTTTCCAAGTTATCACCAAATCTTCTAATACCCTGATGAAAACTACCCTGCACAATTACTCTTCCATCGAGTTCAACTGGGTTAATAATCTTAACTGTCTCCGCACACTTAATCTGTTTTCCTGTCTTGTTTAGTTGCCCTCTTGTGATTGGATTTACATTTCATTGAGCAGGGTCCAACCAAGGTACTGCCTTTTTTCATCATATTGGTTTCATTTTTAGACTTAACTTTGCACTTCCTTGTTTCTTTTCTTCTTCTCTTACTATCAATGCCGTCAACACAAAGTAACCCAGATCTTTTCCGACTTTGTAATTGACAATGTCTACTTTCTTTGTGCTCTTCATTGACCCTTGAGTGAGTTTCATTCAATTTTCTCTTCTCCTGCGCAATTTGTTTCTTGTTCATAGTTCCTTGTCTTATCTTAAATGTTGAAATTCCAACATGCTTACCGAACATTTCCTCTCCTGCGAGCTCTTCTTCAATTGCCTCAAACTCATCCGCTTTGTGATCATTCTCAGAAAACAGATAAAATCCATTATCATCTTCTGTGATGCCAAACTCATGAAACAAACAATCGGTATAATTTGAAAAACCACATTTACAACATTACACTTGATTCTGATAGAGTATTACAAAAGTCTTGGGAAAAATCCATGCAATCAACATGATACCTTAAGCTACATTTATCACATTGTTTTTTCCGTTCTCGAGTCTTTTAGTCATTCTCACACAGCCAACAAATTATCTTCTCATGAACTGTAAACATTAATTTGTGCTGCTTTACTTTGTGGATTTGCTTTGCGTCGACTATCACAAATGTCATATCTTTCATCTTTCCTTGTTTCAGGTATTGCTTAAAAATTACCTTGACACATGTTTTCCTTACTTTTTGGAAAAAATTGCCTCAAAACTACTTCTGCCTTGTTTTAATCATTGCCTTTTGCACAAGTTGTAGTATTACCTTCACACTTTTCTTCAAAAGTTCTCTCTGATTTGACTTCAGTAGCAGCTTTGAGTTCAGGTACAGGATTGCTCCGAGTGATTCTTTTACAACATACTTCTGCACTTTGTCCATCTTCCACTTCAAGCTCCAAATCAGACTCACTGCGACACATCAGCTCAGATCTACCTTCTGGATTTAATTGTTGGGATTTACTTTGAGGTTTTCTTTGAGGCCTTCTTTTAGTCTTAATTTCAGAGTTTAATTGTTTTGCTTTAATTTTTTGGCTTTGTACATCTTTTCTAAAATTTTTACCATCACCTTGGGGAGGTGCCACCCCCAAGGCAATTCGTGAAGGAGGTGGAATGTCGCACTGAAGAGGAGAGAAACATGGGAGCACACAGACACAGAGGAATGAAATGAGGTTGTTGTCTAAGTACACCTTTTGGCTTTAACCCACTGCCTTGGGGAGGCGTCAACCCCAAGGCAGTTTGAGGAGGTGAAATGTGACATGGAGGAGTGACAGGGGAGCACATAGAAGGGGAACAGTGAGGTGGGGTGATGCTTGAGGGAGGGTGGATGATATGAGACGACACGGGAGACGACAAGGAAGACATACATGGCATTTCATCCTTCCAGCTGGCCCGTAGGCGCCTCATCGCATCTCTTGCAGCCTTTGCTTTAGCTCGATGGTTTCGCATTTTCTGTCAACGAGAAACACAATTGTCAATGTTTATCACAATTTTATTCATTAGCATTATGTGCTTACACAGCAAGTGCCAAATATCTACACAAGCTGTCATAGCGAAGAATGCCTTGGAACCTAAAGTATTCACGCACAGAGCGAAAAATTATCTGCTTATACATGGGAATTACGCGTGACATAAGCACATAATTCCCTGCTTCTGTATCTCTTTAACCACACAATGGATTTCCACAATCCATACGTCTTCTGAACGGTCTTGATAAATTAAACACGCACTTCATAAATTGTGACCCGTTTGACCTTAACTTCCGGTTCAAACCGGAAATTGAAATTTCATGTTTAAAAAAATCCTTACTTCTGAACCACACCTTGGATTTTTACAATCTATGCATCACTTGGGAGGTAGGTAACAAGCGAAAAAACGATACACAAAATGTTATGCCATTTGACCTTGACAAACCGGAAGATGAATTTAATAATTAAAAAAATAATAACTCCTCAACCACTCATTGTATTTTTATCAAGTAAACGTCATCAGAAAGAGTTCCTAAGACTTAACAAACGATACAGTGACCTCATTTAAGACTGACTTCCGGTTCAACCGGAAGTTAAAAATTAATTTTTCAAAAAATCATAACCTCTAAACCACACTTTGTTTTTTACAATCTTTACATCATTGGCAAAGTTCATATCAACTTAAAAATTGACACACAAAATGTGAACCAATTTGACGTTGATTTCCGCTTCAAAACCGGATGATCAAATTCAATACATGAAACAATCATAACTCCCGAACGACACGTACAATTTTTATCAACTACACGGCATTCCAAAGGGACTTACCTAGCACTTACCTATCGCTACACAGTATGACCTCATTTGACCTAACTTTAGGTTCAAACCGGAACTTGAAGATTCGGGTTGGTAAAATCGGGTTGATAAAATTAAATATCATTGAATCATAACTTGATTACATCGATCAGGAACACCTTGTTTTTTTGTAGAAAACAAAAACTGAATGTCTAGTTTTCTTTTGTTTTCTTCATCTTCTTCCTTCCGTTCAACTCTTCTCTACAGCATTACTCAAGATTGAAACTGATTTGAACCTTGAAACTCATCGGTCAATTGAAACTCAATCTTAAAAATGTACAAATTTTATAACGTCATGATGACGTCATCGGGTGTTGAATAACAAGGTTTTCAAAGTTGAAATCTGACCATTTTCTAATCGCTGTATCTTCGTGAATTTTACAGCTATGATGCTCATAATTGGGCATCTGATAGATCAATACTTCGGCAACACTTGAAAAGTTAACGCCAAAATCGTATGACCTTTACTTCTGGGTTGTTACCGTAGGTCGAAGTTTGCCTTCGATTGTTTTCCTTCAGAAAGTAATGTTTTTGGCTTTTCTATAGCATAACTCAAGATTGAAAGTTAACTGGACATTGAAACTCATCAGACATTTAAACCTCAATATCAAGACAACACAAACCTAATGATGTCATGATGACGTCATCGGAAATCAAATTACGTTAAATCAAAGTTTAATATTTGTAAAAAATCACAACTCATGAACCGCATGTTGAATTTTCACAATCTACACATCATTTGATAGGTCCTTGAAAGGTCAACAAACGCTGCACACAACGTGACCCCATCTGACTTTGACTTCCGGTTCAAACCGGAAGTTGAAAAATTGAAAAATTCATATCTCAAGAACTACGTAACATTTTAACCTAAATTTTGCATCAGCTTATAGATGAGTTATGCTGCCGAAACTTTTGCACAGAGATAATAACATTTTAACCTTTGAATTTGGTTAAAACTGGACGCCAAAGCGCACGTGATGTACAACAAAAGGTAGTGTAGGCCTACACGTAAATAAAATGTATGTCAAACCTGTACCAGCCACGCACGTGTATGATGCACGTGTAGTTAAGGTCTCGCTACACGTCCATACAGCCACATGCACATTGTGCGTTTGTGAAACTGTAAATTTACATATATTAATACTTTTGGCATCGCTTGCTATTTCACTGTATATTTCACACCCAAATAATGGTAGTCCGTGTAATATTTGAAAAATATTTTAAAACAATTCCCATCATTATATAAACGTTTATTAACAAAAATTCTAGACAGCCTTTAGTTAATCCTGAACCACAACTCGGAATGATAACATGACAATTATCCAATCATAATTATATGCAACCATGACGAACACCTTGTTTTTGTAATAAACAAAAATCAATGTCTTGTTGTAATTTAGTTAGTTATTTGAATTGACAGTTTGTGGGAATAATCCTGCAAAACCCCCTGTCCCATTCTGGATGGGTCCTGTCCACAAGCAAAGTTGTCAGTATTTTCTTTAGAATGAAACAGAAAAAGCTGTGTGTTCAAACGAGCATAACGACTTGATTTGTTTGTTTTTTAGGATTTGATGCTCTTTAAACCCGCACTCAACAGTCAACAATGGATGCTGATCCTCTGTACACATTTTAGAACAACGAAATGTGTCAATTGGCGTTATTGAAAAATTTAAGCAAGATAAGGTATGTAATTTAATTTTATTAAAAATTAAATTTTCTTTTAAGTGCAAATATCTACTCCAGTGAGTAGTACTTTGAAGTTGCAATATGAACACACTTGGACAGTTACAGATAGGTTGGTAGCTTTGGCAGCTTTTGTAAAGTTAACTTTTAAATTGTACGCTCTTTATTGTTAAAGCTGAAGTTAATGGAGGGGCTCCAAGGTGCAATCTTTTTTATGCAATGATTTCCTGGTAGACAGAAACCTTAAGAAAGTGAGGGAAACAAATAAAACTACAACTCGCTCAATTTAAAATGGAGTACAATGCCACTTGTGTTTGATATTATCCAAAACAGTTTTGTAAAATTCCCAAAGCCACCAATGATGTCAAATTTCAAATATATATTGGGTCTGCAAAGAAATTTGGCTTTAATGGAGTTCACCCACAAATTAACTTTAAAAGTTGTCTGCATCATTTGCATGTCAAACACAGAGGTGACAGGAACCTTTCAGAGGGTGTTGAACCTCAAATCTCTTGGAAAACATGTCTTTGGAATTTTGTTTTTTGTCTGAGTTTGAAGAATAGATCTGTGTCACCTGGTGTCACCTGGTGTGTTGATACAGAATTACCCCATGAAAAGATTTTGCGACAACAAAACTAAGTGAGCAGTATACTATATTTGTCAATAAAATTGTTACAATGTTTTATTTTTTGCATTTTCACAGATCGATAAGAGCAACGTATCATTTTTGACTGATCAGCAACTGGAAAATTACTTGCTCCAAGGAACGTGAAGTACCAATAAGACCATCAGATAGAAAACATAATCTTTTTGAACGTTTAAGAAAGAAAATGAGTCTTGATACATCAAAAAGAAAGTGTTCAGAAAGTAGTGATGAGGACTCTGGATTGAAATAATCTTCCACATTAAAAGGAAACAAGAGAGCATCAAAATTGTCAAGGAAGCTTGAACTAGGGTGGATACATGAAGGCAAACAGGTGCGCAAGAAAAATGGCGGAGGAACACGAAATCATAATCTTGGAAAAGACTGCCACTGCTACAGAAAGGCAAACTTTTTTATTTCCAAATGGCATTTCGAAACTAGCATTGCTCAGTGAAGTTGAGTGTGAAATAACCAAGACAGTTGGAAATATGTATGAAGAAGTAAAAATGGGAATACTACGGTTTTATCTGACAACATTGGGATCAAAAGGGTTAGGATTGACCAGGATCGGATGAGGAGAGACGAGTGCTCCTCTCCCCCATGAAATAACCCTGTGGTCAGCGTCATACTCATAGCCTCTCCTAACCAGACTCCACTTGCTCAGCTTCACGTGCTGATCCTGTTTCCCACTGAGAGAAGAGGTGTGAAGGCGGGTTTCTGACGCCTCAAAACCAGATTGCTCTGGGCAGGAGGGCCTCATCAACCTTGGTTGGTAGCTCTCCTAAGAGAAGGAAAACTTTGATTCCAAACCCGGGCAGATGGGGCTCGTTAACCCTGCTAGGAAACCCTTCTAGGAGACGGTGTACTCTGATCACTAATCCCCAAACCAGGCAGCAGTGGTTTTGGTATCCCTTCATGGCATATGAACTACTGGTTGGTCAATGGCATGGTTGGAACTACCTTAGTGGACAGGGCTTTCTTTCTTCTGAGCACTGCGGGGCAGTTCTCGTGTTCTCCAGCTGTAGAGCCCAGGCTCTCCGTTGGATACAGACCACTGGAACCCAGAGAGTGTCGCTACATCTGCGCAACGTATGCTGCACTATAAACACATGGCGCAGGCCTTCGGGATCAGGCTGAGGTGAGGAGATGTTTCAAGTCTCATGGCGATGGAGACTCTGGCGGTGCTGGCAGGCTTGAGCAGCTGGGAGCTGGTAGTACAGATCTCTACACATGAGCGGCTTGGGAGTGATGGTCGTACGCATCTTGAGGACTACGAGTGTGTGGGGTCCTTCCCAAGCGACCAGGCGGCCCTTATTTAGGGGTGCACCGCCTGCCCCAATCAGGGGATGCCCCAATAAAAGGCGGGGTAAAAAAAGCTCGTCCGCCCTTTTTTCCTGGCTGGCAGCCCACGGCCAGCGGGACTTCATCTAGTGGGAAGAATACACAGAAAGGAAAAAGAAATCGAGTAAGTAAACGTTTAATCCTAGGAACCTGGAATGTTCAAACACTCTTAGATTCCAAAACTAGACCCGAGAGACGTACTGCCCTTCTCGACAGAGAGCTCTCTCGGTATTCCATAGACATTGCAGCCCTTCAGGAAACTCGTCTAGCGGGATCAGGCGAGCTCAAAGAGAACAACTATACTTTGTTCTGGTCGGGAAGAGAAGTTTGAATGAGGAGAGAAGCAGGTGTTGGTCTTGCAATAGCAAACAGCATAGCCAAAAACCTAACTACCTTCCCAAAGGCAATTTCAGACAGGCTGATGATCTTAAAGATAAAAAATAAACGACAAAACTCCCCTTCACCTTCATATTATAAGTGCTTAAGCCCCAACACTTCCCAGCAGCGAGGACTCTAAACATCAGTTTTACGAAGATCTTTCTCGGTTGCTGCAGTGCATCCCACTCCACAACAAAATAATTTGTTTGGGCGACTTCAATGCATGGGTTGGCTCAGATAATACTACCTGGGCCGGGGCACTTTTGGGAGAGGAAATCTCAACTCTAACGGAGAGCTGCTTTCCTTCTGCAAAAAGTTCCACCTAGTAGTCACCAATACATTCTTCAATATGCCTGACAAATCGTTCTACTCTTGGAAACACCCCCGTTCTAAATGCTGGCACCTTCTAGATTATGTTTTTACTAGGAGATGTGGCCTTGTTGGATGTCAGAACTTCCAAATTCCTTCAAAGACGCTCTAATAGTCACTATCTACAAGCGTAAGGGAAGCCGTCAAGACTGCAACAACTATCGTGGCATCTCTTTGTTGTCCATTGCTGGGAAGATCCTTGGCAAACTGCTTCTGAGGCGGCTGCAATCTGTTGCAGATGGCGTTCTACCAGAAAGTCAGTGCGGCTTCCGAGCAGGACGTAGTACCATCGACATGGTCTTCACCTTGCACCAGCTTCAACAGAAGGCTATGGAATAGAATATGCCACTTTTTGTAGCCTTCATTGACTTCTCCAAGGCCTTCGATTCGGTTCCTCGACCAATGCTGTGGAGAGTACTTGAAAGGTATGGCTGTCCAGGAAAACTCATTACACTGATCAGGAAGTTTCATGATGGTATGAATGGTCAGGTTTCTGCTGCCGGCTTTACTTCAGATCCCTTCAAAGTCAACCTTGGCGTGAAGCAGGGTTGTGTGCTAGCCCCTACACTGTTCACTATACTCTTGTCAGCAGTTTTAGAAGTTGCCTCGCTTGGTACAACTGGAGGGGTTTTCATCAAAACACGCTTTGATGGAAATCTATTCAACCTCAGGCGTCTGAAAGCAAGCTTCAAAACTCACCTCATCAGCGTGCAGGAACTGCTTTTGCCGACGATGCAGCTCTTGTGCCTCACTCAGAGGACGAGTTACAGTCCCTTGTCAACAGTTTCCCAAGATCAGCCACTGCTTTTGGTCTCACCATAAACACCAGGAAAACTGAGGTCATGGTCCAACTGCCACGACATACTCTACTTGTCCAACCATCCATCCTTTTAAACGACCAGCCTTTAAAGTGTGTGCCTCATTTCACCTATCTCGGCAGCACAGTCTCCAGCGACAATAGTCTGGATAAAGAGCTCAACAAGAGGGTATCTGCCGCAGCAGCATCCTTCGGCCGTCTACATCACAGAGTGTGGTCTCAACGTGGCATCAAAACCTCTACTAACTGTAAGGTGTACAGGGCAGTGGTACTATCATCTCTTCTCAACTCAACTGAAACATACACAGTTTACCAAAGACATCAAATCCAACTCCGCCATCTTTGTGCCATCCTCAACATCAAGTGGTCTGATCATATCACAAACACTGAGGTTCTTCGCAGGGCTGGTATGGCCAGTGTCGAGTCCATGTTGCTTGCAAGACAGCTACGCTGGTGTGGTCACCTCGTACTCCAGGCTACCGAAGCAGATATTCTACGGGGAACTGGTGGAGGGGGTTCGTCATAGAGGCCGCCCTAAACTCCGTTTCAAGGACTGTCTGAAACGTCATCTCCAAGCTGGCATTCCAACCAACACCTGGGAAGACATGGCCAAGGAGAGGCCCACATGGCGTTCACTCACCAAGAGTGGGGCTGCGTCAGCTCCCGATAGTCATACTCGTAAGCGAGTGACAGCCTATAAATATATATATCTGAAAACAGCTTTCAAAACAGAGGACAGCCCAACATGTGCACAAAGTGCTGGCAGAAAGTGCAAGAAGGGTGATAGAAAGGTACCATCAGCTAAACCATGTACCCTCTCATCACTTCCGTGTGCTGCAACAGCCCCAACATCAGACTCCGAGGATGACAACCAAACACAAGGTCATGATAGAAGAAAGGTACCGTTAGCTAAATCAGCTAAGGTACCATCAGTTCCCTGTGCTGCCGCAGCCCCAACATCAGACTCTGAGGATGACAACCAAACACAAGGTCATGATAGAAGAAAGGTACCGTCAGCTAAATCAGTTAAGGTACCATCAGTTCCCTGTGCTGCTGCCGCCCCAAAATCAGACTCTAATGAGGATAACAGCCAAACACAAGATCTCGGTGCATCCCAGCAAAGTGCATACAATCCCAAGAATACAGAGAACCAGATCTTTGACTTAGTTGATATGAATGAGCCCTACTCAGACTCAATTGAGATTGAATGTTCATATGATTCTGAAACAGTTAACTTTTGGCCTTTTGTCAGTGGTGAAAGTGAAAACTTTGAAGAAACTTTGTCAATATCAGAGACAGATGCAGAAAATCATGAACCGCATCAAGAGATTCCTTTACCAGAATTCCCACAAGTAAGTGAGCCCATCGTCATTGATGATGTACAAGCTGAGATTCCACCAAGAAGTCCAACTCCTCCCCCTTTTGGCCTGACGTATTTACTTATTCATCGGGCTAACATTATAGAGGAAAAGATTGCTCATTTCAAAAATCCAGACATTGTTCTTGCAGAGATAAAAACATAATTTGTTGATGAAAATGGCATGGATAGTGACGGCGTTTCTAGAGATGCTTATTGTTCCTTTTGGGAGGAGTTCTTCACAGGTGCAGCAGAAGGTGAAGCTGGTCGGGTCCCAGCTATCAATACAAAGTGGATGGAGGAAGAATGGAAGGCCATTGGGAGGATCATCAATATTTTACCCTGCTATTCAGTGAGGCTTTCATAATAGCCCTTATTCCAGGTTTCTCCAGAGATTCTTCAAAAATCATTCTTGGCATACCTTTGCTCCAGTGACAGTGACCTAGTCAAGATGACAATGAGAAGTGATAAAGAGTCTAAAGACAATGAAGAACTCACTGACTTCTTAGACAGAATGGGTTGTCATAGCATTCCGACACAAGAGTTTATTCCTCTACTCCATCAAATGGCCCATAAAAAACTCATTCAAAAACCAAGCTATGCAATGGAAAAAATGGCTGAAGCTGCAAGGGACAAGTTGGCTCAAATGCTCCCATCAGTGCGATCAGCTTCAGGGCGAAGTTATGAACAAAGCTCAAGATGAGTCTTAAATATCTAAAGCAGTTTGTGAGATCCCTCCCCGAGCAGTCACTTCTGAAGTTTTTGCACCTTTTAACTGGTTTCGACACGGCCCCCACAAAAGCAATTCAGATCACATTTACAATGTCAGATGGTTTGGCACGGAGACCAATTGCTTTTGCGTGTGGCCCCGTTTTGGAACTTCCTAGCACATATAAGAGCTACGCTGATTTTAGGAAAGAAATGGAGGCACTTTTATCTTACACTGAAAACTTTGAGATGAGCATTGCTTTAATAACTTTACTGCATAAACTGATGTGGTAAATAGACACTTTGCTGAGTGGGACACGTGACTGGAAATCTTAGAATCATGACGTGAAATAGTTCAAGCCAACTATGAATAATACAAAACAGTATTCTAGTGATGTTGCTTGTCATCAGTTAAATCTCAGCAGCTGGTATGTTTGTACATTTTGTGTACAAGAAATAGTGGAGGGCCCAGTTGTATTTTATGGATGCGGACAGATTATCAAATTATATTGGAGGGGCAATTATTAACCAGGTTTTTCCTACAATAGATTACAGCTGTAAACACCAAGCTAAATGAATACACCAACTGATATACTTTCATTGTAAATACACCACATTTTAGTTCAAATAACCCTAAAACAATGAGAAAAATGTTGGTTGATCTTTTTAAATAATAAAATTTTAATTAAGAAGTACTTTTTAAATTTGTTAAATAACAACACAACTGATAAATAATAATAAGTGGGGGAATTGTGGCACTCCAAAGCTATTTGCTATCCTTTATTCAATCATTTGAGTTTTTACATGGGGGACTTTCAAATTTTCTGATTTTTGTAATTTAATTTTAAATTTGGATGGTAGGACTCACTAAAAGGTGGATTTATTTTAGTTTGTGTTAGTGTTTATTCATTGGAAAGTGCTAATGGAACATTGAATCAATTGGTTAAAGTTAGCTAAAGTAAACCTTTTCAAAATGACTAAAATGATTAGTTTTGGGTGTAAAACCTCAAATATCAAAACTTTTGAACGGTATTAAAGCAAACTTTGAAAGTTTGGCCATATGACAACCAAGAAAATTCTCGACAATGTGAAAAAGCTTATCTTTTAGCAATTACTTTTTGGTGAATTAAAAATAAGAAATAAAAAGTGTAATCAATGGAGGTTTTGTAGTTTTTTTGCTGACATTTTGAGGCATGTTGAACGAAGTAAAAACACAGTATTAGCTTAAAACCCCATATTTTGAAAATTTGTTAGAACTGTTTCTGTTTCTGCTGTTAAAGTCTCATTTCTATAACTTATATTACATGTTTATAAATAGAAATCTGACATAATATTGTACAGTCGAAGATGTGCTTCCATGCCTTTTTGTTGTTTCTGATGTTCACTTGTTCTTTTATTTTTATATTGTCCTAGGAAATGTTATAATTTATATATAATGTTATATCTTTTAGTTAAAGTATTTTTTTTAAAGTATTTTGTTTTTGTATTAATTTCCCAGTAGGGTCCTTCTAGAGGACAACAAATAGTTTCACGTGACAAATTTCAAAACATTTCAAGTGAACAGCAACTAACAAGGTATTGCACTTTAACTGAACAAAACCAAGGCTTAATGTAAACCACCCAATTTCAGTGGCTCAGGTTTTTGGTTTATTTTTATATTATTATTATTTATTTATGTATTTGTCATTTTTATTTAATTTTTGGGAGGTGGCTAAAATTGTTTCTCCTCTGGCCTCTTGAGACATTGCCCACGTGGGGGAAGTACACCGCAAAAAAGTTGACTAAAATTCGTTGGTTAAATTGCTTTTGTCAGTTGTTGAGCAATATTTTAGACAACATCTGTTAAAATTCGCGAGTTGAGTAAATTTGTCTTTGCCCAACGTTGATAAAGACATGTTCAACAAATGTTGATTAAAAGCGAGTGGCGGGAAAATGTAACTTACAACAGCTGAGCAAAATATGAGTGGCGGGAACGTAACTTACAAACAGATGAGCAAAATGCGCACCACGAGGTTAAGATTAAGCAACATTGCGCATTTAATCGCTGGCGCATGCGCACAACTCTATGTAAATGAGGCCCCTCATTAGTTCAGAATTCCCCCTGCAAAGGCAAATTTAACCAGGCCAGAGAAGTAGTCATCCCCTGTTGTTGTATAATGATGACTTCGAAGTAGGTTATCCCTTGGGTTCCAGGAGTGGAGTGTACTGTGCTTACCTCTACATTTTCAAGCAAGTTTATCTAATATATTATTAGCGGCTTGCTGTAAAAGTACTATTGTTGCCAAATATGGTGTTGACTGCATTCTCGGGTCAATTATTAATGACTTTACACAGCTGGAGGAGGTTGGCCTTCACATTTCATATAGTTCTTTTACAGGAATGGTCAGGCCAGTTTTATTCCAAGTCATTGGCGACAATGTGGGATTTTCTCTGATTCTCGGATTTTCTTCGTGTTTTACAGCTAATTTTCCATGTCAGTATTGCAAAACCTACAGGGAAGTAATACGTCAACAGCTCAAGGAGGACATAACACTGCTAAGGAATGAGACAAACTTGTCAGAAACAGGTGTCAAAAGAGATTCAAAATTGAATCAAATTCCCAGTTTTCATGTGACAAGAAACTGCACCAGATGTTATGCACGATTTTCCTGAAGGTATTATACCATTAGAAATTAAGCTTGTACTTTCTTCTCTTGCCAATGAGGGATGTTTTACCCTGGGGGAGGTTAATAATAGAATATCATCATTCAGTTATGGATATACTGATAAGAAGAATGTTCCCAGCCCAATTTGAGTCAGCCCTCACTCATCCTGGTGGTGCAAGTGGACAGACAGCTGCACATATGAACTGTTTGATTCAGTACCTCCCAATAATAGTTGGGGACTTGGTTTGCGAAAGGTCAGATGTATGGGAACCTTTACTACTTCTGGTTGATATTTACAAATTGGTATTGGCGCCAAGCATCAGTAAGGCAGGCACTGTTTTTGAAGCAGTTGGTACATGATCACCACAGTCTGTTCCTTAATTTATTCACAGACCGTCATCTTATAGCAAAGCAACACTATGTTATACACTACCCAAGGATAATTCAACTGCTTGGGCCCCTGCAACAGTATTCTAGCATGAGGAAGGAAGGAAAACATAAGCCCTTCAAAAAATGGGCCCATGCCTGTAACAATTACCGGAACATTACCCAAACAGTTGCTCTTAGGCACCAGCAGCAGCAGAGCTACGTTTTCCTTAAACAAAGTGAAAGATGTGAAATAAACATCCAGCATCATCTTCCAGTTCAGGTTTCAGTGCTAGATTACTCAGATGAGGTGTGTTTGGTGTTTGGCTGTGCAGAAGATACTGCTGTCATCCTAGCAGAAAAACTTGAAATTCAGAGCTATACATTCAAAGCGAATTCCCTCGTGCTTACAGATTGGAATGAAGAAGGAGCACAGTTTGCAAAATTGGTGAATATTATTGTGATGAACGACACCGTGCACTTCATTGTGCGTCCTTGGAAAACTGTTTTATAACAGACACATGCAAGCTCATGCTGTTGTGGCATGCAGTGAATCTTGGAAGATTTTGAGACCAACTGATCTGTTTGTCTGTCGCCCATTTCATGCCACTAAATGTCACAAGGAAGATCATGCCTGGTATGTAACTACAACATTCAACATTCTGTAGCCTCCATGAACCTCAATTCCTCAGGTGTGTATAACCTCCACATGTGTATTGTATTGTGCTTGAGTCATATATATATATAAGCTAAACTTTGATGGAGTGCCGACTATTAATATGGTGAGATACATTGTTTTGAATGTTTGTGAATAAAAACAAATCAACCATTCTTAGTGTGGTAAAGCAATGCTCAAATTATATCCATAGCATCATTTTTCTTCTGGTCAGCAAGTAAAGGTGAAGAAAATATTTTGGCTTAATATCTGAAAGCAACAAATTTCCTGGCTGTGTGCAATTGCCCCATTTATCTAAATTATTTTACTATATTCTGATATTCCACAGTTCAGAAGCGGAGGACAAGTGCAAGTACTACAATTTTCAGGAACAAATTTGCCAGGATCGTCGCTAGGAACTACTGAGGTGGACCTGACAAGTATGAGTGACTTGTCGTCATATGTTTCTGATGCAGACACATCGGACTTGCTTAGTCAGAGTAGTGACAGCTTTGAACTCGAAGACCAATCAGCAGCCAAGGAGCTAATGCCACCGTTAAAAAGAACAAGGAAGGTCCTTTTTATAAGTACATAACATAACTGATATTTAATTTAAAACTTGCATATTATAGGGACATGCCCTAAAAAAGGGTTTGGGAAAAAATCAAATCTATTTTATTTTCATGGTTGTTTTTCTCTCAATTTTCGGATCAAAATAATATTTTTGGATGAGACCATTAACACTCAAATCTGAGTTGCAAAGCTTTAAAACTTTGCTAGTCGGAAGTTATGATGGTGCTTCTTACATTTTGTACCATGCAACATGTCTTTAGAATGTCAACACTGTTTGAAACCTAGAGTATTTTCTCTGTTCAATATGTGACACTCAATAATATTTATTCAGAAAAAATAACACATTTGTTCAACCTTAAGTTCATGCATGTAAGAGGTGATTTGACATCGCGCACTTTCAAATCTCAACTCTGGTCAACTCTTGTTATTATTGACACAGCTGCTCTCTTTAAGCATTCAATGTATTTTCAGTTGAATGCTTATTTTTTTTTTTTTTTTTTTTTACAAATCCTGTTGCTATGAGAACAAGGGTCAATTGAGAAGGTACAATGTTTGGCACAAGGGTGCTGGTTTCATTCCATTAACTTTATTGATTGCACTGTGTGTAAGATGAGAGCCCTCGTTGACTTGAAAATGTGTTAGTTCTCCACACTTTGGTTTTACTTTGTGAAGCAAAATTCACAATATTAATTTTAATGTAAATATATTTCTCTGCAGGATGTACATGAAATACTGAGCCAAACGACCAAAGGCAAGAAGGTGATTGATTTCATCAAACGGCATGGTGTTGCATCAAAGCAACATCGTTGTGAAATGGACGCACAGCTGGTAGCTCACCTCATCGAGCACCATGGTCCCAAGTAAGTATGTACGAGTATGTAGAAATTTCTCCCCTGTGAATCACACACACAGGGTATCTTCAAGGCAGGACTTCATCTTATGCAATAAGTTGAAAGCAATCAATCTTCTAAATCTACAATCCCGGTCAAAATTGTTGGGACAGTGCGCTGTTTGGCCCATCTAAACCACTATCCCCCTGCCCCAGTGCCAATGTTGAGGAGTTGCACAGATGAAACTGCCTGTGCAGTCTTTGCATGTTCCCATGTATTTCAGAGATGAGTTTTCTAGGAACGAATTTCAGAGATAAGTTTTCTCGAAAAGAACATGAACCACAAGGGTTTCCATCTCATTTTCCTTCTACAAAGAGCCATGTGTGCGCATTTTTTTTCTCTCAAGCACCTTACACGTGGTCACACCCGACAAATTTTGACCGGGATTGTAGCTTTGCGTGTGCGCACATGGACCAAGTACAAGGAGTGTCAACTTCCTTTAAAGTATTAAAGTAACAAAGCAAAAAGAAGAGATAAGGAACTCAGAGAATCAGTGTCAATCATTCCTCAGAAGTATCAGGGTATACAACTAGCTTCAAAATGTGCAATATTTATTCAATTTCTTTACAGCCCAGGTGCTTTTGAGAAATCTGCATTAGCTCAGGCAGTGATTGCTGCATTTCCCTGCCTGAGAGATCCCTTTGGGTCAACAACAGGCTATGTAAGTTAATGCATTTTTTGAAGCATTTTATCTAAATGATCCAAATTGTCATTGTGTATCTCCCGTGAAAATTGTGTGTATAATAGGACCATGTGATCTATTTTGGTTAATTAGTATTATATTAAGCACTCAAGAGTGTATGTTTTTCTTCTATCATAGTTACAAAATCACCCCCATTCGTGGATTTTCATTTAACTGGGTAAAATTTTAGAAACTTTGAGTGCAAGGCGGTATTAAATTGAGAGATGATGGAGTATCAATAATTTATTAATCTAATTATTATGCCAAGAGATTGAAAGACAAACAGAGTGACTAAAATAGGTGTAAAACTCCAAACTACATGAAAGAGCGATGTTTGAAAATGCTAACATATAAGCGGTCATTAATAGTATGCTACCCAAGGTCTATATGCAGTTGTCAGAAACTATAATAATAATAATAATAGTGGCCTCTTATAGAGCGCACAGGTCCGTCAGGCATGACGCTCATGGCGCTGTACAAGCGAAATATAAATACAAATACAAAAGAGAGTACAATATATCTATACAACATTGACATTATATATTGACTAACTTAGGCAGAATATAAGTTAAAGATACATGTACAGGGTAATCAGTTCAATGAAACAGAATTACAAAGTGAACAGATAAGTTTTGAGTAATTGTTTGAAAGAACTAGCGGAGGAAGCTTGGCGGAGAAGAAGAGGAAGATTGTTCCAGAGAGATGGGCCTGCGTGGGAAAAGCTGTGGTCACCCCAAGAGTGCCGCGATCGGGAAACCTGAAGTAGCAAAGAGTGTGATGACCGTAGTCTGCGAGAGGGTTGATATGCCTGGATCGAGTTCTGCAAGTAGATTGGTGAGGAGCCATGGACTGCGTGGTAGACCAGCAACAGAAGTTTGAAGGTGATTCGCTTTTTAATAGGTAGCCAGTGAAGAGACTGAAGAACAGGTGTTATGTGACATAACTTCTTGGTGAGGGTTACCAGTCTAGCTGCAGAGTTCTGAAGGCATTGAAGTTTAGACAGCTGTTGTTGGGAAAGGCTGAGAAAAAGGGAGTTGCAGAAATCAAGACGAGAAGAGATAAGGGCATGGACTAGTTGTTCACTCATCTCGGGTCAAGTACTTGCGGACAAAGCTTAGGTTGCGAAGTTGGTATCTTATAGACCTTGATATGTGAGAAACATGATCATTGAAGGACATGCTGGTGTCGTAGATAACGCCAAGATTGCGAGTTTTGGAAGATGGGTAGACTGTGTTGTTTCCTACATGGATGCAAGAGTCCTTTGTGGCAACTTTGTTCAGCATTTGCCTTGAGCCCACGATGATTAACTCTGACTTTTGATGATTGAGTTTCAGACCAGATGCGTCCATCCATCTGTTGATGTCCTCGATGCACGCCTCCATTTGCTTTGTGGCCGATGACAATGCAGCACAGGTTGGTGGAAACGACACATACAGCTGTATGTCATCTGCGTAACAGTGGTATCTGATGTTGTGTGCCTTGATAATGCTGCCCACCGGCTGGAGATAGAGCGAAAATAAGAGGGGGCCTCCTACCGATCCCTGGGGGACACCGTAGGCAAGATGACTTGCTTGAGACATGGCATCACTGATGCCCACACACTGGAAGCGATTTGTCAGATAGGACGTAAACCAACACAGGGCTGTCCCACAGACTCCTAGAGAACGTAGCTGGTTAAGCAGTATCCCGTGGTCGACCGTATCAAATGCTGAGGACATGTCTAGTAGTAAGAGAGCTGTGACGTTGCCCTTGTCCATCTGTTGCAGGATTTCGTCTGTTAAATTGGTTAGAAGTGTTTCCACACTGTGGTTGGGCCGGTAGGCTGACTGATGGTTGTCAAGTAGCATGTTATCTTGTAGATGTTTTGAGAGACGAGAAAAAGCGACACGTATCAAGACTTGTATTGATGATTTGAGTGATGGCCGGAACAATGGAAGACATACACTTCTTGAGAAGAGATGTAGGGATAGGATCCAGTTCGCATGATTTTGCTGGTGACTTTGAAATGATGTTGCAAACTTCATCTTCTGAGGCAGGAGTAAGTGAGTCTAACACTGCAGTGGTTTGACGAGTCACCGGTGATGGTCTGATGTCTGGTAAACAGGTACGGATAGCTTCTATCTTATTAGCAAAAAAAGATGCTGAACCGAGAAGCTAGGTCCTTAGTAGAAACGTGTGTTGGCAGGGGTGATTTCTGCTTTCTGTTCTTAAGATCGCTTGCAACTCTGAAGAGTCGCTTTGAGTCACGTGAACAGTCTTTGATTCGTTGTACGTTGTACTCTTTCTTTGCTGTGCGAATCAAAGACTGGACTCGCTAGTACTGCTGACGATACAGTTGTCGGTGTATTTCAAGCTTGGAGGAGCGCCATTTCCTCTCCAGCTGCCTGCTTAGGAGTTTTTCTTTTGCGATTTTCTGCGTGTACCACTGAGTGTTTGGACGAACAGTCACTGATCGTTTTTGGACAGGAGCATGCAAATTTAGAGTAGCCATCAGAGTTGAGTTGTAGTTGCTGACAGTAAGGTCCGCGTTGCTCACTGCGCACTTCTCCATCAATGAAGCTTTACCCAAATCTTCAATAAAGCAGCGTGGCTGTATTGACTGGATGTTGCGTGATACAACAGTCTTTCGTGAAGTTTGCGGGCATACTATGTGTAGGTTACAGGTAATGGCTGAGTGGTCAGAAATACCATCGATGACATTGATGTTTGACAGCACAGTGATGTCAGCCTCTTTTCGTGTGATTAGCAGGTGTAGAGTATGACCACGTATGTGAGTTGGTTGCTGGATGTGTTGCTCAAGGCCGTATGCATTAAGAAGATCAAAGAACCCTCTGGCATCTGATGAAGTTGTACCAACATGAATGTTGAAATCTCCGGAGATAATTAACCTGGCCTGTTTGAATTGGTAATTGTCTAATACATTTGAGAACTCGTCAAGGAAACACCTGAACGGAGCTGATGATCCGGGAGGTCTGTAGAAAACAGCCAAGTGTACAGTACTGGAGTTCTTGGTGACATCCATCTCAATCATTTCAAAGGACTTGATGTTCTCAACAGCTGGATGAACTTTGACATTGAGATAACTCGCCGACTCCACCACCGCGTTTCCCCGTTCTTGGTATGTGCTTGAAAGTGTATCCACCGGGGTTAAGTCCTGCAATTGCGGCATCGTCATCAGCGGATAACCAGGTCTCGCAAACACCAACAATGTCAAGGTTGTTGTCGACAACAAAGTCAACGAATTCACTGGCTTTATTTTTCAGGGACCGATCATTGATCATACAGAATGACGTAGTCGGTTTTCTTTGGTTCTGTTTCTTCATTTCTACATGCAAAAGCTGTACAAGGTTACCATGGCAACAGGTAGCTGTTTTACTGTGCAGGAAGTCCGTATGGTTTTCACTCATGGGAGGTGTTGTTTGTCTCCCGTGACCAACAAGTACTGGAATCAGACTTTGAGGAATCCGTCTCCTTCTATTAATTCCTCCTTTGCAACTCTTTCGAGTACGTCTGCGTAAAGCTCGAAGTTCAGGGGCATTCGTCTTTATGCTCTCGACAGGTGGATGAAGTAGGCATTGCGTTCGTCTGATGTGAAGATCTGTGATTTTCCTGCATTTATCTGGCTCAAATGGACATAAGTAGTGTCCATGAACGGGATGCCGAAGGAACACATGTCTCATGAAGGAAGGCGTGTGAGGAAGAGTGTAGATTCTGAGGTGGAATTACTGGTGATGAAAGAGACAGCAGGGTATGCCTCTTGTCCACCGGTTGACTTGTGGAGTGTGGACATGAATGAACCAGAAATGGATCCCATGTCGGGGAGGGTTGGCATTGTGGGTAGTACACCTCTGCGGGGCGGAAGTGCGGCGCAATTTTCCCCCAACTGAGTTAACCCCCATCGCCAAGGAGCCCCCCCACATACACTCGAGTTGACGAGTTGGCACTGTTCTTGTCAGGACAAAGTGTCGCCGAACACAGTTCACGAAGCCGAAACCCATTTTTAGAAGAAGGGGAAATGGCTTCGAAGAACTCAAGCAGCGAACTGCTAAGCTGTGCTACCCACCCAGTGGAAGTAACACAAAGCAGCGGTTCGGCTGTGAAGGACCACACTTCAGTAAGGCCCCAGCCACTGAAGAATGAAGTCCCGGATGTGAAGGTCGACACGGATCAGAAGGACCTTTTGGAGCGACTCACAAATCGTCGCCCGAACATAGTACCTGATCGGTATAATGGCAAGGTTCTCTGGAAGGAGTATTACCGCCATTTTGAATCGTGTCGTGAGGTGATTGGTTGGACGGATGAACAAGCTGCAAAGTATTTGACTGCAGGCTTGCAGGGGAACGCTCTCCGAATGTTGGGCGAATCGGGACAAAAGTACACTTATAGTGCACTTGTCAAACTTTTGGAGAGACGTTTCGGGTCAGGTAGGCAGAGTGAGAACTACCTAGTTGAATTGAGACATAGGCGGCAAAGTCCAAAGGAGTCACTACAGGAACTTGGTCAAGCGATCTATGAGTTGACGGCACGGGCATACCCTGAAATTCAGGAAGATGCACGTGACCGGTTGGCTAGAAATCACTTTGTAGATGCAGTGGATAGTCATTCGATACGGGAGGGCATAAATAGAGCCTGTCCGAAGAACTTGGACGAAGCCATCCAAGCGGCCTTGGAAACTGCTAATTTTGAGAGTGTTGAACTTCAAAGGTTGGTGGACCGAAAGCCTGCTAAATTAGCGAGAGCTTTGGACTCTAGTGTGGAGATGAGGCTTGGTTCATTAGAGGCCCATCTTAGTGAGCAGGCTCAGAGCTTAAAATCTTTGGCCGAGTTTTGTAAAAACTTGTCAGGTCAGAAGGCCCGTGAGTCAATTCAACAAAGGGACGTGCCCAGAGACCAAGTGCACAAGTTCCCATCAGGTCCAGCTGGTCGCCGGAAGTGCTATAATTGTGGGTTGGAAGGACATTTCGCACGTGAGTGCAAAAGGCCCCGAAAACAGAAGACTCAGATGTCGGGAAACGCCGATCAGCCTCCTGCAGGATCCCCAGTCAGGCTGGATGTACGAGGGTCCAAACGACAACATGACAACGACGACATAGAGGAGAAGAAGTTAAAGCATGGGGACGGGCAAAGAGAAGTTACTCTGCCCGAACCAGGTGTTACTCGGTAAGGGCTACCAAGTGTCGGTTTTTAATCGATACGGGGTCCACCGACACATTGATAAGTAGTTCAATCTTTTACGAAATACCTAAGGAGCAAAGACCCGTCTTGGAGACGGATGGTGTGGTTGTTAGACAGGTTGATGGTAGTCGTATTCCCACACTGGGGAAGGCACCTGTGGAAGTGCAAGTTGGAAGGACAACGCACATGGTGAAGGCGATTTTCACAGAAATGAAATACCCAGGCATCCTGGGGATGGACTTTCTACTGCCCACTGGTGGAACACTAGATTTCCAGTTGAAGGAATGGAGGCTCAATGGTGAGCGAATAAAATGCACTGGCAGGGCTGGTGAATCCTTCATTGGGCGTGTGGTAGTTTCAAGAACTACAGTGATTCCATCAGGCCATGAGGCTGTTGTCCCGGGCATTATTGCTCGAAGGAAGGCTGCTTTGGTGGGTCCAGCCATGGTTGAACCAATTGAGGGTTGCGGTGAGTTGGCACAGAAGGGCTTGGTGCTGGCCCGGTCCTTGGTAGATGGCGAGTCGAAAGTTATTCCATTAAGGGTGTTCAACCCTGGGAGGGGAGAGAAGGTGGCCCGTGAGGGGACCACTGTGGGAACCCTCTCCGCAGTTGAGACCGACTCAGGGTATGGAGAATTAGAATCTCCACCGAGTGCAGTGAATACTCTCCCTGTACACTTGCACGACTTATATGAGAGGGGTACGGCCAACCTTGAGACTAAGTACCACAGCGAGGTTCAGAAGTGCTTGCATGAATATCAGGATGTGTTCTCAAGGGGAAAACATGACATTGGCAAAACCAATATTGTTGAACACCAAATAAAGACGGGAAGTGCCAGGCCAGTCAAAGAACGGCCAAGGAGGCACCCCTACTGCAACCAGCAAGAAATTCAGCGACAGGTGGCCGATCTCGAGAAGAGAGGTGTTATTGAGCCCTCAGACAGTCCGTGGGCTGCAAATGTTGTTTTGGTTCGGAAAAAGGATGGGACGCAGCGTTTCTGTGTGGATTACAGAAAATTGAACGCAGTCACCATCAAAGATGCATATCCTGTGCCACGTATCGATGAAACTTTTGACGCTCTGAATGGGGCTAAGTGGTTTACGACACTTGACTTGGCATCAGGGTATTGGCAAGTTGCTCTGGATGAGGACGCCAGCCAAAAATCAACATTTGTAGTTAGGAATGGTTTGTACAGGTGGAAGTGTATGCCCTTTGGGTTATGCAATGCCCCAGCAACGTTTGAACGGCTCATGGAGAAGGTCATGGCTGGGTTGCAGTGGGACATCTTGTTGGTTTACTTAGACGATGTCATTGTCTTTGGTCGAACAGTAACGGGAACTCTACATCGTCTGAGAGTTGTGTTGGACAGATTGCGACACGCACAACTCAAAGTGAAGCCCAGCAAGTGTCACTTGTTTCAAAAGTCAGTGGCTTATCTCGGGCACATTGTGTCATCAGAGGGGGTAGCGACGGACCCGGAGAAGGTGAAAGCTGTAGCCGAATGGCCAACTCCGAAGTGTGTAAGAGATGTGAGAAGCTTTTTGGGCCTCGCCTCTTACTACCGGAAGTTCATTCGTAGGTTTGCGGAAATTGCCAGTCCGTTGCATGCCTTGACTGAGAAATCAAGGGAGTTTGCATGGACGGAGTCTTGCCAAGGGGGATTTGATGAGTTGAAGGACAGACTGCAGTCTGCCCCAATCTTATCATACCCCAATCCAGAAGGTGACTTTGTCTTGGACACCGATGCCAGTGGAGAGGGCATCGGGGCGGTACTCTCACAAGTCCAAGATGGTGAGGAAAGAGTCCTGGCTTACGCAAGTCGCAAGCTCAGTAGACCTGAGCGCAACTATTGCGTGACTCGACGTGAGTTGTTGGCTGTGGTCATGTATTTGTATGGTCAGAAGGTCAAAGTAAGAACTGACCATGCTGCATTGCGGTGGGTCCTTAATTTTAGGAACCCGGAGGGTCAGCTGGCTCGATGGATTGAAGTCATCTCACAGTATGACTTGACGGTGGAGCATAGACCCGGTAGAAAGCATGGCAACGCTGATGGGTTGTCGCGGAGGCAGTGTAAACAGTGCGGCCGACAAGAAATGACCAATGACGAGCAGCCAAGTGGTGAGAAACCCGTGGTAGAACCTAAGGGTGAGGAGTTAATTGTAAGGGGTCTGGAGGCCAGACCTATCATTTCAAAGGAAGCTTTGCGGGAGGCACAGCTGGGAGATGGGACTATGAGTTGGATCCTCAAGTCCAAAGAGGATGGTAGTAGTCGTCCGGAGTGGAAGACGCAGTCCCACTCCTCAGTAGCCTCCAAGACCTATTGGTCCCAATGGGATCAACTAGAGGTTAAGGAGGGGCTTCTCTACAAGCGATGGGAGTCGGATGATGGGAAGTCGGTAAGATGGCTCCTGGTCTTGCCACAGAAGTTCAGAAAGAGTATCCTCAGTGAGTTGCATGGTGGGCAACTCAGTGGACACTTAGGTGTTAATAAGACTCGCCAAGGTGAAATACAGGTATTTTTGGCCAGGAATGTCTGCGGATGTTCGGTCATGTTTGAGGGTTTGTGACCTCTGTGCCAGGAGGAAGTCTGCTGCAAAGAGAAGGGTTGCCCCTTTACAACAGTATCGGGTTGGCGTTCCTATGGAACGGGTAGCAATAGACTTGCTCGGGCCACTGCCCAGGACGGACAGTGGTAACCTGTGGATTATGGTGGTGGGTGACTATTGCACCAAGTGGATGGAGGCATATCCGCTTCCTGACTCCACTGCAGGTACGGTTGCCCTGAAACTGGTGAACGAGTTTGTTTGTAGGTTTGGGGTGCCCCAAGAACTTCATTCTGATCAGGGCCGGAATTTTGAATCTGAGGTGTTTAGTGAGATGTGCCGGCTCCTTGGAATTACGAAAACCCGAACGACCGCCTATAATCCCAAATCGGATGGCATGGTTGAAAGGTTTAATAAGACGCTAATCAACATTGTGTCAGTCATGATCGATCCAAAGAAGTGGCAGAAGGACTGGGATGAGTTCCTTCCCTATGCCACCTTTGCGTATAGATGTACTCCTCAGGAATCGACTGGAGAGTCGCCAAACATGATGATGCTTGGCCGGGAGGTTCATCTTCCAGTAGATTTGGTGGCAGGGTGTCCCGAAACTCAGGAAGACACCAACACAGACTTTGCCGAAAGGTTGAGGGGTAACATGCAACTGGCACATGGTAGGGCAGAGGAGTGTCTCGGCAAGAGTGCCAAGAGACTGAAGAAGAACTATGACAGGCATGCATCAGAGCATGGTCTGAGAGAGGGACAATTTGTGTGGTTGTTCAACCCGGCCAAGAAAAAGCATTTGTCCCCCAAACTGCAATTGCGGTGGGAAGGACCTTGGCTCGTGGTTAAGAAATTGTCTGATGTGGTGGTGCGCATCCAGTTGAGGAAGGGAGGCAAACTCAAAGTTGTCCATGTGGACAGGCTGAAGCCGTATGTCGGAGAGGCGATTGAACCTTGGGACAGTCCATCCAGTAAGGTGGTGACGGAAAGCCCCCTTGCTGGAGAGGTGACTGCCCCTCGTGAGGAGGTGACAGAAAGCCCCCTCATTGAAGAGGTTACACGCCCACAGGAGTAGGTTCTGGAGGTAGAGAGCTCCCCAGAGGAGGTTGTCCCAAGCAACGAGTTGGTCCCTGCCTCCGGTGCAGAGGGACTGGGTGAGGACATGGTTAATCTGCCAGTAGTTGGAGAGCAGACGGCACCTAGGCGTAACCCGAGGCGAACACACGAGTTGCCCCTAAGGTATCGTTAGGGCTCATCATCTGTAAATATTTGGTGCTTTGAGAGGGACGGATACAAATTCCCCCCAAAGTGGTTGCACTGTCTTGGTGCATGGTACATGTAAATAAAAGCTTAGTAGGGGAAGGGTGAGAACCCCCCCCCCCCCCGCAGATGTTGTATATAATGGAAGGGGCGTGACCAGTTTCCCCTCATCTGTATCAGTGGAAGGGGCGTGACCAGTTTCCCCTCATCTTTATCAGTGGAAGGGGCGTGACCAGTTTCCCATCAACTCCAGTAGAGAAGGTCAGCATAGGAGTACAGACGAAGCCAGTCAAGCGTATCGTCAGGGCCATTGTACGAGAGCAGACCATCAGAGTGTTCCTGCACGATGGAGTGGAAATCCAGAGGGAGGAGGTGTCGCGAACGTACAGGGAGATGGTAGATATAGTGTAAATAAGGTTTTAAAAGAAAGAGAAAAAAGGAGGTGACGAGAAGTTTTCATTTTGCTTTAACATCTGTTTAATTAATGTTTGATTGCTGTATAACACTTTAAATGACAGTATTGTGATTTGCCAAGTAGGAGAGTTGCCAGTGTTTATATTTGAGTCTTGCCACATTTTTATTGTACTCTTTCCAATGTATAAATCAAGAACATTTTAATCATTATATAAGGAAATTCCGGGTAATCATTGAATCAGTGTGTGTATAATGTGTAATTCTAGAGGAAACCTTGGTTTTGTATTCAACGATTCTATGCAAGTGTAATCAGCCAAAGATCATGTATTTTTGTATTCCGTATAAGCCAAAGAAGTCTATTCTATTTTGTATATTAAGTTAAAGTCGTAGTAAACCACAGTAGGATACTGTGCATATTTAATGAGGCTTGGAGAGAAGGAAAAGTCCCTCTCCAAGTCAACCTCATGGAAAGTTGTGTGAGGTTGACTAGGATTATTTTGTGAATATTTAATGAGGTGCGGAGAGAAGGTTGATGGATCCTCTCCAAGTCAACCCCATTGTAGGTTACCGTGTGGTTGACTATGTGTTTTATGAAAATGTAAATAGATGCACTGTCGTTTTATTTTTGTATTGTTAAGCTGTTTGGACTGGGGCAGTCCAAGCTTAGCTCGGGCCTATGTAACGGACAGTGCATGTTGTAAGTTATAAAGTATTTTGTAAGGGGCATGCGTGAGCTGATCGTGGGTTAGGCAACGATCTGCGCATGCGTTGGCTTGCGGGGCATGTTGGTACTTCGTGGACCATGCATGCGTCGTCAGTCAGTAGAGAGATTTCACCGAAGCAACAGGTACGTTCCTTACTCTGATTATTACCCAGTGTTATTTGCTTGTGTAATCCGCGCTAGCGTGTGGTTGATTGCGAGGTACATGCAAGCGAGTCCTATGGTCTCACAGATTAACTGTAGCTGTGTGCTTGTTGATCGTGAGAATATCTCTGTGTGAGAGGATTGACGAAAGCTGAGTGCTTGTCGATCTTTTGGTGGTAGCAGTCCGTCGCTGAGTTGGCCAACGCTCGTCGTGTGGTTGACCGGCAAGACTGTTGTTCAGGGTATTGGGCTCTGTGTGAAGCCGTATATCTCAGGGGGCGCGCGTGAGTAGAAGTGGGAAAGACTGTGCTGCGTGCTGGTCTCCTTCTCCTCAACGTGGCGGCTGCGGGACTCGTTTGGGTGACTGCTGTGTGCTTTACCCCACTGTGTGGTTGATCTAGCTGGGCTATTTCCCACGTGGTTGACATTGCTGTGTGCTTGTTAACGCTTGGTGCATTGACCTCTACTAAAGTGGTTGACTAGTGGATTGCTTGTGCTGCTTTGGCGCAAAACTCACGGGTAAAAGTTGAGTAGAACGTGGGTGTTATTAGCAAGTTAACCCGTATTTGATTATTTGATGTACTTGAGATCTGTATTATTCATTGAGTGTGGTTGATACTGAAGAGGTTGACTAATTAAACCACATTGCTGATGTTTGTTGTTCATAAACCTATTGTTCAACTGTGTATTATTTAGGGAATTGTGTGTACTCTGACAGAGAGGTTTGCAATCTTTTATAACCGCAAACGAATCTCGCCACTCAGCCTTAAGTCCGCTTAGTGACTTTAACTTGAGCTAGCAAGGGAAGGGTCCGAGTTAATAATCACAGACTTGATAACGGTCTGTGCCCGCCACAGTATTCTCTGCAGAGTATATGTACATATGTTGATTCCTTGAATACAAAGACTCCTAAGCCTGTCCCAGAAGAGGTTGCTGCTCCTGATTCAAAAGAGGACACATCTGGAAATTTCTGGTTTACAGCAGTGGATGAAAGACCATCTTGGACCTGAGGATGAAGTTAAACGTAAAATGGCCTCTACTGCAAGATACCGACTCCACTGGGTTCGGGACAATGAGGAACCAAGGACTGTTGCAGAAATCTTGCAGGAATATCCTCGGCTAACTGACCCCGGCATGGTACGTTTCAGTTGCTTGAAATGGATTAATTGACCCTTGTTGGTTTGTTTTTGTTTGTTTTTGTTCAGCTTTGCTGAATTGGAAGTTGGGTAAAAATCAACGATTGGTTAAAATCTTTTTAAAAAGCGTGAAACTCCCAAAATTGAATTACCGGGTATAAAGATAAATAATAAAAATTCCAGGCCATACCAGTCAAACATAAAAACTGATTTTGTTTTACCCCCCATATCTGATAGGAGAAAATTATTGCACACATGAAGCCTCTATATAATTCACTAAAATCAGTCAACTTGCCTGTTATTTTTGTGCAACAAAATCACACCCTGGTTTATAAAACATGAAATTGTTTGACAACAAAAACATTTATGAGTGATTTTCTTGCACTAAAATGGCATTACAATTAAAGACCAATCTCCATGGAAAAAGTATTCAATTTAGGATTCAGGGGGAACACTTAAGTGCAGAAGTGTGGCTGCAGATATAAAAAATTAGGTTCTTCGCATCAACTGCTCCACCTTTGCAAAAACAAACATGAATCTTTGTTGTTTGTTATAGATTGATCAAGACTACAAAATCATATACCCAGACGTACAGGACCTGTATCAAACATGGGGAGGATTCAGTGACTCGCTTGTGCAGTATGGCAACCAAATGTGCCCACATTGGAAAAGAAAACTACACTTGAAGGATGACCTGGACATTGAGAAATTATCAGCAGGTACACATTGTTTTATATAATAAAGACTTGAAGGTAAACCATCAAACAGGGAGTGCATTTGTTTCTGACAGTGTGTTAGTATAGATTGTAACCCTGAGTATCTTCATATTGACATCGGCCAGATTTTTCATAGTGATTTCCCAACAACACCTTTTACTGTATAAAGTAAAAGGAGTAAAGGAATTATAAGTGATTTTTATTTTCAAAAAATGTGGGCTTACATTGTTATCTGATGGTGCAAAACCTTTTTACACTTAAAACATTATTGAAAATATTTACAATTTTGAATCGCACTTAATAAAAAAAAACAAAAAATTGCCTTTCATAATGTACCTAAAACAGTTTGTTTATTTTCATGGATTTGCTAAATGCAGTATAACCGTTAATAAGGGTTTTGATGACTGTTTTTGCAGAAGAGAAGAACAACTTGTCATTTCACATGATGCCCCTGGTCTTTGAGGGCAGGTACAAAGGAAAACACAGTGAAAGGTGTGCTACTTCTGAGGTGTTGGAATCCTTCATTGATGCTCAATTGGTTAGTATTTAAAGAAATTGTAACACATCATTATACTGATGTACATTCATTGGGTCTGTTATATGGTTTATATATGTATTCCTATACTTCCTTGTCATTTGACTGGTGGATCTCTTAAACTTCCATACGTCATTGAATTATTCAAGCACAATAAATCACAAGGTATGGAGTGATCAGATAGGAAGTTTTTGAGTAGTATAATTTTGATAATTATGTATGGCGTCAAGGGTGATACCAGATTTCTTGTGTATTCGAGCTATGAAACATCGGGTGAGTTGAAGATCACCCTGGTAGTTTCATAGCGAGGTAAAATATTCTGTATCATCCGAAAAAAGGCTACGTAATATTGTCAAATGACATCATCAGGGGATGAGATTTCACCAAAAATTGGTGACAGGACAATGTAGGGTGAAAGCCACCGATTCATAATGATACTAAATTTTGGTGTTTAATATTTATTATTATGCTAGCATAAACCTGTGTTTTGTACTTCTTTCCACTTGTAGGATATCATCAGTATGCCGGATTACTTGAAACAGATTGACAGCGCAACAAGACCGCAGCCATTCACCTTAATGCTGTACTCGGGGAACAAGTTGAGCCGATCGCAGTCGTTTGTGATTCTAGAAAGACGAGCTCTTCCCCAACCTTCACTTTTGAAAGCCATTGACATATGCTACAAGGCGCATTATGTATTTGACCTTAAGTACCAGGAACAATGTAAGAATGTTTGGGATTTCTTGGCAATTTGTGTATACAAGCAGCCTGATGTTAGTAAGGGTAAAGAAGCACCGGCTGTTCGACAGTTCAGAGCATACCACAACTTTTCCACTTTTGCCAAGTAGTGTTTGATAATATGTAGACGAAGATGATAAAGAGCCTAAGGGAATAGCTACATGTATGTACTTGGTCGGTTTGTTTAATACTACAGTAAGCTGTTAATTACCCGCGCTTCCATCTCGGGTAATTAACAGCATCTAGACTCTTACCGGTTTTAAGTTGTTGTTTTTTCATACCAGCCAAGCAAACAATTTTATTCCCATACATAAATAACTTTTTGTTCAAAAAACATAAAAACTTTGGGGTCCAAAAGTAAACAAGAATATACAATTTTCAACGTTTGCGCCCAAGTTTAAACACTTCTTATACCATGTCTACTACACATTTAAAGATGGCCGCACCATGATCGCTTGGCCAATCAGAATGGATAAACTGCCTGAGGTATTTATCATTAATATAAAGATGTATTCATAAATATCTCAGACAGCTTATCCATTCTGATTGGTCAAGAGGTCGTCATGTGGCCATGTTTAAACAAGTAGTTGAGACATGGTAAAAAGTGCTTATAAAGAGTTAAGTTGTTCCAATTGGCCAAGGTAGTAAACCGGCTAGGCCCAATAGCTCAGTTTGTAGAGAGTCCGTTCAAATCCCAATGAGGCCAATTTTGTTCATTTCTCTCATTATGTGTTTGCCGGTTTTAAACACTATGTGTAATACCGTCTCGGGTAATTAATTGCTACAGACGCTAACCGGTATTAAACTAAGTGTTCAAAACCGGTCAAGCACATATTTATTCCCTCAATACAAAAATAGAGAAATGAAAAGTTGGCCTTATTGGGATTTGAACATGAGACCTCCGACATGTCGTGCAAATTCTCTACCGACAGAGCTACGTTTGTATTTTCTAAGAGTTTTTCATTGTTAACTTAAAGGGTTGTTAAGTGTTAATTTAAGTGTTAATAAAACAGTGATAGTTGTAAACACACACCAGCAATCTAGAGTGTACTGCTTTGGTTGTTTTAGGAATGCTCAAAAGTTGTTCAAAAGGAATGCTCAACAGTTGTCTGTAGAAATGCTCAACAGTTGTTCAAAATCAGAAATGCTCAGCAGTTGTTCAATAGAAATGCTCAACAGTTGTCTGAAGAAATGTTCAACAGTTGTTCAAATTCAGAAATGCTCAGCAGTTGCTAAAATACGGTACTCAACATATGAGCAAATAAATACTCAGCTGTTGAGTCAAACAGAATTAAGCAACTGTTAGTGGAATGAATTCGCCAACTACTGTGTAAATGGAATCGACAACAAGGTTGAGCATTTTTTACTCAACAGTTGCTCGATTGCATAGTTACACAGGGTTGAGTAAAATGTTGAGTACAATTTTACTCAACTTTTTTGCAGTGTAGGTTGTTTGCATGGAGGTCAAGTGGGAGGATGAGGGGTGTAGGTGGACCTAAGAACAGCTCTTCAATAGCATTTTCCCTTTTTTGGTGGGGGGGGGGGAGCGGGGTGGGGATATCCTTGAGTTGCGCTGTGAGGCTGCACTCTCAACTGTGCTCTGCAAAACTTCACAATTTTACAAGCACCAGGCACTTCACTTGAATAATGTTGTCATCATGTTGATTGTAAATCATCAGTGATTTTTGGGGCTAATTCCTGATGTGAATCTGGATTGGCCATCACTCTTATCTTTTGGATTTTCGTTTTGCATTCTATCTTCTTTACTACTTCATACAGCAACCACTGATACAGCCATTTTACCATGCCCATGGTCTACAGTTGGACAGTGACCACCATTGTCCTATTGTGTGTGCTTCAATTGTCATCCAACCACCTCTTCATGGAGTTTCTTAACTCTTCGTGACACAATAAAAAAAAAATCACACACTTATGCCATCAGGCACTTTTCAAGTGTCCGTTTCATATTTTGCGTGTAATACGTGTTTTTTTTGAGAACACAATCATGTTTAAATCGCCCAAACTATTGGATATAGACCCTTGTGACTAAATAAAATAAATTCAAGCAAAATTTCCATTGAGATCAGCCCACAAGTGTCTCTAAGCCATTTGTTTGAATGAAACCCTCGTGTTTGATGAGTCAGCAAAAACATCATAATTTCTTACATTTCTTACATTTCCCAAGGGAATACCGGGAGAACTGGTCATTGGTGGATTTTTTTGGGTGTGAAATCAACCCCGATGGTAACAAGACAATTGGCATGCTATTTGGCTAGGTGTCGTTGAGGAACCTTACATTTTTTAAATACAAATAAAATAAAATGGCGGAGTAATTACTTTTTAATTAAAAACGGACACCTGAAAAGTGCCTGATGGCTTAATCGAGGGTTAAGCAACCCACTCAAGCACGGACCTATACAAGAGAAGCACTCTTACTTATCAATGACACTGTGAAACAACAAAGGCACCGACATCCACTACCCTATGATGCATTTCAAACTGCAAGATCTCTAGGCTTACTGAATGTTAAGCCCACAAGGAGAGGAAAGAAAGCTGGACTGAAACATAGACAAAAACTACAAACACGAGCCAACCAATACTGCAACGGTCTTTCCCTGTTTTCACTGACTGTCAATCGGTTAAGAGCAAATCCACCCATGGAATTATTTCTGATTTTGTAGTTGAACATGACAGACATCTTTGCCCTCACCGAGACCTGGCTTGCTGATGATGAAAGTGATGAATTTTACATCAAATCACTGACACCCGAAGGTCATGATCTCTTTAATGTCCCACGTGGAGGCGGCGACCCGCATGGAGGGATTGCTGTACTTTATACAAAAGGCATCACACTTGTGGTAATCTACAGACCTCCACCTTCTGTCATGCAAGATTTCACTGTTGCTATATGGGATTTGGTTATCGTTGGTGACCTAAACCTCCATTTGGATGATCACAATGACCACAACACACAACGCTTCAACGACCTAACAGAATATTCTGGTTTTGTGCAATCTGTTGTTGGCCCTACCCATAGTCGTGGACATACGCTCGACGTTGTGATATTCCCGGACTCCGACTCTCTAGTCAAGAACATCCGTGTCCTGGATCAAATCTCCGACCATAGACTCATGCTTGCTATCTTGATATTGCTAAGCCACTACCAGTTGTGAAGACCATTACATCCAGGAAGTTCAGATCTCTTAATGTACAGTCCTTCCAGGATGATCTTCTGACCTCAGAGCTCATGGCGTCTCCTGCCTCTAATGTTTGTGACGCTGTAGAGCAGTACAGCACTGTTCTCACCAACCTGTTAGACAAATATGCACCTGCATCAACTAGGTCAGTCCCAGTACGTCCCAAGCAACCCTGGTACTCTGATTCTCTGCATCTGGCTAAACGTAATCGCAGAAAAGCTGAAAGAAAATGGCTACTTACTCGATCTAACGATGACCTCTGTCGTTACAAGGCAGTCAAGAATAACTACAACCAGCTACTCTACAAATCCAAATGTAGCTTCTTCAATGACAAGATTATCAACTGTGGTATCGACTCTAAGCAGCTATTTGGCATCATCAATGACATCATTCATAAGAAGAAGCCATCTAAGCTCCCAGATCATGTCTGTCCTTAGGAATTGGCAGAACGATTCTCATCATTCTTCAGTGACAAAATTCAGTCTATCAGAGACGGCCTCTCTTCTGCCACATCTGTTGCAGTTCCACGATCCAGATTAGGCTCGTCCTTGGAATCCTTCACAACAACTTGCGACAAAGAAGTGGGTGAGATTATCTCAAAGTCACCTAGCCCATCTTGTGTTCTAGACCCAATACCATTTTGGCTGGTTAGGCAGTTTCTGGACACTCTTCTACCTACCATCAGTAGTTATGTCAACGCATCCCTCAAATCAGGGGTAGTTCCATCTTGTCTTAAATCTGCAGTTATCACACCGTTGCTGAAGAAACCAAGTTTGGATCCCAATACTCTAAAGAACTACCGCCCTGTCAGCAACCTGACCTTCGTATCCAAAGTACTTGAACGAGTTGTCGCCAGACAGCTGACCAACTACATGAGTGATCACCATCTTCATGAGCCCATGCAGTCTGCATATAAGCGCTTTCACAGCACCGAAACAGCACTCCTTCGGGTTCATAACGACATCATGTAGACCATGGAAAAGCAAGGTATCACCATTTTAGTTCTGCTTGACCTCAGTGCCGCTTTTGACACGATCGACCACAATGTGTTACTAGCTCGGATGGAAGAACTGCTGGGAGTGCAGGATGTTCCACTGAAGTGGTTCACATCATACCTGTCTGGAAGAACGCAACGTCTCCATATCAACAACCAGTTCTCGCAACCTCGTGAGCTGCTGTCTGGTGTTCCACAAGGTTCAGTCCTTGGCCCCCTGCCGTTTTTGATATATACTCTTCCTCTTGGACAGATCATTCGTAAACATGGCTTGGAACTACACATGTACGCAGACGACACTCAGATTTACACATCTATCTTCCCTGTCAAGTCTTCTGAGGTCCTTCAAAATGTGTCAAAAGTCGAAGACTGCATAACTGAGGTACAGGCCTGGATGTCAACTAATTTTCTCAAACTCAACGCTGACAAGACCGAGGTAATAGCGATCGGTTTTAGAGCACAACCCGCCAAGTGTAATCTTCAATCAGTTAAAGTTGCAGGAGTTGATGTCTTAGTCGAAACCAAGCCAGTCAGAAATCTTGGAGTCATGTTTGACCCTGCAATGACCATGTCCGCGCAAGTTTCAAGCATCATCAAGACTGCCAACTTCTATCTCACTAACATCGGCAGGGCCCGCAGACTACTGACTGTCGACGCAACCAAGCTTGCAGTACAAACTTTGGTCACTTCAAGACTCGACTACTGCAACAGTCTCCTGATTGGGGTCAGCTAAATAACGTGCAACGAACAGCTGCCAGACTCATCACAAAGAAACGCAAGTTCGACTCTATCACCCCGGAACTCATCAAACTACACTGGCTCCCAATCCCTCAAAGGATCAACTTCAAGGTCATCGTTCTCATGTTCAAGGCCTTACATCAACAAGCCCCTCATTACATCATGGACATTCTGCAAGTTGGTACTGAACGGAGACTCCTTCGGTCAAACAGCTCCTGTTCACCATACTTTGTAGTACCAAGAACAAGTCACATCACTTTTGCCGATAGAGCCTTCTCGGTATATGGACCCAATCTCTGGAATAAACTTCCCAATCACATCAGGGACACAACATCATTCAACACATTCAAGGCACTTCTGAAAGCCCACTTGTTTCAGGAGGCCTACCACCATTGACTTTTTATTTCTTCTGTGCCTCAGCGCCTTTGAGCAAACTTTTGATATGGGCGCTATACAAATAACGTTTGATTGATTGATTGATTGAGGTTGAGTGTGGGGGCGCTTTAATCACCACACTAAATGGGTGCATCACTGCCGTATTTAGCCTATTAAGTGCCCGAAGAAAAGACCTGGCTTTAACCTCCGTTTTAACTTGCATCACCACAAGTTTATAAGGAAACTTTACGATAACAACATAGATCTGCTTAACCAATCCGAAAACTCGGTTTCAGTTTGGTTTGTACAGTCAATTATGGAGGAAGGGTGACGTATCTTGACACAACCAAACTTGCAAATAAATATCGCCCATTCATATCCCAGTCTGCCATACCCCAAGTACTGACATAAACCCGCCTCCTTTATTTAACCTCTGCTCATCCCGTTTCCTTTCCTACCCACACCGCATCTATTTCTGGGAATCAATCCCAACCCAGCAACTGGCATTGCTGTAACAATAAAAAAAAAACTGAATAATCTTGAGAAAACAAAACTGGATGAGAGCTTTGTCGAGAAAGTCTCCACGGAAATCATCGCTCTCTTTCAGGGATTGGAAAAGATTCATCCAAAACTGTGCATGCTGCTTCCGTAAGAATGCCCACCAGCTTTCAATTCGTTGGTTATGCACACTGGGCCCGTAGATAAAACTCCTCCTTGCAAGACGATCTCCATGATCATATCTGAAGAACCTCTGCATCTGTTCGATATATCCATTTTCTGTCCCTGCATCGCAATGGATTATTGAAGGATAGCCCATTCTGTTCTGTTCCTCGCCAATGAAATATCCAGCTATAACTTTTGCATCACTATTTGTATGATAGGCGTGCATCTATACAATATACCTTGAAAATCCATCCATAGCACCATTAATACATAAGCCATACGGCCCGAGTTTGTCATATGAATCAGACCTGGGTTGAAATACATTCAAGACGTCCATGTCTTCGAATAGAAATTCCATCGGGATCCAGAATATGTAGCAAACATCTCACTGTTTCCTGACTGACGACATATCCCTGCATTTTAAATGCGTAAGTTTATAACCATGCATTTTGCCATAATTCCCCAGTTCGCGTTCCAGAAATAGAGCTACCTCAAGTATGTCGGAGTTGAATTGCTTCCGATACAGTTTGGCTGACCTCAGTAATCTTTGCAGTGTTCTTAGGCTTATAACTATGCCATCGTGTAATCTCAGGCACGCCAGAATTTCTCGTTGACTCATTTCCTATACGGAAACAAACCTCGATCCTTTCCACAACATCACACATTTTAGCAAACGCCTAGTTACCGACCCTAGAACATTAATTAATTGACTGAGCAGTACGCAGAAATAGGTTAGAAAACGGAATTAGCGAATTAAACTTATCGTGTACGTACACGATAAAGTATTATGTACGTATACGATAAGTTTGGACTTATCGTGTACGTACACGATAAGAGATATCGTGTACGTAAGAGATATCGTGTACGTACGTACACGATAAGATATATATTTTTTTATTATGTGGCGGCAATACGCTTCCGTAATATTGGAATCAATGTAATGGTATACAAAAAATACTGTAGTGATAACTAACCTGTATGGAAAGTCTCTTTCGATCAGGCTCAGTACCTCATGGATTTCTGCATGGACTGTGGGGAAATCGTCCAGGTTGATGGTGTAGTCTGTAATGTCTCGCACAATACCACACAAGCAGAAAAATGTGGTTCGCTTGACCTCCCCAAGCATGTCCCTCATGACGTATTTCCAAATGCCACGAGATGCCAGCTAAAATCAAAAGTCAAAAGTCAGGTATTAGAGTGAAATGGCAATAATATCTACCTAACTACATGTTTTGCCTTTCGATGGACAGCCTCCGCCTCACTGCAAAACGGCATCGTCCTCTGCTCATTATGCTATAATAAATTTTCTGGGTTTTTCCCCCGAACATTTCCTCTTTTGATACATGAACTGTGGCGCTTGTGATTTACATAAGGGTATTCAAATGTTGCAAACATTCGCTTAACCACACGCATTTAAACCGTGTTTGTAATTTGTTTCATATAGGAAATACATGGAAACCTTTCACACTAAAAAAAAAACAACCTTCTTCCAGTCACTGCATTTTCATGTAAGGCATGGCAGTGGGAGTAAACAGCTTCACCAGTCGAAATCACTGGGGACTTTGATTTCAAGAAGCCTCTCATCCGCTCTTACTTTTTGCTCTGCCGTAAGTGACCATGGGGCCTGGTCTATGACATGCTGATGTCTTCCCATGGCAACTTCAGCTGTTCTCAGTTTTGCTGTGAAGTCTTGGCCAGTAAATAGCCTGAAAAACTTCTTCATTATTACCTGCAAATTAAATGCGACATTAAAAGTATTTTTATTCATCTTATCACAGCATGCACAGGAAAATTTACAATTTCCTACGTCCCGTAGCCTATAGATTTCAACGGTCTTTCTCAGGATCCTCGCTGTTCCAAAAGTGCCGCTTTCTGTAACAAATCTACCCTCACATTTGTCCCTACTTCATTTAGATGTTTCCTCCTGCTTTCAGAAGGTGCCAAGTGCTCCAGTCACCACAGGGGTGACTTTTACTTTCACCTGCCAAATCTTACGAAGTTCCCTGGCCAAGCAGGTTTTGGTACTTTTGGATCTATTCTACCTCTTTCGAAGCTACTCTTATACCTGGCACAGCTATGTCAATGAGACGACACAATCTTCTTTGTCTTATCTAAGACTACAACATCTGGACGCCAATGTTCTATGATCAGTCTGAATGTTAAAGTCCCAGAGCTTGACCTGGTCAACTTTCTCCGGAACATGGTCGTACCATTTTGCAGTCACTTGGACACACAATTTCATACACAGATCTCGGTGGATCACCTTGGCCAACTTTTTATGTAATATTATTATTAATCATCGGCAAACATGTTGTACATTACATCGTCCACAGTTAATGTTACAGGGTGTTTGTTTATCTGGATTGTGTGCAATAGCTCTACCAGAATGTCCACATCAGCATCAGCCCGGCAAGGTCTTCCAATCCTTTCTTGCCCGTCAATTTATCCACCTTAGTCGCCTTAGTAAGCCTTTTTTTGCTCCCGTTCTGTTGATCCTGTCAAGGCCCTTTTTCCCCCATTCCGCATTTGCTCATCCTTAGAAGTAGGAGAATGTCGTTGTATTTTCTCCTCACTTCCAAATCCAACTTCGCCTGGAGGGCAGAGCCTTCACACAGATGCCGCCTATTGTCTGTGTAGAATACCTTTTCGTAATGAGGGTTCCACACACCTGCGACAGATAATTTAGTTGAGTGTGTTAACGTAATTAAATAATTTGTGATTTTTGTTATTTCAAATACACTTCCCGCTTTGGAAACTACAACACTTATTGAAAGGTTGGGTGAAATTGACTGCATACCGTAGCTTAGTATGTTTGTGGCTTTACTGAGCAAAAGCCTACGACGTCTGATAATGTCGATATTTGAGAATGAGAAGGCTTGGAAACGTCATCTATTTTTTATTGTTTGAAATAACTGGACTGCCTGACTTGTTTGGTTTTGAGTTTACTTGCCCTGGAGTATGGGAACAATATTCCAGCGGGTGGTTCCAGCCTTCACCTTTTTGTTCGGAACGCAACTTTTTTTTTTACATGTTGATTTCCGTTCTCATCCCTCTAATAGCCTATGCAAGCCATTTGTTCCTTTACGGTCTAACCATACATGGTATACCATGAGTGATACTGATATCTTTACCTCAGCGAGTGACCTGTGTGTCGGCAACGACATTGTCAGCAGATACTTCTAAGCTTCTCCCATAGGTTAAGAGGTTTTAGTTTGGCACGTTTTCCATGGGTTTTCGCCCAGTCGTTTACATGCCCAGGCGTTGCTATAGTTTAAGCTTATTTCTTTGCTTAATTTATGAAGTCTTACAATTTGGTTTTACCCACCATTGGCTATACACATAACAATTTTGTACAAAAAGGATGCTCAGAGTTCTGTCCTGCCCGCCCCCACCTCTTATTAACCAATCACTGACCCCTTTTGAATGACACCTCTCCAGGACAAGTGGCACTGTCCAGTTTAGAATACCATGGCATATTATTATGAGCTGAACAGTGCGTGTGGTGTGACTAATAAAGTGGAAATATTTAAAAATGTCAGCATGTGCTGAGAGCGGCGCACACTGCAGGATTTTAAACGATGTAAACTTTCATGGTGTGGTTGGACTATTACTCCCGACTACAGTTGTGAATGGTTATGAATGGTTTCAAACCTTTGATGTCACAGTGTCAGGGACCCTGGGCCAGCACTCTTTAAAACCTTCGAACTTCGAGGATTATCGAAGATACCCTTGATTATTCTGGCATTCAACTTGAAGTTTTCTGATGTACTGGACTCAAAACAATCCACTCCAGACTCGAGCTGCTGCAACTCATCCACAAGTGGGGACGGATAAGGGTTCATGTCAAGCGGTTCACATGGTCCTATCTCGTGTGAAAAAAAAAACATTATTAATGTAGGTCTGTGATTTGTATGTATTTTTCTCGAGTTGAGTACAATTTTTATTCCCCATGATGAGCCTTTTCTTGAAAGAGTTATAGCTGCCATGAAAGGGATAAATAAATGGGCCATAGAATAAATTGGGTCCTACCAATTTTGTAGTTCGAATTGGGTCACTTCTTAAAAGCCATAACACACTTCACCCGCTGGTCAAGTGTTTTTTATAAATGATTCAATTCTTAACACTTTGTTCTCTCTTTTTTTTTAAACCAGAGAACTGTAAAAGCGCAATAAGTAGTTTCGTATTGCTGTCACGGTCATGGCTTTGGATCTTGTTTCATTATTTGAAAACAGTAACACAGCATTCAAGAAATATTGTCAAGAAAAATTACTACAATCATCATTTTTATACCAAGTTGGTATACCAAGCGATGTATTATGGAAGTTTTAAATAATGGCAATCGTGCAGCTGACTGCCATTAGGATTTCTTACAATTATATTTTAAGCACAGTAGGTTTGTTATTTTATGCGTTGAATTTCCATGAAAATATTGCATCACCTTCAGATTTACATTTTGATCAAATATAACAAAATATAATGTTGGGTCGAAATAAAGTACTATATAAAGAGCAAAAATAATATACAACTCTGTTAATTGAAAACAAAAACAAAAAAGCCAATATAATTAATAGGTTCAAAGATTTCGATGAAATGACCTGTTGCGTTAAAGTTGTGACAATGAATGGAAGCTATGTGTTCAAAATTAAATGAACAATCAAAAAGCAGTCACAAACTTTAAACTAACCTGTCTTAAAAAGATTCTTCTAAGCTGGAGACATGTGAATATCAGACGGAATTCGATCCAGGTACGGCCTTGTGCTCTTGCAAAGATGATGCTATGGTAGGCATACTAAACCATCTCTGAAGACAGGGGATGAGTGGGATGTAACTGAATCGCTTCTGTGGCTTCTTCGTGCCCTCCTTGTACCTTTATTAATTTGTGTATTATTGTAAATATCTGAGGGTGGTCTGTCTGGGTGAATTTTCCCCATTTCGGCCATGCCGGGTTTCATTTCAAGTCCAGCTAATGTGGCGTAAACAGAACAAAAATTGGGAAAAGGCGAGGGAAAGGAAACGGAGAAGTGGGTATTTAAGATATCGTGTCTGTGTGTGTGTGTGTGGGGGGGGGGGGGGGGGGGGTCTGGACTGAATTGCGAACTGGACACTACCTGGAGCGACGGTAACAAAAGAAATGTTCCCCGAAGACAACAGCCGCCTGTGCGCTGTTGAAATTAAGAAATGTTGTGTTTTGAGAATCAGTATTTTTTTTAATCGTGACGTTTAAAGTGAGATTCAACAATTCTATGACAGGCCAAATGTACATGATTTCACTATTACAGCCTAAATTCTCTCTACTTTTAAAGAAAACAAATATGCCTTACTTTTCAAGACGTCTTAAAAAAATTCAAATCATCATTATAAGCAAAATTTTTTCAGTTTATCGAAGGATAATTGTTCGGTAGTCTAATTCGTTGACAGATCTCGACCAAATAAATTGCATTTGTTTATATAAATTATGGATCCTGGGCGCCTCAAAGGAAATGGCTCCAACCATGGACTCTACTCGAAACACCCATCAACTTTGACAAATTAATTCATTGTTTTGTTTTATTTATTTATTCTATACATAGGTAATCCCTGATCAGTCACAATCAAAACAACTCCAAGCACACTACCGTTACCCACAATATCTCTATACTGACCATATCATTTTCTTCCTTTTCCCTGGATTTCATCATTAGGCTAAGCTTACGCCAAAAATGTATTTTGAATACATTTCAGCTATTTGACTTTGTGCGAAAAGATAAATATTTCATGAAATAATTATTTTGACATTGAAAATTATTAACTAATAGTAATACTTATTTCCGTGTTTAATAGTACGTTCGGTAGCAATGTCATCACTATGATGGTTAATTTCGTTTATCGCAAAGTAGGCCTATATTAGTGGGGCAGATAAGTGCAAAAATCGTGTGATACAAGCATCGAAATGTGCATGTGTGCTCTTCTTGGGTCAGTAAAAGAGAAAATCCCAATAGCCACTCAAAAATCCAATAAGGCCGCCATTTCCAAGATGGCCACCATTATTTTCTTGTAAGATATCTTTCTGCCCTATAAACATCTAGAAACGCTTGAGTGTTATTGTAATAAAATCACCTAAAACACTTTTGACCACCCACAGCATTTGAATTTGGGGGCATTAATTGAGAAAATCCCATTAGCCAATTAGAAATTTCTAATGGCCGCCTTTTAAAAAATGGCTGCCATTTTTTTCGTAGAACTTGTTCTCCTTATAAACTGCTAGGAGCGATTGAATGTTACTGTATTAGAATAAATTAATACGTGTTTAACCATTTGAAACTCGAACTTTTGAGACAAAAATGGGGCCAGTTAGCCATTTAATAACACAAGATGGCTGCCATTGTTGCAATGGAATTGTTTTCCCAACCAATAGTTCTCATAAAACTTGAATGAATGAAAATTTACATGATCTTATAATCATTCAAAAGACTTTTGATCACACAGATCTTGAGAGAAAACTGTCTGCAGCTTAAAATAGCTAGCGTTAAGTATAACAACTATGCTATTTGGCCCCCAAAATGTAGAAACAATACAATACAATACAACACAATACAATACAACTTTAATGTCCCTGTATGGGAAGTTTCTTTGGCCTTTTACATAAAAACACACCTTACACATTAAAACACAACAATAAACACTGGGGTTTAAAAGATTAAAAAAACAAACCCTATAGATAAAAGAGACAGCATACAACAACAATAGCAATAAGTATGAAAGGGAAGTGATGTAAGAACCCAAGTGGTACTGCAGCCCGCCGTTCCAGTTGCCCATTGTACAAGTTAATGGCCGCCGGAACGAAGGAACTGCCATACCTCCGGGTTCTGATGGCTCTTTGAAGAAATCGATTTCTTCTGAGGCTCTTCTGGAATTTCAAGTAAGGGGGTGTGAGCTGTCTGAACTGATGAATTTGATTTTATTTGAAACGAGAAATTTATATAAGTCATCCGGTACAGCCTGCTGAATACCAACTATTTTGTTAGCCTGTTTAACCTTATCCTGTGCCCTCATGTTTCCATACACACAAAACAAACAGAATGTCAGAATACTCTGTAAGATAGACTTGTAAAACAGTTGTAAAATTGCACGATCAACATTATAAGAGTTAAGCTTGCGTAGGAAAAGTACGCGTTGTTGGAGCTTGTTAAACTTGGATTTGGCAGAAGAGTCAAATTTGAGTTGGTTGTCGATTTCAATACCAAGAGATCATCACCTGCACGGAAACCGCATGCAGAGGTCTATCGGAAAGGAACGCAAATGAACTAAGATCAAAGACGGCCAATCTGTTGAATCGACCTGAGAAACTAAGTTCCAACTTGACAAAGGAAGAGCAACTAGCCCTGAACGAACTCAAGAAGGACAAAGACATCCATATTTTGCCGGCTGATAAAGGTAGACTTGTAGTTGTATTGGACACTGATGATTATCAACATAAATGTGAAACTTTACTCAATGACAAGGCTACATATAGGAAATTGGGTACCAAAGACCCTACACAGAAATACAAGAAAGAACTGGTAGCCGCTCTACAAAATCTGGAAAAGGAAGAGGGAATTAATAGGATTGAATATCGACAGCTATACCCCACCACAGACACACCGCCGAAATTTTATGGTTTGCCGAAGGTACACAAACAAAACATCCCACTCAGGCCTATAGTTAGCAGCATAGGAACCATCACGTACAACTGTGCCAAGCTCATGGCAGGGATATTGTCACCACTAGTAGGAGACACCGAACATCACATAGTCAACTCAAAACACTTTGTGGATATCATCAAGAACAATAAAGTGGATGAAGATGAAGAGCTGAGGTCATATGACGTCAGAGCTCTGTTCACTTCCGTACCGGTTGACAAAGCACTCCCCATCATTCAAACTAAACTGGAACAAGATACAGGATTGAGTGAAAGAACACGCCTTTCACCTTGTCAGGTCGTCCAACTCCTCAAAGCATGCCTGAGATGTACCTACTTTGTGTACAATGGCACCTTCTACGAACAAATACATGGTGCGGCCATGGGATCGCCAGTGTCACCCATCATATGTAATCTCTACTTGGAACAGCTAGAACAGCGAGCCATTTCCACAGCCCCCCATCCACCAGCCTTGTGGTACAGGTACGTAGACGACACCTTCACCAAACTGAAAAAGCAACACGCGGAGGAAATCACAGAGCATCTCAATTCTCTGGATTCGGACATCAAATTCACCACCGAAAGAGAGGACAACAAATCACTTGCATTCCTAGACACACTGACCAAGATTCATGAGGATGGCAGCTTAGAAATACAAATCTATCGAAAACCTACTCACACGGACCAATACCTCAATTTTGGTTCCAATCACCCAGTCGAACATAAATAGAGTGTCATCAGAACACTTAATCATCGGGCTGACTCCATCATCACCAACGAGATCGAGAAGGACAACGAAAAGCGTCACATCCACCGATCTCTACAGAAGAGCGGGTATCCCAAGTGGGCCTTCAAGAGGGTCACCAACCCGAAGGTCACTAAAACTAACAACATCCCACAACCGGACCAGCCACGAAAGAAGAAACCACTGGTGGTCCTCCCATACATCAAAGGGACATCGGAATCTTTGCTTCATACAACATTAACACGTGTTTCAAACCCACAAATACCTTAAGACAACTACTCGTTTCACCGGACAAAACCGGACAAAACAGCCACGAAGGACCACACGGGAGTGGTCTACCAAATTCCTTGTCAAGGACAGACCACACGGGGCCAATGCACCGAATCCTACATCGGCGAAACCGAAAGATCACTCAAGACTAGGTTTTTGGAGCACCGCCGCCCCAGTTCGTCCTCTTCAGAGGTTTCCCAACACATCCATATAGAGTCACCTGGCCACACTGTAGACATTTCCAAAGTAACTATTCTAGACAGAGACGCAAGATACTTCCAAAGGGGAGTTAAGGAGGCAGCCTACATCAGAGCCTACAAACCCTCCCTGAACCGAGACGGGGGCCGCTACAAGCTCCCAGGAGTCTATGACGCGGTCTTGGGATCACGTGTCCGCAAGGTCACGGGTTCAACATCTGCGTCATCCTGATGAAGACCGAAGTGTCGGTCGAAAATTTCAGGTATGAAATTATTTCCAGTGTTGTGATCAAGAGTTTAATCAAATTGAATCTCTTGTTTTCTTGACATTAATTTCTAAAAGGTTGACATTACACCACTGAATGAAACTTGACACTTCATCTGAAAAATTAACATTTGAACCTCGCTTACTATCCAAAAAACCAACTATGGCAGTATCATTGGCATATTTATGTCATGTGACGGGTTCAGAGATTTACAATCATTTGTGTACAAAGAGTACAACAGAGGTGACAGGACACACCCCTGGGGAGCACCTGTGTTGGTGTACTGAACAGATAAGATGGTGGAGTTAACTTTGACCTGCTGGAATAAGCTGGGTCATATTATGGTCAGAGCTTCCCAGCCCAGGCAAAGACTTTGCTCGATATGCCTCATCAATGTTCCCGTAGCAAAAGTCTAAGCAGGCAGAAAGATGGGTGGGGCAATTAACATACTGGTGAAAAGTAGGCAAAGTGTCCAGATAAACGACACGAGTTGAAATCACCTAGAATAAACTTGGCCGCATCGGGTGACTCGGTTTCAGTTTGGGAAACAATTTCTTGAATGATGTCGGCTGCCGTTTGTGTGTTTGCTGAAGGGGGAATGTATACTACAAACATCATTACCTGGTTGATCTCCCTTGGCAAATAAAATGGCCGCAAGTAGACACCAAAAAGTTCGATGTCTGGTGTGCATAGTTTGTGCTTGCAGTAATGTGTGTGAAGGGCTGAAATATTTCTTGACAAACATGCACACACCTCCGCCCTTGCTTTTCCCTGAAACTTTGTTTCTGTCCATTCTAAGCAAGGTATATCCATTTATGTTGACTGTCGAGTTGGGGTCGGTTTCACTAAACCAGGTTTCGGTCAGGCATATCAGGCTGGAATTGCGGTATTCTGAAAGATACTGAGTATTGGCTCTCAGCTCAGAAAGACACAGAAATCGGGACGACTAAAAAAAAAAGGAAAAAAAAAACCGTGTCGCCACAGGAGCAGCGCCACAGTATCTGGTAGGAATGGCATTAAGCTCAAATATTATTACTACTTTGAGCATGCATAACCCTCGTTTAGAGAGCTTTCAATTCTCTTGCTTTTTTTCGTTCTTCATTTTTTGCAGAGCAATGGGGAAACTTACATAAAGTGACATACAAGCTGACTGTTCAGTACATTATTTTGTACGATAAGATCACTGTTAAGATTGGTCATCTGTTTACTGTATTACATCATGACCATGTTCGAAAAACGTGCTCTCTGTATTCTTCAAATTTGACAAGTGCAGCTGCACAGGGCTGAGCAACTTAGACAATAATCGGTAGCATTTACATCTTCCACAACACTCAATCTTTCGTCAGCTGTGACAGCTCTCTGCAATGGGTGGAAGTGTAGTCCAGCAAAACTTTCACAAGTCGCCATGCCTGGTCCATCCCCAGTTTGCAGGACTTTGTGTTTCAGGCTGACAACCTATCGACTGGCTCCATATACAGCCTGCCTGGTATGCTGCCCGCTTGGCATGTTGAATGAGTGCTGCTCATGTTGTAGGAATGGCTTCATAAGATCTCTGCTTTCGAGCAAACATGTCGAGCCGAGCATCGTCAACAACCTCTGCTGTACTAGACCTGTCGTACATGATAACAATAAACCTCTCCAGGATCTGGAGGTCGCCTTCTTCCAGTACTGAGCTTGGACAAGATTTTTGTGGTCTCGGGGTACATGTTTCATGTCTGCCAAGCTGATTTTTGCCTTTCCTATGGAAGGCAGACACAACATCACAGCCTGTGAAACTTGGAAGAAAAGCATGCTTCTGGACTTGTCAGAGCCAACTGCGATTGCCCCGTCATGTATGGGAATCCACCACAGCTTGGCTCCTACCCCAAAGAAGATCCACAGCTTCTGGAGATCAAAACTTTGCAGGGATGGAAGAATCGAAATTGCTACGATGAGGACATCAGTGTCATTAGCTTTGATTTTTGCTGCCCGCTGCAACTACTTGTCTGGCATGCACAAAGATCTTGGTGTCTGCTTCCTCGTGGGTACACGAAGACACCCTTCCTTGGGCGATTGGCTGATTGCAGAGAGCATCTTCTCCCTTTTTGATAACAATGATGTCGTTTGTGGTACACATCTCAATTATCTTGTCAGTCAGGAAGTGGAAGAGCTCTGTCTTGTTATCATCATCCCTCAGGAAGCTCCTCCAGTTCTGGGACACGCTGCATTTACATGTCACTCTGTGTCTGGCACCTTGCCCTAGCTTTGACCTCGTTTCTGCCTTTAGACTAGATGGAAGATAGACGTCAAACACAATGACTGCGTTTACACTAGATCCGGCAAGGGCGATCAACGGAGGATCAGATCCTGCAAGGGCGATCAAACTGATCGCGAACGCGTTCACACACTTGAGTCTGATCGTGCATTGATCCCCCTAGCCCGACCGTCGGTTCAACGGAAGTTCCACACTGCTCGTGTGACAGGTCAACTGAGCAAGGTCATTGATTGAACACGGCAGTGTTTCTGGTGGTACCATCCAACTTACCACGAATCTCTTCGCTGGCCCAGATGTCCAAAAAACATGCCAGCTCCCCCTCCAACCACATTCGACCCCGTACAACAGCAGCAACTTCGGCCATGTCGTACAAGAAATAACGTAAACAACCACCAACAACACTAAACCTTAAGTGTACTATAATACTAATACTAATATATAATTTTATAATATAAAAGAAAATACAAAATATGGATATACAAAATGATTTTTAAATACTAATGAAAACCGTGGTATTATGAAAAAAAAACCACGAAAGCCTGATGAGAAGGAAACTGGTCGATGCATAGAGGTAGAAATGGTCGAAGCATGTGGTTCGTCACGCACGGTTGTTGCATGCAGAACAGGGATGTAAATGCCAAGTACCATTCAAATCGTGTAATGCTCTTTTGTGCACAGAAATGCTGTGTTTTGTATTGGAACCAGTGTAATAAGGGGATGCTCTCATTGCATAACCAACACTGGTTGTTTACAAGCTTTCGCGGTAGATTTTTTTCAACTTGCGCTCCAGTCTGTTTTATTAGACCGTAAGTCGGTGGGTCAAACTGCGGGGTCTGATCCTGCGTTGCGTTCACACTACGTTTTTGATCCACCTTGCAGGATCAGATCATCCTTTGATCCGCAATAAAGGGGGATCAAAAGGAGGATCAGATCCTGATTGCTCTTGCGTTAACACTAGCTGTTGATCGCCCTTTGATCGCCCTTGCAGGATCTGATCCTCCTTTGATTGCCCTTGCCGGATCAAGTGTGAACGCGGTCAAAGTATGTCCTTTTGTACTTGGAAGTGTATGATTTTACAGTCGGAAGAATATCCAGTGCGGCATATTCATCAAACGTCTTTGACCTTCGTGGCGGCAAGGCATTCATCAAAGCTGACCCATCAATAATTACTACATCTGCCTCCGGTTCAGTGTCTGGTATCACAGCAAGACTCTCAAGAATGGCAGCAAGCTGGGACTTATGGCATGTGCAAAACTTTCCACCATCACTAAGTGCAGCTGGAAAAGGCTGATTCTCATGTTGAAAGAAATTTTGAACGTCACACTCTCTGGTCTGGCATGAGATGAAGAGTTTGGAAAAGAGTTGGCAGTCTTCCTTTAGCCTTGATTGCTTGTGGACTTTGTGCGCTGGTTCTTGTCGAAAAAATGTATTGTGTTCTTCTTCATTGGTTCATAGAAGACACATTTGTTGTTACTTTCTATCCCCTTCATGAATTCTTTGAAGCGAATTCTGCCTCGCTCAAGGTGTGTGTAAATCATTTCAGCACCACTGGGGTGAGCAATTTTCTTTGTATCCAGTGTCAGCAGATCAGTGGTTTCTTCTTGGAATGGATTTCCACAATCCTGTATAGCAGCAAACGGCTTCTGCACTTTCTCTTAGAAGACTATCTGGGCTCGTCTTGTCTGTTCTCGGTGTCTGGCACAGCCATTGCCAACTTGGGCCTCTAAAGCAACATCATACTGTGCAACCAAATGGCTTACTTCAGGACCAGCAACCATCCACCTTCTGAGCGCTGATGGATCTTCAGTGACGCCAATTCACCCCATCATCTTTGATGATGGCATTGGCATGTTCATCAGCCTGGTCTATGGCCCTTGCTGAGAAGTCCCAGGAAATTTTGTTCACCACAAATTTCCAACCGTTTGCAACTTCTGGGTGTTTCTGCTCTAGGGTCATCATGTCTCTCAGATGGATGGGCCACCGTGCATAGTTGATATTGTTATTTGCAAAGAAGTATGGAATCAGTTCAGTGAGTGCAAGACAGTAGGATGTGAAGTTAGCTTCTCTAAATGACCTAATGAGTGACAGAATCACCAGTTCCATGGACAGAACCAGGCTCCAGTACTGGAATTGAGGGCTCTTTAGTCTGCGTCTCTGACACCAGTCTTAATAAGTCAAAACTATGTCAGAGCCTTCCTGTGCTAGTCTGCATAGGCTGCATTCGTAAGTTTGTATAGACTGCTCGCTGTTGTTTGGTGCATTTGACGTGTTCTTGTGCCACTTGATGCTCACAGAAATGATTCTGCAGTACCAACAAAGACGATTTCTGCCTCAACAAGGGCTCCTGTCCATCCACTGTTTTGCAACAGAGTTCCAATCGACATCAATGCAGCCATTTCAATATGCAGTCCACCAAACATGATGGCAAACTTGTCCTCACCAAATTGCTCAGGCCAGTGCCACTGGATCTGCTTGGCTGGTCAGCAGCAATGACAGGTACTTGTCCTGGGTTGAGGAATGCTACCGTATCCTTGATCTTTGCCATCACATGTCTCACGGTTGCAACCAGTGGGCTTGATCTCGAAGAAGAGGTAACAGTGATGTAATGTTAACTTCAAATGCTAGGCCCCTCTTTTTTGAGGCATGATGGGCTGACCCATACCTGCCAACTTTGGGGAATCAAAAAGAGGAATCAAGCAAAATCATGCGATACTTACAAAAAGTATGCGCACTGACTGTGCACCCTAATGCACCACAGTGCACTTGTTATAAAAATTGCACCCAATGCCAAATTAGAGACTTACATGTTTACATGTAGGGCCTACATGACATGCAATTACGTATGTACATGAACACTTCATGTATTCTAAAGGGTGTTAATGACAGCAATACATTCCCTGAAGTGAATACCTATTTGCCTGCTGCTGCTGCAGCTTTTAAATTAGTGCTGGTGGCACTCTTTGCCTTCTGAAGCAGCAGATTGGAGTGCTCAGTGGAATAGCACTTTGTCCCAGCAGCTGTCATCATTACTCTCCTGGTTATCAGGGATCCCAACATTTTGGTAGATAGACTTGATCGATACTCAGTTTTATTTTTTTTAACAATGCTGAAGATCCTTTCGCAGTCGGCATTACTGTGATAAATAACCAACACTGCCGTGGCAATTTTTGTATTTAGGTTTTTAGGTTTTCCTGTTATGTGTTTCAGTCTTGAAATAAGATGCCTTGCAGTGTCCACTCTGGCTTGCTCTATGATTTCAGATGGCAATTTGTGCACTTGGAAGCACATGAACTCTTCCTCCTCTGAGAGTAGATGGGGAAACCTCTTGCAAAAGAATTCCTATTGCTGATATTTTGTTGTTTGCCTTTTTGTTAGGTCCAGGATCTCGGCATTTACAAGGATTTCTTCTCCATAAGGGAAAGCTTGATCATGTAATCACATAGTGTAGTAGTTTCTTACACAGCTGTAAAACTGTCAAGTCACACAAACGCCTTCCTTTTGCAAGTATGCACGCGCATCTAGCTCTGCACCAGTCTCTCTTCTGATTACTCAGTTTTCCCTATTCAATATCAGTCATAGCATCTACTGCTGTAATAATTTCTGGACGAATGAACCTTATTACCAGATCACTAAACTGGTTGGACATAACACCGTGGAGAAGATGGATGCATGGTTCATTTCTCTGGAGGAATGTATTGGCGTCATCAAAAAATTGAATTGTTCTAGTCAAAAAATGACAATAGAGTTTAGTGTTGGATCCTTCATCATTTTGACAACTCTTTCTAGTTTTGAGCTAGTAGCTGGCTTGAGAGTACTACTAGAGGTAGCTGATTTTGTAGATGTAGTTGATGACTTGGCAGTATTGGAAGTTGATGTATTCACAGTGCTGGCAGTGCATGGTTTGGAAGTGCTGGATGGTGGCTTGGCAGTGCTGGATGGTGGCTTGGCAGTAGTGGATGTCTTAGAAGAGTCAGAAGTCAACTTATGGGTTGTCTTCTGTTTCTTCAGTTTAGCAGTTGCAGCAGTTTTAGTGGGAGCACCTTTCCGTTTGGAGCTGCCTTTTGCCTTTTTGACTCTCAAGTGCAAACTGACCTCAAAAGTATGGAAGTATTGCATTCCAATGTTCCAGGAGTCGTGTGATGCACTTTCCTAATAACAGCCATCGGGTAGAGACATGTTTGAGGTATTTGTGTTTAGGAATGTCCGCCCTCTCTTGACACACCCTGAACTCTTATGTCCTTTTGCTGCTCTTCTTGAGGCAGTAATATTCATCGACTAGTAATTCATCAACCTTAAGAGGGAGTTGATCAGCTGCTTTACCAGCAGCAAGATGCATCAAATGACAAGCACATCCTGTGAAAAAACAAAAAGTAGCACTGCAGTGAGTACATACATCGAATATTGACATAATGCTACACTTGGGTCTTTACCAATAATTTTTATGAACAAAAAAAATTGGAAAATCGGGCAGAGGTTACCCTACACGTGGTGAAACCAATAACTCAGATTTTATGAATAAGAATTTGCTACATGTCGTATACATGCATATTGTTTTACTCATAAACAAACTGATCTACATCTCAATTTAAATTTAGTCTTTCATAGTTATCCTCTCTAAGTCTAAAACTACCACCATGTGATCATATTTGGGACAATTGAATAGTCATGTCATGCATGTTAATTAATTACCAAACTGAATTAACTTTTTAAAGTTACCAACCTGAAATGTTAACAGATGGCGCCCGTGTAGTAAAAAATGCCGCAACTCCTTTATGTTTTCCCAGCATGACAGATGCATTGTCTGCAGTAAAACAAACAAGATTTTTCCAGGGAACGCGAGACTCATCAAGTTCTTGCTGTAGTATCTTGAAAATGTTTTCGCCTGTAGACGCTTTGTTGCACTCGAGGAGGGACAGTAACACCGACATGACTTTCCCAAGCTCCTCATCAAAGTAACGAACACAAATAGGGTAAAGTTTGACACTCATAATCTGTACTTCCATCTGTCGCCATGCTGAATGGTGCAGTTCTCATATTTTGAAGGATTTTTCCTGCGATGTCTGTCCCAAGAGCGTCAACGATGCGTGACGATTTGGTACGACCGGATCCATTCTTTTTGGCGATCTGCGAATCTGGAAACATTCGTCTGAAAAGTTTACTTCATGTGATCCGCAAGCGCTAAAGGTAAGCTATGCTCTATAATGCACTCTGTAAACAGGACGTCGGCTTTAATCACGCTGTAATCCGGTGGTGTGCAGAAATAATCAGGCAACTTTTCACTGGACTCGACCGCACTGCTGTGAAACTTGTGCTTCTTACTTTCCACGTGCTTCTTCACATCACAAATTCCGCCGTAAGCGACGCTGAAGTCAGCACGGCAAACTGTACAAAAGGTATGGTGGTCTCTAAGCTTAGAAGCAACAATGCTGGGTACTTTTTGGAATATTCAACTCGGAATTTCTGCATTGAACGTTGTTGTGACATTTTCGTTGGTTAGAGACAAACAGTAGGCCTATGGAAACCAGGCTGATGGAATTGTTTCTGCGCGAATTGCATGCAGATGCAATTCGTCTTTCTTCGGATCGGTCGAAACCAAACACTGGTGACCGTCATGTTGAGTTTGTTCATTCAAGTATAATGGTGGGCGCCAACGAAGTCATTCACACTCTCGGGTTACTTCACTCGATCGTGACCACCAAGACCCTCGCAGATTCCAACAACAGAGGGCCAAAATATGTACTTGATTTCAAATTGGTTACTTGCGTTCGTGGCCGAGGTTCGTATGACAGTAAAATATCTGCGATAGTAACGCGCGATCAACCTGTGATTCGATTGCGTGGCACGAATTCCAAATATTACGCTCATATTAACGACAAATATATTATTTGGAAAACAAGACGGATAAATAATTTACACATCATACCGTTTAATATATTCATAGATTTTGAGGAAATTCGTAATAAAGAGTGATAAATTCGTTATCCGGAATACAGCTCGTACTTCCGTAATGATTCCGCCAGATTCGGAATGGTTGGCAGGTATGCGTGACCAAGTAACATCTACTGCCCGTCTACATTCTGGGTGACACTGACCTTCTTTAGCCACTCATACTCTAGTGCCAGTTGTGATGTCAGCAGCTCAAAGCTTGGTTCTGTCAGTCCTCGACCTCGGGCAGGAGTTGGATTCTTTGTTTTGAAGTGTGTCGGGCGGGATGTTAGTGTAAGAGTCGGGAAGTTCAGGAACTAACTTTATCTTGCTGTCCCCAAGCTTGAGGGGCTCACGTTGTTCACCTTCATCTTTTGAGACTGGAGGTTGGAAGATAGAAATACTAGTATCATGAAACGAACTAGCTGCTGTTGTAGCGGTTGGGTTGTGATCTGTTATCCATGGCAGATGTCTTGAATATCCCTTTTATGAGAACCTGAGGGCATAACGCCCCATCATCAATATACTTGCTGATAGCAGCATCACCTAATTGTGCAGACACTTCCAGAACTCTGTCATATAAGATGCTTAGACCATTTTCGTGAAGCATTTCCACCATGTTTCTTTTTCTGGTTTTGGCGTAGACTGCCATTCCCATGTATACTGGAAAAGGATTTTCCCCTTTCCTTGGACTGCCTGCGAGTAGCGGCTCCTTCCTTTTATCTTGCAAAACAGTACTGAAGGAACTGTGCCATTGCAAGGTCTGTCTTCGATGCACCAAACCTGAGTTGAGATTTAATGTCAGCCCCATGTTCAATCATGCCCACAAACTGAAGCAGAGTAGGAGGCATAGACAAGTTTATGAGAAGGTTCCGTCAAACTTTGACTTGTGGTCAAGAATCTGTCTACGCAGAATCGTGGATGCTTTGGCTAGGAGAATGGCTTCACTGAAGTCCGATACTTGTGACAAACTGGAGCCAACATCTTCGTGAAAAGCCAGTAGGACATCCCTTCCCTTTCTGTGTCTCCAGTTCTGGCGTTTCAGCCAGCAACTTGTCCTGGTGGAATTGACCAAGGGTGTATCTATGCCAAGCTGCTGAAGTCGCTGCTTGTACAGGCTGACTGTCTGCAAGTCTAAAAACAGAGGGACCACTTTTGCTTCTGGTCTGAATTATGTAGGTTATTAGTTCTGAAAACGCCAGTGGGTACAATCCCATTCCTTCTGAGTTGTGACGTTTGTCTTTCTCAAGTGTTAACTGAAGAGTCCTCTCTCCCTGTTGTACAGTCTGGTCAGGCAGGCAGAATGATATTTCAGTTCTTGTGCTACAACATCACCACCACTCAACTTTGCCAAAAGCTTTCCATCATTCAGGTTTTGAGCACAATCATTTATTTTTCTGTTGAGCTGCATCGTCATGGCTTGTCTCAGCGATGATGTTGGAACCTCCTAGCAAAAAAAGCACACAGACTGCTTACTGATACTTGCAAGGCTGGTTCTCTGATTTTTGTGCGTCCTTCTTCTGAAGAACTTGGGCTTGTTTACGTTCTTTTTGGGCCTGTTCCAACTTGGGATTGTTAAACATTCTTCTACAAATCTGATATTGGAGGTTCCGTGTACAAGTATGGGCTTTCTCCAGAGGAGCAAGATAAGGGGAGGGTGAAGTACCCATGGATCGCACCCGAATTGCTCAAAAGCACCGGACTAACAACTGCACATACCGATGTCTACTCATTGGGATTGATAATGAGACAAGTATGCCGCCATGCGCATGTAACATCAATTCAGCACATCTGCAAGCTTGCGTATCAGCCAGAGCCAGCAAAACGTGCCAGTTTGTTTTATATCTTGGCTGAACTGAGATCTTTATAATCACAGGGAGGTCAGTACGTGCATAGAGCAAGGACCAGATGTACGTGTGTACTTCACAGCATATTATTATAACCCAAAGCCGCCAAAAATTAATATATTTTTTTTAGGGGGGGGGGGTTATACTTGCACCCCTTTTGAAAAAATTATTACAAATTTATCTAAAATAAAGGATGCTACCTTCAAGTTTCAGCCGATTTGACCCGAGTTTTTTCAAATTTAAAATTCAAATAGTTGTAAGCTTTCATTTAAGCTGTTATACAAAAAACCGCCTATGAATAGTAGCAGTGAAATATAGTGCTCGCAATCAATTTTTGTTGGGATTCCGACAATATATCACATGACCAATTCTTATAAGTTTTATAAGAACGTTGAAAAAATCGTGGTTCCTGACCACTAAAAGTAAAAGTTAAACTAACAGAGTTGAGAATACTCTGAAATATTTTTCACTCGAAAAATTATATTTTTATGTCAGATTTTTTGGCCGATTTTTACCAAAAAATGAATTTCACGAGCAAACGAATTTTGAATGCTTAGACGCCGTTGTAGCGGAAAAATATTCATTTTCAACTTTGATTCAAAGAAACATGAAGTAGAACGTTTTTAAACACTCATTTGCGTGACTGAATTCTATTGGCTGGGCAAAACCTCTGGTGCTCAACAACTCTGTGCCGACTTTTGTGCACAACCTTTTATGAAAAACTACTTGCGCATGTGCGTGTCGATATATTTTAAGGCTTGTCATGGAGTTGGAGCATATAATGTCCTTTGTCCCTTCTGCATTAATGTTGATCTACTTCTAATGTAGCTTTTTCGTTTGCCGTTTCTTCCTAATATAGATAATACGAGAGAACAGAGCTCAACCCATGGACCTCTTCACTCGAAATCAGATCATCCATGGATTGTGGATGAATTTAACTCGTCTTGAAAAACGAGAGTGGAGCAACCGTGCAAGACTTGGGGATGGTGGCAAGTAGCCTGTAGTAAAATTTTTAATTGTTATTTTTACATTTTTATATTCATGGGGGATGAGGCCCCATATCAAATTTAATTTAATCTTAACACTCCTTTGGCCTAACATTACTGCATTGGGGTGACAAAAAACATATTTTTTGTCATAATTGTTTCATTTTTTTTCCAAAAAAGGCTGATTGTTCTTGTATTCTATCCTCAGACACTAGCGAGAAACATAATTAAGTTTCCATATAGCCGCATGACTCCCAGGTATTGAATTTTGTTGAAATCTGCCAATGCCTAATAGGGACATGCACAAAAAGGAAAAAAAGCCTATATATGAATGGAAAATCATCATATTTTTTTCAAAAACATTCAATCATCTTTTTTTCCTTTTGTTTATCTCAACGTTTTAAAAGTTACTTTGCTTCCAAAAATATATATTCAATAAAATTATATATAGAAGGTACATGTGTTAACTTTTGTCACATCGTTGCAGTATGCCTAGGGCTTCCGTGTAAATCCAAAAAGAAATGGTCTTGCAGGGTTAATTATTCATAAACTAGTGTTAATCCGGGTTTTTGTTTTTGATTGTTTTGAATCATGGCGCTAGTGTGTATAGGGGAATGGGATTATTGCGCCATCACTAATCCAGTGCACTGCAATAAAACAGTTGTCACTCGTAGCAAACAATGTACTTGGAAGGCCACGAGCTTAGGTTGGTTTTGATAACATTGGACATTCTGTCCACAGAACACGAATTGGCCGGTAATGCTGTGCTTCTCTCGCTGATATGCTCTACGAATGCAATGGATCAAAAAAGTACTTCTCAAAACATCATGTATCAAAATATGCAACACGTTGACGTACTAGATGATGAGACTGGTGTCTGGCGTCAAGGACAAATCAATCATGTCTTAGACGATGAGGACTTATACTCGATTCTCTACCTCGGCTGGTCTAAACAACACGATGAAGCAGTCACCAGATTGAACATTTGTCGGTCAATAGTTGCACCCTCACTCATTCGAAGATGTCGTAAAACTGTGACCAGAATCCCAATCGGGATCACACCTACTCTATGTCCGAAAAACCTCATAAAGGAAGACAACATCTCTGTAAAGTGTAACGGACAGACACTCAGTGGAACACGCGTCTTGGTCAATGACCCTATGCAAAGAGTGGTCACGACGAGAACGGCACTTGGTCCAGAACCGCAACCCGTGTTGTATGATGATATCTTCCCTTCCCAGGTGCATGACCTATCAAGTCGTTCCGGAGCTCAAAAATCAACAGGACAAAAACGTACAAGGGTTAACGTTCCCCTGGGGAAGAAGAAAACACTTATCAAACGTCGACGAGAACTTCCGCAAACTTTAGCCCGTAAGAAGATGTGCAATGACGGTGTAGGCCTACACCCGGGAAATCACACAGGCAGTTCTTGGCACATCACTTTTTTTTGTGGATGTTTTTTAACAACTAGCAGCCCTGGCATATTTGACTTTGTTGTAAAAATCAAGCTTGAACGTGACGGTGTGATATCCGTGTCTGGGTGTGTGTACGAGTAATAGGAGAGATTACTATCATGCAAACCAGTGTTTTTGACAATAAAGTGCTCCTTGAACCCGTTAGTGTCACATCGTTGAAGCTTAATGCTTCATGGAAAGCACAGGTTTTGTCTATACAGATTGCTGCGGAGGAGAGGGTCCGTCAAGCTACCAGTAGTCTTCCTCACTACGACGTGACACTGCAGCAGAGAAGAGTGGGGCTACGGAGAACGATGTCAAGCTATGTCAAGAGTCTCTCTCCGGCAAAGCAAGGCAGGTGACGTTTGCCATCCCCTACGCTGCTGTTGACTTGGTACTGCTCGGGTTGGAAGCAGCCAACGGGTTCTCAGAAGAATATTCTCCAGAGTCGTTCTCATTCTTGGACAATCTTCTTGGGCCAAACTAGGATTTTAAATTACTACCGTGTAGCCAATGGTAGGGATTTGTATCGCGATTAAAAGCAGAACTTAAACCAGGTTCACAGTTTAGCATTAGTTTCAGAGGGGCATCAGCAAATGACTGGAACAATCAATATCTCCAGGATATGTTGAGTGAAATACTAAGTGCAAACTAAAACCGGAAAATTTCATTGTATATTTATAAATATTGTAACAAATGGGTATTCAGGTTACTAACTATAAGCCAGCCGGGGCCAGCAGAACCTTTATTTTTGTTTTCTTAATAGGGTTGGCTGAATGGATTCCATGGGATTAGGTGCTTCTTTGTGTTTTATTTACTAGCCATGTTCTTTTCTTGCTAGCCTTATTTGCATACTGTTTCTTTGGGGGTTCAGTCAGGCGGGCGGAGACTGGGTATAAAAAGCTTAGTGGTGCTAGTAGGGCGTTGGTCAGTGCATTCCAAACATCAGCATGGGAGGGTCGGAGGTTTACTTTCAGGTATGGTTTCCAAATTATTTAGATTCGTTCTTTCATGGGTTTTTTTGGCATGTTGTACGTTTGTAGGCATGTTTAGTGCAGCCACACCAGCCCTAGCACCACTTATTATACTTAGTTTCTATTCCCGCCAATTCATTCAATATTTAGTTCACTTAGTTTCAGCCAGCTCTTTACCTTTTCTGTATAGTACACCATCTTTATTACTAATTATTAAACCTTTCGTAGTCAGCGGAGGGCCCTCCGGATTTCCTGCTTGTCATGTGAGGGTTATTTTTGTTGCTTTGTGATTTATTTTAGTAAGTTTGGGTTTCTTAAATTGCGTAGTCGTTGCCACTCCCGGCAACCCCGCACTCAACCACTTGGTCCGTCACCCGTTACAATATCGTCCCTGTTCTCTCACTTGAATGTTTGCATAAATGCACTGATACTAGCTACCTTTTACAAAGTTATAAAACCTATAACTATTTTGTTTTATATAGGCAATATGTAAAGCGGATGGTCATCTAATAGACGTTTCATGAAGTGCAAATGATCGTGACCTTTCATTCCAGAATCGATGGTGTATTTTGTTTTTAAAATATGGCACAGTGCCAAAGTGCGAAAAAATTATCAGTGTTTTGCCTTTCAGTGTTTTGTAATTTTTCCCAAGTGCAAACCCTTTGATTTGTCTATATTGCACGCAATGTGCAAAAGGGTACAAACAACCCCCCCCCCCAAAAAAAAAAAAAAAAAAAAAGTAAAACGTAAAAATATAGGCCTTTGGTGTTTTCACCAAGTGTAAAAACTTAATTTTGTTCAAGAATAAAAGGTCTTTCTTGGTGCTATCCCATCAAAACACACTGTATCTGTTGGCTCTCTGTAATTTGAGAAATGTACTTGTTTCAATACAACTGTGTTTGACTGTCTCCGCCGATGTTATTTAAACAGTTGTGGTAGAGGGACATATTAATAAGACCTCCAAGAACAAGGGTTGAGATCAAGGATGTTTTTATTCAGATCCTTCTGGTACAGCAAAACTAAGTTTGTTTGCACTTCCTGAGAATATTGACGATAATGTTATTAAAGTTACTTTATTGGGCACATCTAATTGATCCTTCTAAGTTAAAAATGCTGCTGGTGGTGGTGGTGTGTGTGGGTGGACGTGTCAACGCTGGAAACCGAGCTCTTCTATGTGAATACACAATCGCACATCGAGGACTTTAATCAGAGCGAGGAAGTCCTCGCTTTTAACAATTGTGAAAAATGGAGCATTGTAGGCAGTTTGGACGCCAATTCGATATCTAAGCTTTTGGAAGTAATCCTCGGTTTACGTAATTGACGAGTGGAGTATGTGTGACTTAACACCTCTCTGTTGGCGTTTAGCACTCCTGGGTGGTTACAGCGCCCTCTGTTGCTATTAACAATCCTTCTTGTAGAAGCGGCCATTTCTAATTTCTAGGTCTTTAAGCATGACGGTTAGTTTATTCGAATTTAGTTGGGTAGCGTGGCCCAGCCGGTTGCAAGGGCGCTGTCATGGACACGCATCATAAACATTGCAGTTTATTGCATCCATCCCAGGACCGTAGACTCGAACATTCGACTCATGGCAGCTCTCCGGAGAACACAAAATATGGTGAGTGATGACTGTAATAAATGTATAATTTGCATAGTTACACTACAGTACTACACAGTACTGTAAAGTCGTTTGACCAGTTCCGGATCACTTAAACTTTGCAGCAACCACAAAATTAAATGAATTCTTACATTAACGATTTCTGTTGATGCATGTGAAGTATAACATCCAATAAACCAACAAACCTAAAATAAGGTGCCAGACATCATCGACAAATAAATGATGGCAATTTTTCTCGAGTTTGACGGCGCGCTACTGATTCGGAATGAAACCCATTCGGAATAGAATCAACCGATCCCTAAACCGGTCAAATGGACGACGATACTTTTCTCGAACCAACTTCAAGTGCGTTATTTATTTTGGGCCAAAGGATACTTGGCGAGTCTAGTTCCGGAAACACTGACTGTGTTCATTATCATACATCATGGTGAAAGCAAATAATAACGTATATGTTACAAAATGTGTATGTCCACTTTATAGTATGAAGAAGGGGACAGCGTGATGGCACTGTGGCCTCCGGACTCGTCATGGTATCCAGCCATAATAACCTCCATAAAAAAGGTATTACAAAAAGTGAACTAACTTTTGTATTGTCAACACACGAAATGACAGTTCCACGCCTTATTGTGATCCCCATGACATGAAGAGCAAGTTTCAAACATGGCACATAGTTGTATGTCACTCTCCCCCCCAAAAAAAAAAAAAAAAAAAAATCAAAAAAAATAAAAAAACACAACATTAACAACAAATAAACTAAGGAAAAAAACCTACTAAAAACCACCAAAATCAAAGTGGATAATTCAATCCAAAAAGCTGTTAAACTCTTTAGTTACTCATAGCGGCCCGTTTCCTGTGCACTCTCCCGAATAAGACAAAGCACACAGGGTATTGGGATGCAAATCAAAACAACGCTTGCCAATTCACAACCACCATCCCCATCCCCGGACACAGTTAAGTTTGATGAAGTATAATGACAAACCGTTTGCCTTTTATTTTTCAGGGAAGTCACTAACCAAGTATTGTGTGCGTTTCACTGATGATGGCGTGACACGCTGCTTGTTTGAGCACCAGGTGAGTAAATGATCATGTCATGTATTCATTCCATCAGATATTAAATGCATAAAATGCTATATTTCTTCATAACGTTGTGTGTTCTGTACAATTGAGACGTTTTTCAAAAGTTTGCGTGTTGAGGCAAACAAATGTCCTCTCTAAATGTAAGTGCCAAACCACTCGCTCTTTACGGCAGACAACTCGTTTAATAGTGAAAGCTGCATAAAAACTAATGAGGCCCCCCCCCAACATGGGGCAAACAATGTCCTCTCTAAATGTAAGTGCCAAACCACTCGCTCTTTACGGCAGACAACTCGTTTAATAGTGAAAGCTGCATAAAAACTAATGAGCCCCCCCCCCAACATGGGATGTATTTTTTGAAAGGATGGTTTTAGTTCTGACTAGCTAGGTGTCGAGTGTTTTTTGCCTAGCAACTTAAGGGCACGCCTATCCACTCAACCCTAAAGACATAATTGAATTGGTGTGATAATCCTAATAAAATCTCAGTGGTGTTAATTGTGTCATTTATATTTTCCTTGCTAGCTGGCCCATCGAACATCCTGTGTACAGCTCATCAGTTCTGATCCTTCAAAGTTTGACAACCCCCACACCAGTTCCAGGGGTGACGATGACCCACAAGCTATTTCCGAAACTGCAGAACTACACCAAATCAATGAAGCTGTAGGATGTGACAGCAGCCCAAAGGACGAGTTACATAAAGCATCCGACATAAATGATTGTAGTGCGAACAGTGCCGTAACAGTCATGCAGACCGATAATGTCGGTGGACAAAGGAAATGGGACAAGAAGCACTTTTGCTTTTACTGTGATGAACCTCAGGCCAAGTTACCCCGTCATCTTCAGTCGTGTCATAAGGATGAAAGGGAATTTGTAGAGATAGCATCAGAGACCGACCTTAGTGCCTGCAAGAATCTTCTGTTATACATCCGCAATATTGGTAATCACAGACACAATAGCCAAGTCCTTAGAGAGGGAGAGGGTGTGCTTATTGTAGGTTACATACCAAATCATGAGGCAGCTCCACACGCATATGGACCATGCATACATTGTTATGGCTATTACGTGCGTCTTGATCTTTGGCGTCATCAGTGCCCGTTTAAGCCTGCGCTCCCTGCACAGACTGATGGTAGCAGTAGGAAGGGTCGTGTTAGGGGGTAAGTAGCTAACAAGAGTGATTTGTTAAAACCTCCTCCTGCTTGTGTATCTTTCCAGTTGAACAAGGTTCTTAGTCTGATGAGTCTGATGTTACACAACATGGCTACATTCGAAACAAACTTTGAGAACTTGGTCGTCTTGTCATACAACTCAGAAAAAACACCCACCAACCAAATGCATAACTTGAAGTGTTTGTGCATCCCCACCATCTGAATGATATTGTCAAGGCTGTTCATGATGTCGCCGGCTTCAGTGAAGGAAACCAGATGTATCACGTTCCATATCTAGCACTGAAGATTGGACATTCCATCAAGAAATGTGCACTCATACTAAAAGGAAATGCTATAGAGTGGGGTCTTAGACACAAAGCGGAACAGGTCGAACAGTTTCTGCAGTTGTGTGAAATTAAGTGGCGAGAACATGTGTCAACCCACGCGCACAGAACACTGTACCAAGGAAAGCGCAATAAACCTGCTGTTCTCCCGACAAATGCAGATGTGGTGAAAATGTCATCGTTCCTCCATGAAACTGGCAACAGGGAAGTGCAGCTCCTTCACTGTGCTCGGGGCCATCAAATCACACCAGCTTGGAAGAAATTGAATAAAGTCACACTGTGCCATCTCATAATCTTCAACCGCAGACGACAGGGGGAAGTATCTAAAATGAAACTGGGAGATTTGCACAAATGCATTTCCAGCCATTGTCAGTGGGGATTGCTTGATGACTGATCTTGAACGGCACCTCTGTAAAATGTTCAAAGTGGTTGAAATAGTTGGTAAGAGGGGCCGAACTGTTCTCGTGCTCCTCGGTACTGATGTGATGGCGTGGTTGAATGCTCTGGTCGCAAATAGAAATGCAGCTGGAGTGGCACAAGACAACACATTTTTATTCGCACGGAGTTGTTACGGAGGCACTGGTCATATACGAGGAAGCGACTGTCTACGAGCATATGCAAATGAGGTCTACAAAGGTGCGTAAACATGAAGCGACTGTTTCACAAATTCTTGCCTTATAGGAGCATCAGCTTGAAACACGTTAGTACTACCAGTTGCCAGACACTGTCCAGAGGGTTACCAAACTGTCTCGACTTTTCCTGAGCTTGGAGAGAGGCAACTTGGTTTCACAACATGTCAAATCTTTGGAGGAGTTACATGTTACTGGAGGTAAAAAAACCCGTTTTAAGTTGTATTTCCAAATTACTACAAACTGTGGTCTTGGCTCCCGACCCCTCCCCTTCCTCGCCAAGAAAATTCATCACCTTTTTTGTGCTAAATCGCTTATTGATTTACTCAGGGAGTAAATCTCACATCGGTGAAATGTACTATTTGTTTTTATGAATAGGCCCCGTTTGATTATGTATCTTAATTTCCCTCTTCTTTTCTGTGTGTTGTAGGAAGGCCAGCAACTCCAAAAGCTCCAACTCCAAAAGCTCCACAAATGAAGCATCGCCCCTGGACTGCCGAGGAGAAGAAAGATGTAACGGAGGGCTTGCAGAAATTCTTTTTGCTGAAGAAGCTTCCAGGAAAACGCGACATCGAATCGTCCTGTCCTGTGGCATTGCAGGCCCGAACTTGGAGGAACATTAAAGACTTTTGTAGAAATACAATGAAACTTCAACAAATGTAAGGTGTCATGCACCACCAAAGTACAGTTGTAACCTAGAGTCACTCTGTGGGCGCAGCCAAGTGATTTGTCTACACATTTGGCCTCCCCCAACCCATCCCCCACCCCATCCCCCACCCCATCCCCCACCCCATCCCCCACCCCATCCCCCACCCCTCCCCCACCCCTCCCCCTCCCCCTCCCCCTCCCCCTCCCCCTCCCCCTCCCCCTCCCCCTCCCCCTCCCCCTCCCCCTCCCCCTCCCCCTCCCCCTCCCCCTCCCCCTCCCCCTTGCTAAGTTTTGTAAACAAAGGGCGTTATTCATAGAAATGGTTGATTGAGCAGAAAGAGACTTGTGGGCTCATCTCAAAATACAATTTTGCTTGAATTGATTTTATTTAGTCAAAAGGGTCTATATCTAATGATTCGGCTGATTTAAAAGTGATTTGGTTCTTCACAAAAATGTATTACACGCTAAAATCAAACTGTTACTCAACAAGTAAGGCATGGTGAAATGGTGTGATTATTTTATGATGGTGTCACGCAGAGTTAAGTGTTGTAAAAAATAACAATAATAATACTAGTAATAATAATTTTGTTTCTTTAAGTAAAACAAAAAGGTAAGTAAATTGTGCAAAAAGAAAACCAACAAATTGAGAAAGTAGCCCCCAAAAAACAAACAAATAAACAAAACATCAACAAACAACACATTATTAAACAAAGTTTTAAAAAGTTTTATCAATGTTATCTACACAACAGGATGTTTTAACTGTTATAAATAAAGATACTAAAAAATGAAAGGAAAGTGTTTTTGCGTGTGTGTTGTGCGGTGTACTTGGCGAATACAAGCAGTAGTTGGGATGCGTTTCACCTACGTGAATGTTGTATGCCATTTGTACGAGTCTTTTTCCGTACATGTTGTAATGGTTTATCCTAAATACCTATAACAGGTTGAGAAGTATATCAAAGATTCGGTGCTTACGTTAGCAGAGAATTCCGCGCTTACGTCAATCGTATTTCACGGGTTAGCAGGGAATTTTTGGCTTATGTGCGTGCGTACTCCATGTTACCGGGCATTTTTCGCTTACACATCCCATGCAGAAATTGGGCGTTTGCACAGTCAGTAAGCGGCGAATGGTGATCGTAAGCGCAGAATTCGGCGGTAAGCAGAGTCATGACAAAGGGCCTGGGTCATTAATGGACGAGTGAAAAAATTAAATAAAATATAAAAAACACCTAACGATTGGCATGCTATTTTACTAGGTGTAGTTGGGGAGCTTGGAATATTGGCGGAGTTGATTATTTATTTAAAAACGGACACTTGATAAGTGAACCATGGCTTCACGGAGCCTTGGCGGTCAACATTTTACTTCTCACTTTCATGAATCACTGTCAACAGTCAATGTCTCGCTGCTATGACAAGGCCCCAATAACGTAAATAGAGTTGAGTTCTATAGCAGGGGTTAAGAAACTCTTGGATGAACTTGCATATTCTGCTCCCCTTTCCTGAAATGAAAAAATATATAATACAATTAACTACAGCAAAAAAACAAAAAAGAACTACATTTTGTGAAACTGCAAATGAGACGACTGTATTAATTTCCCAATCACTAATCATTGCTGTCGATTGCTACACAATTTCTTTTCGACGACATTGCAGCAAAGAAAGCAGTTCCTCAAGACAAATAATGATAAAAACACTATTATTTTAAAAATTACAAATAAATAATTGTAACGGTTATACTTCCCTTAGTGTATTTCCCCAAATGTACTTTCGAGTATAAAACAACCAGGACATGTTTTGGTCATACGCATACTGTTTGTATTTGTGTGGCGATGTACACACATGTATTTTATTTTCATCTATGCCACCGACTGAGGGGTTGAGAATTTCTTCTTGTTCTGTCAGTAAAACAAACAGTAAATTAATCAAGTTTACCTTCAGATGGCACAAGCATTTCAAAACAGCAATAGCAACAGCAGCAGCAGCAGCAGCAGCAGCAGCAGTAGCAACAGCAACAGCAACAGCAACAAAAACAAAGATAGGTAACAACACTACCAACCATTTACAAACAAATTCAATACAAACCATTTTATTCAATAGCAAAAACAACGACTGTGCAGCAGTATTATGAACAACTGCATTTTGCAATTTGGTTCAGGGATAAAGTAATAAACATTTTTTGACACCAACAATAGGATTGTGACTGGTGGCCATAAATATTATCTGGTCACCAAAGTGGTGACCAAGAAGGGCCAACAGATATGACTGGCAGCAATAATTTTAAAACGTGGCCTTCCTTACGATTCTCTGGACAAGGTAAGATACAGGGAGACCCAATGAGAACAGACTTTTGTGTCGAAACGCCAACATAAATCAAGCTTGGAATATTTCGTATTAAGTTTCAGTAATTCCTAAACCAAAAAATTCCTTTGTGTTTCTACTTCTGTGCCTAAAATACCCCCAACTACGAAATGTGCCTGGTAACTCACCTTTCCTTGCGTTTGTTACATGGTAGAACGCATCCTCAACCCTGACAAATACTCACTATGCTGTAAGTACCTCACTTGCCATAGCCACCTTGTAGGGCAAATCACCACCAGGCGGTAGTGGCCTTGACCAGTAGTGCCATTAATGTTCCTTAGGATGCCACAGACAGAACTCAGTGTCCTCGTCCCAGTCCTGTGATAATAAACCAATTTGGTTGAAAGTTATGTTTTGGGAATACTTTAACTTAGGAACTAAAAAAAAAAAAAGCAAGATTAATGTGCAAAATATATATATATATTTTTTACATTCCGGGATGTTGATAAATGAACTTGCACGTGGCTTGATCAATTGAGCAAAAGGCCAGTTCAAAACCTTTGAATGAAGGCCACTTTACTTCAATGGATTCTTTGGTGAGGTCTAGTGCATCTCCATGAAGTACACAGCCTTCGGCCTCTCCGCTAATGAAAACATCACGACAAACAACTTCAGGATCAAGTCGTTTGCTTAAGCTCCAACAATAATCCTGAAGTCGTTTGTCATTAGGCTTGAAGTTTGGTAGAAATCTTGCAAGAACTTCACGCGTGGTTGCTGCTGGATAAATAACTTCTGCATCATCCCATGAAGTGCAGCCTATTTTGCAGCAAAATTCCCACTGTACCTAATATTTCAAACATAATCACAATAAAACGAATTCATCACAAACATGATGAGAGATACAGACTCACAGTATTTAAAAATGTGATTAGAACTCTTTTCTCAGTCGGCGTTTCATATAGTTATTAATAGAACGTAGTGAAACAACTAATGTTAATGCTTTGTCTCGTTTCGTTAATACACTCCTTGTTTCAGGGAATTAATTTTGTTTAATTAAACAGTGATATTTGGGGAATTTTGTTCCCCAAAGTTTGCAATTATCTTCTAATTCCGTTTTTACTGCAACTTTGTTTTGGTGGAATTTTTATTACCGGTATGCAATTTTCCTCTTAAAAAAAGATCAAGATGGCAAATAAATGCCTACGGCGGCATATTCTCACCTCTGCCAACTTCTTCAGTGTTGCTGCTTCAGTAGACGGCTCAGCTATCGTGACAATGCCGTCCCTAAGTTGTTTTAGCAGTTCCAGTGCCGTGCCAGCATGGAGACCGATCATAGCACGGAATGCATAGGCCGACTTTACCAAATCTGGGAGGCCGGGAAATCTTTATTTTCTAATTTCTGCTTCCTCAGATCGCCTGTCTCAAACTTGTCGATGATTTTTTTGAAAAACGTCATAAGTTCCGCCATCCAAGCTTGCCAGATAGCAAACAACGCGATTGTGTTCTTTCTAAAGCCAATTAAGAAAATGGATACAAAAATCCCAAACTCAAAACTGATTAATCAAGCAAAACACCAATGTATTGCACATTACCGTAACAACTACTGTTGATGACAACTTTCATTACACAAAAGGGTGCTATACAGCAACATATGAAAGTGAGTGCGCGGGCCGTATTTTCATATAGTGTACTTTGGTTTATTTTGGTTCAAGTCTCATCGTATAATTTCAGATTTACTAACCTCGTCAATCATTCCTGCAAGCCTTTTGCGGCACATTGAAACCTTAACCAAAAAGTATACGTATACTCTCTTAATTCTGAAGATTGAATTTTCACTTTTTCACAGATTGCCGTGAGGGAACAATCTTTCCGGATTGGCCATCAATCTTTTTTAATCGTGAAAATTTCCAATCCACAAACGAGTGGAATTTTAAACTATTAGATTGAATATTTCAATCTATCTTCAATCGAATTTGGTTTTAAAATTTTTCAATCTAGACAGATGATTGAACTATTCAATCTAATAGATTGAAAATGGATTGAAATTTTCAATCCAAATCAGGATATGAGCTAGCGCACGCGCTCATGCGCCCACCCACATACACAAGTTGTACAATACTTGAACAAAAATTCCATGTAGATCAGTATTCTTAATTCAACGCATTGCTGCTTTAATTCAATTCAGTAAATTAAATTCAATAAATCCCCCCCCCCCCCCCACAGACCGGCGCTCTACCAACTGAGCTATCCAGCCCTATGTTGGCGGTCTCCCTATTAGTCAATATCTTTGTTCGGGGTGCCAGTCATAAGCCATACAACCGTTAACTGCCGTGTAGCCAGGGATCACACCCACGTTTACGATACAACCTGGGAAGCGGCAGCCACGGGATCACCTTAAGGGGATGCGACTTTTTAATATTAAATATCAAGTCATGAACCACAAGGGAAACTGACTGGGAAATTGTATTTAAATAGTTCGGGTTTGAACAAAGAAAAATTGACTGGAGTTAGTTCGGGTTTGAACAAAGAAAAATTGACTGTATTAAGTAACCCGTTCTTTTTTTCCACAGGTTTTGAAACTTTTTCTCCTTTCAGGTTTTGAAATAACCCGTTTTTCCGCAGGCTTTCTTAACTATCCCTCTTTACAGGTTTCTAAATAACCCGTTTTTCCACAGATTTATTAACTTGTCCTCTCTACAGGTCTTTAAATAACCCGTTCTTTTTTCCACAGGTTTTGTTAACTTTTTCTCTTTTCAGGTTTCTAAATATTCCGTTTTTCGATAGGCATAGCTGTGACAAGACAGCAAAAACAGTGTTCACTGCCTTCACTACTCGTCTACATGTAGGCCTATGTGCTTTGAAAACATGTTAAGCAACTCGAATTTGTTTGTGGATTCTGGTGAGTTAGCATTTGTTTTACATTTCATGGTGTAAATCCATTATTTATGGGTATAAAATTAACATTGGCTACCATTTGTCTGTGGGTATGCTTTACCGCTGTACTATACAAATTAAAAAAAAACAATACAGAGTTTTCTGCTCTCGAGTGGCATAGTGCACCACCACCTATTGTACATAAGAAAAGAAAAGTGATCAATTTTAAAGATCTCATTTGCTTGGTGTTCTTCATGTATTTTTTTTCTAATCTTGTTTTGGAGTAAATTGTAAATAATGGAAAAAGTCAACAAGATATAAATCTTCATTGAAAATATTCAAGAAAATTGTGTTTTGAGAAAACTTAATTAAGTGTTGCCTTCAAAGACTACTCTTCTATGAATTATAACATGCACAAAAACCAACACAAAACATGGAGAATATTACTGAATGATTTCTCATATACAAGAGCAACGGTAGGTGCAAAAAAGATAAAATCACAAAAATAAACATTAAATAGAAAAACACAGTTAATTGGAAACACTTTACATAAAATGTTTTAACATTGCACAGAACTAAAACATATCAGGGAAGCCCACCCAAATTCCGAAACACATAATAAATAAAACACTTAACCAATCCTACAAGCACATCCAGTAGTGGCATGAAGCAAAAAACTAGAAATCTTTTTAAAATGCATCGAAAAGTAAATTTTTCACATTGAAGTGAAAAAAGTCGGTAAGTAATATCATTCACCCTTTTTCATAGTTGGATTTTTTTTGTAGAACATTTTGTTTCTATGAATAAATTTGAGACTTCGCTGAGTTTTCATGGAAAACTGATATAAAAAACTAAAACATTATAGCAAACTGTTGAACTCATGACTGAACTTTTACACTAAAGACAGATGGTATTTCAGTATATTGTGAATTATTGTCAAGATTTGACATTTCCCAAGAACTTAATGACAATTTACCTCAGCTTTCAGGACATGTGTCGAACTCAAATTCTTTTGGTTAAAGATGAGGCGTTTCTTGAGCAGCTGAAAAATTAAAGAATTAAAAATAACAAATAGATTTATTTAAAAAAAAATTTGAAGCTGCAGAGAAAAATTTCATTTGCACTAAGCTGAATTGTAATACACCAAGACCCCCCCAACCGAAAAAAGAAATAAAATGTAATAAACAAAAAACTCAGGCCTAAAGTTACGTCATAAGCGACTAAAAAAAACCACCACGTTTCTAGTAGAGCAAGGAGGTTACATTTATTCAAACTGCAAAAATAAATTTGTAAACAATATTGACAACAATATTTTAGTTTGCCATCAAACTGTTTCGATTTAAAGTAGTGGAATTCCTTTGAAATTTAAATGCAAGTGTAAGGCTAATTTCCTGGCACTTAATTCACCATTCCCCCTATCTCCTGTAATCATAGCATTGCCAATATTTCACTTCAAAGCTCACTTCCTTATCTTGATAAACACACCACACACATTCCTAGGCTATACCCCCAGGACACTGACCATTACTCCCCTGCTGACCATTACTTCATACAAACTTATTCTAGAAAATTATGTATTTTCTCTGTGACATCATTGCTAAATCTAGATTTACCCCACCTCCAGAAACCCTATATAAGATCCCCCAAATTCTCCTTCCAAAGCGTTCATATTCGGACTCTCATTCTTGAGTGCTCTGACTTGCTGCATACACCAGAGACTTGCCTCTCAAATCTACAAGCTAGATTTGTTGTACTTGCAATCGTTATATCAGTCAAATAAATTATAAATATAAGTTTGGCCTAAATGTTTATTTCGTGTACAATCATTTATATTGTTCATCAATGTCGACACTCGCCCTCTGCTCTGGCACACGCTCACCCGAACAGTTACTTAACTAGGAAAGTTGAGGAAGCATCAAAGTAATTCCCTCACATTATTCCACAAGTAACGTTACTTTTTAGTTTACGCCCGTTAATTTGGGGTACTGGCTTTGTCGAAGTGGGTGAATGATTCGTGTAATTTAGGGGACCGAACAGAAATGTCAACTTACTTTTCGGGTCGATGGAGTCCCTGGTGAATGTTCAGCCTTCCTCTTGTGATCTTGTGATAGCGTTCTGACGGGTGTACTTGCACTTGCACTGGAAGTTGTAGCTGATGATGCAGAGGTGGAACATTTTGCCCTTTCGCCACTTGGCCACTTTGGAATCACATTGTTCACATATATTCCTATTTGCGGATGGTGTGATCTCTTCTCCCAAAATTGTGCTAAGTACCGATATTAGCAGGCTATCTTTCTTTATTTTCGAAATTAATGTGCAATATCTCCTACAAGTTACAAGTTCTCTGCCGCAAATAAAACACCATCGAGTCTTGCCGATGCGGCCCGTCGGCGGTCTTTGGGCCTGGGAAGCCATTGTTATTTTATTCGATTGCAAACTTTTAATTTTTCCTACCACTGCACCACAACAAAACGCACATGCTCTCAGTGTGTATTTTCCAGGGTTTCCGCCGTCTAGCAGCGACGCGTGCTCCGACAACGGATGCATGCAAGTTACCAGGCTGGCCTGCTTATTATGCGGAGAGCGGTTTCGAGTTTTGCGCGTGCGTAGTATTCTGTTGACCCACACGTTGAATATGTATGTAAGGTCACATAACTCAATCCTGCACACGGTCCAAGACGTTTCTCTCGCGGGGCGGTTCGTGGGCTAAGTCAGGTTAGTGTATACGGGCGGTTTGTGCGCTACACACATATTCGTGGCGGGCGCTATTGGTGAGTTGAATGAGCAGGTCGGCAGCACTGTGCGTGAAAGGTAAACGAGAAATGTCTTGAAGTCAGGTTAGTGTATACGGGCGGTTTGTGCACTACCATGGAGCTATACACACAGTTTCGTGGCGGGCGCTATTGGCGAGTTGAATGAGCGGGTCGGCAGCATTGTGCGTGAAAGGTAAACAAGAAACGTCTTGCACCAAGACTACATCTGGGCATGAAGCAGTAGTGCCAGGCATTATTGCTAGAAGGGAAGAAGAGTTTGCTGGAAGGGAAGAAGAGTTTAGTTCAGCCTATGGAAGGAGGTTGTTCCGTTGCGGGTGTTCAACCCAGGCAAAGAGAAAAGAGTAGCTCGTAAGGGGATCACTGTGGGATCAATTTCCACGGTGGAACCTGAAGCAATCAGAGGGGAGGCGAGTGGGTCTAGTGAGGCGACACAGGGTTTGCCGAAGCATTTACTAGACTTTTACAGAAGAAGTACATAAAATGCAGAAGGCGAGTACCATGGTGACGAGATTGGGGTGGACCGACACAGGTTTAATCTATCCTTATTTGGTAAGGTTCTTGAACCTTCCGTCTGGAAGTAGGGTGGAGGAGATCTCTAGACTTGTACATAAGAAGTACTGATAAAGTGAAGGGCGAGCACCATGGTCAAGTCAGAGAATGCTTGGTAGAGTTCCAAGACGTTTTCTCCAGTGGTGATCAAGATATGGGTAGGACGGATATTGTGAAACATCACATAACCACTGGAGATGCGAGACCAGTCAAAGGGGAGACCAAGGAGGCACCCTGACTGTGTCCAAAGAGAGATACAGAGACAGGTCGTTGACCTAGAGAAACGAGGAGTGATAGAACCTTCGTATAGTCCGTGGGCAGCCAATGTCGTACTGGTAGGCAAGAAAGATGGGACCAATCGTTTCTGTGTAGACTACAGAAAGTTAAACGCTGTCACCATAAAAGATGCGTACCCAGTGCCTCGCATTGACGAGACGTTCGATGCGTTAAGTGGTGCGAAGTGGTTCTCAACGCTTGATTTAGCATCGGGATACTGGCAGGTTGACTTAGATGATGATGCCAGTCAGAAGTCAACATTTGTTGTGAGAAATGGACTATACAGATGGAAATGTATGCCATTTGGGCTCTGTAACGCCCCAGCTACCTTCGAGAGACTTATGGAGAAGGTCATGTCAGGGTTACAGTGGGAAATCCTGCTGATCTATCTAGATGACATAATTGTCTTTGGTAAGACAGTTCCAGAGATGATAGAGAGGCTAAGAGTGGTGTTCAGTAGACTCAGGCTAGCAGGGCTTAAGTTAAAGCCAAGCAAGTGCCACTTGTTTAAGGAGTCAGTGACCTACTTGGGACACATAGTGACGACAGAAGGCGTAGCCACAGATCCGAAGAAGATACAGAGATTGGCCTGTCCCTAAGAGTGTGAAGGATGTAAGAAGCTTTCTTGGCCTTGCGTCTTATTACAGAAAGTTCATACAGGGTTTTGCAGAGATAGCTAGCCCTTTGCATGCTCTGACAGAGGAGTCAAGAGAGTTTGAGTGGAGTGAGTTATGCCAGAGTGCATTTGAAGAACTCAAGAGTAGACTTCAAACATCTCCGATCTTGCCGGAGGGAGACTTCATCCTCGACACGGATGCTAGTGGAGATGGCACTGGGGCAGTGTTGAGTCAAGTTCAGGATGGTGAAGAGAGAGTTCTGGCTTATGCTAGCCGCAATCTAAGCAAGCCAGAGAGGAATTACTGCGTAACCCGCAGAGAGTTGTTGGCCCTTGTAGTGTACTTGAAGTTTTCAAACAGTACATCTATGGCAGGAAGGTCACAGTCAGAACTGACCACAACGCCTTAAGATGGATTCTTAATTTTAAGAACCCGGAAGGGCAGATGGCACGTTGGCTCGAAGTAATTTCTGAGTATGATTTAGAGATCCAGCACAGAGCCAGAAGGAAGCACGGCAACGCTGATGGGTTGTCAAGACGACCCTGCAAGCAGTGTGGCCGGAAAGAACTGGTAGAAAAGGGAGAGACAAACGGAACGTCTGAGGAGACGTTAGAGAGAAAAGATGCACAGGAGGAAAGGTTGTTGATTAGGGGCGTAGCAGCCCAACCGAGTATCCCCATGGAGGCTTTCAGAAAAGCCCAGGTAGAGGATGAGACCATAAGTTGGGTCTTAAAGGCCAAAGAGGAGGGCAAGGACCGTCCGGAGTGGAGGGAGATTTCCCACTTGACGGCGGCACATAAGACATATTGGTCTTATTGGGACCAGTTATGTGTCAGAGATGAGTTGGTTCATAAGAGATGGGAGTCAGACAATGGCAAAGTAGTAAGATGGCTACTAGTGCCTCAGAGTATGATGAAAGAGATACTCAGTGAAGTGCACGGTGGATTGCCAAGTGGTCATTTGGGCATAAAGAAAACCTTGGTGAAGATGAAATATAGATATTTCTGGCCGGGTATGACCGCAGAGGTACGCTCCTTCATAAGGAGTTGTGACCTGTGTGCAAGAAGAAAGTCACCTGCAAAGAAAAGTGTCGCTCCCTTGCAGCAGTACCGGGTAGGAGTTCCCATGGAAAGAGTGGCAAAAGATTTGCTTGGGCCACTGCCCAAGACAGAGAGTGGGAACCAGTGGATCCTAGTGATAGGAGACTACTGTACAAAATGGATGGAAGCGTTTCCGTTGCCAGATGCGACGGCCAGTACAGTAGCACGCAAGTTGGTGCAAGAGTTTGTGTCGGTACGGAGTGCCACTAATGGTACTATCATTCATAAGTACCGAAATGGTACTATCATTCATTCGATTTTGAATAAGCGAATTGATTCCAAATAAGCGAATTGATACCGAATAAGCCATTTGATTTTAAATAAGCAAATTGATTTCATATGAGCGAAATTATTCCGAGTAAGCAAATTGATTAAGCGAATAAGCATTTTAATTCTGAATAAGCGAATTGATTTCGAATAAGCGAATTGATACCAATAAGCGAATTGATTTTAAATATTAAAGCGAATTGATTCCGAATAAGCCATTCCGTAAAAGCAACCGTGCACGGATGAATACACCTGCCTGAGATTTGGAAGTTTACACGGCATACACATTTTATGAATGAACATCGAAATGGTACTATCATTCATGCGTCTTGTGATGAATCATTGAATGATGTAGTGTTAAGTGTATTTAAAGAAACTTCACAATCTTTATCAACAAGCATAATGCTTACGACTTGGTGAAATGGTTATGAATCAGCAATGATTCTGAATAAGCAAATTGATTTTGAATGAGCGAAATTATTCCGAGTAAGCGAATTGATTGTGAATAAGCGTTTTGATTCTGAATAAGCGAATTTATTCCGAATAAGCGAATTGATTCCAAATAAGTGAATTGAGTTTGAATAAGCGAATTGATTCCGAATAAGAGATTTGATTTTGAATAAGCAAATTCAAAGTCAATGTTTAGCAATTTTCGATTGAATTGTTTAATGCTTATCCGAACCGTAAAAATGTAAACGTTTAACCGGTTGATCGGTTGGTTAACCGTGTAACCGTCACAGGATTGGTATACATGCTAGCTTGTGAGACCTGTTCCTCGATAACAAAATTTAGAGTAAAAAAAGCTGTTAACACAACTGCGCTTGTGATAAAAAACATTGCCTCTGCAGTGCAACATCTCAAGAACTACACAACCCATGTACATGTTCTTTTCAGTGATAGAATCTTTGGGCATTGAAGATTAGCCTTGTGTTACCGTGACACGATGTTGACCTTTACTTCTGGGTAAACCGGAAGTGGGACCATATCTCAAGAACTACTCAGCCGATTTTCAATTTGTTTTCAGTTTTAAACCCTTTGAGCATTGAAGGTAAGCCTTGGGGTACCGTAACCCAATGTTGACTTTTACTTCTGGGTAAACCGGAAGTGGGACCATATCTCAAGACCTACTCAGCCGATTTTCAATTTGTTTTCAGTTTTAAACCCTTTGAGCGTTGAAGATAAGCCTTGGAGTACCGTAACCCCATGTTGACCTTTACTTCCGGGTCAACCGGAAGTGGAAGCATATCGTTCAATCTTGAACTTAGGCTCATTTTAAATGTCTGGATCGTTGAATCAAAGAAAATCAAAACGGAACAGCTTTGTGTTTGTTCACAAACACCTAATGTCTAGTTATTGTTCGTTTTTTTAAATTTTATTTTATTTTACTTTTTCAGATTCTTCTTCTCCGAGTTGATTGTCCGCAAGTAAACACACACTTGCTAAGCTCTGAGAAACTTGAAGCTTCACACATAGTTAGATATTCATTAATAGATGAAACTTTTTGGGGTTTCGTCATGATGACGTCATCGGGTGTCAAATTTCAAGCTTTTTAAACATTATTTATTTAAATCTTTGAAAATCCATATCAAATGAAGAACATGAGACCGTAGGTTACTTTTGACGGGATTATACCAAGATAATTTAGGTCTTACTTTTTTGTTGTGTGCGTGCCATCTCGTGACCTCTACTTCCGGTCGAAACCGGAAGTGCCTTGGAGATGATTTCAACGACGTATATTCCGGCAACGGTTCGGCTTAAAATAATTGGACCAGTGACGGCATAAGTACCAAGAGCGCCCTCTAGCGGCAGGTTAGAAACAGTTCAAAATACACTTTTACTAGATGTCTGTGGCAAAAATTACAACATTCGTGTGGAATTGTAGATTGATGACGTCATCGTATGTCACGTGGTAATGCCTTAAAGGTGCAATTTTAGATATCTTTGTTCGGGGGTGCCTGACTGGCACCCCCGAACAAAGATATTGACTTATAGATAGCCGCCAACATGAGGCTGGATAGCTCAGTTGGTAAAGCGCCGGTACAATAATCCGGAGGTCGTTGGTTCAAGTCCCGCTCCAGTCATTTTTTCTTTGTTCAAACCCAAATTATTAATAAAAAGTTACCCAGTCAGTTTCCCTTGTGGTTTATTACTTGAATTTTTTAAATTGCGAGCATTTATCATATGTCTTGAGAACAAAACTAGCTGCAATCAAACTTGTTATGCAACAAAAACTTATGTCTAGTGTATTCTTATGTTTTTTCTATAAAAAAAACACACACAAACGTTGTCCGCTAATGTTTTGCTCCTTTCCAAGCTCGTACAGTCGTGAAACTTTACGTAACTTCACGTAACTTCACGTAATGATGACGTCATCTGATGTTCATTAGGGAATTAAAAGTAATTAATTTTACTCAAATTTCTACCTTTTTCTAACAACAAGCATAACTAAAAAACTACAAACTTTCAATTCTTTCTTTTTTCTTGAATACTCGATACTCAGAATACTCAGAATACTTGATACTAATCATTTCATACATGTGTGGCGGGCACAGACTGTTATCCAGTTTGTGATTATTAACTCGGACCCTTTCCCTTGCTAGCTCAAGTTAAAGTCACTAAGTGGACTTAAGGCTGAGTGGCGAGGTTCGTTTGGGAGGAAGTATAAAGATTGTAAACCTCTCTGTCAGAGTACACACAATACCCTAAAATAATCACAAAGATAGGACACAGTTTAACAGTGACCTTGACCTCAAAAGTAATTTATTGTCATTTACCTTCAACTCCAGAAGTTGGGCAAAATAACCTAGTCTGTAAGCACTTAGAATATGAGACCCAAAATTATCTACAAGTCATGTAAACTACTACTACACCTAGCAATACTCAGTACAAGTAAAAGGCAACACATACACAGAGCACCACGCCGCGGTTGCACGCCTAGCCCAGCTCAACCCAGCTGCCTTGGGCCTTGAGCACACAGCTCGGTCCCGGCAACAACACACCCCGCTCCGCTACACAGCCCTCTCTGAATACAGTAGTTTTCTGCCTCGCACACAGCGACGGCAACCATAGGGTCGTTGCACTTAACCCAGTTCAACTACACTGCAGTACAGCTAGCTCCGGCTGATCGTCTTGTGTAATTATCACGACGATCGCCTGAACGCGCACAGCCTTAAATAACGCTGCCTAAAATGCACAAACTGATGAACAACTCTCATATACTTACTGAAATTGCTGCACTGAATTTCTGGAACAAGTCCCTGTCTGCAACCCAAAACAGCAGCTTTTATCACGCTTTCCTGAAAGCCATGTGCACGCCCAACAGCGCACAATATCTAACATAAATTTAACTAACTTTTTTAAAAGTTACGGGCAACTAGCCCAACTGAAGTACAACTTCCGCACAAATCAGAGTTCACCTGACTTCTCGTGGCGCGAACTTGCACCTTGCACCAACCCTAATAGTGCAAGCCAAACACAAGACCGATGACGTCGTTCACATATCACGTGCGACGTCACATGACTAAACAAACTCATGCAATTCCATCACAAAGGCCCGAGCTTGGCCGAGTATGACCCCATACTCTTAGCCATACCTTTAAAAAAAATGGAATGCATGAAACTTCACACAAATTTTAAATACAATATAACACATAAGAGAACACCTTTAAGCTAATTACGTATGCACAGAAATTCTCCCAGAAAACTTCACCTAAATCTGTTCATTAAATATGCACAAGTTTGACTCAATGAAAATTTCCACAAAAATATTTGCTCATTACGGATGCGCAAAGTTTCTAACATGACCAGGACTTTACACTTTATACAATAAGAAAAGGACTTACTTGATTTTACACAGAATACAAAAATATGTGATCTTTGGCTGATTACACTGGCATAGATTCGTTCTTTATACAAAATCAAACTGTTCGTCTAAAATTACACATTTACAAACTGATTCAAAAGTTTACCTGAGATTTTCTTACACAATGATCGTATGGACTTTGATTTATACATGGCAAAGGTCAAGGCACTACGTTACATAAATAAACACTTATGGATATGAACAATAATTATAGAAAAATATATGATGTACTAAAACCTGTCAATGCTGGCAAAAAGGGATAAGATACCTTATGAACTATGGCAAGAAACTAATGGCAAGGGAACCCGACTGGCTTGCCATCCTCGTCAACCTGTACTTGATGGTAGTGTTGGGTGCGCAACTCCTCTCTCTTGATTACCCGGCCATCTAGGATGTACTCTGCGTTGATGTGTCGCTTCACTATTGCGAATCTCATCCTCTTCGGCAGTGGGGCAGCCATGCCTCCCTCTGGAACCAACAGGGTAGGGGGGTTGGTCAAGGGTTGGTGCCGTTGAGGAGGCAGACGATGAAGTGGAGGATAGGACTGCAGCTGCAGCTTCCCTCATCTGCTCTAACATAGCCCGTGGTTTCCCACCTGTTCCCCGGACAGGGCCGACGACTTTTGGGATCGGGGCGGTTGGTCTCAGTTGCTCTTCTGTCTGAGTAGATGGGGCGTCTGAGTAGATGGGGCAACTGCGGGGGGCCAGGCTGTGTCCTGTAGCTCTACCATCGGGGTTGGCGACAGAGATAACACAGCTACATCCTCCTGCTGGGGTATCTCAACATTCTCTGAAGGGGGGTCCCCAGCCGACTCCACCTCGACTCTGGCCACTGACGGTTCCCCCGTCTGCAGTGCATCGCTGGCTCTTCTGTTAGCCTCAGGGTGAACCTCTCTGAGGTGGCTGATGATGGTCCCAAGTTGACCAGCTTTGTATGAGCAAAACTCACAGGACATGGTTCTCTCTCCATGCTGTGACTCGATGTGCTGCCACAGGCCCTGTCTGTGGGTGTAGGAGTTCATGCACTGTCTGCATCTGTAACGCCGAGGTTTGGCGACCACCTTGCCAGCTCCTTTCGGCATCTTGATCTCAGCTTGATAACTAGAAAGAACAAAAAGCAAGTGAGGGGTCATTACTCTACTGCAACCAATCTCACAACAACCTTCCCAAATAAACCACTATGTACAACAACTTCAGGGGGGGGGAACTTCACCCTTCCCCTTCAAAACTTGTTTTCTTTCTTTACAATGTACTGTGACTTTAGTGCAACTACATAGGGGGATTTTCATCCTTCCCTCTCAAAACACTAAATATTTACGATTGGCCCTAACGATATTTCAGAGGCAACCTGTGTATTTGCCTCGTGTTACGCCTAGCAAGCGTCTTCTCTTTTTCTACTGGCAGATTACCCTCCATGTCTTCACCCAGTCCTTCTGCACCGGAGGCAGAGACCAACTCGTTGTTGCTGGGGACAACCTCCTCTGGGGAGCTCTCCACCTCCAGAACCTCCTCCTGTGAGGGTGTAACCTCTTCGATGAGGGGGCTTTCTGTCACCTCCTCAAGAGGGGCAGTCATCTCTCCAGCAAGGGGGCTTTCTGTCACCACCTCACTGGATGGACTGTCCCAAGGTTCAATTTCCTCCCCAACATACGGCTTCAACCTGTCCACATGGACAACTTTGAGTTTGCCTCCCTTCCTCAACTGGATGCAAACCACCCCATCAGACAATTTCTTAACCACAAGCCAAGGTCCTTCCCACCGCAATTGCAGTTTGGGGGACAGATGCTTCTTCTTGGCCGGGTTGAACAACCACACAAATTGTCCCTCTCTCAGACCATGCTCTGATGCATGTCTGTCATAGTTCTTCTTCTGTCTCTTGGCACTCTTGCCGAGACACTCCTCTGCCCTACCATGTGTCAGTTGCATGTTACCCCTCAACCTTTTGGCAAAATCGGTGTTGGTGTCTTCCTGAGTTTCGGGACACCCTGCCACCAAATCTACCGGAAGATAAACCTCGCGGCCAAACATCATCATGTTTGGCGACTCTCCAGTCGATTCCTCTGGAGTACATCGATACGCAAAGGTGGCATAGGGAAAGAACTCATCCCAATCCTTCTGTCTCTTCTTTGGATCGATCATGACTGACACAATGTTGATTAGCGTCTTATTAAACCTTTCAACCATGCCATCCGATTTGGGATTATAGGCGGTCGTTCGGGTTTTCGTGATTCCAAGGAGCCGGCACATCTCACTAAACACCTCAGATTCAAAATTCCGGCCCTGATCAGAATGAAGTTCTTGGGGCATCCCATATCTACAAAAAACTAGTTCACCAGTTTCAGGGCAACCATACCTGCAGTGGAGTCAGGAAGCGGATATGCCTCCATCCACTTGGTGCAATAGTCACCCACCACCATAATCCACAGGTTACCACTGTCTGTCCTGGGCAGTGGCCCGAGCAAGTCTATTGCTACCCGTTCCATAGGAACGCCAACCCGATACTGTTGTAAAGGGGCGACCCTTCTCTTTGCAGCAGACTTCCTCTTGGCACAGAGGTCACAAACCCTCAAACATGACCGAACATCCGCAGACATTCCTGGCCAAAAATACCTGTCATTCACCTTGCCGAGTGTCTTATTAACACCTAAGTGTCCACTCAGTTGCCCACCATGCAACTCAATGAGGATACTCTTTCTGAACCTCTTTGGCAAGACCAGGAGCCATCTTACCGACTTCCCATCGTCCGACTCCAATCGCTTGTAGAGAAGCCCCTCCTTGACTTCTAGTTGATCCCATTGGGACCAATAGGTCTTGGAGGCTACTGAGGAGTGGGACTGCGTCTTCCACTCTGGACGACTACTACCATCCTCTTTGGACTTGAGGACCCAACTCAAAGTCCCATCTACCAGCTGTGCCTCCCGCAAAGCTTCCTTCGAAATGATAGGTCTGGCCTCCAGACCCCTTACAACCAACTCCTCACCATTAGGTTTTACCATGGCTGGACCTGCCAAAGCACCCTTCCTTCGAGCAATAATGCCTGGGACAACAGCCTCATAGCCTGATGAAATCACTGTAGTTCTTGAAACTACCACACGCTCACTGAAGGATTCACCAGCCCTGCCAGTGCACTTTATTCGCTCACCATTGAGGCTCAATTCCTTCGACTGGAAATCAAGTGTTCCACCAGTGGGCAGTAGAAAGTCCATCCCCAGGATGCCTGGGTATTTCATTTCTGTGAAAATTGCCTTCACCATGTGCGTTGTCCTTCCAACTTGCACTTCCACAGCTGCCTTCCCCAGTGTGGGAATATGACTACCATCGACCTGTCTAACAACCACACCATCAGTCTCCAAGACGGGTCTTTGCTCCTTAGGTATTTCATAATAAATTGAACTACTCAATGTGTCGGTGGACCCCGTATCGATTAAAAATCGACACTTGGTAGCCCTTACCGACCCTTCCACAAACATACCCATGCGGGGAGAAACACCTGGTTCGGGCAGAGTAACTTCTCTTTGTCCATCCCCATGCTTAAACTTCTCCTCCTCTGTTGTCGTTGCCATGTTGTCGTTTGGACCTTTTGTACATCCAGCCTGACTGGGGATCCTGCAGGAGGCTGATCGGCGAATCCCGACATCTGAGTCTTCTCTTTTTGGGACCTTTTGCACTCTCGTGTTAAATGCCCTTCCAACCCACAATTATAACACTTCCGGCGACCAGCTGGACCTGGACCTGGTCTGTGTGCACGTCCCTTTGTTGAACTGACTCACGGGCCTTCTGACCTGACAAGTTTTTACAAAACTCCACCAAAGATTTCAAGCTTTGAGCCTGCTCACTAAGATGGGCCTCTAATGAACCAAGCCTCATCTCCACACCAGAGTCCAAAGCCCTCACTAATTTAGCGGGCTTTCGGTCCACCAACCTTTGCAGTTCAACACTCTTAAAATTAGCAGTTTCCAAGGCCGCTTGGATGGCTACGTCCAAGTTCTTCGGACGGGCTCTATTTATGCCCTCCCGTATCGAATGACTATCCACTGCATCTACAAAGTGATTTCTAGCCAACCGGTCACGTGCATCTTCCTGAATGTCAGGGTATGCCCGTGCCGTCAACTCATAGATCGCTTGACCCAGTTCCTGCAGTGACTCCTTTGGACTTTGCGCCTATGTCTTAATTCAACTAGGTAGTTCTCACTCTGCTTACCTGACCCGAAATGTCTCTCCAAAAGTTTGACAAGTGCACTATAAGTTTACTTTTGTCCCGATTCGCCAAACATTCGGAGAGCGTTCCCCTGCAAGCCTGCAGTCAAATACTTTGCAGCTTGCTCATCAGTCTAACCATTCACCTCACGACACGATTCAAAATGGCGGTAATACTCCTTCCAGAGAACCTTGCCATTATACCGATCAGGGACTATGTTCGGGCAACGATTTTTTAGTCGCTCCAAAAGGTCCTTCTGATCTGTGTCCTTAACATCCGGGACTTCACTCTTCAGTGGCTGAGGCCTTACTGAAGTGTGGTCCTTCACAGCCGATATGCTGCTTTGTGTTACTTCCACTGGGTGGATAGCACAGCTTAGCAGTTCGCTGCTAAATTTCTTCGAAGCCATTTCCCCTTCTTCTAAAAATGGGTTTCGGCTTCGTGAACTGTGTTCGGTGACACTTTGTCCTGACAAGAATAGTAACAATTCGTCAACTGGAGTGTGTATGTGGGGCTCCTTGGCGATGGGGGTTTACTCAGTTGGGGAAAATTGTGCCGCACTTCCGCCCCACAGAGGTGTACTACCCACAATGCCAACCCTCCCTGACATGGGATCCATTTCTGGTTTTTTCATGTCCACACTCCACAAGTCAACCGGTGGACGAGAGGCATACCCTGCTGTCGCTTTCGTCACCAGTAATTCCACCTCAGAATCTACACTCTTCCTCACACGCCTTCCTTCATGAGGCATGTGTTCCTTCGGCATACCGTTCATGGACACCTCCAATTTCTTTGCAACAAGTTCTTTTTCCAGTTGCAGAATTTGGTAATCCATGCGGAGCTTCTGTAACTCAGACTCGGTACCCGTAGGGTCCAAGGTAACCCTTGACCCTACACTCATACTGATGTCTCTCTCTCAGCAGTACCCCGTGTGGATGATAACCAGTGAGTACCACATCTCTGTTGTTGGATTTCACTCCACAAACAACAAATTTCCACTGCCAAAATCACCAGGATTATGATAACTACCCAAAATCGCATAAGGGATGGTAACCTTACACGGTTGCTACACTTGACCAATGTCTGCTCGGTGACTCAGTCACTTCAAGCAAATTAGTCAGTGATGCACTCCTTTGCGGCCCAAAACCTTGCGAAAACCCAACACTTTGCGATTGGCTCGCCAACTGACGAACTCGCAGCAGTGTCGACCTCTGTTCCCTTTCTACTCTTCGCAATCGTTTTAACTCTATGCAAGTTCTAATCAGCAACCCGCTCAGAATAACAACAACAACCAAGATTACTAAGAGTATGTATATGCCAAGACAATTTTGCATGACCACACTCTTCACTTGTGTATCTCGGCCTTTCCCTTTAGAGGGAGGCTAAATCTTTAACAGAGTTCACTTAATCAATTATAACAATCCCACTTCTGACACCATTTGTGGCGGGCACAGACCGTTATCCAGTCTGTGATTATTAACTTGGACCCTTTCCCTAGCTAGCTCAAGTTAAAGTCACTAAGCGGACTTAAGGCTGAGTGGCGAGGTTCGTTTGGGAGGAAGTATAAAATTGTAAACCTCTGTCAGAGTACACACAATACCCTAAAATAATCACACAGATAGGACACAGTTTAGCAGTGACCTTGACCTCAAAAGTAATTTATTGTCATTCACCTTCAACTCCAGAAGTTGGGCAAAATAACCTAGTCTGTAAGCACTTAGAATATGAGACCCAAAATTATCTACAAGTCATGTAAACTACTACTACACCTAGCAATACTCAGTACAAGTAAAAGGCAACACATACACAGAGCAACACATACACAGAGCACCACGCCGCGGTTGCACCCCTAGCCCAGCGCAACCCAGCTGCCTTAGGCCTTGAGCACACAGCTCGGTCCCGGCAACAACACACGACCCACTCCGCTACACAGCCCTCTCGGAAAACAGTAGTTGTCTGCCTTGCACACAGCGACGCCAACCATAGGGTCGTTGCACTTAACCCAGTTCAACTACACTGCAGTACAGCTAGCTCCGGCGGATCGTCTTGTGTATTTATCACGACGATCGCCTGCACGCGCACAGCCTTAAATAGCGCTGCCTAAAATGCACAAATTGATGAACAACTCTCATATACTTACTGAAATTGCTGCACTGAATTTCTGGAACAAGTCCCTGTCTGCAACCCAAAACAGCAGCTTTTATCACGCTTTCCTGAAAGCCATGTGCACGCCCAACAGCGCACAATATCTTATATAAACTTAACTAACTTTCTTTTTTCGTCAACAATAATGTTGATATGTTTCATCCATGAACTTGCCTAGTGTTTTTGTTTCGTTACTTTACAAAAATATTGTTATATCATGGTTAAATCTGATGATTTATTAGGTAATATAAAGTAATTAATTTCATTCAAATTTGTACCTTTTTCTAGCAACAAAACACTTCAAAGCTACGGACTTTCAATTCTATCTTTTGTCGTGAAACTAAAGAATATTCGATACTAATCTATTCATTCATGGAAACGTATCAATTTTAAGATGTATTTCTAGGTGAAAACGAGTGTTAAAATGTTGAAATCTAATCCAATACCGAGCGCACAGTGTGGCATCCAATACAGTATGATGTGCACACAAAACTGCACAACGTGCAATGTGCTGCATGCAGCCCATACTTTGTGTGCAAATCCTGGAAAGCCCATTGAACATCAATGCGTTGTTTATTCGTGTATGTATTAACAACACGTTGTCCTGCACTTAAACCCAAACTCACTCAAAATTCAGTGTGAATTTAGTTCCATTGTGCTCGTCTGATGGCTTAATGGAAAACAATGAATAAAAGAGGAGGCTTTACTGAGATGTCCACCTGCTTTAGGGATTTGTTTGACTTTTACTAAGTGACAAAAACTTCAACTGAAAAAGAACGCCATTGGTTTGTTTCTCATCAAACACCGAGACCAACGTCACGTTGATCGATGTGACCATGCCTGCCTGAGTATGCCCTTCACACACGGTGATTAAAATGGTAAGCTTTATTTCAAAATCACCGTTAAAAAGAGGGGACATTCCTTTGTTGTCTACAATCATGTTTATATGTTTCATCCATGAACTTGCCTAGTGTTTTGTTGTTTTACTTTCAAAAAATATTATTTTATCATGGGAACGCACTACTTCTACAGTTTGTATAATGGTTAAACAAAGTGTGTCCCCCAGTGAGCTTCAATTATGGTCAAAACTGAACGCTTAAGTGAAACTTATCATTCCTGGTCCTCGTTTTGAGGCATGCAAACAAATCAGAGGGTCTCTCTATATGGAATACAGTTTTACCCATAGGCCTTTAAAAAAAAAGAAGCTATGAAAACAGAATGACGTCATCAGTTTTTTAAATTTATCAAAGTGTACTATTTCAAATTCGAAATCTTTTACCATTCACTTTACGTATCAATTTGTCGTAAAAAACATGTTTACACGATTTTTTTTTTGAAAACACCAGTTCTGCTAACTCAAAAATTTCTACACCGAACACCTTGTTTTTGTTTCGACAAAAATTATTTTTTTTCCTTTTTTTTCCTTAATACTTCTTCTTCTTCTCAGCGTCCCTTGTCCGCTAACAAAAGCACCCTTTTTAAGCTCATATGAACTTGAAACTTCACATATTGTTATATATTTGTTACGAGATGAAACAGCTTCAGTGATGTCATGACGTCATCAGGTGTCGAGTTATGTTAAATCAAAGTTTAATATTTGAAAAAATCATAACTCCAAAACTACACAATGGATTTTTACATCATCGGATAGGCCTGTTATGACTCTAAAAACGCTACACAGAGTTTGACCTCATTTGACCCTGACTTCCGGTTCAAACCGGAATTTGAAATTTCCAAAGTTCATGTCTCAAAAACTACTGATCATTTCATCACAATTTTACATCAGATTGTAGGTCTGTGATCCTGCCGAAAATTTTGCACAGAAATAATACCCATATGCCCTTAACTTCTTGTCCCAAACGGGCGTTAGAGCCAACGTTGGTATTGTAAGGCTCATTTTCTGGCACTAAATTCACCTTTCCCCCATCCCCTGTAATCTTAACATTGTTGACAGGTGGTCCATTTTATTTCAAAGCTCACTCCCTTATCTTGTAAAACACGCCACACACATTCCTAGGCTATGACCTCTAGGTCCCCCTGGACACTGACCATTAGTCCCCTGCTGACCATTACCACATCCAAACTTATTTAATGTTTAAATCTTTGAAAATTCGAGGATAAGAGAACCTGGGTTGCTTTTTGCGGGATTATACAAAGGTAATACAGGTCTTCGATTTTAATTGTTTGCATGAAATTACATGTCCTCTACTTCCGGTTAAAACGGAAAGTGCACTGTAATTAAAAGTGGCAACTTTTTTGGAGTTGATTTTAACGATGTTGTAGTCTGACAAGGGTCTGGTTAAAAAAATAAGATTTTAGAGCGCCATCTGGCGGCAGGTTAAAAACAGTTCAAAATACAGTTTTACTACAAGTGTTTGGCAAAGTTTTTATAATTGTTTCAACATTGGTTTACATAACGGCCTTCATGCAGACAACATAATGTGTTGAAACGTAGATTGATGACGTCATTTACTACGTGTATCGCTTCAAGTGTGCACTTTTTTTAAGCCATGTATCTGCCAAACCAAAAGACCAACCGAGTTGAAATTTGGTGTAGTGTTGGACAACCACACTGACTACTGACAAAATTAGTAACGTCGTGATTACGTCATCATAAATGTATTTTTTGTGCTTTTTTTCCTCAGGCTTTTTACACCAGGCATATACTCCCCGAAACAGAACACCTAGAGCTTGTCTTAAGACAAACTCTACATTTCTAGTTTTTTCTTTTTCTTAATACTTCTTCTTCTCAGCGTCCCTTGTCCTCTAACAAAAGCACCCTTTCCAAGCTCATATGAACTTGAAACTTCACATATAGTTAGATATTTATTAGATGAAACCGCTTCAGTTACATCATGATGACGTCATCAGGTATTGAATTACATTAAATCAAAGTTTAATATTTGCAAAAATCATAACTCCTGAACCCCACAATAGATTTTTACAATCCATATATCATTGCAATGGTCTTTGAATACTCAACAAACGCTGCACATAGTCTGACCCCATTTGACCTTGTCTTCCGGTTCAAAACGAAAGTTGAAAATTTCAAAAATTCGTATCTCAATAACTGCTAATCAGTTCATCACAATTTTAACATCAGATTGTAGGTTTGTGTGTCTGGTCAAACTTTTTCACAGAGACGATTCCATTTTAAACTTAATTTCTTGCACAAAAGGGGCGTTACAGCTAGTGTTAATATTAACTCGGTGTGTTATCTGTGATGGAGAAACGCTCTGCAGCTGGCTGTTCCGCTCCCTCAGTCATAAAGGTTCAAAGTCCGTGAAGCCGTAAACGCTATCGGATCATTTCACATGAATGGTGGCGCTATATCAAACAATGGTCATCGCGCTCTGATATTGGCTCGCTCTGAGCAGATACCGGTGTACCCTGCACCTGTGCCCCCTGAAGACTCTGTGCCCAATAAGGCGAACTGTGTACAAACATCTTTTGATAGCGCTCTTTTTTGAATCCTCCTCCAGCTCATGTTAGTTTCCCATATGAGGGACAGAATCTCCAGGAGACAGATTCCCCTAGGACACCAGCTCGAAAATCTACGTCATTAAAATATTTATATCTTTTAAAATCTGTGTTAAATCAAGGGAATAGACCCTAGGCTGCCTTTCGCGGGACTATACAACAACTAAGTTTAATTGTTTTTCTTGTGTGCGTGACATTGCATGACTTCGACTTCCGGTCGCAACTGGAAGTGCCTTTTAACATAAAAGTGGACAAAAATTTTGGAGGTGCTTTCAACGAGGTTTAATGTTTGTGGCGAAGTTTATGATATTTGTTTCGAAATATTGGGATACTTAATGTCTCTCATGCATGTCGGCAGTTGTGATGGCGTCAACACGTGTCAGATAGCATTGCCTTAATCTAAAGTGCACTTATTAAAACCGTGTGTCTACGTACAAACCACAAATCCGACCGAGTTTAAACTTGGTTTATTGGTAGACAACGACTACCGACATTTGAAGTGATGTCATGATTATTTCATCACATTATGTTGTACTAATTGTTTTTTAATTTTCGACCACTTATTACATATCTTGAGAACAAAGTCAGCTGCAAACAAATTTTATTTTGTATCAGGCTTGTAAAGTCATATGGATAAAACAAGAATAATAAAAATTTGACCCAAAAGTACTACCCATCTTTTTGCCAGTGTTATTTAACCCTTTCAATACCACATTATTTATTGCAAGCGCCCAACCGAATACCGCAATGTTAACAGGGGTCACACTGCTGTGTACCGCATTTTTTTCACACAAAAAGCAGCATGCAGGGTACACTTTTTTCAATCTTGATTTACTGTGTGAAGACATATTTTTGTGGAAAAAGTTTGTGCATGCAATTTGTAGCTTATGAAATGATCTTTCATATGATGTCAAATTTGTATTTATTATCTTCATTTTTTGGGGGGAGGCCAAAGGTGTAGACAAATCACTTGGCTGAGCCCACAGAGTGACTCTAGGTTATTACTTTGGTGGTGCATGACACCTTACATTTGTTGAAGTTTCATTGTATTTCTACAAAAGTCTTTAATGTTCCTCCAAGTTCTGGTCTGCAATGCCAAAGTACAGGACGATTCAATGTCGCGTTTTCCTGGAAGCTTCTTCAGCAAAAATAATTTCTGCAAGCCCTCCGTTACATCTTTCTTCTCCTCGGCAGTCCAGCGGCGACGCTTCATTTATGGAGCTTTCGGAGTTGGAGCTTTTGGAGTTGCTTGCCTTCCTACAACACACATAAAAGAAGAAGAAAAATAAGATACATAATCAAACGGGGCCTATTCATAACAACAAATTGTACATTAGGTGATGACAGCCCCAGGCCAAGTTATTGGGCCCCCAAAAGAATTTTCTTGGCGAGGAGGGGAAGGGGTTGGGAGCCAAGACCACAGTTTGTAGTAATTTGGAAAGACAACTTAAAAACGGGTTTATTTACCTCCAGTAACATGTAACTCCTCCAAAGATTTGCCATGTTGTGAAACCAAGTTGCCTTTCTCCAAGCTCAGGAAAAGTCGAGACAGTTTGGTATCCCTCTGGACAGTGTCTGGCAACTGGTAGTACTCACGATGGACCCGCAAATCATGACCCATGAAGTCTGCAAGTGTTTCAAGCTGATGCTCCTTCAAGGCAAGAATTTGTGAACTAAGAATGTGTTGTCTTGTGCCACTCCAGGTGCATTTCTATTTGCGACCAGAGCATTCAACTACGCCATCACATCAGTACCGAGTAGCACAGGAACAGTTCGGCCCCTCTTATCAACTATTTCAACCACTTTGAACATTTTACAGAGGTGCTGTTCAAGATCAGTCATCAAGCAATCCCACTGACAATGGCTGGACTGCGTTTGTGCAAATCTTCCAGTTTCATTTTAGATACTTCCCCCTGTCGTCTGCGGTTGAAGATAATGAGATGGCACAGTGTGACTTCATTCAATTTCTGCCAAGCTGGTGTGATTTGATGGCCCCGAGCACAGTGAAAGAGCTGCACTTCTCTGTTGCCAGTTTCATGGAGGAACGATGACATTTTCACCACATCTGCATTTGTCGGGAGAACAACAGGTTTATTGCGCTTTCCTTGGTACAGTTTTCTGTGCGCGTGGGTTGACACATGTTCTCGCCACTTAATTTCACACAACTGCAGAAACTGTTCGGCCTGTTCCGCTTTGTGCCTAAGACCACACTCTATGGCATTTCCTTTTAGTATGAGTGCACATTTCTTGATGGAATGTCCAATCTTCAGTGCTAGAGATGGAGTGTGATACATCTGGTTTCCTTCACTGAAGCCGGCGACATCATGAACAGCCTTGACGATATCATTCAGCTGGTGGGGATGCACGAACACTTCAAGTGATGAATTTGGTTGGTGGGTGTTTTTTCTGAGTAGTACGACAAGACGACCAAGTTCTCGTTTGTTTTGAATGTAGCCATGTTGTGTAACATCGTGGCCAAGCTTAAGGTATTCTTGTTGGCCACTTCGATAATCAAAGAATCATTCTTGACTACCAGAGCAACGTCGTCTCTCTTCATCAGTGTCAGAACACCCCTAGTCTACTTCTAGGGTTCCACAATACACTGAATAAAACTCAGGTGAGCATTTCTCACTTTACACTATAAATTTATTGTTTAAAAACATTCAGCAATTTACATCAATAGTTCCCACAATTAATTAGGTCTCAAGCTTGAGGTAAGTATGATTAGAACAGCTAATTCAAAATCCAATTATCGATTCCAACTGGTTGACAAAATACTGTGATTATTATCTACTCCACTCTGTCAGGTCTGTACCATTCAATTCAAATTAGTGATTCAGTAATGTTTAAAACCTAACCACTATTTGACGAGTAGCGACAATGGGTCTTGTGCATTTCTTCGTCTTTCAGTTTCACTTGGTTTTGTACCTCAGATCAAAATCAAAATGTTCTCCAACTAAGAACTAGTTTACGAAAAAACACGGTACTGTTATTTTAATTGAACACAAACTTTCTCACGCTACTACTTAACTCCAGAGAATCCACCTTGTTTTCCAGACTTGGCTTTTACACTACCATAGGTTTTCATGCCTTGGTCAGTTCAGTTCAGTGAGCCAGATGCGTCTCACTTTGAGGATTTATCTTACTTAAACTCTTCAATTCCTGCGTTGAGCCTTTCCTACTACAAGCAGTACTATGTTGTCATCCTGTGTGACGATTTCTATACACTTTAAACGACTGCGGGCCCCTGCTGTATCAGCGGTTTCCGGTACACCATCCAACGTCACAAATTCACACTTCACTACAGGCCATCTGAAAGTTTCATTAGCCAAACTTATGCCATAATGTAGGCCACAAAACACATGATACACTTCAACGTACAATTAATCACATATCTTTTACATTACATGAAACTTCATAATAAGATTCACTTTTCCTTTTGATCAATGCCAAACAATCCAACAATATTACCAAGTACAGACTTCAAAATGACTCTCTTAATTTGCACAAGTTTTCAAAGATTTTAAAATTAAAACTACATGGACACGGGTTTTTATCATGAGACACTTCTTTAAATAATGAATTGATATGAAATAAATTACTTACGATTGAAGATCTGTCGTCCAACCTGTCTCCTTTCTAAAGCTGGTAAAACGAGGCTCCAAGCCTACCGCAGCTAATAAAAATGTTTAAGCTTGCAATGCTGGTGCAGCAAGTTCCAGGTTGGATTTGCAATATCAGGCAAATTTTCAATTTTAAAATGTAGCAGTACAGCAAAACAGGGTGTGTACATCCACCCCAAGCTCTAACAAGGAATGGATTCATATCCCACCAACACTCAATTGCTGTCACCCCCTGTTGCCATCTCTTTTGCATACCCTTTGTTCCCTCACACAGCACCCCAGACGAAATCTTTTTCTTATTCAACTTACCCTTAGATTATGCAAATAAAGCCACTGAACCTTAAGCCTGAGACCATACAAACCGGGGCGAGGCTACTACTGGATTAGTGTACAAAAGACACTGACTATTCAATCATGGCCACTGGGTTCTGGCACTAGGCCAGGCTGGGTACATTTACAATGGATAAAAAGGACGTATGCAAATACATGCAAATAAGGAAAATGAATATTCACATTAAATTTAAATACTGCATTTTTTTGTGACATTTCACTCTCTCCTTCAAAAGAAAATGTATTTTCGCAGAAAACTACATTTTCAACTGATACACGTCGACTTAGAAAATCGGCACCAATGTTGTCCACTCCTTTAATAGACTCAATCCTAAACCTGTAAGGTTACAGTGCTAATGCCCATCGCATTACTCGAGCATTGGCCATCTTCGCTCGCTGCATATAAATCAAGGACTGGTGATCTGTTTGTAAGACAAACTCTTGACCATAAAGATAAGTGTCGAACTTTTGGATACCCCATACCACAGCCAAACACTCCTTCTCAATAGTAGCATACGCTCGCTCTCTTGGTAAAAGTTTGCGGCTGGCATAGGCCACTGGGAATGTACCATCTTCCTCTTCACGCTCTTGAAGGAGAACAGCACCAATTCCGGTATTAGAAGCGTCAGTTCGAAGGAGAAATGATTTAGTGCAATCCGGCAGTTGTAGGATTGGAGTAGTAGTGAGTTTAGTCTTCAGAGTACTAAATGCATTCTCCTGACTCCGTTCCCATCTAATATGGTTAGGTTCTTTCTTTTTGGTAAGGTCTGTTAATGGGACTGCTATGGCTGAAAAATTAGGAATGAATCGGCGATAATAGCCCACTAGCACAAGAAATGATCGCAACTGTTTCTTAGTTTCAGGTCTCTTGGCATCACGAATTGTCTCCAAATTATCTGATTTTGGCTTCATTTGACTGCCACCAACAACATGCCCCAAAAAGTCAAGGGAATGAAACCTAATTTCACACTTACTCGGCTTTGCAGTGAGTCTCCCGGATCTCAGTCTGAGGAAAAGTTCTCTCAAAGTAGGCAAGTGTTCTTCCCAGGTGGGGGTGTGTACAAGTATATCATCGATGAAGTTGTCAGTGTTCTTCATACCCTTCAGCAATCTTCTCATGGTTCTACTAAATGTGGCAGGAGCATTAACCAAACCAAAAGGCATCATACAAAATTGAAACAAGCCATGTGGTGTGGTAAACGATGTGGCAGGTCTTGATTCTTTCTTTAGAGGTATTTGCCAGTAGCCTTTAGTAAGATCAAACTTACTGAAATATTTATCTTGAGAAAGTTTGGCAAAAATCTCTTCCTGATTTGGGATCGGCTCGGCATCAAAGACTGTAATTCTGTTTAACCCACGAAAGTCGAAGTAAAATCGGATACTTTTGTCTTTTTTCTGAACTAGTACCACAGGAGATGAATATGGAGAATCACTGGGTTCAATTATGCCTAACTTCTGCATCACAGATATTTCATGGAATACGTTTCGTAGAGCATAATGTATAGGATAAGGCCGGAGTCTAATGGGCTCATCTGAAGTAAGTTTGATTTCATGCTCACCAAGAGTAGTTCTACCTGGCATGTCTGTCAGAATATCAGAAAATTGTGCAAGAAGTTCCTTTATATCTCTTTGTTGTCTAGAAGTTAGATCTGTATTTACCTTTACATCAGCAATGGTCTGTTGAGGTGTCAGGAGAAATGAGGAGTTCATCTGATGCTGGTTGGTCTGTATCACTCTGTTCATCAGTGTCAACAAGAGCTGTACTAAGAACATCGGAGGTACTCTCACTCTCATCTACAATCTGATGTTGTTTCACTGCCTGGGAATCTCGATGGACATAAAGCTTTAGGAGATTAGCATGGAATGTTCGGATCTTCCCATTGATATCTATCCTGTAATCTGTATTACTTACCTTTGTTACAACTGGAAATGGGCCTTTCCACTGCAAGAGGAGCTTGTTGTTATCTGTGGGTAGTAGTAATAGAACATGATCTCCCACTTTGAAACTACGATCTCTGCTTCTCTTGTTGTAGTAATGTCTTTGTCGTATTTTGGCTTTCTTGAGTTGTTCTTGTGCCACCTTACATGTGCTTTCCAGTCGCTCCTTGAGGTCAATTACATACTGGTAGGTTGATCTAACTTCTGGTTCCTCAACATGCCCAGTCCAGAGTTCCTTCAGAATGGCCATGGGTCCACGTACACTCCTGCCATAGATCAACTCAAAGGGTGCAAATCCCAGACTCTCTTGTGGGGCTTCCCTGTATGCAAACAGTAAGGCCGGTAAATAACGGTCCCAGTCTTTTGGTCTCTCTGCAGACATCCTCCGTAGCATCTGTTTCAGGGCGCCGTTGAATCTTTCGACTAATCCATTGCAGGCTGGGTGGTAGGGGGTCGTTGTTAACTGCTTGATAGACAACAGCCTACTTACTTCTCTCATTAAGTTTGACGTAAACTGGGTTCCCTGGTCGTTTAGAACTTTGCGTGGAACACCGACACGGCTAAACACGTTGACCAGCGCCTCAGCTACAGTTGTGGTTTCGATGTTCTTTAAAGCTACTGCCTCTGGATATCTAGTTGCGTAATCAACAATGGTGAGTACATATCTTTTTCCCTGAGTAGTAGACGAAAAGATTGGCCCCACAATATCTACAGCCACTCTCTGGAAAGGAGTATCTATTAGTGGCATATTACCAAGTGGGACGCGGGTGACTCTGCCTTTTGGGAAAGTGCGCTGACATATGTCACAAGATTGAATGAAGCGTCTAATGTCGGACTGTATACCGGGCCAGAAAAAACTAGTCATAACTCTGTCAGCAGTTTTTCGCACACCTTGGTGTCCTCCAAGAAGGGACTCGTGTGCCAATTTGATGACTTGTGATCGAAATTTTGATGGAACAACAACTTGATGGAAAGTATTGTCATGTTCGACTTTTGGTGAGTGAAATTCACAGTAAATTATGCATTTACGGATGAGAAAATTAGAAACGTTGCCACACTTAGTCACTTTTGTTTGGCCTTCAGTGACCAGTTCTCTACAGCGCTTGAGGCTAACATCCTTCTCTTGTTCCTCTTGTTATTCCTTGGCAGATACAATATCAGTCATACTTTTGGGTAACTTAAGTTGTCGTGTAGGCTTGCATTCTCTTTGTGCCTGAGCTCTGGTCTGGACAGCTAAGACAGATTCAGCTTGGTATTTGTCATGGTCGGCCCTCTCCCGTGTGTTGGCTTGCAGCTCTTCACCACTCCAGTTGGGATCAGGGTCAGATGGTTCACGTACCCCTTGAGCGTTGCCCAGAATCAGGTCGTAGACGGGTTTCTGCATGCAAGAAACTCAACGCTACCAGTGAAAAATGGTGTGATAACATGAATATTTGCAACAGGGACTTTCCTAACTGTGCCGTCAATCAAAACACAAGTTCTGTGTCCTGTCAATTGGTCATCGGAAATTAGGGAACGCCTTACCACGATACCACTACATCCATTATCTCTGAGTACAGAAACTTTAGTATCACCTATTCGACCAGTTACAACGGGCATACCAGAGTGTTTTTGGTCTCCGCATGCGGCACTCATGATGGGGAGAACGTGCCCACAATGCAAAATTACATGGTTGTCCTGTCTACAACAGCTTCGTAAATCATTGGCCTCATTCGTTACCATACAAGCTACGGTGTCAGTAGTGTCTTTATGATGACAAGGATACTTACCAGTGGGGTTTGGAGATTGACCATCACTCACACTTCCCTTTGAATACTCATCCGTCAACATACAAGATGCCTTCATGGGCAGGGATGTTCGTTGCCTGCAGTCTCTGGCGATGTGTCCTTTCTTCTGGCAGATATAGCATATCCGCTCTGAAATAGGTCGAAATGCTGGCCGACGATCATGCTGGAAATCACTGGGTGCCTTCTTATTGAAAGGTTGATATGCATTCGTTGCTTGTGGTTTCTTAAACCTCTTCTGTGTTGGCTGGGATGTATGCCGCTTCTCACTAAACTGCATCTGCTGGTTGACTCTACCAAATGTTGAGCCTCTTGCTTCGATGAACTTCTCTTCCAGCTTAACCATACTGTCTAGGGTCTCTGGTTTCCTTTCCTTTAAAAAAATGGCAAGGTCTTGTCCACAACCATAAATGAATTGCTCTTTCATTATGAGATTTTTCAAGGTTACATAACATGGTTACATTTCATGGGCCAGCTAGCAAGGAAAATATAAATGACACAATTAACACCACTGAGATATTATTAGGATTATCACACCAATTCAATATATGTCTCTAGGGTTGAGTGGATCAGCGTGCCTTTAAGTTGCTAGGCAAATAACACTTGACCCCTAGCTAGTCAGAACTGAAACCATCCTTTCAAACAATACATCCCATGTTGAGGGGGGGGGGCGGGCGCATTGGTTTTTATGCAGCTTTCACTATTAAACGAGTTGTCTGCCGTAGAGAGCGATAGTTTGGCACTCTTTTACATTTAGAGAGGACATTTGTTTGCCTCAACACGTCAACCTTTAAAAACGTCTCAATTGTACAGAACACACAACGTTATGAAGAAACGGAGCATTTTATGCATATCAGTATAACCTGAATAAAATAACAACGGTTACATAACATACATGTAGGCTACATATAAAATGTCTAAGTGAACTAAAACATTCAACTAACATTGCACTTATTACTCAATAAAGACATTCAACTAATATCGGAAATGCAAAGTATACAACGAGTAAAAAAGGTTGTTTGGCAATATATTTATATTGTTGTTTTAGCACATTGTTTTTGTCAGTCCAAGCATGGAGGAAGGAAATAAGGAGTTCCAACGACAAGAACTTCAAAAGTACTAACCGTGGTACCGCGATCGTAAAACAACACCTAGTAATTACCCTGCAGCACAAATGTAAATAGTGCGCGGACAGGAAGTCTGTGAGTGTCTGCGAGGTCGCGCGTGCGCAGTAGCTAGCAAGAGGCTTTTCTTGCCATATCCATAGCGATCGGTCGCATCCTTCATGTTCAAGATGGCGTCTTACGGCAAGGAACTTCAGATATGGTTCAGATTTAAGTGATCTCAGTGATTTTTCAGAAGACGATTTAAACATGAATGAATTATTAAATGATAGTTTGGGCGATTCGGAAGAAGGTCGCCAGTATTGTGTCTGTGGGAAGCCAAACACCTCGGAAATGATACACTGCGACGATGATCAATGTCCTGTGATGTGGTGGCACTACAAATGCTGCAGGCTCATGGCAAAAACAATCCCACAGTGTTATTGGGTTTGCGAGCGTTGTTGCCCAGGCTTGTCGCATGCAAACACAGGTAAATCGAATTCTAAATATTAATAACTTGGGGTTTTATTTGTAACGTTTGTGACATATTCATGGAAACGATTGTTACTGTCAGTTTTGAACCACAGATAGTATGATTTCATGAAATCCATGGCTGATTGTTTTAAAAAAAAATATTTTTGGGTCGTTAATTTATTTAACTGAGAAAGACTGTCATGATCTAAATTCTAAATGTGAAGGTTACAACTTATTTCGTCTTAAAGAGTTTCTATGTAATAACACAAATATAATAATTGTGATTTTTCCTTTCTTGTTAAGTTTTTAAACAATTTGTTTTCCTCCTCAGGTTCTGCAAAAAAATAAGTTGCAATTGCATCCACCGACACTGCTGCAAATGGCCCTACCATACCTACCACCAGTACACGTACCACCAGCAAAGACACTGATCAGCAACCCAAAGGCACACAAAAACAGGACAAGGGAGAAGAAAATAAGACAAAGAATAAAACCAGCAGAGAGACACGTGAAAAAACACTGAACTTGGACTGTTTAAAGTAGGATTGGTACTGCAAGCTAAACGGCTGAACAAACCTATGAAAATTTGGGTTTAATCCGGTTTCTGAGTCAGGAGAGACTATTGAAAACTGCCTTCAATCCTGTCATCTACCTTTAACTTTGCTTCCTCCATTGTTCTATCTGGATAGCAAGCTGATTAATTTTTTCCCATTTGTTTTGTTTTCTAGCTGTAAAGCGAGCATCTGCTAAATTTTGTAAGGATGATGCTCAGCAAAACGCTGGTGGATATTTCAAGACTGCTCTGGAAAAATGAAGAAAAATCCAGTGTTCACTGCACAGTACCCCATTGCCTTGTGTGTGCTGGATTTAGTCATCAACCTCCTGCAAATGACCGAACAACAAAAGTTCCAGGACTTTTGCATGCTGACCTTGAGTGCTCTCTGGACAGTCATTACGGCAGGAGATGACAAAAAATTGAAACCAGAGGGCTATGGGATTGTTTGGATCAAATTTCATCAATTCAGGTTAAGAAGCATCGACACTTGGCTAACATTTCTGAATACACTACAAATAAACAATAAGGGTCAGCATGTTCTTACATATAAATTTTTGTTACAAACTGTTGTTGATTTAGTCATGAAGGATAGAAACCGCAAAGATTTAACAAACACCACAGGCTAAGCCATCACGCATGAAGAGGAGCAAGTTTTACGTTACGTTGCGGGTTATATACCTTATGCTCTTAATAAAAAGTTCAAAAAACAAAAAAATGAAACAGCAAAAATATTCTGCAAATTTCTTAAGTCATGGGAAGCTTGCTGTACTGATACAGCAAAAACATTTTTAGAGTACACTAACCAATGGATTTTTTCCCAAAACAGGGGTGGTTTGTTCAAGGTTTCAGATGGTGTGTATCTATTGTTCAGAACAATGGAGATTGAAACAAGGAATTACTTGACAGTTGGTAATTTAGATACATTTCCTGGTGTGGATATACAAAATGAACTGATTGAAAAAATACAGGCAAATAAACGAGTGCAAATGTACTGGTGTAGTCTTACACAAGGAAAAATTCAAGGAGTCACTTCCCAAAAACTCTTGGACGTAGTTATCAAGAAATGGATACAAATAAGAAGTAAGGCTTTCATTGATGTTTTATTAAATCTCAAAAAAGCATCAAGTGGAAAAGTTGGCAAGAAAGCCGAAAAGGCACTTCGAAAAGACCTGTAAATGTATGTACACATCTATAAGGCTTAGTATCGGGTACCAAATAAATTTTAATACTACAGTATAAATGTATTCCCAGTATTCATTTAGAATACATTACAGTTGTTTTGGGATTTGTGTCAATTATTTGCATGATTGGTCAGTGAACCATTTGGTTGCAAAGGAAAATTAGAACGCTTGACCCCTCCATGGCTTGACGCAGTTCAAAGCCAAAACCCATGTTACCTGTAAAAATGGCATCAGAAACTATAAACATTCCAGATTTTAGTCCAGAAAGGACCTTAAATGTATTTGTACTTTCTTTTCATAACAAGTCACTTTATTGTGGTGTAATTCAATTAAATATGATTGGAAAAAATATTGTCTTCTCAATCAATACAAATTAGCCAAGGATTAAAGAGCGTTTCCTTTTCTGTGGGACTACATGTGCCTACATATTAAAAGCCAGCTGTTTTGGATTAAAACAAACCCTTTTAAAATTAGAATTCACCAAAAAATGGATTTTGGCAAGGGTAATATAATACATGTACTTGTATTATCATTTCATTTTCTACGTGGGAGGTGTGTGTCATCCAGGAGTTTTGTATTCATCATCCTTAAATTTGCAGTTACCTCTACGAGATGCCTTAGCGCTAGAGGAGGCAACATACAATGCCATCATGTTGATGACCACAATCCAATGCAGCACCTGACCCAGACTTTCTGACTTTGTAAGTTGGACCCAGCCACTCCTTTTAGAGGGGGTTTCACTCACAGGGTCAGTTTTGTTATGCCACAAAATTGGCGTGGAAGATTCCCCCTCCATGGGATTCCCATAATATGTGTGTGTACAAAAATTATCTCCCCCTTGTAACATTGTAGCAGGCCACTGTGGAGTTTTTACTGCCCTGGATGGCTCTCCACAGAGTTTAAACAAAAGTTTGTTGCCCTTCTAGTATTTCCTGGGAGGATACAGTGCCCTGAATGGATCAACTACCCTTGTGGTCTGAAGCAAAGGTTTATTGTCCATGTAGTTTATATGGTGAGGATAAGCACCGTCTGGAAGGATCAATGACCTTTGTCAATGAGTCATGCCAAGCTTATTGTAGTGTTTTTTGGTGGCCACAGTGAGATATATTTTGGAAGGGGAACCCCTTCCGCTGTATTTATTTGACGAAATATGATCTATCAAGATATGACTATTAGGAACAGAAAAGGAAATTGATTGAAGAATGAACTTTTGAAGGAGCCAAATATTCTTTTGAACTCGGGCTTGCGAGGCACACATTTTTCAAAATATTTTTTTTTTTACAGTTTTCTGTTGAAACAAGTGTTCCTGCATTTGCCTTGGTTGCTAATTTGTGCCTTGTGAGGTAAATAAACTGTCACATCCTGAGGGTCTTACCTGAGATTACTATTTTATAGGTGGATGCTGTTGAAAAAAACGGGGATTTGGGCTGGCATGGAAAGATCAAAGGGGCCTATGGTGTCTTGTATGGTGTTCAAAAGACGCTGAAATAACAGGGGCAAATGATTAGTACAGTCACTTGTCAAGATGGCTTCAACCAGTCATTTAGACCCTGCTGCTGCTCTGCGAACAATTTTGAATGATGATGATAATTCGGATTCTAATGCTTCTATGGATTCTGATGTTTCTATGGCATCGTAAAGAGTGGCGATGGCATTCTGCCGGTACCAAGCAGTGACAACATCAGCGATACGAGCGATGATGATATCAGCAGTACAAGTGGTGATGAAGAAACTGATGAATTGTCATCCACTGATGATGAACCAGTCGTGCCACCTCGGAAAAGACAAGCACAAAGAGGACGAGGGCAAGCCGGACGAGGGCAGGCACGGGGCAGACGAGGGCGAGCACGAGGCCAGCAGAGGCACCCTTTGCCGGCATCAGTCACATCTCCCTCAGGAGATGTTTGGAGGAAGGATGCGCCCCCTGTGGGTCGTCAATGACAAGCAAATGTTGTCAGAGAAAGACCTGGACCACGAAACCTCGGCGGTGCATCCACGGCTCTCGAACTTTTCAAGCTGTTCATCACAACAGCGATGATGAACGTCATTCTTGTCCGCACCAATGAAGAAGGCCTCAGAGAACGTAATCTCGCATGGAAAGATGTGGCTGCCATGGAGATCTCCTCCGCCATTGGGCTGATACTTTTCGTAGGACTCACCAAGTCTGGCCGTGAAAACATTCGATCACTTTGGCGGAAAGGGCCCTTTGCCAGAAACCTCTGCCTAGCAACAATGTCCGGAACGAGGTTTCAAGACATACTAGTCATGCTCCGATTTGACGACAAGACCACCAGAGTGCAGCGCCGACAAAACGACAAATTCACACCAATTCGAGAGATTTTTGATGATTTTGCCGCCTCCTACCGTCGATAATACTCCCCCGGTGAATTTCTGACTGTTGATGAGCAGTTGGTACCATTTCGCGGGCGATGCCCCTTCCGGCAGTACATGCCAAAAAACCTTGCAAAATACGGTATCAAATTTGGGTCTGTGTAGATGTCGACTCCCATTTCACCGTCAACATTGTCCCATATCTTGGAAAGGAAGGAGATAATGTGGCAACGAACCTTGGCGGCAAAGTTGTGAAGAAGCTCATGGAGCTTTCTTCAACACAGGGCGAAATGTCACTTGTGACAATTTTTTCACCAATTCAGAACTTGCCCTAGACTTGCTACAGCGACAAATAACTCTTGTTGGCACCATCAAGGCAAATCGGCGTGAGGTCCCCAAAGAAATCCGTCCGGATTGCGTGAAGAAGAGAGCGCTTAAGTCATCGGTATTTCTTTCAATGGTGATTTGACTCTTGTGTCTTATGTTCCCAAGCCGCGGAGGAGTGTCATGTTGTTATCATCGATGCATCATGACAAAAGTGTTGACGGGACAAATCAGAAGCCAGAAATGATAAACTTTTACAACAAGACAAAGGGCGGTGTGGACACAGTCGACCAAATGACCAGTTTGTATTCAGTTTTGAGAACAACTAAGAGATGGCCCCTTACAGTCTTCTACAACATGGTTAACATTGCAGCACTGAATGCATACATTTTGTTTCGCCAACTGAACCCACAATGGGCCCAGCGACACACCCGTCGCTTCTTCTATGCAGACCTCATCATGGAACTGGTCAAGCCTCAAATCGAGATGCGGGCGGGCGGCCCACCCCAAAGGACTACGAACACACACAGTCAATGCGATGGAGATGTTGGGATTCAAGATGATGAGGAAACAAGATGCTCCTCCTCCTCCACAAGGCACACACACTGAAGGAAACTGTTTCCTTTGCCCCCCTCGCAGACAGGGTGGCAGACGATCCCGTAAGAGTTGCACTACCTGCCGCAGATTTGTCTGTTCAGGACATTCTGTAAAGTACTCTTCCCTCGTTTGCAATCGATGCGGAGGTGACTGAACATTGTGTTTGACTCTGCCATGACTGGACACTCCATCTTAACTTTTGGTTTTTGTTTGTTTTTTTGTAAACTTTGTGGTTTCGTAATCCAGTAGACCTAGGTGATTTTGATATCGTAACACATGCTTGATTGAGGTTTCGTAATCCATTTGATTTTATGGTTTATTTTTCGCCTATTCCACATAATTTCTTCTTTTTGGCTTTGCAATCATTTTTTGTATTTTTCAGCGTTCGCTTCAGTGTAAGATCAAGTCGATATTGTTACTAGCCTTACAATTTGTATACATTTTTTTTGGGGGGGGGGGGGGGCTTTGTAGTTTCTAGATTTTTGGCATGTTCATGTGAACTTCCCTTCCTAAATGTACTTTTAGTTATGTTTATAGCACATAGGTGAATTCCATTTTTGCTTTATAGTCCTCCTTTCAGAGTTTTTGTTGTTTGTAGACCTAGGTGATTTTGATTTCGTAACATTTGCTTGATGAGGTCAACAATTACAGTTACAGTTATCAAATCTTACACATGCATTTCTTTGTGTTTTCTTACGGTATTTTGAAAAGATGTCTTGGGATTTAGGACCATGATTGGGCTAAAATAATATGAAATCCTTCACAGTAGGTTCAGACTGATGTTGAGAAACAAGTGAATGGGAAAAACTAAGAGAAAAAACATTTCCAAAAGAACCCCCCCTCCAAATTTGGTCATGCAGCCCCCCCCCAAAAAAAAAAAAAAAACTCACCCCAGAGAGAGAAACGCCCCCAAAACCCACCCCCCCAAACCCCCCCCCCAAAAAAAAAAAAAAAAAAAAAAAAAAACATGCACTTTAACCTGGATGGGTCTGTTGACATTATTTATTTACATAAAATAATAAAAGTGCAATATACACAGTGCCCAGAAATAACATTGGACAGTAATAAAACAGTGTGGCTCACAGTGCGGCACGATCTGCTGTGACGTACAATGGCATTTTGCTCACTCTTCGAAAGGTTAAACTTCACTTACATCAAATCTCCAGTCATTGGGGCTCGTGTAGGGCTCAAGTGCTGGTTTTCGTGAGTGTAGTCCTTGCCGTTTGTTTGAAACATTTAAACAGTCAAAGAACTTATCAAACAGTGATGAACCGCACAGTCGATGATGTGTGTGGCTTTCCCATAGATACGAAGGCATTGGCCACACTTGTGCTTAAAACCTACAAATAATGACAAACAAATCAAATATACTTGAATCATTTCGAATCTTGCTCTTCAAGGATGTATGCTGCACACTAAAATTTATTTGATCAAAAATTTAGATAACGTAAACAACATTTCATTGAGGAAAAGTGGTTAACACATTGCATTGGCAGGAGTACTGAGCTCGAATACACATGTACTTGTATAACATGTTTTTTTTAACAAAATTTTAGTTCAGGGACCTGTGCACATGATAGATATTTCAAACAATTTAGACAAACATTAAGTAAAGTCTACACACAGTAATAAGACAATATTTACCTGTGTAGCCAAATACACCCTCATTCTCAATGCTGGGGTAAGATGAAGATGTTCGTAACGGATCTTGTGAAGCCATCGTAAGCCGGAACATGTTCTCTCAAGGCCTACATCCCAGTCCTACAAATGCAAGAGGTGCGTCCAGGAGATATCTTGTTTGTTGAGCTAATAATTCAAGGAAAAATAAGCAGACATTGATTAAATCATGAAGGAATAAAATGAACAAAAGTTACAACAACCACGGTGCTAATCAGCAAACGTTTTTTAGCGCACATTGTTTTCACACAACTTTTAACATTCAGTTGTTGTTTTTTCGACTTCATTGACTAAAAGGAAAGAAAAAAAATGAAGAATTACTGCCGCAACATAATTCAGGACACATTTTCATGATGCAAACTGACAATTATCTGGATGGATAGCAAGATTAAGTTGACAAAAATTTTGCCGAAGTTTGTTTTTAACTAAACTTACATGGAGGTGCTTTGTCTTATTGTGGTACCCCGAACTCTCCCAGTTGTTTCGTGTAGTTTTCATCAAATGTGGCACATCACAAATGAAGTATATACGCCGTGTTGGGTCAATTGGGCTTGTGGTGTAGTAAGTAGGAACATCTGAAGAGGTGTTTTCAGTATGGTAACGATATAATTTTCGATTGGGTGACGCTCCATCTGAGACAAGGGCACCGACTTGAAACCCACCTGTTTCCAAAAAAAGAACAGCCTCATATATGCAGATGTACAGTTGGTCACTAGTCCACCGACACTTGGGTAGTATCAGACTGGGGCATGAATTGAGGAGAAAATCCCACGTATCATGAACACCAGTACATGTGTTGCTATACGAGGCTCTGTGTCCCCTCTGCACCTTTTTTCAAACTCAACCACTTCATTTCCAATGCTGCTGACATCAGTGAACCCAATTACCTTACCTGACCGTACTGAAAAAACCAACCCTGCCTTAACCTTCATCTCATCAAGAAGAAGGGACACATTCTTCTCGTAATCTTCAAGAGAATGATGGTCTTGCACAATTCTACTTAACATAGCCGCATTGAACCCAGTTGTCGGATCAGCAAAGTGTGAGTTTGAGTGAAGTGTGCCTGGATGTGGTAACCTCAGGAACCCCATCTGACGAAAAAGATCATACCCTGATGAAGATTTGCTGTGAAGAGCAATACACCGACGAATAATGACAGGATGCCTACGCATTTGTTTGCCCTTAACAGCCGACTCCTTTTGCTGCTCCCACAACAAACCAGCTGGTGAATCCTTCCCAAAGATGTCAGGAAGCTTGAAACCATCATCAGAGATGAGGGTTCGCAAATTTTGGTCTTGAGCCCCGTCTAGGGATACACTCTCTTCCCTGATGACTGTGGCGATTTTCTCTTGTAGTAAGCTTGTCTTCCTCTTCAAGCTCTTTCGATCAGCTTGCAAAATGTGAGCTTTTTCTCTAAGCTGATTCACCGTCATATTTCTATTTGGGATTGTCGAGGAAACAGAAATATCCCATGCTGCCTTCGCCTTCTGCCTTGTACGGACTTTCATCAACTCACTCCTGTATAGCTGACACACACTACACCTCGATTTACTGCTCATCAGTTGGCACTTTTTATGGCGGATGGTGTTGTTGATGACAGAATCATCTGCAGTGACTCTTGTAGAAAGCTGGCCATATTCACCTTTCACAATGTCGATGAGATCTTGAAAATCTTCATTGCCAACACAGACTTCTAAAGATTGAAGCTTCTCAAAAAAAATTTGGGCATCATCCAGAGAAGAAAGAATGGCGGGCACATCACCGATGACTGGGTTCCCAGGTTTCATCACCAAACTTAATATGACTAACTGCCACGTCAGGTCATGAAATATCTTGAAGAAAGCAACTGGTTGACCATCACTGCTCATCTTCATGAAATGCAGCCTCTCTGATACTTCCCATGGGAGAAGGCCACACTTAACCCCCTCAATCTTCAATCTCTCCACCATTCTACTGGTCAAAGACAACGCCTCACCCGCTTGACACCGATGACAAACAGCATCTTGGAAGATAGCCAGCCTAATATTGCAGGTTGCCTTTATCTTTTTTGGGGACTTCGCCCACCACTTCTTCAGCTTTAGCTCACAAAGCTTGCATACAAATGGGGTTGCATACCCGGTATGTCGTCACTAACAGTGAAACCACGGAGTGCCTTAATCTGCTGAGTTAGTTGCCCTTTCTCAATTGGCTGACACTCAAAATGATGATCCATCATACTCTGGCATCGTGCTCTTGCTATAAAAATTAAATAAGTGAAAGAAATAAAAACACTTAACATGTTGTATGACATGAATTAGAAAAAAAATAAAATAAAAATACAAACATGAAAGGTAATAAAGCCTCTTATTGTTTGATGGCATATTTTTAAAATTTATTTAGGCCTCCTTTTAATTAGTAATAAATGTTTTCTACGCATGAACCGTTGTCACCAACTGCTTTCATCTCCCATTTGCTGGTAAAAAAGGCATTCCATTAAAATTGCAAAAATCCATATTATTAACTTTTGCTTTTAATAACCAGTAGGCCCCTAAACAATTTTTTTACATTCCCTTTTCTGTGAAAAAATTTTGTTGCATATAATTTTTCCTCAGGACTTTTTTTGTAAGTATTTTTGATGTATTAATAATTGAATACTGACAATTGTTGCTTTTTTTACAAACAAAAACCATAAAACCAAAACTAACGTTAATAAGTCCCTATAAAAAATAGTATAAAAAAGGAAACTGACAGTTGCTTTGCCCTCCTTCGTTCATGATTTAACCCATGAAATATTGTTTTAACAAGCTGAAAGAACATGGTTTTAACGATATAAACTAAATACTTGTGAGCTAAATCTCATGGAGAATTCAGGGGAAACTTGACAAATTTCGGGGAAAATTGTGATTTTTTCTCACCTATAATTTTTAAGGACCGAACCGGTCCCCTAAAACGACCCGCACAAAGGACGCCATCCAACCCACAAGAACTAATCCACACATTTTGAACCGTCGGTAATGGCCGGAAAGTCTCCCAAAAACGTAAAATATAATATCATATTTTCCAGTAAACACTTTTATTTGATGAACCAATTTATAGTCGTAACTTACCTTCTGGATGTGCGATTTTCACAGGAAAAATACCGAAAGAATCGTCTCTCGAAATCCCGATCACTCAGATTCAGCGCGCAGCCATTTTTACACTCGCAACAAACAAAATTGAGCGTGTTCATAATTCTCTTCTCCATTTTATGCGATAGCAGCGGTACCACGGCCAGTGTACAGAGAGGTCTTATCGCGCTCGTAGATCTGTCGCGCAGCAGGTCTCCATGCCTTTCAACTGGTCAGCTAAGTCGCTAATTGGCTTGTAATAACCCCTGTGGGGGTTCAGCGGGCCGTTCCAACTCCTTATTTCCTTCCTCAATGGTCCAAGCATGTCCAAGCACCAAAAACATAAAACAAATCAAGAATGATAAATAACAAGAAATCAATGTAATCAATTCTTCTGTTTCTTTCTAAATCACAAACGTTTGCAAAATGAAACTGGCATATTATAACGAGATGTATATGAAATTGCATAAGCTTGATCAGTGAAATCTGACAAAAAGGTGAAACGATTATATAACATACATGTGCATAGATGTCTAAACAAACTAAAACATCCAACTAGCATTGCATTTTTTACCCAATAAAGACATGCAACTACTATCAAAAATTAAAAAAAAAAACGAAAGTTGTTTGGCTATGTATTTTTATCATTGCTTTAGCACATCGTTTTTGTAAGTCCACGCACCAAAAACATAAAACGATTCAAGAATGATAAATAACATGAAATCGGTGTACATAACGCAAATAATGATGAACCTTTTTACTGAATGGTTTTCAAAAGGCAAGAACCCTTTAGAATGTTTCCTGTTCAAAATGCAAAAGAAAACACAATTTACAAATTCTAAATGTGCCTGCAGGGAGGGCACAATTCAACTATAATTCTTCATTTAAGAAATGCTGTTCATGTAATACTGCGTTGACAAGAAAATAGTGGTATGTACAAATAGCTATTTTGTGACATGTGACTTTATTTTTATTTTGGCAAGGTACGTATGTATTTTCTTATTTTTGGTTGGGCCTGATCCAGAATGAAAAATTATAATACATGTAGCCGTGGGTTGATGTGTACATGTATGGAGAATAAAACTAAGGCAAGTCATTTTTCTGCAAAATAACTTCTGATCAATGCAAGTTTGTGTGGTAGCGTGCAAAGCATGGCACCGCACACATTGGACGAACGCATTTAGTGCGGCATATTTTTGTTTGTTTCCGCCCGCCCTTCTTTGAGCGGTCGCTACACACAATACAGTCTGGGTAGCCAGGAACACGGCCAGGGAAATGGCCACGCTCTGTGAGCCGTGCAGGCAAGTTTTCCCTCGTTGATCGTCTTCCTCTCCCTGCCTTCATTCCCCATTTCACTGGTTTCTTCGGCATGTGCTGTACAAAACTCAGTCGTCCCTTGAAGCTAAGCATGCTTTCATCGGGAGAAAGCTGTTGTCCAGGAGTGTAAGTGGAATAAAATGTTGGTAGAATGATATCAAGAAACGGCTGAAGTTTTGCAAGTTTGTTGCGTGGTACCTGGGGTTCACGAGGAGCAAGGTTGTCAGCAAGATGGAAGAAGCGCAAGATGGCCTGAAAACGATTACGGGGCATAATTGATGGGAAAAACCGGTTGATCAAAATCTCTGATGTGGAACAGTACATGTGGTATTGAGCCAATCGTTTTATCCCAAGGCAAGGATGGCAACAAATGCCTTCATCTCATCTGTGTTGATGGAATTCTTCGCCCAATTGTATGTCCCTGGCTTGGCCTGCATGAATTGATCTGCATACCTGTTTGTTTCATTGACAAGTAGGTTTCATACATCAGCAGTGAAATATAAGGAGAATATCTGGACAAGAGAAAACCCACCGTAGTTTCCAGTAGGTCCTTTCAATCCAGTGAATGGCATGGGGGGGCTGAAATCATCTGTTGCACTCCACCCCTCACGGAAATTCTGTGCCTTTTGGCCTCTTGGGCGACCACCACCTCTGCCATTTCGACCAGCACGAGTGGGTCGAGGCCGCCGTGTCCATGCCCACGCCCAAGCCCCTGGTGTTGAACGGGTGCTGTGCTTGGTCCAGCTACCGGCATGACCGGTCTTTCGTCCGGATCGCTGTCTTCATCTGACGACGTGTCTGGCGACGAAACATAATAATTTGGAGCCAAGTTTTCACTGGATTCCTCTTCGGATTTTTCCAAGTCAATTTCGGAGCCAATATCTGCAAACATCTTGGCCAAAACCTCCGTGTCACGAACAGCCATGATGGTGAATTTTGTCTGAAAAAAATGGAAGCGTGAAATGTTGTAGTTTACTTTTCTCGGAAAATCGTAATGGTGACCCTCGCATACAAATACACACCATTGTAAAGCTTGATAAACAAGCTACCCGTCTATAAAAAAGTCAACAACAGAGGGCGCAAAACAAAATAAATACAGGCTCTCAAACGCCGGGTCTTTTTTTGTCGAGTAAACTCGACATTGGTACGGAGGCACTACACGGCGCACGGTCGAGAAAACTCGACAATGGTATTGAAAGGGTTAAGTGGGAGACAAAACATAGTTACATGACAAAATGATAATGTGTCATTAAAGTTTGACATAAAAAGCAAATTACAAGCATTTCACATTTCTTTTTATTTCTTTGTTATCGAGGACTACAGTATTTGCTTTACATAACACTTGAACTACTCCACATAAAGAATTATTGAATTGAAATTCAATACACTGCTTATTTTATTTTTTTTTATTTTTAAGGGCAAGTACCATAACTTATAACATTTACAAGCTAGGGAAGTTGAATAAATGAGTATATATAATTTTGTCCTTGGCCCGCCAGCTGCAGGGAAGGCAACCTCTCATGCATTCAAGGACAGTTGTACGCCAACGCACCCAACGACCGAGACACAGGTGACGGCCAAGCCTTAGGGGGATGAGCGCAGCAGTGTGCCAACCGCAGGCCCGGATGAGAGACCCGGCGACTCCTCATCTGTACCCAGCCATGAATGGACTATGGAACGCAAGCATGAAACATATCCTATACTTCCAGGGGCAGGAGTCCCCAGGAGCCCTGTTGCTGCAAGGACCAAACCGCATTTGCATGGTGGACCTGATGACGGCGTGCCCCTAAACCCACTAGGGCAGGGTTTGTCTGACTGGCAGCTGGGACCAGCAGCGAAACTATTGAAATGTAAGCGGCCCATCAAGATGGCTACTTTCAATATTCAGACACTCAACGCTCGTAAGAGCATCACAGAAAACGGACAACCTGCTTTGAAGACTGGTGAGCTGGCATGGGACATTAAGGAACAAGGTGTTGAGATCTGTGGAATACAGGAGCATCGCAAGGTTCATCAGAAGGACTGAAGCAGTGAGATCAATCTCTATAGCGCTGATCTCGGCTACAAACTGTACACAGCATCAGCATGGAGGAATACCTCGCAAGCAGCTACTGGTGGCGTAGGGATTGTTGTCGGGCGGTTGGCACAGAAGTTATTGATTGGTGTGGTCCGTTTATCAGACCGGATCATCAAAGCTTCATTCCAGGGTAATCCCGCGCTTACAGTCAACGTTGCTTATGCCCCGACAGTGTGCAAGGAGGATGACAAAAAGAGCGAGTTCTACAACCAGCTCCGACAGACAGTTGAGGGTGTCTCAGAGCACCATTTCCTTGTTCTTGGGGATTTCAACGCGCGACCCAGCGAGGATGATGCTCTCTTCACATACAATAGGCTTACTAACGACAACTGAAGACGCATGCTAGAGATAATGGAGGACTTCCAACTGCTAGCTACTAACACTCTATTCCGCAAGAAGAGAGGGAAGTTGTGGACCTGGAAGTCGCCATATGAGACGCTACACCAGATTGATTACATCCTGGTAAGGAAGAAGTGGCGGAAGAGTGTCATTAACTGTGAGGCCTATAGCTCCTTCAGCTCCCTGGGCTCGAACCATAAGTGGTGGCAGCTACCGTGCGGCTCAGCCTGCGGGCACCGCGTAAGGAGATGGCGAAGAAGGTAAGCTACCAATGGAGCCAGCTGGCGACGGTCCATAAGCTGCAGCAGCAGTATGAATTGGAGATCAGGAACAGGTTCCAAATACTGCAGGAGGACAAGGACATCTCTGTAGGTTACAAGTGCTTCACAGAGGCGTACCAAGCCGCTGCGGAGGCATGTCTGGCACAAGTCCCCAGGGTACGACGGAAGGAGCAGTGTTTGGACCCTAGGGTCGTGAAGGCAAGGGAGATGAGGACCTGGTACAAGAGCTACCTGGCGAATCGCAAGGTAGAGGAGTGGAGAGAGGCCTACAAGCTGAGGAAAGAAGAGCTGTACCATGTTTATGCAGAAATACAACAGCAGGAACTGACCCAGAATATCACAGGCACGAACAAAGCCGGAAACTCATAAACGAGGTTTCAGGGAGAAAATCAGCTCAATCGTCCAGGATCAAGAGGCAGAATGATGGGGAGAGAGTGGCTGCGTGGCAATCACACTTTGAGAAGCTGCTTGGCAGTCCACCGGAGGTTGACAATGAGGATGAGCCCATCTCCTAGGTCTTACAAGAACTCCCCATACCAGACGGTCCAATCTCCGTGGAAGAATACCTGAAGGCCAAGCGCAGCATCAAGTGTGGCAAGAGCTGCGGTGAAGACGGAGTGACCCCAGAAGTCATGAAGTTTGTCCAGGTGGATGATATCGCTGTCAGCTTCATAAAAAGAGCATATGATACTGGAGCACTACCAGCACTCTGGAGCACCCTTAATATTGTTCCGATCCCCAAGTCCGGTGACCTCACCAAGACGGACAACTATCGAGGCATCAGTCTAAGTCCTCTTCTCGCCAAGACCTACAACAGATTTAGACCGGCTCTAGATCCTCTGCTCAGAACTTCGCAGAATGGCTGTCGGCAGAAGCGCACAACTGTCCAGCAGATAATTGCGCTCAGGAGAATACTGGAAGGAGTGAAGGAGAGGAGACTACCAGCAGTGCTCATCTTCATCGATTTCCGCAAGGCTTTCAACACCGTGCACAGAGGAAAATTAAAATCGATTCTTCGTGCCTATGGCATCCTAGAGAAGGTGGTCCAGGCAATTACAGCGGGTTACAAGGGAACTCGGGCAAAGGTGCTCTCTCCTGATGGTAAGACCCCGTATTCCGAGATACAAGCAGGAGTACTCCACGGCGACACACTGGCCCCCTTTCTATCTGTTCTAGCACTTGACTATGCATTGAGACAGGCAATTGACGGCAAGGAGGAACAACTGGGCTTCACACTCACCCCCAGGAGAAGCTGGCAGGCCGGGCCAGTCATGGTGACTGACCTTGACTACGCTGAAGGTATTGGCCTCAAATCTGACACAGCAGAAAAAGCACGGGTGCTGTTGCTTGCGGTGGAATCAGAGTGCAAGAAGATCAGCCTTCATCTCAATGCCAAAAAGACAAAAGTGCTTGCCTTCAACATCGAGGACACGACTGTCGTCACTGGCGATGGAGCAGTGCTAGAGGTGGTGGAGGACTTAAAGTACCTCGGGGCCTACATCGCCTAGACAGAGAAGGAGCTGAAGGTCAGGAGGGCTCTGGCATTGAGTGCGGCACACTCAATGAAGGTGTGGAAGGGCCAAGCTCAGCGACAACCTCAAGAGGCGACTCTTTGTGGCAACAGTAGAGTCAGTGCTGCTCTACAGCGCTGAAACATGGACCTTAACTGTACAGCAAGAGAAATCCCTTGATGCTGTCTATACCAGGATGCTGCGCATGGCACTTGACGTCACCTGGAAAGTCCACGTACACAACAATGACCTGTATGTTGACCTTCCGCGTATTTCAATAAAGATCGGGGAGAGGAGGATGGGTCTGGCAGGCCACTGCATTCGACACCCGGAGCTGGCAGCCCATCACACCATCTTGTGGGAGCCAAATCAGGGAACTTGCAGAAGGGGACGGCGGCGAGCCACATTCATCAACACTTTGCGGCGGGATGTTGGTCTCAGTGACACAGGGGAGGTGAGGACCCTAATGCTGGACAGGGAAGATTGGGGGGCTGTGACCAAGTCCTGAGTTGGTGTAGGATAGACTACGTCCACGCATCGCATATCATTTAAAGGTTTTTTTTTAGTACCATTAAACAATGTTACGCTATTATATTATCAGTAAATATGGATAGAGAATATGTTACTTGTGGAAAGTTTCTGCTTTCAACTATTGTGTAAGATTAGAGCTTCAAAAAATAATTTGGTTATATACATGCTATCGTACTACGCACAAAATTATAACACATACATTAATTTGTCATGGCCTAGCTGTCTAGTGCACAAGACTCAACTTTTGGTGTCCAAGTCATCAAGATAAGGGTTCAAATCCTGCTCTTGAAACCTCTGTCCTTTAACAGGACACTTAACTATAGTTATATATCTTCACACAAGGGGTAAATGGGATGTGTGGAAGCAGAGATGGGTTTTCTTTCAATGCTTCACCTCGGTTCAAAAATATGGATACAAGTTCCACACATAAATTAATATTTTCAACAGCTTCAAGCTCAGCCTGAAAAATACAGTATTGTCACTTATGTCCTATAAACAAAATAATAAAAACGCACTTGCAAAACAAAGTGACATAACAAACAACTTAGTCCTATATACAAAATAATGAAAGCACTTACAAAACAAAGTGACATAACAAACAACTTAGTCCTATATACAAAATAATGAAAGCACTTGCAAAACAAAGTGACATAACAAACAACTTAAGTATAAATGTACAATGGCTTAGTATGTTTGGACATATGAAGCTACCTTGCTGAAAAATGGGGTAGATTTAACAAACATTTTCGTTTTTATGCCTCTTTTTGATTTAAACTGCTACTCTCAACCCAAACAGTATTTCTTTTACTTTGAACTTAAGTCAAGACTTGACCAAAGTCCAGAAGCAATATCAATTGAAAGCATGTAAGCAGAATATCCCTATTATGTTAAATGTACAACTAAGAAACACTAGTATTATTAATTAGCCTGTAGTGCTAACTATATACACAACGTTGGATAAAATAATCATCAATATTAAGCAATATAAAATACCTTCTGTTGTTGGGTAAATTTCTCTTCTAACGTGCGCAAAAAAACAAACTTACGGCATCAAGAAAACCCTACGTTTAGCTGTGAATTAATCTAAGTATTGGGTAATTTTTGATTAACCAACAGAAGTAGTAGAAATTATAAAAACGTTGGGCAAAATCTTTTGTCCAATAATTAGTCTGTTTTTTAAAAGAAATATTTTTTTTTACTGTAATTTTGACCAACACCAATCAACCAAAACTGGGCATTATGAGCTACCATTGAAAGTTGCCCAACAACAAGAGATTTTATTGCTCAATTATGTTACCCGTTTATTTAATAAATTGGTCATTCACAAAAAAACATTAACCAACACTCTTGGTCAAACAATGTTAAACAGTATAAAGATACAAATCAAACATTTATACTAGTGACTGTTTGATTTTTATCTGTTTACAAAGTTCACTTCGAACTTGCTACTACACAAAACTTTCGGTAGGCCTACATATTTAATACTCAAAATGGACATTCTAAAACATATTATCTAATTTATTGAGCAATCCAAAAATATTAGATCTACACCCCAAATTGGAAAAATAGCGAACTCACAGCTATGCCTGTTGCGAACTAATATATTAACTATCTAGAATTCCGTTATTGCAGTAATTGTGCATGCTACAAAAATACAGCCTTGTGGGCCAGCACTGTAACTCGTCTTTATACATGCCCGTTTTGTGCTACAGAATTTGTCATTTGAACTTGGAATGTAGCCAATAATTTATTGTATTTACCAAACTACTGGTTAACAAAATAAGTGTTATTTCTAAACACTTAAGTTAGCGTAACTTGGACGGCGTTTGCGCCATTTTCGCACATTGGAATTGGTACACGAATCGCTATATGATCCTTGTTGTGTGGCTGCTTTGTTGAGAGTGCAGTCAGTCGTCTACACACACACGCCACCCGGGACATCCAGAATGGTGGTACAAAAAGAAACCTCAGTGTCTGACATTCATCATTACCTAAATAAGTGGGGAGTTCCTGATTTACTTGATCATTTTCTAGGTGAGTAAGTGTTGTTAATGCTAGCCAAACACTTTAATGTCAAAACGATTAATGAATGAAACGACAAAGGTTGTTTTGACATGAATGGGTCAAAATTACTCCTGAGTCCTACTTGAGGTTGTTACACTAACTTCATAGAGGATTGTGCACAAAGTCCTATTCGTTTTTTGTATGTGCCTGTTGTTCTTGTTTGCTGCCAGATCTCACCGAAATTAGGCTCTGTGTTCTTTGGACTCTCAGTGAGTGTTGCAGAGTTTCAAAAATTTCAATCCACAAATTAAAATAACAGTTTAAAAAATAAATAAAATAAATTCCAGTGTCAGCGTTTGGAGCCTCTGTGAAGTTTGTTAATCCGTCATGGCAGCGATGCTGTCATGTAATGTAGGATACGATGTGTGACATGCCGCACAAAAACCCATTCCATTGACATCTGACGGGCACCAGCACACATCGTTAGTACCCGTCAGCTCTTAATTGGTCAGACAATAAGTATTGACTAGCCGGGGGGGGGGGTGTTGGCAAAGACAACAAATTTTGAACTTTTCCCTCTCTTTTTTTCTTCAATTTTTTAACAAATTTTTGTTGATTGTACAAACATGATACACCGTAGGCTAGTTCACATCTTGTACTTTCTTGCCACCTTTTATCTGCATTTTTAAAAACATGTTAATTGTTATAACAAATTACTGTGTTATAACACATAATAACAATATGTATCCATCCATGAACTTAATCGGGGCGCGTCCCCTGTGTGTATAAACAAGATACGAGAATAAAAACGATTGCATCTCATGTCGACACCCTACTTCAAGGTGGCAAAACATTGTTTTTCTCGCTTTTTAAATTTATGCGAGATCTGCGCAAGATTACATATTAAAGGCCTAGACTATTTTAGGGATAATTTTGAATGCATCTTTAAGTAAACCTCAGGCCACATTTTAAAAAAAATGGTTGTTTCTTATTACCCTACTGAAAAAATCATGCAAAATCTATTTAATCTTTTTATTTGAAGAAAAAAATATAAATAAATAAAAACTGATGGTGCCCACCAAACTCTATATGTTTACTTCCTTTTGTCATGTTTTATTTATTTTTGTTAAATGTTTTGAAAAGTTATTTGGAAAAATATTTGTACTCAAACCACTCACCCAGTGAATATACAGTGTTTAAAAAAGTTTTACACACCAACTCTTACTAGGCTACATGTACCAAACTTTTTGCTGATGAAATAGGAAATAGCAATCTTTGGGGCCTAATTGAAGATTACACAGGACTTCAACATTGGTCATCCCTTAATTGCAGATAAACTGTCCTAAAAGGAGGACACCCTCTCTACAGTTAAACTGTTGTCATAATTGGTATTTGCTCGTGAGTATGTAATATGCCCCAAAATATGCCATTATCATGCACTTGTCAATCACAGCTTACCTCAACTTTTTTATGTGTTTAACTGAATTTGAATTGCACTCATTTGTTTGCTTGATTTGTTCTTGTTTGCTTGTATTATTATTCTGTTGTAATGGAGTAGTGATGATGAGGATGAACATGCAATGAAACTTCAATTAGAATTGCAAAATTGCAACAACAAATAAATATTCATGCTTCCCTTTTTACTTGGACAAATAGTAACTTTGAGATGAGACAGGTTGAAATGCTTTCCATTCAAGCGAGGAGAACACCACCTTTGGAGGACAGGCAGAGCTCAAGAATGGCTCAAAAGCAAATAAGACTTATTATTAATATGCTCATGATTGGTAGCATTAGCTGATTTTTTTAAGTTTTTACAAAAGTGTCTTAAAATTCCCCCAGTTGTCACTATGACTTTTCGCAAACAACCTTTTCCGTTCAATTTCATTACAATGGCAAACCATGTCTCTCCCAAAATGTTGTCTTTAACTTTTTGGTCTCCTTTTTCCCTTCCCCTTTTAAGGCCATTTAGCAACGTGGAAGACTACCTGCAGACTATTGACAGTTCAGAAAGGCCACAGCTGTACGTACTGCACTGTACACTGCCGATCGTCTTAAGCCAACTCAGCACTTCCTAGTTGCCTTTAAGGCACACTGTGCACTCGACATAAAGTACCAGCCAAAAACCGTGTGGGAATTTTACAGTCATTCATCTATGAGCTGCCTGGTGTCATGTCTCCCATAGTGAGGGACTTCAGGGCATATTTGACCAAACGTCTCAAGTATTAAAGTGGGTATTTAGTTCTTGATCCACAGCACAGACCTTGCCAGAAATGTTTATTTTTTGTGGTTTTTTTTTTTTAATGCACAAAACTATGTTGCAGTAAGTAAGAGACATGTTTCTTAAAAGGTTTTAACTACCACCCAAAGGAGTACTTAAATACAGTAGATACCTTTTTATTATCTGTGTATTAAGAAACACCAGTCCTTTGATGATTTGGTTTGAATTGTTTATATGTTTGTTTTCCTATGTTTTAAACCACAGTTTCTTTTTGGTTAAAAAAAAAAGTAATTAGATAAGTTACTATTAAGCAACAAGATCCAATTGTAGTGGCGTAATATTTAGTAACTGTTCTACAACTACACCTAGCCAAATAGCATGCCAAATGTCTTATCACTACCCAGGGTTTGTTTTTAACTAACACAATTCAGCATTGACCCGCTCTCCAGGAATTCCCATAGGAATTGTACAGCAATTACTCAGCCTTGCTAAGTTGTGTAAACAAAGGGCGTTAGTCAAAGAAATGGTTGATTGAGCAGAAAGAGACATGTGGGCTCATCTCAAAATGCAATTTTGCTTGAAACAGCAAATACTACCAAAGTGAACTCATGTAAACTTCAATTTTTTGATAAAATTGGGAGTTTTGTTCGCTTATCAAATTTCATCTGTTTTCACTGAAAAATATTCATGAACGAAAATTACATAACACATGAAAAGCATTCTCGAAGTGGTTAAAACTGCCATAAAAGATCGTTTACTTATGGTCGGTAATTATAAAATGAAGTTATGGCAATAGACCTGAAAGAATCGAACATGAGGGATATTATAACCTCTTGACTGTAACACGTTTTCAAGAGATGATATAATCCATGTCCGAGAGTTGGCTGGGCTGAATGCGGGATAATATTATCTCGTAATAAAAACAAGTTTTAATGAGATAATAATATACATGTCCGAGAGTTGGCGAATGCTGAATGTGGAATAATGTTTTCAAGGAATGGAACAAGTTGCTGCGAGATAATATTATCCATGTCCAGGAGTTGGCGGGGGGTTGGATGTGGGACATTGTCCCGATCCCAGAAAAGAACAGGTTCTCACGAAATAAAATTTCCGAGAGTTGGCGGGGGCTGCATGTGGGATAATGTTATCCCAGAAAGGAGCAGGTTCTCACGAGATATGCTATCCATGTCCGAGAGTTGAAAGGATAATACATGTGTATCCCAGAATGGAACAAGTTCTCATGAGGTAATATTATCCAAGTCTGAGAGTTGGCTGGTGCTGATTTTGGGATAATATTATCCCATAATGGAACAAGTTCTCACGAGATAATATTATCCAAGTCCGAGAGTTGGCTGGTGCTGATTTTGGGATAATTTTTTCCCAGAATGGAACAAGTTCTCATGAGATAATATTATCCAAGTCTGAGAGTTGGCAGGGGCTAATTTGGGGATAATATTATCCCAGAATAGAACAAGTTCTCATGAGATAATATTATCCAAGTCTGAGAGTTGGCAGGGGCTAATTTGGGGATAATATTATCCCAGAATGGAACAAGTTCTCATGAGATAATATTATCCAAGTCTGAGAGTTGGCAGGGGCTAATTTTATCCCAGAATGGAACAAGTTCTCTTAAAATAATGTCCGAGAGTTGGCTGTAGCTGAATGTGGGATAACTTATCCTTGTCCAAGAGTTGATTATGGCTGAATGGGAATAATGTTATCACAGAAAGGAACAAGTTCTCACGGGATGTTGTTATCCATTCCCGAGGGTTGGCGAGGGCTGAATGTGGGATAATATTATCAAAAAAGAGGAATTTTAACAACACGTAGATAACACCTTTGATTTCTACAAACGCGAGAGTTACAAACAAAGTAATATTTAACACAATGCTGTAGTTATTTTTTACATTATTATGTAAACATCATTCAACAAATCGAATCACAATCCAGAAATTAAAGACATCAAAATAATAAATAGTACAGACGAAAACCTATTTTATTTGTATGTCAAATTTTTGATTTGCTTTCTGTATTAAAGGCATCATCATGTTTAACAATTTTATATTACAATCCTGCACACAAGTAAAAAGGAAAATCATTTTTAAAAATGAATTTTAGTTTACATCGAAAAGCTATCTTTTGACAAGTTCCTTAAATATCACACTATAAAATAATTTTACAGTGAAATTTCAAAATGTATTTTAACAAAGCACCCTCTCAAACTATTTCAGGATGAACTTCGGCAAATGTATTTTATATATAGCTTTGTTTAATTTTAAGCCCCATTAGGACCAGATTAACAAATACGAATCACACCAAACAAACATGGCAACAGCTAAGCCCCGTTACCACCCCCCCAATAATATTATTTACTGCAAGCCTGCGGGTGGTCCCACCTATCTGGGTGGATTTGTTGTATGGTCATCACTGGTCAAGCGATCATGATTGTTAATCGGAGCATGATTGGGGCAGTTGTGTTAATTTTATTGCCGAAATAAAAATATGTTTATTTGTTTTGCTGTCCTCTAATAAAAACGTTCTTGTTATAAGAGGTGCTCTGGCCAGTTCCAGTGATCTTGTTATAACGAGAGTTGACTGTATATTTTTTTTCTGAGAAATTATAAAAAACTACTGATGGGAATCTTCTTCCATAGAACTAACGTTACTGTCTGAACCTTCAGCCGCCTCCTCCTCCTCCTCCTCCCCCTCCTCTTCCTCCTGTGCCCTTATCTGCATGAGTGCAGCTACCTTGGTCTTTATCTGCCTCTGCAGCACTGTGTTCGATTGTACACAAATGATATTTATCTCTCCCCTCACTGCATGAGAAGCAGATTCACCTGTTAAAAAGGAGAAGCCAAAAAACCCTGTTATTGTTTCAACCTGAAAGATGAAATATGTGCCAACTTCCTCCCCTAAAGTTGTATTACCGTAGGAAATGCTGTACTCTTCATTCAAGAAAGATATAACTGAACCCCCCCAAAACGTTATCAGCTGATTTCGACTGCAACATTTTGACAAGAACGTGCACAAAACAACCCTTTTTTTCACGAGATTTTGATGGGTGAACTTGAACAGGTTGGTTTATTTGTGTCTAGTTTGAAAAACTGATGAGTAGAATGAATTAATTCTTCCCCAAAACTCATTATCCACGCTTTAAAATTGTTTCAAGATCCCATTAAACGAATGAGAACGTGTGCCTTTTTGTTTTGGCAGCCGCTGGTCGCCACTTGTTTTGTTTGTAGATGGCGATAGCAGCAAAACAGTTGACAAGGACACCATTACCAAGGAAAGAGTTGCCTTGACGAAGAAGCCAACTAAAAGAGGTAATTCAACAAAAGAGGTTGACCGAGAACAGGAAGTTGTTTCGGTGGCCCTTCCTCAAGAGAAGAAGCAAAAGAAGACAAAGAGTTCTGCACAGGAGAAATCAAAGAGTAAGTTATTATTTTGCTTTCATTAATGTTTAAAAATTTTCTTCCCAATGCCTTCAGTTTTTAAACTTTTGGATGGAATTATATGGATACATTTTGATTTTAAAGCATTATAAGTTTGTGTTGCATTTAAATAATCCTTTTTTACTGTTATATGTAAGCACATGTTAAGTGCACAACTTGTTTTGTATACCACAGATCGTCAAACCCACTGCTGATAATCATATTTATTTTTACTTTCATCTTTGCAGCTAATCTCACCCAAGACGTTGTCGAGAAGTTTGGCATGTTACTTGGGTTCAAGTCAGTTATGGGGAAAGAAACCACCCTAACATCAGCTTCAACTTCAGCAGCCCCAACATCAGCAGCCCCAACACCAGCAGCCCCACCACCAGCAGCCCCACCACCAGCAGCCCCACCACCAGCAGCCCCACCACCAGCAGCCCCACCACCAGCAGCCCCACCACCAGCAGCCCCACCACCAGCAGCCCCACCACCAGCAGCCCCAACACGACCAGCCCCAACACCACCAGCACCAATCTTTGTCCATCAGCCGTCAGCATTCATGCCCCCCTCTTTCAATGAGCACAATACGTTTACTTCAATGACCCCAGTGTCTTCAACAATAAGAAGCTCAATGACGGCTCTGTATGGAGGAGAGCAGGCCGAAATAAAGGCACTTGAGGCCGAATTTGCTCAGCTTAAGGCTGAAATTCTTGCGCTTCAGGACAAGTAAGTTTTTAATAATTTGTAATAAAAATTGATATTATGTACACTGTATATTGACAGATTGATGATTGCATTGGCACATTAAGCAGATTTGGGTCTAACTTTAAAGTTGTGCTACAGAAGTATTTTACATGATATGGAATTATTTGTTTTTGTTTCCCCCCCCCCTTTTATTCCAAAGGGTTAGAAAGCAAGAAAATTTGTTCACCCCACCTGATTGCCAACCTGCGAGCGGTTCTAGACCATTTCGACAATAAAAGGGTATGCTGTTACTATGATTATTATACCTTTGATATTACTTGATACGTTGTACGGTGACATGCAAACCAATATTTTCATTTTGACCGGTTTGCAGTGGAAGAAATCTTTACAAATGTACACACAGACGTTTTCCAAAATGCAGACCAGATGACTGATAAAGCTGCAACGAGCAAGCCTGGATATATCACTGCAACAAGGTCATACGTGAATACGCTCTGTGCAACAAATTCTCAAAGTCAATTGACTATGTATGCGTTTGAGCTATTTCAAGCAAGATTTGTACAACCTTGGGATATTCTAAAACTTTGGAAAGCTCTATTGTAAGAGGTTTGACCTTATTGCACGGACAGGACGATTCGGGTTATGTCTTACTTTACGGTGTGATTTCTTATTTACTGGTAGGATATGACTTCCCATTTCTGACTTGTATAGGCTATACTTTGCCTTTCTTTATTATGTAGTTGCAGGATGATGCAACCCCGGCACAACCAACTTGTGGATCAGTTGTCAACACCAATGAAGATGTGGTGAGTTGGATCTGTGCATATAATTGAAGTTGGTATATTTATCCTGGAAGTATGATAAGGGATTGACACTCTTCAGATGTAGCTTACACACTTTTTTTCCCTCTGTAAAAGGTGCAGAAAAACTTGAGGGATGACGGCGAAGATTCGGTGAGTCAAATCAATGGATATGTAACAGAAGGCAGTATTTCAAATTGGTATATTAATAACCTGGAAGTATGATCAGGGGTTGGCACTATATCTTCCCAACAAAATTCAGATGTAGCTCACATGCTTTTTCCCCTCTTTAAAAAATGCAGAAAAACAATGCAAGCAATGACGGTGAAGATTCATTGAGTCCAATCAGTTCATATACCAAAAGGTTAATTTCACACAACTGTAAACCAATCTATGTTGGATAACAATTGTGTATACACAAGTGTATACACTTCTGAACGACTTTGCCTTTCTTTGTTATACTGTTGCAGGATGATGCAACCCCGGCACAACCAACTTGTGGATCAGTTGTCAACACCAATGAAGATGTGGTAGTTGGATCTGTGCATATAGTTGAAATTTGTATATTTATCCTGGAAGTATGATCAGGAATTGACACTATCTTCCCAACAAAATTCAGATGTAGCTTACACACTTTTTTTTCCTCTGTAAAGGTGCAGAAAAACTTGAGGGATGACGGCGAAGATTCGGTGAGTCAAATCAAGGGATATGTAACAGAAGGCAGTAGTTCACACAACATTCAACTAATTCGTGCTGGATGACGTGTGTACACACAAAATTTGGCAGTAGTCGGAACAGATGACAGATAAAAATGAAAAAAGCAGGCCTGAAACTATGTGTGGCAGCAAGTGAGACTAGGAATATCAGGGTGTGCAACCCAATCTGGCATTGAGGTTCTTGAAAAACAAATTTGGTCTGGGTCTAGTCGAGGCTTTCAAACCTGGCGTGAACTTGTTTACTGGTAGCACAAGTATATTTCTGACTGTTCTTAAAACTCATTTAATAGCTATTGCTGACATTTTATGTACTTTGGTTTTTGTCATAGTTGCTGGCAGATGCATCCCCAGAGCGACAAACTGGAAATTCTAATAACAATGAAGATATGGTGAGTTGGATCTGTGCATTTAATTCTAAGTATTATTCACACTTAAATTTTGATTTAAAAAAAAAATGTTTATCTTGGTATTTTGATCAGGGATTCACACACTTCTCAAAATAAAGTGAGATGTGTTGCTGACATATTTTTGAAATAGAAATTAAATAATCCAGCAGAATATCAACTGATATTAGTTTGGCAATGTTAACAACAGAGATATGTTAACAATAGAAAGATGATTCAAGTGTGTGTAACTTTTATGTATGTCAATGCTATTAACCCTAACCCTTTTTCACTACTCAGGATCTTCTTATTTTCATCAGGCAGGTATGTTATAACAAATTTTGGCTGCATTTTTGGTAGTAATGCTCCTCTGTCGTGTGACGTGGCCTCTTTTCATTCGTTACATGTTCCATCATCTTGCCAAATCAACCCCTTTCTTTTGCTTTTTTTTCTCTCTCTCCCCCCCCCCCCTCTCTCTCTCTAGTTGTAGTGCACATTTTGTGTGACCCTCTTTCATTCATTGGCTGTTTAGTCAACTTGACAAGACAACTTTTTGTTTCTTATTTTATTCTTATTTTATTTTTTCAAGTTTCTTTCAACCTCTTTTCTGACTCCTTTCCGTAGTGTTTGCAAGTACACAATTTAAGCTACTCGGTACATTGGGGACTATAACATAACAAATTGTATTGGCTTTACACAAATTGCTTGGTCTCCATGCGTCACCACTAAATACATCCATGCTTTTTGGTTTTGCACTTGTCTGCTTTAGATGCAGTTTCTTTGAAATTCTGTATTGTATTGCTTCTTTCTAAAGCCTTCAATGGATTTTTTGTTTTTACCACTTCCCATTTAACTGCGATAATTGTAAATGTTGCAAAACTTTTGGTGGGGGTGGGACTCAGTAACTATTATAAAAATAAAATAATAGTAAATAAATAAATTAATAATTAACAAGGCAGCCCATATATTTTTGTCCATCACCCAGCATCTTATGATAAATGAGCCGCATTAATTTGTTGTGCCCCCCCCCCCTCCTGACACTAAAAGCTGGATACGCTGCAGGTGAAATTAATTAAATAGAACCCATTCCTTGCAGTTAAGTATGCTCCTGCTGTCCTGCATGTGTATGGACTACAGTGTATATATCCACCCTGGTTGAAATTAGGATTCAAAACTTACATTCTCATGACTCGGCCATCAAAACACAATAACGACAAAATTCATTGGCCTAAAAAAGTTGTTGAAATAATTTTTGCGTTGACTTTCTTAATTGTAGATAACATTTGTCACGGACCCCAAGAATACTGGCAAGTACAAGCATATTCATGTCAACAAACACTACCTGCGCGATGCTGTTCAGAGGGCGAAAAGTGCCAAGGAGCCAGGGAGTAACCTCCTCAACAGTATGATAGGGCTCGTCTTCACAACTGAAGAACTTGCCAAGTCTTCGGGACTTGGCATCAAGGGAGCCAGGAAGGCGGATGCCCTCGACACTACCAAAGTGTATGCTATTAAAGGTAATTATAAGATTTGTCATTTGCCATTTTGTTTTTATGTGGGGTACCTCATGCAGTTGAACGGAAACAATGGTGTTTTGAAAATGTCTTGGTCTCTTGGATTGCAACCATGTACAGATTTGTTGTTAAAAACTGAAATCCTGCAAAATTGTTGTTTATTATTGAATGTTGTCAAATTCATGAAAAACTAAACTGTTCAAATTAACTAGAAATATGTGGTGTGAAACTTTTGTCACATCACTTATAATCAAAAACTTAATTTGTTTTACATGATTCTACAGATTACATTCATGTTATGTTTCAAACGAACAGCTGGAGGAGACCTGGTGAAGGTGAACTGCGGAAGCGTTTCACTAACAAAATTGGGAACGCCCGCAGGGACCTGAAAAAGAGGCACTAATCATTTGCTTGTGAGTATAAACTTTTAAATGAAGTATATGCTTCGTTATTGCAGATGTTGTTCATAGGTAGTAAAAACAAGATGGGTGGTAATTTTTATTAAAGTACACGCGTTTTTTAAAAAAAATTCTTTTAAAAAATCAGCAGAGTTGTGGAAAGTTTAGTTTGATGTCAAGTCAAAAAATTGTATTGAAGTATAGACACCAAAAGGTACTTATACAACAGCACAAGAGAATTTGACACAAAACATAGCATTTTTAATCTTGAAATATAGGCATCAATATAAAATACTCTATTGGATTACAAGTTTATCATAGGTTTTTGCATTTGTAATTCCTTGGTTTTGCGGCAAGTAGTACAACCTGTTGGCTCGAACAACCAGGATTTTTTGTTCTTTTAATCCCTAAAACTTACAGTGAAGATGTACACATGGGGCCATAAACTATTGCACACTTTTTATTCTGATTGGAATATCTCATATCTAATTGTTTTTGCAAAAATTGTTTGTACATGTGAACCCGCCCGTGCAATTACGTGTGAACCCGTCCGTGCAGTTACATGTGAACCCGTCCGTGCAGTTATCGTCAAGCCCCAAATGAGCTGAACAGCTAAGTGGCATATTGTACATGTACAATGTACAGTCATTTTTTTCTTGCCAATATCAATAGTACCATCCATGATTTCTTCAGGTAGCATCCCGCCACACTGAAGTGTCTTACAAAAATTGAACACTCGCAGACAAGCAGCATCTTGCCAGTATTTATGTTATAAATGTCTCATCCGTAGACAAATAGCTTATCCGTTTTAATGTTTGTTGGTGTTTTGGATTAAATCACATGTACAGCAAAATGTTCAAAAAAATCTTGTGCAATCACAGAAGTCTTGCCAGTCTTTATGTACTTTCGCTCTAAAGCACCAGCTCAAAATTGGCGAGACAAAACAAAGTTTCACAGTTTTTCCTACGTTTTCTACTTCACCACAAGGCCACGATCCTGCCGGTTTAACACTGCCGCTTGATCACCACTCTGTTATTCCCTAGTCAATTTTATTTACTTGTGTATAATATGTTAAATTTTTGTCACTTGTATTCACGGGTCTCGAATATTCTACTAGACCATGGTCTCCATAGCTTTTGGGGGAAAATTATGTGCCCTGTATTTCTTTTTAAGCTGCACGTTTAGAAAAATACAATTTTTGTTCGATCTGGCATGTAGGATAATAAATGGATAATAAATGTTGGTGCTATCCCATCCAGTGACGCTGTATCTGTTGACTTGTTGTAATTTGAAAAAAAGTATTGTGTTAATACTATTCCAAATATGGTAACTGTGCTGTACTATTTCCACTTGTGTTATTTTAACAGAGAGATGTTGGGGAAATAGCTCAACCGAGATCATGTGACCTTTTCTGACCACTTTGGTCGGCAGTGAACGGAGTTTTTTTCGAGATAAAGGATATTTTTGCAGATCCTTTGAGTAGCAAAAGCTAGTTTTCGGACGTCATGTATGCTTCCTCGTCAGTTGCATGTGGGTCGATTCAATGAATCGGGCAAATCTCTTGCTACATCTTAAAAAGATGTGTAGCAACCAATTTCGTGGGATTTGGGACATAGCCGTGGGTATGTCTGTGTTTTGAAAGGGTAACCCGGGCGTGTATCGCTTGTGGGATTGTATTCAAAGTAAGGCAATAAAATCCTCAAGTGTTTCTTGTACTTCAAAAGAAGTACTTGCGGGAGAAAGATCGTTGAGGGCGCTTTCAGACTCAGTTGGGTCTGGTGGCAATTTTGCTCTGATGATCATTTCCCGTATGTTTTTGTCTTTTTTGAAAGCAATGAAAGGTGCGTTCGGAAATATTTCCGTGTGTCATCGCTCTGAATTAGAGGCCAATATTTTGAGACTGCCTGTGATTTATCCTTGTGGAATAGTGCCGGGTTGTAGGTTGTTGTGAAGACGAGAGGGTTTTTTTCATTTTGTTGGGGTACTTCCAATGTTTTGTGAATCAAATTCGTACGTTCATGATGTGATACTTTATGTATCTGTGTGTTTATTTCATCATGAGTGTAGCCTCTTGCTGTGAGTTTGTTTTTGAAAGTATCGACTTTCTCGTTAAAATCCTCTATGTTGTTTGTGTTTCTTGCAAAGCGGAGGGTTTCTCCGTATATGAATGCGTTAAACACATGTGGTGGATGGGATGAGGATTTATGGAGGTATTGTTAGGTTTCAGTGGGCTTAGTATAGACTTTGGTGTCTAGTATACCTGTTTCGCGGAACCTGTTACCTTTGAATATGGTTAAGTCAAGATAATTCACTGAACAGTTGGAGGCCTCAAAAGTGAATTTGAGGGTTGGGTGCATTTGATTCATGGTAGTTACCAAGTTCTTGAATTCTTCAATATCGCCGCCATAGATTATGAGTATGTCATCTCTATAGCGCCACCAAGTGAGGATGTGGTCAGCTTGTTGAGGGATTTGATTTTCGAGATCATGGAGGGTTATGTCACAGATTTCAGGGCTAGCTGTAGAGCCCATGGCACAACCGACTTTCTGTAGGAAATATTTATTTCCGAATTGGAAACAATTTCTTCCAATTATGAGTTCCAGAAGGGTACGGATGTGTGAGGAATGTGGCTTGTTAATGGCATATTGATGGTTTGTTCGGTCGAGCGCATTGCATACACAGTTAATCGCTTCTGTTTGGCGGACATTTGTGTACATTGAGACAACATCAATGCTGGTAATCAGTACATCTTGTGGAAATGATGTTTCTTCTAGTTTTCGCAGAATGTCTGTTGTGTCACGGACATATGTTGGTTGCGAAGTAACTATCGGAAGGAGGAAGTAATCCACGAATTCAGAAATTTTTGCTGTGGGGCTCGTGCATCCGCTGATAATGGGTCTACCAATGAATTGTTCTCCAGGGGGTGGAGTTTTGTGTATTTTTGGTAGAAAGTACATTGTCGGGCATTCCACTTTCTGTATGAGGGGGTCGAGGTACTCATAGGTTTTGCGGTTGATGATGTTTTGGTTGGCCATTTTGGAGAGGGCATTGTGAACCAAGTGACTTGTTTCATGTGTAATATCTTGTTCTAGCTGTTCATAATGCTGAGAACTAAGATGGCGGTAGCCTACGGCCAAATAGTCAGTGGTGTTCATAATGCAAATTCCTCTGCCTTTGTCATATGGTTTGATCACGATGTTATTGTTGTTTTTCAACTGTAATAGAGCCGATCTCTGTTTCTTGGTCATATTGTTTGTTTGTTGTTTCAAACGAATATGAGCCAGTTCGAATTTTGTGGCTTCCAAATAATTCTCAAGTTTGAGATTAGATGTTGATTTTGGAAACCAAGTGGAGGGTGGTTTGAAGGGTTGGGTTTTGGAAGTCTTATTATGCATAAGATATTTGATTCTCATTCTTCGATTGAAGGTATTTATGTCTTTCAAAAGAGAACGGCGTGTGGGTTTGGCTGGGGTAGGAACGAAATTGAGACCTTTGCCCAATGCGATTTTCTGATGTGTAGAAAGATTAACATCGGATAGGTTTGTTATGAATTGTTCGCTTTGTGTAGCCAAATCAGTTAACAGATTATTTTGTCTCTGTTGGGATAAGGTTGAGCAATGGCGGGAAAAACGTGTTGCTTTTCTTTGGTTTCGTGCGAAGTACTTTCCTTTATTATATTTACGATTAACCATTGTTTATTGTGAAGTTTATTCAGATTGGTAGAAATAATAATATTCGCTAATGTGAAGCAAAGTATTATTGGAAGTTGGGAAAGTCAACGACTCTCTTCTCTTTTCCACTTCAAGCCTTTGGATAATTGGATAATTGTACTTTCTTTAATTTATTTGACTCGTGTAACCCACCATTTTCTGTCAATATTTAGTTGCTGTCTAGGTAACATAAGAGGCATGACTATACATTCACACAAAAACCAAGACCATGGATTGTGTTTTAATTGATTGATTGATTAAAAGTTTAAAGTAATTGCAGGTTACATTTAGCTTATTGGTTTTGATCACCAGCTTGTGTGTATCCTGTTTCCAACATATAGGTGATAAAGGATTGAATCCACCTTCATTGATTATAAATAACTGTAGAGGTAGGTTGAAGTACAGGTAGTTACAGTTCCACTACACCGCAACATATTTAAGTGCCTTTTTTCTCAAAGACAAGGGGTAAGGTGCCTGAATTGTGCTGTATGGTAAAAAAGCAGTGTCTATTTAAATGGAGACCACAATTAAAAGCATGCAGTCCTGTACAACTGTAGCTTCAAGAGTAAATCCAACGGAACAGTTTTTGTTGCATCAGACTTTTGGTGAATTGTGCCATACTACTGGGACAAGACAAGTATGTGCATGAACACATTGTATTTTGTAATTTTGTTTGCGTACAAAACAAATTGGGGCCAACTCAACCATGGAAGAAGATGTGCATGTAAATACTAAAGGCTAAGGTGTAACAAAATAAAATTCTGAAGATGTTTTGATAAAAACATGTGGAATTAACAATTATGTTATTTGTGTTATTCACTTTATAAAGCTTGGAAGATAAAAAAAGAAAAGCACGAGTGAATCCTGATTGGTATGTATTGCGTATGAAACATAGCATGCACGCTATTCCCATTGGTTGTCTTGATAGCATATCTGATATGCTATATGATAGCATTCACATAGCATGCACATGCTATAGCATTCACATGCTATAGCATTCACATAGCATGCACATGCTATGATAGCATTCACAATAGCATCCACATGCTATGATAGCACTCACAATAGCGTGCACATTAGGTGGTAGCATTCCAGTTGGCATGCGCATGCTATGGCTCATTTAAATAATTCGGCTCCTGGACATGCTATCCACACGCTATCCACATGCTATTGGAATGCTATATCTCAATGAATGCTGTATGAGAATGCTATTGGAGATAGCAGTTATTTATAGCATTCGCAAGTTATGCTGAATGCTATGAAAACTGCTGTTGGACAGCAGTCATATTCGGTAAGGGGGGTGGGATGTAGCGACAACCCTATGGTGGAGCAATTTTGGTCACAACATGCTAGCACTACATGTGGCTTCAAGCAGTATCAAGGCATCAAAGAGAGGTAACTGCCGGCTACCAGATAGACATGATGATCAAGAAACCAATCTTAATAATAATAATAATAATAACAAAGTCTTATAAAGCGCACAAATCCACCAAAAGTGCTCAAGGCGCTGTAACAAGGAAGAGAAAAAACAAAAAGGAAAATGGACCAAAAGAAGAAAAACTAGACATAATGCATTTGTGCACAAATGCCGAGCTGTTTCGCCATAACTTTTTCAAATTACCTAACTGAATTTGAAAGTTTTTTTTGTATTGAAAGCAGTTATGACGTATCAAGCCTGTTTAAAAAAGAATTTGGATTATACCACGTTTTGTAAGCAATTTATGACTAAAAGGTGCAAAAAATAGAAAAAATCATAACAAATCATGTAATGACGTCATTTCAAAATTCACAAGAACTTGCCAATATCTAACAGCCAACCAAGTTTCAACATGATCGCACTAATACTTCGGGACTTATACGACTTCAAAAAAGGCACCTTTAATGCCGCATCACGTGACCCCCGATGACGTCATCGATCTGAAACTTCACACATATGATGGCTGCCTGACGGTCAACATGTGTGTACATTTTGAAGTGATTACACAAAACTTCTCCACACATCTTCAAAAAGTCCATTTTGAACAGTTTTCAACCTGCCGCTAGAGGGCGCTCGTGTGTGTTGTGACGTCATCGGTATTTTTTTTTAATTGGCCACCCTTGCCAATTACATCGTTGAAAGCAACTTCATAAGTGTTTCCACTTTTGATTTACAAGGCACTACCTGTTTCGACCGGAAGTAGAGGTCATGTAAGGTCACGCACAGTGAATAAAATGAAGACCTAATTTATCCCCACCCAATCCCGCAAACAAAAACCTACGGTCTCTTGTGATTGATTTGATATAGATTTTCAAATATAAAAAAAGGAAACTTTAATATGACGTCACGTGACAGGTGATGACGTCATCATGACATCACTGTTGTAGGATCATTATTGCACCAATACCTTTCATCACTTAAAGTTTCATTGCAATCGCTCATTGGGAACATTGCAAAATAACGCATACAAAGTTTTTTGCTGAAACATACAAATAAAAAAAATAATAATAATAAACTAGACATATTGCATTTGTGCACAAATGCCGAGCTGTTTCGCCATAATTTTTTCAAATTACTCAACTGAATTTTAGAGTTTTTTTGTATTGAAAGCAGTTATGACGTATCAAGCCTGTTTAAAAAAGAATTTGGATTATACCACGTTTTGTAAGCAATTTATGACTAAAAGGTGCAAAATATAGAAAAAATCATAACAAATCATATAATGACGTCATCATGACGCCATTTCAAAATTAACAAGAACTTGCCAATATCTAACAGCCTACCAAGTTTCAACATGATCGCACTAATACTTCGGAACTTATACGACTTCAAAAAAGGCACCTTTAATGCCGCGTCACGTGACCCCCGATGACGTCATCGATCTGAAACTTCACACATGATGGCTGCCTGACGGTCAACATGTGTATACATTTTGAAGTGATTACACAAAACTTCTCCACACACATCTTCAAAAAGTCCATTTTGAACAGTTTTCATCCTGCCGCTAGAGGGCGCTCGTGTGTGTTGTGACGTCATCGGTATTTTTTTTTAATTGGCCACCCTTGCCAGACAATTACATCGTTGAAAGCAACTTCATAAGTGTTTCCACTTTTGAATTACAAGGCACTTCCGGTTTCGACCGGAAGTAGAGGTCATGTAAGGTCACGCACACTGAATAAAATGAAGACCTAATTTATCCCCACCCAATCCCGCAAACAGAAACCTACGGTCTCTTGTGGTTGATTTGATATAGATTTTCAAATATTCAAAAAAAAGAAACTTTAATATGACGTCACGTGACAGGTGATGACGTCATCATGACATCACTGTTGTAGGATCAATATTGCACCAATACCTTTCATCACTGAAAGTTTCATTGCAATCGCTCATTGGGAACATTGCAAAATAACGCATACAAAGTTTTTTACTGAAACATACAAATAAAAAAAAAATAACTAGAAACGAGTTTGTAACGACAAAACACTGGGGTTTCGGCTTTGTTGTCAATGTTGAATTAATGTAACAATTAATTTGACACCTCATGACATCACGATGATGAAAACACGTTTTTTGTACGAACTTGGTTATAAGCAACAAGACGGTACAAAAATTATAACTCTTTTACTTTATGGTTCAGACGATATAAAGTTTTAAATAGTTGTAAATAATAAACTACCATACCAATGATAAAGTAATTAATAAGCTATACCGCACAGACCTTGAAATAAATTGTGGTGGGAGAATGCAATGAAATTGTGCGAGAACAAACCGCTACTAATATCCCAAAACACTTCCGTATTTAATAGTTCGAGGACTCTCCACGAGCAAGAGGGCGCTATACAGGTGCACCGTTAACTGTAGAAGCGAAGCAGCGAACCAAAATGAACGGTACAAAGGTCGAACGATGCCATGCGCGTGGACTATGGGCTGTGTGGTTCTGGCCGTGTGCAGCGTGTTACGACGCCTAGCGTGAGAAGCAATGGCTGTGTGGAGTGATGGCCGTATGCGATGTACAGCGTAAATTACGTGCAATGTACACACACACGACGATCATGCTTTGTTGACGATACGTGTTTTTAAATCGTTAATATCGTCATCAAAGGATTAAAAAATCCTCCATCGAACTACTGCTTGATCTAAGTTAGAGCACAGGCTTTCATTTGATGTATTTTTTGTGTCTTTTAAGACTGTAGTTCCTGAGATCGAACGCTAACAAATTTCACGTGTAAATGCTATGAGACTTTTTCGGAAAGAAGAATAATAATAGTGAAAAAAAAATAAAAATCTCGACGAAAACAAAGGTGGTTTCGGCTGATGGCCGAAACCCCCAATAATAAAAAAAACTTTAACAAAAACAAGAGCTGTTTCGCTGCGCTTTGCTGCGAAACAGCTAAAAAAAACTTTAACAAAAACAAGAGCTGTTTCGCTGCGCTTTGCTGCGAAACAGCTAAAAAAACTTTAACAAAAACAAGAGCTGTTTCGCTGCGCTTTGCTGCGAAACAGCTAAAAAAACTTTAACAAAAACAAGAGCTGTTTCGCTGCGCTTTGCTGCGAAACAGCTAAAAATCAGTTAAGAGGAACTAAATGCTTTTAACATGAGGTGTGTTTTGAGAGACATTTTGAATGATTGGATATTTGAGGTTTTAATGTACAGGGGCAGCTGATTCCAGAGATTTGGTGCTGCAACAGAAAATGTTCTGTCTCCCCAGGTGCAATTAGATTTTACTTCTTGAAGAAGACATTTATTTCCGGACCAAAGGTTGCGGCATGGTTTATAGATGTTGAGCATATCCAGGATGTACGCTGGTGCTTGCCCATATAGTGCTTTGAAAACAATCAGCATCAGCTTGTAGATGATTCTGGATGATATTGGGAGCCAGTGTAGATTTAGAAGGACAGGTATTATATGAGAGTGTTTTTTCGTTAGAGTGACCACACGAGCAGCAGTATTTTGTAGGCGTTGAAGACGAGAAAGTTGGACATCTGGAAGACCAAATAAAAGTGAATTTCCCATGTCAAGACGAGAAGTAACGAATGAGTGGACAAGCTGTTCTGTAGAAGTGCGGTCAAGATTTTTTCGGATCTTTCCTATGTTGCGGATATGAAATGAGGCAGAACGAACTGTGTGGGAAATGTGATTCTTGAAAGACATTGAAGAGTCAAAAATTACACCAGGTTACGGGTGTGGTTGACCGGCTGGGTTCGAGAGCCACCTACAGTAATACACGGAATAGAGACTTTGGAAAGTTGCTGTGGAGAACCTATCAACATGAATTCAGTTTTGTTGTCATTAATTTTCAGGAAGTTGTTCATCCACTGACGAATTTCACGGATACAGGCCTCAATGCGAGCGATACCGGTTTCAGCATCTTGTTGCGAGGGACTAAAGGAGACATACAGTTGTAAGTCGTCAGCATACGTGTGATATTGAAGGTTGTGACTATAAGGAAAAATGTATAATGAAAACAACTGAGGGCCAAGAACTGAACCCTGTGGAACAGACAAATCAAGTTGAACAGGACTAGAGGCGGCGTCACCGACACGCACATACTGCGGTCTACATTCTACATATGTCCAATGACGTTACAGAGCTGAGACAACAGTATGGAGTGATCCACAGTTTCAAATGCTGCACTCAGATCAAGAAAAATAAGTGCAGTAATTTCCGTTGATCAAGAGTAGTTAAGATGTCACTGTGCACACGTAATAGGGCAGTTTCAGTGCTATGGTTGGGTCTGTAGGCAGATTGAAACGAGTCAATGAGACTGTTGTCTTGCATGAAAGCATGTAACCTAGATGAAACAATACGCTCAATAGTCTTGCCTAGAAAACTCAAGTTGGAAATGGGCCTGTATTTGTTGAATACTTCCTTATCCAAACAGCTTTTCTTTAATAGAGGGCAAATGTAAGATATTTTAAGGCTACCGGGGAAAACACCAGTATTGAGGGATTCGTTAACAATATTAGTCATCAAAGGAATGAGAACATCAGAGCAGTCCTTTATGAGAAAGCTGGGAACTGGGTCAAGCTCACAGGATTTGGATGGGGAATTAGCAAGCAGTTTCTTGATCTCTTTCTCAGTAGCTGTTTCAAACTCTCTAAGGCTAACTGCATGTACATTTTGAGAAGGAACATTGTTACTACAAAATAGAGAAAACTCATTACGTATAGTGACAATTTTGTTTACAAAAAATTCGGATAACTTGGAAGCTAGGTTAACATCAGAAACTGAGGTGGGCAGAACAGGTATTTTACTCTTATTAAGTAAACGATTTACAATACCAAATAATTTTTTCTGATTGCTAGAACACCCAATAATTTTAGAGGAATAATAAGAAATCTTAGCTTTAATAATAAGGTCAGTTACAATGCGTCGGTGGACGCAGTAGTCTTGTCTGTGAACAACCAGTTTTGAAGATCGCCATCTCCTCTCGAGTTGCCGTCTAATTTTTCAAGCTGAACGTATCTCCTCGTTGAACCACGGACTATTGGTTGATACTTTAACAGTCCGCGTTCGCATAGGGGCATGCTCGTCAAGCTGACCGCTGAGAATAGACTGACATTTCTCTACGCAGGAAGTTAGGCCAGTGTTCTTTATGTCGATATGAGAGAGTGCTGAAGCCACATCTTGGCGAAATACATCAATGTTAATGTCCTTAAACCGGCGGGAGGACACAGACACAGTCGGTGATGGTGGCTTTTCAAGTTGAAGAGTTGCCATGATAGCAAAGTGATCAGATAGTCCAGGATGAATGTTTAAATCTGAGATGAGTGAAATATTGTCACGAGTGATAAACAGGTCCAAACAGTGACCACTACGGTGAGTAGGCTCAGTGATGTGCTGGACAAGACCGTAAGATAATAGAAAGGATTTGAACCGATTGGAAGTACTGTCTGATGGGTTGTCGACATGGATGTTGAAATCTCCGGTGAGAACAATTTCAGATAAGTGGAGCAGGTAGAGTTTGATCATGTTCTCAAACTCGTCGAGGAATGTATTTATGCTGACGCGATGGCTGGTTTTGTCCTTTCCAGAACGATAAATGTTCACGAGTCGGACTGATTTTGAGTTACAAGTTATTTCGGCATGGATAGACTCAAAAGATGAGAAACTGCCAATGTCAGTCTTGATGGATACTGATAGACACGACTTGTAGAGAAGTCCGACCCCTCCCCCTACTTCGTGCAGTCTAGGAATATGACAAAACGAGTAGCCCGGTTAGTTAGGTAGAACCTCCATATGACCGTGAAGTAGGGTACAAATGCAATTTTATTGCTGAAAATGATAGATGAGGGTGTCTAGATTCAGAATCTGAAGGGTGCCCACTTGGCAACCCTGGGCAATTTTTTTTATTGACATCTTAAGCCACGCCCACTTTTTGATTATGTAATAATTATGACAAATGTAGTCTGTCATATAAACATATCATGTTTAGTATCAAATTAAAGCTATTGGTGCATGGAATGCAATTATACAGTTGAGAAAACAATGACATAAAATGAAGATCACTTTACGGTCAGTAAAGGTCATACCAGGTCAAATATGAAGGAAAATGTAAGCAATACAGTATAAAATGTGCATATAAATATGTCGCGTGTATTGTCATAGCAGGCAATCAAAATGATACTTTATTGTCAGTTGGAAAGATGTGTACAATTTAAACCCATGTACCATGCAAACAAGTTAACTGGATAGTGCAGCAATAAATGATCACCTAATGCTTGGTATGAGACCAAATAATAATCTTTGGTTATGAACACAATTTTGATCATAACCACCTGACTAGGTGGTGTTATTTCATTGATAATCCAATCGTCCCCTGGTTTCAGCCATGTTTCAGATATCGCCACTATGTCTAGGCTATATTCATTAACAAAATCAAGAAAGTCGATTGTTTTGTTGCGAATAGACTGTGCGTTTAAGGAGCTAAGATGAAGGTTTGAGTCAATGTGAGGGGTTTCTCAGAATTATGCGACAAATTCCATTTGGTTTGTTGTTAGGGGGATGATTGTTCCGATCAACAGAGCAAACTTGTATTTTTCGTCGTTTTCTTCTGCCGCCTCGAACACCTCTATGGCTACGGGGTTACTGTTAATCCCGAGGTGATTCAAGTGTCTCCATAGATCAAGGGGGTAATGCTCGTAACTTGGCATTCGTTCCAATGTGGAGAAGTTGATTTCTGTCAATCTTGAATGAAGAAGAGAGATCGAAACTGGACCTTAGTTTATCTGAGTTACGGCTCAGTTCTGGGCCGGGATTTGGACTGACGTCACCGCAGGAAAGTAACTCAATATTGAAGGTGGCCGAAGCATTGCTGTAGTAAGTCACACAGGTCTTTGTGAAACCGGTGGATCGGTAAAATGAAGGGGTTCTGCAACTATGTTTTATGGTATAACACACTGTATGCAGGCAGGTCAGGCTAACACACAGGCCAAGCAGGAGATACAGCTTTAAGAGTACTATTGTTCAGAAAAGCAATGATTGTATCCAACAATAGCGAGTGGAAGATCATCCTTTTGTTGCCAGATTGGTGTATTGCGATTCTTCCCTTTGTTGAGAGACACCGTTGGGTGAACAGGACTTCTCACTGGAGTCAGTACATGTAGTATAAAAATGGGAAATCAGTTTCCTGGAATCTCAATGTTCATCATACAGTTTGCCCAACGAGCGAGTTAGGAACTCCCAAGTTTGTCCAGTGAACTCCTTGAGGTTAGTTTAAATACCTGGAACATGCAGCAAAACTGGAGCACGTAGCAGTCGAGTCAAAAACATTCAGGAAACAGAGAAAAATTTGTGCGAGGCAGCCTGTCAGGCACACACCGTAATCCTTGACAACACTCCTCTGCCACGAAGGAAATAAATCTTATCCAGGATAGCAATCAACTTTTTTTCAGGCTGTATGTTTCTAAGTTCGTCTATTTGGTACAATTGTATGTATGAACCATGAAAACCATTAAGTCTACAATTTCTTCAGCTCGTAACGTTGTTACAATATATTTTATATATTTATTTTTTTATCGAGTTCTGCCTTATGCCTTATCTAAGGAGTTTTTCATCTTGATTGCCATCAAAATTCGGGTGCCCAAAATTCAGGACACACGAATAAAAAATATAGAAAAACATGACTCCACCCTGCAAAAAATTCATGTATCCTCCCCTGTGTTGGTAGAAGTACAACTATGTGAATACCTATAATCTCTTTTTGGAAGGATTGTAGTCTCTGAGAAGAGCTGTTGGCTTAGTAAAGTTTGCGGTAACACATGTAATGATAATCTCTCTATGAGTTGGGGTGGTTCTGAAAAGAACCCTTAGTTGAAACCAACAATTTACAATTGAGATATATTTTGAGTTTTCTGTATCTTCAAAACATGTTTTAATTCACTTTTGAATATGTTTTTTAAATAAATACAAAATGATAACTTGGTACCAAAACTTTTAATAAATGGAATATTGAAAAAACTTGGCCTTATGCTTCAACCCTGGCAGAGTCTTGGAGGCTAAAATGTAATATGTTTACAAGAAGAGTTAATACATACTTTATCATTGTACACATGAATAAATTAGAGGAGCATGTCTTTAACCCGCTTTGTTCGAAATACATGTGCAAGTACACAAACATTTGAATTGTTGACTTCTTTCGAGCTACATCACATGAAAAAGTGGAAAGAAATTCTCAACTTCCCTTAATCAAAATAAATTCATCAATGAATACTAGCTCTTCATGTTTATATTTTGGTTTTATTCACAGACTTAAATCCTTACGCAGAGCCTTTTCTGCTTTCTTCGAGACATTGCTACCAGATGCCTTTTTTAAGTTTAAGTAAACATTAATGAAGGCCTTTGTTCTGATTTTGATCCATTGCTTTACAATTATACCTAGTAATTTTGTAGAATTTCTCCCCGTTTCTTACCCTGTGTTAAGCTGCACTAGTAACGTTGCACTTTCTGGTCAGCATTTATTTTGTCAAAGAGTTTTGTCTGAATATCAACCCCTGGAAATGCATCAATGTTTGATATTGTGAGTAATTCTCTAGTGACAAATTAAATACTTCGAAAAAGTAGATAGACCCCATCGGAAACATGGACTAAGCCACCTCGGTTTTGGGCCACAATCCACTCATTAGTAAATTCTATAAAAAAAATTGCAGTATCAGATTTACAAATTGTCCATGTTTTAACAAATTTACAATAAATTTGGGCTACTTCATTAGCTTATTTGGGAAATTTCTTATATAATGAGAAGGGGACATAGCCTGCTACATATCTAAGAACTTGTTCTTTTTCTGGTGTTAGGGGCATGGGTCGTTGGTTTACTGTGTGCTTTGGTTTATCAGTATTATTACGGTCTTTCATTAATAAATCTAACACTGCTTGCAATAAAAACTTGTATAGAAGACATACATGTTGACCATTGTCATCTAAATTTACTGAAAGCAAAAATCTCTTCCATTTAGCAATGCTACTTAATCTATAAGTATGAAATGATCGCCACATCATTTCATAACCCTCTGGCTTGAGATTTTTAGCATCGCCGGCAGTTATTACAAGCCAAAGAGCACAAACTGTGTCTTTGCAAAAGTCATCAAACTCCTTGCTATCCAGAACCTTCATTAGCTGCATTACCAATGCCATCACACAAAGAGCAGCAGGATATCTTGCCATAATAACAGGGTGGCTCTGCATCTGTTTAAGACCAGTCTTGAAATACGATGAAGCTCGCTGCTTTGCATCTTCACCATCAAAATTGGCCTCGGGTTGTTTTGCGACTGTTGAAAAGTTAACAGAGAAGGATAATGTGTTTTGTTATTGGAGCTTGCTCGTAAAATATGTTGTCATTTATAGTCAATACTAAAATTAAAAGTATAAATATGATATAACATAATGGAAAAAAGTTGTGTGACTTTATTATATCGTGTAATGCACCTTGTTTTCGGGCTTCCTTAGGGCCTGCTTTCTGAATTGTCTTTGTAGTTGGGGCTGCATCAGAAGGTTCCTCTGTAGATGCATAGTTAGCAGCAGGTTCCTTTGTAGGGGCTGTAGATGTAGTACTAGCACTAGTATCAGCTTCCTCCGGGGTCGTATTTTTCTCCATGCCAGTAGTAGTAGCAGGTTCATGTGTTGTAAGGACAGAAGCTGGCACCAATGGTTCTTCATTGTTGACGCTTCCTGTTTTTTGTTGAAAATTAAAAATTACAAACATTTATTTAATTATTGGAATCATGTTTGATTCATTTATACTGATCTTTTGTCACTTGATTTGATTTGAAATGGTTACTTCACAATTTAAAAATGTATTCGCAGCCAGAGGCATTACAACATTTGTACAAAATTATAGTAAAACTTAAATGAAATATAAAATGGATGCAATTAAAGAAATGCAAAAATAACAACAACAACAAAATTACCGCCAACAGAGGGCGTACTTTTTTATCAGTGAAACTGCCGTGTACTATGCTTAGTGTAACCTGGAAAAATGGACCACTAGAATAAACTAAATAAAACTAAACGCTTGCTTGGGGAATCTCACTTAATCTACAGGATCGAACAGGGTCAAGATGCGAGGTAATGCACAAAGTGGGACAAAGACTCAAAATGTAGGTTTCTTCAACAATAAAATAATAAAAATAAATTTATTGATTACAAATCAATGACCAATGGAAAACCAGTAACAAAAAAAATAGCAACAAAACAACAAAACAATAAAAACACCTTTGGACCTAAAAACTGATCTTTTTGAAACCTTAACTTAAGCAAAACAAAACCCAGTGAACCCTAAACTCAGATCAAATTCACAAACTGAACCTAGAACCCAGAAACCATTAAAAACACATGTGATTAAAAAACCACAGAAACCTTATTAAAAAAAAACACAGCAGAAACCTTAAAAAACCCAAAACACAGTGCCAAAGAAAGTTACAGATTAAAATCAAAATGGCTTTAAAACCTGTGTGAATAAAAAACAAGAAATACAACCGATTAAAATACAGTTCTCCTATCCAATTTATGAAGAAACACAAAGGCTTTAAGATTGAAATCCATGGTTATAAGAAAAGTTACTTTCAAGACAGATCTTAAAAATACAAATTTAGAAACTAAATTCCAAAGAAATGCAGGAATAATGATTGTCAAAATAATGAACTAATTAAACAACGTCAAAATAAAACAAAGTTAAAGCTTACCGAGTCCATAGCAGGATAAACTTGATGCAGGCAAAACTTAAATCATGAAGACTAAAAAAAAATGGAGTATTTCACTTGCGCTGCCAGGCTGCTATCTGAATTAAACTACATGGCTGACTAACCACACTACCAAGGATTATGCAAAGGGTTCATTGTTTATACAAGAGGATTCCTAAGAAATTAACTAAAGGGGTGCTAGAAGAGCTTAAAGGGAAATATAAACAGTGGAAGAGTAATTAAGTCTAACATAAACACTAGGGTTTTCTACACCTGTCACACTAGCGATGCCAAATCTTCGTATCATCGATTGGAAATCGAACAAGCTGACCAACAAGATCTTTTTCGTGTTGTAAAAAAGCTGACAAAACCAAGTGTGGACCTGATGCTACCTGATCACAGTGATCCAGGTGACCTAGCTACCCGCTACATGGACTTTTTCCAGCAGAAGCTGAGTGACCTTGAAGATCAGTTCGTCAGCATGCCTGTCGATGGCCATCATGATCTGCCTAGCCGTGACACCTGCTCGAGTACTTTTAGTACTTTCCACGAGGTAAGCGAGGACAATGTCCATGCTATTATCAGGTCATCACCCATCACAACATGTCAGATGGATCCTCTTCCCTCGACTGTTTTCAAAGGATCCTTGATTGAACTTTTGCCTGTCATAACCATGATAATCAATCGCTCCCTGTCATGTGGCTTGTTTCCAACCTGCCTGAAGCATGCCTTCATCAAACCTCTTCTGAAGCCGGCAAAGCTTAATGTGGATGATCTTGCCAGTTACTGTCCTGTATCAAATCTACCTTTTCTCGGCAAGCTTATCGAAAGGGGAAGCTGTAAAGCAGCTCCAGGAGTATCTTCATGGTTAGGACCTGTACCCTGCTATGCAGTCAGCATATCGCCAAAACCATAGCACAGAAACTGCTACACTGCACATACAAATTAATCTTCTGTGTGCCCTTGATCTTAGAAGAGAAGCTTTGCTAGTCCTACTAGACTACTCATCCACCTTTGACACCATAGATCATCACATCTTTTTGCAGCGCCTTAAGACAAGATATGGCATCAGCGGAACTGTGCTAGAGTGGTTCTCCTGCTATCTCAAGGACTGATCGCAAAGCATATCGATACACGGCACGAACTCTTATGATGTCATCTTCAATTCTGGAGTACCACAGGGTTCCGTGGTGGGCCCCCTGTTATTTGCTTTGTATACTGCCCCACTGAAAGACATTGTAACTTCACTTGATAGCCATGCTGCAGTTTATGCGGACGGCACCCAACTGTATATCGACTTCAATCCTAGGGAGAGAGAATATGCAGTTCGTAGGCTACAAGAATGCATGAACGATGTATATTCTTGGTCTGCTTCCAACAAGCTTTGCCTAAACGGCCATAGAACAGAACTTCTACACATGACTACTAGATTCAACTCACAACCACAATCATCTCACGGTGCTACTGACCCTCCATCACTCAATGTTGGCCAACAAATAATACATCCTAATGAGTCTGCAAGGAGTCTTGGGATCATTGTTGATCACAAACTTCGCATGTCCGATCATGTCAACAGCATCTGTCGTTCGTCTTTTGCTGCACTCCGTGGTATTGGTCGAATCAGACAGCACCTTGATGACGATAGTACTGCTAGACTCGTTCACGCCTACGCTACATCTAGGCTGGATTTTTGCAACCCTCTCCTGTACGGCCTTCCTGAGTCTGAAACACATAAGCTTCAGCGTGTACAGAATAGTGCAGCCAGGCTTGTTGCACGCACACCACGTTGTCAACATATCACATCAACTTTGCAAGCACTTCATTGGCTGCCAATTAGGAAGCGGTTTGAATAGAAGATCTTCCTCTTGACCTTCAAGAGTTTGCATGGAATGGCGCCAGGTTACATCACAGATCTGTTACAAGAATATAGACCTCCACGTCAGCTACGATCTTCCTCACAGAATCTCCTGGCTATTCCTGCTCATGCGTACACTGGTTTTTATGGTCAACGAGCATTTAAGCATGCAGCACCAAGGCTATGGAATAACTTGCCCTAATCCATACGTCGTGCTAACTCTCTTTTTACATTGAAGTTCTTGAAGACCCATCTTTTTAAACAATAACTCATATGCATAATCCTCTGATTTTGTTATAATTTTTAGCCCAGTTGTATTGTTTTAACTGTAAATAGCCAGATGCTGAGGATCTTGGCTGAGGGGGAATCGTGCTGGTAACCTCTCCCCTTTTGTGTTTTTATCGACTTTTTAAAATTCCTATATTTCATTGGTATGTATTGTATTGCGTATCTGCTTATTGTAAGATTTTATGAGTGTTTTCTATCTGTATAATGTAGTTGCTTAATTGTTTTTTTTGTGAAACGCTTTGAGGCCATGCGAAAGGCGCTATATTATTTTTGTTTTAATTATTATTATTAGCTCCAGAGCAGAGCAGGCACTCTAAGGCCACTTCTCTTACATAAGATGGACACCCTAAGTACTTCTGTTGCCCAGCAACTGCCTAGACAAGGGAACTTACGGTGTGTGATTAGCACAGACATCAAGGACCACATTGCCACACTCCTACATTCATTATTTTCATCGGACTATACTGGACATGCTCTGACATGCATGTGTGGCTAAATCTGAAGCCATCAACCCTCAATTCTTTTATGAAAGAATTTTCGCATCATCATTTCTCGTTGTTTTACAATCAAATGTGATTAATATTGTACCATTGTATATTTTCAGAACACTCATGATGTAGGCTTGTCTTGTTTGTAAGTTTGAATATTGATTGCAGATTAATTGTTATCACTGTTTGTGAGCTTAAAAAGGATCCATTTGTAGTTTCACTGTTTGAGTTGTATAGTATTGTTATTAACACTTGTTTGAAACGATTCTGAGTTTCTTGTACATTCACAGAGAAATCTTCTGTGCTGGTTAAATCAGCCCTTCTCCAAATCTCATGATTTTTTCGACAACATTAGACAATACTTAAATCACAGGGCAAATTCCTGATTACATTTTTCCAGACGTTTAGAATACTGAGCTCAAAGCTGAGTATAGTTGACTGCATAGTTCCCTTATCAATCCCATTTTATAAAGATGTTCTACTATCAATTTTATGAATGAATATCAATTTATTTGCAACCTCAATATAAAAATGGTTGGATTATACACTCGAAAACAGCTTTACAAATTATTTTAAAGCAACAATACAAAAGATTTAGCTATACAATTTTTAAAACCATTAAAAAAAGAAACCACAAGCAACTAGAAAAATACGTACAAAACAACAGAATAGTGACTGAAAAATTGTGTAAAAAACAGAAGAACAATTGGTATGGAATTTACAAATGAAAATTGTAAGATAGTGAAATTTTATACAATGGAATCTCTGAATAACAGAGCTAATTATTGGTTAAAAAGGCACCAAGGGATGACAAAGTCTTAAACCAGTTAGTTTTGGTCCTAAGTATTAGAAATACTGACTTAAATCGTAGTGAATAATTACTCTCTCTAGCTGGCAGTAGTAAGTGATGTAGCTTATGATTTGTGTCTCAACTTAGTAAAGTACAGTTTGCATAATTCAGTGCGTCTCTCCTGCAGTGATTGTAAATTAAGCTTAAGGAGTACACTCTCATAACTCTGACTGGGGTAAAATGCACTTTAACGCTCTTTTTTGCACTGTTTCAACCTTGTTACCAGTGTTGTAGGACTCGGGACTCGAGTCCTTTTTTCAAGGACTTGGACTTGGACTCGGACCCCAAGGACTCGGACTCGGACTTGGACTCGGACCCCGAGGACTCGGGGACTTGGCTTCGAGTCCTCCTCGAGTCCAGCAAAATCGTTTGTTTTTTTTCATAATCTTTTTTTTTTTTTCTCGTTAATTTACCTGATTTTGGTTTCGTTGTAGAGCGAGCTTACAATCAGTCAGTGATGGTATTTGGCATCTGGTACCCTCTGCCAACCACCTCCATAATAACTGATAATCACCGACAATAGCCACAGGTTACCTGACTGATAACCAACCTCATACCCACGCCTCTGTGTGGGGACGACCCAAGCGTGGGCGGACAAGCAGATCGCGTCGCGCCATGGGGAGGAAGTTGACACCAACAAGTTCCGGGTTTGGAGTTCTTGGCGCGTGTTTGGGCCAACTTCGTGTTGTTTCGAGCTTTGGAGTTACTGTTGTTTCTGGATCTGGTGAAATCACACACTATGTCCGCCACATCCAGAGTTATTCGGTTCGGCTTCACAGATCACCATGAATATGACACATCAAAAGGCAGGAAACACAAAGCTAACTGCAAATTTTGCAAGCACACATTAACAGAATTGAGTGGCACCACCTAAAATTTTACATGGCATCTGCAACGACTTCACAAGGAAAGGTAAGCCCCTCTTTTCAGGCTGCCTCTTTTATCTTTTTAAAATGAAAAAATTCTTGACGTCTTTCAGTGAATCATAGATAGACCCCCCCCCCCCCCCAATAATGGCTAATCGCCAGATATATTCCCTCTTTATACATGTACCTTAGAAAATATATTTTTAAGTTGCGATGTAAACATAGATCTAATGCCGTCATAAATTTTGAATCTTTTTTGTTTGGTTAGTATAATATCCACACGACCATCATTCATACATACAAAGCTGTTCAACTTCTGTGGGGGCCAACAAACGTTCCGCCAATTTGGATGCAAATTTAAAAGTCGTCGCAAATTTCAAGTCGCCATTCTGTCGTCATTTTTATTTATTTAACAAACAAAAAAATCTTACACTTTATGTGCAGATATAACGAGTACAAAGAACAAGGACAGGTAAAAGATGCCAGTCAGCAGAAGATATCAAGCTTCGTATTTGCAAATGAGGCTAGTACTAGCAGCATGTACAAGTCTACACATCCCAGGGCAGTGCAAATCACAGTTGCAATCATCAAACATCTCGTTGTTAGGAATCTTTTCCCCAATCGCATTGTGGAAGACAGTCACTTCAGGGAATTCATGAAAATCCTGGAGCAAGGTAAGCTTTCAAATTTATTAAGAGTGTGACCCTGACAGAGTTGATTTAAAAAATTGATCAGCTGTACTTCCCTCAATAAAATGGCTCTCTCTGGCAATCTTTGTAGATTCTTTATCAATTTGTTTATTTTTCCACATGTAGATGTAAAGTATTCAATACAGAACGTGTAGTTCAGGTCAACTAAAATTACACGTGCGTGCATTGTACACGTGCGTGGCTGTGTACAGTGTCGGCGTATGTCTGTGTTGGCCTACACTATCGTGCGTTGTCATACAATGAAAGTCAACGGACACGTGCGCTTTGACGTCCGGTTTTGACGAGATGCAAAGATTAAAATGCTATAATCTCCGGTTTGAACCAGAAGCCAAGGTCGAATGGGGTCATGTGTTTGTAGCGTTTGTTGAACTTTTAACGACCAATCCGATGATGTGTAGATTGTAAAAATAATAATAATACGAGACATTTATATAGCGCATAATGCAGAAGCCTCTATGCGCAACATGTGGTTCGTGAGTTATGATTTTTACAAATATTAAACTTTGATTTAATGTAATTCAATACCCCATGACGTCATCATGACATGTTTTTAGCGTCTTGATACTGAGGTTCAATTGTCTGATGAGTTTCAACCTTCAATTCGATTTCAATCTTGAGTTATGCTGTAGAGAAGCCAAAAACATGACTTTTTGAAGGAAAAAATCGAAGTTAAACTTCGACCTAGGAAAACGACCTGGAAGTAAAGGTCATACGATTTTGGCGTTAACTTTTCAAATGTTGCCCCAGTCTTGCTCTCTCCGATGTCTAATTATGAGCATCATAGCTTTCAAATTCATGAAGATACAGCGAATAGAAAATGGTCATTTTCAATTTTAAAAACCTTGTAATTCGACACCTGATGAAGTCATCATGACGTCATGACAACTGTGCCGTCCTCATATTAAGAGTCAATTGTCTGATGAGTTTCAAGGTTCAATTCAGTTTCAATCTTGAGTTAGGCTGTAGAGAAGAGTTCTCCAGAAGATGGAGAAGAAAAACTAGACATTCAGGTTTTGTTTACTACAAAAACAAGGTGTTCGTGATCGATGTCATCAAATTATGATTGAACAATATTTCATTTTATCAACCCGATTAGTGGTTATTTTGTTCCAATATAATTCTTCAAGTTCCGGTTTGAACCAAAAGTTAGGTCAAATTAGGTCATACTGTGTAGCTCTAGGTAAGTCCTCGGAGCCCTTTGTAATGCTGTATAGTTGATAAAAAACCAATGTGTGGTTCGGGAATTATGATTGTTTCAAGTATTGAATTTGATCATCCGTTTGGAACCGGAAGTCAAGGTCAAATTAGGTCGCATTCTGTGTGTCAATTCTTAAGTTGATAAATACTTTGCCAATTATGTAAAGATTGCAACAACAAAAAAAATGTGCTTTAGAAGCTATGATTTCTGGAAACATTAATTTTAACTTCCGGTTTGAACCGGAAGTCAGTGTTAAATGAGGACACACTGTGTATCGTTTGTTAGGTCTTAGGAGCTCTTTCTGATGACGTTTACTTGATAACAATACAATGAGTGGTTGGGGAGTTATTAATTTGTTAATTATTAAATTCATTTTCTGGTTTGAACTGGAAGTCAAGGTCGAAGGGCAAAACATTTCGTGTATCGTTTCTTCACTTGTTGTCTACCTTCCAAATGATGCATAGAATGTAAAAATCCAATGCGTGGTTCAGAAGATATGATTTTTTGAAACATTAAATTTCAATTTCCAGTTTGAACCGGAAGTCAAGGTCAAACGGGTCACAATTTGTGTAGCGCGTGTTTAATTTATCAATACCGTTCAGACGACACATGGATTGTAATAATCCAATGTGTGGTTAAGGAGTTATGAATTTTTCAAATATTACACGGACTACCATTATTTGGATGTGCAATATACAATGAAATAGCGAGCGACGCCAAATGTATTCCTACATGTGGCTTTACAGTTTCAATACAGACATGTTAACTTAAACCACACGCGCAATGTACATGTGGCTGTATTGACGTGTAGCGAGACCTTAACTACACGTGCATCGTACACGTGCATCGTACACGTGCGTGGCTGGTACAGGTTTGACATACATTGTATTTACGTGTAGGCCTACACTACCGTGTGTTGTCGTACAAGGTCGTTCAACAGACACGTGCGCTTTGACGTCAAATTTGAACAAAATGCAAAGGTTAAAATGTTATTATCTCTGTGCAAAAGTTTCGGGAGGATGACTCATCTAGAACCTGATGCAAAATTCAGGTTAAAATGTTACGTAGTTTTTGAGATATGAATTATTCAAACTTTCAACTTCCGGTTTGAACCGGAAGTCAAGGTCAAATGGGGTCATGTTGTGTGCAGCATTTGTTGACCTTTTAACGACCAATCCGATGACGTGTAGATTGTAAACATCTAACATGTGGTTCATGATTTATGATTTTTTACAAATATTAAACTTTGATTTAATGTTATTCAATACCCGATGACGTCATCATGACATCATCATGTTTGTGGCGTCTTGATGATAATGTTCAATTGTCTTATGAGTTTCAAGGTTCAAATCAATTTCAGTTTTGAGTTATGACAAAAATTTGAATTTTTTAACGAAAAAAACACAACGGCAGACTTTGACCTTCCGTTATGACCGGAAGTGAAGGTCATACAATTTTTGATGTACCAAATGCTCAATTATGAGTTTCAAAGCTTTCAAATTGACGAAGATACAGCAATTTGAAAATGGTCATTTTCAATTTTTAAAACCTTGTAATTCGACACCAGATGACGTCATCATGACGTCATGACACGTGTGTTGTCTTTATATTAAGGTTCAATTGTCTGATGAGTTTCAAGGTTCAATTCAGTTTCAATCTTGAGTTAAGGTGTAGAGAAGAGTTCGGGAGAAGAAGATGGAGAAGAAGACAAAAACAGAACAAAAACAAAAGGTGTCCGTGCATATATTGCATGAACACCTAATGATCATGCCAAGCATGCATCATTGCCAAGTACATCTTTCCCCAATATTACAACTCAACTCCGGCCATACATCCCCAAATTATGCTTCGTAGTTGGAGAAAGGGGACGAGAATGGTGAGGAGGGCAGGGACGTTTGGACCCCCTTCATCTTTTGCATGGTCACAATTTTATCATAAGACAAAACAATAATGCGTACCAATTTTACCTACCGTTACCGAGCCAATTCTACAAAATGATTACCTCTAAGTGTCCCTCCAGTTACCCCCCTCACCCCACATTAAATTTGCAGCATTTTATATGCAAGAATCACTCCTACTAGCGGCACCCGCTAGTATTTATAAATCTGACAGGGTGTGGATAGATCATTAATCTGTATCAAGAAGTCTTTGGACCCCGATAATGTCCCTTGAGGAACACCGCCACTCGGGTAACTGAAACCTGATGTAACTGTTCCAATCCTCACCCGTTGGACTCTGTTCACAAGGAAGGCTGCCATCCACCGTATGAGATGATGTTGGTAAATTTCTGGATAAGGATATGATGATTAATATGGTCAAATGCCTTAGAATAATCTAATAACAAGACTCTAACAAAATTTCCAGGCTTGTCAGTCGCTTTGTACCAGTGATGTACCATCTCAACAAGTGCATCAGTGGTGCTAGTACCAGGAATGCAGCCATACTGATTGGGGTCATTTTTGCCTTTGATCCTATCAAAAACTAAACCTAACACGATGGCTTCAAATGTCTTAGCAGGATTCGGGGTTAAGGATATCGGTCTGATGTCACTTTGTACTGACCGTGGTGGGTGTTTTGGGGGGATAGGAATGACATCTGCTGACTTCCACATGGTAGGAACCACACCTTCCCTCATTGAGCTGTTGAAGATTGCGGTGAGTGGGGCAGCCAGTACTTGAGAGAATTCACGTAGAATCCATGGGCGTATTCCATCTGGACCAGATGACTTGTTCACTTTGATCTTATTCGTTTTCGTAGTGGCAACACTGATGTTGAGGTCGGCTGGCAGTGGACCAGGGAGCTGGAATACTGGGTGGGTGTCATCCAGTTGAGGCAAGCCATGATCGAACGAAACAAAGAAGTTGTTAATATTGTTAGCTAGTGATTGGAGATCACTGTTAGTCACTGTATGTGCAAACCCCTGCAGGCATGTATTCCTTCCATTTAATAACCCTATAAGTGATTTCATGTGCTTCAACCAGTCTTTTGTGGAGGAAATGACGCAGGTGAGATGCTGAGCAATTCACCTTGTTACGGAGTCTCTTAGCAAGTTCAATATTGCCTGACATCCTTGCCTGCTGACATCTCTTGACTAAGTTCCTGAAAACATCTGTGACCAATGGTTTATCATGGGTATGACGGGTGACAACCTTGCTCGGGAAATGGGTCTCCATTAGGTTGGTCAAGGTAGACTGGCAAAAAGAAAATTGATCCTGGCATTTGTCCAACTTATACAGCTCTTCCCATCTGATCTGAGACAGAGCCGATGCAAATGCCGACTTTTGACGTTGGCCCATACGTTTGGTGGTAACCTTCACGGTATGCCCAGTACCGAGGGACGGTTCACTTTATGGTAAGAAGGGCACCATGTTGTGATCAGATGTTCCTAGTTGGAAGAATACCTTTGGTTTATCATATACATGTGATAAGTTTGGCAACATTTTTTCCAGAGTTGCATGATGACGTGTTGGTTGTTCTACCAGTTGTCTGAACTTGTAATATGTAAGAAGAAATGTGTCCCACAGTTGGTTGAAATCACCCATCAGTATAATCCCGCTAGCAGGATGCATATGAAAAATGCTATCCACAGTTAATAAGGTAGTCTTGCATTTCCCTCCTGAAAATGGCCTATTGAAACCAATTCATTTTTCAATTGGTCTGAAGTGGTATGAATTGGTTCAATTGGATGCTCAAATGGTTCCAATAAGTGTCCAATTCGAAAAAAAAATTGCCAATTGAACTGTTATTTTACCGACCAGAATGACCAATTGGTCATCACAATTGAAATATGTTTCAATTGGGTTTTTTTTTCAATTGTGATGACCAATTGCTACCATTTGGTCCCAATTGGTCCCATTTGAAAAATAATAAATTGGTTCAATTGGATGCTCAAATGGTTCCAATAAATGTCCAATTTACAAAATGTTGCCAATTGAACTGTTATTTCACCGACCAGAATGACCAGTTGGTTCAATTGTGTTTGAAATATGTTTCAATTGGGTTTTTTTGTGATGACCAATTGCTACCATTTGGTCCCAATCGGTCCCGTTTGAAAAGGAATGAATTGGTTCACTATTGGAAGCTCAAATGGTTCCAATAAGTGTTCCATTCGCAAAATGTTGCCAATTGAACTGTTATTTTACCAACCAGAATGACCAATTGGTTCAAATGTGTTTAAACAAATGTTTCATATGTTTTTGTTTCAATTGCGATGACCAATTGCTACCATTTGGTCCCAATCACATAACCGAAATGATGACAATTGCTACCAATTGGCTCCAATATCATAACATTCATAACAGAAATACCAATCGGAGCAAAATCTCTATTAAAATTTCCCCAACTGGTCCAAGACTCAACTGAATGTTTTGTGACTATTTGGACCGTTCAGGTAACTGAGATTACATTTTGGTGTCACTTTTTGTTATATTTGGGGGGTTTTATTTGTCACAAATATATCGCTACTTACAAACCTTGGACAATAATGTACCACAAAATAGAATTCATCTATTGCATGTGCTGCCTGTAAATATAACACTCAACATTTTTGGAAAATAATTAGGTACAAAGACAACTGGTGTGTTTCCAAGAATATTTTAAAAATATTCTTGAATATATGATTAATTGTTGTTATGCCTGATAATAATTCAATTTAATACTTCAAACATACAGACACATGTAGTTCAGACTTTGACAATGGCATAAAAAAACAAGCCAATAACTACAGCTTACTTATGTAATTAAACAAAGCAAACAATTCATTTGTATTCAATATAAGTGCAACAAAAATTATATGTACAAAAACAATGTCGTTGTAATGGTAAGTCTTTCAAAAATTTACCTATACTACGGAACCCCTAGTGAGCTACAAGATATAATATCCAAGTACATGTACATGTACCAGGTATTCAAAACTTTCAGGTAAACTAGAACAAGAACGTGTAGGCTGTAATAGCCACTTTTTATATTCAGTGATTAAAAACCAAGTCTCTAAAGACAGATCATTACGGACATTTACAAACAATACGTGTGTAATTAAACTGTAATGGATCACTTACGGTAAAAACAAATATTAATTACAATATTGACCCTTTCCAAAAAGTCAATTACAAAAACAATTACAATTATGAAAGTCCACAAAAGACAGAAAACATATCAAGCAACAATTAAACTGTAAAACCTCCACTTTGTGGTAAACTTATGCATTGTACTTGAGCTAGTCGCAATCTTTTTTTCTAATTCATAGTTATATTTTACTAAATTAACAAGGGAATCGAAATTTGGCCTTTGTTGATTAAACCTACTTCTAAATATCATCCTCTTTGTCAACAAAATGCAAAGGTTAAGTAGTAAATCTGGCTGGTCAGTGTTTTGACCAAAGAGAATGGATTTAAAACTTAAGGTTAATTCCTCGTTCGACAAGTCTTTCCACCAATCTTCAAACTCTTTCCAAATAGGTTGTATAAATTCACAATCAAAAAACAAATGCTTCATTGTCTCTTGAAACTTAGAGCAGAAGGAGCAAGCATCGCTATTGATAATTTTCATTTTTGATAATCTAACATTAGTCATTAAACAATCCATATTGATCTTATATTGAAATATTCTTGTACTGACTTCCATACAACACCGATAGGGCAAGGAATAGATGTTTTTCCATTCATCCTTCATAATACCGAACTCTATGTTAAATTTGGTCTGAGCAGTTGGATGAGTGAATATCCTAGAAGTAAACATTTTACAGATTTCTTTTGTAGAAGGATTTGCTCTTGAGTTAACTGCAAGGGTTGTTCCATTAACAAGACCAGAAAGGCCATGGGCAGTGCATATTTCCATTTTAAAGCCCGCTCTCAGAGTTTGTCGCCACACCCGAGGGACAGCTGAAATAAGTCCTCTCCATTTCAAAAAAAGATTTTTTGACACCCCTTTGTCTACCAATTTATTAAATGGAACAATCCTTCCGTCTTCAAGGAACAGATCACTGACCAGCGTAATACCTTTAGAGTAAAGACCTTCATAAAAACAGGGTTTGTTGTTAATGCGGACTCTTTGGTTATGCCAAATGCACTGAGTAAACCCCAATGTTATCATGTTGCATCAAATCAAAATAAGAATTAAACATATCCTTGTAAAACATAGGAATATTCTTCCATTCTTTCACTTGGTCACAATTCACATTGCAGTGGAACACAAGATCTCCCCCGTAAGGAGTAATGAAATAACTCAACGTGGACTTCCAAGCTGCTTGATTGATGTTGTTATATCTCCGAGTCCATTTTACACGTAAAGCTTTGAACATAGACTTAACATCTACCATTTTCAAACCATCATCGTCAGTATCGCCTATAATTGTAGATCTCTTAACCATACCTTTGCCCCCATTCCACAGAAAATCATACACATTACATTCAATCTGCTTAACTACCTGACAGGGTATGTGGATACAAGGTGCCAAGTATACAAATTGTGACAATGCAAAGGTTTTAATCAAAAGGATCTTACCAGAAAGGGTTAAACACCTTCCTCTCCAGACATTAAGAATAGTTTTAAGGTGCTTAAGTCTATGCTCAAAGTTTACTTTCTCTGCAGCTATAGCATCATACGAGAAGTACACGCCCAGTGCTTTAACTGGAATTTTTGGCCATTCAACATTAAAAGGCTTTAAATTACAGTGGCGATCGGAACCTAGCCACAAAGCTTGAGACTTGTTTACATTAAGTTTAAGGCCGGAAACTTTTGTGAAGGAATCGATAAGCTTGACAAGAATTTTAGCGGATTGTTCATCTGCCAAAACACAACTAGTATCATCTGCATACTGAATAATTTTAATTTCCCTACCATTAACAGAAACACCCTTAATATTTGCATCTTCCCTAATGGTGCAAGAAAGAACCTCTAAAGCTAAAATAAATAAGTATGGGCTGAGTGGGTATCCTTGTCTCACTCCCCTACCAACGGAAAAGTACGCTGAACTTAAGCCATTATTCATAACACAACTGCTAATATTGGAGTAAAGAGCTTTCACCTTACTTATAAACTGCGGGCCAAAATTCATTTTCTCCATCGTTGTCAGTACAAAATTCGCTTCCAGACTGTCGAAGGCCTTTTCAAAGTCTAAAAAAAGCAAAATACCTCCAATTTTAGCAAGTTTGGTAAATTCCATCACATCTAAGATAGTTCTAACGGATTCCCCTATATATCTACCTTTCACGAAACCATTTTGATCACTATGAATGAGGCCCGAAATCACTTTACAAAGCCTAGATGTAAGCGCTTTGGAGACTATTTTATAATCTACATTTAATAAGGAGATATGTCTCCAGTTTTGTAGTTTACACTTATCCTTGCCATCTTTTTTAATGAGAGTAATGACTGCCTGTCTTTGAGAATAGGACATTTCTCCTTTATTAAGACCAGTATTTAAAACCAGAGCCAGAAGTTTTCCAATGAAGTTCCAAAAACACAAATACCATTCACTGGACAGGCCGTCATTACCGGGACTCCTAATCTTAGGTATCTTGTTGAGGGCATTTAAATATTCTTCAAGAGAGATGTCACCTTCGCATGTACCTCTGTCTTCATCATTGAGGATAGGCATATTTTTACATTTAAAAAACGTTATCTTTTAGATTGCAAGAATCCATTTCAGACTTGTAAATGTTTTGGTAAAAATCTCTCTGAAGATTAGAAATATCAAATTGATTTGTAATCACTTGACCTTGCTCAGTAACTATACGCCTGCAATGTTTCCTGTTACTGTTCCTTTTCTCCATATTAAGAAAATACTTGTTACTCTTCTCACCCTTTTCAGACCACCGGATTCTTGCCCGGACAATAATACCATCCACAACTTTAGAGTCAAGAACCTCAATGTCAAGTTTAACCTTATCAATTTCATGGAACGTAACTTGATCTGGATTATTGGCAAGTTTTTTCTCTAAGTGATTCAGCTTACTGGTCAATTCAGCCATTCTGTCCCTTTTCTTTTTGCTCTTCTTTTTTGCATAGTCTATCGTATAGAACCTAGCCTTGTATTTAACAAATTCCCATTTCACTTGAACATCTGTGATTGTAGGTTCACTGGTCCACTTTTCTTTCCCATCTCTGTAACGTAATCAACATCATTTAATTACGAATTATTAAATTTCCAGTGGCCAGGACCTTTACCAGGGTCTTTATACAAGCTAATGACAAGTGAAATAGCAGAATGGTCAGTTCTAATACCAGGAGAAATTTCTGTGCGAGTAACACTATCAATTAAATTGTGAGAAACCAAAAAATAATCCAGCCTACATTGAATCAGAGGGTTCCATTGTCTCCAGGTAAATCTATTCTCATTGGGATTTTTGTATCTCCAAATGTCTATCAAATCAAACAAATCAATGACATCATTAATTTTATTAATAATACACTCTTTGGGTTTTTCAGTACCACCTTTTTTGTCAAGATCGATATTTAAAACGCAATTGAAATCACCACCTAAAATAATGTTGTCCTTGTTTTCAAAATTTATTTCGAGGAACAATTGTTTCAAGTCGGTATAAAAACAAGATTGACTCTGTTCTGTATTGGGAGCATAGATATTAATCAACGAGAAGTGCTTTTCAGCTTTCACAACATCAATAATCAGAATTCTACCTCTGTAATCCTTATACACGTTGGTCAAATCAATGCCTTTACCATTACGAAAGACAATAGCCACACCTCTGCTATTGCTACTACCGTGAGAAAAAAGAATGTCCCCTCCCCATTCATGTTGCCATTGCCTTTCGTTTTGTTTGACACTGGGTTTCTTGAAGACAAATTATATCTTCTCAAGATTTTCTGCACCAATTAAAGATACTCATTCTCTTCTTAAAATGACAAAGACCCCTCACATTCAGGGACACAATTTTAAGTTTCACACTCATATAATGTCGTACTTGTTAAAAGAAGTATCAAATAAAGGAATAACAAATTTGATGGGCCCAGGGAATAAATCGTAGATAGTTACGGTTATGTAAACAAACAAATTTTTACAGACAGGATGAGTGCTTACCGAAAAAACAACAACAAAAGAACACAGAACAAAATTCGAGTCGAACAGAACTTTTCTCATGGTCAAACAAAATCTCACTGTCCACCTCCAAAAAGGGGGGAGTTATTATGGAGAGAAAAATCCGATGACAATCAACTCGCAGTAATAAATGCGCAATCTGCAGAGAGGGGTTGTTCTAAGGTTTGAGAAAGAAGAGACGTCTCCTACTAACTCCCCCGCCTTCCCCGCCACTTGTTTAAGTCCCAATGGTGTCCACTGAATATGACTTGAGAGTTCCATCTGGTAACTTTGTTAGGAGGCAAGCTGGAGCTGTCCACGGAATCAGACCAAACTTTCCATCCTTGCGCATGGTGTTCATAATTGAAATCAGTTTCTTTCTTTCATTCCGGACCTTCTCGGAAACATCTGTTATGAAAACTGATTGTCCTTGAGGAATCTCGGGGCCGATCGGAGGACTTCATCCCTGTCTCCATATCTTAGGAATTTCACATGTTAGGGACGTGGAGCACCGCGGCGATCTGCCTTCATCCTAGCTTTCTTACCCATTGGGCTGCGATGAGCTCTCTCAATCGGCACATCTCCACTGTTCTCCATTTCCATGTGACTCTTCATGAAGGCTTGAATGTGTTTTTTACAGTCGACGGCGTCCCCTTCGCTGCCTTCTGGTATTCCCCATGACACAATATTATTGCGACGTGATCGGTTTTCCAGGTCGTCTACTTTCTTCTCCAGGTCTCTAAAATGTGATCTATGCGTGCATATGAAGATTGATTTGTTTGCAGCTCTTCAACAATCAGGTTAATCTCCTCCAATCCCATTTCCATCCCTGCCATTCTTGCCTTTGTATCTTTCTGGACTTTTTCCACAGCCATCAATCGTCGCTCCACCTGGTCCAGTCTGGATATTACATTCTCCAATAGAGCAGTAATATTGTCCAATTTCTTGTGGATAGACACATTTTCGTCTTCGTTGTTACTGCTGCCATCTTTTCCGTGTCTGGTACCTGAACGTGTGCGTGTACTCATGACCGTACTACGCTGGGAGCTGGCATCGTCGGAGCCCCCTCCTGAGCATGCGTCGTCGGCTTGGCATTCGGTTACTGCTGAATCGTAGTACTCTGAAATTCGTTTCCGTTGTGGGGATTTTGGCTCAATTTTGTCGTCTTTTCCTTTGGTTTTCTTTGGCATCGTAAGGCTCCCGGGATTCTTGAAGAACTTCAATGTAATCTAACAGTCGTCGTAAAAATCGATGGCACCATAAAAGGCTCGATTTAGAAGGACTTCGGCGGTCGCAGAGGAGAGTCAGTAAAAATACGTCTTACCACATCTCTGACATGCGCACATCATTACGATTACATTGTAATCGTAATTATGTATTAAATTATGCAATTACAATTGAGCCCAAACCTGATAGAAAGAATAAGTACAAAAGTGTTTTTTGTTATTGATGTAGATCTTAAGTTATCAATGTAGTTCTTAACCTACACGAGGGACCAATAAAGACTATTCAAGGATAGTTACCGCAATGTTTTTGGAGGAAGCCTAAACCGACATGGAATTCAAAATAGGAAGTAAGAAAATGGAATTCGTGACAGAAAGGGAAATCAATACCATCAATCTCTTATTTGGCGACATCTACAAGTTTAGCTGCAATGACATCATTACTTCTTCTTAAAACCTGAACAATGTGTGGAATACTTGCATTTGACCTAGTGTCAGTAAGTATAGGTTCCTCATAAATTACAAATGGTTGAACAAAAAGAATCACTTCATTGTGCCCATTCGCAAATGATATTTTCAGAATTGTGCCATATACACCATCTGTCAACATAACTGTGCTATCATCTCTTCTCCTACTCCTTTCATACTCGCTGGAATGGTACACTTTCCCTTTCCAAACCATTCTCTTGTGCACATTTATTACTGCCGGAGGCTCAATCTGCAGCTGGGCAAGAGCTTCTCTTTGCTCAGGTGAAGGCTGTACTATTGATGGCCTTCCAAGCAACAATACTTCACCTTCATGTTCATTATGAACCATCTTGTATGGGTTTATTAAGTGGTTTAAAAGTTCTTTAGCTGATTTACCCAATCTAGTTGGCTGAACAACCAATGGTAAAGCCTTGAGGAGCATAAATTTGTTGGCAATTTGATGGGTCACACATTTAGTTCCCTTCACTAGATTCTTGAGTATCCTTTTTCCATTCTCGAACCCAAAGGCAGAAATGAATCACTGACTTGGGAAGGTGAAGAAGCTGGTGCACATTGAACGTACATGCTTCTATCCCATACAAAACTTTTACCCTACCTACAAATTCAGTCAGAAAGATATCAGCTTTGTTTATATCAGCATAAGAAATTACTTCTTGAAGAAGTAGGAAGATCGATTCACAAAGGAGGATCCAATGTTTGACATAGCTTGTTGGCAAGATATTTTTCAAACAAGGCACACTATAGAACAGCAGCCACCACTTCCACTGAGTTGCTTTCCAATGTTTCAATGTAAGTAGAGGTCTTGGAAGACGAGTTATCTCATGTATTGGTTTGATAGCCATAATTCTAGCATTTATGGTAGCTTGCACTCTTGGTGATCCAATGTAGTACTCTTTTTGCACATCATGAAGCCAGGTATTTGTGATCTGTCTTACAACACCCAACAACACACAATGCATATAATCAGGGCAAACACTGGATATGATGTTAAATGATGGTGGTAGATTGATAAGAATGGAGGGACCTTTTACTCCATTAATAATCCTTCTCTCTCTTAGGGCCTGTTGCAAGTTAAGCAGAGTTTCTCTCTGTGTTATTTCCTGATAATCATTTTCCCCTAAGGGAAAGACCCTGGATGTGCCACCACCACGTGGTATTTGTTGTCCTGGGTGCAAGCACCATGGAAAACCAAACATACCGTTAAACTGTATGAAGTTCTGTATGGTGGACCGTGCAACTGAGTCAACACAACAGGCAAGAGGAAAACACTTTGTAACATTAATCTGACCATCTGGTAGTTTCCATCTCACACCCTGCAAAGCCAAGTTTTCTGCTTCTTCTACAAATGGCTTAAAAAATACATTCATGTCAATTGTCTTTTTCCCAAACAATATGCCAGCCAACAAAATGTTCTTATCCCTCTCTCTTGGTGGTAACTCATTGATTGTGACATGCACTGGCCACATTGAGTACCCAGAGGAAGCAAACACAGGTGCACCATCAGTGTTGAAGGAGTCAGAAAGATTATTGTGATCACTCAACACACCCCATCTGCACACAACTCTTGGTACATTGTGCCGTTCCATATATCAGATATGCCATCCTCCCGAAATCTCTCCTCCAGCTGATCTCTAATTTTGTCTTGTTCAAGCAATGCTTGGATTTGGTTAGCCAAAGGTATTGTCAAAAAATAATTGCCATCATGTTGTAAGTCATAACTTACATGAAACTTATGGGTTTTTTTCCAGCAGTGTAATGTCTGTTTCGGCACGTTCAAGTCTCTATTGGGCTCAAAATATGTCTTGTATCGTTTCCTTTTCCTTGGTTCCATGTCCTTGTGTGGAAATCAAAATCCGACATAAAAAGGAGTATTTCTTTGGCATATCGGTTGGCAAAAAACTATTGAGCCCCCACTCATATTTTCATATGAGGTTGCATAATTGTAATGGGGCATTATTTCGTGGGGCGTTATTGTGATGGGACATGGGCCTTATAATCACATGAGCCTTACAATCACATGGATTTCATCCTTGGCCTTAATTCCAAAACCCCCATCTTACTAGCACAGTGCAATTAGTTGTGGCTGAGATAATGTTCCAACCAATAAACATTGGCACACTTTGTCCTCTAGTACTAGTACTGGGGGTGTTTCATAAAGCTTTACAATTAATCTTATCTCTAAATAATCAATCTTATCTTCAAACAATCAATCTTAAACTCCTCAATTTTACAATTAATCTTATCTCCGTTTTATAAAGAAAGTTAAGATTGACATCAAACTTAATTTCACTCTGAATCAATCTTGGCCTTACACATGGTCCTAGATCAATTGTAGGAGTAAGACAATTAATCTTAAGTGACATGTGACAATTTGGCGGGAAAATAAAATACAGAAAGTTGCAATACTGTGACTGTCTTTTACATCATTGCTTATACATTATGGCGTTTCAACTATGGATAATCGTCGCGCTTTGCGTAGGGAGAGAGTCTTTAGAGACAGAAAGAACCCTCTTGATGTATATGATGACGTTGAAATGTACAAGAAGTATAGATTCACTCGGTTCGGATGCATCCATGTTATCGATATGATAGAGTACCGCCTGCGTCATCCCACAAGGAGAAACCATGCATTGCCATCGAGTTTGCAAGTCTTCATTGCCCTGCGTTTTTATGCAACTGGTTCCTTGTTTGATTGTGCAAGTGAAATGCACGGATGTAGTGTTGCCACTTGCTCTCGAGTAATAAGGAGAGTGACCCCTGAATTATGTCGTCTTCGAAATGACATTGTCAAATTCCCGACAACACCTGCAGCAGTGCATGAGATGCAGAGGGATTTCTTTGCCAAAGCAGGCTTCCCCCAAATAGTTGGGGCCGTTGATGGAACACATGTATGCCTACATGGATGCAATCTTGGAGAAAATGAGCACGTATTTATCAATAGGAAGGGCAAATATAGTTTCAACGTCCAGCTCATATGTGATGTGAAATACATGATAACAAATGTAGTAGCGAGGTGGCCTGGCAGCACACACGACAGCCGGATGTTGCAGGAAAGCCGAATAGGGCAGTTATTTGACCGTAACCAGTTACACGGCATCCTCCTGGGTGACTCAGGGTACCCAGTTCGACCATGGTTGATGACCCCATTGGCGAATCCTGCTACCAATGGAGAGAGAGCTTACAACAGGAAAATTATGAATATGCCCCCAAAGGTGGTTGTCATTAGAGCTATAGTAAAGGCATTATTGGGTTGGGTTGGGTTGGGTTGGGTTGGGTTGGGTTGGGGGGGGGCACTTAACAAATCTCACCCCTTCAAATTTGATAATGGATGAGGGGGTGGGTAGGCATGATACATTTTCAAGGGAGTAGGCATGAATCAAAGTGAGGGGGTAGGCTTCAACACCAGATAAATAAATATAAATAATATATTTTTTTATGATGTTTTGTTTTACCTCATTTTATTATCATGGATTTTTTTTTGATTTTTTTTTATTCATGTTATTATTTTACATATTTTTTGTGGGGGAGGGGTTAGGCAATAATACTTTTGAGAGAGTAGTTCAACAGTTTTCCCAACCCGCAAAATGCCAAATGCTAGCCATTATGCCGCCTCGGGCATACAAACTTCAAGTCTTACTGTAAAACAAAAAATCATAATGAAAATAATTAATAATAACAAATCAAAGCATTAAGCTATGCCATCAGTGACAATTGCTTGGTTTCTCCCCGACGGCTTTTGCTGGTGAATCATTACAATTTTCAATGTTTTCTATTTTATTTTTAGTTTTGGTTATATTTTTGTTATACAGATCTCACACCACCACTAGAGCGGTAATAGAGCAAGTTAACGGGCAGCTGAAGAACAAATTTCGTTGTCTGCTTGGCCATGGCATGCAAATTATACCAGAGAAAGCATGTGACGTTATAACGTTATAATTGCCTGCTGTGTGCTCTTTAACATTAGCAAGGTATTGAGAGAACCTCATCTTGATCCAGAAAATGATCAGGAAGACGGTGCCGAAGACGACAGGGAAGACGATGAAGACAATAAAGATAATGACATTGCTGCTGCGGTAACAGGGGCTGCTGCCAGGGAAGACATTATCAACAATTTCTTTGGCTAAATATGAAACTGCCATAACCAAATTTTAACTGCCCTTTGAAAACCAGGATACATGTAGTTGCATCGCCTATATTTTTAAAGCAATTTTCAGAATTGATTTCTCATTTGAACATTTTTGTGTGTCATTTGAATCCTATTTTGTTTTTATATGAAAACAAAAAGGCCTTCTTTTCACAAAACAGTGGTCAGAACCGACTGGTTTAATGGGTAAAAAAAAAGAGCAAAAATTACAGGTTTTTTTATCAATTTGTGTAATTTTACAGCGTTTGTTCCCTCTTTCTCAAGTCCAATAGCAACATTCTCACAAAAATACATTGTTTAGTAAAATAAGCTAAAAATACTTTTAATTAACGATCTTTCAAATTGAACTGTTTCATGAAGTGTCATTATGTTTTCATTTATTACAATTAAATTAAAGTTTCCTGAATGCGGATTTAAGACAAATGAATAAATAAGGCTTTACATTTTTTTACAAATAAGTTTAAAATGGCAAAGAGTGTTGTGGAATGAACAATTACAGCAGTGAACTTTTAAAAATATTTTGTTAAATATATTTCAACATGTTTTAAATAATCTTATTTTATACAATGGATAACAGTTTCAAGTAAAACCATAAAGCAACATCAAACAGCAATTGATATGTTATCCACCTGTGAACAAACCCATGGAAGCGTTAAAGAGACATACTAAAAACAATGTAACTGGCTTAAATCAGTAAACTTATCACTAAAATATCAAATCATAATTATGACATATATAAGCGTTAATTGTGACTATTATCTCATAATTATGACTTTGCATTACTGATAATAGGGCTGAGTACTTAATTGTTGGTATGTCAAAATAACGCTTCCATAATATGAAAGATTATTGTTGAAAGATTATTATTGCATGGAATTAAATAATGTTGATGTTGACAAAGATTGAAGACAGCTCAAAATACCCCTCTGGATCTCTATATTTTGTTTCATAAGGTCCAACTTTGCTCTTTCAACCTCCAAAAGCTCTTCTTCAACTTCACAGCTCCTTATGCGTGCTGCCTTTGGAGTTGCTCGCTGCTGCTGTACTGGCCGCATGTTGTTGATGCTGTGTTGACCAAAGTTGATATTTCTATCCTTGATGCTGATGCTCTTGCCCTTGTTGTTGTTGCAGTTGTTGCTAATGGTGTTTATGCTGCTGTTGCTGCTGCTGCTGTTGCAAAATGCTCTATTTGAAATTCAAAGGCTTTCTATGCAGTCCGTGGTGAATTTCAAAATTCAATGAAGCTTTGTGATGATCACAAGTTTCACTTCCCCAAATGCCAGAATTTACCAAATTGGCGACACCTCTGATGTTACAAGTTTTAACTTTACCAATTAGACTATTATAGTTTTTAAACCTGTACTACAAATAATGCAAAATACCAAAAATATTTCATTTTACCATGAAGAATTTCAGAAGGCAATCTGAATTTTCTTACAGACACAGCCAAGATATACCGTTTTCAGATAAACAATAGTTAAGTCTTTGAGTAATGTGCCACGTCTCCAAAACTCTAATAAAATGAAGGGGTATTTTGGGCATTTTCAACACTGGACCTAGATTTCCACCCCTGCCAAACACTCAGAGAATCTGTGATTTGTCTTTCCTTGCTTGGGGGCACTCATATGAACCTATTGAGTTGGGGTAGAATGACCCATATGGCACTTCCGTGAGCATTGTAGTTTCCTGATGAAAGTATCCTGCCAATCGTTTGGCTATTAAAAAAGAAGTAAACCAAATGAATGAATGAATAGTCGGTCACTTTTGTTCACAATACACCCTCGCGAGTCTGGGGTCCTCCTGCTACTCTCAATGCCTCTGCAGCTCTAATCCAACATCTTTTCTTCCTGGCTTCAACCTTTAATTTCAGATCAAAATTTCAAGTCAACTTGTCAGTAACATACATAAGGACCTAGTTGCCTTATATCTGAGGAAAATGTAGCACCGTCAATGATCTCATTATAAATAAAGCGTTTGGATTGTTTGAAATTAGATATTTCATCTTAGAATAAGAAGTAACTAAAACTAAAAAAAATTGTGGGTACAACAATGTGTAAATCTCTTTTGGGAGGAATGTTGGCTCTGAGCTTGGCTCTGAGAGTAAACACTCCTCCAAAAAGAGATTTACAATTGATTGTACCCAAAAGTTTACTAATTATAGTTACTTCATATTTTCCACACCATGGAAAACTTCAAACATCACTTATGATACCACATATTATCTACATTGAGTTCTACGCAAATTCTGATTAATAAATTTAAAGGGAGGGTACAACATCAATCTTCTTGTTTTAGTTTTTTAAAGTTCTTTACAAAAATATATCACAAAACTGACATTTCTCACAAAATAAATAGTTATGTAAATTTAATTTCTTCTCTAAGAGCTACTTTTTAACTTTCTAATCTAACAATAACTCATCAAAAAATGAATGCATTTTCTACTCACCACTGTTTCACCACGCAAACTGAAAACAAGATGGCCGACTTGAAAAAAGTTTTGACAGCCAAAAAAGTTGCTCTAGGTCAAAGGTCGCGCTTCAGGCTCTGTCAATAATATTAAAGTCTTAAGATACAATTGATATTAATCTTTTCTTACGCTCGATCGATTTTACGCTAAGATTGATTTTATGAAATAGATTTTTACAATTAATTGTAGACTAAGATCGATTCAGACTTAAGATTAAAATATAAGACTAATTGTTTCACGTTCTTTATGAAACACCCCCCTGTAGTAGTATAGTAATTAGTATGATGGTCTGACCGAAGATGTCAACATTTTTTTTAAAGGGGTACAGCTCCAGTTAGGATCTAACTTGTATACCCAAGTCAACTCAACTTGCCAGCCCGTACCCAAGTCAACTCATAATCAAAGTCGTACCCTTGCTAATTTTGGGTTTGAGTAATTGAGAAAAGACAAGAATTTAAATGACTTAATAAAAACATTTATTGATTTACCGCCTTTTTATTTCAAACTGACACCATCAACCATGATGTGTAGGCCTACAGTACACTCGTGACGTACTACATAGTACTAGTAGTAGTACTAGTAGTATGTACAGACTAGGTACAGACAGGTACACACTACAACGACGAGTTGACTTGGTCTTGGGTACGATCCAGTTGACTTTAACGTAATTACCAATACCACCACTCCACCAGTTCAGTTGACCTGTTTATTCCCATACTTGTTTTTTCCTAAAATTTTAGCCAAAAAGTTGTGAAACCATTTTCCGATAAATACAATATAATGTTTATCCAACATGTCCAATCCAAGCTACTTTAAAATAAATTAAAATAGTTTTAACTATATTTGCCTTTTTGTAGAGCGCAATTTCCCAAAGAGCGCAATCATTCCCACAAATTGCACTTATCTCGATAACAATTAGCGCAATAAAAATGACGCACACTGCGCAATTTCGGAATTTGCGTGCTTCTGAAAATTGCATTCAAACCGGCCGTAGACTCGTGCAGTACTAGTACTACTCAGTACAGTCAGTAGGTGTAGTAGTACCATGGAGGTAGGAATAGGAGATACAACGACCAGCAGATCACAGGTGTCAATTGGCAAACATAAACAACACCCACTGACTGAGTGAGACGCTAATACTACATAATTAGACGATTGCTAATGACAATGTATTCATGTAGTATTAGCGTCTCCGTCAGTCAGTGGGTGTTGTTTACGTTAGCCACACACCATGGTCTAGCTGCGAGAAACCGCAATATCATAAAAAATATATCAATCATGCAATGCATTCCTACTACCTCCATCCATGACCTCCATGGTAGTACCTAGGCGGTAAAATGGATGCACGGGCTAGATTTAAGGCGACTTTCCACCTTTATTGATATGTTATTTTACTTACCACTACAAACGGTCTTTTTACTCTTTGTTACCACAGTTTTGTGGTCCAATCGCATACGGGCTTCGTCGTACATGTGTGTGTATATCGTGGAACGTGCTTCCATGCGCACGAGAATACATTGTATTCAACCTCGCTCCTGCCCATGGCCATAATGGTTGCATCCCCATGAGCTCATTAATTTATCATTAGAAGGGAAGGTGTGGGTACAAGGTTGTTTTGTTATGTTCACGACGACGCGTGACGGTGCACGCGCTGACGGCGCATGATCGATCGAGGCCAGACCTTCGGACTCATATTGATCTCTATGAATGTTCGGACTATTTAAAAAATAATAATAATAGTTATCAAAAATTAAATTTGTTTGTATAACACAAATTATGAGTTCAATATTATATTTCAAAAAATATATAATTTACTTTGTATTTTAAAATCCCGGTTGAGAATATGTCGGGCGCGCATCATCTGAGCGCTTTCCGTCATGTGCACACTGATGCAAGTGCATCTGACATAGCGCACTATGTAAGTATCCTCCACGCGCATGCCCATAATGCTTTGCAGATCTTTTACACCACTCTTGTGCTGTGGCCTTTGGTTTACGCATCAGGCTCGTTTTTTGAAAATCATGAAAATGGCGAAGTTTGCCATTGTGTTTTTCACCAAGGATCGTATGTTTGATATTTTACCCATTGGCCAAATTTTACATTTTCAAGAAGAGAATTGGAAGAAAACCAAAGTATATCAGGTGAAATGGACCGGATCATCAGAAGGCAGCACTGGCACTAGTGATGCTGTTAGTGTTGATGAAGTCGGCAAACATGACAAAGCCCCATCCTTGTCAGGGGGTCAGGGCGTCCTGTTACATCTAGCCGGCATGGCCGACGTGGGAAGTACACCGTGTCCAAAAGCATGAAAGTAGCTGTATATCCCGCATTCGTCATAAGAGTATCAGGTAGGCATTTGACTGTAGGCATTTGACCCAAAAGTGGCCCTTAACTTAAAATATATAATAATAATACGATCATACGTATGATTTTATTACTTTTTTAGGCCTAGCTTTTAGCTAGTAAAAAATAGTACACGATGTTTGTCATGTTTGTATGTGTAGACATGGTAGACATAGTAAATTTATACTGACATACTCGGGCATGTCGGGCACCATGATTTAATGATACTTTTTTTTTTCAAAGTTGGTGTTGCTTATGTGACACTGAGAAAATGTGACACGACAAGATGGTGTACATAAATGTGCCTGGTTCTTTTATTATGGTGCTCGCAAAAAAAACCTGAAAGATACAATAAAACAAATTCCATATAAATACTTAGCTTTGGAAAATACCAACTGAGCAAAGAAATTCATACGAGGAATAGTAATGATAGAAAACAAGCAAAGAAAACCAAAAGTGTAAAATGTGACTATTGTGAGCCCAAACTCCGATTACACAATTTACTTTAACTGGACAGTTAAGTCAAGTTCAATCCGAAAATACAAGGCACGTATGTGCTTTAACTTGCACAGTCTAAAGGAGAACAAATAACTAAGTAAATGTGAAAATGACCTCTATCATTATATCAGGCTCAGTAAACCATGAACTCAAATTAGTCCAATCATCTTTATGACCAAAAGCTAATAAAGAACTTAAACCAGAAAACGTTAAATTAATATTGATCAAAGAATAATAAAGAATGTTCAAGGCAAGTGATTGCTTTGACTCGAGACTCTTTATTAACGAAACTTAGTCAAAGTGCATAGAAATGGTTCTACAATAAACCTAAGAAAGTAACAAAACAGCCTATGACTGTAGCTAGCCATTCCAAAGACCTGGATAAAGAAAAACAAACTCAAGGCAGCACTTGTGGATACATATACAGTAGAGAACACAGTACTTCTTGCCGCTGTGCACTCTAATCAAGATAAGTAAAAAACAATTATCCCAGTGACTAGAACAGGCAACATAACAGTGATCGCATATCAATTGCTTGACTAAACCCTATGTTGCACTGTACACTAAAGGAAACTATATCGATAAACTATGCTGTGCAGCAATACTGACTATCGATATGCTCACTTCCTAACCACAAACATCACTCAGCATATACTGTCAACTCTACTCTCTGCCATCAGGCCACAAATGTGTTAAACATTAACATTCCACTACAGCATGGAAAAGTTTGATCACAACACTTCCAAGACAGTGCTTCCAAACTAAACCAAGGAAATAGAAATGAAACTAAGAGTAAATAAATGTCTTAGCTTAATTAACAATAAGAATCAATTAATAAAGTTAAAAGAAGTTCTAGAAGCCAGCAATTGAAGCATAAATCTTGCAATAATAATGGATGAATTAAAGGCACTTTCTACTCAGATTATAAGAATTTAAAATAAGCAATCAATGAACAGAATAACTAATTAAGGTAATATAATATTAGAGAACTTTAAGAAAGGAAATCCCTAACCAAGAAATAGTCTGATAAAGTAATAACAGAAATCCACTATGTCAATCATGAAGCACAACTGTTTCAAATCAAAGTAACTTTCTAAACTTATACTTTAGAGACTAGAAAAGCAATAACAAGTCAACTTTGAAATACAATGTAAAACACTTACCCCGGCCTAGTCACTATAGAGCTACCATGAGGTGATCTCTTCCAAACTTTTTCTCTTTTAATTTAACAACAAAAATCCACTTTGAAATGTTTAGTAAATGGATCTTGTACCACAACAGAAAATGGTGTTGGCTGTTTCACTGCTGTGATAAGAATGAGTCATTACTTCTTGGAATAGATAAGTGAAACAGTCTTAAGTTCAAGCGAAGGCGCTGCTCAAGGGCTATATGTAAATGACCTGGCACACTTATTTGGAAGAAAAGACAAAATTGTACACTATGAAAATCTTCGTCGTGAAAATGGAGTGAAAATCCACTTTTCTCCTCGTTTTCATGGAGTTCTCTACTAACTAGCCTAAGCCTAAAACTAAAAGTGTTTCACGTTGTTTTCAATGTGATGTACTGCTGAAAAGAACCCCGCTGAAAAAAGCCCAAGGTTATCTTTGGTGTCTGTGTTAGTGTGTGTGATGCATGTGTGTAGTGTAGTTTAATTAAAGGAGTCAGTCAGCAAGTTTTCAAGGCGTCCTTGGCACGAACCCAGCTGGATAGATTAGTGTTTAATGAGGGGAAGTCAACCTGATAATTAATAGATGTGTAAGGTACTGGTCAGCACACTGTGGATAGACCAATGTCATTTGGCATGTTTTGAGTAGAGCTTGATATACACAATTTATTCACCAATTAAAGACGTTCACGGAGCTCTGTAAATGGTTTGAAGACTATCTTTTTTCAAGGTGATAAGGGAATTGCAATTCCCTTAAAGCATGGTGAATGAGAAATAATTCCTTGAATTTCAGCCAATTCCTGCGTTCAATGACATTTCACGGTGGTTTCACAGCAAAGATTTTCATAGTGTTAAAGGGTGTGTAAATAAGCCATAAACAAAAAGGTTCTTTTGACAATAGAAATTGAGGTATTTTACACATGCGGCATTCTGGAATGAGAAGTATCCAACCAGACTGCCTCAGCTCTTTCTGAAGGGCTATTTGATTTGTTTTGTTCATCTACCATCCAGTTGAAAAATGGGTCTATCTTTTTTTTTTTTTTTGGGGGGTAGGGGTAAGAAAGTTGTATGCCACGAAAAATTGCTATATTTCTCACAAATTAAAACCGCTTTGACTAAAACAAACCTACTTCCATTAACAAACAAATGCTTATTATGCAATTTGTTTGTCATGGTATAGAATCTAAAGAAGAACTGGACAAAGTGCTGGAGAGTGATGAACGCCTGCGCATCCCAAATGTGCAGACACACATTGATGAACCAGTGACAACTGATGCTGACGATGATGATGGGGCTGATGCAGCCTCATCCCAATTAGCCGTGAAAAAGGTGAACATTATTTGTATTATTTGCATAGTTTCCCTCAAAATCTTATTGTCATATTAAAAATGCATACAACATGCAGACAACAAGCACATAGTGCCGACAACATGCAGATAAGTCCTTTATACCTCAAACCCACTAATAAAATGATGTATTAGACACAATTTCTTTAAAGTGTAAATAAGTGATAATTTCAGGAAAGTCCCTTTTTTAAACCAGAAAAAGCGGTGCTAGTTGAAAGCCATCTTGGCTTAAAGAATATCTATGGGCAACAACATTAAGCTATACGGGGTGAGATTCATCAGTTAGAGTGGAAACCATGTAGTGCCCACATCACAAGCCCAGATGACAGTGCAGTACGGAGCACCCTCTGCTGCCGAGTTTAAAATAACCCCCATAGCGTAATAGTATGGTTCCAAAAATAATTTCAAGCCAAGATTCTGCCAACCGCACACCGGCTTGAACCTGAAGTTTTCACCGAGCAATAGAGTTAATATCACCTAAAGACATGTTTACTAATCAATCCTTGGGGGGGGGGGGTTAAAGGTATTAAGAACTATTGACCCCATATGCATGTGTAAAAAACAATGTATGTTACAATTGTAATAATTTTTCAGAAGCAGCAGAATGAATCACGCAAAACTGCCTCAGCTGCTCGCTTGAATGCAGTAATTTTAAAGAAAAGGAGTGCCCCTTTAGCGAACTCCCTGCAAGCACCTCGGAAGCGAGTCAAGTGTTTTTCAAGTTCGTCGGAGGAGGAGGAGGAGGACATGCATCTGCATCTTCAAAGCTTGGTAAAAACTAAAAATAAAGGATCTGGAAATGGAACTGACTCAACTAAGGCGCCTCAACCTCAATTTGCAGTCTATGCTAGCGTCAAAATACCATGGTAATAGCTTTGTAAATATGCATTTGATAACACTTTTTTTTTTAAATACTTTATTTGAGGTACATCAACTGATTTGTCATAAACAAAGTAATTTGAACATTTTGTCATAAACTAGCCAACATTAACCTCACAAGTGAATACAGAGTTTTTGTCAAATGTCACAGAAACTGTTAATTTTGTAACTGCATTTTTTGTTTCCTTTCCATGTTCCAATTTCCAATTATTAGAGCCAGGACTTGCCAAGGAAGCTGCAAAACAAAATGAAGATAAGGTTCCCGCGGAAGAAGCTAAAGCCATGCCTAAAAATGTTAGTAAATTTGAAATTGTACAATACTTCTCTCAAATGTGGATTTTTTTTTACTTCAATGATACCAGCTTGTATTGACCAGGCAACTGAATTTTCTTTAATGTAAAATTTTATAGTATTTAAAAACATGGTTTAATTTAACCCATATGCATGCACAGCATCATGTACAGACTTTTTAGTCAGCATGGGTGTGAGTGGGATTTGAAACTTAATAAATACGGAGGTGAAAGGCGAGAAGTACCACTATGCCAGCCAACAAGATGATGCAAAATTCACCTTCCACGTGTGTCCCCTTTTATTGCAATTTCATGCCCATGATGAAAACTTGCTTGCTGATGAGGAGCTTGCCATTCTTGATGTAAAGCGTAAACCTACGCTTTTCATCAATAATTTGGCACTGCGTCTGTTTGGGACGGATAAACTTCGTGAGTCTTCGCTTGACGGTACCGTCCCAAACAGATGCCAAGGGAAAAAAACAGCCAGGCCACCACTTTCTCCAAAGACAGTACATTTTAACCGTCCCCTTTTTCAGTTCTCTTACATCCAAACTTCTAAATTATGTTTTTTTTACTAGACAATATACTTCAGTTTTCATAACTGCCACAATAATTGTTAAATACAATTTTGCCACATGTAAAAGCAATATAAATAAAATTGACGTGTGTGTTATGTTACAGTTAAAAAATACATTTTGTATCAATTTTATTTATATGTATTGTGCATTACAGAAATCGGCTCAATACCAAACCAAACTGTCATAAGAAAGAACTGAAGTTACCACTTTAAAGCAATCCATAACCGTTTAAAATCATTTCATTATCAATTCTAACCCAATGTATTTATTTATTTATTTAGTTGTTTTGGATTGGTATCGAAATGTTTTATTGGTTGGATTTAATTGGTTCAGTTGGTTTACCACTGGTATTGACATAGTATGGGACTGGTATTGAATTGGTTTCGGATTAATATTGAAATGGTTTGGTGTTGGTTTTAATTGGTTTCGGTTGGTTAGGGACTGATATTGAATTGGTTTGTGTGTTGGTTAATGACTGGTATTGAATTGGTTTGCTGGTTGGTTTTATTTGGTTTCAGTTGGTTTGGGACTGGTATTGAAATGGTTTTAAATGGTTCGGGACTGATATTGAAATGGTATGCGTGTTGGTTTCTTATGGTTTGGGTTGGTATTGAAATGGTATTAAATGGTTTGGGTTGGTATTGAAATGGTATTAAATGGTTCGGGACTGGTATTGAAATGGTATGCATGTTGGTTTCTTATGGTTTGGGTGTGTATTAAAATGGTATTAAATGGTTTGGTTGATCTTGAAATGGTTTCAGTTGGTTTCTAGCTTCATGCTGAATATTGAAACCAATTGGTTATAAATGGAAATGAATTGGTCCAATTCAATATAGGTCCGAATTTACAATTCAAACCGATTCAAATCCATTTGGTAATTGAATAGGTCCAATTGGTCCCAATTCAATGTCTTGATGGTTTTATGTGGGTTTTCAAATGGTTTCAATGGGTTACCAATTGGACCACAATGGGATATTTTAAATGGTTTAAATTGGTTTAAATTGGATTTGAATGGGTAATTTTCAGAAGGGTTGCATGTTGTCAGTATCTGGTTGGTGGTACATGCAGCCTACAGTAAGACAAGAGAACTTTCTTGGAAGTTTCTTTGGTCTCGAAGTGAGCCATATTGCCTCATGCGTAACATCCTCTAGACCTTCAAGTCTTTTGTATGGAATTGTGTTCTTTAAATGAAAAGATACTCCACCTGCCCTGCGATATCCACTTGATTGTTTTTAACAATGGTGTGCAGTTCTTCAATTTTCTCTATACTCGAGGATCGTGCGTTGAGATTCAAAATGCGCGGAAAATCCCATTTTTTCTTAATGTTTCTTAATTGTTAGTGAGGCTTACCAAATTAGAGGTATTGATGCCAAATGTGGTAACGTAACGGCAGGCCTCAACCTTTACAGCGGCCACCACCGGCCATTGCCGCGATGCCCCAGCGAATTACCGTGATGCCCTTTTAAAAACACACATACCTTACGGCCACTTGGCCGTCGTGCCCTTTTCCATTGATTCCTTTTCATTATGTATTTGAAAAATAGTGTGAGCCGTTATGAAAGTCAAATTGTTTTGGGGCGTACGTAGCGCACACTAGTTTCTCATAATGGTGCTTGCCATGCATCGCGCAAGTACCGAAGTACTTGTGGAGAACGTGGCATGGCAACCATACCAAAGGTAGTTGGTTGAGTGAATTCAGGCAGAAACCACCAAAAAATTGCGACAGTGTTTTGTAAGAAAATCTCATCGAAATCACCAAATCACAGCCCAAATTTTGGCCCTGTGAATCACAAGTTCCTTCCTCGTCCGTATACCTCAAAATTAGTCTAGAGAAATATCACACAACTAACAAAAAAAGGGAAATCGCAGAGACTGGTCAGAGGTACAGCCACCAGGCGTCAACGCTCCTTGAACAATCAATAGTGCATTGTATGCCGAGTGTGTGTGTATACTGCGCTGGGTGGATCATAATTTATATGCAATCACGTCACCATCACCAGCCTGTGTATAAGCCTAGTTGGGTTGTTTATGTTCCAAGATGTAGGTATTGACTGCTTATCTCCAGAGCATAGGGTACAATGGGCAAGCGGACTTTCTTTTGGTAGAGCTCATAAATATGCATTGGGAAATTTGTTGTTTAGGTTGTGGAGTTTATTTAGCTGTGTTGCTTCATGGAGGATCATCCATGGTGATAGGTAGAGGCCTTTCGTTTTCTTTTTTAAGCATAGAGCTCTATGATATAGTTAGTTAAGGTGTAACTAAGTTTTCCTTGAGACGCAATAACTTTTGTTTTTATCTATAGTTTCCCAACAGTTTGGTAAATGAGCAATTTTTGTTTTACCAAAGGCTTAAAAGGTGTGACAAATGTGTTGATTATTATTGTTTTAATATACAGGTGTGAAGTATAATCCTAATGACTCCCAAAACCTTGGGATGATACACAACAAAACATGGATCCTGTGTACACCATCCAGCACAAGAGACAAACAGACATTGATAAATCTAGATGCTTATTCTGCAACAGTGCAGGTGACCTTTGTATAGCATCATCAGAAGGAAAGGAAAGGACATGGACTGTTGGTAAGCAGCGAAGAAAACTTAGTGATACCACTTATGCAGACATGTAAGAAAGATTAGAGGTCCTTTCCGAGCAACAGATTGAGAAAGAAACATGAGGTATCACCAGGGGCATCAACCACTGCTGCAAGTACAACTGATCCCAGCTCAAGCACCTCTTCAGCACCCACAACACACAGTTCTAAGTCAGCAATCAACTGGTCATTATGCATGTTTTGTCAAGCACCAGGTACAAGACAAGTTCACAAAGTATATATATACTAGAAATAAGTTTATCACGAACAAACTCTGGGGTTTCGGTCGTTGTTTTCAATGTTAAATTAATCTAATAATTAATTTGACACCTGATGACATCATGATAATGAAAACATGTTTTTCGTACGAACTTTGTTATAAGCTACAAGACGGCACAATGATTTTGACTTTATGACTTGTGGTTAAGAAATGTATTTTTGTATTGAACTTTCTGTTTGGATCGGACGAAAAGATCAAAGTTGGATGTTTTTAATAAAAACAAATCATTAGCTCCAAGACGTCACAAAGAGTTGACTTTATGACATGTGGTTCACGAGATATGGAATTTAAATTTGAGAGCCCAGGCTTTCATTTGATGTATTGTTTGTGTCTTTTAAATCTAGTTCCTGAGAACGAACGATAACAAATTTGTATGTGTAAATGTTATGAGAATTTTCGGAAAGAAGTTTAGTAGTAATTATAATAAAAAACTAGAGATAGTGATTGTATTAACAATCACATAGCTGTTCCGTTCTGTTGACCTAAGAAAGTCTATTGTAGCCCAAGACATGAAACTGGTCCTGTATTTCGTTTATATGGTGTGATCTTGTTTGAAATGAATGCTTTTTATCAAGAGTGATCATCCCAGTGTATATAGTTTAACAAGTTCAAATCTTGTTTAAGACAGGAAGTAAAAGGTCAAAGTGGGTTATCGTATTTAATAAAATGTCTCGAATTTTGTAAGCTACAATACAACACAAACTATACGACTTTTAGACATGTGGTTCAGGAGATATGATTTTTTAAAGGAATAACTTTGAATTACCGTAATTCGACACCTGATGACATCACAGTAAAAAAATGTGTTTTTCGTACTAATAAATTTCATAAAGAACACAATGGTAAAAAAAAAATCAATTTAATGCATTCTCACGAAAACCCTAAACCTACGTAGGAATTACATGTACATGTGTTGCTCATGTACAAATCGAATGGGCTATGCACAAAGCAATGGGTCCTCTACCGGTTAGGAATCAAATATTAAGGAAATCTCCAACGCCTTGCCGTGATTGTGCAATCAAAATGGCTAGCCATGGTGTCCGATTTGTCACTTAATCGTTAATTATTGTGGAAAAATTGTACTTTGTTTAGTTTTAATGACCAGGAACATCTCTTATTAAAAGCATTTAACTTTCCAAAAAGTTTATGTAATTTTTGAAACTAATAAGTAATTTTAATTGAAAAAATCGTGTTTTTTACTCAAAACATGACACTTTCAGCGCCATGTGTTTTGTACACAGATAATGATAACGGGTCTCACCAAGCCGTTAATCTTGGCAGATTGGAAGTTATTGATAAAATGCATACAGAGACTAAGAATGAACTAATTACAAAGAATGATGTTGCTACTGAAATGAGTACTGCAGGAAATGAAGAAAGGGATAAGTTGATGGTGGAGAACCAATCAAAAGCAAAGTGACTTGCTGGACATTTACAGGTAGATGAGAAAAATGAGAATCCGGTAATTGCCAAGGTAGCAGACAAACAGCAAGTGAAAGAAATGTGTTGGTTGTGTGACATTGCATTGATTAATAATGACCACACGGTTCAATGTGACAATTGTAGCATATGGTATCATATTGATTGTATGGGAATTTCAGAAGATGTTGTGAGGCTCTATCAGAATCAAGACTAACGTGGATCTGTCGTAAATGTGGTTTCTCGAATTTACAGATTGTTTGTTTCATGACTTTGGTATTCCAGAAGATGACAATACATTTCAAGCAGTATCTGATGATGATAATGGTGACAATGCAGTAGAGTTAATGGAAGAAGTATTAACTGAACAGCAAAAGGTGTCTATCCAGGAAACAGTAAGTAGAAGTATAAAAACAAGAAAGAGACGTACGAAGAACCAAACTGATGGAGTGAAAAAACAGAAGTGTAATTTGAAAGAAAAGGATTTAAATGTGGCAAATGCCGTGCCTGGACAATGTGGACAATATGAAGTAAGAAGTGGAAAGAGATCAGGATTACCTCTTATTGATGGAATTGGAAGTAAAAGGAGCAAAACAGACAGTCTTGTAAATTACAACATGTGATCAAGCATCAAACACAAAGGATTTGAATTATGAAAAAAATTGCATAGCACCGTGTACAGGGAAATGTTTTAAGGAACATGGCAAAGTAAAGTATGACAACAATGAAGTTTGTAATGTAGATGAGAAAGAACAAAGAAAGAACAGTGGCAGCATCAAGAGAGTTAACCCATTGGCTCTAGATGGAAGAGTTATTACACAAGGAAGTTTTCATCAGGGTGATCGAAGATTTGGTTTGAATAGTGGCAAGCAATGTGTTGCTAATTGTCTAGCCTAAACGATGTTTAGTAAGAAAAAAGAGGTGAAAACTGGAAGTGTAGTGACATGGATAGAATTTTGTTGACGGGGAATGAACTGTACGGTTTCTTACAAGACAGTACAACAATGCATAATAACTACTTGTTGATTAATGATTTACCAACTGAATTAGATGATTTTGACACGCATTATAGCATGAAGTATCATAAATCTGTATCAGGGACATTTGATGAAAATGCTTGTAACTTGGTTGAATTTAACATGGTACCATTGAAAGCTGCACTAGAACAAGCTCTTCAGCAATATCATGCATGTTTCATAAGTTTTCATGGAAATACATTTGCTGTAATTGCTCAAGATTGAATATATTATGTATTTGATTCACATTCCAGAAGTATTCAAGGCTTCATGGTTGAAAGTGGATCAAGTTTTGTGATGCGTGCAACAACATGCCGAGGTGTATACAGGTATTGTACAAAGGTAGCACAATCTATGAAGTATGAAGTAACTAGTATGTCTATCTGTGTTGATGGTGAGGCTGTCATTTGCACATGTACATGAAATGGAAAGTGACAATCACAGCATCTCAGCAATGTGTATTGATTCTATTAATGTGGACTGTCTAATAAAGTAGGAGATGAACATGAAATATACTACATGTGAGAGCAGTGTAGATAATGTCGATGAAGAATTTTGTCAGAGTGAAATGACAATTAGTATTAGAAGAAGACTAACGAAAGTACACCTGTTGATTGTGATGATGTTGAAATAGTTGCAGAATGGACCTGGTGTTATGAAGTTTTGTCTATTATACGTTGAATGTAAGAAGGCTGTTTGTGAAACACTTGGTTTGGAAACATCACATTTGAACTCAGATGCATTTTACGCAGAATGTGAACCAATGGGCAAACCTGATGCTACTTCACATATTAAAGGTGATGGCAGTTGTTTCTTTAGAGCTGTTTCATTTGTTGTATCATGGACTGAAGGTAACCATGTACAATTGAGAATTGCTTGTGTTGAACACTTGTTGAAGAATGCTGATAGGTTGAGATGTTTTCTAAGAGACGGATTTTCAAATGTGGAGGACTATGTAATGAGACAGAGAATGTTTGATGCTGGTACATGGGCTACAGAGATTGAAATTATGGCAATGGCACATATGCTTGGTACTGATATATACACATATGATGAAACCTGTAGTTGGTACCATTTTTCAGCAAAGGATATTGAGAGGAGTGCTGTGACATGTGGTATGGGCATTTTTCTGAATCATAGACACAGAGTGCATTATGTTGTTGTTCTTTCAGTCCATGAATTATCACCGGAGATGTTGGATATTAATGAAGTATGTGAAGATTATTCAGAGAAGTCTGATGTATTTGATGATTACCCTGCCCAAAGTGATCAATGTACAAAGCAGACTGTTAACCATAAGGATATTGACAGCAAACAAAGTACTGAATTGCCTAAACGTTGCAAAGTGAATAGAAAGAAACAAGTTAATCTAGTGAAAAGGAGAGAACTGGCGAGAAAGAAATATAATGAGCGTAAAATGAAAACATATAACATAAAATATAAAAATATAACACTGATGTTGAGTTTAGAGAGGCCAAGAAAGCAAAGTGTAAGAATCGCCAAAAGATAAAGTACAGAACTGACAAGACTTACAGAACGCAAGTCATAGACTCAAAGAAACACACTAGCAAAGCATTATATCATGAAAGTAAGAAACAGAGTGACTTAAATTGAGAGTAGCAAAACAAAGTACAGGGATAATGCTGAATTCAGGAAAGAGGTGATGAATGCCAGTAAGCTGAAATATAAGGAAAATGAGGAATTTTGGACAGAAGTGGTGAATGCAAGTAAGATGAAATATAAGCAAAATGAGGTATTTAGGAAAAAAGTTGTGAATGCAAGTAAGAGGAAATATAAGGAAAATTAAGAATTTAGGAAAGAAGTGAGGAATGCAAGTAAGGTGAAATATTGTAGCGAAATCCTCGTGTGATGGCGCTGTTACTGATCTGGTTCTGGCATCCGGTTTCCGGATGTGTGCACGAGCTTTCCCGCGCTTAGACTGTGCAGCGAGCAGTTGTTGTTTGGTAGCCGTTGAGGCAGCATCGTTGTGGTTTGAAGGATAGCCAGCAGGGGAGCGAACGGATTCACCGTGAACCAGGTCAGTAACTGCGTTGAACACAAGTGATCAAATACATGATTAAGAAGGAAAGAAACAGAATAAGGGCATGAATAAAGAAAGAAGCCATATGAAATCAGAATATTGCATGCATTGTTTAATTTATTCCCTGTCCAGTAAACAACAGAAATTATAACGTGGCAACCCCCCCAAAATAAGTCCTAGACCGCTCGACAAAACTTTACAATATCATAATGATAAAACTTTCAAGAATAAAGTTATTAATGTCATCAAGTTCAAATACCGCAACAATCCTGATTACAAGGAAGCAACCATCAACAGTGTTAAGAAAGCTTGTAAATACCATGTCAATGACTGTTATAGGAATAAACTCATTGATGCATCTAAATATCATAAGAATGAACATTTCCAGAAGAATGTGATTGACTTCAACAAAAAGAAGTGTGAGAGTAATGCAAGTTTCAGGCAGAATATTACAAAGAAGAATATCAGTCGAGCAATGCACCAAAAGATGAACAAACAACATAACAATAATGTTTTCAGTGATTTCAAGAAAGAAATATCAAATGGGCCTGAATTTGTGTGTGCTGTGTGTATGAGACTTTTGTTTCGAAAGCAGGTCATTAATAAATAGTCGCGGAAGGGTGAACATCATGTTTTCTACGCTCTCCGCTCTCAGCTCCTTACACTCTGTGCCGAAGTAATTTGTTGATATAGGGCCGCTCTAGACCTATGAAACATGGAAGAAAAAGCAAGAAATCATGAAATCTAAAGGGGAGCTAAAGGGCTCGAAAGTGTTCATTGCCCATGACCTCACAAGAGAAGCTCAACAGTGTCGGGCCAAACTCGTTCCCATGAATAGAGCATGGAACAGGAGGAGAAAAGAGTATGGCTAAAAGGTGACAAGCTTTATGTTGACGGTAAGCTTTACGACCCAGTATGTGATGAGCAGAGAGCACCATCGAGTCAGCTTGATCCAGACGGAACGCTACAGACCGAAACGTCTGCAAAGGGGGGGGAGGATGAACGGTCACCTGGGCGAACAGGTACATGAGAGAGCCTAAGAAACAAACGCACGGTACGTGAGAAAGGGGGACGAGCGTCGGCGAGTCCTAGTAAGCCTAGCCGCACTTAAGGATGTCAACAAAACATTACCATTGCAACATGGAACGTTCATGGAATTGCTAATAAACTCAAAGACCCTATTGTTATTGATATAATTTCAAAGTGTGACATTATCTGCCTGAGCGAATCATGGCTTGATGAGGACTATTTGTTGTGTATACCTGATTATAAGTGTTTTCAATTCAACAGAAAGACCCGGCATGAGAAAGCTAAAAGAGAATCGGGTGATATATATATGGTTTCAATTGAAAGCTTCAAGCTTTGGGATTGAGAACGACATTTATGTTGCTGCTGTGTACATTTGCCCGGAGTTATCGAAACGAAACGCAACCATAACCTAAATATTTTCGATGAGCTTACAAAACAAATTGAACATTACTCGGCTAAGGGACTTATTCTTCTATGTGGCGATTTCAATGCGAGAACTGGTGATTTACCAGACTACGCTATATTTGACCAGCCCTAGGATGAATGCAGTTTTGTACCAGTACCGGATAACTACATTGCAGATAGTGATCTCAAATGAGAGAACAGTGACCGTACCAAAAACTGATATGGTGAACTTTTAGTCAACCTGTGTATTTCCGCTGGTCTGAGCATTTTAAATGGTAGAATTTCTAACGATTATGATAACAAAATGACAATTCTTTATTGTATGCTGATGATATGGTTCTCTTATCTGATTCGCAAGAGGTTCTTCATCTCTTACTCAAAAGGCTTGAGAACTATTGTAATAAGTGGAAACTTGTTGTTAACACTCGGAAAACCAAAGTTGTCACTTTCAACAGCGATCTTTCTAAGTTTCGGAATGGGCATACCTGTAATTTTAATTTTAACCAAGAAGAAATTGAAAGTGTGGCGATCTATACATATTTAGGTGTTATTTTTCAATCATCTGGCTCCTTTAAACTAAACAAGAATCTTCTTGACAAAGCTTCTAAAAAGCTGATTTTACTATTCGTAGGCATGTAGGGAATGATCTTAAGCCTCATCTGCTTTTGATAATTTTTGATACGTTACTTAAGCATATACTAACATATTGTTCAGCTGTTACTTGGAAGAATTAAATGGACCAAACTGAAGCCTTTCATTTGAATTGGTTAAGGTTTATTTTAAATGTGAATACGCGTAAACCCAATGACGCAGTCCGGGATGAATTAGGTCATTTTCCTTTGTACATGGAGCAATGTAAACATATGCTAAATTACTGGTTTAAATTGAGTGGCAAACACGGGGATTCCATTCTGTACAACTCCTTCAAAGTTGATCAAACTCTAGGGCTTAACCACAAACCATTGGTATTTCTTAAGCTTAGAAAGTACTTTGATTCAGTCTCTTGAAATGTGCCAGAGAACATATCTGTGCCATCTAACCAAAGGAGTGTGAAACGTGATTTTGTTCAACAATTACGTAATGTGTTTATTTCTAACTGGTAAAATAGATTGCACAATGACTGTAGAACTAAACCTGGTCATATGGATAAGCTCCAACAATTACGTAATGTGTTTATTTCTAACTGGTATAATAGATTGCACAATGACTGTAGAACTAAACCTGGTCAAATGGATAAGCTCAGGACATACCGTATCTTCAAAACCCAGTTTGAGTTTGAGTTATATTTACACTGTGTTAATAAACCCTCTTATCGCCATTCTTTGGCCCGTTTCAGATGCTCTTCACACAAGCTACTTATTGAAATAGAAAGGTATATTGGGTTAGAGTCAAGCCAAATAATTGTCCAGCATTGTCACCTTGATGTTACAGAAATCCATTTTTTGCTAGATTGCCCATTACACAGCGACCTTAGGAGTATTATGTTGGTTTATATTATTAATCAATACAACGACTTTGAAATTCTTGGTAGGGAAGATAGATTTAAGTTTTTGATGGGCCATCCTGATGAAGCTATAATTAATTGCGTTGCCAAATATGTCTTTTTATTTACTGTTTTAAAAGGTAATCAAACTGTGTGATTAGGCTTAACCAATGTTTTTGTATGTTTTTGTTCTAAGTTAACACCCCTAGCTTTCGGTACGACGTCTTCACTAATTGTTATTTTATTATGATACTGATGTTACCCTCCCCAGGGTTATGGGGTTTGTTCCAGTTTCGAATTAAAATAATAGACAAATACAATACAAAAATTAAATGTAATAAGACCAAATACAACGGTCAGGACTGTATCTCTGAGAAGTATGTACATAACTGTAATGGAAATTGTACAGCTAACTGTGTTGTAGCAAAATCAAGTAGGTTTACTTTGTGGGTATGTCACTCATGTGACAGGAAATTATTGAATGAAAAAATTCCAGCAGAAGCTTGTTCTAATAATTTACATCTGGCAGAAGCTCCAGAAGAGTTGGCAACATTAAACAAATTAGAAGAGCATCTTATTGCACTCAATATTCCGTTTGTGAAGTTAATGGCATTGCCTAAAGGTGGACAACATGGTGTACTTGGACCAGTGGTATGTGTACCCTCCAATGTTACAGATACTGTGAAATCATTACCAAGACCTGAATGTGACTATCAGATGATTCGTTTTAAGCTGAAGATGAAGTTGGCTTATAAAGGCTATTACCAGTATGGGCTTCTGAATAAAGAACATGTAGAGACTGCCTTACAGTATCTTAAACAGAATACTAAGTGGTATTCTGATACTGAGATTGACAAAGAGTGGAGTAATTCCTTGTCAGATGAGGCATGTGATGTGGAAGATAAAGATCATAAAGTTGAAGTCAAGGATGAAGTTGAAGATGGTAAAGACAATGATGAAGAAACAGATGAGGAACGATTACGAGGCTTACCATTGGACACTTGTTTACAGCCTGCAAATATTGGACAAGAAATTTTGGATCAATATTTTGATGATGTTTATTGTGTTGCACCATGTGAAGGGAAAACTCCAATCAGACTTTTAATGGAAGAAAGTAATGAAGCTAAGTGTTTCCCAGTCTTGTTTCCAAGAGGTGAGCTGGTATTCAGTTATGATCGCAATGTTAGGTTAACACTTTCCAGGTATCTTAACAATAGACTGATGAAAGTTGATAACAGATTTGCAGAAAGTATGCAGTATATATTCTATGCTCAATATTTGTCTGAAATCCAACAAGTTATTTCTAGTGTTTCTATGGCATTGCGCAAAGGTTCAGGCAAAACAAAAGATGGTGGAAAGGTCACTGCTAAAATGCTTAATGACAAGGAGAAGTTGAAAGATATGTGAAATCGGACAATGGGTCCACATTTTTGAAGCCTATTAGAGAAACTCCTCCATATTGGCAATCAACTCAGAAAAATGTGTTGGCAATGATGAGACAACTTGGTATACCTACATGGTTTGTTCATTTTCTGCAGCAGATATGAGATGGCCTGAATTAATCAATACACTACTCAGACAACAAGGTGACTCTAAGAATATTGAGGAATTGGATTGGAATGAAAAATGTCTGTTGTTGAGAAATAATCCTGAAACTGTGGCTAGAATTTGCCACTAGAACCTTTACAAGGATACCTTGTAAAGGTATCCCAAGACCAGAAGATTGTGCCAGAGTATTGGTATCAAACACCAGGCCAATCAGTCCATTGAGTAGAAAACCTCCCTGATCCTTTGATGTATTGGCTTTGGAAAGAAGAGTTCTAAACTTCAGACGGTTTACTTTTATGCTGGAATACTTTTGGGGCTCGGTGTCCAACTTGATGAACTCGATCTTTATTTAAAAGGGTATCAAAGCTAAGAGATTTTAGTTAGGCTGTAATGTTTTTACCTACATGTACATCATTATGAGTTTGATAACGATGTCTTATCAGGAAATGTGGTACACCATTAAATAAAAATTAACTTTATTTTTCACATAAACACACAGTCAAGCTGTTTTACAACTTTCTTCACATTGTAAATGTGATTTGTTGAAGACTGTTTTCTAATGACGCTCTTTTATACCCACAACTCATACAAGTGCACTACTAGTGTCTTATGGCTGATAAATTTTAAAGATTGGTAAAGGTTAAACATGCATATACTGCTCCATAAACTGACCATATCAGAAGCAGGCCCTTCAGAGGTGAGGGCAGGCACAGTGGCAGGGGAATCAGGCAAGGTGGAAGAAGACTTAGATGCTGGCTATTTCAGGAGAAAAACAAACACATTTTATGTCCAGGAAACGACTTCATTAAAAAATGTTGGTAAAGGTCAAGCATGCATATACTGCTCCAAAAACTGACCATATCAGAAGCAGGCCCTTCAGAGGTGAGGGCAGGCACAGTGGCAGGGGAATTAGGCATGGTGGAAGAAGACTTAGATGCTGGCTATTTGAGGAGAAAAACAAACACATTTTATGTCCAGGAAACGACTTCATTAAAAAATGTTGCATAGGAAAATATTTGAACTGAAAATGTTGTGTGCACATGCTGAGTATATAGCAAATGATAATTTGCGATTAGCTTGCGATGCGATACAAGGGAAATTGTTCAATGATGCTTTTTTGGCAGTGCAGTAGTTTACAAAACTTATAAAATGAGGGGCACATGTATATATGTACATGTACATGTAGTGCTATGTGGGTGTGAAATGAAGTATTTTGAAGGCCGCAATATTGGTTAAAACACGCATGCACATTGTTAGTCTGGCTCTCTCCGCCATGTTCCATACCACAATACGTAGGCGAGTAGGGAAACATACAACTCGATTTTCCAGGGGTTAGAAGACGTGCAGTGGAGTCTAATCGCGACCTCCTTCCGGTAATATATATTATACAAAATGTTAACCTCGTACTCATAAACACATCGCTCTCGCCGCACAATCGAAAATGTATTGCAAAAGAAGCTTTAAACAAGCGATCCTTTATTCACGAATCCATGAAAATGAATGTTGATGAAAAAAGTATTATCGTGGAGGTAAAATAGACCTCCAATGGTATTATTAAGGGCAGAAATTAGGGGATAAGATCGCTCAAAAACGCAAGTTTGCAAACTTCACTTCCGTTTTTTATTTTTTTATTTTTTATTTTTTAGCTTCGACAATTGTACGTACTTTTGAGTGTTTAGATAAGTATCAATCATGGGAGATTTTGATGATAAAAGTGGCCAGTGTACAACTAGGAAAATATTTGAACTGAAAATGTTGTGTGCACATGCTGAGTATATAGCAAATGATAATTTGCGATTAGCTTGCGATGCGATACAAGGGAAATTGTTCAATGATGCTTTTTTGGCAGTGCTGTAGTTTACAAAACTTATAAAATGAGGGGCACATGTATATATGTACATGTACATGTAGTGCTATGTGGGTGTGAAATGAAGTATTTTGAAGGCCGCAATATTGGTTAAAACACGCATGCACATTGTTAGTCTGGCTCTCTCCGCCATGTTCCATACCACAATACGTAGGCGAGTAGGGAAACATACAACTCGATTTTCCAGGGGTTAGAAGACGTGCAGTGGAGTCTAATCGCGACCTCCTTCCGGTAATATATATTATACAAAATGTTAACCTCGTACTCATAAACACATCGCTCTCGCCGCACAATCGAAAATGTATTGCAAAAGAAGCTTTAAACAAGCGATCCTTTATTCACGAATCCATGAAAATGATTGTTGATGAAAAAAGTATTATCGTGGAGGTAAAATAGACCTCCAATGGTATTATTAAGGGCAGAAATTAGGGGATAAGATCGCTCAAAAACGCAAGTTTGCAAACTTCACTTCCGTTTTGTATTTTTTTATTTTTTATTTTTTAGCTTAGACAATTGTACGTACCTTTGAGTGTTTAGATAAGTATCAATCATGGGAGATTTTGATGATAAAAGTGGCCAGTGTACAACTAGGAAAATATTTGAACTGAAAAATGTTGTGTGCACATGCTGAGTATATAGCAAATGATAATTTGCGATTAGCTTGCGATGCGATACAAGGGAAATTGTTCAATGATGCTTTTTTGGCAGTGCTGTAGTTTACAAAACTTATAAAATGAGGGGCACATGTATATATGTACATGTACATGTAGTGCTATGTGGGTGTGAAATGAAGTATTTTGAAGGCCGCAATATTGGTTAAAACACGCATGCACATTGTTAGTCTGGCTCTCTCCGCCATGTTCCATACCACAATACGTAGGCGAGTAGGGAAACATACAACTCGATTTTCCAGGGGTTAGAAGACGTGCAGTGGAGTCTAATCGCGACCTCCTTCCGGTAATATATATTGAACAAAATGTTAACCTCGTACTCATAAACACATCGCTCTCGCCGCACAATCGAAAATGTATTGCAAAAGAAGCTTTAAACAAGCGATCCTTTATTCACGAATCCATGAAAATGATTGTTGATGAAAAAAGTATTATCGTGGAGGTAAAATAGACCTCCAATGGTATTAATAAGGGCAGAAATTAGGGGATAAGATCGCTCAAAAACGCAAGTTTGCAAACTTCACTTCCGTTTTGTATTTTTTTATTTTTTATTTTTTATCTTCGACAATTGTACGTACCTTTGAGTGTTTAGATAAGTATCAATCATGGGAGATTTTGATGATAAAAGTGGCCAGTGTACAACTAATTATACCTTCACAAGATCCCTTGCCATGTTGTTTTAAGTACATTACTACCCGCTGTTTAGTTTTAAGAAAACCGACTTTAAAGTGACCAGCCTGTACCACAAAAATCACACACCAGTCTAGAAGAATCCAGGTGTGCTTTTTTTCGCACGCCTGGGATTTTCAAATCAGAAGGACTGCATAGGTCTAACGTAACGTGACGGTTACACGGTGACATTGTCTTTATTCATTGACTAACTGCCAACAACAAAAACGGGCGTTTTTCCCCCTAAATTTGGCCCACAATGTTCACTTCCGTAATATCTTTATGTATTTAAAAAATGTTTAATAAGGTTTTGTGATTTTCTAGTTTTAATTTTTAAAGATATTTAATTGTTTATCCATTGTGGTGGGCACAATCTTTTTGATGACATTAAAACAAAAAACCTTTTGTACCTCCCATGTTTTGCCTGAAGATTGAAAATAAATAAATAAATAAATACAATTTCGAATGCAAAAAAACATTGATTCGCTGATTGGTTTCGGTGTAATTTTAAGAAAAATTTTAAGGCTTAAGTTGTATAGGCATGTAGGGAAAGGCAAAAACCTGTGAAAATTCTCTTTAAGTTTGAAGAAAAATTCCCAAATCTCTGGCTCCTAATTTCAGATAGGCTAGGTCAACAAAAAATAATAAAATAGCTTTTATCTTTTACTTACAGGATGATGGTTACATCTGCTGTATGGTTGATGAAAAGGCAGACTTAACAGCTGTTATAATGGTAAGTGAAGCCGTAACTGTAAGGGCCTATGTTTTACAAGTCGTGATGTGCAATTGTCAACCCAATGGAAGGAACTTGGTCACATTGGCACCTAGCATTAGCAAAACTCGGCACCCAAGTGGCATCAAGAAAGTCAGCACTATATTTAAGCTTGTGCTGGGTAGTCGGGTATCTGGGTAGTCGGGTAGTCCGGGTACCCGAAACCCGCTTTGAATACCCGGTTCCATTTTATCGGTTCCATTACCCGGAACTTGAGGAGAAGAATTCATGATATTTCAACCAAAAACTTTTTAAAAAATAAAGTGAAAGACTTCCTATTTGAACCATTCTTACATTATTTCAGACGCCACAAGGATCCAAGTGATTACTTGGGCAGTATAGGAAGTCACTGGTCTCTGGTTTATGTCTATGGTGGTGATGCTAAGCAAAAAATTGTTTTTGACATGGCCATTTACAATTTGCAATCATGTCTTTTGATTTTCAGACTGATGGTGATGAAGAAGAACCTACACTGAAGAGGCTATTTACTCTATCTGACTCTGATGAACATGTATGTTGCTTTGTATTTTTATTTAATTTTTTCTGAAGTTCCCAAAACTTTTTTTCACAGAATCTTTACAAAATGTTTGGTTTTGTCAGAGTACATGTATTTCAGTTAGGGCCCTTTCTCTCTCTCACGATGAGCAACTTGTTTCACGTATGTATACCAACCATGTAGATGGTCTTTTATGCCAAGATTTCGCTTGTCACACAATGGCAACAAGATGGAGCCTTTTATACCTGAAATTGCTTAGGAAGACAAACAAGGTCAGTACAAATGTTTGTCTTTTTTTTCTCCAGAACGCTTATACTGTTACTATTGATGGTGAAGAGTGTGAAGCTTACAGTCCTGACACAAGTGCATCATCTCCACCTCCATCTCCAGATATAAGCGAAGATTTTGTAAGTTTATCTCAAGATCTTGCTAACAAGTACAGCCCTCCAATAAATGATGGTGAAGATCATGATATAGACCAACTGATGTCAGAAATTCATGAGCGAATCGTCAATCAAAACTTCTCTGAATTGGTTGATGACCAAGAAGATCCGTTTGAGATACTAACTGAACATGTCGCAGAAACAGTCACTGATGACTTTGTCGAAATTGCTGAGCAGGAAAGCACTGATGAGGATATTGGTCGTACACCATTATATACTAATTCCTCCAAATGCCTTGGAGCAGTTGTTCTTTTAATGTGTTGTTTTGTTGTGAAATTCAGAATGTCTGATGAAGCCCTCAAGTATCTCATTTCATTTGTTGCATTGCTACTTCCTTCAGATCACAAGATGTTTTGGACATTGTATCAGTTCAGAAGTTTATTAACAAAATATATCCATGCCCCAGATATTGAATACTTCTGTTCATTCTGTTATACTCATGTAAATAAGAATGCAAACACAATGTTCAAATAAATATTGTTTAAAGGATTTGAGGCTGTCTGGAGCTACTGCTTACTTTGTTCGCCATTCCACAATATCTCAGTTGCAAGTAATGTTTAAACGAGAATCCTTCTGTGATAAGGTAAGGACTCACAGATTCAATCATTATAAAAAAAATTCTCCTGGTGTTATATCTGATGTTTATGACTGTAGTATTTATAAAAATCTGTTCTCCAAAGGCTTCTTAAATGACCCCAATAGTTTGTCATTTGGATTAAATACAGATGGGGTACCAATATTTAAAAGTTCAAAAGTTTCAATGTGGCCTGTATACATGTTAATTAATGAATTGCCAATACCTGACACGAAATTATGAGAAAATGTTGTTTTTTATGGGGTGTGGATCGCTAAAAAAAAAACAGTTATGTGGAGTTTTTTTAAAGCCATTGTATGATGACATTTCCAGACTAGAAGATGGTGTCGATTTAGTAGATCACACAGGCTCAAAATTTGTATGTAAAGCAACCTTACTAATTTGTACTTGTGATCTTCCAGCTCGGTGCTTAATATCCAATAGTGTACATGTTAATGGTAAATTCAGCTGTTGGTTTTGTTTATAAATTGGAGAAACATACCACACACCAGCAGGAGGCCACTGCCATATTTTTCCTTACCAAAGTGAAAATCCAAAAGGCCCCCCTCGAAACTGGTTTATGTTTCTTAAACACTTTAATATCACAAACGGTTTTGTAATTGACTACATGCATGGTGTTTGCAGTGGGGTAATGAAAATGTTGTTGGGTTTGTGGTTTAGAAAGGCAAACAAAGGCAACCCTTCATCCTACTTTAAATGCCGGAGTATAGTTAATGAATACGTATTAAAAAATAAACCCACTGTTTTTATTACAAGAGTCCCGCGTTCATTAGATGACATAGTACATTGGTAGGCTTCTGAATATAGAAATTTTTTGTTGTATTGGGGTGTTCCCATACGTCTGTTTTAAGTAATTGCCATATTTTACATTTCTGTGCTTTAGTTAAAGCAATACATATACTTTCCCAAGAAAACATCCCAGAAGCTGATCTTGTCATTGCAGAGAATTGTTTATTTAATTTTGTAATTTTTTTTCCATCGCTTTATTCACAGCATAACATGACCATGAATCTTCATCAGTTGGTCCACTTAACCGATTGTGTTAGAGCAACTGGGCCATTATTTTCTAACAACTGTTTTGTATTTGAAGATTTAAATGGTTTTATTGTACGACATATACATGGTACTCAGGGTATTGATACACAAATCATTAATAGCATAAATATCATACAAGCGATACCAATTTTGAGAGAAAAATATACAAATGACTCTGAGATACTTCATTTCTATAATGATCTCCAGCCACAACACCACAAAATGGGACAGCAAATTGAAACAGGAATTTTGAATGTTGGAACTATAGAAAATAAAACACTTTCAAATGAAGGGACAAGTTGTATTCTGGGTTTTTATACTTTAGTGAGTAACATTGTTGTGTCATTCTCTAAAATTTTCATATTACCTTTATCGTCATATATTTATGCACAATCATATAAAAGATAATCAAAAGAAACCAAAGTGTTGTTCAGTATTGTGATCACTCGGACAAACAAGTTTATTTTGGAAGTGTGAAAGAGTTCATTCAATTCACTGACACAGGAAATTGTACAAGAAATGTTGCTTTACTGGTCCCTTTTGATTGTAATTACAAACGGGATGACAAAATACATAGAGTTTTTCCTAAGAACGAATTTCTTAAGGTCATACCAGTTACCACAATTTTGAAAGTATGTGTCTTTGTAGAAGTAGAAGGAAATAGTTATGTATGTGAAATACCAAATAGGTAGGATCGAGATTAACAGACCTGGGTGGTCTGTCCACACTAATACATATAGGTTGGAATCATTGTTACTACCATTTGTAATTTTCATATGTTATCTATTTTTATTCCCATTAGTATATTTAGGTGTTCGGGCATTCAGCCCGGAACACCTCTTTTTTTTTCGGTTTTTTTTCTTAATACTTCTTCTTCTTCTTCTCAGCGTCCCTTGTTGAATATTTTAAAAATTTATCTCTCAAAAACTACTGATCATTTCATCACAATTTTTACATCAGATTGTAGTTCTGTGAACCTTCCGAAACTTTTGCACAGAAATGATGCCAATATGACCTTAACTTCTTGTCCTAAATGGGTGTTACAGCCAACGTTAGTATTAAAGCGCATTTAATCTTTGTGCATAGAAAAGCGCTGCAGCCGACTGTTCCGCACCATGAATCATAAGGTTCAAAGTCCACGAAGCATGCGTGTACAGCACGAAGCCCGTGTTTACACCAGGAATGTACTCCCCGAAACCGAACACCTAGAGTTTGTCTTAAGACAAACTGTAAATTTCTAGTTAACTTTGATATTCTTGCTCTGGGTAAAGTTGAATTTTGCATTGACATGGTCTAAGCGCCAAAATAAAGTTTGTTCCAAGAATTAAAAAGGGGATGAACGTATTTCAAAGATCTTATCAGCATTTAAAATTGAACACAATTTTAAAAATATTTTTTACCACATAGGTCTAAGAATGTGGGTTTTTTTTACCAACATCATTTCAATTTCGGTTGGCAGAAGTTATTTAAACACATAACATAAGTTGATTTTGTTGTATGTAAGTTTCTTCACATGGGTTTTTGTAAGTGCTATTTTAAGTTTGTAATTGCAGACATTTGGAGGATTGAGGGTCCAAATGTTGTATAATACTTGATTGGTGGTTTAACTTTGCTAGATTATGGTTTATGCATTTATTAATATTTTGGTATTTTAATTTCTTGTGGCCCCCTTATTTGCCTCACTGTTCCTCCAGTGTAGTTCACTTGTCAGTATATCCTCATAGGTTAACAAATGAATGACTTTTAAAAGGTTGTACAGCAGAACACATTAATGTGAAAGTGTAATGTTATTATATTATATGTTCTTCACCTAAATAAATAACTAAACCAGACAAGTAAAACAGAAGATTTTCTATCACCTTTTTTCATGTCGTGGTATACAAACTCTATTTTTTCCATTCGCATTCAATTCGATTGTCCGATATAGAATGTTTTAGTATAGAACATTTGCACACGGACCCTCTACTACAGGGATAACTGACTGATCTTGGTTTATTGAAATACTGCACAGCGCGGCCTGGCTGCCTCCCTTGTCCCCATGCGATTTACCCGATAACATCATGAATATTCAAATCTCTATCTTAATGAGCTGCTTGCAGAACTTATTTGTTGGCCTTTTTAATAAGCTAAAAAACAGCAAAGACATTTGTTACAAGAATATTCACAACTATTCAAAAAAGGATTAATTAGGTCAACCTGAATGGACACGAGGGGGGGGGGGTGAGTGTGAGTGTTATCATGCATTGGCCGCGGTTTCGTTAAAGTGAGACATCCCTGTAGAAGAGGGTTCGTGATTTGCACGATGCGGAACTTATACCACACGTATACCCAGTCTGTCATTTTGGGGGACTGACTGAATGGTCTATGCAGCACTTATAGTTTTAAGAACTTTTTGTCTTTGCAGTCAAAGGTTAAGTATGGCATTCCTCATAGCATTCAGTCCGTCCAATGCGGAATGCTATACTTCAAAGTTTTTGAGGGCTTTTTTGTTTTGCGGTAACTCGGCTGTTAAGTTTAGCATTCGTCATAGCATTCAATTCCTCCAATATGGATCTATACTTAAATTGAAACATTCTTCCCAGCAGTTTTCCATTAATTCATCTGAAAAGCATACATATAACCTTTGCATGCTATTGAGCTGACAGGGATAGCAGTTCTGAGGTAAACATTTTGAGTGAATGCTATTGGCATGCTATGATAGCATGTGCATGCCACTCACATGCTGTTTGCATGCTGTTCACATGCTATTATAGCAGTCAAGTTTGGTAAGGGAAGTTGTGTACAGAGAGTGATGATGAAGTGGCAGAGTTTGTTGATAAGTATTGCCATCAAAGCAAGAAGATGTAGAGTGGCAATGGATATTGATGATTGTGAGGATATGTCAGATAATTCACCAACTGAAGACGATGCTAAGGAATTGTTTAAATCAGTATTGTGGCGGAACTGTACAACTTGATCCCGGGCCTACTTTCACCTCAGGTTGTAGATCATAAAGTAATCTGAACGCTAAGGAGCTTTGTCCGTTTTGGAGGAAATATACCGCCGATTGTAATCGATTGTCTCTCCCTAATACACAGTAATCAATGCACAGAATAATTCACAAAGGACATCAATTTATAACCAACAAGCATCAACCAGTTTAATTATATTGTTGCCTTTCTCCAGTATGATTCAACAGAATATCAGGTTAACTTATCTACGGCATAAAACAAACAGATCACTAAGTCAACCACGTAGTGTGTTCCTGCTTCTACTGTTATTTGCTCGTACAACAGCTACGCGCAATTACCGCGCCTAGTCAACCACGTGTCACTACAACGCGTCGACCAGTACTACAACCGAGCATTGACTGGAACACACATCAGCCAACCCCAGCGCGCACTAGAGTACAGGTTTACTTAGCAATAGCTTCACGAAAGATCGTGACTAACGGTTCTTACGTCCTACCGGTAAACCACGCACGCAGCGATAGTCAACCCGGTGACAACCGTTCAACTCAAATACAATGTAAACCTCCACGGGTAACTGGAACACACGTCAGTTAACCCTGTAAACCTTCACGGCTAACTGGAACACACATCAGTCAACCCTGTGAGTCTCGGAGTCTCTGGCTCAAACCCTCTATGCACCTCTAGCATCAACCACACGCAAAAGCGTCGCAAAAGCAATTGTACTGAGCATGCAGTAAACAGAACAATGAACACGTACCTGTTACTCCTTCGAGATCTTGCAGCCGACTGACTCGCCTCGTGCACACCTCGTGTACACGACGACCAACCAGTCGCTCCGCCCGGCACATGCGTAGATCGGCACAAGTCACCGACCAGCTCGCGCACGCGCCCTTGCATACAATTTAAATACATACAACATGCACTGACCGTCACAGTATGGACTGCTGTTAATGATGAAGCAAATGAACACATCACAACTGATGAACTGTTCACGAAGATTGGTGTCACACAGGATGATTTTGAGAAAGCAAACGATGTGTTAACCCAGAAAGTAAATTCTGTGTTGAAGCGAGAACCTCAAGATGTGTGGGTTAATCAGTATAATCCTGACTTGTTGAGATGTTGGAATGCAAACACGGACATTCAATTTATAAGTGATGTATATGCATGTGTAACGTACGTATTGTCTCACATGTCTAAAGCTGAACTTGAGATGGGGTTGTTATTGAGACATGCACAGAGTGAGGCAGAAAGTGGAAATCAAGAATGTTCAAGAAAAGTAGAGTTTGTACCTGTAGGAGAAAATCCTGTTCGAATGAGTTTGCCCTTGAGTGTAATTAAGAATAAATCCATTAATGAAGAGGATGATGATGAAGACAGTGTGAGGATGGCTAGTAAAGTAGATCGCTACAAAGCAAGACCAGATACAAGTTTATTTGAATCAATGTGTTTAGCTACATTTAGTTCAGAATACAGAGTACTATATCAAGGAAACATGTAAAGTATCTAGTGATAAAAGAAAGTCACAAGTGTTTGCTTTGAAGAATGATTTGGGACACATCCAGAAACGTTCTAGAACTGATCCCGCTGTCATTAGATATCCAAGATTTTCAGTGACAAAGGCTTCTGAGAAGTACTATCATAACATACTGCAGTTATTTCTTCCTTACCGGGTTGATGTTCATTTGGAACCAGCACAATTTAAACTTATGAGGACTTTTTTAACATTAGTTTTGTCAGTGTTCTCGTAAGTTTACCATCAGTGAAGTCAATTGTGGAAGGTAATCGATCCAGATTTGAAGTTGATATTGGGTTTTTGGAGGATGCAGAAGAACGTCTGCAATTTGGTCCCCAGGAAGATGCATGGACATTAATCAGTCCAGAAACTGAATTACAAAGAGATGAATGTAAAGACAAACAGCAAGATGGTGCAGAGGATAGTGATGAGGAATGTAATGCTCCAGATTTACAATGTGATAGAAAGGATGAGAAGATTTGTGATATTGAAGCACACTCATCAAGAGTACCAAAGTCTGATGCATTAAATATGATGAGATCCTTAAATGACAAACAGAAAACTGTGTTCTACAAAATGAGACAGTGGTGTTTGGACAAGGCTTATGGTAAAAAAACCTGATGCATTTCAAGTGTTTCTTACTGGTGGTGCTGGAACAGGCAAGAGTCTTCTTGTAAAGTGTATTGATTATGAAGCAACACGGATACTTGGATCAATGATGAGAAACCCTGATGATGTGTCAGTAATGCTAACTGCTCCAACTGGTGTGGCATATCAATGGTTCGACAGTTCACAGTGCACTATCAATATCAACAGATGTATCGTTACCATATCAACCACTTGGTGAGGAAAAGATAAGTACACTTCGTAATAAACTTGGTCAGCTGTAGATATTGCTTATAGATGAGATTTCAATGGTTGGTCAAAAATTACTGTTACATCCATGGACGTCTAAGACAGATAAAGCAATGTCGGAGTCACATTCCTTTTGGAGGTGTCAGTTTATTGGCTGTTGGTGATTTTTATCAGTTGCCCCCTGTGAAGGCAAAATCTTTGTACCAGAATAATGTTACAGCTGATCTGTGGAATGATAATTTCAAGATTGTTGAACTGACTGAAGTTATGAGACAAAGGAAGATGCACAGTTTGCAGAAACATTGAACAGACTTCGTGTAAGAAAAAAGCATGAGGCAAAACAGGATAATGACATGAATATGTTGAGAGGACGTGAAACTGGACAAGAGTGGAATGATGCAGTCCATATATTCCCATGTAATAAACAAGTAGATAAACAAAATGTAAAGATTCTACATTCCAAGTGCTCTGATTGTGTGTACATTGAGGCAAAGGATTATCAGACAGACTCTAAAAATGCAAAAGTTAGACGAGGAGAACCCATAAAGAAGTCTAATGGAAACTTACCACAATCCCTGTTACTTGGTGTTGGTGCTAGAGTTATGTTAACTAAAAACAGTGATGTGTCAGATGGACTTGTTATAGGTGTCTTTGGAACTGTTACACAAATAGTAATGTCACACGACAAATCTGATGAGTCCAAGTGTATCAGAATTAAGTTTGATAACAACAAGGTTGGATTAAAACTGAAGAGACAATCTGCATCATATTCAAATGATGAAGACAGTGTACCCATTGAGATACAGGAAGAAAATATCGGTAAAAAATGTGTACGACATCAGTTTCCATTGAAGTTAGCATGGGCATGTGCAGCACACAAAGTACAAGGAATGTCAACCAATAAAGTAGTAGTGTGTCTTGATCCCACATTTGCAGCTGATGGACAAGCAAATGTGAGTCTAAGCCGTGTTACATCACTTAATGGTCTTGTTATTAAAGGGTTTGATGAGAAGTACATATATTGTAGTGAAGCAGTAGGTGATGCACTGAAAACTATGCCACTATATATTGAGGATGAAGGTATGGAAGGTACAGTCAGCTGTTAGTATGACCATTATGATGCATAATATCCAGGGATTACATGCACGTTATATGGACTTGAAATCCAACACTGAAATGATGAAGGCAGATTTTATGTGTTTGACTGAAACATGGACTGAAGATCAGGTACAATATGACATGCAATTGAATGACTTCAGATGCTACCATCAACCAAGATGTCTTTTATATAATGATTCAAGTACATTAACTGAAATGTTGCAGCGTCAGTCTCATGGAGGTATAGCAGTCTATGGTAATGGAATGGGGTGAGTCAACACCTCTACTCAGCAGGGACATCTCATGTCATCGTGTGCATCTTCTGTTTTCAAGCAGCAAGACACAATGGCCAAACTCAACTGGAATATCCCCAGCACAATGTGTCTTCAGAGCTGTAGTAATGGGTGCGCTGAACACCGCTACTGACACAGGGACATCTGCTGTCATCCAGTGGGAGAACACATTGCCCTCGTTCACATGAGTTGTTCATTTATCTGGTCTACACACTTTGGATATTCACAAAGCTGGACCCTGAGGTAAGCCACTGAATAGCATGAGCATTATTTCTCGATGAGATTATTTTTTTGTACATTTTAGATTTAAAAATTCTATATATTGAATCATTCTGTTTCTACTCATTAATAAAGTCTGCTGCAAATTACCCTAAAATGAAACTACTTATTTAATATTTCTAAAACAGGATTGGTGTTCTTTTATCACATATGAACAAGTATTTTATCAGTGCTACACTTAATGCATGAATGTTTTATGCTACACATTATAGGTAATCGTGCAAGTATGGTCTGACTCTTAGTCATTCATTTGATGCAACGCCCATAAGCAATACAATTTGAACATTTTGTACTTATCAGACATTTTGATAAATTTTTGTTTTTCATAGTGCCTCCTGTTGCGGAAAATAGTGACCGGATGGTGCCCCTGAGTGTGCTACTGAGCTGGTATGGAGCAGTATGGTGTTACCTGTACTGTACTATGGACATGAGTTTCTACTGTCTCCTGCCCCTGAGTGTACTACAGAACTGGTATGGAACAGTATGGCGTGACCCATACCATACTTATGACATTGAATTGCTAGTGTACTTCTAAACTGGTATGGAGCAGTATGGCGTAATCATATACCATACTAATGACACAAGTTACTAGTGTAGTATGGAGCAATATGGCATCATGTATACTGTACTGGTGATTTTAGTTCCAAAGTTTGCTGCTTTTGTTGACACAACTTGTTACAACGATAACTTAGCACCAGTAAGTAATGCACAACTTAAATGCTAAACATCTGCCTTTGTCTGGCTGTAGATGAGCTCCTACAGTAATACACCATGACTACTGCTAAACTGTAGGGGTACTGCTAAACCGTCACAACTTTTGCAATCTGATATACAAAACAATCACCTGGGTCAAGAGAGTAATTTACAAATGCAACCGTCCAAAGTTTTCAACATTTTCACTATCATTAAAAGAGTGTAATGGGAATCAGTGACCACTTACAACGTACAAAAGGTGTGTAAAATGGTTATATTTAAATATTTAGCATCAATTTTTAAAGAAGAGTGTTGATATATAGTTGTCTGGGGGAGGTCCTCAAAAGTATTAAATGTACCTTGTACGATCTAAAAAAAAAGAGAAAACTTTTGAAGGTACATTACAATGTAATAATTCTAATTTTGTTTTATAATAAGCTCCACTGGACTGCATCATTGCGCTGAAGTACTGGAGCAATCTTACACAAGTGAATACTAGCATTAATATTTAGAAAAATTGATTACATCTTTCCAATGGTACAACAGAACAGTCGATGACCACACGCTGGAATAGTTATCTGATCCATCTAGAATGTTCCTACCAGTCTAATTTTGAGACGCTCCCCAAGCAAATTAGTTTGAATGTCTTGCTCATGAAACACTAAAACACCAATACACTGTACATGGTTCCACAGACCCCCAAAAATTTAAATGTCAGTGTTTCATGAGTGAGACATTAAACCATTACTTGTTAGGCTGTAATTGCTCTTTCTGTGATCAGTAAACTTAATAAGAGCTGTGGTATGCGTTTCAAGTTTAGTAATACTAGTAATATTGATGTGGGTCATTAGGCTGAACTTGTCTACTTGTGCATTGGAAATAGTTTGACCACCCACAAAAATGAAATGGATAAAACATCAACAAATATTAAAAATACAAAGGGAGTCAAACGTGGTTCTGAAAAATGTATTGCAAATTATTTTTGTAGCATTAGTTGAGAACATGGAATACTTTAAAGGATATTTTGTACTCAGTCTTGTTAAAAAAAAAACCAAAATATACTTCTAGAATGATTGCCACTTATTTCATACCAACTTGATTAGCATTATTTAATGCAATTAGGTCCACATGTAGGAATAAAAACATGATGTATGTATAAAAAAGTTACGTGTGATTTGCTTTTAATAGTTGTACGCGTCATAATTTATGAGGAGTTGTCATTTTTACTCTAGCATTTTAAGACACAGGATTTTCAGATTCTGTAGCATTCGGGTTCAACTAATTTATGAAATAGGAACACATCTTAGGGTCCTAACATCTTTGACATGACACTAGTTTGCGGTACATCTTGGACATGACACTAGTTTGGGGGTACATCTTGGACATGACAATAGTTTGGGGGTACATCTTGGACATGACACTAGTTTGGGGGTACATCTTGGACATGACACTAGTTTGGGGTACATCTTGGACATGACACTAGTTTGGGGTACATCTTGGACATGACACTAGTTTGCGGTACATCTTGGACATGACACTAGTTTGCGGTACATCTTGGACAGATTGGGGGTAGCCACTATGAGAAGAAACATGCATACTCTTGTTGTCTGAAGTTAGAACTCTTTAATTAAAATTGCAACAAAAATTAAATAAAATTTGAACTTCGTAACGTCAGGTCCGATCACATAGAGCTGATGATCAGACAAGAATTGAAATGCATTCGAATTGAAAGCCCTAATAACCATCCATCGGACGTAAGAATTAAATTTAGTGATCGTGTACATAAAGTACATATGGGCCTACGATAAGTACATGTACATTGGTCCTCCCCCGGTTAGGATACCAAAAACTACAGCAAACATGTTTGTAAAATTCCTGCTAACAAATTTTATAAGGTACACGGCGATGGTATGTAACTTATCCAAATGTAATGCCTTTAACGAAAACCCTATTAGAGCACGTACAGTACGTATGTCCTCTCTTGGTTAGAATTCCAATATCAAGGTATTCTTTGACGCGTTGCCATGATTGTGCAATCATGGCACAATCAGACAGCTAGCCATGGGGTCCGATTGGTCACTTAATCGTTAATTACCGTGGAATTACATTGTACCTTGATTAGTTTTAACGGACTGAAACATCTCTTATTAAAATCAGTTATTTTTTCAAAACAGATTGTTATTGAGGAAACGAACAATTAACTTATTTTTAAATTATTGTGTTTTTGACCAGCAAAACATTTACACTTTTAGAGCCATGTGTTTTGTACACAGATAGAAAACGCGCCAAAAAATGATGTCATGGTGACGTAACAGTTACAAATAAAGACTGGCTAATTAAACATTCACATCGCTGTTTCGTGAATAATTAATTAAGAATTTTAATATAATTACATCTGAAAATTAATCCAAGGCATAAGCTTTAATGGTATATGATTTACCTAACTTTTGAAAGTTCTAAGAGAGACATATGGCTTTTGAAAGAGTCACATGTTAAGTCAATAGGGTTTTGGGGAAAGAAAGAATAATAATAATAATAATAATAATTATTATTTCAATAATAACAAAATTAAAAAAATCTTGACGATTACAATAGCTGTTCCGACTGAATTGTCGGAACAGCTAATAATAATAACAATAACAATAAAACAACAACAAAACAACAACAAAATAGCAACAGCACCAGCCGAAGCCGCTGCCGCCACCGCCAGTAGTTGGCATTCATCGTCCCATGTTGGTATCAGGTTCTTCCCACAGCCGCGGGAGATGGCAACTTTAGCGGCATCTAAGATTGCTAAGCACCAGGCTCCAAAGGCTAGGTCAGGGTTGGACTTTGGGCTGGGCAACTTGGAGGCTGCGGTATCCAGGGTTGTTGTGAACTTTTCCTAGTCTGCCTTCCGGAAATACCACCTTTTAACAGGCCGCATCGGTTTTGAGTTTATGGTTGCTGACGTCTCAACGAGTGATGGTCGGTGTTGGGACCTTGTTACGCTGGTGTTCTGCCCTCCAAGGTTGACGAACACAAGGTCAGGGTTGGTTGTTGTGCCCCAGCGTGCAGATCGGAAGGTTCCCGATTGTTTTGGGTCGTGCAGCAGGGTGAGGTACGCAGAGGAGGCCCAGTCTTCGAGAGTGGTGCCATCCGGATTGGTTGCGGTGTAGCCCCAGGTCGTGCTGTGGCAGTTAAAAACGCCTGCGTATATGCATGGGCGCAGGTGCAGTGGTAGCAAGTCAGGGCAGAGTGGTGTGCCCGGCGACTTGTACACATTGGTGATGGTAACTCCTTCCACACTTGTTGTTGTCCATTCGATACCGCCAGCGTCAGGACGACGCAATGGGTTGCCACTTTACGGCGCTGTGGACAAACGTGGCTATACCATGAACTCTGCTGTTTATGTGTGCAGCTAGATCGAAGCCAGGTATCCAGAGCATGTCAACACTTGTGGGTTTCTTGGAGCAAGATGACATTTGCTCCACTCTCCGTCGACAGATGTGTGATAACCTGGATTTTGGATTTTGAGATTCCTTCCACATTGAGTTGGAGCATTGTGGTCCCTCTCCCTATGACAACCGAGGTTGCCCGCCCTGACATGGGCACGGGCGAGTAATTAAAACTTTGAGATTGAGATTGGCTGGCTGGTGAAGTCATTAGCCTGCTGAGTGGCAGTTACCGGGGGACGCGACGTGGACGCTGACTTCTTGACCCCGTTCACAAAGCACAGAACACTGGAAAAATCTGCAGATATTATAGAACGTGCCAAAACTGCACCCAGAAATGAGTATAATACTGTCAGGAGTCAGTGACCTGATTGCCGCCGAAGGTTATCATCAATCAATCAATCAGAGGTCATTTTAGAGCGCCAAAATGTTCTAAGGCGCTGAGGCACAGTTGAATGGTTAGTAAGGCTGCTGGAACAGGTGAGCTTTAAGGAGTGTCTTGAATGAGGCGAGTGAGCTTTGCATTCCTGATCTGTACAGGAAGCTTATTCCACATTTTGGGGCCACATACAGAGAATGATCTCTCTGCAAAAGTTGAATAGCGAGTTCTTGGCACAACAAAAAGGGAACAAGAGCTAGACGAAGATGTCTTTGTTGAGATCTCAGTTTGAGTATGTCCGTGATATGCCCAGGGGCTTGTTTATGGTATGCTTTTTACATCAGGATCATGACTTTAAAGGTGATTCTTTGAGAGCTAGGAAGCCAATGTAGGTTGATTAGATGAGGACTGATGGAATCATATTTGCGTATATTTAGAATCAATCTTGTAGCAGTCTTTTAACATTATGAAGCCTTCTTTCCAGGTTCTTGTTGATGCCAGTCAATAGACTATTGCAATAATCCAGTCGTGACGTCACTAGTGTGTGCACAGTCAACTTTGTGGTCTCGACAGTCAGCAGCTTTCGCACTCTACCTATGTTAACCAGATGGAAGTTAGCAGATTTGTCAATACTGGATACCTAAGCAGACATGGTCATCCCAGAGTCGAACATAACCCAAAGATTTCTGACAGGATTAGTTTGGATAGAGACATCAACTCCAGCAATCTTTAGGGATGGCAGGTTGAACTTGGAAAGTTGAGCTCTGAAACCAACCAGCAATACCTCTGTTTTGTCTGCATTGAGCCGAAGGAAATTAGATGACATCCAGTTCTGAACCTCTGAGATGCAATCTTCTATTCTCGAGACACCAAGTAGGATGCCATCAGGTGTCGTAGGACAGATGGACGTGTAGATATGGGTGTCGTCTGCATACATATGAAAATCAATGCCATGTCTACGGATGATATTTCCTAGTGGTAGGGTGAAGATGAGAAATAGAAGTGGGCCCAGCACTGATCCCTGGGGAACACCATATTTCAATTGTTCAGGTGAGGAATACTCTTGGTTAATTTGGACTTGTTGTGATCTGTCATGCAGATAGGACATAAACCACTTCAGTGAGATGTCATGAACTCCAAGTAGCTTTTCCATCCGATCAAGAAGGATGCTGTGGTCGATGGTATCGAAAGCAGCGCTGAGATCAAGCAGGACAAGAATGGTTATTCCCTGCTTTTTCATTGCCCAAAGGATGTCGTAATGAAGCCGCAGAAGAGATGTCTCAGTGCTTTGAAAGCGCTTGTGGGCCGACTGAAGGGGCTCATGAAGACTGTGCTCGCACATGTAGTCTGTCAACTGCTTAGCAACAACTCTTTACTAAACCTTGGACAGGAAAGGGAGATTGCTCACAAGGCGATAATTCTTCAAGCTATTGTGATCTAGGGTTGGCTTCTTTAGGACAGGTGAAATTATGGCTGACTTAAAAGACTTAGGTACCACACCAGATTTTAGGGATACACTCACAAGAGAGGTGATGGATGGGATGAGAACATCTAAGAACTGTTTGATCATCCATTAAGGTAGTGGGTCAAGGAGGCATGATGGACTAGGTGCGTTCAAGATGATGTCTCGCACAGCAGAATCAGAAACCATAGTGAAGTTATCCCATGATGAGCTAGCACAAGACTGTGGTTCGTTTAGTCAGACATTTGAGTAGAGAGACTTTCTTTAATGGATGAACAAAGAGAAGCGTTCAGCCAGTTCACAGTGGCAATCATGATCAGGAAGTCTTGATGATGCTTTATTTGGAATGATGGCTTTGATGGCACGGAATGCTTTTTGTAGTTGTTGCCGCAGTTTTTGAGCTTTTCATTAAAGTAAGTGCATTTGGATTGGTACAAAAGTTGATTGAAGTTATTTTTCTCTTTCTTAAATTTATCATGGTCGCTAGGAAAACCACTCCGAAGCCATGTTCTTTCAGCTTTCCTGCGACAGCATCATCTTGCATGCTTGATATTATTTGAAGAAAATCAGTGAGAGTAAAATCATCCGATCCACAGGAACCCCATAATAATATTAATAATATAGTGTATTTGTATGGCGCCTACTGCAGGCCAGCCTCTAAGCGCTTAACATTCAGTATTTCCTGCAAGGTATTTGGGGCTACGTTTGAAGTATGAGACCTACTCCTTTACATAGCACCTTGTAATGGTTTACAAGGTGCTGTGGCGCAATATGCAGCCGATCAAACCAGGAACACCGGGGCGGACCCCTTCTCTTTTCGATAAGTGCACTGGGTTCTTTTTCGTGCGTTACACAACACACGGGACCAACGGCTTTACGTCCCATCCGAAGGACGAAGCAATCATGGTTAAGTGTCTTGCTTAAGGACACAGGTGTCACGACCGGGGCTCGAACCCACACTCTGCTGATCAGAAACACCAGAGCTTGAGTCCAGTGATCTTATCCACTCGGCCACGACACGCCATGAGGACAACTGCATGATGAAGCTCTGCAGAGACTTGGGTGTGGGTCTGTCTTGTGGTCATGTGTACAAAATGGATGATGTATCGGACAGATACAATAGTAAGTGTAGTGAAAAGGGCATTTCTGTGCCAATGAAACAGCAGTCCCAAAGAACGACATTCTATGAAAAGGTTCAACTACTGGTCGGACAAAAGGCTAGATATGTACGAACTCTAGGGACTGGATCACTTCTTATGTATGCTGGTTAAAAATCAGACTTCATAATATCCCAAACCGTAAAAAAAGTCTTGTCAACAACAAGGAGTATTTTCATCATCAGATTCTGAATCAACTGAAGAAGATGATGCCATGATTGATATTGCACAAAGTGACATCTTCTAAGAGACGGTTTATGTGGCCCTCAGAGTCAGGAAAGATCTGCTTGACACGCCAGTACATTCTTGCACCTGGCAGGAACTTAATCAAGAACACATGGATCAAGTAATTCCAAACAGACTGTATCTGCTTCTGCGCTTGTTGTTTGGGGGCACAGATATGGTGGATGAGGGAATTGAAGATGACGACAGTGTCAAGCAGACTGTATGCAGTATTGCCCAAGACATTGTCTTTGCTGTTTCCAATAGACGGAAGTTGACGCCAAAGCATGTTGGTTTGGGCCTTGCTCTCCACAAAGCTACTGGCTCTGAAGCACTTCTTGACTCGTTCCATGCAGCCAACCATACCATCGGTATCGACACTGTGCGGAGAATTGACACAACCATAGCTCATGAAATTCTCAAGAGATTTGCACAGAACGGCAATGTTATGTACCAGACAATATTGTCAAAGAGAGGATGATCCACTGCTCTTATGACAACATTGATGTCCTGGAAGCAACACTTGATGGAAAAAACACATTCCACTGCACACAGTTGATGGTATGGCAAAGAGGACCTGCCCCACAAGGTCAAGGTGATCCAAAGAGCAAGCACAACCTGAAAGCAAGGGCTATCAAGCCTGATGCCCTGCAGGAGTTTCAGAGGCTTGATCATGCTACCTTGCCATCAGGAAGGAGGCCTTCGCATTCGTTTAGTGGTGACAAGGAAATTGAGGCAGAGTGGTTCAACATCATCTGCGATGAAAGGCTAAAGGCACGGGCAAAAGATTTAGCAAGGGTAGTGTCACGCAAACATGATAAGGGAGAGGATCGTTCTGTTCCTGCATGGGGAGCACTCGATGAGACGACAGCAGGGATGCTACATATTCTTCAGGCACCAGCAGATGACAATGACACCTTCTTCACTGTCATTAATCGCTTTGTGGACATTTCAAACCACACAGGTCAGAAACACCATCATCACAGCAGACCAGCCACTAGACAGCAGAGGAAAGGAACTTGTACGGGCGAATCCAAAGTTTGAGAATGACATTTTTCTCATGGGAGGACTCCACGTCTGCTTCAACTTCCTGAAGGCAATTTGTCAACACATATAAAGTGCTGGGCTCAATGATCTGTGGACAGAGGCAGGTGTTTATGCAGCCAACACGACTGAAACTATGCTTTAAGGCAAAGCCTATTACCGCGCCGTTAGAGGACACCAACTGAACTATGAGGCTCTGTGGCACATCAAATGGTCTATGCTTGGAATCTTGGCTGGATGAAAATGGTCAACAAAAAGATGTGGAAGTTGACAAAACTAGCCCAAAATGTAGTTAAGCAGTTCAAAAAGAGAGATGGCAATCAAAGAGCAGAACTTTCCGAAGCAGTAGGCCAGCTTTCAGATTTTCTGAGCAGTAGCAATGTTCAATAGCTCATCAAAGAATTCAACAATCTATGTTTTTCAATGTTTAAACGATGGAGAACACGCTGCATGTTCTGTGCATGGCTCTGATGTTTTGCTACATTTGTGATGTTTCTGCTGTTCAATCCTCCATAAGTTTGGTACAGGAGGGTGGGGAATCGTCTGCTGATCATTCAGGACCATTTTCTAGCCATGATGTGATCCTCATGAAGAGAACTTTGAGCTTTCTCAATCTAGAGTTCCTGGATTGTCTATCTAATGCACCACAGCCCTGCCATGTTGCCTATTGTCATTGCACGGTTGATCGCTTTCATTCTCAAGATACTACTACAATGCAAAGCATAGCTGACTGCAACCCTTGTGTACTACTTGACTGGGCAGCCATGATGAACACTGATGTCTACATTACACCACAGACTCTCTGCACATTGATATACAGGACTTCTACAACTGCATCCAAGATCAAATTTGGGCACATGCCTATCAGGTATTATGATAACTCATGTGTAACATTCAACATAATCTTATCTGGAGATGTTGAAACTAATCCTGGTCTATTCCCTTCTGCTCAAACATCACATCCTGCAACTGCAACCAACAACCCTCATCAAGAGACAACTCTAAACATTTATCACCAAAAATGTAAGAAACATCAAGAACAAGTTGGACTGCTACCACAGTGAGTTCTTGAGTAATTTACATCCATTCACTGATTACCGAATCTTCGCTTTGACAGAAACGTGGTTATCAACTGATGTTATTGATGCTGAAGTTTCGCAACCTGATTACACAATATTTCGCAATGACAGATTAAATAAGAGAGGGGGTGGAGTTTTAATAGGCTGCCATAACTCACTACAATGTTGCAGGAAATCTGAATTTGAACAAGATGATCTTGAACTTATTTGGGTCGAGGTAAAATTACGGAAAAGAAATCGAATTCTACTTGGTGTTTTCTATAGGCCCCCAAACAGTGGAATTCAACCGTTAGCAGAACTAGCAGATTGCCTCACGAATATATCTCGAGAGTATAGTACCATTTGCCTAATGGGTGACTTCAACCTTCCTACCCTCCAATGGAATGCCACTACTGGCTTGTCAGAGCCCACATCTGCAATGGATGATTTGCAGGTTGATGCAGTGTGGGGTGCGCACAACCTACAGCAGATTAATTTTAGCATGACTAGAGGTGACCATAATCTTGATCTTGCCTTGTGCTCTGATAATTTACAAGGAACATGCCAAGTGGGAGAAGACATATTCGCATCCGATCACAGTGCACTTGGCATCACTCTCAACATTTTGCCGTCCCTCAAGCACATCAAATCAAAGCGATTGAACTTTAACTTTCGTAAAGCAGATATGCAAGACCTTCAGATGACCCCACAGTGCATCCCATGGTGCTTAATGGAAGCAACATCAGATAGTCACAAAGCAGCCTCGCTCTTCACGACCTTGTTGAGGCCGCTATCATAGATGTTGTGCCCAGAGTTCGACCACGACGCCCCTCTCCTCCGTGGTTTGATGGTGAAGTGACACATGCTTTAAAAACCAAGGAAAGGGCTTTCAGGAAAAAACGTGGCAATCCATCCCCTGAAAACATTCAAGCTTTCAAGTTGGCAAGGACAAAGTATGGAGAGTACTTAAAGGCACTAGGTGAGGATGTAGGGAACAACCCAAAACGATTTTGGAGCTTCGTAAAGACAAGGTCTCGCCTGCATACATTGCCATCAATTCTTTATGATGAAACGAACGATAGGCATGCAGACAACTCTGTCAGTAAAGCAGCATTTTTGATGGAACATTTTCAAAGCGTCTACCTCACATCTTCCCAGGATAATGACATCCTACCAGACACTCAACCAGCGAATTTGGACTCTATGCCACCCATTTACATAGACAGCACTGCCATAGAACGTGAACTTATGGGCATAGACACGTCTAAAGCTTGTGGCCCAGACAACCTACCTGGCTTCATTTTGAAGTCATTTGCAACTATCATGTGTATCCCAATGTCTTATCTGTTCAAAAGATCTCTATGTGAAGGTCAGTTTCCTGCATGTTGGAAACTTGCTAACATTGTAGCTATTCACAAATCCGGTAAAAAACAGAATGTAGCAAATTATAGACCAGTATCTTTGTTACCACTTGTTTCTAAAGTGTTTGAGAGGGTCTTGTGTACACAACTTGTACGTCATGTCCAGCCTGCTATTTCTGAACACCAGCATGGATTTGTACCTGGAAGGGATTGCACCACCAATCTTACTGCATTATTACAAGAAGCTTATTCTGCAGTTGATCAGAGGGGGCAGCTGGACGTCATATACACTGACTTTTCGAAAGCTTTTGATCGGGTTGATCATAATCTTCTTATTCACAAACTTGCTTCATATCACATACATCCCCAATTACTAAGTCTACTGCGTAATTATTTAAGTGGAAGGGAACATCGAGTAGTTGTTGATGGGGAATGCTCTAACTGGTTTCCAGTTTCTTCAGGTGTACCTCAAGGTTCTGTACTTGGTCCGGTCTTATTTACATTGTTCATAAATGATTTGCCATCATGTCTCACGAACAGATCTTTACTATTTGCAGATGATATGAAGGTTTTCCGTCAGGTTTTTAATGATTCTGATTGTGCGTCTTTACAGTATGATTTAGATAAAATACATTCCTGGTGTGCAACCTGGAAATTGCAACTTAACTTAAAGAAATGTTCTGTAATGAGTGACACTAAAAAAGAAGCCCTGTTTGTTTAATTACATGCTTTCTGATTGTATTTCAAACCGTGTATCCACACAGAAAGATCTTGGTATTTTTATAGATAGCAAACTGAATTTTGTTAGCCATGTTACTCATGTAGTGAAGAAAGTTAATCGCATGGTTGGTTTAGTGTGGCGAAACTTCAGATGTAAAAATGAACGTGTACTTCGAACCTTGTATTGTTCTGTTATTAGACCTCGACTGGAGTATTGTACTGTTGTTTTAAACTCAATTTCTCAATCACAATCTGACCGACTAGAAAGACTACAAAGGCGTTACTTGTTTTGTATGTAAAAAGTTCTTCACAACAACAATCAAGGTGATGTTACTTATTTGGAAATGTGTAAATTATTTAGCTTACCAACTCTTGCCCAGAGGAGAACAGTTAACGATTGCTTGTTCCTCTACAAACATATCCACAGCAAGTATAGTTTAACCACTGCTAATCCTTTCAGTTTTCATGTTCAAGAACGACGTACTAGATCAGCTTCCTAGCACATAATGCATGTTCCCATGAGCCGAGTTGATGTTACAAAAAAAGGGTTTGTTTCCAGAGTTTTATCTTCATACAACCGGCTTCATGAATCATGCGATGTGTTTGGGGCTAAAACATTAAACTGTTTTCGCAGACAGCTAATTAAATTTGCTAAATAATATTTTAAACTGTGAACATCTCCTGTGCAGCTGCTGGGCAGTTGTTACTACATCAATTGCTTTGATAATCTAAGTGTTTTTTATTGATGAATTTGTTTCCTTTTAACATTATTTTTGGTCGATATTATTTTTTAAATTTAATTTGTATTTTGTCTGTTTGTTGGTGTTTGTTTGTTTGTTTGGGTGTTTGTTGTTTGTTGGTGTGTTTGTGGGGGTGTTTGTTTGTTTGTTTGTCGGGGTGTTGGCATGTATGTTGTTGTTGGTGTTTTGTGTTTGTTTGTTGGGGTGTTGGGGTGTGTGTTTGTTTGTTTGTTTTTGTTTGTTTTTTGTTGTATGTAATTGGGGTTTTGGGTGTTCTGTTTGTGTATTTTTTACTTCCATGTATTTGTTTTAATGTTCGTTATGTGTGTTTGTGTACTTGTTGGTGTGCCACAGTCTGTTTTATGTGGGTTTCGGTGTACTAATTTTGTCTATTTAAAATAATGTTTTTATCAATTATTGTGTAACTGTAATTTTCAACTTTTATATTTATACATAGTTTTTAATGATACCTGTAAGTGGCGGCTATCCGCTGTTGGATATCAATAATAAAAAAAAAACTTTAAAAAAACAAGCACTCTGGAAATCCAAATTTCCGACTGGTCTCATTACATGGAGATGGTTGAGATTCTGCTCGATTTCATCAGAGCTCAGAGGGACAGAAACTGGATCCTCCATCTAGAAGCTTTTTTTAGCAATGCTACCATGGCTCACCATCTATGATCACAGCAACTATGCCCGGTGGGGACCTGTTTATCTCGCAAATATGAAACTCTTTGAGAAGACAACACCAGAGGTTTATGCTGAATTCGGTAATGGAAATTTTGATGTGAAGAGAACGAAACGGCGCTTTAACCAGGTTTCCGACTGATCAGGCAACTGAGTGGATAAACAGGATATGCAAAATTACAAGAAATAATCAAGCCAGGGACATATTTTGTATCACATGGTCCGAGCGATCACGCATCACACAAGACATAAGATCTCTCTTTAATCTGGAAGATGATGAGGAAGAAACCACTTTTACCAGCTCCGACAGTCTTCCATCTCGCACAAAGCGAGATGTTGATGAAGTTAAGAAGCTTACCACACAGCTAACAAGATTTGATGTGTTCCGAGTAAACCCCACCTTGGCTGAAGAAGAAGATGACACTGACTCTGATGATGTTAGAGAGATACCACTGGTGTCATTGGCACCAATTGATGTTGTAAGTGATCCTCTAGCGGCTGAAGATCGTGGAAAGCTGTATGTGATGACCAACGTGAAGCAATGTCTGATTGAAGAAACTGACGGTTTTCATGACGCCCTAAAGAAACATTGCTCAAAAACTTCTGCTGATCTGTACAAAGCAAATGTTTCCAGATTATCAAAGCTGACAGAAAGTTACTGCAACGATTGCTCAATGCTGCCACTGGAAGTCGACCATTTGAAATGGTGAATATTCTCCAGCATGAGCTGTCTCCAGTTTGACTGTCTCTCGCCAAGGCTGGAGGAGAGATGAGTTCAACAGCAAAGGCAGATCTGATCAACATCTTAATGGCTGGGCTAACCACGCCCACAAATGTACCGAACACCAACATGAAGCTGTGTGGGCTAATAGATGGTCATGGACTTCTCCAAGCTCTTGAAAAGCATCATGGGTGTCAAACATTTGGTGACTATACTGGTGTTTTCATATAGTGTGACAACACTTTGGAGAGAATACAACAAGAGTTGGCGTGGTATTTGATCGCTACATTGGAGAGGGCTTCATCGCGTGGCGTGTCGTGGCCGAGCAGTGTGTTGTGTAACGTAACAAGTCTGAAAAAAATCAGCAATACTACATGAATCCTCTTTGATTGGTTTAATTCGAATGATGAAGTGTTGAGACAACCGTTTACTCATCAGCCCTGGCGTTGATTTAAACGTATACTTGTACACACACGGCAGTGTAGTACACACGCAAAGTCAATTGTGGGTTTTTAATTTTCAAAAACCTGAAATAAATATAAGTCAGCGTTTAACAAATTTGAAAAAATTTACAAAACTACATTTGTCCTTTGTGTTTTGAATGCTTGCTTTGATTGGCTTCATTTGAATGATAAAATGTAAAAAAAAAAGTTTTAGAAATCGACCCCTGGCATTGATTTCTTTGTACACGCTGTACCCACGGCAGTGTAGTACACACGCACCATACTACATAGCAAATTGACTCATGGGTTTTAAAATTCAAAAATCATAAATAATGTAAGTCAGCGTTTAACAAATCTGAAAATTTTCAACAATACTTTACGAGTCTTTTAGGAATTTTTTTGATTTCTTGGAATATTTTACACGCACAGCAGTGTAGTACACACGCGTGGACTGCAGCAAAGGGACTTGTGAAATAAATATTCAAAAATTTGAAATAAATATAAATCAGCTTTATAAATCAGCGATTTTTAGTTTTCAAATATTAAAAAAAGGCATTAAGATTTGTCTGAATCAGAAACTGACAAACAACGGAATAACACTTGTGAATTGATCGTTGTACTGGTGGTCCTACCTAAGTACAAAAACACTTCTTAGGGAGAATAAGCTCAAAGCAGTGTGGCGAGTCTACGTATTACTACTCTGCTGACTACCATTTACTTCGGAGCCTTATACACATGTAGCGATCGATTCCTGGCGCTTGGAAAGTACATTTAATTTTTCTCATCGCGCTGTCGGTAACTTTCTAGCAACGGCGGCATGTGCTGATGCACGTTCCGCAGGAAAACATTGCCCTGATAGTTTGGAAGCTTTCCCTTAGTTACATGTAGGCCATATATAATAGTATTATTGCTCAACCTAAAGATTAAAGACCAAACAACACTTAAAGTTAAAAGTAATTAAGGCGACACAGCAAACTTCACCACATTGTATTTTTACTGTGCAGTTTCAAATTGTACTTGCCATAGAGGAAAGCTTCTGTTTATAAAGAGCACATACATACCTTTTTTTTTGGGGGGGGGAGGGGGACAAATGGCTATGTAAACTTTGATAGTGCAACACACTAGATTCCAAGAAAATTTTGAAATGAACAAAACAATGTACAATTCAATATATACACTGAATTAAATGTATGATTTTATTTTGACCCTTTAGAAAGCAATCATACAGGTATAGTGTTTGTTTAAAACAAAGACATTTCAATTTTAAACACAATTATATAACCATCTACATACAAACTTCCCAACAGAAACTAACAAAAAGAAGGTTTTTATTTTTAATTTTTATAAAAGAACAATTCAGAGGTAATAATCTATCAGGATTACTGATAATATTGCTCTATGTAAAGTACTACCTAATTTCTTAAAATCAAAAGATGTGGAAATGCAATAGTCGGCCATAGTATAGCCTTTGTTATTTATGTACAAGGAAACACTTTAAAACAACTAACTTTTCTGTTTGTTTCACTGATAAAAACTAATGATAGAAGTACATAGCGTGAATTATAAGCACAAACCTGTTGCTTATTGGTGAGGAAAGCCTTATTGGTGAGGAAAGCCCTATTGGTGAGGAAAAACCCTTAGGGATCCCCCTTCCCCAAGTTGGTTTACCACCTGAAAAAATATCATGTGGTAGCACACTACTGCCACGGAAAATAACACGTACAGATCAACTCATTTGAGCAAATAGGCAACAGTGATTGCTCGCCTCCAAGGATTAAAAATACCTGTTTCTGGCTATTTACCCAGCATCAAATTAAATGGCTGTTCAGCTTTTCTACATTTTTAAGATACGATGGAATACTCGTACCAATCTGGATTGAAAGAAGAAGAACATGGGGGGAAATAAAGTGTACATGTTAAGTCATATTTTGGTTAATCAGTATTTGGAAGATGTGTGCTTTGCTTTGCTTTGCCTTGCCTACTTTTCTTAGAGTAAGAGCAAAATAAGCATTTGCCGGTTCTGTAAAAGGCACCCCCAAATAATAGTAATATGAATTTGCTTTCCATTTCTCGACCGACCCTTGACGTTCTTTTAGTGGCAAAAACCTCTGGAAAACGTCCTCAAAACATAAACCAAAACAATCACCACTAGGTATTTGTGACAAAGGAGTCAATAAACTGACCTTTGCATGTAAGACAATAAAGGTATTTAAGTAGTCTTGATTATTTATAACTGTGGCCAACAGCTTGCTTCCATGATCTCATGGTTCAACCCCGCTACTTAGCACACACATCCGACGTCATTTAGATCTTTGTTGACGTGACCACAAGTAACTCGGGCAATGTCTTGGCAAAATTATTGAAACTTTATATTTGGGGGGACATGGAAGTACAGAAAACATTTTTTGACATCTTTGTATGTATCTCATTGTATTTAAAATTCATAGGGATAGGAGCACAGCATGATTTCTGTTGTGTATTAATATGTTTGTGTATACAGCTGTCTTGGAAATTTGCATCACAAAATAAGGCTTTCTGATTTCTGCTACCACACCACGGCTGTATAAAATGCTCTGCAGGCGACATGCGGTTTGTGCGCACGCGCAAGAAAAACCCCAGGTCAATACAAAATACATATTCATTACCAAGTGACCTGGCTCATTTTTGCGGGGAACCTCATTCATAAAAAACATTTCCCTGCTAATGAATATTCATCAAAAGGGGAGATTTAACCAATAGGCATTTTTATGATATGGGCTGTCAGTTTGGTAAAAATTGAAATAAAACAGCGACCGGGAAGGTGCGAAACAATGGGAAATTTGTGGCCGACTTTTGATTCCAGGATTCTGTTCGTGACCTGAATAAAGTTCGTTTTCTAGTTGGATTTTCTTTACGAAGATAACTTGTCTGCAATATTAAGAAAGTAAGATTATAACATTTATACGTTTTTCTTTTAAATGTTTATAGTTTTAAAAGAGCACAGTTTATATATATTTGTTTAAACCGTGGGATTCCCCCGTCAGTTTCATGGTCTCAAATACTGGAAATGTAGGGTCACGTAGGTCAAAACTACGGTCATGTGTGCATTTATGTATGTATGTACACACGTATACGAATTGGCGATGTCGGGTTTGCATGAAGTTACACATTTCAATGATGAAGGCCCACTTTGTTCATGGACTTTGTGAACCAAGCTTGGAACAATAATTATAGGGTTCAATAAATAAGAAAGATATGACAATTCCTAAGTGAAAAAAGAAAGCTGTTTTTTTTATATATTTTTTTACAGGCAATCATTTATTTCTACATTTTTTAATTACACAATGTCATTTATTTACATCATGTTCATGACAATGGATTAAAACGAGATTGATTAAAATTACACAAAATCAAGTACTAGAAAAATTCATACTGGCCTAGTAAGTACATGTAGTTTCCTTTTTCCAACATTATTTTAAAAAAATTATCTTGAGGGGGGTAACAAATTGTAGGTCAATATAAAACTTTTCTCAAGATTTTGTGAAACCATCTAAGTAGCTAGGTTTTCACGGCAAACCTCCATACATTATGTTTACATTTTTATATTTTAGGCCTATTAAAATTTACAAACTACTTAAAATCAAAATCACTCAAAGTATATCTGTCCATTTTTTTTTCAGTCCTGGACTGGTTTCACCTGCCACCTGTGCTATTCCAATTTGTTTCTACCAACCCCCGTCAAATGCCAAATGAATGGAATGCACATCCTGAGAGAGGGCCCTGCGATGTTTGTTCCAAACTGACACAGGACAAGGGCAAGCCCCAAAAAGCAAAGTTGGAAAGAGTGAATAAACTTGTTGAAATCGAACATAATAACAAAAGTGAAGTAATAGCTCGATTTGAGACATTGTCCCATAAAACCATCCCATTTCCAAAACATAAATTCACTTGTGATGACCCATCTTTAGTTTGCAAGCTCTGCAATACACTTTTGTCCCAACCAGTGGAAACTTCATGTGAACATGCATTTTGCTTGTCAAGCCTTCAAAATGAGTTCAGTGTTACTTTGTCCTGTTTAATAATTTGCCAAACATGCAAACAAAACATAAATCTAAAAGAAATAACTTCCCCCAAACAATACTTCATAGATATATTACAAAGAGCTAGGGTCAAATGTAAACTATGTAAGAGGAGTAGCTGGATGTGCAATACAACGGACAATGATTGCTCCACCGCTGAATCATCAACCGTGGATGAAAAAATCTAAAGAGAAATTCTAGAAAGTAACGTGGCCCCCCTGGGAAAAGTTGGGCAACAGCTGACTTTACATCTCCTGAAGACATGCTTGAACGAGACACAAGGAACAACGGTGCGACTTGCAACCAAAGGCGCAGTGAGTAATTTTTATAATCATTGATTTAATAAGGAATTTCCAAGTGTAGATCGTGTCAACTATGGCATCACAGTTCGTTCAAACATACCGTCATATAATCTTGCCTGCGTGAAGCGTCCTGGTATGTATGGAAAAGTGCACACATTTTTAAGCAAGGGTGACATGGTCTTTAGATGGTCACATGTTGTCCAGAGCATAAAATCAAACAAATTTAAAATGATTTTTTACACAGGCTATGTGTGTTAAGCGTATCCCTGTTGCACAAAAGTCAAGCTCTGAGGTTAACAGAAGAACTATCCAACGTCGAACCAAGTTGTTGAAGGCGAGTCTGTGTGTAATCAGTGATGGCCAATCTACTATTCAACTGGGTCATCTTATCAAAGCGTCGGGCTCCAAGAAATCCCTACAAGATCTGCTCGGACGACTTCAGATGAAGACACATATCCCTGCACTACACGAGCTAGCACTGAAAGCAGATTTGGGGCTTTCTTGGGCAGGGCTTCGAGAGCTGAAAGTGTAAGAAATATATTCCCAGTTTGCTAAAAAGTTCAAAAAAAGCAAACCACAAAAAAATGTGGCAGAACTAGACATCTTTATTCGGGGGTTGGGGGGGGGGGGGTTGGCAAGCAGGGGCAAAGAAATAATTTTGGAGCATTTTGATGTAACTCATATGCGCTTTTTTTTCCTCAAGGGTATGGGGGGGGGGGGTAAGAGTTCTGAGTGAGAGCACAAGTCCCCCCCCCCCCACGTGCTTCCTGTCCCCCTATATCTTTGGCCTGGACCACACACAAGACCATGGTGTTGTGCTTAGAGTTGGCCAACATATGAGGCTTATCATGGTTTACTGCAATTATTTTTTCAGGTGGTTGCGACAATACAACATAATAATGGAGAATAAACAAGCAAGCATAGCAATTGCTAAGAAGTCTGTTGGCCAAAATATGGACAGCATCACACGGATGTCATGGAGGTAAACGGTAACTCAGCTTGTTTTAAAACAGAGTGTTTCTTTTAAGTACTAACTGATTGATTATTTACATAGGGGGAAGAAACTTGTGTGGTACCTTTTCGGCGACTACGAGTTCTTGTGTAGGATGATGGGTATCTCTGGTGCAAGTGGTAAGTTGAATCACTGTGTGTGACTGCATGGCTAGCTTGTATGATTTACCTAAAATAGAAATATATAGAGCCATGAAAAATTAAACCATTGTTTTGTCTTCGCAGGTCACCACCCTTGTATTTGGTGTACCATCACTAGTCTGACATGGCAAAAGAGAAGGCAACTCGTTCACCTTGTGAAGGAAGAACATTGGAAAGTCTACACAGGGATCATGAACAGTTCTTGGCAGCTGGAGGCCACATAAAACAGGCCAAACTCCACAACAACTTAATTGACCGACCACTGTTTTCAATCCCCATCACATCTGTTTGTATCAATTAAATGAAATAAACAAGTTTTAAGTATATAGTAATGAACCCTCCATTTCCCACTTCAAGAATTTAGTGGTTAAATAATTTTGCCGTTTTGTTTGTTTGACTGGGTTTTCTCTTTTCCCATTTTTAGGTATGTCCACCAACCCTCCATATAAGTTTGGGTATATGGTTTAAGATGTACACCCTATTCGAGGAGTGTAAATGTCTAGGAGAAGCCATACCTAAAGAACTAGCAAGTTCACCTGCTGGTGTCGGTGACATTGGAGAAGGTCCTTTTTCTCTTCATGTTGCACAGCTATCCGAAGTACATGCTGCTAAGCTTAGGGTGGGTGAGATCCAGGAGGAGATCGATGAAATCCATGAGCAGTTGGCAGTAATAGCTCTCCTGAACGAAAACATCGATGTTGCAGCTGTGGCGTCTGATGCTACAGTCCAGACGGATGCTCTCAATATTGAACTAGAAAGACAGGTACATGCAGTATACAGTCATTTTTATGACAAAGCATGTCTTTAAAGAAAACAACGTTATGTAAAAACACAAAGTTTTGAATTGATTAAGTTGACATTGTTGTTTTACTCTAACTTTTATACAGGAGGTGACAGCAAATGCGCAAATTGGTAAACTTCCAGAGATCCACAATCCCCTCCTAAAGAAGCTGGACACATCCTTACAGGAAATCAAAGTCAGACGCTAGCCTTACTATTCTAACACATTCGTAGGAAACCATGTACATAAGTAGTTCAGGAGGGGCGTTTCGCACCCCATTCCCTCCCTAGTTCCCTCCCTTCCCTCTTGACCCTCCCCTCCCACCCCTCCCCTCCCTCCCTCTCCCCTCCCTCCCTCTCTCTCACCCTGCCCCGACCCCCCTTCCTTCCCTCCCTCCCTCCCTCCCTCCTTCCCTCCTTCCTTCCCTCCTTCCTTCCTCGTCCCTGCCCCCCCCCCCTCTTTCCACTTCTCCCTCTTTAGCAGTGAGGTTAGCGCGCAGCGTAAGGGGTGTGTTCGCTTGAGTGACCACACACAATTGTGTATGCATAGGAAAGCGTATGATGAATGGAGGCGAGGATACTTTTTGGAAGAAACGATAGGTGGCTTGCCATGCGTAAACTCACCATACAGTGACGGAAGAACATGACCACGCAACGGATCAAGTAACAAACAAATAAATATAAGGAATATTTAATTGATCCATCTGCTAATAAATTCGCCCATGTGGCGTCACGGACAAGTTCTGACAACAACGTGACGTATGAAGTCATCCTGGCTATGTCATTGATGCGACCAGACAATCCGTGACGTCACGTACGTTCTGTGTGTTGATTGGTACATTGTTCCTAGGTCACTGAGCCGTGAATGGTGAGCTGAGTTCGTGTATAAATAAGCAACGTTTTAGTTTGAATTTACTACTCAACTAATTTCACAGGCGCTGTTTCTTATAAGTAAGATTTAACAAAACGATGGGGTATTTCAGGACGCATCCTTCCATTATCAGGGGTGAGAGTTACCCTCGAAAAAGCTCTGGTGTTTGTTGTGCACGCAGAAGCCATCGAGGCGCAAGACGACGCATCCCTCATTATGCTAAAAAAGCGTTTGCGACCGCCGAATCGGAGGTTGAAAATTTGTTTGCAACGTTTTGTGTGCTAGCTGGGCAACTGAGTGAAGTTGAATTAAATGGAGTATGGTCACTGATGCTTAAAGAATGCACTGAATCAGACTTTGAAATGATGCAAGGTATGGTGGTGTTGGCCACGTCGATACATACCATGGACCCCGAGACCCGTCTGCTGGTTCTAATGGACATCATAAACTAAACGTTTCTACTGTCGTAGAAGCAGGCTCCTTTAGGAGCCACCTTTCAAATCAAAAAGGAACAATCATACATTTACACTGACGTACACTCCAACCTCACCGGGCAGGCCCGTGCACGTCGTGGGCAAACAAGACGTGTTTACGACGTGATGAATGGAGTCGCCCCTGTGACGTCACGGAAAAGTTTCGACAAGACATTTCAGAAGACTGATTCTGTGTGCTGATTGGTCAATCGTGTTTTTATCGCCACAGACTGGAGGGTAATAAAAGGTACCCTTGTATGTTTAATTGCCATTCCATATCGCTGGTGACAGAAAGAAGACACCTTAGCTCCTACAACTTAAATTCTGCTGTATCAGTGCACGATGGTTGGACAGTCTAACATTACACTTCCTTTCCATGAGGATGAATCTGCCTCTCCAGAACCACCTATCGCCCCAACGTCTCTGGTAGATGCTGGACCATTTAACTGTGTGGAGAAACTTACACACAATCACATCATGGATGGCGTGAAGGCTTCAGTGCGACTGCGGAGAGACCTTACTACTACAACGTCTACACCAGAGAAATTGTATGGACCCTACCCAATATACCGGTACAGCGTGAGCAGAGAAGAGTGGTGAACTCAACCGACGTTGACATTCTGGCTGCAGCAGTTAATGAGTTGACCGAGTCATCGTCTCAACCCAAACCAGAGGACCGAGCAGCATCCATCTCTGGTATGAAAGGGAAAGACACCGTCAAACGACTCCACACTCCGGACCCTGACGAGATGGAGAACGAGAAGAAAGCCAAGAGATTCAAGATTGGAGGTGAGTGTTATGCTTGTGTTAACGATTTAAGGGTAGCCCCTTACGTTAACATCAGAGAGTATTAATGGAACCAGCACAAGACCCGATTAATGGCTGGGAAGGGATTGAATCTTTCTCCCGAAGAATGGATGATGTTGGCCGGTCAGAGTAGCTCTGGGAAAGGTATAAACCATTTGCTTCAAACTAACGAAACTTTTTTTTTTTTCTTCTTCTTAATTCCTTGTTCTAGAAGATGATACACCATCAAACGAATCCTGACCAAGATCGTCACGGACGATATACTGAGGTTGGTGTACACCGCTCAGGAGGCCTTAGGATGCGAAGGATGTGAGATGAACTGGGGGACCCAAGACGAACATCAGTGCCTTTTCTTTGGTGTTAGTCCAGCATCCAATCTTTATGACTACGTAGCCGAGTGGTATTCAGATGCAGCACCGTGTGTAAAACCAAACAAAGTCAATGACATTTTCGACGCAGTAAACATCGGTCTCAATGTGACTGAATCAAGCGAAGATGGACAGAGCATTGATAAACTCGCGATAATCAAGGAAATAATGGACGGGTGGTGTGAGGATCCGGATGATATTGCCCGTTCGTTCTATTCTACATTCTTCAACAATTTAACTGAACTCATTGATAGTACTATGCAACAATTACATGTTTGATTGAACTTTCTTAAAAATTCATGGTGGTGGTGGTGGTTTGCAGTGTTTTCATAAATATTACCATTATAACTATTGACAAGTGATGCAGTGGTGAAATAAAATAGAATAAAGTGTTGAAAAATGAATCACTCTAGGGGTAGGTGAAGTTAGAAAAGGGTGTTTAGAGGCAAAACGAATAAATATTAGACGACAAGGGGTGCCTAAAACCAACCGGAACTCACCAGAAGATTCCTTAAGTATTTTATTCATCATCAACAATGGAAAAACATTAAAACAAGGGGGGGGAAAGGTGCAAAGTAACGACTTCTAAGCCTACATTTGATTTAATTGTCTAAATAAACTAAAACATGACTTAAGCAGAGAAGCCTGTGCAATTTGTTGGATAATAAAGTCTACATCGTAAACTTGAGTTTTGCTACGGGGATAGTGTTTTCTAAAAAAGTCATTCACATTAAAATCATTATCCGTTGTGTCCAACGAAAACAATTGGGTGATCTTTGTCATGCTCAGGTCCCGACATCGGTGCAAATTGAAGAAGATGACGTACTGTCCGCACACTGTAGAAAATGTTCCTTGTAGGTGTCTTGCGTTACAGATGCAGTACTTTGCATTCTTCTGAAGGAAACGGTTAATTTGTGACACTTTGGAGGGTTGTCCATAGGAATCAAAGTATTCACCCACGCCATCCTGGCTGATGTATATTCCCACCCAGTGCCGCCCAGGCTTATCCGAGGGGTCCGTGTTCACAACAAGAACGCTTAGACGTGGAAGATATTGTTTGGGTAGTCGATCACAAGCAAATACTCCTCTGAAATAAGGCTGGTTGAAGGGGTCTCGAGTTAAGATGTCAGTGATCTCTTGAGTATCCATGGTGTGATTTAACTGCTGTAATCAAAAATGACGTTACGGGCCTGGTCAATCTGCAAAATGTTGTTAAATTCTGCGTAGATGATCACCTTAATTGTCTGATCGAGGGCATTGGAAAAATGGACGTCAAGACGGAGGTTAGGGAGCACGTATCAATTCAACCGCCCGAGAGCTAGGCCGAATCGGGCCGAATCGGGCAGCCCGCCGCTGTGAAGGCTTTTACAATAGAAATGACTGGTGTCATGAATAATCCGCATACCAAGGGTCTAATTTGCTCACCTTTGCTCATTAAACCTTCACTACCTCAACACAATGGTTGTTGGGTCTGGATGGGCCAGGGACAGCAACAAAAGGCTGGGCTGGTCCTTTGTCAAGTGGCTGGCAGTTAAGGGATTATAGGATTACTGCCCGCAACTCCAGACTGAATAAGCTGTTTGAAACAGCCGGAATGGTTTCGCTCCCAATTTCTCTACAGCAAGTCATGTGCACTGACGTGTTGATACACTTCTGTGCGTATTACAAGAAGGGGGCACGCTAAGGTGCGCCGTCTTTGCTTATCCTTTTTATAATGATAATATTAATGTATCACTATCAGCCGTGTCTGCCTCATAAGTTGATATTTCTCTTTTTTTCACAAGTCTTTACTCAAATTGTAGGTTTGATTTCACTTATTGAAAGTTATTGAAATTGTTTTACTTAAACTTTTTTTAGACTAAGAAAATTCTCTAGGCTTTTTTTGTGAATAATTTTCAAAAATGATTAACCGTTATAAGTTTGGTGTGTCTACGTTTTGTATCTAGGGAACGATTTATTTAAGCAAATTTGCTTAGAAAACGTTTAGGCTATACATTTTTTGTATACGCTGAATAATAATTGAGTAGTAACACAAAAAAATGATGAATTTGAGTAACAACTGCTACATTTGATTTGCTGTACTGTACATTGGAGATCGTTCACTGATTTTTTTGAATAACCTTGGGGTGTTTCATAAAGCTTTACAATTAATCTTATTTCCAAATAATCAATCTTATCTTCGATCAATCAATCTTAAACTCCTCAATTTTACAATTTACCGTATCTCTGTTTCATAAAGAAAGTTACAATCAATAACAACAAACGTGAACATGTGTTTCTATAATCAATGACATTTTATTTGACCGGAAAGAACTACAATTACATTCTGTGGTGTTATACAAAAACAAATCTTAAATTAATGGCACAAACACAACTTGAAATCGGAAAAATTCCCCTTGATAAATAGTTTACCCTTGAGTGATGAGCACCAAACCTTCACGAAAATTAAATTTTAGCGTGCCGACATTTGTCATTAATAACTCGGCGATTGAGTTTGTCCTTCTGAACGGGTCCTTGTTTGGTCAAGACAAGATTTCCCTCAAAGTTCGATCTCTTCAAAACTTCTGGTGCAAAAGCATATGGCAGCAATGCCCGTACGAATGAGTAGGCCGTATTGTTTCTGCGCCGTAGCTCATCGTACTCGGTCTGGGCGATATCGATAGGGTCGTGCACCTCATCCGGGCCGATGTCGTCGTGACGTACTGGAATCAGCACGTGGCCGTCAACTACATCCATTAGTGGCTGCCCTTATTAAAATGGCCAACCACTAAGACCCGATAGATTAACTTGAAAACAAAATTTATAAAAAATGATGCTATGGAAGCACACTTGCAGTGTACATATAAAAACCAGTGTTTAGTGATGGTGACATGTACGGTATTAATATTGACTCATCTTTAAATTAAAGGTACCCGATCTGCCTACTATGTGGCCACTGTGTCATCTGAAAGATCTCAGACACAATAGAGATGAGCCAGTTGTCTCTGATGACTTGCATGCCATTTAGAATCAGATGTCCAAAGAATATCCAGGGGTATGTTGTTTTTTATGATGTGTTTTCCCTGCAAATTTCACAAGGTTCTAGTTCAATTTAAAGCTCGAACCAGTTTAGATTATAATTTAACATCACGCATGTCTTCAATCAACAATCAAAAGAAAACCTACATTTTCAGTCTTTGGACATTTAATGCATAAAACTTATTGAACTTTAGTAACTGTAACTAGATAAAGCCAGGAAAAACCTACCATTTAAGTGCAACTTGTGCAATAAGACATAACCAAGCATTATTTCACTAAGCTTCAAAACATGTTCGCAAAATTCAGAAATGCAAGTCAGAACCACTAACATGCATGGCTCAGGCTCAAAACATCAATGGTTTGCTCTAGTGCTCTTTTCAAGTTTAACTATTTAGTTTCCTTTATCTGAACTTTTCCTTTATTTATGTGTAAGTGGTAAAGTAGACATTGCGTACACCCTTGTGTACACAGTGAGCATTCTTGAATGGTGCTTATCAGTCTACCCATTTTTACAACCATTATGTTCAAAATAAATTACATAATTAAATAAGAATATATGCAAATATCTTGATTAACAAATCGTTGTGCTCTTGTTTTAGGTAATTATCGGTACACAGGGTAAGAGCAGCACCAGAGACGTATCATTGGAAAACTCAAGGTCGTCCATCGAAGCAGGGCAACTTGTCGCTGTACATTTGGAGGATCCTTCCAAACGCCCATTTATCGATAGAGTCCTTGCGATACTTGATGACAGCATAGAGTTACACTGGCTCAAGGGCTCCTGGTCGAAGGAATGGAAGGAATGGTACGTTGGAATTGGAAGAAATACTAGGCCCTACACAAACACCATTCCCGTGAATTGTGTAATTCTCTGGGGTTTTATGCTGTCATCAAGGGGATGTCTTAATAATGCCACAAAAAGAGTTGAGGCAAAAATATAGTGAACGAGACAATAAATAAAACTATAGGCCTAAGTTAAAGTTAGATAATCTACAATGTTTACCTCACTAGCGTATGTAATTATGTAGGCCTAGATATAAAGCCTTGAAATTTAAGGTGCATCGTGATCGCCGCATCCCTTTACATTTGTGGATGTAAAACATCCCAGCTTAATCACAATGTACATGCAAAGTTTCAGCTTGATTGCCCTTATTGTTCTGTAGATATAAACCCTGTAAAACTCTACTTTTGAAGTGATATAAGGATGACGTCGTAAAGACGTCATTACATATTCCATGCATTGTACGACTTTCGAAGTACTTATTCTTTTCGTATCACTGATGGTTATATGGCAGTTTCCCATTTCTTTACACAGTCCTTTGCGTTTTTATTGAACACTGCAAGGTCTTTTGAGCTACAAGGTTTGGGTGGTAAAGGGCAGACAATGCAGTTCTCTATGGTATGGGCTGCTTCTCCACATTCACAGGTGGTTGGGCCAGTCTTGTAGCCCCATCTGACCAGAGCATCTTTCGATAGTCAAGTTCTCGTTCTGAGGCGGTTGAGTGTTTTCCATTGACCCAATGGTGCTTCTGGGCCAGGGGTTAGGCTTTCAGTTGGGGGTATTCCCATGACGGTTGAAGGAGGGTCATTCTCAAGCTTGACTGTTGAAGGAGGGTCATTCTCAAGCTTTTCCATCCAGAGTTGGGTTCTGGTTTCTTCCCGAGACTTTGTTAGGGGCTGGACTTGGCTGAGGAAGCTTTTTGTACTTAAACATGTAGTTCGATAATACATGACATTAAAAAGTGCACTCTAAATGTAATACCTCGTGACCTGTGACGACGTTTTCATTGTACAAATCCTCACATACGTAGTCTGTATAAAAGTTCTCAAGTATACCAATTATGAAAAGATCACCAAAAACTCCAACACAAACATCAAATAAAAGTGTATTTTGTACTGTTTTTAAACATGCTGCTAGAGGATGCTTTAGGATTTTGTGATGTCAACGGTATGGGTACTACATTTTTATGCCCGACCTTTACCGGACACTAACATCGTTGAAAATATATTGGAAAAGGATCATAAAAGATATTGTAATGGTTAAAATATGAATTATAAAATTCGTAACATTAGTGAGTGAAACCAAATCATTCTGTAACCAACCGACTTTACATTCTGCAAATTCATTTGGTTACTTACTGAGTAGAGACAATACCAATTGGAATGCAAAATGTCCAGTGCCCCACCCCGGGCATTCCTTTATTTGTGAAATAGAGAGACTTGGCAAATAAGTAATTCCATTACTCATGCAAGCGTTACAGCGAGTTCTGCAAGAAATCATTCCTGCACTTGCCACCGGGGAGAAGGGTTTCACTGTAGAGCGCTGTTATTTCTTGGTTTTCCTCTGTTTCCTAAGTTCAGCCACATTAATTTTCCGTAACTTTTTGTTGTAAATTGTAATATTTGCATGTAATTTTGATATGTTAAACCCAAATTTCAATATAGTACACACTGTACACCGCAAGCCCACACACACAGACCGATATCTACACAGCTCTTCATTCCACCATCCTCGTTTCAAGTCTGCCGTCCACAACACATTGGTCCGCCGTGCATTCAACACCTGCGACCAAGACAGCTTGAAGCAGGAACTTCACCACATCAGGACATCACTACAACTCAACGGGTACAAGACATTCAACTTCAGCCAGCCCAAACCAAGCCTCCCACCTGAAGACAGACCGGAGTTCAAGGCAACCGTCACCATCCCATACATCGGCCACGCATCACACCAACTTCAACGCATCTTCAGCCAAGTCCAAGTCAAGACATTCCACACAGCACCCAACAAGATCCAATCATCTCTTCACACACACAAGGACAAGCAAGACACTCAATCCAAGCCCGGCGTTTACCGCATTCCCTGCGAATGCGGCAAAGTCTACATCGGAGAGACCGGCCGCAACATATCAACCAGAATCAAAGAACACCAAGCACACGGCAGACTAGGGCACCTAGACAAATCAGCTATCATCAAACACTCACATGAACAAGATCATCTCATCAAATGGACACAAGCCAAGCTCATCGCTCCAGTCAAGTTCTGGCACCAACGCAGAGTAAGGGAGGCAATAGAGATCAAGGCTCACAACACCGTTCCACAAGACATCGGATTCTTCATCAACGACATCTGGTCACCACTTCTCAAGCCCACACTTCCAGCAGCAGCTCACCACAACACTGACACACTCCAACGCACACACATCCAGCCAGCAACCAACTCACACGCTTCACTAGACAAGAACAGCTTGGATCCTTCCCGCCCAAATGTGCATCCCCCAAGCCATACATAAGCTCAACCACCACCAGTAGTCCAGCATTCTCCTGAAGACGAGCAGAGTATACTGTTCGAAACGTCGAGACCAAACCGGCTCTTTTCAGAGCCAACACTCCCTCAAAGAGTTTTTACACATGGTTGTACCCGCAAGTTTACTATTTATATTTATATTTATAGTTACTCTTATCCTCCACACCATGCAAAGCTTCAAACACCATTTACGTTCGCTCTACGGAGAGCTCAGCATTCAGCACATCAAGACACTGGAAAAAGCATCAATCAAGCACACGAAACTCATCAACAGCCTCACCTTCCTGAAACGATGCCGCAACGCCAACCTGATACCCCAAGGCCTCCAACTCCACGACCCGATCCGCACCACCCGTTCCAAGAGCATCCTGCACCGTGCCGGTTTAGCACTTCTCCGAGAACGCATCTCCGCCACCAGAGCTCAACTAGCTGAATTAGAATCGGACACTGCAACCCTCAGGCAGTCCCTCCAGTCTACCCTCAACCTTCAAGACTACTCCAAGATTCAAGATCTCAACCGAGCATCCACCACCCACCACTTCCAAGTTACCCGCAAGAAACAAGTCAACAAGTTCACCGAGCTTTGGTCCAGCAAAAGAGCAGAGTCCACTAACGAAAGAAATATAAACAAAAGAGATTTTCGTGGTACTCAGCACTTTGCTACCAAGCCCCATCTACGCAGTGCCAAGGCCTTCACACAGCACACCGTCGTCAACCTCAGCCAACGCCGACTCACCCCGATTGAAACCAAGGTCCTCTCCAAAGGCATGAACTTCGCCCTCACACCGCGCACCATCCCAGTAAAAGACATCATCCAAGCCACAGAACCAGCACTCAAACATCTCGACAAGACAGCAGCCAATCAAACCCGCATCAAGATTCTAGAAACCCTCAAGAACGCCAAGCTACCAAGGCCGAACACCAGCAAACAAGAGAATACCGCTATCCGAGCTCTACACCGGGACAAATCGATCCACATCATGTCAGCAGACAAGGGCAACGCTACTGTGGTCATGTCTACTGCTGATTACGACCAGAAGGTGACCGATATCCTGTCCACCGACACGTACAGACGCCTGCCAAGAAACCCCACCACTGCCATCGAACGCAAGATCAACAACCAGCTCCGCGCTCTCCATCAAGATCAAGTCATCGACACACCCACGTACCGTCACCTCAAGTCCTCTGCACCCACCTGCCCACGCTTCTTTGGTCAACCCAAGATTCACAAGCCTGATGTTCCACTCCGTCCCATCGTGGCGTCCAGAGGTTCACCAACATACAACACAGCCAGATACCTCACCAAGATCCTGCAACCACTAGTCGGCCTCACCCAACATCACATCACCAATTCCAACCAGTTCGTCAACATCATCAAAGACATCCACCTCAGCCAATCTGACATTCTTGTCAGCTTTGACGTAGTCTCCCTCTTCACGAACATACCAACTCATCAAATTAAATGGATATGTTTTCGTTTGTGCTTGTTTATGCCTCTGACGAAGGTCCGGTTTGGATCGAAAGCTAAGGTGATTCCCCTAAAATAAAATACTAAATCAAGAATCTGGCTTCATTGTTCTACATGGGTCCCCAAATAAATATTAGTTAACCACCCTTTCCCCATAAATCTAATCACCACCCCTAGGGCATAAGTCCTTCAAATGTCCGACCTTCTGACCACAAACCCAGACCACACATTCCATTCCCACAGTACCTTTGCCGTGACCCCCAACCTTATTTTTGTGACCAAAATTACCATTTTGTCTGTCTTTCTCTCCTGTTCTATACTAGTAATTAGATGCTCACTGGTCATGATAGGTTCAATATGGTGTAGCAGGAAGATAATTTATCATAATAAGTCACCTTCTTCAACAACTTCATTGGACTTAGCTAGATTGTTAGTTATATAGTTTGCAAGTCAACGATGTCTTGCGGTGTTTCTATTTCTGTGATAGACAACAATGAGAAAAACAAGTGATGAAAACAAAGCTGTCAATAGGAGTACATTGAACTAATTTTGTTTGTAGTGTTTTCCAATGTTTGATCAATGTAATTTTTTAAAACTGGTACGTAAATTTGAACACAGCTTGCTTACAAGCACATTTATTTTTTCTTGTTTTTTTTTTTTTTTTTAAGAAAACGTCTCGCCCATAGGTACTTGGCCTCTTTAAGGTTATCCCTGCTGGCATACCTAAGCAGTGAATCTGTCCAGCCTCCAGCAGTTGGTAGCTCATTTTTGCTTTTTTGTGTGTTGCAATGCCTGTGGTGGAGAACAACATCTAACATCAAAATTTGCAACCTGATAGTTGTAGATGTTGATTTATAAAACAAATATTGGCACAAAGTGTAATGTGCAGTTCAGAAAAGGTGACTCCACATTAAATGTTTATTGGCTAAAGACACCAGAGGGCTACATGTGAATCCTAGGTAGGGAAAAATCCCTGGCCCTTCCTGCCTTCCATAGTTTCACGGGATGTGATACCACGTCTTCATTCCATGGCAAAGGAAAGAAATCAGCATGGGAGGCATGGAACTGCTACCAAGATGTGACGCAAGCCTTTACTTACATGGCACTCCATCCTTTCAAAGAGTTAAAGGTCAAAGCTCATCATTTCAAACTGCTTGAACATTTCACTAGGCTGGAATATGGTCCACTAGTGAGCAGAGTGAACAACACGCACCTACTCCAGAATAACAGCAAGTCATGGGTTCCTGTGTGGAACATGTTACCTGTTGCGTCCAAGGCATGCAGTGAACTAGTCAAATGTAGCTGCAAGAGTCAAAGTGGTTGTGGTGCTAGGTGCTCATGCAGAAAAGCACATTGGAATTGCACTGAACTATGCAGTTGTAATTGTGAGAAGTAAGAAGACTAACAATTCGTTAGAGTGGTATGTCTTATTCGTGTCAGCATGCTTTACATAATGAAAAACGGCCAAGCAGATGATTTGTACGAGAAAATATTAATTTTTAACATGTCGGTCATCCTAATATTGTGGAATTATAAAACAAACAAACATCTGCTTCTTTTCTAAGTGGTACATTTGTATTCCTTGACCATGAAAAAGTATAGTTGGACACCAACATGGTTTTCCTAAGTGACTTAGAAGCTGATATAATTATTGTTAAATCTGCGTTTTTACATGGCAGCCATCGTGAAAAAAACAAGATGGCTGCTATATAAAAGAAAGAAACATTTGTAGCCTTTCTAAGAGGTACAGTTGTACTCCTTGACCATGAAAATGTATGTTAGGACACCATAATTTTGATCCTAAGTGACTTAGAAGCTGAGATATTGGTAAATATGGGTTTTAAATGGCGACCATCTTGGAAATCCAAGATGGCTGCCATAATGCGTCTCGGGAAAGTGGTTCCTATCAAAAATGCAAAGCTTAGGTAATAAGTAGCAAGTGGAAAAAATTTGGTGCTTTTGTCCGGAGTGTCCACATCCATTCGCTAAGCTGCCTGACTATAAAGAATGTCCCAAGAGAGCATCTCCTGGGAGCAGCTCTGCTTATTTCCAGTGAGTCAGAGTTGGTTTCAATTGGAGCCATACATGGTCGAGATGGCGTGGGAAAGGTTGTCAGTATTGAGGGGAGACTTGTGAGTGCATAATTACATCACATCAATCATTTTGAAGTTGGAAGTGATGTGTCAACATGGCTGTCCTGATTTGCAGGAGAGAATGGGGTGCTGTAGTCAGCATTTTTGGGGAAAGAGGGCAAAGGCAGGACACAAGTTTTTGGGTGTGAAACTCTTTTAATGGTGTGTTGATTTTGCTTGAAATCTAACAGCAGTGCAGAGGAATTTTTGTACATGTGCATTCATGTTCAAAGCTTAGTGTCCTCATCTTATTCAAGTACCTGCATTAGTGATGTTTAGATGAACTAATAGCAGTGTAAAAGTTCTGGAAACATCTTGGCAGAGCAGGAGCATATTATGCAGTTCTTACTTGTTTGACTAAGTTATGACTAAAGCTTTGTACCAAGTGTCGTGTCTGTATGTGTGGCTGGTGTTGCAATGGACTAAGTCCACAGTAAATGAGCAACACTGCTTTTGTTGAAATTGCTAGTATAAATTTATTGTTAATATATTTTACAGGATGAAGTTGTGAAAACTGTGAAAGGAGTGCAGAGGGTGCGGAATATCAAAGTCACAGATAAAAGTGGTACAATCAGGGTTGGGCTGTGGAACGACAAAGTAACCAGGCCTATAAAGGTTAGGGACAGGGTACGCATATCCCATGTATCACCAAAGATGAACGATTACTGGAAAGAATGGACTGTCTCCTCCACAACAAGCACAGGAATTGTGGTTAGTATTGTTTGGTATCTTTGCATAAATCAATGTGAGTGAAATAAGGCTGTCTGCAAAATTTTATTAGTCAGTAATTCAGACTATGTTTAAAAATTAGAAGAGGTGGGCAGTGTGTAGAATTGAAAACAACTACAAGATAATACATTTCAGAGTGTATTTTGGGATTTGTGTGATATTGCAAAATATGTCACTGAGATGTATGGTTGTTTTGTTTGAGTTATAACAATTTAAAATAGTTGGATCAGGAGCATATTAGTGGTATCAAAAGTTTATTTTTTTATTTATTTAACTGGATTTGATTGAAGGAATTTGTATCAAACAAGACACACTAGAGAAAACAAAGTTTTAACAAAAAACTAAAATAAACAAGAATTGAAACAAGCTTAACTGTAAATATCAAAGGTGACAAAGTTATAAGACAAGACTTTGAAAAGAATGATGAAAACTGTGTATCAAATATTTATTTGATAACAAACTAAACTTCAAGTTACTTCAATTAACATAAAAAATAAAGAATAAACAAACCAATACAGAAAAACCAAAAATGTAATGAGAAAGTCAAAGGAAAAGAATAAAATTATATGAAACAACCAAACAAAGCAAAATCATTGAAGAAAAACCCCCACACATTGTTAAATTTAATTGTAGAGCAGTTGAAGAGTAAGAGGAGAGGATTGATCTATAATGTGTTGCTTGCTCAGTTTGAATACTAGCAGTGATCAATATTTAGTTTATAAGTTGAATTATGTAATTGTGAAGAAAAAAAAATGAAAACATTTTGATAAATTAGCTTTGAAACAAACAAAAAGAAAGTCAATAAAAAAAATTATGGCAAAGTGTATGAATGTGTTATACAGTTTTGACAGTTTGTTTTCTTCTAATGCTGTTTTAACAGTACATTGTTATTGCAATACCATAACAGGTTGTGGCTGATGAATTGGCAGTTAATGTAATTGCTGTGGATGGTGAGACTGAGCAGTCATTCCAACTACTGTGTGAAGTACGGGAGGAACTGGTGACCTTACAGATTGGCAAGCCGATTGCTCACAAAATCTGGAAATGTGGCACTTCCGATGATATTATGAGAGCTTTGGTAGATAAGCAGGTCTACCAATTGACTGTTCAGGGATCAGTTATTCTCGGAGAGGTGGCTGGAGATGACGCTGGTGTGGTAAAGTCAGCAGAGTTAAATGCAAAACTACAAGAAAACCCAACAGGAAAGTCATCAGGAAAGAGTAAGGCAAAAAAAGCACTAGATTTTTAATATTGTGTATTATAAGGTACTTTGATAAAAATGACGAGATGTTATTAACAATTCTGTAGCCCACAAAAAGAAATTGTAGGTTGGTGGAACATAAATGGATATGATTATTGTTAATTTGTGAAGTTTTTTTCTGGTTTTAAGTGTTTGTTTTTATGGTTTAAGATTGCACAGTTTCATGACTGCATTTAGAATCAGTGATGTGATTGGGGTTAAAATAAGTTAAATATAAAATATAAAAAGATAAAAAAAATAACAAAGTGAGAGTAAGATAATTTCACATTTTATACTTATGAAAATATTGGTTGTGAAAAAACAATCTTATTTTGCTACAAAAGTGTAACTAATTTAAAAGTTGTTGCAAAGGTTTCACACGAAGCCCCTAAAGGAACCTGAGTAGGAAAACAAATTGAGGAGTGAAAGAAAATTAACAGGTAAAACAAAATTGTCCATTTAAAAGTCTGAAGAAAAAAAGGGACAAAAAGAATTTTGTGAGTAAAAAAAGAATATATATCTTTTTTGCAAGTATAAATTTGGTGAGTGCTGTTTATTTGAAAGTGTGTGTTACTTTTTTTTCTTTTTCTTTTTTAAAATATATGTTTTGTGAGTTGTGTCCAATGCGCTCTGACATGTTGAGCACCCACCCCCGATGCATGCTGTGCACAGTTTCAAGATGCACTCTAAAAACAAGACTCATCAAATAATACATATATAAAAAGACAAGATGTTTTTTTTCATGTACCTTTAGGGGCTCGTAGTTTCAGAATGTGGATGAGGAAAATAATAATGATTTATCAGAAATCTGTCATTTGGTTAAGGTTAAAAGAAGTTAAGTAGAAGTCAAAGAGTGAGTAAGTTAATTCCACATTAATATGTTGTATGTTTATGACAATTCTTGGTTGTGAAGAAACAACTATTTTGTTTAAAGGTATAAATACTTTTTTTATATATTTTTTTATAAAAGTTGTGGATGAGGAAAATTATTTTCAGTTGTTACTAAGAAATAATCTTGGTTAAAGGAAGCTTTTAAAAGCCTGAAAGTAGGCTCTAAGATGATTATGGCTTTTTGTTGAGTTTTCATCAAGTATATTTTTTTTTGAGAGAAATCAAGGAATCCTGTTATTTTTGTTTTGTTTTGCATTGTATTGTAATGTAAAGTTATGGTGTGTGGGGGCTGTTGTATTCAGTGCTCCATTTTAGTTGTTTTGAGCTTGTTTGTTGTTTATAGTTGAACTTTTTGGCTGGAAATAATGAAGATGAGAATGCTCACATGCTGTGCAGTTGTGGGTTTGTTATGCTGAATAATTGATTAAATTTGACATTTATGAAAAAGTGGTTTGTGTGTAACTTACTATTTATTTTTGACTGCATTTGGAGTTACAAGCAACCTTTTATAAGTAACCTTGGGCCTCAAATTTTTTGAAATAAGATATCCGAATCACAGATTGTGAGTGTGAGCTGTGCAGCACCGTAAATACTGATAAAATTTTGTAAATTACTTTTTTTACATTTTTTTAAAATTATGCAATATTAACCTAACACCTTTTATAAGTAGGAAATGCAGCAGGTCGACAAAACAAATAAGGGCACTGCCATATACCATAGTGGTTTATGCATACTTATTTGCAGGAATGTCGCTCATTCATAGCCATAGCTTGTAACAATGTTACACACAAATATTCAAAATAGTGATGAATTTGTTGGAAACGAAGCAACAAATCAAGGGATGTACTTTTGTTAATAGATTATACAAAGTTAGCAGAAATGTTGAATTTGGACACAAACTCATTAACACAAATCAATGTTTTTGCTAACATTGTCAATGCCATGCCCCAACAAGTTCGGTTTGTTTATCAATAATGGAACGGTCGCGCGAGATCGAATCCCATGCTTAGCGACGGAAATGGCAATGCGTTTTTTGGTAGTGATGGCCTCGTTACCTCAGATACCCCCTTTTTCGATCTCGTCGTTACCACGATCGAGCACAGCAAGGCATCCTTTTATCTGGGAAAGAAAAAGATGTACACCACTGTAAACGAGGTTGCTCTAGTGCAGTCCGGTGTAATTCCAAATATGGCAAGTAATTACTCTCACGTGGTTTTGATCCACCAATCAGCGTTCTCTAAATTGACCGGAGGTCAGTTATGCGATTGTTTGTGTTGTGTTGTTATGTACTCCACCGAATTTGATACACTGACACATGCACACGCGCACGCATGTAATGCATGTACAGATAGAATGCAATGCCGACATACACGTACACAATTCACTGCCCAAGATTGACGACTGACTTTTCATTTACTTTTCTTCGCTGGTTCGAGTTTTGTATTAACACATGCATGCCATGCCACATCCTCAGCAAAAATACTGCAACCAGCTCAACCAATTTAGTCTTTTGAAGGGATGGGGTGACATCGTTCCCATGACGTTAATTTCATCAATAAACGGGTAACGGAATGTTTTACAGTTTCAATTTTATACCACTACACTGTACACGTGTCACATGGACTAAAAAAAATGTTTACCATTGACGCTAAATACAAAATGTCGTTGCAACGGTACATCTTACATGTCTTATCGATCGTTCAAACGCTACATTTTATCGATGACACTGATGTTTTTTGTTGTCTGACACATTTGACATGTTCTCATTTGAGGAAAAAATTTCAATTGTCATTGCTTACTTATAATAAAAGTTATAAGTTATAACTTATATCATCATTGGATAGGCCTAGTTTCGAACAATCTTTAACTTTAAGTCATTGTAAGTGGTAACAATTCATACATTGTGTGTGAATTTAAAATGACTCATGATGTAGGCAAAGCAAAGCACGTTTAAGATTAATGTTCACATTTTTTATCATGACATGGCATAAGTGTCAGAATAGTTTTCTATAATATAGTAGGTTAAGTACTGTATGTCATCTTTTGTTTTCTTTTTTAAAATCTTTCTTACATCCAGATATCACCATTTCCACAATAGGCCGTACCACCCCAATACTGATGGCCCCGCAGAATTTGTGATGACTTTTGTTCGGGAGCCAACCAACAGAGTTGACCCTCGTGCAGTAAAAGTTATTGCACCACCCCTCGACCAAATAGAAAGACGACTGCACTACCAGCTCACCCGAGGCCCACCTCATCCTCAGCTCGTCCGGAATGTTGCTGGCCAAGATATTGGACGCGTTCCAAGGGAGCTAGCACACATTATTTCAGAGGGTTTAAGAACAGGGGATATTCGAAGGGGATTAGCTGTTTATACTGGAGATATAATTGATGGGGGGACTGCAAGGGGTGGGGGGCCGCAGCTGAAATGTGCATATCAGTTGCACATAGTGTCTTACGACAAGGCTGAACAACTGGCGAGAGTGATATTGCCACTTGTAGATAACAATATCTGGATGTAGTCATGGAAGTTAAGGGTATCTTGCTATGGTGGGGGGGGGGGGCAAACAAAAACAATTAAACTGGAATCTATTCAGATATTGTCTTTCTTTTTTTTATTATATGCAACTTTTATTTGATACAACTCCAACTTCTTTTGTAAATCAGAGTTACCCGTTTCATGTTTTGTAAACGAACACAAACCTTATGTTATTTTTTTTGTAAAAACAGTATTACCCGTAGCATGGTCTGTAAAATGAACACACACCTTTTGTTATTGCATCAGATAAACAAATCTGTACTGTTACTTGCTTCGATCAATTCAGTAAAGCATGCTTCTCGTTGCAGGTATTCACAGAACCTGGTGTTCAGAATAAAATTTAAAAAAAATTAAAAAATAACATCAATTGGCTGGCAGCTCTACTAAATGACAGCCCTTACCTTTAGTATAATTTTTTACTTATGTTTTGAAAAAAGCTGCTGGTGAATTTTAATGAGCAAGTTTTGGTTTATACACACATGTACATTGAATTGTACTCTGTAAACTTTTACAACATATTAAATAATGTGCATCTTTGGTAGGCTATTAAATATTGACAGTGACAATGAAAATGTATTGCATATCCTGTGTAGTTATGGCAACTTAAACTTAATAGAGATAAATGGTTAACATTCACATATACTTCTAACAATAAATTACATAGAAATGAAAAGACTAATAATATATTAGTTTACGGTTATAAAAGAAAGCACATTAAGTGGTGGTAAAAAAAATAGTAGCACCCCCATAGGTGCTCAAATTATGTGTCACAGACTTTGGCAAGTGGTTTGATAATAACACATGTTAGTTAGGCAAGTGTTCTGATCATAGTACAAACTGTACTATGCATTGCATTGTTTACATCTAATTGAAAGCATTTAACTTAAAAAACTTTGGCAACATGGCAAATTGAATGAGTTTAAGGAATGTAACATAATTGTAGTGGCAAATGCAGGCAGTTAAACAAATTATATGATGAATTTATATGGCACTGAGAGGTGCATCTAAACCATGTGATGATACCTCATAATTAAGTACTTGTGAACGTATTTCATTCAAAATTTCAATAGTGATTGCTTTTGTGGCACGGGACAGTCTATCAGAGAATGATTTGCGGTTAGATGGAGGAAAAGTTGAAAGAAGGATGGATGCTTCTGACTTGAGGTCTGCAATTGTTTTATTATGGTCTAAACTTGCAATCCTCTCCTCTTCTTTAGTAATGTACAACACATGTTGAGACATGTGATCTGGATGTACACCCTTTAAGAAAAAATCAGTGAGCAAATTCCGAAACCGCAGTCGGCCATTTTTGTTGAAATCGATAACAGCGTCACACAAAGGCTGTTTTTGTAGAGAAACTAAGCCTCTGTTTGGTTGGGGCTTGCAGTATTCCTTGGTAGCCAATTTGAGTCTAAAGTCTTCAACCTCGTCCCTAAAATTTGGCCTGTTTCGAGGCCCACTTGCCGCATTCTCTAGAGAAAGAAGGTTGAAGACTTTAGCTCTCACATCTGACAAGGTATCATGGTTTCTTATTACATTTTCCCAAGCAGAGGAATTTGGAGTGCCCCCAATCCAACTTTTGACAGACTTGTTGTACTCCAACACAAAATCTACCGGACCTAGAAATGGCCTCAATACTCTCAAGTACTGATTTAAGTAAAGGAGGATATTTTAAGCGATCAAAGCTATCGTATCCGATCAAAAGTTGATACGTGGGGTGTCTTCGGCCAAACCACATTGGCATAAAAAACATCCTTCCAGCAAGAATTTTTGTAACATCATTTACCCTTACACCTTCTCTGAAAAGGATAAGACTTTCACAGTGTACAAGGACATTTCGGACAATGAATTCTAGTGTTTTATCATCAGCCATGGAATCATTAAGCCATGTCCAGAAACCACTTACACTGTTGCTGTCTGGCTGATCAATGAGAAAGTGAAAGAGAATTTGACTCCACAAAGCATTCCGAAATTTCAGCATATTATCCCAAGCTTGATGATGGTCCTTGCAGCCTTTCATGAAATCAAGAGCTTTATCTGACTTATATCCCTGCGACAAAGCAAAGTCACGGTATATTACATTCCAGTAGCATGACGAAAATGAGCGGAGCATATTCATTTCCTCATGCCCATAACCCACCCTCAGAAGTACCCAACCAAATTCCTCTTCCTTGGAAATTAACTTTCTTATTAATCCAGTGGGAAGCCCATCACAACGAATAACCCATTCCCGTACCCCCTCCCCCCCGTATTGTTTAAGTCCCGCATGCTTGCCTATGGCCCTCAAAACCTCTCTTATTGCATCAAAGCTGCAAGGATTCACAAAAACTGGGTCAATAAGCATTACTTTTGGGGAATGGGATTTTGAAGTCGGCTCCTCAACATGCTCTGTGGTTTGGCGGAAAACGACCTCATGAAATTTCAAATTGAATTTGGGGTTTTCAGGGGTTGGAAGCCTAGTCCCAATTCCGTCATCTGGCTTTCTAGCTTTGGCCATCCAAACACCGCACTCTATACATTTTCTTTTGTTATCTTTTTTAGGGTGTTTGAAGTCGCAAGAGGGACAGACATCAAAATCTTTCATTTTCTGCAATTTCTCTTCAAAATCTTTTGTATTTTGACGTTGTAGAAGAGAGTGAATAAATTTGGATTGGCTTGCATGCAACAGCGCCTTGTGGACTTCACTTAGGTTGATTATTTGTTCAATTTGGTCGATTTGGGGAAGGAAGAATTTGGCTGGTTATAGGTCTGGGTCTTCCTGCATACGATTTTCGGGTAAATGTTGAATTACAATTATTGTTGTGAAAATTTCGAGGGTTTGTTTGTTTCCCTTTCTACATAACCAGGTTCGATGCAGTTTTTGTTCATTATCAAAAGCATACTAAAGAAGTCCACAAGGTGCTGCTTCACATTTACCAGACAGCCCATTCAACATTTTCAAGGTGGTATTATAATTCCCTGCTGGGGTAAAATGTGAAACAATGTCTGAAACCAATCTACTTTGAGCTATTGAATATAATACTGTGACTACTAGGTTGCGGCTTTGTAATTCATCCTCGACAGAAAAACTTTTGATGCTTTTAAGGAAATCGCTGTTGCTCCCTTTGCCACGTAATTCTTCAATATCATCATGTATATTTTTGGCTTCAGCGCTAGCGATGTCCTTAATAGCAGCAACTCGTTTGTCTTGAGTGTCATACTTTTGTTCCAACTTCTCCTCTAGTTCCCGGATCCTTTCTTTCAGTGTTTGGCAGTTGGCACATTGCAGACTGTGTTCATGTTTTCGGATTGAGGTCTGTGACTGTGAGCAACTGGAAGACGACGTCGAGGGCTGCAAAATTTCAAACAGTAACAGAACCTAAAAATCTACCAGAAAAGGTGTCACAATAGCAAACTTGATTTGCTTGAGCATTCCAATGCTGCAATTGACATGTTTAAGTATGTTTGTGATTGCCTTTTTTCCCAAGAATTATTACTAAGTAACACTAACAGTCAAAGCACAACTCAATAAAATCCTTACCAGATTGAACAACTGTCTTTTCATTGTCAGTGTCGATATCAGTGATGGATGGTGTAGTCGGAACGCCTGGTTTTTGTGGCGAAACATGTTTTCGCTTTCTTCCTCTCTAAAATTAAAGATTGTAAATTTGTTAAAACAATTTTTCTTAATAACAATGTTTGATATTAAAATTGCCTTCAATTATTTGACAAAAATGTGAAAGAATTTTGATTAAATAGCTTATCATGCTTGTCGCATTCTCATTTTCATTGGGACAACTAACATGTAAACAACACTAGCACTGCACACACTGTATACAAGCAGTGCATGTATTGTAGCTGTAAACCCAGACCAGAGCAATATTTTCGAAAACACATGACATGATGAATTTTAGGCAAATTTTACAAATAACAAGTTTAATTTTATCAAAGACAGTTAAGAGTAATAACTAATAAGAATATAAAAACAAAAGAAACATTTTCCTACCGTTTGTGGCTCAAATCCCTCTTCAGCGAGTGACAAACATTGCACACAAACTCGAGCCTTCTCATCGAGTCCGAGTTTGGCACGGACAGGTTGCCGCACATACCGGGCCAATTGCGGGGGAACACTACCGTCGGAGTGCGCTGCATGCCCATGCGTCGGGGCTGAGCATTTTGGGACCTCTTGAAAAAAGCCCTTTTTATCCCTAAAATGACAACTCCCGACGCATACAAGCAAAATGCCCAGCAACAGCAGAACGCCAAGCACTCCGACAATTTCGGGAAAGGTACGATGTTCCTGATGTTGAAGGTGTCCCCCCGCAATGGACGGCATTGCAACAGTCTACCTTTCCAAAAATGGCTGACGTGTGATGGTGAATTACATGCAATCGCCTCGGTAGGGAAAAAAAAATACCTTTACCATTTTGACCCGGAAGGTTCCAAGTCTCTATTCACATGTAAAAAAAATTCTGACGGTATCATTAATATTAATAGCCTAGGTCAAATGTGGTCTTTTATTGCCATTGCATTTACACACACCCGGAAGTAGACTTGATTTTATGACGTCATTTTCTAGCGCGCTGATTGGACGAGTGATATCATGTCATAAATAATCATGATATGCCATATTTGGAATTCACTGCGACTGTAGCGCATGCTACTGGTTTTATGGTTGACCTCGTCTGACCTGCAGCCGCAGGCCGGCGAGCAATTTGTTTTAGTACTACACGCTGGCTAAGGGGTCAACAGTGAAGGGATACGGGAAAGCGCCCATACCTTATGCGTGTTTGCCATAGCCAGAGTGTGGTATGGGAAAAAATTGGCGCAGGGTGGATTGTGTGTGCGATCGACCCGTATAAAAGACTACCCGTCCGTAAGTGCATGACCTCGAAGGCCGCCCTGCATTGCTACTACTGTATGTACGACGTGTGTGTACAACGAACTTCTAATTACAACTACACCGACGGACACCGATCGCTGGTCTCTTGCTCTATGCTATTCTCTATAATCAGTCTAGGAGAGTTGCATTAACAACATTACTCATTAGTGCATAGCTGGCTGGTTGAATCTTTGTCTTGATTTGTTCATGGTGAGGAAGGGAATTTTAACCAATAATGTGTAATTGTGTTGAAAACGATTTTAATTATTGTTAACATGGTTAACTAAACTTGAATTGAATGTAATGTCATGTAGCACTGCTGTACTGTGTGAGGCCTAGCAGCGTCCTCAGCTGGGAGTGGGAATTGGTTTTTCTTTGTTTATGTATGTTTACCCTAGCCCCATAATATGCACTGCAGTGACCAACGGTGGGCCTACTCACTATACTATTTACTAATCTATAGTAATATATTACTTTTATTAGCACCCATAGGAGAGAAAGGACGACTTTGGCTGATTTGTCAGGACGAAATGAGGATGTTTTCAGTTTAGGCTACATTGCATAACATTAACATAATTAATGATGCCTCCTCCATCATCATCATGCTATTGCTAGTGTATGTTTATTTGAGCATCTAATAATACATTGAGTACTTATGTATAGTTACTTTCTTAGTAATACTATAGTTGGCCTGCTAAAATCATAGTACATAAATTGAAGTTAGAACTAGTACTAAAATACTACTTCAGCAGTACATGTAAATACATTTCTTGTTGAGGTTATTAGCAAACATATGACAGATTTTTGTTAATGGCTTTGAATTGTAGAAATCATGGTGTGGTCTGTGAAATAAATTGATAGAAAAGACAGATTTATTTTGCTTGTCAACAAAAGCTTAGAGCCTTTTTTCTATTTTACTCAATTTATTTCTTTGACAAACAAAATTAATTAAATAAGATTTTATGATAACATGCAAAAAACAAGTAAGAAATGATATGTCCTTCAGTGACTGCAAAACTCAGCAGCCAGACTGGTCACACTTACTAGACGCATGTCACACATCTCTCCAATCTAACAAGCTCTTCATTGGCTCCCGGTAAATGAATGCATCATTTTGAAGGTTCTACTGTTCATATCATTGAATACATGGAACATCTCCTAGATACATCCAGGATTGAATACAAGTGTTTTTACAAGACAGCTTCAGTCTACAAACACCATGTTCCTGAACATTCCTTGTTCTAAGCACACTTGGGAGACCATTCTTGTTCACATGCTGGACCATCTCTTTGGAATGGTGTTCCACTGAACTTCAAACTAGGATAATCTCGGCTTCAAAACTAACTTTAAAACTCAGTTGTTTAGTCAGCTTTAAGTACCGTCATTAGTGGAGTTCTTTGTATATGCGCCAGGAGTGATCATTTGATAAATTAAAAAGAAAAACATTATTTAAGCAGAGAGAAGTATAGGGGGCTTATCAAAAACTTATCAAGTACAAAGCTTGCTGAGAAACTGAGGCAGCATTTACAAAGAAATAACTTATTTAAAGGTGTTTTATTTAATTTAAAATGAACTACAAAGTACACAGTAATTCAAGTGATATGAGAAAGAAAGGTTACAGTAAATGAGATTATTAATGTGGAAGTGTATGTAATGTAGTCCAGAGTATAGCTGTACTATGAAGAAATTTACTGAAATACACAAGTCAACAAAAATGGCAGGTAATAGATAAGATACCCGTAGGTGCTGCTATTCATTTTGTTCATATGATAAAAAAGTGTGCTAAATCTTTTTGAAACATACAATGTAGAGTTTGGTCCGAGGTATTTTGTTGTAAGTTCAATTTGTTTGTCATTTCAGTTGGGCCTAATTTATTTAAGAAATGCAAGAATATACCTAAATTGTGTAGACAGTGAAAAGGAAGTATGTTATGATAGTAAAACAAATTAATTGTATGCTACATTTTTTGAAGTTTTGTTGTTTGTTTTCCTTTCAGAAAATGAAGATTGACAACAAGAAAGGAAAGCCCTTGAGGGATGTTAGGCGTGTTCACATCGAATGGAAGGAGCGATTGTATGTTTATCCTGTTGCTGTCAATATGTTTGTTGAGTGTGTCCAGAATGTCCAGTGTGTCTGTCCCATTATTTCCTCTTTTCCTCTATTTCGTCATTTCATTTCATTTCAAAGTGTATTCAATGTCCTGTTGCTCCTACCATTTCACAACTTGCCTCTCCTGCTAAAACTTGTTACATGTGTAGCGAAAGTTGTTTTGTGTTTGCCAAAAATTGTTACTTGTTGAGAAATTGTCTTGTAAAGCCAAAAATCATAAGAAAGCCAAAAGCCATTTTCCAAAAGCCAAAAGCCATTTTCCAGAAGCAAAAAGCCAATGTCAGGCAAGAGTCAAAGCTGAAGTTGCTACCAGAAAGAAAGCCAGAATCAATGCAAAAGTGTAAATCCAAGTCGGTAAGTGAATGGAATTGGGATAAAAAGATGATGAAGAAGAGAGTAAGTTATCAGAGGGTTTTGAGAAGGTTAAAGGCTAGTGGACAAACATGCTGTAGCAGAAGTAAAGTACTAGATTGTGTAGTGGAATACTGTCATGAGAAGAGGAAGGTTTCAAAACCTAATAGAAAGAAATTGAGAAGACATCAACGAAAAGTAGCATATAACCGGATGAGTAATGGTAAGGTGATTGAATTGCACATGACTAAGGAAGAAAGACGATGCCATGAAAAAGCGCAAAACAACATACAACGTCACACTCAAAGAAGTCTGAGCAAGGTTATAAAGACTATGCAGGATAAAATGATCAATAACAAATAGAAAAATAAGCAGAGAAAACAGCAAGGAATGTCAGGTCGACAAATAAAATGTTCATCTGTGGTCGCACAGAATTATGCAGTCAAAAAGCCATCTTCAGAAAGTGGTGTTTTGAAAACAGTAGAGTATAGAAATGTGCATAACACTTTTAAGGGATCAGTTGCCATTCAGTGTTGGTTATGTGATCAAGTAACGGGCCTTTCAAAGAAATGTGGAATGTGAAAATTGCAGCAGTGTTTATCATGTGAACTGTATGGGATTTTCAAAACTTGAATACATCGTGGCTAGTAAATCAATATCATGGATGTGTCGCAAGTGTGGAAAAAGTAATTATAGTCGATCTTTGATGTATGATCTTGGAATCCCAACAGATAACAACATGTTTGAATTGCTGAAGACTGATTTCAAAGTGGACAATGAAGCAGACAACAAGAGTATCCAAAATGACCGTTTTGGAGCAGATAGCTCAAAAAATGATTCAATCAATGCTGCTGTTCAAGGTGAGATAAAGCAATCAAGAGATATTTGTAACATGGTGGATGTAAGATAAGCTGGTATTAGTGTGCTGTCTGTACACAAACCAAAGGTACATGTAATGCCCAAACAAAGCGGAGGGTATTCTTTACGTAGCAAGAAAACTGTTGCTAGTGTTGGAACTACTAGTGAAGATCCAAGGAATGGGGAAAAGAAGAAAAACTGCAGTGAAAGTGGAAATGGTAAAGTACATGTAGAAAATGAGGGTCAAGGACATAAATCAAAGACTAGAACAGTAGGCCTACAAAATGACCATAGCTCACAATATGGTCTTCGAAGTAGGGAAAAACAAATGTTTTATGTCAACAAAGAGGAAGTCGTACTGAAAAGAAAGGGAAATGAAAATCCTGGCAATTGTCCAGGAGATGTTTGCAGTAAAAAAAAAAGCCAGAATGGAGTCACTAAGTAGCAAATCGTACAAGTTGTCCAACATTAAAGTTTGTAAAAATGATAGTACTATTTGTGTTGAAATAAGCACTGAAGAAAAGAAAGTTAATAAAGATTCCGGTGTAGTTCAAGGTAGTTTCCATCAAGGCCACTATAGATTTGGAAATAACAGTGGGAAGCAGTGTGTTGCAAACAGTTTGTGTGCAGTACTGTACAGCATGATGAAGAAAATGAACAAATGGTGTTCTAATGACATGGACTTGGTATTGAATACTGGCAATGAACTATACACCTTTTTATCCCGTAGTTCTACAATGAAGAATGAGTATTTGTTAATTAATGAGTTACCTGATGAAATTGATGTTTTTAGTCAATATTTCAATATGAAGTTTCATGAATCTGTTTGTGGTACTTTGGGAGGACAAACAAATCTGCCTGAATTCAATTTGATTCCAATGAATATTGCGCTAGAGCAGACACTTCAAAAATATACTGCTTGTTTTATTTGTTTCAATGGGAATACCTTTTCAGTAATGGCTGAAAATGGATTGTACTTTATATTTGATTCACATTCTAGGAATCAGAATGGCTGGCAAGACTGTGAAGGAAGAAGTTTGCTGAAATGTGTAGCTTCATGGCAAGGTGTTTACAGGTATTGTACTGAACTTGGAAATTCAATGAATCTGTCTAATAATGAACAGTTTGAAATTACTGGTGTTAATGTTTGGGTTAAAAGTGACATTGGTAGTGGTAGTAATGCATGTACCAGCGTTACACAGAGACAGATTAGTCAAGAAGACGTATTGGTCAATGAACAGGAGTTGAGTAATGAATCTGGTGTTTGTAATATAACAGGAAATGTTTGTGTGAAAGGAGAGACGTTTTCAAGATATGATACATGTAGAAATGACGGCATAGAGGGTATTAGTTGTAGAGAGACAGATGCATGTTGTCTTGGTAGAGATGTTTTTTTCTGATGAAAAGGGAAACACCATTTCAAACAAAGTTGCATTTGATGGGGATGATGATGCAGTGAAGTGAAAGAACAAGATGTTATTGAGACATACGGTGATGAAACTGATGTCAGCATAGTTGGAGTGACAGGACCAAGAATATTTAATTTCTGCCGATTGACTTATGAGCGTAAGAGTTATTTGTAGTAGTCTTGGAATTTGTGAATTACAGCTACGGTCTGATTCAGTGTACACTGATTTTCAAGCAATTGTCAAACCTGATTGTACAAAAAACATTAAAGGTGACGGCAATTGTTTTTTCCGGGCTATTTCATATGCTATATCAGGAACTGAAGGTAATCATATTCAGTTGAGAATGGCGACTGTGAATCATTTGTTAAAGAATTCAGATAAATACAAGGGTTTTATGCAAGAAGGCTTTTCTAGTGTTGAGGAATATATCAGAAAGCAGAGAATGTTTCATTCCAGAACATGGGCTACAGAGGTTGAGATTATGGCTATGCAGCGTTCTAGCTAGGAAAAAATTATAGGGTAGGGGCATTTATAAAACGTGAAATTTGCGAGCGCGAAGGGCCCCGGAAAATTTTGAAGCCGTAGATGCTCTCTGGTGCAATCTAGGCCACTCAGAGAAGTTGGTAACCCTATAAATTCATCTGAATTATTTTAAACCCAATGCAGAAACTGCCTTATTATAAGTTAGTCCACATAATATTTTGTGACTCTTTTTTTTTTTTGTGATAACAAATCTGTAGGCAAATAAATACAAATAAACAACAACATTTTCAGTTGGTCATCAGTGGTTTTACTGTAAAATGAAACTGCACATAATTTAGAAAACATAGCTACTGTAAGCGGCTTGACTGTCAAGCCTTGACACCAACATGTAAAACAGAATATGCATGCAATTCTATAAATATGTATAATAAAACTGACAGCTTTGCTGAAAATAACAGTGAAATCATTGTTAGCAATGTTGGTAGTTTGATATTGTGATATCATCTGCACTGATCATCTGGTGATAGTCATAAAGAAAATAAAAACCTGGACTGTCAACAAGAATGATGCTAGCATAGCACAATTACACACACAAAACAATCATTAGTTTTTCATTGCAGGATAGTTGTCATATTATTTCTTAAATTTCAAGTCATCTCTTCTTCCTTTGACTCCAGAAATCGGCTGCCTTCTCAAAGTTGAAGTCACAGCATTCTGGCCATTCGATTGCTATTGTGAGCAGGTTGAGCAATGTTGTTTCTCCCATGCGATTCCTTGTGTTTGTTTGTACCCGTTTCATGGTTGAAAATCCTCTCTCACAGTCTGAAAAGATACAGTGAGATATAATAATTATGTAATGTTTAGACCATCACTAATGTGACTCTGTAAAGGCACAGATTTAATGTTTTGTCTGTTTTTAATCTACTTACCAGCAGTAGAAACTGGGATGACGAGAGCAATTGATGCCAACTTGGCTAGGTTGGGGAGGAGATCCACTTGCTTAGATATGAAAGCGAGACTGTCCTGGAATTCTCTCTTCAAGTGGTTAGCTGATCCAACTGTCAAGAGTGGAACTAAAAGATCCCACTCCTCTAGGGCAGCCTCACTATCCACCATGGTGTCGTAGTGGCTACATAGTTCCTGAAAAGCAATATACAATAATGGATGATGCTTCAGTAAATCTAATAATTGTTTTAAGAAAGAGGTTTCCCCAGCAATTTCAAAATTAACACTTTGTTTACCTTCAGATCAGTGGTATTGCTTGCAGCTGTCCCTGGATCAAGTTCCCCAATGTCGAAACAACAAAATGTCTTCAAAATTCCTGTGTCCGGAAATCTGTCTTGGAGATTCGTAACAACATTCTTGATGTACTTGTTATACACCTGTTAAATTAAAAGATGTAACGGTGAAAACAATGGCATTATAACATAATACATAAAAAAGAGACATCACAGCAGAGCAGCAGGCCAATTTAGGAGCATTTTTTCTCACCTCATTGATGAACTGCTGGGGTTCATTGTCAATTGGTTTGACACCATGTTTGGAGAGGCTTTCCATAAGCTTCGGAATAGCTTGCATGTGTGGGCCATGATGTTCTTGCAGCTTTTCAATTGCAAACATCGTAGCATGCACGACTGTGTCCGACAATGTGAAGTCAACATTTCTTTTCTATTTAAAGGAAACAAAATGTAGAACAAAATTAAGACCATCTTTAAATGAAATTCAAATAATGTACACGTCTACAGTTTGTGTAGACAGCGGAGTTGACATCAACATCACGTTTTACATACTCTGACATAGTGAAATTTCCTAAATTTACCTGAAACACCAGTGAAAGCCTGGTAAGATGTGGAAGCACATCACTGAGCATCGAAACTGTAGCAACGTATTTGTAGGTCTTCATGAAGTGCACAAGTCCCACTGCCTTTTGGGTCACCCCTCTCTGTTGCCTCTCTCTCCAGGCTCACTATGAGTGAGGGAAGGCTTCGGACTGTATCCACTGCCTTTTGGTAGGAGAGCCATCTCACATCTTTAGCCTGAGCAACTTTAAGGATAGGATCTGCCATAATTCGTTAAAAAAAGAAAACAAATGAACAAACAAATTAATTAATAAACAACTGGATGAATGTGGTGCACTGACTCCAAGCTTTAACTTTTCAAAAATAACATAAAATATTTTACCTGAACTTCACGAAGTGCAGCAGAGCGTACCGCTGATCTACTGTAAAATGAAAACAGTGAGGACAAATTCACTTTAAACCTCGTGAGATATGGAATGTTGTTAGCTGCCTGAGCGGATGCAAGAGCCAGGCGGTGGGCCACACAGTGGATGTTGATTAGGCAAGGACACTCTTCTTTCAATCTCGTTGAGACCTTAAATAGAAAAAGCAATAATGATCATTGATCTTTTTTTTTCTCTTTTTTTATCACTTTTTTATCTTTTTTTATCACTTTCATACAAAGTACTTTTAAAGACCCAAGGCCAAAATACCACAACAAAACTTCAATGTAAAAACTTACACCAGAAAGATTGCCAACCATGACACTTGCCCCGTCTGAGCCAAAACCGACAAACTTGCGCTTATCCAGATGTTGTTTGTCCATGAAGTCATTCAGTCTCTTTGTAACCGTTACTGCAGTACCATCAGGGATGTCTTGAATATTCAAAAACTTTGTTTGCACCTGCAAAATAATTGTTTTCAATTTTATCAACAAATTGTTAACAAAAAAGTAATCTTGATTTTAAACAAATGCGTGGCAACTGGGCTTACAATATAGTTGTTTTTACATTTTTTCACACAGATTTACAAATACACTAAGTAGGCCTAGTAGAACTACCTTGCCTTCGTCATCCAAATAACGCCCATGATTGATTAGCTGACAGCCACATCTGTCGTTTCGTCACACAAAAGGCTGAAGAACGGGCTTCTCCTCATGTCTCCAATAATTTTCTCACTTGTCACTTTGGCGAGGCTGTCAAGCATCTCCTGCAGCGCTGTCTCGCTTAGATAGAAAGCGTTGTCTGCCTATAAAACAGTTCAAATTGTTTTTCAATTTAGAAAATGTAACAAAACCAAGCAAAGTGCATAAAGTAAATCAAAAGGTATATAAAATGTTATTTTGATAATTACCAAGTGCAAATGTTGCACATGTGTCACACCACATTGCTGGACCAACTTGAGAAACGATGGGAACTTTGTTGTGTGAGCGATTTCCTCCTTAGCCAGCCAGTACAGTAGTCTTAAGGCTGTGATGAAAGCACTTCTTTGCACGGTCATTTGCTTACCAAGTGCCTCCTTCACACCTCCTGTTTTCATAGCTAGAATCGCCCCAGCTTCAATCTCCTCAGCTGACTTATGCATCACTGATGACTTGTGCCTTGCCAAACTTTGCTTGAAAATAGAGCAACATGGTACTGAAGCCCATACTCCTGATCCAGATTTTTGCTTTAATTTGTATTTGCTGCAGAGCTTACAAAGCATACCTAATTTAAAAAATAATAAATCAAAATTCAATTTATTTGGTATGAAGAGGTGGTTGTCGTAGTTAAACAAATCTTTGTTTATTTTTGATAAATACCATTACTGTCCCATTGGCCATACAGTTACAAGTTGTTCTATACAAACCTGCTTAATTGTAAAAAGGTTTATTTAACTATTTTTTTATAAAAGTAAATAAAAACAAATATTTTACCTCGTGGTCGCGGATTAAATTAGCCGTTTCACAAACTGTTCCAAAAAAAAAAAAAAAAAAAAAAAAAACTAGACTTTAAGTTTTTGTTTACTACAAAAACAAGGTGTTCGTGATCGATGTCATCAAATTATAATGTAATGATATTTTATGTTATCAACCCAATTTGTGGTTCAGGAGTAAGATTTTGTTCCAATATAAATCTTAAACTTCCGGTTTAAACCAAAAGTTAGGTCAAATGAGGTCATAATGTGTAGTGCTAGGCAAGACCTAGGAGCCCTCTGTAAAGCCGTGTAGTTGAAAACACATCCAATGTGTGGTTCAGGAGTTATGAATTTTTCAAATATTACACGGCCTATCATTAATTGGGTGTGCAATATACAATGAAATAGCGAGCGACGCCAATGTATTCCAGTACTCAATACAATACAGTACAGGTCAACTTTAAAGGGACACGTTGCCTTGGATCGGGCGAGTTGGTCTAAAAAAGCGTTTGTAACCGTTTGCATAGACCAACTCTCTCGATCCAAGGCAACGTGTCCCTTTAATTACATGTGCACTGTACACGTGCGTGGCTGGTACAGGTTTGACATACATTGTATTGAAGTGTAGTCTACTCTATAGTGTGTTGTCATACAACATGGTTCAACAGACACGTGCGCTTTGACGTCCATTTTCGACCAGATGCAAAGGTTTAAATGTTATCATCTCTGTGGAAAAGTTTGAGCAGGAGAACTCATCTATAACGTGGTGCAAATTTTTTGTTGAATTATTACGTTTTGTGGAAAAGTTTGAGCAGGAGAACTCATCTATAACGTGGTGCAAATTTTTTGTTGAATTATTACGTTGTTTTTGAGATCAGAATTTTTGAAATTTTTCAACTTCCGGTTTGAACCAAAAGTCATGGTCAAATGGGGTCACGTTCTGTGTAGCATTTGTTGATCTTTTATCGACCTGTCCGATGATATGTGGATTGTCCAAATCCAACATGTGGTTCATGAGTTATGATCTTTTTAAAAACAATAAACTTTGATTTATTGTAATTCAATACCCAGTGACGTCATCATGACATCATCAAGTTTGTGTGGTCTTGATAAGGAGGTTCAGATGTCTGATGAGTTTCAATGTTAAATTCAATTTCAATCTTGAGTTATGACCAAAAATTGAATTTTTTACGAAAAAACACAAAGGCAGACTTTGACCTTTCGGTACGACCGGAAGTAAAGGTCAAACGATTTTGACGTTAACTTTTCAAATGTTGCCAAAGTATTGATCTATCAGATGCCCAATTATGAGCATCATAGCTTTAACATTCACGAATATACAGCGAATAGCAAATGGTCAGTTTGAAGAAGAAGACTAGACGTATAGTGTTTGTAAACAACAAACACACAGGTGTTCGTGAGTGATGTCAGATTGTGATTGAATGAACTGGTGACGACATTTTACTATATCAACGCAATGTCTGGTTCAAAAGTTAGATTGTTTTCCAATTAATTCAACTGCCGGTTTAAACTGGAAGTCGAGGTCAAATTGGGTCACACTTTGTTTAGCGTTTGTGAAGACAATTAAGATGATTTATATATTGTAAAAATCGTATGTTTGGTTAAGAAGTTATTATTTTTTCGAATGATAAATATTAACTTTCGGTTTGAATCGGAAGTCAAGGTCAAATGGGGTATAATTCTGTGTATCGTTTCTTCACTTGTTACACTCCTTCCCAAAGATGCATGGATTGTCAAAACCCAATGTGTGGTTCTGAAGTTATGCTTTTTTGAAAACATTAAATGTCGACATCCGGTTTGAACCGGATGTTTAGGTCAAACGGGTCACATTTTATGCAGCACGTGTTTAATTTACCAAGACCGTTCAGACAACTTATGAATTGTTACAATCCGATATGTCTGTCAATGATGACGTCATCAAATTACACGCCGTCCTCTTGTGAAAAATAAAATCGTACATGTTATTTGAAAGGGCAGTGAGTCAAATGTTTATGTTAAATGTAGCGACATTTTCCGACTTCCCTTTCATCTTGGCTACAGATCTCGATACGAAGCTTGAACATACTCACAAGTACATATATCAAATATGCAATTCACTGAATCAAACTTATTTTTTAACAAAAATTGATTCTTTATTGACTAATAATTCACAATTAGTTTACACAAGCTATGTTATTCAAATTGACATTATTAAGCTAATAATTCTTATAATTTTTCAACAGGAATTCAACTAAAGTTGGATTCTCATTACATGTACACTTGATGATGATGTCCTTAAAATAGGTCGAGCAGAGTGTAAGCTGTCGGTTGTATTTTATAAATGGCTGGCTTGATTTTTGGACATTGTTTTCCGTACAGAACGGTTTGTTTATTTAAGACCTTTGATAGAATGAACTGTAAAAGACACCTGTTTTGTATAAATATGCAAAAGAAAAGCCCGGCGTGATGATACAAGTCTAAGCCTCTCGTAAATTTGGACTATTACAAAAATTAGTCAAGTACTATTTCTACCTCTGTGGTGCATCATACACTCGGCAAGAAAATAAGGAGAGAAACACAACATGTGTGTAATCTTTCACTGGAAACCATTCCGATACTGGATGTGCTGTATTCTGTAAAAGAAAAACAGTATTAACGACAACTTAACTAATATCAGGTCTCAAACTATTATCTTATTGACACTAATACTATATAAATCATAGCACATTATTTTCAACGCACAACCAAAATACAATAACTTGTGTTTAGAATGTTTCAAAAAAATGTTTGTATTTCAACAGAAAGTCTCACAGTAGGCCCTACATGTATTACACACAGTCATGTTATCTATGTTTATCATAATGCAATAATTTAAATGGAAAATGGGCTCAGCCAGCAGTTTTATTTCAATTCCTTTGGAAACGTTTGACCGTGCAAAATAACTTTGTGAAATTTTGAACTTTGAATAAATTACTGTAAATTTACCTCTTGGAAAAGTTACAGATCAAAGAAGCACACAAGTGGATGATTTCGGACTCTCCATTAGCATGGTTTTATTGAGGAAGAATCTTAGAAGACAACTAACAGAAGCATGAAGGCTGAAGATGGCTCATATTGAAAGCTGCATGTCCAGTTTCTATGTTCCACTCCTTCCCAGGCATCAGACTCTTATCCTGCCATCAGACTCTGTTCAATATGTTTCATGATCACTGTAGGGCCTACTACTAGTTGATAGCAAATCCAGATGAAACTGGTAAAATAAACAAAATTCAAGACATAAAACATTTCAAGATTGGATGGTAACAAGTAGAAGGTGCGCATACTGTTTTAGAAGTGAACAACTTATGAATGAAAACCTTTCATCGAAGGGTTGTGAAATATTTATGCTACAATACGTAGTTGGCGGAACACTTTGTGTCAAATCTAGCCATAACAGAGTCAGCAATCATACAAAAATGCCCAATTCTACCCCCTCCATGATCATGCTAAACATTCCTTAGTTTTAAAACCCTCACTACTTGATAATTTAAGGATAATCTTTATTAACATAACTGTGCATTACATACGGAACACACGATCATTCTGACTGAAAAGCGACGATGTTGAAACGAAGCTCACCGTTTTATTCACCGTGTCGCACCGAAAAACACTGCCGTGAGTGCCGGTCTGCAACCCCCTTGACCAGCTGATGTCACGTCCGGACGTGTCCGTGCAATCTCGGTGTGTGATCAAAACATTATCAATGTTGGTCCTTTTCTGCCTGCATTTTCTCATATAATAAATGTCATGCCAATCAATGAAGCAGGTGAACATCTCAGTGAAACTTTGTCTTCAATTCCTTATCACCGTTAAGCCATCAGAAGGGCGAAAAGGGAAACAATTTGACGCCGAATATAGCACAGGTTGAGAGGAATTCATTTCAGTAGCGTTGCGCCATTGATAAGCTTTCGTTAAAAGTTCGATGAACTGTGACATGTCCAAACGTGCACAGAAATCATGCCATACTTCTAGCCTTTAGTGAAGGCCACGTGGTACTGGAGTAAACACAGCACAGCTTGTGGCAACTGTTATTACGTTGGCCTGTTTTTTGCTGCTTTAAATTTCAGGCAACAAGCCTCTTGACATAAGGCTAGCACTCCGTTGCACTGGAATCAGTCGCGAGTTGTATGCCACATGCCGCGTTAGGTATTGGATCGAGATTTTAATATTTGAATGGCCAATTTCACTTAGAAATCTATCTCAGGTCTAATGGGGTCACTCTTTGAATGTGATTTGTATAATTCGGCCGGAGCTTTTTTTATGGTGCAAGTACCTTTCATGTAGCATTTATGGTTCTCCGATTATAATTTTTTTTAAATATTAAACGTTGATTTATTTTTATGACGTCATCAAACCGAAAAAAATTGGGTGTCATATACATACTACGATCTATATACATAGTAAGTTTCAAGACAAAACCCTTCTTGGTTTATGAGAAAAAAACGTTTGAAATCTGAATTTTGAACTTCCGGTTTCGACCGGAAGTAAGGGTCAAATGGGGTCACACTTTGTGTAAGATTTGTTTAATACTTCAAAAGCTTTTAAATGGTGCAAAGATCATGTATGTAGCAAATATGGTTATTGAGATGATTATTTTAATATAAAACTTCAATTTGATGTAACTACGTCATCGATGATGTCATCATTCCCAAGATTTTATTTTGTTATGTACACACTGTGATCTAGGTATATAGTAAGTTTCAAGTCCGTACAAGCTTTAATTTTGGAGATAGCAAAATAATAAAAAATTCGACCTCGTCTACGTTTTTCGTTGTGACGTAGCTATGACGTCATGTATCATATTTTTAGGATGCTCATGAGCTAAACAAAATATTATGCATTGAAAGTTTGATCATATTTTATTTCACCTAGGCTCCAGCCCCAAATAACATAATTTTTACTTTAACTTCCGGTTTCGACCGGAAGTGAAGGTCAAATGAGGTCACAATGTGCATTCCAAATGTAAAACATTTCAAGACCTTTTATATGCAACAAAGATCTTGTATGTGGCAACTTGAGTTCTCAAGATATGAATGTTTCAATTTATTATACGTTTTTTAAACGTAATGACGTAATCGATGACGTCATCAACCCAAAAAAGATTCTGTTCCGTCTAGACACCAAAGTCTAAGTGCATGCCAAGTTTCAAGTCTTTACGACCCTTACTTTTTGCGAAAGTTGCGAGAGAAGGTTCAGTGGGAAAGAAGAAGACGAGGAAAAATAAACAGTACAATAACAATAGGTTTTCGGGCGGAATGCCCGAACACCTAAAGAAGAAGAAGACTAGACATACAGTGTTTGTAAACAACAAACACACAGGTGTTCGTGAGTGATGTCAGATTGTGATTGAATGAAACGGAGACGAGATTTAACATAGCAATGAAATGTCTGGTTCAGAGGTTGGATTGTGGTCAAATGTAAAATCCGTTTTCCGGTTTTTGGAAGTCAAGATCAAATTGGGTCATATTTGTGTAACGTTGGTTATGTTTGTGAAGTCAATTGCGATGATTGAAAAGAGTGTGAAATGCAATGATTGGTTAAAATGTAAGAATGTTTGTTGAATAAAATATATGAATTTCCGGTTTGAGTCGGATGTCATGATGAAATTGGGATACATTTATTGTTGTATTGTTGGCATTTTGAAGGCGTGAGCAAAGATGTATAAAATGTGGAAAACCAATGTGCGGTAAGGTTGTTTGATTTGTTTCAAATATTGATCATAAATTCGGATTTTAGGTGGAAGTCAGGTGCAAATGGAGTCAGAGTTTGTTAAGCGCTTTATAAGGTGTAAGCAATGTGGCCAAATCGTTCACAATATAATGTACATGAGCTATCAAATATTGAGGCTGAACTAACTGTAATCGTTGCATGGTGCTATTCAATGCGTAGTTCAAACACGTTCATGTGGGGGTTACGATGTAAATTTTTGGGACATGATAATAATTTGTGTCGAATTGAAAGGGTTGTAATGTTGGAAAATGAGTATTGATGTTTGCCTGTAGTTTTGTCAATTTGAAAGCTATGATGTTGATAATTAGGGAATTGATTGATAAAGACATGTATTTCATTTGAAAAGCGAACACAAAATTCGTATGATCGTTGTACTGGTCGATCCGGAAGGTCAACGTTTGTTGGTTTTTTCTTCTTCAATGTAATAGCTTTTTTGGGCTTATTAACTGTATAAATCAAGATTGAAATTGAATTGATCATTGAAACTCAGCAGACAATTTAACCTGAACATCAAAGCGACACGAATTTCATGTATCATGTTGACGTCATCAAGGATTAATGACATTAAACTGAATTTTAGTATATTAAAAAAATCATAGCCATTGATCCACATGTTGGATATCTGCAATTGACATATTATCGAAAGGTTTCTAATAGGTGAACGCATGCCACGCTTTATGTGTGTCCATTGATATAAACTTCCAGTTTAATCTGGAAATAGACATTTCCATGGAAACATATCACTCGAACTGCTGACCATTTTAGCATTTTGCTCACTGAAATGAAACATTGTTGCCTTTAAATCTTGTAGAACCGGAGGTTAATGCGCTTGTATTTGTTGATATATATTTATCAATTAATTATAATATGTTTATTCAAAGTTGCGCAAATCACAGTAATACAAAGTGATTAATACAGAATGCGAAAGAATGGGCAAAGTGAAAGTACATATACATTTTATAAAAGTGATAAAAAAGTGAACTTTAAACAAATGGCAACATCTAGGTCCGGGGAGAAGCAATAGCTTTTGTTCTCCAGCTTATGGACGGACAGACAAAAAAGACAGACATACGTGAAAAGACAGGACATAACGGGTGTAAGACAGAAATAAGGCGGTTGTTATATCCATTATATACAAAAATTACATACGGTATTTTAACGTTGTTTTAAAAAACGTGTTTTGAGTTTTTTTAGTAGAAATGGAAAGTGTTCGTAATGATTTAAAAGTGTCATCCAGACTATTCCAGAATAAAGTGCCACGTTGGACAAAAGCATATTTGGACAACGTTGTGAACGATAATTAACATATAGATTGTTCGTAGCAGTGCTGCGGGTATAATATAAATGGAAGTTTGAGGTTAGTGTAAAACAGGAGCTGAAACAAGCAGGTAAAACAATATTCATGTATTAATACATCAATTGTGCTAAGTTAAAATGATAAAGGTTAACGAATTGTAACAGTTGTAAATTATCAAAAGAGGCCCTGAGCACTCACAATTGTTGGCCTTCGAAATGACCCGAACGGCACGTTTCTGGAGAGTAAGCAGTTTGTTACATTTAGGAGTTGGACTACCCCAAGTCAAAATTGAGTAATTAAGATAGGGTAATATAAAAGAGTTGTACAAGGTCAGTAATATGTTACTGGGAAGGAACTAATTAAGACGATTCATTACAACGCACGAGAGTGCGCAATGTCTTCATTTGAGGACAGATGCTGTTTGTATCACTGTAATGTATGTAATCAAGATAGGACTGTATTTCTTACACCCCCTATTCAAGTGAGGTCACCTGCATCTATTTGTCGCCCTCAAGTGACTGGATGAACTAATGCGTCCTTGATTAAGTATATTGTTTATTGTCTTTAGTGTATTTTCCATGCTCATCGAAACCAAACGTTTTCGGGTATAGTTGTCATTTGTGTTTCAATGATTAGCTGGTGAAAAATGTTATTGGTGCACATATACTTTATTGATTGATCTGTTAACAGATTCATATCATTTCATTCCAATTTTTTTGAGGATTCCTTCGATCTATATCCGTCTTCATGGAAGGACACTGCGCAGTAACTCCAATAAATTGCAATGTGAGCAGTGCCCTCACGTTGTCATACGAGGGCAATGTGCAATAGTGTTAAGGTATTTGACGTTTATACCATTTGTATCGGGTTGGGGATGGGTTGGGGATGGGTTGGGGATGGGTTGGGGATGGGTTGGGGATGGGTTGGGGATGGGTTGGGGATGGGGATGGGGATGGGGATGGGGATGGGGATGGGGATGGGGATGGGGATGGGGATGGGGATGGGGATGGGGATGGGGATGGGGATGGGGCGGGGCGGGGCGGGGCGGGGCGGGGCGGGGCGGGGTAGGGGTAATGGGAAGGGGAGGGGTAAGGGAGAGGGGATGGGAGTACAAATGGAAATGTTTTTTGGGAAAACCCGCAGCAGCCAGTTGTAATGTCTTGGAACTGTGCGTTTGTTTCTTATCATTGGTTTGCCAGCGGCCCAACAAAAATGAAAGTGGACCAGGTGGGGTCGGGAGGGGAGGGGAGGGGGGGTAGACGAGGGTGAAGGGAGAGTCAAATTTCTTGAATAAACACTGCAGCAAACATTTAATTGTAATGTTGCCTGCATACATGGATTTTGATTGGTGTTGGATTTGTGTCTTTGGTGCGCAGTGTCCTCAAATAAGGTCGTGTGAAGATTTAATTAACGGATTATCTGTTTCAAAAAAATGTTGTCGTATGTTTTTGACTTCCCAGTTTGATCCGAAAACCAAAAACAGTTTTTTCTTTAGCACAAAGACCTTCAGGTCCATTGCAGTGCACCATTTTTTAGTGGCGCCCCTTCCTGTTTTGTTAAAACATTGTCATAATCATATCCCAATGATTGTTTGACGTTTTAGTGGCTTCTTTACGTGCCCAGTTGTTGTCTGGGACTATTTATGCCTTTATTTGTTGTGTTTAATAAATTATTTGTTAATTTTGGGCTAATTAGAGGCAATTACATCGAAAAATAATAATGAACAAAGTGTTGCAAATGTTATGGTTGTGTTATATTTCAGTATTTAGCCTGACCGATTAGTAACACTTGTTGATTTCCCAGTACAGCCTTAAACTCGCTGTAAGTGTTATTGCAAGCGTAAATAGCCATACTGTTTGTTTTTTGATGGGTGGTTTGCCGTGCAGACAGAAGTGTGGTGACAGTTTGTTTGGCGGGGGGGGGGGGGGGGGGCTGAGTGGTACCCTTCATCAACCTATTGACAGGACTTGACAAGCCAAACCTGTTACAGAGAAGAGACAGCTGAACAGATTGTTCTCTTATCAGAGGGTTTGATGTGGGTAGCTGTGTGTTATTGTGCAGTCATTGTGGTATATCAGTGTCTGTGTGAAATTGATTGCCCTCCATATTTTATGGGAATGGATTGAGTATATGTGTAACATTACTGCATGAGGTCGAGCTTTGCTTATTTGTGTCATCTTTGGAGCAATACTAAATCTAATGTTAGCAGCCATGATTGGTAACATTATTTCGAAAAGATGATACTTTAGTTGTTTTCTTGGGAATGACATATGAAATGGAATAAGTTAAATAATTCTTTGACATTACAATTTGTCAACGAAGTACAGTGTATGCTTTTCATTGAAAACTTCACGAGGGTAGATTTGTGAATATAGGGAATCCCGTTCCGCACCTTTAAAATTGTTGAAGCAGAGCGTACCCCGACCACCCTTTGTTTCTTGAAGGTAATGAAGGTCGCAAATCAGTATGTATTGTTGGAAATTTTGTAGGAACGCGTCGCTGTAATACGTAATTGATTGGGGGTGGTGACATGGGGATTGGTTTTGCTGAGATTATAGTAGCGTCATGATTATCCCTCAATAAATTGAAATGGGGGAAATCCTTTACAAAATAAATATCAATTTGATTTTGGAATCACTGATATGAATCTTTACTGAGAAATAGCACAAGACGGGTTTAAATTATAAAATGCAAATTGAGACTTATTTTTGTGCATTTCCATTAATAACGTGAGTGCTTTATTTAAAACATAGAAAATTAATGTTACATAATGTGGTGCTTTTAATGAGAAATATAGATAATGGCATATGATTTTTGTGATTAGGCCTATAGGTTGATACATTTAAGATACAGTGTATTTTAAGCAAGATTTATGTAAATCATGTCATTGATTAGGTTGTTGTTACACTACGGTAAATGAGTAGAAAATCGAAGCGGAAAAGTTAACTGATTGGTATTGTAAATGAAAACAAGTCTACCTAAGGACATCATTTACATCCTTGGTGGTGATATAATGACAAAATACTTTGATTTGAAGACTTGAATTGATTGATATAGTATCGTAAATGAGAGCAGGTTGATTTAAGGTCAAAAAGTAACTGATATGTATTGTAAATGAGAATACGTTGATTCAATTAAAACAGATTACTGATTGATATTGTAAGTGAGATCAAGTTGATTTAAGGTCATGAATTAACTGATAGGTAGTTTAATTGAGAACACATTGATTGAAGTAAAACAATTACTGATTGGTTTTGTAAATGCAATCAAGTTGGTTTAAGGACATAAATTAATTACACTGGTATTGTAAATGAGAACACGTTGATTCAAGTAAAAGGTCAGTGATTGGTATTGAAAATTGGAATATGTGATCTATGTAAATCAATTCAGTGATTGGTATTGTAAATGAGAACAAGTTGGTTGAAGTAAATCAATACACTGATTGGTTTTGTAAACGGGATTACGTCGATTTAAGTAAAACAATTTACTGATTGGTATTGTAAATGAGATCATGGTAATCTTAAGAATACGAATAAACTGGTATATATTTTCAATGAGTAGAACAATTCACAAGTAGAACAATTCACTGATTGGTTTTGTAAATGAGATCAAGTTGAGTTAAAGGCACAAGTAATTATATTGGTATTGTATATGAGAACACGTTGATTCAAGTAAACAAGATTAGTGATTGGAATTGTAAATGAGAATACGTTGATTTATGTAAATTAATTCTCTGGTTGGTATTGTAAATAAAAGCAAGTTGATTTATGTAAAGCAATTCACTGATCGGTTTTGTGAATGAGAGTACGTCAACTGAAGTAAACAATTCGCTGATTGGAATTGTAAAGTGGAACTGTGTTGATCTTAAGGTCACTTTTTGGTTTCATGCGCAAATTTGTTGAAGGGGTCTATATTTGTTATATTTCGAACACGCTTCCACACACGTTGTTGTTTGTTGAAGGTAATACATGTCGGGATATTGAAATTTTAACAGTTGAATGTTGTGGTGTTTGATCCAATTGGTTTGGGCTGGTTATAGATATTAACAGATTCCTTAGGTTATACTTATTGTGATGGATTGTCGAAGGTGCAATATAATATGAAAATATATTATTCTTTGTGATGGTGTGAATTTTGTTCATATGTGGTTGTTCGAACATAAACTAAAAGTTGGGTGACATAAAAGTTGGGTCTATGACTAAAGTTTATGGTGTCAAAGTGAGGATGGTGCTGGTGGCTTCATCAACTTCAATGGTACAGGTAAGTGGGAAGTTGTGCTGTATCTGCTGGATTATTTATTTGCTGGCTGTATAGATGACATCAGTAGCTGTAATGACTTCTGGTGGGTCCCTGTAGTGTATGAAAATGTGTCAATTGTTAGTTACATTAAATCAATATACATGTACTTATTTTAAGCTTTGTGAATTAATTGGTTTTTGGTTTTGTAGAGCAAATGATGTTTAGAGGATCAAGTGAAGGATTTTGTATGATGATGTGGTATGTTTAAAGTATAGGTATACACTTATCTCCCAATAGTTTGAGTTTCATGGATATATCAAATTTCCTGTTGTCTCTATAGAAAGATGTATTGATGTTTGATGCAAGTGGTGATATAAAGGTCAATATTATTACTGTATGAATTCAGGCAAATATCAGTGCTCTCTACAGATTTTGAAGTATCAAGTGAACAAATGTAAGTAGCCAGTTTGAGGGAAGGTGTACGATTGGTAATTACGCGAAAACATTATGGCAATAACAATTTAATTGGTTAGATGTACAGCAGCTTTTGATAGTGCAAAGCATTTTGAGAAACAATTCAATTCAAATTAATGTGGAAATGGAAGATGATGTAGGTTTTTATTTACCGAAATGTGAATCTTTGAAACGTTTCCGTCCGAAACATTTCTCTGATTGTGTTTTCCTGTTAAAGAGTTGTTTTGTGCGTGGATATCCGCTGCTGTTTTTTGCGGTATTTCAGAACGTGACCAGTTTGGGAATGTGATATTCATAGGTTAGTTTGAATGTATAATATATATATATATATTATATAGGAATGAAACGGTCTCAAAAACCAAAGGTGCAGTTTGCCTGGGACTAAAGTAGCGCGGGTGTGGGGTTTGTGGAAATCTTTTTATTAGGGTACCCTGTGGTGCAATCTGAGCAGTTTGTGGTTTAGTATAATACAATTTTTTTTTTTTTTTTAATCAGCACATTCATTGTTTCATTACCCCCTGAACGATATACTGTGATTTTATCCAAATTTTGTAATGTTGTCCCTGTCAGTATAGGAAGGGTGTGCGATAACGTGAAAATTGTTTTAACTGAAATATCTTTTGATGTTATCCCTGTCACTACAAAGTGTTTTGTGTACACTTGTTCAATGGATGAACACATGAAAGTTGTGTTAACTGAAATATAAAATGCTTGGAATTTGGATGTCACAGAAACTTTTATTTAATCACATAGCTTTTTCGGCTAATCATGTTACAATAAGGACCCAATATTCTTTTTGAAGTCTGTTAATTGTTACAACTGTTTGTGTCATTCCAACAAAAACTGTATGCCAGCATATGTTATCAATCTTTCCAGGTTTGGAACACTATACCCACTAATCAAGGGTCCCAAAACCAGGTCATTCAACCTCAAGGCCCAATACGCAGCAGCTTGTCTTTTGTATAACATAATGCAGAGGTTCGTAATTGGATCTCAATAGCAGTGTCAATGTTTCCCAAGGATAGGCCTGGATAGTGTCTGAGGCTAACATTAAATAAATGAAAGGAGTCTTTGATTTTGTTTTGACTGTCTTGGTAGAATTTGTTTTGTGCGAGCCAAATATTCTGCAGAGAATAAAAGGGAAAACAGTTTCAAACATGTAGTTGGCAGCAATGGAGCTGTCTTGTACCCTGTGAAATTGCTGGCAGCCGCGCTTTTGGTTAAACACTGATAATACAGAAATTCACAGCCATATGAATGAAGAAATGAAATGTTTGAATCGCCATCACCGTATTATAGATTCTGGAATGTTGCTTTTAGTACTAAATAGATTCCAGAATGTTGATTTTATCATTAATCTGATGTTTTTCTGAGGGCAACCAGTATTGACGTGGGAAATCGAAATACAAATCAAAAATTGATACAACTGTTTGAATTTTAATCATATGTGTGACCTTGTCCCTTTGGGTTCAGGCAGAAATTATGCAGATGTACCTTTTCCCAGGGGTTACAGATTTGCCTTGTTACATGTTGAAATATGAATGTAAAGGCAAGTTAATCTCCTGAAATGGTTTTGCTGTTAGTGTGATTTGTTTCAGAGGGCTATTACAGCGATATAACATATTTTTCACGGAGGGGAACCATGCCTCTTTCATCAATGGTATTGTAAAGTAATATTGCAATTCATGTTATCATTTGGAAATCAGTGCATGGTAATACATTTATGTAAATGGCAATATTCTTACATTTCAATGTCATATGGTAATGAAATTATAATACTTACATGTCGTCGTCAAATCCTACTATGGTGCATTGTTTTGTTGTAATGTCGGTGGCAATGGTCTGTTGAAAAATAAACAATGAATGGTTTGTTAGTATATACATTGGGAACATTAGAAAACTTTCAGGTGAAGGCCAACACATTTTTGTTTATTATGATTTGTATGGAGGTTTATTCTGAAAGGGGTCATAAGTTGTGTGTTTTGGGCACCTCTATTTGAAATGTAAATTTGTATATTGGTTCATTTGAAAGTGTAATAAGGCAGTGATTAGGTGCATAAAGGTAATCTGTGTTTGTTGGGAGAAGAATATTCAGGACAGCATTTAATGAAAACGTTTTGTTTTGGGTGATTTTTAGTTCGAATACTTACATCACATGTTGTTTGGTGAGTTGCATTTGCCGAAGTTACACTCTGGAAGGATGACGTCTCCAAGTTCTTCACATGTATGAGGGATCCTTGGGCAATGTCCGTATGTGCCAGTTCATCCCAAAGCTTACATCTGATTGTTGCATTTGTTTCTGGGTCTCTGATGTCAATGTCTTTTCTTGTCCATGTTTCTCCTGTCTTAACAGGTGATACCTGTTGTAATGAAAGAGATATAATGGTTACATATCAAATTATGTTGATGTTTGTGTATTTTATTTGTAAGGTGTTTTCGTTTCCTTTGGGTTTTGTTAAGTGAAATGTTGGGGATTGTGGGTATTTGTTAAAGATTATGATGCCAATTGACAGTTATGTGTTGTGCATATGTATCTATTATAAATGTACTACTTCTAAAAAATGGTAGTCAGTTATGGTAGATTTTGGGCCTCACAACACTTTTAAATGTGCTTATAAATGACATGATGTGCTGAAAATATAAACCAATTTAAGGAGCATCATTATATTACTTTGTTTATGTTGGTCACAATCTTTATGTACCTTTTTGTACATGATTATGATTTATATTAAATTAATTATTTATTGGGATGGTCTTTTGATAGTGTATGACAATTCAATTGGTAGTGAATGGTTTTTGTAATTGTCAACTATACTGGTTACTTGCATAGGTTTAATAGCTTTACAAATTAAGATGAATTTTAAATTGTGAAAAAAGTAATATCAATTTTTTATCATGTGTTTCATGTGGGGTTAACTTGTATAATATTGTGGCAAGTAAATATGTTTTACAATTGTGGTTTTATGGTTGTAAGGAATGAGAAATATGTTTACGTTCACAGCACGTCCTTTGAGGGAAAATCTGCACCAAGAAGATGACAGTGCATCAGCCACACTTATGGTAGGTGCATTGCGAAATGTAGCGGCAACTGCTGGATCCACTTCAAACTCTGATGTGACAAAAATCTGTATGAGATAAACATCAGTGAAATTTATTTATTGAGTTACCTGCGATTGGTGTTTAATTGATAAAAAAAGAGCATTATGAAATGGAAAATTTCTGTAACACATTGTTGTGCTACTAGGTTGAAATTTATCTTGAGAAAATTGGGGGTGAAAGTAAAATAAAATAGTAAATTATTAAAATAGCACAAATTCAGAGTAGTTTGCAATTATTTTTATTTATTCAATTAAGTACAATATATAGCAAATTCATCAAATAAAAAGATATTGCCCTGTTTGAAGCTCTGTTCAATGGAGTGTGTTAATTCAATGTTTGATGAATCCAATTGGTGTACTATTACAGTGTAAGTAAACACTGCATATGACATATAGTATTGTAACAGACAGTGCAGGACATGTGTTTTAATATATTTAGTTGTGGGCATGCGCGAGGAGATCAGTATGGTCCCGTACTGATCTGTGCATGAGGGTGCCGCATGCCATGCGGTTTTAGACTGCTCGGTCAGTGATCGTCAGTCAGCGACTGGATCTTCACGAGTAGACAGGTACGTGAATTTGCTCTGAATATTACCCATGGTTTATGAGACTGTATTTCGCGTTGTATGTGGTTGCACGTGAGCTGGTTTTTGGGTACTCACAGGGTTGACATTAGCGGAGGCTAGTCAACCGTGAGCTTGTTCATTGTCCGTGGTCTGGAGCGGCGATAGCTGTGTGCTTCGTCGTTGGGGGAACAGTTGTCACTAGGACAATCGCGCCTGAAAAGACGCGTGGTAAGGCGAAGCTGTTTTCAGGGGACGCGTGGTCGATCGGCAAGGCGAAGCTATACTCAGATTATTCCGGGGGGCTCACGCGTGGGATAGACAGAGGAAGAGAGCCAATAAATCTTCTCTGTATAGCACGTGGTTGCTGCGTGACTCACCAGCTGTGGCTGGTTTATGGGAATTCTGTTAGATGCTCCGTGCATGGTTAACTATCAGAATAAACAGTCCTACGAGGTGCCCAGTGCATGGTTAACTAGTAGATGAATAAACTATTCCGCTAGGTGCTCAGTGCATGGTTAACTAGTGGTTGAGTCAGGGTTTATTAGGAAGCTATAGGGTAATCCAGAGTGAATCACGCTAGGTTTATTAGTGTTGATTTATAGATTGTGTGCATTCAATTACATTGTTTATTGTGGTTGACAGAGGTTGTGAATAAATCACATGGTTGATGCTTTTGTTCATGAATTAATTGTCACTGTGAATCATTTATCTGTGTACATTAACAGAGGTTTAACAGTAAGTTATAATCGGCGGTATACTTCCTCCAAAACGAATCTCGTCTCTTAGCCTTTAGGTCGCTTAGTGACTTTTAGCTTGAGAACAAATTGACTCGGGACCAAGTTAATAATTAACGAGTCGGGGAGCGATCAGTCAGGGCGATACGCACCCCGAGCACCCCTCGTTTCCCGCCACAGTATTGTCTATTCTCTTTCTTTTCAAACTTATACAATTACACAATTGCAAACTTACTCTTGTTTTGCCTGTAATCTTAATGAGGCGTTTGTTTGGCCTGTCCAGTAGACTGTAGTTCGTCACTTTAACAAATCTATCCTCATGGAGTTTGGATGATACTCTATCAAAGTCGGTCAGAACAAGCAGATCTATCATTTCGTTGTCTGTAATTGCTGATGTAATCAGTTTGTTGCCACGTTGGGATGTATCTGCCAATATTTTCATGTTGAGTGATGCCATCTGTGGTAAATAATAATCGGTTGAATTACGTTTGATTTAAAATGTTTTAATTTTTAAATGTAAGTTCCAGTGTATGGAGTAGTTAGGGCAGAGCAGGAAAAACTGTAATGTCATTATCAGATGTGGAGATTGAGGGCTGATTGCATCTATTCAGAAAATGTGACATAAATTAGCTTTATGTTTGAAAATGGGCTCTTCTCGTTTAGGTAAAATGTCAGATTTTTTTTGTGAGCAAGCAATACAGGAGAAATTCTACATGTGACTGCGTGATGTAGTCCGTATGACATTATCAAGACAATAGCCTTGGGAAAAATGTTTAATATCAATACTTGATTGCTAATAATAATGTATGTCTTGAATGTATATAATGCATGGGTTTATAAAAAGTTTTGTTTGACAATCATGATTCCACATATCCTTGAAACTAACATTTTGAATGATCAGATACCTTTTTGAATTTGACACTTAGGTTTGAGTGAGGGACAAAGTTAACATAAACTAAGAACAAACAATAAATTGGCAGTTTGACTTTGGGCTTGTTTGTTGGCTGCATAATAATTGGATATTTGACATTTCCGTTTAGTCAAATAAAATTGATTTGGAGTTGCATGTTGGAGATGACATACAATGTAAAGCAGTAAATGTAAAATGTGAAAATTAAGTGCAAAACTTACATTGATTTTGTTGATTGCCACAGCGACCGAAGTTCTGATATATTTCCTCTGAAAGTAGTAAGTCATATAATCGGCCCCTCGATCGCTCGGTAGTAGTCTGTCAGCGGCCGCGGGGAGGGGGGGGTGGGGCCTCGGTTCAGGTGGTGTTATCGCGCGTGCGTCAGATTGGTGTGAAATGTGCGCATGCTCAGAAAACTTTCAAGCGCATGTTTAATGCATAAACATGCGCACGGGGCATGGTGATCGTTTTTCGCCGGATGGAACCACTGATGTAGACTGGTATCCTGTCTTTATGCGCAAGTGTGATGCCTGCATATGTTCAGGCTGCCCACTGACTTTGATGGAACATTTTGGTCGTGACGTCCGCAGCAGCATTCGCAGGGACAGCAGGGGCGCCAAACTGGAATTGTGGATGTTTTGAAACAATGGGCGAAGTATGAGCGCGTCAGCATTTAATGTACACGTTTTGGGCATAACCTTGAGGAAGTGCTTTCACTTTCATAGATATTTTTCTGAATTTGCAGAAGATATAATACGGAAGCGTATAGTCATTCGAATTAAATCGCATGTACGAGATATTAAGTCGTACGTACGAGATAGTATGTTGTTCGTGTTGTTTTTTTATGCAAGTCGCCAGACCCACAAGGCCTGAATGCCACTTGAAGGTGTGGGCTTCAATCAACTATTTTTTCCAGGGGCCGTTGCCACCTACTCATGGGGCTGAAACAGGGTAACCCCCTTTACAGTCCGTACAAGATAATAAGTCGTACATACGAGATTATAAGTCGGACGTACGAGATATTAAGTCGGAGAGGATATTCAACATAAACAAATACAATACATGTACATCAGTAAATACAAAAATAGTGATAATGGTGTTAGCAATGTTTAATGCACTTTTCGATCGACTGGAGGTATGTTTCAGGTGTTACTGTTATTATTATTAAGTGTTTGCGAAGATTCGATGTTTGTTAAACGCACTTTGCTCGATCAGAAACACATGGACAACTTCATATGATTGATTCCCTGATGTTGGAATTAACGTTGTATTATTTCAGTGATCTATATGTACCATTAACAATATGCTGATCAACACTTGAAAAACATACCAATGCTAATTAAATCCTACACTGGTTCTTTTTATGTTGGAAAGACAAAAACGGAAACAGATGCAATTGCAAGAATATACTATTGTTACTTTATCAGCTATGACGAATAATGAAATTATTGTGTACGTACGACTTATTATTTGTTACGTACGATTTGTTATTTCGGACATATTATGATCTAGTATTTTTACTTGGTTTCGGGTTTCGGGTATCTCGACTTATATCTCATATGTACGGCGTATTATTTAGTACGTTCAACTTATTATTACGTACTTAGTATCTTGTATCTGGATTTATTATCTTATACGTTCGACTTATTATTTAAATATAACGGCTTGTTATCTCGCACGAACGTGCTAGTATCTCGTACGTAAGACTTATAATTGGGGGAATTTTGTCATGGTGGCAGCTATACGCTTATGTAGATATAGACCCGATAGTGGATTTAGTGAATTAAATGATGAATCTTAGGAAATTGTTAAATGAAAAAAACATTGGAAAGTTAATGGCAATGACATTTGCAATGAATTTTGTTTTCCTAATAGGGCCTCCACTTATACAAAACAGAACTTTAATAAATCAGTGTGATGGCGCCCTCTATTGACTGTAATGTGTTTGTAGAACAAATGGTTTGGTATCGGGTGAACACATTGCATTGAAGGATACAACCACGAATACAAGTAACGCTGCATGAGGAGGCGTAGCTCAGACCGCACGTGTCTATGATAGAGGTAATGTATGGAATAAAGTGATTTCTTATTTAGTGTAAGAATATGACTTTGTGGGAAATGTCGGTCCTTACCAAATTGTTCTGAATAGTAACAAACAATTGTGTAGGCTTAATGGTATGTTTATTTTGTAGTTGAACGGGAAATTGGCTGCATTAATTATGAATTGTATCTTTATTTTATTATTAATCTACACTACGTTTACGTACATGGTGACGTGTACTTTCTTCTTGGTCTGGATTCTGGAATGAAGTCGAAGATAACAATGTATTCATGATGTGATTGTGATCACCATGACGATGATCCGATGATTATCGATTTAAACCGTTGGATATTGCAAATAATTTGTAATCATTAATATTATAATTGCAGTCAAACGTTGGGAGAAAAATGGAGAAAAGTGTATATGTTGGGCGCGATCGGTCAATCTGCGCTATCGGCCGATCGCGCTGCGCTATTGAAAGATCTATTGTTCGCTCAGCAATCGGTCGATCGCGCAACGATCGGTCGATCGCGCAACGAGCATCTTTGTGCGATCGACTGATCGCGCTACGAGTATTTTTTGCGAGATCGATCGATCGTGCAAGAATGGTTTTGCGCGAACGACCGATCGTGCAGGTATGGTTTTGCGTGACCAATTGATCGTGCAGGAATGGCTTTGCGCGATGGGCCGATCGTGCAGAAGTGGTTTTGCGCGATTGACCGAACAAAATTCGCCGTATGGGAGGACAAAATCCCCCGCCGGACAGAATTGCCTTTCACACCGTTTCGTCTCGCACGCTCGACCGATTGCGCAAAACCATTGTTGCACGATCGGCCGATCGCGCAAAGCCATTTCTGCATGATCAATTGATCACACAAGACCATACCTGCACGATCGGTTGATCGCGCAAAACCATGTAGTCCTCTATTAGAACATCCTCTTCGGGATAGTGTAGTCATTCATGGGGTTGAGGTCATTATGACAGACTTAATTGTCCTATAATTAACAGTGCCTTATAAAGAGCCACATTGTGCACTGCTTTACACCCCCACACACATGCCTATCACCTTCCACTCCCCTGCCCGCCTTGACTCCCCTGCCCATCACCAACATCCTGCCCACTCCATCAACTATCCACCACCCTAACTTGGACCCTCTATCCCTAAACGGAGATTTATACTTATAGTTATATAGCAAAATAATGGAAATTGAGCACCTAAAGCTGAGAAAAATGACATTAGCAAGCATAACATTTCTTTGTACAGTTGTAGTGATTATTGGTAGGTTGAGAATAATTTGCAGGAGATCATATATGTGCTGCTTTATCAAACAATTATTTGTATGTGTTCATTTGGAATGATGGTTAAAGGGTTTGTGTAGGTTTCATATTTCAATCGATAAGAGGCCTTATGAAGGTAGAAACCAACCAGATGTTACTTGATCTCAATAATGGTTGTGAACATTCATACTGAATGTTTGTACTATTGAATCAATTGTATTGTCATTACATGTGTTTTTATTGCATTGTTGTTGTTTTAGATCATGGTGAAATACATGAAGGCTAAAGTCTGCAGCGAAAAGGCGAAGAGGCATTGGCAAGAGGAAGGCAGAGTAGGGTATGTATTGCCAATGTCTGATTTTGTCAAGTCTCATTTTCGTTCCATCTTCTCATTAAATATTACCCCTTGTGTGTTTGCCTGTGTCCACCCTGTGTCATCAAACATTTCACTTCCTTGTCATGGTGCTTTTGACTTGTCAGGAGAGCCGTCACCCTTGGGTGAGAATCCAAACGCTTTGAGGTTTGTATCTCCTCAGAGAAGTCTGTGTGTCCTATGCAAGGGCATCCCAGTGTGGTCTGACTCGCCAGTGTGCGTTTGTACTCCAGTGAGTGTACCTTGGCCAGTGTGCCATGCAGCACAGACGAACCACCCAGCTTACTCACCAGTGTGTGTTTGTACTCCAGTGAGGGTATCAGAGCTTTGCATTGGCGGGTTATGACAGAAAGAAAAAAGGCACACAGAATATACTAGCAAAAATAAAGAGATGGAAATACTTGGCAAAGAATACAGTGATTAGTGACAGATGTGATAAAAGGAGTAGCATTTGTGATAGACAGGGAAGGAAGCACAGCAGTGTAAGAAATGAACATGTGATAAGGAAAGGTAAGAAAGCGAGAAATGGTAAAGAGGGTAAGAAAGTTATGATTTCCGATTGGAAGAATTGTCATACACATAGTGAGAAGAGAAAGATTGTCAAGCCATGTTCAGCATATGAAAGACTTGATCATGAAAAGTTCCTTGAGCATTGCATGTGTAAGGAAATGGCAGTGTTTGAAAATGATGAAAATGTTGCACTGGAAGAAGTTAGTCTTTATAAAGAAAGAAATGTATGTCCTGGGATTGATGAAATATTGGATGCAATTAATTTGAAGTGGGTTGAACTCAGTAGTAATTGGAATGTAGTAGATGGAAAGAGAAGTAATATGAATGAGATATGGAGTGAAATTGATGCGAACTGCAAATTGATAGGGGTTCTTGTTAATAAAGTTAATTTGAACTTGAAGAATAAAGTGACAAAACAAATGAAATTGCACTGTGCAAAAAAGTTCAAAGTATATTACTGTGGGAAAAGTAAGCGGACTACAGTACAACCCAGAAAGATGAAGGACGTAGGTAATATTAAGAGGAAGGTGCAGATGGTTCAAAAATGGAAATGTGATTGTTGTAAACAGCAAGATTTGCTTGATGAGTCACAAGATGAAAATGTCAAGTTACCAACGATGAGACCTAGTTGTGAAAATCCACCTAATCGTAAACCTCTGACAGAGAATGCAAAGAATCGGTTGAAGTTTAACTACAAAAGAAATGGAAAGAGAGTTGAACAGCATATGACAAAACTTGATAAAATGATTCAAGATAAAGTTCAAAAGAGTATATTTTGTCATACCAGAAGAACAATTAGTAAAATTGGGACAAAAATGGATAACTATACAAGAACAAGAAATATTAAGAAAAAGTGCAATAGAAGAGAGGAAAATGTGCTCAAATGTGTTGAAAGGGGGCAAAATGTGCAAACAGTACGTAGTTTAACAAAATGTAATGGCCGTAAAGTTGATTGTGTATATACATGTACATGTAATATGGAAGAGATGGTGAGGGAGAACAAGAAGTGTTGGATATATGATGAAAAGAATACAAGTAGGTCATGTAACAGGAGGCAAACACAGTGTGAGAATTGCAAAGTGTGGTTTGATTAAATTAATGAAGGTGTTTCTTGGATTTGTTGCAAATGTGGACCATCAAATTATTGTGACAATTTGTTTGATGATTTTGGAATTCCTACAGATGTGAATGTGTTTGATATGAGTTCAACTGATGAAGCACAGCAGTTGTGCAAGGATGTGATTGTGCCAATGATCACTCAAAACAAAGTCAGGATACATGTGAGTAAATTAAAGATTAAAGGGACTCAAGAGATGAATCATGACATGCAAAATGTGAAGTTATTGAATTGGACAAGACACAAAATCAGAGTTGAACAAAGTGGTTGATATAATTTACGAAGCAAGAAAATAAAGACAGCACCAACCAAGAAGTCAAATGAAACTCGGACAAATACAGGGAAAAAAAAACATAAGTCAAACAAGGGAAAGATAAGTTTTTGTAGTAGTAAAGATCAGCAAAACCCTAATACATGTAAAGTAAAAAAGAGGTCATTACCACCTTTTAAAGAATTAAATGATAAGAAAATAAAGAAAAGTGAGACATGCATGTCCAAGAAGGGTGCCATGGTACAAGGAAATTTTCACCAAGGTCACTTGAAATTTGGTGTTAATACTGGTAAGCAGTGTGTAGCAAATAGCTTATGTGCAATGATCTACAGTTGTATTAAAAGAAGTGCAACAGTGGACAAGTCTTGACATGGATTTAATATTGAATACTGGTGATGAACTGTATGGTCATTTGTCTAGAAGTTCCACAATCAACAATGACTATTTGCTAATTAGTGAATTGCCTAATGAACTTTTTGTATTTAACAAAAGCTACACAATGACCTATCATGAATCAGTAAGTGGGATGTTTGAAGATGATGGTCATTTGTCTGAATTTAACATGATTGAATTAAACAAAGCTGTTGAGCAAACATTGGAGAGATACAATGCATGTTTCATATGTTTCCATGACAACACATTTGGTGTGATATCACAAGGTGGACTGTATTATATTTTTGATTCGCATTCCAGAAACTGCAATGGCTGTCAGGTGCAAGATGGGAAAAGTTTAATGAGATGTGCACCGATTTGGCAAGATGTTTCCAGGTATTGTACTTTATTGGCGCAATCAATGAACTTGTCTAAAACTGAACAATATGAAATTACTGGAGTTACTCTATGTCAAGACAATGATGTTTGTACGAGTGTCTGTGAAAATCATGATAGCAATGATAATGTTTTAGGATGTGATAACTTTTCAAGTACGTGTGGTGTACATGGAAATATTTCAAACAAAGAAGTGAAGTTGTTATGGAAGTTGTGCGTGAGTCGGGTAGTTTTACATTTAGTCCGCTTACATTTGAACATCAAAAAGTACTTTGTAAATGTCTTGGAATTGTCAATGTTGAACCTATGTTGGGAATCGTTATGGGATGTAATACCATTGGTAGCCCCGAACAGATTAAAAGTATTACCATGCTAGCTATTACAAGACATACTTGAGACAAGGATACAGGGAAGTGTCAGATTATGTCCAGAGGAAAAAAATTTGCAATTCAGGTATATGGGCCACTGAGGTTGAGATTATGGCATGTGCACACTTTCTTGGAATCGATATATACACATATGCTACTAAAAGTAGATGGTACATATTCTCAGGTCAGATGGCAGGAATAGGTACTGTGACATCAAATGCAGGGATTTATCTGAATCATACAAATGGAATACATTATGATGTAGTGTTATCAGTACACATGTTACATACAGAAAGAAGTCATAGTGGAGTGCAAAATATTGATTTGGATCTGTCTGATGTTTGTAGTGAATCTCCTGAAGGAAGTCACATTAATCAGATTGTAGGCAAAGAAACAATGAGGCGTGACATCAATGATGAACATGCAAATAATGATGAAGGGGGAAAGGTTTGCATAAAAGCATCAACAAGGAAAAAACGGAAACAAAGTGCAGCGATGAGAAGAAAGCGTGACAGAGAAATGAAAAGAAAGAAATATCAAGAGGATAAAGAAAGGAAACTTTATTGTACTGATCATATTAAATATGATCCAGCATTGAAGCAAAATAAGTATAAGGAATATAAACAAATGAAATATCGTGTAAATATTTCTTATAAAGAGTATCAAAAAAGTACCATGAAAAATATATATAGTGAAAATTTGTCTTATTGTGAAAAGAAAAAAAAAGAAATGAATGCAAAATACCGCAAAAATGTTGACTGCAGAGAGAGTGTGAAGTGTGCAAGCAAAAGTGTGTATGACAGGAGTAGAGACAAAGTAAATAAGACAAGAAACATGAAAAACAAAGTTTATGCAAAATACAGGAAAGAAAAACAGGCTGCTGACAAATCTAGGTATCATAATTTGAAGTACAAGTTGAAAAAAAATAGTGATAATAAAAGACATTATCGTACAAATGTACTGTACAGGTACAATTTATTAAATAACGTCAAAAGGAAATATCATCGAAATGTACTGTACAGGTATACACTGTGCAAAATTGGTTGTTTCCGTCAAAGGAAACTTGCTCGGAAATGGGACGGAAATCAACCCGTTTCCTGATTGCTTCGTGCTGCTTTCCGGTGACCCATTTCCTACCCGTTTCGGAAAGCGTAAATGCACCCCACGTTTCCTAAATTTACCACCCATAGGAAACGCCTGTTGTAAATGCCTCCATGCCTTCCGGCTATTGATGGGTGTTGTATTACATAATGTAATTAATGTAGTCTATGGGTGTACGAAAACCCCTTGGGACATTTATTTAAAATAACCACCCCTAAATAGAAATGCCTTCATAGTGTAAGTAGTTGATTTAAACATGTTTACACTGCCAGAGCTTTAGTTTGGCCTACTTTTGATTGTCTCCACAGTCCTACTATATGACTTCCCCAATTCTCCCATCCCAGTTCTAGCCCTCTCCTTGAATGCCTTTTTAAGGCATTCCGGTGTTCGACCTCCAGATAAATATAAAACAAAATGCACAATAAACATTTAGTATAATTAAGCCAAATGCATTCGATGTTTTGTATTAAAGTAATCAAGTTTATTAAATCACAAAAACCAATCTTCAAATTACAGTGAATCTTGCAGCAAACGAATTACTTACAGGTTGCTAAACTGATGAAAATCAAACACTACAACGATGAAAAATGACAGGTCTGCCCATATGACATTTGTTTGTAATATTTTGTTTTTAATGCTGGGCTTGAAACATAAAAGTATCACGTAGCCGGTGACGTGCCGCATCATATCATTGTGTTAAACACAAAGTTTTGCCGCAAATACATTTTTATCAATCGTGAAACAACTACATCGGAATACAGAAGAACGAAGTTGGTGTGTTCTCGTAAAAAAAGCAGATGTAACTACTAGTGAAGACAGTTCGGATTTATCATCCGTCAGCAGCGGTACATCGCTTACACTTTAAACTATGTAGTAATGTCAAATTTGTATTAGGAAAAAACATATCTAACTCTTGTTACTAGTATAAAACAAAATGAGATTAACACATTTCTGTTTCTTTAGTTTTTCCCAATAAAACTTCAATGCAAGATGAAGGATTATAAACCCAAAACATTTAAAAGCGTTATTGGTGAAATTTAAATATCTCCATCTCAAATTTAAATTCAACTTTTAACTAAAAAGAGCTCTTCCAAATCCTCACATGAAATTAAAAACCGCGTTTTTGTCGTGCCAATAGAAAGTGACAAATAAATGAAGTTTTCACAAGTTGGTTTGTATGGTTTGATTATTATATTTAATCTGGTTAGAAGGGTTGAACTCCCCCACCGGAATAAAAGTAAACAATGTTATAACTAAAATTATGTTTGACAGTGGCGAAATCATAGAATTAATTTTATGCTTCAATTCTATGGGCAAAATGCACAATACAATTTGACTGAACGCGCAAATTGCACCCCGGTATAACAAAACACGTCAGCATTTATCTTATCAAGAACTGACAATAAACAAAAAATAATATTGATAATTATTTAAGATCAACATATGATTGTTGCTTTTTTGGAGACTTAATTTTCATGTGTTTTTGAATTTCAATAAACACACCATACAACCAACTTTGGATGTCGTTTCACATTAGGACCGCACAGCCCAGGAGGGAGCTCCCTCTGGTGCGGGACGGGTGGAAATACCACCGGCAATAAACTTGGGGAGAAGTCTAGAAACTATTGCGGGCGCAGTCGCAGCAAAACGGGAATCCAGCTTATGCTTTAATGACGTTAGCTTTGACCGCTCCCACGGTAGTTTCCGTAGCCTCCTCGTTTTAGCCTGGGAGGTCCCCTCGTCCTCGTCTTCCGACATACTTTCTTCGGAGGACATAAACTCCATTCGGAGAACCTCATTAGCCTCGGCCTTTGCACTCTCCGATAATGCGATTGATTGCATCGCCGACCTTCTCCTTTGCAGTTTCTGTGTGTGTGTGTGGAATAAGGAATAGGAAATAATTATTAGAAAAACCTGCACAAGCCACAAAGTTCCTGTTTGTGTGTAGCAAAGAAAAATGCTGGGTGTTTCATTCGGTTGATGAAACTTTTAATCAGCTTACTCTGGCTAAGAAAGCCCGAGGGCAGGTGAGCAAAAACAATACATCGATACAATATGAGAGCACTAGAATCAAAGTGAAAAATAAGAACTTATGATTTTTTTTTATTTACGTGCAATATCTAGCTGATTGATGAGAAGCAAGTCTCAGACAGAATTATTGAGGATAAAAACGCACTGAACGAATATTTGAGGGGGGGGGGGGCTTCATAGGGTTCAAGTGGAGATGAAAGTATGCATTTTAATGTCACAAAGAAATAACTTAAGTTAGGTGACACCATTTATTTGAATATGGTGGAAGATATTATTTTCATTGAGGAAAGAAACTATATTTCACACAACAGAATACATTTCCTCTCTTGGCTGGCTGACTGTCTGGGGATATTAAGGTGATCATTGGAAAATAGTACTAAGCAGACTACCCAGACAGGTATGTTCTGCAATGATCAAACTTTCTTAATCAAAATTGGATCATAATGGTTCATCACACATACAATTGACACTTACTCTGAATTGTCTACCCCTCTTCCGAGCGGCGTCAGTATGCTTGCTGTAAGTGCCATTGCGTTGTCTTCGTGACTTGTCACGTAACGAATTGTAGTACGTCTTACAAGCTTCTGAAAAAAGAGTGCAATATGAAAAATTAGGGCGTGAGCAACCTCTCAAGTTAAGAAATCAGGTGTCACGATGGAACATCTTCAATAACATTGCGTCGTTTTCATTTCGTCATACTTACTTTTGATTTGAAGCACTTCCCATCTGCTTCGTCCATAAAGGGTTCGTACCTCCCTAGTCAATCTGGCTATTACTGCCTCATTTTCTGGGCATGACTTCCTTTAATAAAGAAAACACAAAACGATCAAGAAGAGTTGGATTTTTTTTCTATAATGCAATCCTAAAGACAATTTGTAGGCTGTAAATTAATATTATCAAACAGTTGCAATATAACTTTATAAGTGCACCAAGTGTGGTCTAGGATCCAACATAAATCAGGAGTCTAGTCTTCTACAGGTATAGAAAAGCCAAAAATGAAAAGTAGTTTATATATGATTATTTCAAAGACACGATGAACCTTAAATATCAGACACAACCCATTATGTAAAAAACAAACTATTGTCACCGGGGCTGATTTTGGGTAGTCACACCTGACGTTAGGGATAATTCAAGGACACAATAAATTTTGTTTGCTGTAGTATGTTGAGAAAGCTGAAGATGAAAATAATTACAGTGGTGATATTTAACCGTGCTGTTTAAAATTGTAATAAAAATCTAACACCTGCTGTGTCTCCTACTATGAAAACTTTAATTGTAAAACCACCATAAAATCTCTGTGAGAATTCTCTGAAATTCACTAATAATTTTCTCTTTAACCATGCGCTCCCCTTAAAATCACCTTGAAAAAAGGAGAGATCTGTAAAGACCAATATTTGGATTTCACCCTGACTTCACAGAATCATGGAGGTAAATGCTGTCCATGTAGCCCTAGATTACCTGAATTTGAAATTAATTCTCTGGAATGTGAATTCCCACTGCCCCCACCCCATTGTTTAATTTCGTTAGCTCTATTGCAGATGTAAACATTGGTCTATGATAAGTCTCGCCTTGTTATCAGTCTGATAAACTGCCCTCTTAAAACAACATCAACTGGTGTCCTTGCCAAGGACATCGTGAGTACTGCTTGGATATCAGCAGAAAACACAGACACCCAAGATTTAGACTTGGGCTGCTTTCAACAGCACATCACACAGACAACAATTTGAAACACTTATGCTCTGGCTAGAACTCCTTGAATACAGGGTGAAAAGAGGGATTTAACAGTAATGCATGCAACGGTACAAAAAATTGACACTATCAACTAAATGTTTGCACTTACATCAAGAGAAGATTGAATCCACCGTTCTGGTCTCCAGGTCTGAATATTTTCCCATACGTTTCACGGACAGCTTGCTGTTGATATAACAATTGAATCCAGTATAATCTCTATATTATTTACATTAAGTAGAACTTGAAGATAAAGGCAATTTGGATTTTGTATTCTACAAATTATAGTCTCGTTACGTACTACAACAGTATTGAAATGACAGATCATAATATTATGGAATAAAAAAACTACAAGTTTCCCGCAAGGAATTCTCACAAAAAGTGTGGTAGTGACAAACAAAAGTACGTTATGTGGCATTTATTAACTCACCGAACATGCACTGGGTACAACTACCCGTTTACTCCTCTGGAGTTGACTTTTCCCATTCGCCAATCTGCTCTTCACTTCCTTCAGTTCATCAGCAAGACGTTTGTTTTGTTGGTACAAATCGGCAAGGGTAACAGCAGGAACATCATGGGACGACTGTGACACCTAATATGAAAAACAACGCTAAAATTAATGGCCATGGGTTGATCAGATTGGGCAAAACAAACTAACAAACATATTGGAATTCTGATAAAATAAACTTGATTGAACTGTTGTACATACTAAATTAATTCTATTTTTAATAAAGAGAACAATATCTACAGATGTTCATTTTAAGAGGTAAAGACTGAGGACGACCCATGCCCAACATCGTCCGGGGGAGTTTCGAGCGAAGTGTGGCACTGGGGCATTGACAAGAAATATGCCTATGGTCTTACAATTCCTATTGAGTGACAGTGTAAACTTCTCAAACATTGTATACTAACACTTAATAATAGTAATAAAAGTCGGCAATCGTGATGTTACAATTTAGGTTTCCTCGAAAATATTATAAATGAAACTGTTATTTATAACGTTAGTTACAACGAAAATCAACCAAATGACTCACCGAGGATGTGTTATTTGCAGCTGGATTGATTGGGCTCACTGGGAAAAGCGGCCTGGGTGTAGATCGAGCCAGTAAGTCGGACCGCCGATTAGGGCGTTCTTCTTTTTGGCGTTGAAGATGCCTGTGGATATCCCAGTGCATTTGAAACAGGTCCATCAGAGGGCCTGTTGTTGTTACTTTGCACTGCTGGTGAAGTAGACTCGAGAGATTCTAAGCTTTCAACAAAATCGTCGTCATCAATGACAGACTCCCGATCAATTTCTTGTAAAAGATCATCTGTCAACACGAAACGACGAGACGCCATGTTGCAAACTTACAGACAAATTTAGGGACAGTCACACTCGAGACAAAGCCCATCGAGCATGAAAGCACAGTATAACCTTTTTAAAACTCGTGGCACAAAACTCATTCTCCAATCAGAAGGCGAATCTGTGGTCATCTGATAATCTGAGCAGGAAATGACCACGTCGTCAAAGTATGCAAGGTGATTTATGTTTCGCAGCTGCAAGAAACCGGGGCTGCGACCACTCGTAAAACGTCCAGCCAAGGACATGCGAACGTGTCTTCTTTCAAGCGAAACTCCTCAAGCCAACTAGACTTCGTAGTGCAACGCCTCGTTTTACCCTTTCAACCCAATTCCTGTTCCACCGACAATTTTTACGTGAGTAAAGTACAGAAACGTTTGAAGTAGAGCTTATGCTAAAAGTCAGAAAAATTAATTCTTATGTAAAATTAAACTCTTAATTAACATTAGTTTTGTGAGTGTGAATGGACCTTTATAAAGGCAAAGCCGTCATTTTTAATTAACGTGACGAAAACGAGGCTGGAAGGAAAATATAGTCGCTCACATTTTACGATATTCAGTGTTTAAGATTCTATTTTGACACGGGGAATATGACACAGTTAAATCATATAGAGCTATAGGAACATTGATAACGGTGTAATGCATGGTTCACTCCGCAGGTGCATGACCAACATGAACACTTCAACAAGTCAAAATCGTACTCTTGTGCTGACCAATTTTCGACATTATAAACTTAAATTTGTGGAAAAACATGCATCTTTAAATGTTTAGTACGTATGCATATCATTGATAAAAATGGCAACACTTTTTGTTTTATGTCTTATAGGTTCTTCTACTGTATAAATAATTAGAAGGATGAAGGAAAAACGGCGAGTATGTCCAGCCTGCTCTAGAGATTTGTCACGAAGGGCATTCTACCATAAACAAAAGTTCTACAACAATGACAGATGGACTTGTAATGAACAGCCACTTTCTTGTTCCTCATCATCACCACAAAATGGTATGCTTATGGTGATGTAATGAACTATACCATAACAAAAAGGTATCAGAAGGTCAAAAGCACACGGCATTCTTAAAAAAATACGATCTTGCTGAAAGTACACAAAATCCAGTTTATTGTAATTATTATTGAAAATAATTGTACTGTGTTTATGGCTGTTAGGCTACCAACGTGATCAACATTTTGTGTCGCTAAACATGTTCAATATGTGGCTACAGCACTAATATGTGAAAGTCCTAAGCTTTTCAGTATTATTTAACCAACCACGTACTTTGAGTACTTTTATATCAATGGTTGATATTGAAACCCGGCTTTTTTTTTTTTTTTTTTTTTTAATTGCAGCTTGTTCGTTTGAATTTGAGCCACCTGTTCGAAGGCCATACGATGTTTCAGGTGATCTCCATTCCAGTACGGACATCGAGATAGATTCACTCGACCATGCGCATGCTTGCAGTTCAGGACTACAAGATGGTGTAACCGATGGGAATGAGGAAGTAAGAGCTTCTTAAAATGCGTCTGTTTTCCAATCTTTCCTCTTTTAAAAATAAATTGCCTATAAGTTACTAGAATTAACGTCGGAATGCCGCAAAAAATAATAACAATAAATAAATAAAATAAAAAAATACATTTAGCTTTTTTGTGAATTTTTACCAGGATCATGTCGAGCGTGTTGCTTATAGGTTATATCACTTAAAGTTCTACATCTGTTGATTCAGATACCCCATCAATATGCAGATTTACAATCCCATTTAAAGTCCCATCTCAATCCGTAAATTTGTTGAGTTAGAAATGAGATGGTACCTTAGTGTTCAAAGAAATATAGCAAGATTTTTCTTAAAACATAGGCCCTACACCAAATTAAACTTGCCTTCTCAAGACAAAAGACGAATTATATGACATACACACATAGCAATGATGAAGCCTAGATTCCAAGGAAAGATCATTGTGTTATTTGGTTGATATGTAAATATTCACAAAATGCCCACACCAGTTTCAAGACACGAATCGTTCTTAATGGAATGTTCACATTTGACCCCTCTCATTATATTTTATTACCCGACTGATGACAGTTCTTGCCCTCATCCATTTCCTTTAGTACATGTAGGCCTATGGATTTGTGTTTGATATAGGTTTTTGGGCGACGTTTAAAATGAAGCCTTCTTCCCTACAATTAGATACATGATGCATTCGAATGTTACCTTTAAGTGTGATGATGAATATGACTGCACACTTATAAGTAGGTTTGATAGAAAATGTTATGATCCGAGTACTGAACTAAAAATATCCAGTAATAGAAATGCCTTAATAAAAGGAAAAAATCGAGTAAAGCTGTTGCTTGAGTGAGGACTGAAACTAGAGGGAGTGGAAAACATTAAGAAATAAAGGATCAATTATGTGTCACCTTGAGAAAAACTCTATCGGGCATGGTGGCTAATGGAAAGTTGGAAGGACAAGTAAAGAAACCAATAACCATATTAGAAAGACAAATATTGGGTCTGCCGTACATCAATGCAAGCAATGTAATAGGTTGGACCTTGGTGTTCTCCAAACTGATGAAGGATAAATTAGTATGTTAGGTGCTGAATTTAGGAGGTTAAACATCTGGAGTGGTGAATGTAAACAAAGAGAAATGTAATTTTGGACTGTTATTGAATATGGGAACAAATTCTCAAAGTGTTTTCAACAGTATGTGATACATATATAATCATTGGCCAATGAACGGAACACTACAGCCTGAAACATAAATATTTTCATTTCAGGATGCTGTGAGTGACATTTCTCAATCAACCACGCCGTTAACTAGCGAAAGTTCTGATTGCGAAGACGACCACTGGGAGGAGACAGAAACGGACCCAAGAGACTTACAAGATTTGATCGAGGACGATTCATGCCAGAACAAGGATAAGACAGATGATAGACAAAACTTTAGCGTTCAAGGAAAATTAAAAGCCCTCCTACTGTGGGTTTGCCATTTTCTCCTCTTATGGCAAACGACCTACCTCATAAGTGATCGAGCTTTGGAAAAGCTTTTACGTTTTTTAAAAATCTTATTTCAAGTGTTAGGTCGGCAAGTGTCCGCTGTTGCAGAAATTGCAGTGGCTATTCCCAAATCAGCATACATGATAAGAAAACATTTGAAGTTTGACAGGGATGCTTTTGTGAAATTTGCCGTTTGCCCTAAATGCACCAAATTGTACGAATTTAATGAGCTTGTTTACGAAACCGGAGGGATCCTTAATGCTCGTAGATGCAATGGGAAGTCGGTTAAAACAGTGACGCTCTCGGGAGGTGCAAAAAAGTATAATCCGTTGAAAATCTTTTGTTTTCAAAGTATCATTGAGAGACTAGAAAATATGATAGAGCGAGAAGGTTTTTTGGATGTTTGCGAAGAGTGGAAAGGTCGTAAAATACCCTCTGGATATTTAGCTGATATATACGACGGCAGCATGTGGAAACAATTTCAAAACATTAACGATCGGCCATTTCTGACAGACCGGTACACGTTTGGTTTTATGCTTAACTGCGATTGGTTTCAGCCATATGTGCGTAGAGTTGTTTCAGTTGGTGTTATTTATCTAACTGTGTTAAATCTGCCCAGAAATATAAGATTTAAACCTGAGAATACCATTGTTGTTGGAGTTATTCCTTCTCTGGAAAAAGAACCCTCATCTCTAAATACATTTCTTAAGCCAATTGTACACGAATTAAAAGCTTTATGGACTGGAGTCCGGGTAAGTGCCAATGGTAATGTCATTACAATCCGAGGTGCACTTCTATGCTGCACTTCAGATCTTCCAGCAAATCGTAAACTTTGTGGGTTTTTAAGTCATAGTGCACGATTATTCTGTTCAAAATGCTTGAAGGAAGCGCCTTGTGTTCCCACTGAAGAAAACGATAGGCTTGGCCGGCCCCAAACAAAAAACAACAATGGTGGGTTTAACAAAACCACATGGGTTGAGCGCAACGATGTTAATCATCGTGGATCCGTCACGCGGGTACAACAGTGTACTAGCCTCCGGGAACGCGAGAAGCTTGAAAAAACACTGGGAGTGCGGTACACTTGCCTGCTGGATTTGGAGTATTTTGATGCAGTGAGATTTTGTGTCATAGACCCTATGCACAATGTGTTTACGGGAACTGCTAAACATGTATTTCGCCACTGGGTCAAGCATGGCATTTTGACAAGAAAAGCACTTGATGAAATAAGTGACAAGATTACTCATATCTTATCATCCTATAAACTTGGGCGAATTCCAACAAAAATTTCTTCCAATTACAATAATTTCACTGCAGAAGAGTGGAAAAATTGGACGTTGTATTTCTTATTATATGTTTTGGACGGAATTTTACCTTCATCTCATCTAAAATGTTGGCAAACGTTTGTTCTTGCTTGCAGACTTACATGCAAGTCATACATCTCTTTAGCAGATGTCAAAAAGGCCGATTACTTGTTCCTGAAATTCTGCAAGGAGTACGAACAACTTAACGGCTGTTTGGCAATAACACCAAACACGCATCTTCATAACCATCTTAAGCAATGCATTGTTGACTTTGGCCCTGTAATGACCTTCTGGTGTTTTTCCTTTGAAAGGTTTAATGGGTTTATAGCAGACATCCCTACTAATAACATCAACATCGAAGTGCAGTTTATGAGAACTATTGCCCGAATTCCTTTTGTTAAAAGTGAAGACTTTTCTGCCATCTTTGATAATATCTCACCAGTTGTAAATACTTCTTATGATAATTCGCCAATGCCATCGACAGTTTTAGAACTTGTCGATACTTGGAAAGGGCCATTCAATGTAAATTCTTTCTCAAATCTCAATGCTATCAAACCTGTTGGAGTTTGTACTGTCACTGGTTTTGACCCTCTGGATTTAAACGACTTACGGCAAACATACAAACACATTTACAAAGATGAGAACATAATGGGGGAACACTTGCAGCTTACTTGCCTTAAGTTTGGAAACATATATATTGGCAATGAAATGTTTGGTTCAAATTTCAACAAAAGATCTCGTAACAACAGTGCAGTTATTGCACGTTGGGCCGATAGCAGGGGTTTCATCGATTGTCTTTCTGATTTGCGACCGGGAACAGTAAAATACTATATAAAACATACTTTATTCGTCAAGGGCAAACCAGTTATACACATTCTGGCCTGTGTAAAATGGTTTGTAAAAGCTGAACCAACGGGGGAAGGAAATTGCACGTATTTAGCCCCTTTAACAACTTGGAAAAACAGAACTTCCCTTCAAGGTGGTGCGTCTTCTTTTATACCAGTTCAAAGAATTCAAGGGAAATTTATTGCTGCGCGTGATAATACTAATAATAGAGGCAAAGTAGTTATAACCGAGCTCAATAGACAGCTTTTCTTTTAAGTTCACTTTGTATTATATTGCAAAGAGCACGTGTAAACATTTATCCGATTATCAAAATGATAAATCAACACTAAATGAAAATATACTGATAAGTAATCGTTCTCGGAAGGAAAGGTCATATTTCAACATAATTTATTTTTAATGTTTGTTAAACAAAGAAAATGTAACTTCAAATTAATGATGACTGGACAAGAGTTTCTTATGTTTCTTCAGTTTATTATGCTAGACTCGATTGCAATGCATTTCAACCGTTTTGTTTTTGAGTCTGACTTGAACTGACTTTTTGTAATTTGAATTTAGTTTTTGAAACTTTACTACATGCAAAGTATCATGATCTGCTTTTGAATATAAAGCCACAGGCAAAGAATGACTATACACTTGATTCAATAAAATAATGAAATGTTATATCTCGACGAAGACTGTAAACCAACGTATAATGTGTAAATATCACCAGTTACAATTTGGAAATAATGTTACAGTTGTATGGGAAGTTGTTCTCACTAACTTTGTGACCTTAGACTCAACATTGCTGAATATAATATAATCACCGACATGTGTGTTCAGCTTTGGAAGTGCTGGCAGATGTAGTATTGATTAAACTTTTTCCATTGTTGCTGAATATAAAACAAATCTGTACTTCTATTCTTGTAGATGTGTTTGTTGGATTTGTTTTTCATGTCTTGATTTTTGTACCTTGGGTGGGGCAAACGTTTAGCTCAATGTTGTGGTAGAGGCTACAATATTTAAAATTCCTCCGCAATTAACAAAAGATGCCAAAGAAATATGGGGAAAAGTGTGATGTTTGGAACAGAAATCGTTGGGTTTTACTTTGTACATTAATGAATGAAAAAACCTAACATTCTAACACCTATAATCATGATAAGATCATCAGGCTAAATAATGCTCTGTTTGAAACCATCACCACATGGGTTAATTTAAAAACCCGGATGCCACTACAATGAGGTCACTGAAATAAGAACCATTTCGTCATTACATCACGTTTACAGGATCCTATCGAGTGTCATCTTTCTTCAGGTAAAATTACCGTGTAGCGGACAGAGTACTTTATATACAGTACCCGGTAGTTGTTTTTAAGTTTTTAACCAATGTTTAGTTGATAGTGGTTTTTTTTTAGGTAGGCCCTACGTGGATTAAAACCTGCCAGGGAGTGGGCAGTACTGCAGTCTATAGTAGGTTTTTGCCCTTTTTCCCATAATTCCGCCCAGGAAATAAAAAGAAAATTCAACTTTTGGGCAGTCCACCATCAAACCATGCAGAAACATATGGCAGGTGTTATTTGCACAGGGTAGAGTTCATTCACTTCGAAAATCTCATTACAAATCCTGCGGTCGGGAGGGCTGGCATCTGTTTGTACACATAAATCTTGGCAAAGTCTCAAGGGATAGGGTACTTGGTACAACCATCAACCATTCTGTATTGTAGCTATCAGAGGAAGCCTGTGTGAGACTGGTTGACCTTTATCAAGGTAAAAGACACCATGTGTGGGGGGGGGGGGGTAGTAGATTTCGTAAAAACCTTCTAAAAACTATAGTCAGTGTCCCGCAATACAGTATGCATTCGGAAGTATGCATTAGGCCTGTATTTAGCAAATTATTTTACCAAAATAACATTCTAAATGATTTGTTTTACAATTATTATGACTGACAACATCTACAAACCCTCTGAAAGGTCTTGGATTAATAATAATGGGTTTATAGCTTTATCCCTGGGTGTTGTAAGATTTCACCAAACCTACTACAAACTGTAGTAGTGCTCTTGTCATACGAGCAGTTATTACGTAATTCAAGTCCTCGAAGGTTTTGCTTCCAGTGATTCTCGGTCTGGTCATGGAGGTAGAATTCTACCTCCATGGTCTGGTACAGCCAGCCCTCACAATCGGTTCCCAAGGACTTTGGGTAGACCAACACCAGCGTCACTAGGGTTACAAGACCTCTGCCCGCACCATTTCTTATATTTTGCTTTAGATTTAATAATATTATAAGTAGTTTAGAGTCCCGCACTTTTGTACTGCCCCCGTTCACGACAAGTCGCATCAGATCACACAACACCAAGAGTTGTTCTTTTCTGCAGATAGCAAGTATATACTTTTTTTCATTTTGATTATGACTATATGCAGATTTTACCATCAACTTTAAGTTTGCTTTAAGACAGGATATTTTCTACTATACATGACTTTCTTTCTAAATTCAAAGTGACGACCATACTTCTTTATACACCAATCCGGGCCTTGTTGTTATGCACAAAGACACGAGAAGTTGCGTTTATACACAGCTATTATAATGGCGTGTCCTAATTCTCTCACTGAAAAGCCCTTACTTGTGGTGTATTGTATGGGTTTGTGTTCAACTAGTTTGTAGTTAATTTTTATTCTTCACGTTCTCCTTATGTTATTCCGAATTATTTAATTTCTGTACTAAATCTTATAAAGCAAAACTTTCCATACGGCAGAATCTTTTGTCCTCTATTATCCAAACCTTTCAAGCTTCAACACTTTGCATCAGGCTCTCATAAACCACATCGTGATTGTCCGAAGTGTATTTGTACCATGGAACCATCTTTTTTGTTTTTAGTTGTGGATGTGGCACATGGTTTTTATATGAAAAGTTACTATTAAAGAAGGTCAAATTTGTGATAAAAGCATTAACAAAATTGATTCTCATAATTTATTTTAAATCTTATTTAGTTTCAGACTTGTTATGGGTCGGCACAACAAAGATTGTTTGAGGTCATTCCGTCAGAAACGTAAAGTGAAGCAAAAATCAAAGAAACTGCTGCCTCCAAAACAAGAAGCATCACGTATTGCTGAAGTGACAGACTCCAATACAGACGAAGTAGTTAGTGACATAAGCTCTACATCATTACCGCCTTTTTCATCTTCTTCTCCATCAACCTCTTTCGAATCTACGGGCACATCTTCATCAAGTACCTCTTCAGTCCCACCCATTGTTTGGCAATACAAAAATGACCCACTTTACTTGAAGTTTTGTGAGTTTAATCTTCTTCAATACAGATTAAACAAGGTGAGCACCCCAGCAATTTACAGCAAACTTTATGAAATCACTTGATAGCATCCAGTCACTTCTCTAAGGGGTCTGTACAATGTATCAAAATTATTCAATATTCTGTAAATCTAAATATGCCCCTACTTATGTTTCCTGTGTTATTCGCTGTCGGCGTGATCAAGAGATATTGATGAAATACAACTGCTTATGAGTAGTTTGGTCAGTTGAGTGCTTAAAAGGCACAGATTAATACAATTTCCAATATTTCTACCCTTTTAATCCAGTGGCGTAAGGTAAAGGTAAATTTTGAGGGGGGCACAGGGGGTGCACCATGTTTTTCCTGGGCGGGGGGGGGGACAATTATACATCCTGGTAAGTTTTTATAGTTACAGAGGTTCATACAGCACTGGCTTCGGATTTCAAATGGGGGTGGGCACCGTGGGGTGGGCCACGGGCATCAATGGGGGCACGTGCCCCCATGCTTCCTCCCCTTAGTTACGCCACTGTTTTAAACATGAAGATTCATAAAAAAATACAAGTTTGATTCGAGCGATTGTAGGCTTGCAACGTATACTGCATGTTGATGTTTGGTAAGGTTTTTCATCCCTTGTGATTTGACCCAATTGTAAACATTTGCAACATTTAATTGTACATGTATTGATTTCGTTATGAATTCGGTTGGTCACAAACTGTTTTTGAATATTTTTTCTCGCATGTTTCGTCGTGGATTCGAGAAGGGCCATTTGAATGAACATCAAATCGAGAAGGGATTGAGATGGGTGACTGGAATGGACTGATCCTTGACTAAAGAAAAGTAAAACGCAAAATTTCAGTTTCTGTCTTTTAAGAGATTTATATTTTCCATAGGATAGAATACGCTGTGCACTATTGAAATAAATATGGCACATAATTAAGTAGAATACGCTCAAACCATTATCCCAAAGGTATAGGTATCGCTATCGATCCAGATGTCATGGTGTTAAATTCATAGTTTATGTTTTTTATTGAAATTGACATAATCCTACCCACCCTCAGATGACAGGTATATTTTCGTTTGCAGATACAAACGAGATTCCAAAATAATATTAAGTTACACGCAAAGACTTTTTCGTGAATTGTAAGTTTTGGAAAGAGAGATTTACAAGATCCTGGGGCTTAGTCCTTGAGTATGGGTGAGTACGTTGTACGATCCTGGGGTCTCTGTGATTGAGATGGGTGATTGGAATCGATTGATCCTTGACTAAAGAAAAGTAAAATGCACAATTTTAATTTCTGTCTTCTAAGAGAGATAACTTCCATACAATATAACACGTTGTGTACCCAAGTATATTTTGAAATAATTATGGCACATGACCCTTAAACCAATAGCCTAAAGGTATCGCTATCGATCTGTCTAGGTGTTAAATTCATAATGTTTATGTGTTGTTTTTTCTTGAAATTGACAAAATTCTACCCACCTTCTGATGACAGGTATATTTTGTCGTTTGCAGATAGAAAACGAGATTCCAATTGACAAAATAATATCAAGTTACATGCAAAGACTTTTTCGTGAATTGTAAGTTTTGGAAAGAGAGATTTGCAAGATCCTGGGGCTTAGTCCTTGAGTATGGGTGAGTACGTTGTACGATCCTGGGGTCTCTGGGATTGAGATGGGTGACTGGAATCGATTGATCCTTGTCTTATATTTTACTGCGATTTTAGTAATTCACATGTCCTCCTTAGTTATTGCTGTTCTATTGTCTATTGAATGTAAAATTAAAAAAATATCCAGGGTGTCTCCAAAAAGTACTGTTTCATTTATTTCCCAAAATTTATGAAACAATGTCTCCTTATAGTTATAATGTAATGCAAACGTATGTATGTCTCTTAGATGCACTTCACTCAGTTATCATTGTGTCTCCGATTGATTTTATTACATAGTAACCTTGTTTATATTTTTGGTAACAATGATTAATGTTCGTTGTAATACTTTTTTGTAGCGCTTGAAATATTACACCCAAACCACTTATTTTATCAACCTAAATAGCGTGGGCCTATAGTATCAGACTGGTACCCCACCCTCCTCTTAATCCCGTTTAGATTTATGTCTCGGCGTTCACCGCCTGCATGGGGTAAACCTTACGTACAACAAAGTCGTGTAGAATTTGTGAGAATTCAAATCATTACAGCAAATTAAAAAGCCAGATGGCATTTGAGCGGCCATTGTTGTCTATTTGCCGATTATTATGTTTATGAGTTTTTCTCCCCGAGTAAAATGTAATCTTGTCATTCGTGATTAAAAGAACACTGGGAGTTTGGTTTAGTGAAAACAAGGCATTTGGGATTACCAGAGTAGGTTTAATTTTGATTGCGTTCAATAAATTCCTTAAATTTTCTCCCACATGAGTATTTTGGTACTTCATCAAATTTTGATGAAGTACCAAAAAACGAAACGGTTTAATGGTTCGTAATTGTCTGGTAGTTGGTGCCCTCGTAGAAAAATGCGACATACGAAGCAGATTACATTGCGCAGTGGGGGTGTTTTGGTGTTTAAACAATTATGTGTCCGATTTATTGCATACCTTTATCTCCAAACTTTGGTGTATTTACTATAAGAAATCATTTATGTCTATGTATTGTAGTGTTCCGTACTGGCCATAACACTATTGAAATGCTCTCTTTTGTTATCTGAATTTCTGACTGATACAAAAAGACCTAGGTTTAAAAAATAATGCGGGCTTGTCTGTGTGATATGATCAGGCCATTACACTGAGTCGTTGTACTCCTGTTTGCTTGCTTGATTACTGTTAATAAACAGCATTGCCCTAAAGCAGAGTAATATGACTCCTTCACGGCCTATGTAACCGCAGAGCAAGTCTCATGCAAGTACAATAGGGGTCGCGATCTGGACAGACATAAGCCCTATAAAATATATCAACAAGCCAGTATTAATAAATGTCTTGACCCACATTTCTTTGAATAATTCTGTCCAGTATTAGCTGTCCCTTTTTAACACAACGCAGGACCATAACTGCATCACAATGATGTCCCAGCAGGGCAATGGGACAGCTTGTTTGGTGTGTGGTTGGTCGGTTTTTAAGGTGATGGAAAATAGAGGGCGCTCTAGAGTCTGATTTGTTTCTATCAGTCAGGTCGAGGCGAGACGACAGCACAACTTGCCATCATGAAAGACCACAGCTCCTTTCGCTTGAGGAGAGACATCTTCGCTCACATAAGGCTAAACCCCCGTGCTGGCCTTCGGCATGTTTTACTGTCTCTTCCATGACCCTCTCCACAAAGATAAATTTAGAAACTGTACACCTTAACTTAATTTACACCTTCATAGTGCAAGTAAATAAAAATACACACGCACGCGCACAATAATAAACCATTATTAATTAACAGTATGCACATTTTGTGACTAGCCTATGATCAGAATGGTATTACTAGGGTGAAACCAGAGGATCGACGTTAGTCGAAAAAGTAGGCCTAATGAGCTGTTATGCTGTTATTGCATGTCTTTCAAATCGTTTTCTTTTCTTGATTAAGTTTTATAACTTGGCATAAAAACTTGGCATTAAGTCTAATTTATGGAGACACATCACACTAGCAAAACGTTGATAGCACAATGCATTGAGGGCTTCAATGTCACAAACGGTCTTAATAAGAGGGTGGGGGCATGGTGGGCCAGGAGTTTCCAGTTGCTGGAAACGCGGGAAATGGTCAACACGCGCAGTTTCCGTATCATGTATTATGGCTGCCGTAAACGTGGGAAACTGGCAATTAATTTCTTCGGACGTTTACGTCCCTGGTAAATCAGCAGCGGAAACGACTGGGTGCAAATACTACCCCCGTTTCGTTGGGGCTGGAAATTTCGGAAATGGCCTCCGTTCATGTAGTGATAATTTGATAAATAACATTAAAAGAAAGTATTATACCAACGTACAGTACATGTGCAATTTGATAGATAACATCAAAAGAAAGTATCATCGAAATGCAATTTTCAAGCAGAAAACAAAGGACACCATTGTACATAAGCGGTTGAATTTGAAGGAAAAAAGACAACATATTGAAAATGTCATCCAAAATTTTCAAGAAAAAATGAGCTTAGGACCAGAATTTATCTGTAGTGTTTGTTTGAAATTACTGTATAGAAATCAAGTTTTAAAGTGTAACAAAGAGAGATATAGGTATTCACAATACGTATCTGAAAAGTACTTGCATAGGTGTAATGCGGAATGTTCAAAAGAATGTACTTTGTCTACATGTAGATCATGTCTATGGATTTGTAATACATGTCATAGGAAATTAGTTGCGAACAGAATACCAGCTGAGGCAAGTGCAAATAATTTAACTCCCTCAGATATTCCTGAAAATTTGAAACAACTGAATAGTCTTGAACAACATTTGATTGCCAGAAGTATTGCATTTATGAAGATAGTTAATCTTCCCAAAGGTGGACAGAATGGAGTCATTGGACCTTGTGTTTGTGTTCCATCTAACACTGTAGAATATGTGCAGTCATTGCCAAGGTGTCAAAATGAGAATGAAATCATTCGGATCAAGTTGAAAAGGAAGTTGTCATACAAAGGCTATTATGAATACAAATTTGTTAATAAGTCACATGTTGAAGAAGCGTTACATTATCTTAAAGCAAACAACAAATGGTACAATGATATTGTAATTGAGGAAAACTGGATAAATCCTGTACCTGACGAACTTTTAAATAAAGAGACAGAGGAACCAAATGAGAATGATGAAAGTAGTGATGAAGATGAGGATATTGATGAAGACAGATTGTGTGGAATTCAGCTTGATAGTTGTATGCAACCAGCAGATATTGGTCAAGAGATTCTAGATCAGTATTTTGATGACATATTTTGTGTAGCTCCATGTGAAGGTAATAATCCAGTAAGAGTTTTAATGGAAGAAGGAAATGAAGCCAAATGCTTTCCAACATTATTTCCAACTGGTAGTCCGATATTCAGTGAGAAACGTAATGTCAAAATAACGCTGTGTAGATACTTGCCTAATCGATTGATGAATGCTGACAATAGATTTTCAAAAAGTGTAGATTATATTTTCTATGCTCAGTATCTATCTGAAATTCATCAGGTTTTATCAAGTGTGTCCATTGCCCTTCGAAAAGGCTGTGTAAAAACAAGGGAAGGACATATTTTAACTGCATCAATGTTAAATAACAAGGATAAATTAAGGAATATGTTGAAAAGTGATACTGGTTACAAGTTTTTGAAACCCATCAGAGGTACTAGTCCATATTGGCAATCAACACAGAGAGATATCTATGCTATGATAAGACAGCTTGGTTTACCAACATGGTTTTGTTCATTTTCTTCTGCGGATATGAGATGGCCTGAGGTCATCAATACATTGTTAAAGCAACAAGGTGACTGTAAAACAATAGAAGAGTTAGATTGGAATGATAAGTGCATGTTACTTAAAAGTAATCCTGTAAGTGTTGCAAGAATTTTTGATAGAAGATTTCATGTCTTTTTGAAGGAGGTTATTTTGTCAGAAGCTCAGCCAATTGGTAAAGTTATTGACTACTTCTATAGAATTGAGTTTCAATTACGTGGCAGTCCACACACACATTGTTTATTCTGGATTGAGAATGCACCGCAATTAGATACTGATAAAGATGAAGAAGTTATTGAATTTATTGATAAATACTTGTCTTGCAAAATGCCATCAAAGGAAGAAGACCTAAATCTAAATGAGATTTTATCACATGTTCAAATGCACAGCCGGAAACATTCAAAGAGTTGCAAAAAAAGGGAACTGAGTGCAGATTCAATTTTCCAAGGCCTCCATCTGAAAGGACATTTATTGTGAGACATAAACCTGATGAGGGTAATGACACAGATAAAGCAAGTGCAAAACATGAATCTGATAATGCAAAGGAAATCTTGAAAAGTGTTTGGGAAGCAGTGAAGTGTGAAGGCAACCAACACAAGTCTGTACATGAGATCTACGGATATTGGAATAAGCCAAGAAGCATTTGAAGAGGCAAATAATATTGTGACAAATAAAATTAGTATCGTCTGAAACGTAATCCACAAGATGTCTGGGTTAATCAATATAATCCACATTTATCACGTGCATGGAATGCTAATTTAGATACCCAGTACATTACTGATATTTATGGGTGTGTTGCATATATTGCTTCATATATTTCTAAAGCAGAACGTGAGATGGGAATGTTGCTTAATCAAGCACAAAAAGAGGCAGTAAAAGGAAATTTGGATGCTAGACAAAGTATGAAACAGATTGGACAAGTCTATTTGCAAAATAGAGAGATTTCAGCTCAAGAAGCTTGTTTTCGTGTGTGTAATTTGCGATTGAAAGAAGGTTCAAGGAAGGTAGAGTTTATACCAATAGGTGAGAATCCTGTCAAAATGAGTTTGCCACTCAAATTAATTCAGAAGAGACAAAATGAGGGGGATGAAAATATATGGATGTCTAGTAGGATTGACAAATACAAAGCAAGACCCAAATCACATCAGTTTGATTCAATGTGTTTGGCAACATTTTGTTCTGAATATCGAATTTTATGCAGCACAGAAGCAGCAAAGGTTTATAGACGTGGGGAAATGCCTAATCATATTCATAGATTGCAAAAAAACTTGGGAGTCATACAGAAGCGCACAAGAACTGGTAATGCCATTATAAAGTATCCAAGGTTCTCTGAAATCAAATATCCAGAAAAATACTTTCACAGTATTTTACAACTTTTTCTACCATATCGTGTGGATTCACATTTGAAGCCTTCACACTTTGAAACATTTGAAGAATGGTCCTCAGGAAGATGCATGGGCTTTAATTAGTCCAGAAACTGAAGCACAAAGACTTGAATGTCAAAGTGAAAAGGCTGCATTGAGTCCAGATAGTGAAGATGATTTTGCAATACCTGATCTGAAGTCTAATAAAAATGATGACATGGGATATTGTATTGAACCCCATGCTGCTTGCATACCTAGAAAGGAAGCTCAGAGTCTAATGAGAATGATGAATGATGAACAAAGTAAAGTATTCTATTCAATAAGACAATGGTGTCTTGATAAAGTCAATGATAAAAATCCCAAACCTTTTCACATGTTTTTAACTGGAGGAGCTGGCACAGGAAAATCTCATGTCATAAAATGTATTTATAATGAATCCGTGCGTTTACTGCAAAGAATGAATGATAATCCGGATGACAGTTGTGTATTACTGACAGCACCAACTGGAGTGGCTGCATTTAACATTAATGGTTTCACTTTGCACAGTGCCTTATCAATAACAACTGATATTTCACTACCCTATAAACCCCTAGGTGAGAAAAAACTAAGTACACTGCGTAATAAATTGGCAACCTTGCAGATTTTGATTATTGATGAAATATCTATGGTTGATCAGAAAATGCTATGTTACATACATGGACGATTGAGGCAGGTAAAACAAACCAAGACTCAGTGTGCATTTGGAAATGTTAGTATTCTTGCAGTTGGTGATTTTTATCAACTACCACCAGTAAAAGGGAATCCTTACATTATGACACTGTAGAGACAAGCTTATGGCATGATAATTTCAAAGTGTTTGAATTGAAAGTAATTATGAGGCAAAAAAATGACTTAAAATTTACACAAGTGTTAAACAAGTTGCGAGTGAAAAGGAAAGATGATAAATTGTCAGATGAAGATATAGCTATGTTAAAGACATGTGAAACTGGAGAGGACATGAATGATGCACTACACATCTATCCTACAAATAAACAAGTTGATAAGTACAATCTGCAAACAATGCATGAAAAATGTCCAGAATCTATTTGTATTGAGGCTAAGGATTATGAAAAAGATGGAAGTGGTCAACTCAAAGAGAGAGATAAACCATTTAAATCAGAACGAACTTTGTGTAGATCATTATGGATTGCTGTTGGTGCCCGTGTTATGTTAACAAGAAATATAGATGTATCTGATGGACTTGTCAATGGAGCATTTGGAACTGTTATTGAAATAGAAATGTTAAAAGCGATTTGAACCCAAATATATAAAGGTAGCCTTTGATAATAAGAGTGTTGGAGCTAAACGCAGAAGGCAGTCAGTGTCCTTGGATAATCACAATACCATTTTAATTGACATGGTAGAAGAGAATATTGGTAAAAAGTGCATTCGTAAGCAATTTCCGTTGAAACTGGCATGGGCTTGCACAGCACATAAGTGCCAAGGAATGACAACAGACAAAGCTGTTGTATGTCTTACAAAAACATTTGCAGCAGGACAAGCTTATGTTAGTTTGAGCCGTGTGACATCATTGAGTGGTCTCATTATTGAAGATATTGATGAGAAGTATATTTACTGTGATAAATCAGTTGCCCAATCTTTAAAAGATATGGCTGAATTCAGTTTAATTGGCAAGAGATATTTAGGAAACAGTACCACAATTATATTGCATATTGTTCAAGGCCTAAAGAATCATTTAATGGATTTAAAAGGTCATGTTGAAATGAAAAAGTCAGATCTTTTATGCCTTACTGAAACATGGATTGATGTAAATGATGATGTTGCAGAATTTAATTTAGAAGATTTGAAATGCTACCATCAGATAAGATCAATGTCATATGATAATTCCATGCAAACATTACAGCAACAAAGTCATGGTGGAGTTTCAGTTTATGGCAAGAAAACCAGAAGTTTCAGTCGGTTAAACATTACATGTCAGAATATAGAATATGTTGCATTTCATATTGTTTCAGATATATCGATGATAGTGGCAGTCATATACCGACCCCCGTCTTACAAGTTAATTGATTTCGTTAACAACTTATCTTACTTGGTTACTGGAATGCAGAAGATCAGCTATAGAAGTATAATAATGGGTGATTTAATGAGAACCTTTTGGGCAATCAGTCACATATTGAGAAGCTAATGCAAGGGCATGGCTATAAACAGTGTGTGCAAGAAGCAACTACTGAAAATGGTACATTACTGGATCATGTGTATATCAGAGGCTTGGATGATGTTGTTACAACTGTCATACCAACATATTATAGTTACCATAAGGCTATCAAAATTCAGTTTTAATCAATTGTATGATGCTACTGTATTAACGTTAACAGACATTTGACAACTGTTTTCTTTTGAAATCTTTGGTTGACTAACTTTGGAAACTGCTTTTAATGATTCAAGCCTATGATAAAAAAATATTTGATTAGACTAAATCGTTGCTTACAGCCAGTGGAATTGCGTGGTTTATGCATGCTATTTAGTTCAGTCTTTTGAATTGTCAACATAAACAATTCAAACAAGGTCACATTTTCTAACAACAAATTACATTATTTCCCCAGATATGTGTGTTTGTGAAATGAAGCTATACGGTGATTGATATACACAAACAAGGAAAAACATGACTTGTCACAAGCGTTTTATGTACATGCAGCAACTAACAACCTTGAAAAAAGTCTTGAAAATAATTTTACAAAAAGAAACCACAAATCTCACGAAACATAAATAACAGAAAAAACATGCACAAATGCCGAGCTGTTTCGCCATAACTTTTTCAAATTACTCAATTGAATATGAAAGTTGTTTGTATTCAAAGCAGTAATGATGTATCAAGCCTGTTTTAAAAAGAATTTGGATTAACCCACGTATTGTTAGCAATTTATGACTTAAAGGGGCAAAAAACGAAAAAATCATTAAAAATCATGTGATGACGTCATCACGACGTCATTCAAGAATTTACAAGAACTTGCCAATATCTAACGACCTACCAAGTTTCAACATGATCGCACTTATACTTCGGGAGATATACGACTTCAAAAAAGGCACCTTTAATGCCGCGTCACGTGACCCCCGATGACGTCATCAATCTGAAATTTCACACATATGATGGCTGCCTGACAGTCAACATGTGTGTAAGTTTTGAAGTGATTACACAAAAGTTCTCCACCCCCCCCAAAAAAAAACAAAATAAATAAATAAATAATAAAAAAAAAACTTTAACGAAAACAAGAGCTGTTCCGCTGCGCTATGCTGCGAAACAGCTAATAATAACTAGACATATTGCATTTCTGCACAAATGCCGAGCTGTTTCGTCATAACTTTTTCAAATTACTCAACTGAATTTGAAAGTTTTTTGTATTCAAAGCAGTTATGATATATCAAGCCTGTTTAAAAAAGAATTTGGATTATACCACGTTTTATTAGCAATTTATGACAAAAAGGTGAAAAAAATGAAAACAATTAAAAAAAACCATACAAAATCATGTGATGACGTCATCATGACGTCATTTCAGACTTTACAAAAACTTGCCAATATCCAACAACCTACCAAGTTTCAACATGATCGCACTAACACTTAGGGAGATATACGACATTAAAAAATGCACCTTTAATGCCGCGTCACGTGACCCCCGATGACGTCATTGATCTGAAACTTCTCAAATATAATGGCTGCCTGACGGTCAACATGTGTGTAAATTTTGAAGTGATTACACAAAACTTCTCCACACACATCTTCAAAAAGTCCATTTTGAACAGTTTTCAACCTGCGCTAGAGGGCGCTCGTGTGTATTGTGACGTCATCGGTATTTTTTTTAAATGCACACCCTTGCCAGACACTAACATCGTTGAAAGCGTTTTCATAACATTTCGCACTTTTGAATTACGAGGCACTTCCGGTTTCGACCGGAAGTAGAGGTCATGTGAGGTCACGCACACTGAATAAAATAAAGACCTAATTTATCCCTACACAATCCTGCAAACAGAAACCTACGGTCTCTTGTGGCTGATTTGTTACTGATTTTCAAATATTTAAAATAGAAACCTTTAAGATGACGTCACGTGACAGGTGATGACGTCATCACGACCTCATTGTTTTGGGATCATTATTGCACCAATGCCTTTCATCACTGAAAGTTTCATTTCAATTGCTCCTTAGGAACTATGCAAAAGGCCGCTTTGAGCGAACGTGCGTTGTGTCAATAGCCTTTTTTACTGAAACAGACAAATAAAAACAATAATAAACTAGACATATTGCATTTGTGCACAAATGCCAAGCTGTTTCGCCATAACTTTTTCAAAAAATCATAAAAAATCATGTGATCACGTCATCATAACGTCATTTCAGAATTAACAAGAACTTGCCAATATGCAACAAACTACCAAGTTTCAACATGATCGCACTAACACTTAGGGAGATATACGACATTAAATAAGGCACCTTTAATGCCGCGTCACGTGACCCCCGATGACGTCATTGATCTGAAATTTCACACATATGATGGCTGCTTGACGATCAACATGTGTGTAAATTTTAAAGTGATTACACAAAACTTCACCACACACATCTTCAAAAAGTCCATTTTGATAAGTTTTCAACCTGCCGCTAGAGGGCGCTCTTGTGTATTGTGACGTCATCGGAATTTTTTTTGTAATTGCCCACCCATGCCAAACAATAACATCGTTGAAAGCAACTCATAACTATTTCCACTTTTGAATTACAAAGCACTTCCTGTTTAGACCGGAAGTAGAGGTCATGTGAGGTCACGCACACTGAATAAAATGAAGACCTAATTTATCCCCACCCAATCCCGCAAACAGAAACCTACGGTCTTTTGTGGTTGATTTGATATAGATTTTCAACTATTTAAAAAAAGGAAACTTTAAGATGACGTCACGTGACAGGTGATGACGTCATCATGACATCACTGTTTTAGGATCATTATTGCACCAATACCTTTCATCACTGAAAGTTTCATTGCAATCGCTCATTGGGAACATTGCAAAATAACGCATACAAATGTTTTTTGCTGAAACATACAAATAAAAAAAATAATAATAAAAAAAACTTTAACAAAAACAAGAGCTGTTTCGCTGCGCTTTGCTGCGAAACAGCTAAAAAAACTTTAACAAAAACAAGAGCTGTTTCGCTGCGCTTTGCTGCGAAACAGCTAATAATAAATAAAAACAAGCTTTAACAAAAACAATAGCTGTTCCAGCTAAGCTGCACTTACTGGAACAGCTAATAATAATAATCAGTTCTTGTATAGCGCATAATACAATAAAGTCTCTATGCGCTTCTGTTATTAAAAAGATGGGTTTTAAGTTTATATTTAAATTGTTTTAGCGTGGTACATTCTTTGACATTGTTGGGAAGAGAATTCCATAGTTTTGGTGAAGCATATTGGAAGGAACGTTGACCGTAGAACTGGCTGTGAGAAAACCTTTCGAACTGGAACAAAGTTTTCGCGGAGGGTGATAGTCTTGTATTAATTCCTGGAGATAGTCTGGTGCTGATCCGTGTTTGCATTTGTGGGTGAGTGTTAGGAGTTTGAAAACTATCCGTGATTTAACAGGTAGCCAGTGGAGATTGCGAAGGATTGGATTGATGGGTTCAAGTGATCGGGTTCTAGTGATGAGTCTGGCTGCTGAATTTTGTACGCGTTGGAGTTTTTGAAGTTGTGATTCTGGTAATCCGTGTAAGAGGCTGTTATAATTGTCGATTGATCCAGATATTGTCTGATTTGTCCAATTTTGTGCAGACCAAAAGATGATGCTCGGCAGATATTATGATATGCTTTTCCATAGTGAGTCGATCATCGATAATGACACCCAGGTCTCGTGCGTGTGAAGTTGAATCAAGAGATGTATCTGCTATGGTGATAGGTGGGAGTGAAATCTTGCTTCTGAATTTGGATGAAAGATGGAGAAACTCTGTTTTGTGTTGATTTAACTTTAAGCCATTTCTTGAAGACCACACTTTGATGTCATTTAGAGCAAGCTTCAAGTTCTGGTATGATTGTCGACTGACCGTTGTGATTGAGGATGGTATATACCTGGGTGTCATCAGCGTACATGGTGTAAGACATTCCATGGGACTTGATCACATCTTCCAAGGGTGAGGAATAAAGTGTAAATATAGAAGGACCCATTACTGAGCCTTGAGGGACTCCCTGCCCAGGGAATTGGTTTGATGATATCTGATCTCCAATGATGACTAATTGACTCCGATTGGTGAAATAACCATAACCATTAACCACACGCGTGTACTCGTTATTACCAGGACAACTATTAATTTTATTATAGCATCTTCACATGATATAATCCATCCTGAGTGGCAATATGAAAAAAACAAAAAACTTAATATTAAAAAATTCGGCTGGTTTCACGTCGTGCGTAAAGCTGGGCAATTTCTCACTCAAAGTACACAGAAATTTTAACCAACAAAAACATACAATTCGGCATTCCATTTTTTTAGTAGCAGTGGTAGTAAAATGTTACACTAACTAGGACAGGTCCACCACACCCCCTTACACCCTCAGCCTGCAGAACAGGAATTCCCCCTCGCATAGTAGGAACAAGGAGAGAAAGATATACACACAATTATTATCATCAATGCGTTGCAGACCTAAACCACAACATGCAAAGCTATTAATTTTATTAATCTAGAGGAAATTAGCATTTCCATTCTGCAGTTAATTCCCTCCCCCCCCCCCAATTAAAAAGGTTACATAATTATAAAATAAATAAATACTTTAATATAAAGTAAATACATAAATATAACAAGAAAAATACACCCCCCCCCCCCCCAACCAATAAAAAAAAACAGGACAAATGAAAAGAATATTAACAAGCTGACTATCTTCAAACTCATCAACCCAGATCAAGATAATATGCCTTAATTCAAAGTTCATGTGACTTCGGAACAAAAAAACTGAGATACAATTATAATGTTCTGTGATATTAAAAGTCAATTCAAAGCAAAAAAACCTAAATGAAAATAATCATACTATTAACCAGATAATTACCAGATTAACACTGTCTCTACAGAACCATGGAGGTAGAACTACCTCCAAGACAAAACAATATAACTTTTAAAATACTTTCGAAGCCTTGAGTGTGTACAGTGTGTTATTAAGTACAACATAATAGCATTCCCAATTAAGGGGCAACGCTTGACAACTGTCTTTCTATCATGCAATCCATTCCTATTCATTATTAGGGTGTGTTTTTGGTTCATTACTTTTTTACAACTTCGATGACCAATTGAGAACAGGTTGGTTATTTTGCACATATACTTCAGTTTTATTGCAAACAATATTTTCACCACTGGAGATTTGTTTTAAATGTTTCCCTTGTGATTTGCAGTTTAATGGCTGCAATGTTTTCAGGTTGGATATTTGATTTTTGCGAAAAAGTAGAATCATTTTGTCAAGTACAAGGGCTGACCTACATGTAGTTTTGTTTTGCACATAAAGGACCTAAATTCCTCCGTTACGCAACTTTCACCAAGGGCCTTTGTTCATACCTTGCTACGCTTGAGTCACCATGCAATATAACGGTGCCCTCTGGCCAACGCCCTTCACTTCAGGCTCATGCTCACGTATTGCTGAATCGCTGTCTTATTGCTCTTGTAACCTAACCTTTTCTGATATTTCGACCGAAGAGGGATGTCCTTCCGAAACGGCCTTAGTGTTTGAAAAGTTTAAGCACTACTTCGAAAAGCGTTTTGACGCCATTTCTACGCCAAAACAGGAATCAACCTCCATAAGAGAACTCAGAAACAAACTGGAGGCCAAAGAGCTGGAGAGGCCGGGCAACATCGAACAATTCAAATTCTGTGGGAAAATCGAAATTGCCCTGGAAAAGGCAAAGCTGGCCTTAATAAGCAAGGCTGATCAAGATTCTGCCGTCGAAGCGCTCCTAGAAGCCGAAGAGGTAGTGGCCAAGCGTAAAAAGAAGATCAGAATTGCCGACGGAAGCAAAGCCGGCTGGATGACAGTTTCCAAGCTCGAGAAAAAGGGCACAGCGCAGCTATCGGCAGACCAGCAGAAGAGCGTCAAGATAGCCGAAGAAGAGGCTTTGAAGGAACTCGAGGCCCGAAAACGAAAGAGACGTGGCTCCAATGGCCCAGACACTTCTCTCTTCCTCCTGATCGCGTCTTTTTCGAGGTACACGTACCCATTTTATTTTGCATTGTTATTTCAGTTTGCATCTACGTGCTTGCAAGCCTACACCCCATGCTGTCTCAATAATATTTAATTAATAAATTCTATGTACCAAAATATTTGTTGTACCTTGTGTCATTTAGCGTCTTTGGCGTAGAAAACGAAACTGTTTTTCATGCGTATGAGCGCAGCGAAGTAGCATGAAAATGTAGTTTTGTTTTGCACATAATGACCTAAATTCCTCCGTTACGCAACTTTCACCAAGGGCCTTTGTTCATACCTTGCTACGCCTGAGTCACCATGCAATATAAGTGGGCCCTCTGGCCAACGCCCTTCACTTCAGGCTCATGCTCACGTATTGCTGAATCGCTGTTCTTAATGGTCTTGTAACCTAACCTTTCCCACCCACCCTCCCCTTCTTTTTCAAAATTGATGCTCGTATTATGATATATTCATAGTTTCTATTCACTCGTGTAACAGTATGCATTGCTCTCTCGTTGCGTATTTCTCTTTTTGTATCTTATAGGCTTGCCAAGCGCTAACTGCTTTACCTATGGCATGCTGGGACACTGGACCAGACAATGCCCTTTCAATGCCACCACCAACGGCTTCCCACAACAACAAAGGTCGAAGTTCCGAGTCAACCCCTACTTCGGCGGTTATACCAACAGGACCTTCCCAGGGCAAGCCCCACTGCCATACCGACCACTGTTTCCCCTCGATTGCAGACACAACAGAGATGTCCCAAGAGTCCAGAGGCCAACCTACCTCTCAAGCCTAAACTAATTGGCGACAAATTCAACGATGTTCTACAGGTACCTTGCGTTTTCCAAAATACTCCCAACTTGGCCTCTGACACTGCCAAAGTCAATGGTAGATTAAGGTCACATAGCGAATTCTGGTCTCGTATAGGCACCCCGAACATGGTTATGTCAATTATCAACGAGATTTCAGAATATGGTTCTTAGAAGAACCACCCCTATGTTTTTTCCTAACATTGTATCAGCCACTCATCATTCTTCTTTCGTTATCAATTCTATTTTTGAAATGCTCGCCTCCAATAGAATAAGAGAGATTCAGTCCCCATCCTACGTCACTAGCCCCCTGTCAGGAGTTTCGCTCGTCCCCAGCGCCTTGCCTTAAAACCAAAGGCGCTGGGGTGGGCAAACGTATCAAGCACGCTCATTGGTTAATGCTCAGTCCCATCATGCATCACACTCACACTGCAAGCACTGCACGCATGACGTACTTCCTGAACAAGAATCTGTGCAAGCTGATTAGCCCATCCCAGCGGTCCTGGATAGGCCGCTGGGGCCAAGCGAAGTCAGTAGTGTGCCAGGCAAACAGCAAGAAGCGTTTAATTTTGGATTTAAGTCAGTTACATTTTTACGTTAAGAAAGACCACTTTAAGATAGATGACTGGAAGATTGGCATGCAGTACTTTCAACCAGATGCGTTATTATTCTCGTTTGACTTAAAGTCAGGATACCACCATGTAGAAATCCATCCACAGTCCCAGAAGTTTTTGGGTTTTTCTTGGATCATTGAGGGCGTACAAAGGTTTTTCCAGTTTACAGTTTTACCTTTTGGCCTGTCCTCAGCTCCCTTGATATTCACCAAAGTCCTGAAACCTCTGGTGACTCATTGGCGCTCCTGCGGAATCCTCATCACCTTGTACCTGGACGATGGTTTCGTTATCGTTCCCAGATCAAATCTTTCCCCTGAGTCGCACCTATTATAGGCCAATGAAGTTTCAGCACATGTAAGATCAGATCTACTGATAGCTGGCTTTGTTTACAATATAAGCAAGAGCAATTGGCAACCTGTAACCTCCATCGTGTGGCTGGGCGTGATTTGGGACTCTCACACAGGTACACTCAAAGTCTTAGATCGAAAACAAAAAAAAACTCCACACCTCCATCATCTCGATACTTCAATCACTGGTCTGTAAAGTATAAGATCTTCATTCTTTCGTCGGAAAGATAATTTCTCTATCCCCCGTTGTAGGTAATATAGCTAGATTAATGACACGACACTGTCAATTTCTCATCGCACAGGCCAAAGATGAAGATACAATCATCACACATGATGTGCATTGTTTGAAGGAAATTATTTTCTGGCATGAAAATGTGTGTCGCTTGAATAATTGAACTGTGTTCCTTTCCCCTAAGGTCAACAAGATAATTTGTGCAGATGCCAGCTCAGTGGGTTCTGGCGCTATAATATGTAACGACAACCATGTGTGGCCCACAAAAACTTGACCCCTGAAGATATGGCTCAGAGTTCAACTTGGCGGGAATTAGAAACCATTCTATTCGCTCTTCATTCTTTCTTGCCTGTCATTTCAAATTCACGAGTCAAAGTTTTCACAGACAACCAGGCTGCGGCAAAGATCATAGAAACTGGAAGCATGAAACTTCATCTCCATGATCTGGCCTTTAAGATGTTTGAGTTTTGCTTAAAGAATCGGGTCTACTTAGAGGTAGATTGGATCCCACGTTCCCTCAACGATCAAGCAGATTTCATAAGCAAGTTAATAGATGTAGATGATTGGGGCATATCAACAGTGTTTTTCCAGCACATCAACAACAAGTGGGGCCCCCTTACCGTAGATTGTTTTGCTACCCACTACAACACAAATCTGCCTCTTTTCTTCTCCAGATTCTGGAATCCTGGTGCTCTAGCTGTGGATGCTTTTGCCCAAGATTGGGCAGACGAGAACTCATTACTAGTTCCCCCGGTCACCTTGATTCCCTCCGCGCTGTTCCACTTAAAATCTTGTTGCGGAACAGGGGTTCTGGTGTTCTTATGGTGGCCTTCAAGTCCCTTCTGGCCATTATTATGGTCAACATACAGACCCTTCATTCAACGTGTATTCACTATGCCTGGGAAGTTTGCGTTAGTTCACGGTAGAAACCTTAATTCCTTGCTTGGGTCCCCAGATTTTGAAAGTAAAATGGCAGCGGTCAAACTAGACTTCTCTCAATCCTGAACTTTACTCACACGTGTATATTATATTTCATTTTTGTGCAGATAATCTTGGAGCAACCATTTTGGGCAAGCTCTGCCTCTTCAGTCCCGGAAGCCAAGCAGTTGTTGCATGAAGCTATAGGAGCAAAATCAGTTGGGACATGCAAATCTTATCTTTACAAGTGCCGTCAATTTATCAAATGGTTGAACGATTGCAAAATTTCACTGATCTTTCCGGTCAGCGATAGAACAATGGCTGCAAATCTATCTCACATCAAGTCCACCTCCCAATCCGATAGTGTCATGACTACAACTGCTTCCGCCATTAAATGGCTTCATTCTTTAATGAACAAAAAAGCAACCCAGTAGATTCACCTATAGTCCAGCAACTTTTGATGTTTTAGGAAAACTCTTCACCACCCACCAGCTCAGAAAACCTCTCTGTATATAGGTCAACTCAATCAAATCTTAGAAAAATTCACAAGAGACGACTGCTCACTCATCCAACTCAGAACAGCCTGCTATGTAGGTTTAAAGTTTGCTCTGTTATTTAGACACAACGAAATTGCCGAAATCAAAGCAAATCACCTCTCCATTCTTCCAGACGAACAATGCCTCAGAATTGTTATTCCTAAATCCAAGACCGACATTTTTAGGGAGAGCAACGTAGCTTATATTCCTTCATCACAAGATCGCTACTCGCCCTACGCAGTTTTAAAACAATTCATGTGCAAGGCTGGGATTAATATAGGTGAAGACAAGTTCATCTTTACTCCCCTCACCTTCTGCTCCGCATCAAATTCTTGCAAGCGCACCCAAGACAAGCCCCTTAGTTATACCAGGTGCAGAGTTCCTTTTCGATGCACTTAAGTCAATCGGAGTTATGGATGTAAAAATTGTTGGTCTTCATAGTTTACGATCAGGAGGGGCCACTCAATTGTCCAACAACAATATTCCCGAATGGCACTATGGCAAAAAATTGATACGTCAAGAGAGACATAGGCACACGTCTCTAAGTGTCAAAAGCTGTATTACATTGAGTTCCTGCAAATTTCCCTATTGATGCTTTAGATCCAGTATTGTTGTTATAATACGCGTATCTGCTGTGTAACAATAATTGAATTAATTTGGTATAGAAAACCAGTGTGGCTAATTATCTTTGCAAGCTACTTGTGTTATTATTAATGTATGATTTTTTTTTTTTTTTTTCCTGCCATGTTTTTAAGGTTTAAACACAAAGGCCGAGTAGGCCATGGAGGGACACTGTAAGCCACTGTGGCTGTTAGTTTATTATTATTGTCTAATCACGCCTATCTGCTGTGTAACAATTTGATTTAATTGAAGCCAATGGTAGGTATTTGCCCTAGAAAGCCAGCTTGGCTAACTACCTTTTGCAAGAACCGAGTTTTTTAGATAATTAGATAATTCAGATACTTGTGTTATTATTATTCTATGACTTTGTTAATTTATTCTGCCATGTTTCAAAGGCTGAGTAGGCCACGGAGAGGGACACTGTTGTCCTGGTAAGCCACTGTGGCTGGGATATTTTTTATTATTGTTTAATCATTAATTATCATTGTTAAATCATTAATAAAAGCGTTCTGTATATTCAGCATCTACGTGCTTGCAAGCCTACACCCCATGCTGTCTCAATAATATTTAACCCTAGATGAAGCCATCAGGCACTTTTTAGGTGTCCGTTTTTAATTAAAAAGTAATTACTCCGCCATTTTATTTTATTTTTATTTTAAAAATTTAAGGTTCCTCAACTACACCTAGCCAAATAGCATGCCAAATGTCTTGTTACCATCGGGGTTGATTTCACACCCCAAAAAATCCACCAATGACCAGTTCTCCCGGTATTCCCTTGGGAAAAGTAAGAAATGTAAGAAATTATGATGTTTTTGCTGACTCATCAAACACGAGGGTTTCATTCAAACAAATGGCTTAGAGACACATGTGGGCTGATCTCAATGGAAATTTTGCTTGAATTTATTTTATTTAGTCACAAGGGTCAATATCCAATAGTTTGGGCGATTTAAACATGATTGTGTTCTCAAAAAACACGTATTACACGCAAAATATAAAACGGACACTTGAAAAGTGCCTGATGGCATAAGTGTGTGATTTTTTTTTGATGGTGTCACGCAGGGTTAATTAATAAATTCTATGAACCAGAATATTTGTTGTACCTTGTGTCATTTAGCGTCTTTGGCGTAGAAAACAAAACTGTTTTTCATGCGTATGAGCGCAGCGAAGTAGCATGAAAATATTTACATGGTGTAGGCTTTAATAGCCTTTTCAGGCTATTTAATCACAATTTTTCAGATTTTCCAAGAAAAAAAAAATTCAGAACTGGGACTAAAGTAGGAAGAATATCATGCCTGCACATGACCACCATTATATAGTGGAGGATAATAGTCTGCAATAAGAAAAGTATAACCTTTCGTCTTAAGAGACAGTCATGATGGATTTGTTTTGCACAAGTACATACCAAAAATATTGGTATAAAGAGTAAGTTATAACCTATAGTTATTCACTAATGTCCCCATCACTTTCACCAGATGATGAATCTGACATTAAGGTCTCCTCTGGTGACATACCATCTGAACAAATGTCGGATGTAGTGAGTCCTCGAATAAGGGGGATTTGTGATGCTGATACATATTTAGAAAAACTTGGAAAAAGTGTCATGACTTTGTTCTTGATCTTGGATAGAAACTTGGAAAAAGTTTGTCATGACTTTGTTCTTGTTCTAAAAACCAAACCTTTCGCCCAATCAGCATCATTTGATCGTAAATCTGACATAATTGATACCAGCTTATTGTGTCTATCTGAGAATGACTGAAGTGTTTGCTTCATTTCAGTTTCCACTAACAGTCTCTTCCTTGGCCCGATCACAAAGGTTGAGCAGGTCAATGGCTCTCCTTCTGGTGGATGACGGAATGTGTGTGTTAACCTAAAAATCAACAATCAAACCAAACTGAGTCAGTCAATATCGTATTTTTGAAAACACAGTACACATTATTGGCATTTGTGAATGACGGTGAACATTCTTACACATTAACATGGTTCAATGCAACAAACCCACCACTATTGTTCAGTGGTACGTGTGTTATAGTGGGCAGTACACATGACCAAAGGTAAATGTCTACACAGTACAACCAACCTCTTATGTTTGCCAATGGCCATGGTTAATTGTGCACAGAGCCAAACAAACTAATGAAAGTAACAAATACTGTTGAAAGTGGAGGACTGAGAGACTGCACCAGATTACGAATTAGTGCAGATGAATGCCAGAAAACAAGAGATTCAATCATTGAAATTTGTGCAATGAATTACATTAAATATGACAAAAACTACTTTTCAAAACAGTAAGAACACAACACAACGCAGCACAACAAACAAGTCACAACAAATAATACCCAGAACAAACAAACATCTCAAGACGTTTCCTTCACTCACCTGTTCGGACATAGTCAACTTTGTGTACAGCTCGGATTTGAGGTCAATCGCATCTTTGCGTTATATTGAAGATGGATGTGAAGTGACTTGCTTACTTATTCGTGTAGCAACATACTGTCCATCTGTATTTTAAATTAAAAACGATATGTCATGTTTGTTATACAAGATTTTATAATCAATTAAGCTCATCTTTCCAGGTATCAGTCCCTGAAATACCAGTAAATGTCACTAAACTGACAAAACTATAACCAATCTTTGCTTGTAATTGATAAACATGGCAGCTACATCCAAGCAACAAGCATAATATATTGGGACTTTGGAGAAGAGTAGGAACATTTTATTGAGTACAAGGGCTGACCTACATGTACATGTGGTGTATGATTTAATATACTTTTCAGGCTATCTAATAATTTTTTTCTTGTTTTATTTCAAGGGCAAAATCATAATAGAGTAGGAAGAATATCATGCCTGTAGCAATGATCATTGGTGAAATTTGTATTTGGCAGCTAGGAAAGTCTGTTAAATCAATACTGTTTGACATGTTGTATTTTTATTTTGATTCCTGTTGAGAAAATAATTTATACGTATTATCGCATGTTCCATGCGATAATACTGCATATTTTTTGGACATGTCCAGAAAGGTGTATTCTATAGCATGTGACCACAGCTTCTGTATTAAAGACAATTGCTGCTTCGCCTTGATGGCTGAAAGGTTGGTAATATAACCAGGGTTGTCCACTGTCCAGCGATGGATGACATGATTTCTTTCAATTTTTTGAAGTTCTGCATCCAACCTAGGCAGTTAAAAATGATAGAACTATTACAATCTTGCTGAAACAGTCACCAATGCATTTACCAAAATTGTAGATAGGGTCAATATACAGTTTGACCCCCAAAAAATTGTAACAAAAGGTTTTCCAACGGTTTTGGGTACTATTAGACATCAAAAATAACATTAAAAATCTAAGAAAAACAGAGTACCGGAAAGCTGTTTTTTTTAAATGGCGTCCAAGATGGCCGCCAATATCCTAAAATGTCTATAAGTCAATCATTATTCACCCTACAGTCGTAATATTGGTGCCTATCCCCAGGTTTTAGGGGTCAGAGAACTCATTGGGACCAACAAAAGGCTCATTGAGTAATCAGGTAGCCTAAAATTCCAAGATGGCGTCCAAAATGACCGCCAATACGCTTAAATGGCTACAAGTCATTTCACATTCACCCTTAGAGTTAAATTTTTGGTGTTTACATCTATCTTGTACGGATCAAGAAACCCACTAAGACATAAAAATTCAGTGAGTTATCAGGTAACCTAGAAATCCAAAATGGCGTCCAAAATGGCGTCCAAAATGGCGTCCAAAATGGCGTCCAAAATGGCGTCCAAAATGGCGTCCAAAATGGCGTCCAAAATGGCGTCCAAAATGGCGTCCAAAATGGCGTCCAAAATGGCGTCCAAAATGGCGTCCAAAATGGCGTCCAAAATGGCGTCCAAAATGGCTGTCAGTTTGTCTTCCAACCCAAGTTTTGTTTCTTTCTTTCACCTACAGATTTAACATTGAGTACATGAAGCATTGGCCCATAAATTTTCAAAAATATCAAGTAATCAGGTAATCAATACCATGATGGCAGTCAGACATTGGTTTGTTTATTAGCCACCTATGTGCATGCTCATTGGCCAATCAGAGCGTGTGTTCTTGCCTACATGTTATACCTATTGATTTGGGCTCTTATATGATCAAGACTATTATAAAGGCTTATAATTTAACTTCAATTGTATACAAAGTTTCAGGTCCAACAATGAATGCTGCAAGTAAAGTCAATCCAGAAGTTTGTCCGATCTGTATAGAGGGCTTGGACGATGGAAGTGAAGTAAGTCAAGTTCGTCAAAAGGGTGCTGATGGAATCAATGCAGCAAGTGCACAAAGAGGTGAAGATATTGTTGTCACGGCTGGCACTAAAGTGCACACAAAGTGTCACAAATGGTACACCAACCCACTTGACATAAAGGCTCAACAAGGTAAGAAAGGTGGACCTTCCAACTCGGTAAGGAGAAGCGCCAGAGTGTCTGCAGGTCCATTTAATAGCAAAACTGATTGTCTATTTTGTGGGAATGGTATTGTGCCAGGAAGTTCGGACTACAGTTGTGTAAAGACGGATTCTTTCGCAAAGACACTCTTGGCTTGCTGTGATGATCGTCCGGACAATTGGTCTTTTACCGTGAAAGGTCACATCGAATACTACAGTGGGGATTTACATGCTGCAGACTCCGTGTATCCCCACATATGTAGTGCAAATTTTCGGAATGGGAAAGATGTACCCCTGAAGTTTGGGAGTGACAATGAACCAAAACATAAATGTGGGCGACCCAAGGATCAGGACCAAGAGCAAGCATTCTCTAAAATGTGCTCCTATTTTGAGATTAATGATGAAGAACAGCTGACTATTTCAGACCTCAGAAATAAAATGAAAGATTTTCTGACTGGTGAAAATTCCGTGCCATATGGCAATCAGTATCTAAAAAGCCAACTGGAAGAAAGATATGGAAACTCTATATATATCGCAGAAGGTGATGTTGTGACAATGAGACAAAAAAGCAATCATTGAAACAGCAGCTAGTCTCATCAAAAAAATTAAAACAAATGTTCCGTCTGTCACCGATGAGTATCCCAGTACCGAAATGCTCAAACTTGATTACGCCCTAAACTACCTTCCTGCAACCCTTGCCACATTGTTAAATTCTCTGTTTGTGGGTAAATAGCTGCCTTGACACCAGGACGGAAAACAAATCACATCATTCCCAGGCAAGATATTTCAGACCTTAACATCATACAGAATACCAGGGTTGAGATCGTACAGCTTCGCTTTGCCAACCATGCACGTCGCAGTATGAAATTCAAAGACCTTCCACAACTTCCAGTTTGTGATATAGGGGTTGATATCTTTTGGGAGCTCTCATTCAACTTCAAACAGGCAACCCCTGATGCACAATATTCATCGGGGGAATGAGCACCCTGGTCAGTCTTCTATTGTGTATTTGCCAATAATAGATATGTATTCTGGGGATAAGATTTGCATTTTATCCACGTTGGAGTTCATTTGCAATTTGGCAATGAAACACCACCTTTCACCAGTAATAACTTTTGACCAGCCTCTATATTGGAAAGCTGCTGAGATCATCATTGATGCACCGCAGAATAGCCACTTGAAAGGAATCGTCTTACTGCTAGGTTGTTTCCACACATTCATGAATTTGCTCGGAGCTATAGGTACACTAATGCAGGGCACAGGACTTACAAGCATTCTACAAGCTGTTTATGGTGAAAATGCCGTGGTGCATATGATGACTGGAAAATCGGTCCAAAGAGCATTCCGTGGCCATCTGCTGGAAGACAAGTGTCTTAACCAAATGATTATTTCAGACGTGTTGGATGAAAGTCCTGAGCTTGCAACGCTGGTGGATCAGTCTAAGGAAAATGTACTCTTCCTTGTTGGCAGGTGAGATGACTTTGGATAGCATTCTCACATCTGATGCAATCGCCACAATCAAACTAGAACTTGACAAAAGGAAGACTGAACTTCTAGCTAGGTCAAAGACGAGTCAATTGTGGCTTAATTATCAGAAGATGTTACGTGTTGCCAGAGGGCTGATCACGGCAGATCGTACAGGTTCTTGGTCAATGCACTTGAATGCAGTTGCTAACTGCCTGCCAATTTTTGGAGCGGCTGGGCATTACAACTACTTGAAATCTGCGTATTTCTATGTTCAAGAAATGAATGAACTTGAGACCAAACATCCAGACGTATTCCGTAAATTCAATAACGGTTTCCATGTTATTAGTCGTAGTAAGAAGTTCTGGGCTGGCCTTAGCTCTGATCTTGTTATCGAACAGACATTGATGAGATCATTGAAGAGTACTGGAGGCTTAACACGTGGAAGTGGGATGAATGAAGAACAGCGAGCGTTGTGGACAATGTCTCTACCCATAACATCCGAGTACAATGCCATGCAAGAATTCAACAACCTCTCCTTTACAACAAGTGAGCAGCATAAAGAGTTGACTGAAGCCAGGATCAGCAGAGATTCATCTGACCTGTCAAAGATTAAGTCAAAACTAGTTGCCAGCACACCCTTTTCTCCAGACCCCTCCTTGAGAACTATTGTTAATGGTGTAGTGGCTACAGAAGATGTGAATGTACATGAAGCTGAATCCATTGGAAGAAAATTCATTGACAAAATGGTTGGTCAGCCTGCATTCACATTCTCTTTCAAACGAAAAGACAAGGCCAAAACCCTTGGGGATATGTCTGCCATCAAGATTGCTCCTGAACAGACCATTGACCCAGCCTTGTTGTTTCAACGGTTTCTAGTAATGTCCAAAACAGGAGAACTGTCATTGCAAGACGTTATGAGTTATGAGCTCAGTCCATTTCCCCCTGCCCTTTTTGAGGCCAGAAATGTCTTCCGGAAGGCTGATAAGCCTCAGTTAGCTCACGCTATCGTTGATCATTCAAGCAAAGTGTCAAAGGAAGCCGTCACAGATTCTGTTCCGAAAACTGACCATTATGTCCTAGATGGAGGCTCCTTGCTGCACCGCTTACTATGGAAAACTGGAGACAGTTATGGTGCAATAGCGCAGTCATATGCAGACTTCACTATTCGTCATTATGGCTTGGCAACTGTGGTCTTTGATGGCTATGACGGAGGTCCGTCCATCAAGGACAATACACATCTACGGCGTGGGCAGAATATCCATCCAGTTGTCAGCTTTACTGCAGAGACAGAATTTTCAGGCAAAAAGGATGTTTTTTTTGTCAAGAGATAGCAACAAGCAAGGCCTAATCAATCTCATAAATGTCAGGGTCTACGAGGTGTAGCCTGGGGTTGGTGCGTGGTCACACGACACCGGGGTGAAGAATTACTCCTTCGTTCATGCAGGAACACTCCAAAATAAAGTTGAAACTATACAAGTCAAGTTGATTCTAGATGATTGTTTTATGATTTAATAAAACCCCATAAAATCCCCTACAACAAAGGCACAGAGAGATAACAATACATTTAATCTTGTACAATAAACTTCCTCACTTTTCTTGTTGTAAAAATAATACTTAGAATAAACACTTTTTTCTGGACTTACCAGACACCACTGGGAATGAGACACCCTCTACGACTACGAGTCGGTCCACGCTACAATCAAACTAGCTGTAATAGATACAGATATACTTTATACAGTCATGGTATTTGTATAGTACAGCGGTAAAGCATACCCACCGACAAATGGTAGCCAATGTTAATTTTATACCCATTAATAACGGATTTACACCATGAAATTTTAAAAAAATGCTAACTCACCAGAATCCACAAACAAATTCGAGTTGCTTAACAACTTTTCAAAGCACATAGGCCTACATGTAGGCGAGTAGTGAAGGCAGTGAACACTGTTGTTGCTGTCTTGTCACAGCTATGCCTATCGAAAATTACAGCAATGGCGACCCTCCAATACACCACACATTGGTTTAACGTAGGGAAGTACTGCAACGCTGCAGACCTACAAAGGCAAATCACTACGCGCCAAAAGAAAACACGTCTGTGGACTTCTCAGGGAGTTAGAGTACCCAATGATAACCTAATTATGAATGAAATATTTACTAATAAATCTCCTGTCACTACTAACGTAAAAGTTAAATGACAAAACTTAGTGAACTATATTGTGAGCCACACTACATTAATGCAGTATGTATACAAACACTGCACAATGTGGCTCTCCGCGTTAAGGGGGCTATGTAGTCGCAAAGTTGCCAGATCCTGACACTTTCCCTGTTTGAAAACCACGCGACCCGAGTGGTTACGTGAAATTAATTGCTTCTGTGTCTGCCTAAAAGATTGATTTGAGATAATCATACATTTTTCCAACAACATAGTTCTAACAGATACTTTATAAAATGTTATCAAAACAATACAGCTATGTATATTTATGATATACAATAATCTACAGTGGAAATCGCTTGTACAGTGAAAGCTGTAACTTACAATCACCAGTGAAACTGATGCTATGATTAAAATAAGTACCCATCACTTATTAATTACAAATCCCACCGAGGAAATACCGTTCAGCTGAATAATCTACCAACTAGACAAACCTAGATATGACATATCTCCAGATAAACTTTTCCCGTTATAACTGCACTAACGAAACTGTAAGACATATATATTTATACAAAAATACTCGAAATGTGAGTAATGAAAGCTGACATTAAACAAAATGAAACAAATAAAGTACTACTCTATTTTACCTTGCAGTACTATATCATAGACTACGGTAACGGTTACCTAGGAAACATGAACAATTTCCTAATCAAATAATGATTCAAAATTAAAATAACTCTTACTGTTCCAAAACTTTACTCAGATAATCAATGGGACGAACTAGTAAAGCCACAAAGCTACCATTAGCTCAAACCCCTTATAACAAACTCCTTTTTTAATAAGTTAAAAGTACAATGTGTTGATGTAATAATCTTTGCTAAGTATAAGAATATGTCAGAGCCGCAGCTTAAACAACACATCTATTATGAATGTAGTTAGAGATCGAACCTAATCACTCTACACCATTGCACCATAGTGAAGAATGAGCCAACGAAGTTGGTACACATATTTGTCCATCCCATCCGCCGACAAATGGCAGCCATCTACCAAATGCCGGGGGTTGTTGATCCTGCTCTAAGGACAGACACACACACCATTTCTTCCTACAAGTGCCCTATTCAATGAACGATTGAATCGTCGCGCACAGTGGTTGACATTTTGAAGGGTCACTTGGTTTGGCCGGTTCAGCCTTGGTGGCTGAATAACTGACAAAAAGACTATGCGCCTCGGCCGAATCCCGCGCTCTTGAAGGGCATCTAAAAATCTCAGAGTATTAGATACTACCGTCCTGGGCGTTGAGTGAGCATTTGATAGATCGTTAGTACCCATATCGATGCAAAGCAAATGAATTGTTGGTTGCGCCTGCAGTCGCTGAAAGTAGTGATCAGGGCTATTGAACATTCTGTCGTATGATAATCCTGGGTGCCCTTCGACACATACCTGAAAGTCTCTAGCAATGCCTAGTAGTTCTGCGACAGACATGTGACACCCACGCGCCTCGGCTAAAAGTCTTGCGGGGAAAGAATGGCCATATATATAAATTGATTTCTTCTCCGCCATCTCCAAAGCAATAAATTTAGTTACTGACTGAAGAATGTTTAAACAAATACAACCTAGTGGAAAACTAGAATAACACAACGCCAACTGACGCAAGACATTTAAGGAAATACACAAAAACTCAAAAAGTAAACTATAAGTACTCCAAATTACACAAGAAGGTTTAAAGAAGGTTTAAAGCCATGTCCTGTTTAAAGTTATTTTTCTTTACAACAGGCAATCCTTATCAAAACGATGAAATAATTTGGAAATACTGGTTATCAACAAAGAAACCACTTTGCCGAACAGGCAGTCGCTCAATGAACAACGATATCCATATAAAATATTCTGCCTCTAAGTAATGGCACTGTGCCAACCACCTCGCTTCTTTGCTATTCGCTTGGACCTACGGAGGGAGGGCAGTCCTTGAAGACTGTCGTCTGAACCTTGGGCGGTTCTAGCCGGTCCACTTAGCGCCTTAGCGTCTTTGGCTGGTCGCGATGTCTTCTCTGTCTCCTTCTGTTTGATGACCTGTGGGAGGAAGAGGTTTTGTGGAATTAACACAACCTCGCCATCATCAGACGAAGAAATAATGTCGGATGAGTAATCCCTATGCGAGGACTCTGTCTTGGACGAAGAATCTACATCTGGAAGAAGATCTGGAGGGTCACACACTTCACTAAAACTGCATCTGGGATCAAGAATGAGTAGTGTCCGATTCAGCCATCGTTTAGTACCTCCAGATACAGGCCTTACCGCATACAAATCCTTCTCTACATTACATTTGACCACCACATGATAAAATATGTCACTCAGTTTGTGCCTCCCAGTAAAAGCACATTTCTTTACCAATACTCGACTACCCACAACGAATGGTTCACCCCTGCACTTCTTGTCATGCCGTAATTTATTGTAGCTAGCAGCTTTCTCAAGGCGATCTCTGACAATTCTGGACATTCGTTCCAACAATCTAGCTTGCTGTTGTACAAAGCCCTCTGAAAATTCCTGACTAGCGTTCCCAATCAGATGATCCAAATTCACAGTAGCTTCTCGCCCGAATAGGAGAGCATAGGGACTTACTCCGGTCACACTATGAGGCGTCAAGTTATATACATACACAAGGTGAGGCAATGCCTCTGGCCATCTCCTATCCCTAGCATCAATGGATTTAATTAGGAAACATAGCGTCTTATTGAACCGCTCTGTCTGAGCGTTACCCTGAGGGTGATATGGGCTTGTTCTAGTTTTCTTTATACTGTACAGTTGGCAAATCTCCTTCACCAGTTTACCCTCAAAGTTCCGCCCTTGATCAGAGTGGATCCGCATCGGGATGCCGTAATGAGAAAACCAGTGGTCCCTCAGTACCCTGGCTACGACCGGTGCTGTCTGATTTTTGCATGGGATAGCAGCAGCATATTTTTGTGAATGAATCCGTCATAACAAGCACATCTTCGTACCCACCCCGACCTCGATCTAATTTAAGAAAGTCAATAGCTAGACACTCCATTGGTTTAAAGGACAGAATGTGTCTCATGGGCGGCCTGACTATAGGATTTAGGGTCTTTGGAACAGTGCACTTAAAACAACGGTGCACATATTGGCGCACTCGAGATGACATCCCTGGCCAAAAACAACGTGATCGTAACAAGCCTTGATGTCCCCAGTTATCGTGCGCAGCTTCTAACATGAGCTTCTGCAGCTTAGTAGGTGTCAACATTTGATATAGAGCACCATGGACTTTGTCTTCTATTTGCCTGTATAGTACACCTCTTCAATATACAATTCTGGCCCATTCTCTAACCCAACCGCCAATACCGGAAACCGTACTCGTTTCAGCCATTCCAGGTTGCCACTTGGACTCCCAACGCTTCCAAATTTTTCCCAATTGTGGATCCTCCCGCTGCATAGCTCCTAACTCAGCATGCGAAAATGATGGTAAGACGGATGAAGACAAAGGGACATCTTCAACCTCGGCAAAGACGTCCTCTGGGATTTGTGTCTCTTCGGCGACCCTAACTTCATGTGGAATTTCAGTACAGCTGGTAACTATTCCAAGTACCTCAGCAATCTCAACGGGACGTCTGCGCACTTGCGCACTTGTTTGTCCTGCCCGAGCGGAACTTCATGTCTCCATGTTGAATGGTGACAGTTGCGCTACCCAGCGCTGCTCTGTGGCCCCTAACTTTGCGTTTTGAGATGGGCAAGAGGGTTATTATCAGTATACACAGTGAACCGAGAACCAAGTAAATATTCTCTAAACTTATCAGAGACGGCCCATTTGAGGGCTAATAGTTCAAGCTTAAAGCTTGATAGATCTGAATAGTTTCTCTCAGCCCCTCGAAGTCCACGGCTAGCATACGCGATGGGATGTGGGTCCCCACGGTCATCAGGTTGCAAAAGGCACGCACTGAGCCCCTTCAATGAAGCGTCTACCTCAACAATGAAGTCTTTACTAAAATCTGGATAGGCTAAAACAGGAGCCGTACACAGCAGATTTTTGAGCTTACAAAACGCCTCATCAGCATCATTAGACCACACAAACCCGGAAGACAGGTTCCCTGTTTTTTTTTCTCTACCTTGGCTGTTAGTGCGTGCAGTGGCCCTGCAATCAAAGCGAACCCTGGAATAAAACGCCTATAGTAGGAAGAAAGCCCAAGGAATGAGCTCAATTCATCTATGCCTTTTGGTACCGGCCAGTCCTTCACCTTTCGTACCTTGTCCGTATCGACGGAAACGCCACTGTCATTCACAACATGTCCAAGGTGTTTCACTTCTCGTTGGAAAAAAACAACATTTCTCACCTTTCAATTTCAACCCATGCTTTATAAGTCGTTCGAAGACAACACCCAACCTCTGTACGTGCTCTTGGAAAGTATTAGAATATACAAGGATATCGTCAAGGTAAAGTATCAACTTGGACATGTTCATGTCGCCAAAAATCATCTCAACGGTTCTCTGAAATGTGCTAGGGCTGTTGCAAAGTCCCTGTGGCATCCGATCAAAGGAGAAAAGCCCCCAAGGGACCAGAATGCTGTCTTGTCAACTGAGTCAGGATGCATGAACAACTGAAAGTAGCCATGGGCCACATCCAATGAGGAAAAGAACTGCGATCCCCCTAATGCCTGTAAGGTTTCCTCGATTTGAGGTAATAATAGTAATAGTAAAACTTTTTTATAGCGCCAAATCCATCGAAAGCAATGCTCCATGGCGCTTAATACAGAGAAACGTTAAAAACAAAAACCCAATATAGATAAACAGAAAAAGCAACAAGGTATAAAAATAAGTTTAAAATCAGCAAAAAATTTCAAGCGAAAAATGACAAGCAATTATAGAAATAAACAATATACAATGGATATCTACAATATACAATAGAATAAAATGCAGTGTAGGGAGTGTAAAAACAGACCAGCTGTGACTGCATTTAAAATTGTAAAAAGAGACATACACCAAAACTTAACTCCAAAAAAGAAATAATTAATTAAAGAATGGAAAATAAGAGCTAAAAGAGACCTTAAGGGATAATAAAAACCACAACAACTACAAAAACATGTGTCAATACAATCATAAAAATGCCTTTCGGAAGAAATAAGTTTTCAGCCCGGATTTAAAAACATCAATACTCTCTGTTTCCCTGAGGCACAAGTTCAGCTGGTTCCACAATTTAGGGGCAATGGCGGAAAACGCTCTATCCCCAAATGTACATAATTTGGTGTTAGTGCTGTAGTCTAGTTTTATCACATGACAACCGTGTGTTTCTACGTGAACAGGAACTAGTAGTATGCAGTAATTCACTGAGATAGTCAGGGGCTAGACCATTTAAACATTTATGAACTAATAGACAAATTGTATACATGAATCTATAATTCACCGGAAGCCAATGGAGCTTCATAAGTACAGGGGTTATATGCTCAAATTTTCTGGTTCCTGTGAGAATCCTGGCAGCAGAATTTTGTACTCGTTGTAATGGTGCCAGTGTGGACTGGGGTAAACCTGCAAACAAGGCATTGCAATAATCAATCTTAGACATGACTAGCATTGTGATAACCTGATATTATGCAGATGGTAATATGCATTGCGAGAAACCTCACGAATTACAATCAAAGATGACCCAAAGATTTTTCAACAGTTTGGAGGATGTAATGCAGTGACCTCCAATATCAACGTCTACAGCAGAAACTTTCTTCAGGTTCGTAGTCGTGCCAACAACAAGAACTTCAGTCTTATCAGTGTTTAGTTTCATGAAGTTGTAGGTCATCCACGATTTTATATCGGTACAGCACTTCTCAATGACATTGACATTGGCTGCAGTGTCATCAGATGTTGGTGATGTTGAGGTGTAAAGCATGGTGTCATCCGCATAAAAGTGACAAGTCAGGCCAAGCTTGCGGATCACTTGACCCACGGGCAGCATGTACACGTTGAACAACAGTGGTTCCAATACCGAACCTTGTGGGACACCGTACTTAAGCTGATAAGTTGAAGAACCTGTTTTGTTGTTTTTGCATATTCTGACAGTTTGGGATCTGTCAGAGAGGTACGATCTAAACCAGCGTAGAGTATCCTCCGACAAACCGATATGCGACTGAAGCCTCTGAAGAAGTATCTGGTGATCAATTGAATCAAAGGCTGCGCTGAGATCCAGGATGGCTACTTTGCCCTGGTCAACACTTAATAATATGTCATTCTGGATAAAGGTGAGAGCAGTCTCTGTCCCGTGGCATCCACGGTAGGCGGATTGATAGGGCTCATTCAGTTGATGATCAGACATATATTCTGTCAATTGTTGAGCCACCACGTTCTCCAAAATTTTGGAGCAGAAGGACAAGTTTGTTATTGGCCTGTAATTTTTTGGGTCCTCAGCAGCGTCGTTTTTCATTTGCAGACATTTGGGAATCGGTGTGACGGAGGCTGACTTAAGTGCTCTAGGAACTACTCCATGGACAATCGACGAGTTTATGATGGATGTAATTACTGGGGCCACAACCTGGGAACATGATTTTAGCAACTTCGTTGGGATTGGATCCAGATGACAGGATTTTGCAGGTGATGTGCGAACAATTTTCTCGACTTGGATCGATGAAACTGTTTTGAGTGAAAGTTGACTTTCCGGGCTGTGAGTAGGATTCATATCTACGTGACCCTGCACCACTGCAGATTCACGTTGCACAGCTTCCTTGCAGCTCATACGTATCTTGTGGATTTTTGACTGGAAGAACTGGCTGAAAAGATGCGCGATCTCATCTGCTGAACCACATGAAGGTAGACAAGTTTTTTTTTTACGACCAAGTAGGTTGTCTAGCACTTTAAACATGCGATTTGCATCACCTCGGCAGTCGCTGATGAGGTCTCTGTAGTGACTGCATTTGGCTGCTCTGAGAAGTCCGATGACCTTGTTCCGTTGATTTTTGTACAAGTCTCTGTCAATTGTAAGTTTCGTTGAGCGCCATCTGCTCTCTAGTCTCTTTCTCTTCGCTTTCTCCCTGCGCAGATCATCAGAGTACCAGGATGTTTTGGGACGAAGAGTGCGAGTTTTTGTCACTAGTGGAGCATGTTTATCTAGAAGATTGCCCAATACTGTATTGTAAGTATCAGCAAGGACATCTGGGTCGGTGTCTGCCGCAGCTATGTCAACAAATGATGATCCGGTGACATCCTGAGCAAATTGAGTAACATCAATGTTTTTGATCTTTCGATAAGTCAGAGATGTCCGTTTGCGTGTGTGTTTGTGGACATCGATTGTACATGTCACCAGAAAGTGATCAGATAATGTAGAATCAAATACATCAACTGATTTGATGATGTCGAGTGATGCACGAGTGATTATCAGGTCTAAAACATGTCCTCGGTTGTGTCTGTTTCTGCACATGCTGCTTGAGACTGCAAGATTCCAGGAAGTTAGTGAAAGCCACGGTGTCGCGATCATCAGGTCGATCACAATGTATGTTAAAATCCCCCATGATTACAAGCTCCGTCGGGGAGGTGAGCATCTCCTCCAACAGATGTCCAAACTCAGTGAGAAATATGTTCATACTGGAAGCAGGCGGTCGATAGAGAACCATCAGTCGAAGCGAAGCATTTTCGCACTTAACGTCACATTCCATGTGTTCAAACGAGGTGGCGACAAACCCGTTACATTTTTCAAGTAAGGTAAGTTCTGGCTTATACAACAGTCCAACGCCACCCCCAGATTTAACCGATCTGGGGTTATGAATAAACTTGTGGCCCAGAGAGGTAAGTTCAGCGAGGGTGACAGTATTGTTTTCCTTCAGCCATGTTTCTGTGATACACAAAACATCAACATTGTTTTCGTTGAAAATCTCCAGTACCTCAGTGGGTTGATTACATACTGAACGAGTATTTAAAGTACTCACATTGAAAATGCAGTTGGGTTTGTGGTTCTCATCATTCCGGTTGCACACAATATTCGCATGGTCCCTTCTTGAATACAACGCCGGGTTATTTAAGTTCTTTAACAAGTCTTTTAAAAATGGCCGCCGTCTTCCCGTTATAGTTGCTATTTCACCGTGTGTTGTTTAACGATAGCACAGACGCCGACAGTTGAGTTGGCCCCCGCGACCGTTCCGACGTGTCGGTGGCTTATAGCTGATCTTTTGCTCACGTAAAGTCTCGAAAACAGCCTGTGGGAGTTCCGAAATTTTTCCACAAAGTTCTCGAAGCTGTCTAGGAGAATACACCCACCGCATTTTGATCAAGCCCACTGCCGTACCTTCTCGGTAGAGTAGATGATGAAACACGGTGAACGGTTCAGTGATCTTGCATGCATGGATGACTGCGTCTACAGTATCCACATTTCCAAAATGACGAAGCAAAGTCCGGCCAAAATCCGAGAAACAGCAATGAGTTATGCCTTCAAATTTGGCACATATGTGGTAGAAGATATATGTTTAAAAACATTCAAATCGAAAGAACCAAACGTGGAATTAAAAGCAGAAAACTGATAAAATATACTAAGACTGCAGACTGGAGCTGCTTAACGTAGCGCTCACACTTAATCGCGAGGTAGTGGGAATGCATCTTTTTGTGTAAGTGCATTAAGCTTCCTATAATCAATGCATAGCCTAATAGACCCATCTTTTTTCCGTACAAGGACTGTAGGGCTAGCATACGGACTGCTAGATCTGTGAATTATCCCTTTCTCCAATAATCCTTGCAATAACGTTTGTACTTCAGACATACAATGCGGTGGAATTCGTTTATATAGCAATCGAACTGGTTGGTCACTGGTTAAATGAATTTCATGGGGAATCAATGTGCACTTTCCCAGGTCCAGTGGTCCCATGGAAAGAGCTGACTCGTACTTTTTGATCAATTTAGCTACTAAGATAGCGTCCTCTGGGTCAAGCTCCTTTAAGCTTATCCCAGGAGGAAGTGTGTACTCAATCCCATCTGGAAAGACAAACAACTCCCGCAATTTACTGGTTGTATCAGTACAAGTCGGTACTGTACCTGTGTCATCATCTACTGTGTCACCTTCATTACAAACAACTAAACCAACTGACACTTGTAACCCATCATTACTGCCAAATTTCACAAAGTAGTTGCATTAAGCATTTGTAAATAAAATTCTCAAGTTTACAACGTTTTTTATAGACTACAATACAAACTTAAACCATTCAGTAAACCGCTGTTCAGTAGGCAAATTTACGTAACAGACCTCACTCAATTTTACCAAAGACATGGAACATGTCAAAACCCTTTACTCGTGTTTGGTACCTTACCTTCCAGCTTTCTTTCAGAGTCAGTTGTACAAATCCTAAATAAAACTGGCTGTTTGGTACGCCAATTGGCGTACCTTACCCTACAGTATTTTTACAAAGTCACTTGTACAAATTCTCAATATGCACTGGCTGTTTGGTACACCAATTGGCGTACCTTACCCTACAGTATTTTTACAAGGTCACTTGTACAAATTCTCAATATGCACTGGCTGTTTGGTTTGCCAATTGGCGTACCTTACCCGACAGTATTCTAACAAGAAAGTCACTTGTACAAATTCTCAATATGCACTGGCTGTTTGGTACGCCAATTGGCTCAGCCAAGATTCAAGTATTATAGCTACATCTGCACAGTGAAAGACAGGATCAGCTAAAATGTCATTGTAGTGTCGTACCATAGATCGTGCATTAAGAGCTGATATTTTAATGATTTTGTTACAGTCTTTAGACAGAAAGAGATACGGGGATGGAATCGCATTGGTTTTTAACGTGTTCATTTCATTTTTGACCTTTGTAGAAACCTTTAGTTTAGATTAGTCAAAGTCAATAATGGTTAACCCTTTAAGGCTTGTTGTTCTGCTTATTCCAACATAACCTTGACCATTACCAAATCTTCCTTGGAAAGAAACAACAACTTTCTGTAGAGTCTGACCCTGAATTTTGTGGATTGTATTCGCCCAGGAAAGACGCAAGGGAAATTGACAACGGGTTATTTCAAGGCCCTTTGTTTTCTTTGAAATTGTAAACTTTGCATCAACTCGCTGTATTGGCACTGACTGTTGGTTAGGTGGAGGGCATGGTGTTTTACGTCTTGCTTCTGTTCCTACTGTTTTGTCATCAAAGAGGACAAATACCATACTTATTGTGTCCGCACTTGATGATTGGAATCCGGTTATCACTCCTTGGCTGCCATTAACTAGTCCATCTGCAACATCCAGATTACGAATCAGCATAACCCTTGCTTTAACTGCTAACTGGAGCTGATCAGGAAGCCCACCAGTGAATCTTGCATTTTCAGAAGGAGAATAGCCTTTGAGGATGGCTGGTTTTTTATCAATGGCGGAAATTGTAATTATTGAGCAGTTCAGGGAATTTAGCATACTGATGTTGTGCTTATCAACCTGAGCATTTGTTGTAAAAATATGTGGTAGATCTGTCGGGTAGTCTGATGCATTTTTTGAGATTTGTCTTGACTTGAGAAGAGCTATATCTGATAGTGATTGGGAACTTGTCCGGAAACGATTTAAGCACTCCACAAACTGACTATCTCCTTGTTGTCTGACAATAGTGTTGAGTTCTGCCAGCTGAAAAAGATCCTGCCATAAGTGTCCATGGAGGCGTGACATCATATTTGAAGGCTGTTCAAAAATGAATTTCTGAGCGACTGGGGGCAGCTGGTATAAGTCTCCAACAGCTATGACTGAAACTCCACCAAATGGAGATTGATTCCTTTAATTTCACACAGCCTATTATGAATAAGAAGTAGTATGTCACATCCAACCATAGATATTTCGTCGATTATTAGCAATTCCAAAGAGAGTATCTGTGCTCTAAGTGAGTTCCTTTTGTCATCTGAGAGCTTCTGATAATTTTTGTTCTGGTTGAGAGGAAGTAGGAATGCTGATTGCAGTGTAATTCCTGATATATTATACGCAGCAGTGCCAGTTGGTGCAGTTAGGAGGATTCAAATCAGGTCTGGATTTTCTCCTTCTCTTGGGAGATGACGCACAGCCATCTGGTGAATAGCCCGAATAAGATGGGACTTCCCTGTACCAGCGCCACCTACGAAGATAACATTAGTGGCATTTTGTGAGTGTGAAAAACACATTTGCTAGTGTACACTATCTTGTTACTTTCTTTGTCATTATTTAAGTTGATGCAGTTTTGGCTGATCTTGAATGAAGACAATTGTATGCTTAAACTCATTACACTTGCAAACAATTTAACACACATTGTGTGTATCTAAATCCTTAATATTTGTTTTGAATCTATATATATCAAATTTTGAAGAAATTAATTTCACATTAATCAGGTATATTTAAGGTCAATTCAAAGGAAACTTAATGTGCATGGTTTTTGCAGATCTTGGTAAATGATAGGCCCTTTGTGTGAATAAATATATACCAAAAGAAAGTTATGATATAATTCTGTCATTCATTAAATAGGTATTACCTGTGACAAACAGATGAAGTGGGCTGGGTTTGGAGATGGATAAACTGTTGGTCTTTCTTTGCTGTCGACACCAGTGAAATACAGTCTGAAAGATATCTCTTTGATTCTTGTTGAGCTGTTGAACGAGACCTAGGTAGTAGTCTTCAGACACAAACCCTGGACGAGGACATGAGTTGACTATGATATCAGAAGTCAATGGAATGGATGGTGTTGTATGTACTGGAGTTTTCCCAGGGTCCAAAACAGCATATGCAGGATCACATTCTACTCCTTCAGTTTGCTGTTCATGGCGTTCTTGCTCTACATGAGGTGCAATGTCATCCCAAGTATGTACAGGTGGACCCACTTCCTCCATATGATCCAAGGCATCCTCAATAACCTCAGAATGCTGCTCAACAGAAGATCTTTTAGCAGATAAGTTTGGGAGGTTATCCTGGTAGGTTTGCATGTAGGATCCTGCATTTACCAGTTCCTGTTCATTTCGCCAAGGCATATATAGCATGAGCTGGGAATGATAATATGCCTCTGGGTCTTTGTGCTCTGAAAAGCGGTGATAACGAATGAGCGCATGCTTTGATCGCTTACGCATAGTTCCCAGGGAGTCTTTCAGTCGTATTGTGGTTGTAGTACATACCTCTGGGGTATTGGAACCAAGTATATCAGGTTGTACATCTTCATCTGATGATCTTACTGATCCATAAGTATACCACATAGCGAAATCTGCCAACGTAAGGTTTTCCAAAGTATCAGGACGAGCAGCATATTTATCAATCAGACCTGTCTGAAATATGTCCTGTTCATCAACCTCCATACTGTCTAATACCTTTCGTGGTTTAAGAAGATGAATTCGTTTCCCAGGCAGATCTACAGGGATAAACACTGTCTGAAAATTACTACGGTACTGGGGTATGCTTAGCAATCGGTAAACTGCCTCCTGAGCACTAACTTCTCGTGCATTGAGAAAGGTTGAAGCACATTTTTTCATCTGACTTTGGATATTCAAACTTGCCATCTCCTTGCTTACTGCTCTTAGAAGTAGCCCCATTTCTCTCTCATCTTTTGTGATGTAAGCCACCATGTAGTTAATGCATGCATAAGGGTTTAGGCAGAATTGCACATCTATGTTTGCTTGCCAAGCACGAAGAATATCAGAATTGTAGGAGTTGATGTTCTTCTCCTCAGGGGTTCTTTTCAGCACAACTGTCTCCCCTACTTTTGTCAGTGATATTTCTTTGTTGTATGCTTCCATGGTGATACTGGCCTCAGAAAGAAGTTCTTGCAAACTTTTGTTAACATTATCAGCATCCTGAAGAAGGTCATACAATTTAGTTATGATGTTCGAAGCATCCTCGTATTGAGTTTGTCTAAGGTGTACATCTTTCATTTGAAGTGGTCTTGCTATTCTACAAGTATCAGATGGAGGCTGTTGGTAGTGGAGTCTGCATGCTTTATTACTTCCCTTGCGGCATGTTGCGATATGATTGTGCCGTTGTACTTTATTTACAAGTATATGGAGCTCAGGATCATCTTCAATAGAAGGTAAAGAGCAAGTCACATAGCGTTCTATTGTCTTTATAATAGTGGCATCATTTTGTTTATTCAGCTTGGGTGATTTATCAATCCATATGACACAATGGGCATGCGGTGATCCACGTTGTTGGAACTCTATGCGATAACAGTAATGCAGAACTTTTCCAAGAGGGCAAGCTGCTCCCAAAATCACATTAGAAAATAGACACTGAAGTCGATGATCAAAATGACGAACTGCAGTCACAGGATTTGAGCAAAGAAGTAAACTCTTTTCTTCCCAGCTTAAATTAACGATATTTTCTTCCGTGAGTGCTTGTCCCTGTTGTCTAGCAATAGCCTGAATGGTATATGTCCAGTGTAAATCTGCAGCTGACAATGTCAGAAACCAAGTGAATATTCCCAATTGCTTTACAGCTACCATTAATTTATACATGACTTTTTGCCAGTATGGTGGTGTTCCTCTCACAGTTTGAAGAAAACGATATGCATGATCATTTAAAATAATTGACTCTAATTTCTGAGGGTCCTTCAAAATACTTGCAGTAACTGATTCTCCTGAAGGTGTTTGCAAGCCAGTTTTTCTGAGTGCTATGGTCACATTATCCATTACTTGTTTGTACTCAGTTATGTATTGCGCAAAAAAAATGTATTCAATGTTGCTTGCAAACCTGTTATCTTTATTTAATATTCTAGAACTGAAATATTTCTTAGGTGTAAGTTTACTTTTTCTACAGTGACTGAAACCAAACATTCCAGATGGAAACAACTGTGGAAAAGAAAGTTCTTCACAATTTGCATCAAGCATAATGCTTATCGGTCTGTGCCCTTCACCAGGGGCCATGTTAAGTATCCTTTCTGCATCAAGAGCAGGATCTGTTGGCTGTACACAGGTGTCATATGCAAGTTCTTGTTGGTTGTCTCTATCATATGTGATGTCATCATCATCAGATGAAATGTTTTCATCCTCAAGTAGTGACTTATGTGTATTTGACAATTCTTCTGGCTGACATGGTGATGTTTGTGCAACAGATGCCACTCTCTCAGCATTTACCACTTGATCTTTAGAAGAAAGAGATGACTCCATTGATACAAATGTTGGGCTCATGTCATATGGTGCATGTAATAGATTCAATGAAGAGCATAAACACAGTATATAGTTTGATATGGCATCAAAGCTATATGCAGTGACCAACACAGCCTGTCCATCACAATCTAGCAAACCATCTTTGCCACGTTGATGAGCATCAAACAAAGCATAGAGTCCCAGAGCCATGGTACTGTACCCAAATGGCAACAGCATAACATCCCAGTACAGCTAGACATCTATCAGTTCCCAGTAGTGTACTATGAAGAGAGTTGATGAATGTATTCTCTATGCGTAGTCCTGACAAAGGAAATTTCTTCTTATGAGTCAATTTTTGACCATTGACAGTGACAATATCAGGCAGACTTTCAAAATCCAAATAACCAGGCAGTGCAAGATTTGTGGTTATTTCATTGTACAATGAATCACCTTGCAGAAGGATGGTGTCTAGGTCATCTTCATTCCACAAAGCTGTATCCTTAATAAGGCTGTACGATAAAGCCATCAGACTGTTGGTCAAACACTGCTTGCCCCGAGACCGCTCACTAAAGTTAAAATTGCTCTGTGACATGTTGCCTTGAAGTACCATAATGTCTTCAATCGTTGATTGTTGATGATCTTCAGAATGGTGATTCATGCATGCATCATGGCTACCATTAATACATTCAGACTCACTACTTGGCGTGGATGGTCTGTCTAGAGTGGATCGTATGACAGGTACTGAAGAAATTGGTAGAGGTTCTTGAGATTCTTCATGTATCAAAGAATCATCTCCTGCAGTCAGTATTTTCCATGTTTCAGCATCTTCATTCCTACAATCTTTCTGCCACGTAGAGTTCTCTTCTATTTTTGTATAGTATTTATTGTTGAGTTGCAGCCAGTCTAAAGCCTGAAGATTTGCATATGGCCTCACATTCTCAAATTGAACGTAACCTTTGAACTCTTTTTTTCGTTTTAGCTTAATTGGAATGATTCCTGCAGAATTTGGTGTTTTCGGAAGTGATTTTGCACACCTAATCTGTACAAACGGGGACATTCACAACTGCTCCCTTTATACCGCATTGCCGTCCTCGTGGTAATGCTAATATTTTCATGAAAGGTACCGTTGGGCCAGAAGACGAGCCTCTAAATTAGAAAGAATTTTTAGCTCTTCAGGTACTACACTTAACTGAAGGTCATTTGCTAAAGCTTGTGGTGGGATTGCCTCCTTTTAAAGATATCTCTGACAAGTGCGACAGCCATTTCTTTTTTCTCCGCTGAAATAGCTCCAGTGAAGCAGGTACTTTGTAGAGTGGTTGGTAAATTAACAAAAGAAGTAGCCTTTAATTGTACAACACTAGCTTTGTACAAACTTTGATGACATGATGTACATATGTATATTGGGGCTTGAATTTTTTTTTCTTTCTAAACATGGCAACTGCTTGTTCAATACTGGATGGATTCCGTCTTTGTTTCTTAGCCTTTTTGTCCAAGGCTTGCATATGTGTCCGTTTTACAGGATCTGCCCTGTCTACGGATTTCCGTCTGGAATCTCTTTGCTTTATTTCTTGATTTTTTTCTGAGGAATGTGATCTTGCCTGCAATTGTTGTTGTCTTTTCTTCTCCTTCGAAAGCTCCTTTTGATCTGCAGATGCTTCGGATCTGGACCGTGCCATTTGTTTTCTGTTCTTCTCCTTCAAAAGCTCCTTTACTTCTGCAGATGCCTGAGATCTTGACTGTGCCATCTGCTGTCTGTTCTTCTCCTTCAAAGGTTTCTTTGCTTGTGCAGATGCCTGAGATCTTGACTCTGCCATCTGTTGTCTGTTCTTCTCCTTCAAAAGCTCTTTTACTTTTGCAGATGCATCATATCTTGACTGTGCCATTTGTATTCAATTCTTCTCCCTCAAAAGCTTCTTTGCTTGTGCAGATGCTTCGGATCTGGACCGTGCCATTTGTTTTCTGTTCTTCTCCTTCGAAAGCTCCTTTGCTTCTGCAGATGCCTCAGATCTTGACTGCCATCTGTTGTCTGTTCTTCTCCCTCAAAAGCTCTTTTGCTTGTGCAGATGCTTCAGATCTTGACTGTGCCATTCGTACTTTATTCTTCTCCCTTAAAAGCTCATTTGCTTGTGCAGATGCTTCAGATCTTGACTGTGCCATTTGTTTTCTGTTCTTTTCCTTCAAAAGCTCCTTTGCTTCTGCAGATGCCTGAGATCTTGACTGTGCCATTTGTTTACTGTGCTTTTCTTTTAAAAGCTCCTTTGCCATGTTTGCTTCTGTAAATGCCTCAGATCTAGACCGTGATATGCAGTTTCTGTTCTTCTCCTTCAAAAGCTCTTTTACTTTTGCAGATGCATCAGATCTTGACTGTGCCATTCGTACTCTATTCTTCTCCCTCAAAAGCTTCTTTACTTCTGCAGATGCTTCAGATCTTGACTGTGCCATCCGTTGTCTGTTCTTCTCCTTTAAAAGCTCTTTTACTTCTGCAGATGGCTTAGATCTTGACTGTATCAGCCGTTTGCTGTTCTTCTCTTTGTAGATTCTATTCATCGCCTTTTTTGGGGCAGATTTGTAATTTTTGCTTGCTTTATTTTCCATCTTGTTCCACTGTTTGGAATTGGCTTCTGGCTTTGTGATTTCCTTAATGAATAACGATTCTTGTTTGTTGAGGTCAGTTCTACCAAAAATTGTGTACTAAACATCACATTGTTTTTTGTTGTAAGCAATTTCTGTTAGCTTTGAACTATTTGTAGTCTTTAAAAATGACACAAAATTATTCATGTTGAGCAAACTATGTGCACCAAAAGCAGAATCTGACTGACATGGTGATGTTTGTGCAACAGATGCCACTCTCTCAGCATTTACCACTTGATCTTTAGAAGAAAGAGATGACTCCTTTGATAAAAATGTTGGGCTCATGTCATATGATGCATGTAATAGATTAAATGAAGAGCATAAACGTAGTATATAGTTTGATATGGCATCAAAGCTATATGCAGTGACCAACACAGCCTGTTCATCACAATCTAGCAAACCATCTTTGACACGTTGATGAGCATCAAACAAAGCATACAGAGTCCCAGAGCCATGGTACTGTACCCAAATGCCAACAGCATCACATCCCAGTAAAGCTAGACATCTATCAGTTCCCAGTAGTGTACTATGAAGAGAGTTGATGAATGTATTCTCTATGCGCAGTCCTGACAAAGGAAATTTCTTCTTATGAGTCAATTTTTGACCATTGACAGTGACAATATCAGGCAGACTTTCAAAATCCAAATAACCAGGCAGTGCAAGATTTGTGGTTATTTCATTGTACAATGAATCACCTTGCAGGAGGATGGTGTCCAGGTCATCTTCATTCCACAAAGCTGTATCCTTAATAAGGCTGTACGATAAAGCCATCAGACTATTGGTCAAACACTGCTTGCCTCGAGACCGCTCACTAAAGTTAAGATTGCTCTGTGACATGTTGCCTTAAAGTACCATAATGTCTTCAATCGTTGATTGTTGATTACTGCATGCACCATGGCTTTCATTGATAGGTTTGGAAACACAATGCTTTAAGTATTTATTGTTATCATTTGATGGTTGTCTTGTCCTTGGCATGGTTGCAGAATGAACATTCTTTAAAGTACCTGTAAGTTAAGAGATAAAATATAAACATGTAACATGACATATGCAGCACGTTTTTGCTGTTTCACCGATTATTTCCATTTAAGTTGTGTAATCCATGTTGTGTATATATTCCTGAAAGCAAGATTCATATTAAACTAGATCTCGAGTGTAACACTAGGTGTTTGGGAACGCATATGCATAAAGAAAACATGCATGTTCCTTTTAAAACTACCGGTACACCTTTAAGATGATGTCACGTGACATGTGATGACATCATTAAGACAGGACCTTAAATAGTAATTTTGATGTTACACATCCCGGCTCGAATACAAGCAAGGTTTTAGTTTGATTGCACATTTTTTCTTGTCAATATAAATCTTTGAAAATGCACCTTTAAGGTGATATCACATGACACTTGATGACGTCATCATGATGCGAGCTCAAATTGTAGATGTAGCACATCCTGGCTTGAATAAATGAAACGTTTCAGCTCGATCGTGCGTTTTTCTGTATAAATATATCTTGCAAAACTGCACATTTAAGGTGACGCCACATGACACTTGATGACATAAAAAGAACAGGATCTTAAATTTTTGATAAAATCATGGATGTGATAGGCTGTTTAAAAACGGATTTCGGCGCTATACAAAACTCCATATATTCATGTACATGTAGAAAACAATTTAGCTAACATACCATGAACATAATGGAGGTTTAAACAATAATCTAAAAAAAAAAACCAAAACATGGTTATATATAATAACTATAAAAACACATCCATGACACTTCAGGTTGATTTATCCTAATTAAGTGAACACACTTACCAAGAAACTAAAATATAAATTACACGTTTATTGAGTACTGCTAATTTGGGTAACTTAAAATAACAGAGTAACTAATCTTGAATTAATCATCTTCCTTGTCAGAGAACAAATCTTGAGATGCTGGAATGGATTGATTTGTCATGGTTGTTCCACTCTGCTCAGCATCATCAAAATCATCAAACTGTTCTCCACACAGCTGCTCAAGCCTCATCTTGATATTCTTTACTTCCTGCTTCAGTTGAACATTTGTTTGTGTCACAACAGAGACAGTAGACTTCATGGTACTCATTTTTTGTTTCATGACAATCATGTCATTGTCAACATTTTTAGCTTGCTCCTTTGTTTTTAACTTCAGACATTTCAACAGCCGCCGCACTTTCTCCAGGCCAGATGTCACTTCTTGATAATCCTGCTGTGAGGCTGAAAAGAACGTTGCCCTCACAAGAACATCAATGTTCTCGACACCTTCGTTAATTGATGTTGCCATTCGTTGAAACTTTGCCGTATTAAAGCTTGACATTTTGGTTCTCGGTGATTCCAGCTGGGAAGACATTGATGTCCCTGGTCTCTGAGTTGCCATTTTCTCTGTTGGCAGTTATAGTCTAATCTAAAAAACAAAACCAAAATCTTGTGACGTCATCTTAAAGGTGCACTTTCAAAGATTAATATTTACAGTAGAAAATGCGCGATCAAGCTAAAACTTGTCATGTATTCCAGCCAGGATATGTAACATCCAAAATTTGAAATAATGTTCTAATGATGTCACCAAGAGTCACGTGACTTGCCTTAAATGTGCAGGTTTACGAGATCTATATATACAAAAAAATTGCTCGATCGAGTAGTAACTTTGCATTTATTCAAGCCGGGATGTGTTACATCTACAGATTAAGTTCGCATTCTGATAACGTCATCAAGTGTTACGTGATCAGACCTTGAGAGGATAATTGTTCTCATTTTTGTCAAAATCTACTGATGAGTACTATTCACATCTGCATCTTTTGTATTTGTCTGCATTTTTTTATTTGGCCTTACCAGTTCAAATAAGATTATATTGTTATGAAAAGTGAAAAGAGGTGAAAAAGGGTGAGTATTTTAAGAATTCCAAAACTTTCCTCCAAATGGAACAAGTTGTATAGTTGAATAATAGTAGGCCTACATTTGCTTGAACAAGTTTTCTTACCTGGAATATACTGAAGAAGAATGTACAGTCAGCATACATGTACAGTACACAGAAATGAAACAATGTTCAGCTAGCATGTAGCATCAAGTCACTGCTAATGTAAGTGTCTCCTGGCTGGAACATGTCCAGTGCATTTATACAAACTTACAAGAAAATGAATTAATCTCATTTGATTAAATCATTCACCCGATGCTGACTAGAAGACCTACACAATAGTTAAAGCTTGGCTGTAGTGATTTTTTTCAGAGAAAGAAAACAAAAATCTTAATAAAACTTTAACTACTTATTCCAAAAATGTAAGTACTGAACCTTAAATGTGTATTTTTAACGTAAAAAAAAAATATCTGAACCCGACCGCCTTCGTTGTCCCACCGAGCTTCTGAACGGAAACAGCAACATTATGTTAATGATATGCAATGACCCCGAGTGCTGTCACTTTTTGGAGTCGTCGAAAATCGCGTCACCCGGAAGTGGATGCTTTGTACACGTATACTCATGGTCTGAGCCATGTAAGGCAGAGTAAAAAAAACATGTTTCACTTCCGGGTTTTTCAAAAAAAGGAGGAAGAGGGGCTTTTTATTTTTATTTTTATTTTGTTTCAAAATGGCCGCCGTTTGAGATTTCTTGCAATCCATGGTGTTTTCCCTATTAAATGAAATGACAATTTAGAAGAGACAATTGTTAGACAAACAGAACTGAACCTATTTACATTGTTTTATTAATAGTGTTAGCACCATACACCATACATAAACTGTCTGTACAAAGCTATTTAGCTTCATGCAATTTGCCAATCCTATTTTAGTATCACAAATGAAACAAAATCTTTTGGTCTGCACTGACATACATTGAACTTCACATTTATGGCAAGCACACCCTACACGAGTTTTCAACAAAATCTGTGTGTATAATCTTTTTCTTAGAATTTATCAATATCAATGTTGTACTTGTAAAAAAACCCACACAAGAATCCCGGCAAGAATTAAAATATATTTATAAACTGAAGTACTTTACACATGTTGTACCCTTTGATGACTATCAAAACCATCACCCTTCACAAATGGGACTAGCTTTGTATCTTTGACCGATTATGGTTTATTTTTTTCTACTACTACTACGCAAATATTTATGACATGGGCGTTTAAACTGTGTTTACTGTTTTCCCATGACGCGTAAAGTTTCAGCCTTAAAGTTTTGCTGTCCAGATTCCCTTATTTTGACCAAGGTTATTGCCGTGCAATGAGGCACGTTATCACAGAGCTGTGGCACATATAAAGAAAAACATAACCATTACAAAATGGTAGATCCCAACCCCGTGATACTCCATGATATCCTACAGTGTACCATTACACACGTTTTAGAAGGGGTGTCAATCAACAGGGGTCGTCAATTTGGTCTGGAAAAAAATATTTCCCATTGCATGCACAAAATCCTATCTCTGTGTGGGCGTGGTGTGAGTGAGTCACCGCTTGGTGACAAGGCATGGTTGTTGTGTCTGATCCTTGCTCTATGGTTTACCGGTTCAATGGGCTTGAAGGTATTCCTTGACATGTAAGCAACACAATTAGCTAAAGAAATCATTGAGAAAAGGCATAACAAACCCTCTTAACCTATCAATTACGCCGGCCAAACATCTGTGACAGTAAACTGTAGCAATGTTAGGACCAAACAGGTGCCTCGTTGCCAGGTTAAGGAAATCACACACAGTTGTTGAATATACAAATAGTTTAAAGGAGCTGAATAATTTTAAAGCAGCTTTCTTCGTCAATTTATTGCAACAACGTGGTAAAACTTTATGATCTCGTCACATCTTCAACAACTCCAGTGTACTTACACCTTGAACAACTTCAATTTAAACCATGACTGACATCAACAAGCTAAAGTTACCAAGACGGAACACCAAGGGCCAGTTAACGAGGACACTAACGATGATGGACTCTCTGGCAAAAGATGATTTTGGTGTTTTAGAAATGCTACGGAAAAACATCACCAAAGCAGAACAACAGTTCGAAAAGATTGGAGAGAAACACTCTGAGCTAATGGATGCTATAGAAGAGCAAGAAGACTTTGAGATTGAGGAAGATTGGATGGCAGAGTGTGAAACCGAGTTCGTCCAGGTATTGCTACGTAAAAGACGGGTCATCGACCAGCAGTTGCAACTCCCCCTGGTCAACCAACCGTTTCCCCTCTCACCAGCTACGACTCCCCAACCAAGCCAGACATCAACAGTTCCTACCCAGTTTGTGAGCACGGGAACTCTGGCATCGGTATCCACTCCAGCTGCACTGGCATCGTCTTCTACGACGTCAACAGTTCCTATCCAGCCAGTGTCCACAGGAAATCTACCTTTAGTATCCAGCCCAGCCAAGTTAACACAATCTCCTGTGTGCCGCCCTTCTACTTCATCCACTCCGAAGATGGCAAGAATGAAATTCCCAGTGTTCAGTGGTGACCTCAAAGACTACATGCGGTTTAAGGAATTGTTCGCCCACTGTTCTACAGGATTGACAGAGATAGAATGTTTCAATCAGCTGACAGTCAATGTCCAACGCCAGAGAACGCGACAAGATACAAAAGATAAAAGGTTGCATCAATACAAAGCTAGCCTGGCAGGTACTGGATGAGTGCTACGGCGATCAAGACAAAGTTGTAGACAGCTTACTGAAGAACCTTTACAACCTAAAGCCATATGAGAGTAAGGGCAGAACAAACCTCTCTGCCATGGATTGTTTTGTCTGGACACTCCGAACATTTGAGACTCGAGCAGAGACTGTCGGCCTCTCTGGTGAGCTGAATAGTAAAATTATGCTGAGCCAAATTAAACAGAAGCTACCAGAGGAGCATCAATACAGAATGTCCAGGTCTTCAAATGCTGCCACAGTAAATGAATCAAGTAAGCAGTACCAACCTGGCAAGGATAGACGGTCAGGGTTTGTTAAGTGTGCCCTACACCCTGATACACAAACACACGTTGTGGGCACAACTGTGTTCGTGTTGTGGCGCATTGTTTGAAGCGTTTTAAATTCTTTAAATTCTTTTACTGCACCTCATTGATTAACCAAGTATTTACCGTTGGGAATATGCCTTCACCGAATGCTAGTCTTTCAAACAGTTTCTAGTCAGCAGTTTCACACGACTTTAAATAGTTCTAACAGTATAACTGATATGATTAATAACAAAACAGTGCTATGTTTAATTGATACTGGTGCAAATATAAATGTTATCGATCATGACTGGTTTCAAACGAACTGACAGTCTTTAACGAAAAGTATGGAGAGCTCTAGAATTTCTGAAATTACGGTTGCGAATGGTGACAATTTAAAGATCACTGAATCAGTAACCGTACCAGTAATCATAGAAGGTGTATCCTTGATGGTTTCGTTCATTGTTACCAGAAATCTTTGCACTGCTGTTATATTAGGCTCACAGTTTCTGAACTCCAATAATGCTATTATTGACTGTGCGTCATGGAAACTACACTTGCAAAAGAAAAGTCTGATGAGAGTGAAACTAAGGCAGGAAATTCCTCCCCACTCAAAATCAGTCATTTCTGTGGAGATTTCAAATAAGAACACTGTAGATACTATTGGTCTTTGTCATGGAGGTAAGCGTATTTCTGCCTTAGGGATACTAGTTGCTAATACTTTATTGCCTGTATTAATGGGTAACAAAAGTGTAAATGTACTTGTTATGAATAAAACAGATGAAAGTGTTACACTGTTCCCTCAAACTAAACTAGGTACATTCACCCCCTGTGCATTTGGATTGTGTTCGTCCGTTTGATGTTGTTGATCATGACGTAACCGTTGATCAACTTAACGTTATCAATGCAGGCAGTTTGAGTCAGGTGCCCATTGTGAATGAGACCGAAGATTGTGTTAGTTCGAGAAATATTTTCTCAGATTAAACTTGAGACAAGTCACCTGTCAAGCACAGAAGTGAATGAAATATCTGATTTGATAAGTAATTATTCCAGTATTTTCTGTTTAAAAGGTGATTCTCCAGGGTGTTTTACAGGTGTCAAACACGAAATACAAACAGGTGATCATCCCCCTATTCGATGTAGGCCTCACAGAACTACTCCTAAAATGCAAGCCGAAATACGAAAACAGGTGAGCAACATGTTTGAAAATAATATTATCAAGGAGTCCACGAGTAGTTGGAGTTTCCCTGTATGTATTGTGCCAAACCAAGGAAAAAATGAATATCGATTTGCAATTGATTTCCGTAAACTTAATGAAATAACAGCTCGGGACAATTTATTGCCTAATATCAACGATGCTTTGGATAATTTGGGATCTTCTAATCCTCAGTATTTTACTACTCTGGACATGGCAACTGAATTCATTTTGCAAACAGATGCTACTAATTTGGGCCTTGGTTTCATTTTGGCTCAGTTACAAGATAATGAAGAAAAAGTAATCTGTTACAGCGGCAGAACGTTGCATAAACATAAGAAGAAGTACAGGGGCTGATTTCACTAACGCGTTTTGATCATCGCAAATGCCGAAATCGATCGCTAAATCCCAAATCCATCGCAACTTAGCGATGGATTTTGGAGAACGATTTCACTAAAACTTTGCGACAAACTTACTCATCGCAAAACAATTATTAGCGATGACAATCTTGCGATGACTCGTTAGAGGCCGCAAAGTGTAAGTTCATCGCAAATTATGATAGATTGCGCCATTTTGTGCTTAGATTTTATTAGCGGTGTACGTCTCGACGTAGGCCTAGTATAGTTTGTTCTTGAATAAAAGGGTAAAATGGCGTTACGTTTAATCTTCGTGGTCTTTTACTGGGAGACTCGGGATACACACAACGCAGTTGGCCGATGACACCTTGAATGTGGTTGTTGCCAAAAGAGCTTATTAACATCGGTAAAACAAAAAGGAGATCGTCATCTATTGGGTTCAGTTATTTTAACCAGCAATTTGGCCTAAAGTTAATGTAGGCCTCATGGCATCCACAATTTTTCCTTTCCAATTTTATACCATGTACACATTTTCGATGACAACACTTTGACGAAAATTTCGGGCATCTAGAAACAAATTATTTTTTGCCAATTAGGCCTAATAGTGATTAGGCCCTATGCCTTCGGGAAAGTAAAAAAAATAAATTCCCTTTAGACGTTCGTATATGTGCTGAAGCTTATATAAAGGGTGTCATACATTAATTACCAAAAACCAAAATCGTTATTCTCATTTTGTCAATTTTCATCCACCTCAACGTTACAATTATTGTTTTCAAGATTTTACAAAAGTAAGTATACTAGGGGGGGGGGGGGCTATAGGCCTACAAATGAAACATGTTGAATTTGATTTCATGTACACCTTTTTTTAAGTGAATGCCTAGAATTTAAGCATTAATATGGTCCTCTTGTTGTTACTTTTGATGCACCAGCATGACAACCTTTACATTTAAACTGCAATATATGCAGTTCATTTTGAATCGAACCGCCGCCTGCAACAACATTTTGACATGTACGACGCCCACATGCGAAGACCGACGGTTTTCTTGCGGTTTGTGTCAAAGGTCACTACTTTTAGCCTCGTACAAAGCGTTTAGTTTCCTTGTCATTGTCATCGCAACTGCGATGACTTTAGTGAAACGCAAAATCAGCGACGTCGCAAGTGCGATGGATTTGGGGTTTGCGATCTCATCGCAAGCGTGATAGCGATGATCGCAAATGGTGACTCTAGTGAAATCGACCCCTGTACTACTGAATTGGAGGCTTTGGCAGTAATTAGAGGGTATAAAAAAATATGCTCCATATTTGCAACACACAGTCAAATTCAAGGTAGTGACAGATCATTGTGCTTTAAAGTGGTTGTTTAGCAAAGAACATGTTAATGGCCGTCTTGCAAGGTGGGCAATAAAATTACATCTTACCAGTTCGAAGTTGTTCATAAAAAGGGGTATCAGAATACAAACGCAGACGCATTGAGTAGGATTACTTTGGAAAATGCCTGTACTCATTGTAATCAGTGTCGTGTTACGTCACCGTTGAACCCTTCCCCAATAATACTCTGTCCAGTTTGGGAACAATCTGATTTAGATGAAATCGATGAGAATGCATTTCATCAGACAATTTCTAGCAGAGATGAATCTACTGTAAATGTGGTCAGAAATACCCGTTGCAAAAAGGGACAACGACACGTAAATGACACTGATACAGTTATTCCAAATGTGCCTACGATTCCAGTTGAATTGAAACTTGATGAGTTCAAAGAATCTTTGTTGAAAGATAAGTTTGCAGGTCCAATGGTGGAATATTTGACAAATAATGTATTGCCAGATAATGCTTAACTTGCCACAGATTTACTGTTGCAGGTTGATAAATATTTCATGCATGAAGGTCTTTTGTATAGAGAGTGGCAGGTTAATGGTCAGCGAACTCCAGATCAAGTTGTAATCCAGCTCTATATTTGTAGACATTGTGTTATATAACTGTCATGATCATGTGCTAGCCGCACATTTTGGGTTTGCAGAAGACGTATCATAAAATCCGCCAACTGTATTTTTGGAAGAATATGTACCGTGACAAAGATAATTGGGTTAGGTCTTGTCAATCGTGTTCAAAAAGAAAAACACACATACATAAAAATCGGGCCCCACTTGTGACCATGGAAGTTCCTGGTGCGTTTGAAAAAGTTAGTATAGGTATTTTGGGCCCTTTACCGATAACTATTAACACTATGGGAACTAAATTGGTTTTATTGGAATTGTATTTTAGCTATTTTTACCAGGAAAAAATAAACATGTAAAATACAATGGGTTTTTTTTTTTTCGAAAAGAATATTTTTTCGTGGAAGTTCTTATTTGAAAAGAATTCTTACAAAACTTACAATTAAAACGACAGTTGTTAAAAAAAAGAAACACACATTAATTTTTACGTTGAAACTTTCAAATTAATGAAATAATGTATTTCACCATTAACAAAACAGTCATGTCATGACACTGTCACTTCCTTCTCTGCTTACTCCTTTTTGTTATTTTTGTTAAATATATTGTCATTACTTTAATTTTTTTCTTGATATGGCTATGTATTTTGTTTTATTTACTACATAGTGTAGGGTGGGGTAATGGTACTGCCATCCAATCATTTAACATTTACATTTTCTTGACATTCCAGACAAAACATTGGGCCAGCCACACCGATGGCCACTGAGCCCCATATCTTTATCAGCCTCGACACTGTCAGCAACCTTGACCCCGCAACCAACGACTCGACAATCCTTACCCTTGACAACGACAACACTTGAAACCTCGGCCTCGACACCGACACCGACACTGACACCTGACACCTTGGCCTCGACAATGACACGGACATCCGACACCTACAACCTCAGCCTCCACACTGACACTGACAACGACACCTGAAACCTCGGCCTCGACAACCACACGGACATCGACACCTACAACCTCAGCCTCCACACTGACACTGACAACGACACCTGAAACCTCGGCCTCGACATCCACGCGGACATTGACACCTACAACCTCAGCCTCCACAATGACACTTGACACTGACAATAACAAAGACCTCGGCCTCGACACTGATACTGACAGCGACAACTTAAACCTTGCCCTCGACACTCATGACAGTATCTCCACGACAAACACCGTCGCCTGATCCAATTGATGTGGACAGGTAAATGAAGCTCAAACATTTATTGAGTTGAATTCGTTCTTTTCCAAAAAGCGCACTTGAAAACAAATTACGTACAAATATTGCACATTGTGAATTTGAAGCACGGAAAAGAATTTTTTTTTAGTTTCAGCTCGCATTAGTGACCCACTTCAAATGTTGTCGTATCTTATTCTGAAGCTCTTAAAACGTAAACAAAGTAAGAACTCTGCCATTGTCATACACACGGTCCCTTCTTGCGCAAAATAGTTAAAGCAATTCTTGTAACATGACACATATAATGCATTACCAACCGACCAATCAGAACGCTTTACTATGGTCCCACAGTTAGCAAGTGGTATGGGGGAAAAATCTGGTGCAGGCCTCCAAGCAGTGTATGCCTTGCGCGATTTCTCCTTGAAGACGACACCTCCTTTCCCACAGGTCACACAGGGCCAATGGCAGTCATGCGGCGCTTCGTTGAATTTGTTGAATTGAAAGATCTGCGCATTTTTTCAGATCAAGGGCGACAATGTTTGCAGCTACAGGTACATTCACACGAGTAGCTAACTTTGCTGCTAGCTAACAGCGAAAATGGTTGACCGTGTGAACGCAAAGTATAGCTAATTAAGCTGCTAACTTTGCTGCTAACTCCTACAGTTAGCAGTGAAAATTTCTGCTGCTAACTCAACTTAGCAATGAAACTTGATACTTTGACAGCAGATAAAGGAATTTAGCAGTGTGTTTTTCTCGTGTGAACACAACTGACCCTTGCTAGATAGCTGTAAACATGATTTCAGCTCAATGTTTCGACGCTGTTTTTTTCCTTTTTCTGGCTGCACGTAGACCTAGACACTTTTTCCTCACTTGAAATTACTGAAGTTTTTACATTTAAATTGACATCACTTTTACTCGTCTTGACAGTTAAATTATACTCATTACGTAGAAAGAGAATAAAAACGAAAGAATCAGCCACTTTTAGGATCCATGTTTTAAAATTATCAAAACGATCCAAAAACGTTTCCCTCGGCTGGCCACGTGAGCTGATCAACCTCCTTCCCATAGACAGGCAACGCATGTGCTGTGGTGAAGCTGAGCCGGTAATGATATTCATAATCTCTCCATCAGTGAGTGGATCAAAAGCGTCTGGAATGTCTTGGTGCAATGGTTCACCATCGACACTGAAGGATTGGGAGGGATGAAGGATGTCAAGTTCATTGCGTAGGGACCTAATTTTGGACAGGAAGTAGTTACTGAATTTGTCTGCAAGCTCCTTTGCAGATGTGTACGCTGGGAGCTTTGGTTCGGCAGTTCGATGCAAAACGCTGTCAATGACTCGATAGAACTGGACATGACTGGTACAGTTGGAAACCTGCTGTTTTATGTGCTCAGCTTTGGCAGCAGCAATTATATGCAAAACGATCTGTCGTTGAGCAGTAAACAGTGATCCGCTTATTTCTGATCTGTCCTTGCGCCATTGTCTTTCGAGATGTTTTCGTAAACGTTTTGCATCCGCAATTTCAGATGTATACCACAAGTTGCGTGGCCGAATGGTTATCATTCTCTCCTTCAAGGGGCGTGACAATGAAGAATAGAGCCAAGATTATTAACTTACCCTAACCATAGGGAAGCCGAGTCACCCAAAATGCATTTGTAACCCGGAAAAAGCATACGCTTAGAAAACTAATGAATAAAACTAATAAAAACACTAACTGTTGGGGTACTCGCTTGAACAAATGAGAAAAAACTCAAAACTCGCATAGAAATTGTATGGAGAAGGACTGCGATAATTTTAACTAAAACTGGAATACCTTAAAAATAAACTCAACAATCTGTTTCAACAAAATGCTAAAAATCCAGAACACTTGTAAAATAAAACTATTGAGTTTACTGTAATGTTTCCCTTGGTGTAATATTGTGGAAATAAACCGTTGCTTGAATTGAATTAAAAAACTAATAAAAAGCCAGCAAAAACTAACTATAGGATAAAAATAGAAAAAACACTTTAAAAAAACAAAAAAACTAAAAACAAAAAAACTAAAAACAAAACAAAAAAAACAACACAGTTTTAGAGGGTTACAAATTTTAAAAAAATAGCTTAAACAACCTGTTTGACCAAGAAACAAAAGAAAATACCCAAAATTAGAATACTTGAAAAGGATAAATGCAAAAAGTTGGAATACAGATCAAATAACAAGAATATAATATGATTAAATAGACAGGCAAAAATACACCAACGCTGTACCATAAACAATACACAGGGGTTACTTATAGTACTCAGACTACATTATCAGGGGTCCTCTTAATCCAACCAGCAAAACTACACCAACTTTCCTATGAATACACATGAGCAAAACCACCAGAAAAGAATGCTGATTCCCTGTTCCCAGGAATTTAGAGTTGTACCAGTCACCAAACGACTACTAATCCCTAACCCATGGCTAACAGTAGTGTACACGCTACACTGGACTGGACTGGAAAGTCAAAGGACTAGTACAAAAATTTGCAAGTTCTGCCCAAGGGGAAATTTACACCACAGTAATAAAGTTACCAATAAATCTAAACAAAAAAAGAATAAACTAGAGATAGTGATTGTTAATAACAATCACATAGCTGTTCTGTTCTGTTAACCTAAGTAGTTCTATTCTAGCCCAAGACATGAACTGATTCTGTATTTTGTGCATGTTTTTAGGAGGTATCATTTGATTTTCTTTTAAACTTCCTGTTAAGCCTGTAAGTAAAGGTCAACACGGGGTTACAGTAACCCAAGTTCAATCTTCAATGCTCAATGAGTCTATAACTGAAAAGAAAATGAAAATCGGTTGTGTACTTCTTAAGATATGGTTCCATTTCTGGTTGACCCTGAAGTAAAGGTCAACATGGGGTCACGTTAACCCAAGTTCATTTTTCAATGCCCAAAGGGTCTACAACTGAAAAGAAATTAAAATCGGCTGTGTAGTTCGTGAGGTACGGTCCCACTTCCGGTTGACCCAGAAGTAAAGGTCAACACGGGTCACGGTAAACCAAGGCTAATCTTCAATGCACAAAAGGTTCATAACTGAAATAAAATTGAAAATTGGGTGCGTAGTACTTGAGATTTGGTCGCACTTCCAGTTGACCCGGAAGTTCAGGTCAATATGGGGTCATTGAAACACAAGGCTAACATTCAATGCCAAGAAGCATATAATTTAAAAAAGTTTGAATATCGGATGTGTACTTCTTGAGATATGAACCAACTTCCGGTTAAACCGGAAGTTCAGGTCAACTTAAGGTCAAGATAACCCAGGGTTAATATTCAATGCCCAATGTGTCTATAATTGAAAAAAGGTTGAAAATCAGGCGTATATTTCTTGAGATATGGTCCAACTTCCAGTTGACCCTGAAGTTAAGGTCATCATGGGGTCACGGAAATCCAAAATTAATCTTCAATGGTCAAAGGGTCTATAACTGAAAAAAAATTGAAAATTGCTGTGTAGTTCTTGAGATATAGTCCCACTTCTGGTTGAACCGGAAGTAAAGTTCAACATGGGGTCAGGGTAACCCAAGTTAAGGTCAAAGTGAGGTCATCTTTTTGTTTAAAATGTTTCAAGTGTGGTAAGCTACAAAATAACAAACAATACGACTTTACGACATGTGGTTCAGGAGATATGATTTTATAAAGATTTGAGCTTCCTGTTTGGACCGGAAGTAAAGGTAAAAGTGAGGTCATCACTCAAAATAATTTTTTGCAATTGTACGCTACAAAGCAACACAAACATTACGACTGTACGACATTTGGTTCAGGAGATATGATTTTTTAAAGGAATAAGCTTTGAATTAGCGTAATTATACACCTGATTACGTCACAGCCAAAAAATGTGTTTTTTGTACTAATAAATTTTATAAGGAACACGATGGTAAAAAAAAAATTCCGATCGATGCATTCTAAAAAAAAACCTATACCTACATAGGAATTGCATGTGCTGTTCATGTAAACAATTACACTTTTAGCGCCATGTGTTTTGTACACAAAACGAAAACACGCCAATAAATGACGTCATGATGACGTGACGGAGAATGTTGGGACATAATTTACATCTACAACACAAGATAAGTCCATAACTGAAAAAAGTTTAAGGATCGGATGTAAACTTCTTGAGTTATGATAGACACAAGATTGACTAAATAAATATTCAAACCGCTGTCATGTGAATAATTAATTAAGAATTTTAATTTAATTACATTTAAAATTTAAGTCAGGGCATAAGCTTTGATATGGTATATGATTTGTCTACTTTTGATAAATCTAAAAGGTACATATGGCTTTTGAAAGAGTCCCATGTTAAGTCAATACGGTTTTAGGGAAAGAAAGAATAATAATAAGAAGAAAACAAATAAAAATCTGGACGATTACAATAGCTGTTCCGACTGAAAGTTCGGATAAGCTAATAATAATAAGAAGAACAAAAATTAAAATCTGGACGATTACAATAGCTGTTCCGACTGAAAGTTCGGAACAGCTAATAAGAAGAAAAAAATAAAAATCTGGACGATTACATTAGCTGTTCCGACTTGAAAGTTCGGAACAGCTAATAATAAGAAAAAAAATAAAAATCTGGACGATTACAATAGCTGTTCCGACTGAAAGTTTGGAACAGCTAATAATAAGAAAACAAAATAAAAATCTGGACGATTACAATAGCTGTTCCGACTGAAAGTTCAAAACAGCTCACAAGAAGAAGACAAACTAGACATTAGGTGTTTGTCCAGGACAAACACAAAGCTGTTCCGTTTCTAATTACATTGATTAAACGCTCCAGATGTAGTTCTTGAGATATGGTGTCACTTCCAGTTTACCCGGAAGTAAAGGACAACATGGGGTTACGGTTAACCATGGCAAATTTGTAATCCCCAAGGAGTGAATAACTGAAAAACATTAATAATCGGTTTTGTAGTTCTTGAGATATGGTCCCACTTCCAGTTGACCCGGAAGTAAAGGTCAACATGGGGTCACGGTAAACCCAAGTTCAATCTTCAATGCTCAATGAGTCTATATCTGAAAAGAACTTGAAATGCACATAATTATCGTTTCCAATCAGGCTCGTAGTCTTTGTTATATGAAAACTGTGCTTGAGGTAATAAATGCAAGAAACATTGAACGCTAGAGGGCGTTCCACAACAATTCGATTGTGCAGAGCCAAATAATGATGCACTGAAGAGGCAATGTTTTTGATCACAAACGCAGTTGTGTTAACGGTTTTTTTTCTCGAAATTTTGTTATCGAGGAACATGTCTCACAAGTTAGCATGTATACTAAGCCTGTGATGGTTACACGGTTAACCGACCAATCAACCGGTTAATCGTTTACAATTTTACGGTTCGAATAAGCGTAAAACAATTCAATCAAAAAGTGCCGCGAAACATTGACTATTATGATTGCCTAGTTAAATGAAATACACATGCAAACAAGCCAAAATTCTCTGCTAACCCCTCAAATACGCTTGACATAAGCACGGAAGTCTGCTGCCGTAAGCGTTGATTCTTTGCTTTTGGTAAGCAGAGCCATGTATTTGGGCCTGGGTCTCACAACTTAGCATAAAAAGTGAACTATCCCTCATTTAAAACGAATGAGCCCAATTTCATGGCTCTGGCTACTGCAGAAATCCATGCTTACAGTCACCCATTCTCCGCCTATTTTGCAAGCGTCAAATTTTTGAGCTATTTGTGTAAGCAAAGAATGCCTAGTTACGTGTGAAGTACACACGCGCACAAGCCAAAATTCCCTGCTAACCCCTGAAATACGCTTGACATAAGCACCGAATTCTCTGCTTCCGTAAGCGTTGTTTCTTTGCATTTGGTAAGCAGAGCCATGTATTTGGGCCTGGGTCTCACAACTTAGTGTATAAAGTGAACTACCCCTCATTTAAACGAATGAGCCCAATTACGTGGCTCTGGTTACGGCCGAAATTCATGCTTACGGTAACCATTCTCCGCTTATTTTGCAAGCGTCGAATTTCTGCGCTAACTGTGTAAGCGAAGAATGCCTAGTTACGTGAACGCCTAGTTACATGAATGCCTAGTTAAGTGAATATGGGGTCCACAATTCATTTATTTAAATAAAAATAAAACACATGGCTCCCTAGCTGAGATGACACACCGCGACAGCGCCCTCTGTTAGACATGTACATGATACACGATACATTTACGATAAACATGATAAAGAATGCTGTTAAGCAGCATTGCGATAACTGTATTTTATTATGACATGTGTTTTCCCCCCCCCCCAATTTTTAAAGAAAAACACATGAAATTTCTGTGCTTATTTCGTTGCCATTTTCTGAACTTACTTAATTCATCATGAATTGAACCATTGAGTGCTAAGCCTGTGCGACTAGTGTCGAAGTCACGACCATTGATTGTGTTGCACCCGCATGACTGTCAAAATTGGCAGTCTATACAGGGCACATTAAAATGTTGTTTTGATGACCTGAAAGAAGAATAATGGAAACAAGATGTCAAACAAAAGCTCAAGTTGGAATCGTTTAATACAAGTGTGGTAGTGGTCATCACTGGTATAAGAATGAAATAATATCTCAATCAAATCTGAATCCATAATTAAAGGTCAGTCTTAGGACTATACATACATTTGTACTCACTTCCCTAGGATACATTGAAACATAATTCCAAACTTATTCTAACTAATAACTTATGACCAAATCTTAACTGTTGTCAACAAAATTCTTGTTCTGAGAATAACATTATAAGCAAATACCTTACTCCAATACACTTCTTGTAACAAGTGGTTAACATACATGGCTTGACCTAGCTCTATGTTTAACCATCAAGAATAAGCTAATTAAATATTCACAAGAAAAAAAGGTGTTCTTGCTTCATAGTCTCAACATAGGAAAAACCTTTCTCATGGTCTCAAAAAGCATTAATCAAAAGATAAACAATCTTGGACAGCTAGTAAAATCTAGTCTCTTCTTAGAATTAGCAATGTCGAACTGATCACATATCAATTATTGAAACCTACTGAGTAATACAACTACACTTCACCCAGTGCAACATATCGATAACTACAATGCTGAGTGATTCTATATACACACATACAGTAGTTGCAGTATAATTGATAATCTCACTGCCTGCACTGCAGCAACTCTACTCAGCTAAACAATCTTCCACCCTTCCGGCACAGGGGCTGGGTGGTCTTAACGAGATAAGATCTAAGACCTAAACTGTACAATAAACAATGGTCTGTGGCTATGGGTACACATGTATATAGTTTGGTCACAGTACTGGGTTTAACAGTACTTCCAAACTAAATTATACATGAAGAAACACTACACTTTCCTGTAAATACTCTACTTAAGGGGAGAATATGGCATCCTACAAATAAAGTTGACTTACTAATAGGAAACTTATAAAAGTTGTACATTAACCAATCAAGAGGTTATCTTTAAATACCAAGTAACATCAAAGCAGTATTTCGAGAAAGCAACCTTAATTGATCTAAATAAAATCATTATCACAGTAAGTTGAGGATAGAATTAATAAAATGTAAAGGTTTCCAAAACACATCTCAACTGTCTTTCAAGTCAGAAATAACTATAGTCTGTAACTTTAAAATTAAAACTCAAAGATGTCTTCAAGTTGCTGACTAAAATCAGGACACATCTAAAATAACTTGTAAATGTATCTTTCTATGAACTAGCATAATGAAAATAAGAAAGAAATATAAAATCAACATACCTGAAAGAAGAATAATGGAAACAAGATGTCAAACAAAAGCTCAAGTTGGAATCGTTTAATACAAGTGTGGTAGTGGTCATCACTGGTATAAGAATGACCAACTTCCTGTACACATGTACCTCTTGTTGATGTGGCATTCTTGGACTGGTCCATTATTCTATGGGTAGGGAAAAGGTTTACTACAAATTGAAAAAGGGGGGGGTTATTTCAATGGAAATTTCGGGCATCTCTACACACTCCCCTGGAAAACAAATGGTGTCCTCAACATTAGCATCAACATTAGGAACCTTTCAAATATAAAATTGAGTTCATTCAAACAGTTCAGTTCATATGGAGTCCACTCATGGAGCTTGTCACTCACTCGTTCAGCTACGATGGGATGTCGCATCGAAGTGATCGGGTAGAAACTGAGGCTGGTGGAGTAGCTAAGTCCACGTCTCAGTGTCATCCTGATCCAAAGATCATTCATGGAGTGAACCTAGACTGATGTTCCAAAGGAACACTGAATGGTACAGTCTGCTGCCTTCCGTGTGCTGCTTCTCACCTACGGGATGTCTCTTTGTTGTCATCAGGTACTTCAGGTGACGATCTCACTTAAGAAGCTCATCTATGACACACCTCATCCGCTGTCTTATCTGCTGTCACACCTCATCTGAGCAGACGTTGGTTCTCTGTTGTAGTAGTTGGGGCGTACTCATCTGCGCATGAATCTCCTCTAGTATCCGTTGATGGGATACCCTCGTGAACCTGGTGGGGTGGAGTGGGGGAAGTTCCATGCTGGAGGGAATGGTACAAATGGCTGGCGATAGGGATTGTGCCATGGGGGCAGAAACCCGTGCACTGGACCATGTGGAGTATTCTGCCATCCAGGTTGAGCATAGGGGTTTGGAACCGCAGTAGGATGAAGAGCGTTAACTCGTGGGTCCATACATCGTGGGTCCGGTACTCCAAGATTACTGTATCCAAACATCTGAGTTGGATGTCGCTGTCGAGAAGGTCGTCCATCATTTGTGGGCAAGGGTGGATCCGCTTCTGTAATTTCTGGTAGCTGATTGTTTTCTGGAACCAGAACTGGTTGAACCTCCTCCTGTATGTCCGTTGGTATTCTGTGTTCACCCTCACTCTGGGGTTCTGGAACAGCTTCTGCCGGTAACTCTTCATCATCGTTGAGTATGTGGGGCTCAAATCGTGGTGTACCTGGATCAAGGTCCGATGTCCTTAGTGTCTCAGGTGCTGGTTGATTTGTAGGACAGGTAACAAGTTCCAGAGAGTCTTCGTCCTCCGAGCTATCATCACTGTGAACAACCTGGTATGACTCTATCTGCCTGCGTTGTGCCTTTCCACTTGACCTGGTACGATGTTTGGATTGGACGGGGCTCGGATGATTGTGATTGAGCTGTATGCTATCACATGGGAGGAGATTCCGATGGAGAATCTTGTTTCCTGTATGGCCATGCTCCGGTTTTACCTCATATACTGGTGAATTCTCGCCATTGCGCTTGACTACGACGTACACTCTGTTGTCCCAGTAAGCACGCAGTTTTCCTGGGCCTTCCTGCCTACCAACATTTTTCACCAGTACACGGTCGCCTGGTTGTAGTACTGAGCTGTGGGCTTTTTGGTCATGGTACTTCTTCCCACGGTCAGATGATTTGGATGAATTCTTGAAGGCAATGGCATATGCTTCTTCCATCTGCTCTTTCCACTTGATGACGAATTTGTGATGATCTGTTCCTGTAGGACCAAGCTCTGGCTTCAGATCAAACATCAGGTCGATAGGTAATCGTGGTGACCTTCCATACAGTAGAAAGAAGGGAGAGAATCCGGTGGCGTCACTTCTAGTACAATTGTATGCATGTACCACTTTGTTGACCGAGTCTTTCCAGTTCGCCTTCTTCTCGTCTGATAAGGTTCTCAGCATGCCCAATAGTGTTCGGTTGAACCGTTCACATTGCCCATTTCCAGCTGGATGATAGGGTGTGGTTCTGGACTTACTGATACCTGAGTGATGGTGAAGCCGAGTAAAGAGATGATTTTCAAATTCTCTGCCTTGGTCATGGTGGATGCGATGAGGGAACCCAAACCTCAGAATAAAATCATTAAAGATTTTATCTGCAGCTGTTCTTCCTGACTTATCTCTGGTTGGGTACGCCTGAGCGAATCTGGTAAAGTGGTCAACAACGACAAGCATATACTCATAACCACCTTTACTCTTTTCCAGATGGACGTAGTCAATAGATATCAGCTCGAATGGGGCAGTCGTCTCAATTCTTCCTAGCGGCTCACGTGTCTGGCGATTCGGTTTCTTCTGCTGTAGACAAGAACATACTCGAGTACAGTAGTGTTCAATGTCCCTTTGCATATGTGGCCAATAAAACCTATCTCTTGCCAGGCTGACAACACGATCTGCTCCTAGGTGGCCCATCTCGTCATGTAGTTCATGGTAGACCATCTGTCGAAGCTGAGAGGGGAGTATAAGTTGGGACCGGTCACTTTTCTTGCGGTAGAGTACTCCGTCTACCACTGTGAGGTGGTTCCACTCATGCATCAAGGATGTGGTATCTGGGTCTTCATTAATTCTCTCCCGCTGGCTTGGTCGACGTCCTTTACGAATGTAGGTCAACACTCTAGCAATGCTTGGATCATCCTGCTGGGCATTGCGCATGTCAGAGTTCAGAAAGGTGGGATGGTCTTGTCGCATTTCTAGGTCTAATAGTGTCGGTGGATCGATGGAGATTGCAGATGCCCATGCTGTCTGCCCTGTGATCTGGCATCGAATAGCTTCAACAGTGGTGGCCAACTCTTCTGGTGACACTTCCGTAGTACACTTGACCATGTAGTCCTCCATGTCAACGGGCATCCTGGATAGAGTATCTGCATCTGCATTGCTCCTACCTGGTCTGTACTTGATGGTGAACTTAAAGTCTGCCAACTCAGCTACCCATCTGTGTCCGGTGGCATTGAGCCTGGCCGTTGACAGAACATAGGTGAGTGGATTGTTGTCTGTATAGACTGTAAAGGATGGAGATTAATACAGATAATCCCGAAACTTTTCTGTCACAGCCCACTTCAACGCCAAGAACTTTAGCTTTCCGGAGTGGAGATGGTAGTTCTTCTCTGCAGGGCTTAGAGAGCGTGAACCGTAGGCAATGACTCGCATCTTCCCATCGAGCTTCTGATACAGCACAGCGCCAAGACCTTCATTGGATGCATCAGTGTGGATTATGAATGGTTTTTCATGATCAGGAAATGCCATAACTGGCGGGGCGATGAGGACATTGAGCAGGTTCTCCAAGACTTCTTGGTGCTGATCAGTCCAGACGATTTTCTGTTTTGATGACTTCTGGCCTACTTTGCTCTTTCCCGAGAACTTCCCTGTTGGTTTTGTGTGGCGCTGCTCCACGTCTGAGGTCGACGATAATAGGTCATACAGAGGTTTCGCTCTTCGTGAAAAATTCTGAATGTAGCTCCGGTAGTAGCCTAGTAGACCCAGCAATTTTTGCAGATCACCCACTGTAGCTGGCCTCTTCTCACCTAGAGCTGTTACCGCTGTAATATCGGCAGGGTCCATCCGATGTCCTTCGGCTGAAACCAATCTACCTAGATAGCGAACCTCTTTCTGGAAAATCTCACATTTGCTAGGTTTAAGCTTGACTCCATTCTCCTGTATTCGTCTCAGAACTTTCCGTAAATTGTGAAGATGATTCTGGAACGTTCCACTGAAGACCAGTACGTCATCCAGATAAGTCATGGCAATATCGCCGTTCAGACCATCCAAGCAAGTCTCCATGAAACTCTGGAACACAGCCGGTGCATTGGTTAGTCCAAATGGGATCCGAACCCACTCATATAAACCCCATGGAGTGATGAATGCTGTAAGGTGGCGACTTTCCGGTGACATAAAGCCTTGGTGATAGGCTTTACCTTGGTCTAGGGTTGAAAACCAGGTGTTTCCTCCCAAGCTGTCTAGCACATCTCTGATACGCGGTATGGGTTGGCGGTCTGGTACTGTTTTCCGGTTTAGTTCGAGGTAATCCACACACAGCCGCAGGGTGCCATCTTTTTTCTGGACACATACTACTGGCGATGAATATGAAGATTTCGACTTCGTAATCCACCCACGAGAGATGAGGTCAGACAGGTAGGTCTTCACTTCTTGATATAAGGGGCGAGGGACTGATGTGTATGTCTTCTGGACTGGCTGTTGGTCTTCCAGCTGGATGGTCATCTGTAGGTGTTCAATGCATCCTAAATCTTCTCCATCCCTTGCGAATGCAGCAGACTCCTCTCTCAGCAATGTTTCAACTTCTGCTCTTTGGGGTGGCGGCAGATGACTGAGATCAACGGGTGGGATCCACTTGTCTTGACAAGAGGTAGATGTGCCCACTGCATTGACCTTAGTGGTGTGACTACTCTGGGGCGTTGACCATTCAGCTAGGGTTGATGTAGACATAGGCATCACCGATCTTACAAGTTGTAACTGGCCCAATAATGTCCGACGCTTGAGAACAATGGTGTGGTCCGTACTGTTTATAACTCTGATGGTGACGGGGCAGGAATTTCCTGGAGAGAGGGTAACGACCGATTCATCCACTTGTAGACCTTCTGGCCACTGAGACTGTACATCAGGTTCAAATAATACAGTCATTTTACGCTCCACTGGCCCTGCCCGGGCATGACATCGGATGCCGACGTTACTCCTTCTGGGGACAACTACATCCTTGCGTCCTGATGTAACACTGCAGAGTTCATCAGATTCATTCATTTGGATTAGGTGGACCAACTTGTCTGCTTGCTGGTGACCCAGGTTTCTCACTGCTCCTCCAAGGATGTTGCTGACTGCCTCACTCCCGGATCTTTTGATCATCTCTTCGATCACGTTATAACCAATGATTGGGTGGTGCAGGGAGCTTTTCGTAACCAACGCAGGGAATGTAATCTTCTCTGAGCAGGCTTTGGGAGATGTTAGCTTAAGCTCTACTTCCATCCATCCGTCAAAGGGGATCTGTGTTCCATTAGCTGCCCTGAGGTCGAGATCTTCATTGCAGTCAAGTAGTTGGGAAATTGGACGAAGTAGGGTGTGTGGTAGGTTTTTGTCAACCCAATCAGTATTCAAGATGGAGACCTGTGCGCCTGTGTCCCACAGTACTGTTGCCGGTACATTGTTGAGGAGACAGTCGACAGTACATTGTCGTCCCACTAGGCTGGTAATCTTGGTTCGTTGTTTTGGGGTGACATGACAGATGAAGACATTGCTGGGACTCACTGGATTGTCAACTGTTGGCGAAGGAGAGGAAAAATGTGGTGTCTGGGACTTGTGATTGGCTCTGGTTACTCCCTGTCCCGTGGGCGTAACCCTTTCCCGTTTCCCTGGTTTGAAGAACCTCTCCTTCTTCGGCAACCTCGAGCAAAGTGGTCTGACGATCCATACTTGAAACAGTGGTCGCAAGTGCTCCCAACTCCCTCATCTTGACATTTCTGGCACCCCCTGCGAAGCCGGGGCGTAGACCGGTTATCCCATGGTGTACTTTGTTTCGTCTTCTGTAAAGATTCCTGTAGAGAGGCGACTTGGTTCTTGAGTGAAGAGAGGTCAGCGATTCCAGCTTTTAGCTCTGCTATCTCTGTCATGAGCAGCCCTGGTTTTGGTGGCGGAGGCTGCTGGCGGTCGACCTCCCTTACTTCACTCGCTCCCACAGGTCTGGTTGGATGCAGCTTCCTATGTCTTTCTGCTTCTAGGCTTGAGTATACATTCATCTTTTCGAACAGGATCTCGTCGGTGGTGTCAGGGTTATCAAGGTAGGGTCGTAGCTCGGCCTTGATGGAATCACTCCGTAAGCCAGTCAGGATACTGTGGCGGAACATTTCACGAACTAGATTTGGGTCGTAGTGCAGCTGTGAATCGGCTTCCTGACTGGCAAAGAGCACCTTTTGTCTGATGTCGAATGCCCTGAGTAAAAATGATTGTGCTGATTCCTTAACTTCCTGTGTCAGTTGAGACATTTGCTTATAGAGGTCTGTAGCGTCTTTCTCCTGGTAGTGGGATCGGACAATCCGTCTGAGGCTAGGAAGGGAGATCTTCCTCCTTCCCTCAAGGTAACCTTTCTCTAATCCCGCTTCAATTTGGTTTGCCAAACTGGTGAATGTCAGACGATCCCTTTGGCCGGGCTCGCCGATTTGCCCTGAAACTTTGAACTCTCTTCTCAGCAGATGGGCCATCTCAGTTGGTGTTGTGGGGGGCTGGTTCGTGGTTGTGGTTGGTGTCTTCTGTTTGGTTGACGAATCTGGGTTAGTCATTGGATTGGTGGCAGCTGGTTCTTCCAGGGCTAGGGGTTCTGTGATGATGCTTTCGATGATGCTTTCAGAGATGAAACTGTCTAGATTCTCCAACAGCTCCACTCCCCCATCTTCACTATCTTCAACTTCGTTACTGTTGATGTAGGTAAGTAACTTCCTTACTAAGCGAAGGTGGTCTTTCGGTGTCTCAGCAACATCTCCAGCCTCTATCTTCAAGTGGTCACAAACCTTAACCAGCTGTTGAATGGAGAGACTACTGAGTCTAGAAGTCACCCGCTGCAAAACCTTGAGGAGATCTTCCATCTTGGGGCGTCGGGTAGCGTTGAGTCAATTGAGTATCTGCGACTGCTGTTCGTGTTCGGTGAGACAAGGCGATCCCTGGTGATGGCAATCCCTGATCTGACCGATGGTGCACCTTTTGTTCAGCACGTCCTGTAGACTCACTGGTCCCCTCCGCTATCGGTGTCCCTCCTACTGGCTCCTCCTCTGGCTATTCCTCCTGTCAGTTGTTCTGGTTCGTACACTAGATAGACGCATGTTGTCCGGGCCGATAAGGTCAACCAGACACGTCTATCCCTCTCGTGCCTCCAAATGTTGCACCCGCATGACTGTAAAAATTGGCAGTCTATACAGGGCACATTAAAATGTTGTTTTGATGACCTGAAAGAAGAATAATGGAAACAAGATGTCAAACAAAAGCTCAAGTTGGAATCGTTTAATACAAGTGTGGTAGTGGTCATCACTGGTATAAGAATGAAATAATATCTCAATCAAATCTGAATCCATAATTAAAGGTCAGTCTTAGGACTATACATACATTTGTACTCACTTCCCTAGGATACATTGAAACATAATTCCAAACTTATTCTAACTAATAACTTATGACCAAATCTTAACTGTTGTCAACAAAATTCTTGTTCTGAGAATAACATTATAAGCAAATACCTTACTCCAATACACTTCTTGTAACAAGTGGTTAACATACATGGCTTGACCTAGCTCTATGTTTAACCATCAAGAATAAGCTAATTAAATATTCACAAGAAAAAAAGGTGTTCTTGCTTCATAGTCTCAACATAGGAAAAACCTTTCTCATGGTCTCAAAAAGCATTAATCAAAAGATAAACAATCTTGGACAGCTAGTAAAATCTAGTCTCTTCTTAGAATTAGCAATGTCGAACTGATCACATATCAATTATTGAAACCTACTGAGTAATACAACTACACTTCACCCAGTGCAACATATCGATAACTACAATGCTGAGTGATTCTATATACACACATACAGTAGTTGCAGTATAATTGATAATCTCACTGCCTGCACTGCAGCAACTCTACTCAGCTAAACAATCTTCCACCCTTCCGGCACAGGGGCTGGGTGGTCTTAACGAGATAAGATCTAAGACCTAAACTGTACAATAAACAATGGTCTGTGGCTATGGGTACACATGTATATAGTTTGGTCACAGTACTGGGTTTAACAGTACTTCCAAACTAAATTATACATGAAGAAACACTACACTTTCCTGTAAATACTCTACTTAAGGGGAGAATATGGCATCCTACAAATAAAGTTGACTTACTAATAGGAAACTTATAAAAGTTGTACATTAACCAATCAAGAGGTTATCATACCAAGTAACATCAAAGCAGTATTTCGAGAAAGCAACCTTAATTGATCTAAATAAAATCATTATCACAGTAAGTTGAGGATAGAATTAATAATATGTAAAGGTTTCCAAAACACATCTCAACTGTCTTTCAAGTCAGAAATAACTATAGTCTGTAACTTTAAAATTAAAACTCAAAGATGTCTTCAAGTTGCTGACTAAAATCAGGACACATCTAAGATAACTTGTAAATGAATCTTTCTATGAACTAGCATAATGAAAATAAGAAAGAAATATAAAATCAACATACCTGAAAGAAGAATAATGGAAACAAGATGTCAAACAAAAGCTCAAGTTGGAATCGTTTAATACAAGTGTGGTAGTGGTCATCACTGGTATAAGAATGACCAACTTCCTGTACACATGTACCTCTTGTTGATGTGGCAATCTTGGACTGGTCCATTATTCTATGGGTAGGGAAAAGGTTTACTACAAATTGAAAAAGGGGGGGGTTATTTCAATGGAAATTTCGGGCATCTCTACAATTGCTTAGTCGAGTTGCGACTTTACTGTTATTCAACCACTCGGTTTAAAATCATGCCGCCTCGACTACTATAAAAGTAGTCGCGACTTCCTGCTCGGTGAACCAATCGTGTTGCTCACGACTATTAATCAATGACACAATCCTTTAATCACAATTTTTCCTACATTTATATTGCGCCTGCGCCAAACAATAAGCCGCAATGCATCTTGGTAATTAAAAATTAGTCGCTACTATAGTGTTGAAGTCGCAACTATTAAAGGCGTGAGTAGTCGAGTAGTAAATTTCACTAGTCACCCAGGCTTAGTTGTAATTAGGGTGATCATATCGTTAAACACCTACTTTTGGAATGAAAGCGTATTGATACATGTATTTCCAGAGGTTGAAACTTACTTGAATATTATGGTAGCCCACAGAGCTAGTCATGCCAATTGTAACTATTCCTCATTTAAAGAATATGGGATGTTGTACTTGTACAATTTTAACACCTATGGCAAACTGATTTCAGAGTGTTGCTTGTGATCAGCATTAAATTTTGAACTGTATATTAAACCACCAAACCTTGAAAGAGTAAATAATAAACATTTGCATTGGGTAACAAAATATCTTTGTTTCATGAATAATTTACAGATTATTCCTTAGGCTTGTCACACTAAACCCCATGGAGTTGAGAAGTTTTTAAATCCTAAATTGAAATCCTAAATACTGGTTCAAACTAAAATAAGAACCGTTTGTGCAGTTGGTATAGAGCCTAGAGGGTTCAATTGATGGTCCAGCTGTTGCAGTCCAGCTGTTGGGGGATCAATCCTTCATCCACTCCTTCCTTATAGTAAGCAGAGCCAAAGTGCAGAAGGAACATGTAATATGGGCCATTTACATAGAACTGCTTCTTAAACACAAAAAGTAGCTAATATAAACACAGCAATTTATGCTGTAACCAGTATGCCTCATCTGCAATTTGTGACTGCGGGTATCCTGCTCATTTCTGCAATTATTTAAAAGCAACAGTATTAAGCTCTATGGAAATGAGCCACTCAACCACCCGAGCTGTTTTTCCATCATAATAAAATCTTTGCTTTTGTTTTCCCGTCAAAGAGTTTTTGTTTGACATGGTAATTTCCCGAAGTAAAGCGAAATACTGGGGTTTGTTAAGGCAACTGGCGCAAACAAGACGAATATTAACCCCTAAGATCATTCCAAATACCAGGCGGTCTATTGAAATACTGGGACTTGTTAAGGCAACTGGCGCAAACAAGACGACTTTTTAACCCTAAGATCATTCCAAATCCCAGGCGGTCTATTTTCTTCGCTCACGCTGTCGCCTGAAACAAACCCGGTCCACGACGACGCCACGCTGAGAGCTTCTCAAATCTATGGAATAAGTTTAGACTTGTGTTAGTCGGTGACCGTGAGAAATCTATGTATATTGAACAAAAAAACGCAATAACACCGGTCATAAATGGGATTAGGACTTGATCAGTTAAGAATTTTACAATTTTCGACAATTCAAATCAAACTTTACGCCGTACCCATCATCATCTGCAAAATTTCTCCGGGAATACAGGTTTTTTTTTTTACTTAGACTGTTTCAATAAGTTTTGATGCTTTTAAAATGACTGTCAATAAAATATATCTTGATCTAAGAAAGTTTTTTGCAGTATAGAACATGTAATTTAACTTTAGTCGAATAATGATGTTTCTGGAAGTTGGGTTTGCTTAAACTTAAAGAGCCATTGTGTTTGTGCCCATACACAAAACGTGCAATACATGACGTCATGGTGACGTCGTCCGGAATTTAAGGCCATCGAATAGTTATACAGTACCCCAAAAGTATAAAATTGAAACAAAAATTACGATCGGACGTATAGTTTTTGAGATATGGCGGTCTAAAGATTGGCTAATTAAATATTTATGCCATTATAACTAAGTAAATTAATTAATTAATTTAAGCTAATGACATATTTCTGTAACTTCAAAACCTAAGCTTTAATATGATATAGGATTTGACTCTTTTATACTAAGCCAAGTATGACTTTTGGCTTTAACAAAATGCCCTGGTTAAACCTATGGGCTTTTGAGATACAAATAATAATAATAATAATAATAATAATAAAAACAAATAAAAATCTTAACAAAAACAATAGCTGTTCCGACCACTACGTCGGAACAGCTAAAAATAAAAATCTCGACGATTACAATAGCTGTTCCGACTAACAGGTCGGAACAGCTAATAATAATAATATTAAAAACTAGATGTAAGTGATTGTAACTTACAATCACACAGCTGTTCCGTTCTGCTGACCTAAAAAGTTCTGTTTTGTAGCCCAAGATGTGAACTGATTCTGTATTTTGTGTATGTGACGTAATGTTGTTCGAAATGAATGTTTGTTTTCCAGAGTGATAATCACAGTGTAAACAAGGTTTATTTAAGTTCGGATCTTATTAAGACCGGAAGTTAAGGTCAAAGTGAGGTAATTTTTTTGTTCAAAATGTTTCAAGTGTGGTAAGCTACAAAAAAACTCAAACATTACGACTCTATGACATGTGGTTGAGGAGATATGATTTGTTAAAGTTTGAACTTCCTGTTTGGACCGGAAGCAAAGGTCAAAGGGAGGTCACGATTAAATATAAAATGATGAAAGTGTTGTAAGCCACTATACAACACAAACGTTACGACTTTATGACATGTGGTTCATGAGATATTATTGTGTAAAGATTTGAGCATCCTGTTTGGACCGGAAGTAAAGATCAAAGTGAGGTCATCCCTAAAAATAAATTTTAGCAATTATACTAAGCTACAAAATAATACAAACAATACGACTTTACGACATGTGATTCAGGAGATATGATTTTGTAAAGATTTGAGCTTCCTGTTTGAACCGGAAGTAAAGGTCAAAGTGAGGTCATCACTAAAAATGATTTTTTGCAATTGTATTAAGCTACAAAGCAGCATAAACAATACGACTCTAAGACATGTGGTTGAGGAGATATGATTTTTTAAAGGAATAAGCTTCGAATTACCGTAATTCGACACCTGATGACGTCACAGTCAAAACATTGTGTTTTTCATACTAATAAATTTTATAAGGAACACGATTGTAAAAAAAAACCCGATCTAATGCATTCTTACGAAAACCGTAAACGTACTTGGGAATTACATGTGCTGCTCATGTACAAATCGAATGGGGTGTTTGCACTAAGCAATTGGTCCTCTGTCGGTTGGGAATTAAATAAACCAGCTACGCATTTACCGGTTTTTTACTAGACTCACGAAAGTACCAATCTCATAAGATTCCTCACAGTACTGCATGATCCATAGAGAAGATCAGCCACAAACGCGCTGGTGACTGGGTGTAGTCTATGAAGGCCTTCATTTTTACCGACGGGTACAAGTTTGATCAATTAAATAATAATTATTTAGGTCCTTTGAATAGTTTTTTGGCCATGAAACATCTCATATCAAATCCTTTTAACTTTTCTTAACAAATTATGTAAATTAGGAAACTAATTAATGCATTTGATTGAGTTGCAGCCTAAGCACATTGTGTACAAGTCACTGTACTTGTAGGCCAACTTGTATTTTATGTGCTTCCGTACCTAGTAGTTGTGTGGGCTCTTCCTTCAATACGACCGTCCTGGTGCACACGTGCGAACGTAGGTAAAACACACCTGTTTATGTAAAGTGACCTGAAATATGATTAGCCTAATGTGGATTTTGCTTCTTGCATTATGTTCTTTCAGACTAGAGAACGATTTGGAGGGGCAGGAATTGCCCTTTAAACCTGTATGCAGAAAAACTTGCTAAGCCCAAAGAAATTTTGCTAAGCAGAATTGGGTAATCAGCCAGCATTCCACAAAATCTAATAGCATTGGCATCTCACTCATTTCTTGCCAAGTAAAGAAATTTGCTAAGCAGAAATTTGTGGTGAACAGCTTTATGAAATTGGGCCCTCATCCATCTTGGAGGAAAACAATTCACCGCAGGAACGCCGATGATTCCCATTAATTGTTGACGTTTGTATGATACTCAGGCGTGATGGGGACGACAGATTGAACTTTGGGAATTCGAGCCAAGCAATAGTGAAACTGGGTGGGTGGGCCTGTGGGGGGGGGGGTCTTGGGCTTAAAATATGGAGGTTATGGTTGGGCAATAAAGGTGTGGCATTTAAAAACATAAATTGAGATACAGAGACACAATTGCAATTAAACATAATCATCCCGTCAACAGGATGTTAAATGTTTATTTGTTTTAAGAACACATCAAAATAGTTTAAAGAAATGAAATGTTAAGCATGACAAAAATTTGTACAAGTTTTTGATTTGAAAGAGCTTTCGATTTCGATTGAGAACTGTGGGTCAAGAAAGTTCTACAGTATTTTATGTCGGGGATGTTCATTTGAATTTTAACCCGTATACATAATTTTGTTTAAACAGAAATTTACGTATTGGCTTCAGTTATTGAATTATAAACATACCAGTACTAAATGTTACAAACTTAATTTATATTGGTGAAGGGGAAAAAGGTGTGGTGTTTTGTTTGGGGTTTAGATTCATAATTTTATTTTAACCCACTTTGGTGGGTTGTTGTGGTTTTTAAGAATGGTCTTATCATTGTGATCATTACAGCTCACCATCTATACATGTCTGAAAAGTTTTCAAAGTACGCGCGAATGTTGTACCACTTGATTGCAAATTTAAAAAATGAAATTCAAAACATTCTTTTCCTCTTTTTTCTCATATGATTTAAAAACGAAATGACTGAAAACAGTATAAATGGTACCGTTTATGTACTGATTCATCAGCAGTATTTACAATGGCAGTTATCTCTTTAAAATTATTGGAAATCACCCAGATGCATTTCAACATGTGAATAGACATAAACGAGCTGTTTATTGTTAAAGTTGCAGACCTATATAGAGGAACCCGTTTTTATTTTGATATGGTTGGTGGATGAAATTTTTGGTCCAAGTGCAGTATATCCCAATTGGTAGACTTGTCTGGTACCGTTTTTGTATATGCATAATTTTTGAAACATAATGTTTTTTTAATCGTTTGTTGTCATAACTGTCTCAATATGCAGGCTTATAATGAGAGTTAATGAGAGTTGATTTAAAATGACTGTGTGTATTCATTCCAAATGTGGACAGAAAAAGGTGGTTACTTTGTTTTTACGGATATATTAGGGCAGTTGAATTTTTGCCATTGTTTTTAAGGTTTGTAGATGAATCGTTGCAAATTATTTTCATTATTTAAGCATGCATGTCTATTGTCATGAGAAAGCTTTGGGTGGATTCTTAAAAAAAACCTTTCAAGCATGGGGAAATTGCTGGCTGCAAAAAGGAATGAAGAACTATGAGTTTAAGCAAACAAGATCTGTGAAAAGGTAAATATGTGTTTTTCCCCCAGGATTTATGGTCATGGTCTGTACTCTTAATGGGTAAAATCACAGTGGTGAAATGAAGATGATTAATGTGATTATAATAAGTTTCGATGTTTTGGGTTTTTTGGTTTTTTTTTTTTAAAGTTGCAAATTACTCAAATACATGTTGAACTTTAAGATTGGTTGATGTGATTGGAGACTCATTGAAGGTGTCAGTTTTGTTGACGTTCAGGCTTCTTCTTGTTCATCCTCAGCGTTTCTGTGGAAGCATGAAGAAAAATTAAGGATATGTAATTGCAAATTAATTCCACAAAATATTTAAGTGTTTTTGGAGGCGGTGGTTTAAATAATGTTTTTTTGGGGGGAAGCCACTGCAAATCTTACATTCAGGCAAAACCATTGTTAATTTTGGGGCAGGGCAAATTATGAAAAGGAAACATAGGAAGGCCAATGAAAGCAAAACATTGTTTATTTGTAATAAAAACTGATGCTTTTATAATAATTTCAACATGTATGTGTAATATTGAAGCAAATCAACATGCTTTGTAAACCAGAGTCCTGGTGTCCTGATATGCCTTTGCGTGTAATGTTTAGTGTAAAGTGGATATGTCAAGTGATGTATGTGTAACAATGTTTTTGTCAAGTACATTTATACTAGAGGATTGCGGTTGTTTTGTGTAGTGATAAACGAGTCATGTTTTTATGTGCACACTCTGAATATCATGGATACCAGCCTTGTACGTTGTTTGAGTTGTGGGCTCGAAAATGATGGGTTAGCTGTTTTTTATGGAAATCTTTTTTTTTCTCGAATGGGTTGTAAGGATGTTTGTAACTTATTATTACTGTTAGTGGGTAGTTGTTGATTAATGGTGATAATTGTGGTGTTGTGTTTCGTATATTTGCGTGTTTGGCATCGAAAGTACTGCAATATATGGATATAGTGGTTGCGGTCAGGTTTTAATGTATTTATGAAGATCTTTTAAACTGAATACTTACGGTGTTATGTCGATGACAGTTAGGCTGCTGAGGTCTACCACTAAATAAACCTTTAGTGGGAGAGCGCCCTGCAGAGCAGTGAGCTGTTGTTCTGGAGCCAATTGCTCCAGCTGGGTGATGGTCACGTTCAAGGTGAGATCTTCTTTTGTTATGATTTGCGGAGGGTCGCTGTAATACTAAAAAAAAATGTATATTCAATGTATTATAATATTGGTGATGGTTTAGAATTGTGTATCGGAAATAGGGCCTAGAGGATCTGTTCAGGTTCGAAATTATCTGAAAATAGTGGACAATTATTGTGCCCATTGTTGGCCAGAAGAAGTGTTGTAATTTTTCCTAAATTTCTATATTTTGTATGTAATGTGATATGCCTAAATGAAGTCGGTGCTTGAGAGTTTTGTCAATGGTGCAATATTTTAGACACTACAAGTTCATTCAAATACCATCAGATTGTCTTTAGCTAATGAGACTGTATGAATAAATTAAATAATATTTGAATGTCTTACCTTTCAGAATCAAAGCCTTGGATTGTGTACAGCCGGTTTTCAGCAGGCACATCAAGTTCCTGATTAAGTATGATATGGACAAATATTGTTTGTGGTAATCGGTGGTCTAATTTCATAGCGCTGTTTAAAATGGTAAGTAAATAGTTAGGCAAAATTAGAACACACTTTTGCTTAACAAGTGTAACCATATTTCACTGGGTAGCATGACAATTAGTCCGTGCATGTTCACCATGGATTTGCATTGTTGCATTTCATATCCAAAATCATTATGTTGGAATATCTCAAAAATTTCAACATTACGTTGTTAGTACTTGTAACTCAAAAAATCAATCTCATGAGGGGAATTTTCTCATTTGATTTACTGCACCACATTTGTGTTGACAATTGAAACATGAATCTGGAAAACTTTGAAATCTGGTTATTAATGACTGGAAATGCATTTGTCATTTGCATTGGAAGTAACAAAATCGGACTGTGAAAATAATGCAAATTGATATTAAATGTCATAAATGAATGAGAAATTTTTTCGTGATATAACATTTTTTAATGGTAGGTTTGTTGACAACGTTGGGGATGAATGCTATTGATACTTACAGTTATTGCTGTCTGCGGGGTGCTGTTGGTACTTATCACATTGTGATAATGGGCAACTTCAAGGTTGGTGATGTTCACCATGGTGCCTTCATCCACGGCGACGTCAGTTGCATCGCCCCATAGCTTGCACCTGATCATCCTTGATGTGTGCGGATCTTGAAGTTCTATTTCTTTTCTGCGCCATGTGTCACCTGCTTTCACTGGTGAGACCTATTGGTGTATAACAGAATTATGTCATATTTGTGATTGGTTCATTGCAACATTTGTTATAATTGTATTTGTGTAGAAATTGTTCACTATAAACTTTGCTTATATTGGGACATTATGTGAAACACTAATGCGAGCAAGTTATGTGTGTACAATGGTTGGTGTTTTTGGTGTGAAATGTAATGTTGTGATAATGTTTTGTTTGTAGTGATGATGTACACGAAGGGCATATTTTATGTTGTTTGAACATAATTTAAATTTCATGTCGTAAAGTTTGGCTACATTGCTTGTTCTTTTATTTCCATGGCTGATTGCATTGAATTTTGTTATATATTATTATTACGATGGGGGGTGTGTTTTGTTTGCTTTTTTTTGGGGGGGGGGTATTCAAAAGTAAGCAATATGGTGTTTTGGGAAAGTTTTTTTCGCGCGATTAGCTTTACGGCGATTGTTTGAGATATTGTCTACATCATGAAGATGTATGAATGTCTACCCAATGGGTGGGGGGGGGAGGCCTAAGTTGCCTGCCCATTTCCCTGTTATGATTTTTGCGTGACGCTATTGTAAGTGTTATCATTGTTCCCGCTTGTTTTGCAAGTTCAGTCTATGGATAGAAAAATATTCGAGGTTGTCCAATTTGGAATGACTTTTTCACATAAATTTTGATCACCCTTTCTCCTAATTCTCTTATCCCCATTGTGGGATTGAAACGTGGATAATGATGCTGTTTGGGAGATTTGAAAACCCCAATGTGCTGGCTGGATACATTTTGTTTGTAATTGCTGTTTGGGTAACATATGATTTAATGGGAGTGTATAAAGCAATGCAGAGATTTGTATTTGTTTACCCAAGAAATTAGTCATATTGGGAATCATGTGGGTGACATTTGGAAGTGTGGTAATTGACTAAGTTGTTTTGTGCTATTTTGAAGAATTAGTAGTGAAATATCCATGTAATTACTTAGGACCAAAATGTTGAGAACTTTGCATCAATCAAGTTACAGCACTGAGTGTTGAATTGTTACAAAGTAAGAACTTGTTTAATTGCAAAGCTTTAACTATATATATATATTTTTTTTTTTTTATTTGTTATTTAGTGGTTCGAACCTTTTAGTTTTAAATGTTTTATAGTTATAAATTGATGGTTAAACATTTTGTTATCGGGTATTTATTTGGGGTATTATTTGTACTTACAGAAGTTGCCAGTCCTTGGATACTGATACGCTTATTTGGTGACATCAAATGTGCATCAGCAATGGATGAAGTAGGGGCATTGAAAAACTTGTCTTCAATTTCTGGGTTAGTTTCAAACCGGGTACTTGTGAATACCTGTAAATACAAAGATGAAAAATAAGACAAAGAAGTATGTTCAGTTAAATTGAAATGACACTGATTTTGAGAGTTGTGGCTCGTTTATTTTTATGTTTGTAAAGTTATTGTTGATGTGGTGTTTAAGTCAGGCACTGCAGGGTAAAATGGAAACTTTGTTGGTTAATTGTAATTGATCCCGTGTACTGCTGTAAAAGAATGAAAGTAGCACAGCAGTGGCATTCAGTTGGCCAAAATGCTTGATAAAAATTACAAAATGGTTGTTGCTCTGATCATAATTTAATTAATGGAATGAACTTCAGGCTTTGGCATTGCAAAATAAAGAGATTCTTGCTTAGTGTGTAATTGAGATGTATTCAGTACCTGGCCTGTTAACTAATACATCTTTAATTTGGAGATAAAGTAGTATAATTTTGGTTTGGGGTGGAAAACACATGTAATATACTTGCCATATTGAAAGGTGCTTGTAAATGATACATAGTGATTAGTTACTGGAAATTTACCTTGGTTTTTGGATTTAGCTTGAGAATTTTTTTGTTCGGAAGCTGGAGGACATCATGCTGTAAAATTAGAATGTAGTTTCCTCTGGTGATCTTTGCTGCCAGTTGATCATTGTCTCCGATGACAAGGAGCTCTACTATGTGTTTTTTTTTATGGTGATCCCGTGCGCGACTAAATTTGTCCCCTTTGTCGTCAAATCTGTGAGACATTTCACGTTGATGGATGACATCTAAGGACAGAAAATATTACAATGTTGGGAAATTGTTCTGGATTTGAAGATATGAAATGAAGGTGGTGAGAGGATGGGGGATGACAAAACGTTGAAATGCTTTGACCTTTTCTCTGATTGTTGTTTTAATCTCGGGGTTTGACACTAATTAATCATCGTATGAATTCAAATCTATGTTGTGTGTTTTTTTGTATCTTTGTTTTTGTTTACAATTTTATCATGCAATCACCTTTGTATCAGGATTGTGTTTGTTTCTTTAAATTGTGATTATATTTTATTTTATCGCATAAACGATAAAATACATTCGCCGCAGAAGACCCCCGCAGTGTACCAGGCCATGCTGCAATACACGGTGCTGACAGTTTGGATATTGGCGTCCTCTGCTGCATGGTTGTTGGGCAATAATTTTGTTAGGCTTGCCTTGGTGACGTTCCTTGTGGTGGTTTGGACGTAAGCCGTAAAGGTAACCCAACTTTCCCGGGGTAGCAAGGCTGACCTTTATGCAAAGTGTGTGTGGTCAAATTGACCTTTATTTTAGATTGCGTAACAAAAGCATGGTACTTCTGAGTAGCGGGAAAGCTAATCACTTCGGCTCAGCTTTCTCTGAGAGTAACATTTACTTCGAAAACTTTGAAATTTTCAATCGTAAGAAATTGTTTTTCGCAATCATTTGCGGGCCAGTTTCGGTCATTGTTGGAGATTTTGGTCTAACAGAGGTTTTTCTGCGGCACATTCCGTCTTCATACAAGCTATCTACGGCAGAGCCTTGCGAACGTTTTAACTCGCGAGTTTTTCTGGAGGAAGTTATGCCTCGTCCAGTACGGAAGAAGACGCGTCCGGGGAGAATGGACTCGCCGATGCTGCCAATGCGGGGCCGTGGCCGTGGCTGGGGCCAGGGCCGTGGATCAAAGGGTCGGCCGCGGATGAACCAGCAGCCGCCCATAGGCCAGCAGACGTCGGCGGAGGTTCCGGTGGATGAGAGCACCACCTCGGCCATTGCTGCTGACGACAGCAGCTCTGGACAGCCATCTGTGGGCCAGAATATCATGGAGGGGACGGCCGCACCGTCGTCAGCGTCTTCAGTCGGACCGTTGCTGGCTGGACCATCGCCGATAGGACATCCGTCAGCAGGAGGACCAACAGTATCTGGACCATCGCCACTATATCCAGTTGGTCATGCCGGTACGTTAAACGATTTGGGGTTTAATAACCAACAGGGTGCAGGGGTTTTACCTGCCTTATCTGGGATTGTCTGGGAGACCCACCCCTATTCCATCTGTACAAGATAGTTGTGGGCTAGGATTACATGTCACTCAAGCCATGAAGGAAAATATTTGGAATTCCCAGTATGTTGACATGGCTTTGTTGTTCCGTGACAACGCAGTGTTATCGTTGGCCTCGGCCGACAGTGGCACTGGGTTGTCGATGATGGTGGATGAGCAAGGTCGGGTGGTCTTTCGTCCGGCCTCAGCGCCACCGCAGAAATTGCAGACCATCGATCATTGGACAAGTGCATTCCATACATTTATGGCTGTTTTCTCTGTGCGCCATCCCATGCGTTTTGGTGAATTATTAAAGTATGCGGAGACCATTCGCCTAGCTGCTGCGCAGTTCCCCGGGTTGGGCTGGCGTAGCTATGACGAGCAATTTCGCTTGCGTCAGGAAGCGCAGCCCTCCCGCTCTTGGGCACTACTTGACACCGAGCTTTGGGTTACTGTTGCTGCTGCTACCGCTACTGGTTATATGCCAGTCGCTGCGGCTACTTACAGTTACACGGGCAAACAGTTTTACTCGCCCATGTCAAAGGGTGGCCCTTGGCATGTGATGCGTTTAATGCAGGGGGTTGTAGGTGGAACCCTTGCAAGTATCCCCATCGTTGCGCTAGTTGCTCCCGCTTTGGGCATGGGGCAGCTTCTTGTCGCATAGGTAAGGGCAGGCAGTGTGGCTTGCCAGCCGGTGGCTTTGGCAGCAGCAAGGGTTATAGAACAGCTCAGCAGAGTGTCCCAGCGGCCCGAAGAACGGGGGGTGCGCCTGTTCGCGCTAGCTTAGCTAGCGCAACAACCGCATATTCACCTGCGGTTTAGCCTGTGTCCAACAAGGCCGTTAATTATGCACGTAATTTTCGTCCCTCCAACACCAATTAAGATTAACACTTTAAGAAATTGGCTGTCCTTTTATCCAGACAGGCGTAATGCTAGTTTGTTGAGTGCAGGGTTTTCTGAGGGGTTTCAACTTGGCTATCGTGGCCCACGCTTGTGTCGGGACTCGGTATGCCTCAGTTCAGCCACTGAGCAGCCAAACGTAGTTTTAACTAAGTTACACAAAGATATTAAATTGGGTAGGGTTGCCGGCCCATTCAAGCATAGACCTTTCGCAAATTTACAGTGTTCGCCAATCGGACTGGTTCCCAAGCACGACCCAGGCGAGTTTCGCCTTATTCACAATCTATCGTTCACGTCTGGTGGCTCAATTAATAATTGTATTGATAAGGATATTTGTACAGTGCATTATAATTCGTTCGACACGGCAGTTGACTTTGTTGTTTCTTCAGGCCAACGCTCATGGGTAGCAAAATCTGATATTAAATCTGCATTTCGACTTCTTCCAGTGGCCCCTCCGATTATGAGCTTCTTGGGTTCGTATTTCAGGGTGAATTTTACTATGATAAATGCTTACCAATGGGTTGTTCTGTATCGTGTTCCTTATTTTAAGCATTCAGTACTTTCCTTGAGTTTCAAGTTAAACGTGTTTCCCAGTCTGTTAATGTTACCCATTATTTAGAAGATTTTTTGTTTGTGGGCGAGTCTCAGTCGGATTGTGCTGCTTTGTTGCAGACTTTTCGGAGTGTTTGCATTTCAGTTGGGTGTTCCAATTGCGGAAGAAAAGACCATGGGACCAAGCCAGGTTTTTTATAACTTATTTAGGGCTTGAAGAAGACACTATCCAGCAGCTAGTAAGGGTGCCTGCGGTTAAAGTACTGGCACTCCGCCAGCAAATCAATAGGTTTTTAGGGAAGAGTAAACTGTCACTGAGGGAAATCCAGTCCCTGGTCGGGTCCCTTAACTGTGTGTGCAGGGCGGTTGCCCCAGGTAGGGCTTTTACACGTCGTTTAATCGGCCTTACGCGGGGTTTGCGTGTAAACCACATCACAAAGTCCGCATCTCTGCTGGTGCAAAAATGGACCTAGTTATGTGGCTGGAATTTTTTGGGCAATTTTAATGGCGTCTCCCCATTTCTACACCGTCAGTGGCAGAGCAATGAGGGTATTGACTTGTTCACCGATGCAGCTGCCAGCATTGGTTTTTGGGGCTACTTTAATGGTAAATGGTTTCATGCTAAGTGGGCCGCAGAATTGTTAGCGCAGTCACCATCCATCGCTTTCTTAGAGTTTTATCCGTTAGTTGTTGCTGTGTATTGCTGGGGCGATTTACTGGCGAACCACAAGGTTCGTTTTCGATGCGACAACAGTGCTGTTGTACACATCATTAATAAGCAGACTTCACGTTGAGATACGATAATGCATTTAATTTAGTTCGGTTATTTGTGTGTCGGTGTTTGCGGTGCAATATCGCGTTTAAGGCAATTCATGTACCTGGGGTGCGAAATGATATTGCTGATTCCCTTTCACGTCTCCAAGTCGACCGTTTTCGGATGGCAACGCCGCGAGCAGAATTAACCATGACACCTCTTCCAAACCTGCCGCCAATGTGGTAGAAGGTGAGATTTACCGCTTGTTAACTGCCGCTTTGGCGCCCAATACTCATAAGACATATCAGGTTGGCTGGCGTGCTTTTTTTCTTCTTCAATTTAAACAACTGAGCGGCGCATACGAGTTTGTTTCCCCTGCGTCGGTACAGGACGTTCGTGAGTTTGTGGCCTCGTTGTCATTACAGAATTTGGCACCAGCTACCATTGCCACGTATGTTTCTGGGGTGGGCTATGTTCACAATTTGCGTGGTTGGCCGGATCCTACCAGAGATTTTTTGGTGTCTAAGTTACTGGAGGGTTGACGGAGGCTTTCGGGGGCGGCAGATCAACGTTTGCCAATAACGTTGCCTTTGTTGTCAATTTTATTACAGGCCCTCCCTCATAACTGCTCCTCATCTTTCGAGGCTTTACTTTTCAGGGCAGTAATGTTAAGTGCATTTTTTGGTTTTTATGCGCATTGGCGAGTTTGCTGCAGTCTCCCGTACCCGCTTACAGCAATCGCTGCTCTTGTTTTCTGATATTTGTTTTTGTGATGAGGGCAAGGCGTCCGCTTCAGTGCTTATCTCTTTCCGTTACACTAAGACCAACAAGTCCGGTATTCCTCAGCAGATTCGTCTGGTGTGTTACGATGAGAAGCCGCTTTGCCCTGTAAAGGCATTATCGGAATTCGCGGCAATTCGACCGTTGTCACACGGTGGTTTTTTCTGCCATTTTAATGGCGACCCCCTTACGCAATTCCAATTTAATGTCATGCTTCGAAGGCTATTACATTTTTCCGGTTTGGGTGGGGTAAAGTTTACAGCGCATTCTTTTCGTATTGGGGCGGCTACCACTGCTGCGGCAGCTGGTATCCCCCGGGCGGACATTCAATCCATGGGTCGATGGCGGTCTGATGCCGTTAACAGTTATATTCGCCCTGCGGCAATATGCCATTTTCCGGTTGTGTAATCGACGATAGACAAATAGTCTGGCTTGCTTGTTTTTATATATACCGTTTCCCATGTGTTTCGACAGGTGGTGTTTGGATTGTGGGCGACTCTCTCGTGCGCAGAGCGTCCCAGGGGCTCGGTTGCCGGCCGGAGGTTCATTGGAATGGTTTTGGAGGTGCCCGTTATCCTGATGTCCACAAGCTGTTGGACACTCTCAATTCTCGGTGGCCGTCTCCCCGGTTGATAACAGTGCATTTGGGCACCAATGATTTAGTTGTAACAGATTCTTTCTGCATGCGGCAGGGAATTTTCATTTTTATGCAAGATTGCCGTGATCGGTTTCCGGCCGCCGTATTAGTCTGGTCAGATATATTACCCCGAGCTTGTTATTTTGGCGCATTCTCTCAGCGCAATTTGGAAATGAAGCGACGGGCAATCAATCGGTGGGCGCGATCTTTTAGCGGACGCATTGGGGCTGCTGTCCTCCACTATCCGCAATTTAAGTGGTCAGATTTCTCCTTATTCAGGTTTGATGGTGTTCATTTATCCCATGTTGGGAACATGTTTTTTCTAGACAACCTCCGCTCTTGCATAGAGGAGGTGTTTACATGCCTAGGGCATTCCGCCTCCCAGTAGTTCAAATTTAGCAAAGTATGTTAATTTGTCCCCCCGTCCCCCCCCCCCGCTGTATGTTGATTTGTCCCCCCGTCCCCCCCCCCCCTCGTCAGTAGCAAAGGTTTATTGTACATAAGAAAACTGTTCAAAATATAACATAAAATCCTTGGATGTCGCAGAAAGTTTTATGTGATCCCACTGGCTGTTGTTACAATAAGGACACAATAATATTCCTTTTCAAATTATTTATGATGTGCATCAAGGTTTATTCCCAAAACATTTAAACCAATTTGTGGTTTCCAGTTAACTGTTTAACTGTTTCTACCATTCCAATCAAAACTACAAGCCAACAGATTTAAACACACTTTCCAAATTAATAGAGCACCAGGGTCACAAAACAAGGTCATAAAACTATAAAGACAACCGCCGGTGGCTTGGCTTGTGAGTGCAAAGCAAGAGGATTAAGATAAGATATACTTGGATTTCAATAGGAGTGTCTGTCATTCTCCCAGGCAGGAAGACTGGGTTGGAGAGTGTTTGGGCTAACGTTAAATGAAGAATTGTATCAACAGATGTGTTTTTTCTTTATAGGCAAAAACGTATTGGGCGGCAATGTTGTAACTTCGCACAAATATACTGGTCGGTATTTTTGTTAACTGGCTAGTGGCGACCAGTTCCAAACAGTCGGACTTGTGTAGTCGCAACACTGGTGGTGCCCCAATGAAAACTGTCAGTACTGTTTGTCCTCCCCAGTGAAAAACAATGGCCAAATCATTGCAAATACACTGGTGGCAAATGCACTATGGTTTTTTTTGTGCATTCAGTGAGAAGATGGAATGTTTTCTTTATTCGTATGTTAAATGTCGTTTTACTAAGTGGGCCTTTTTTGTTTCAATTGTGTGTGTTTTTGATTGTGGTTTTTGGTGATTTGATTGGGTTGGGGGGGGGGCATGGAGTTGGGGAGCATAATGACATTGTCAGTGTATGTCGTTTCAGTGAAAAACAATCCCCGGCCCATGGACAATTCCTGGCAAATTCAGTTGGATATTGCAATGTTCCTTTGCATCCAGATATAAGGTATAAGTATACCTTATAAGTAATGTTTTGGTATGTTCAATGCTGTTTTTGTTATTGTGCTTTTTGTTTAGGGGGCCCCCGGTTTTTGTTGCACTTTAGTTTTTGTTGTTTTTTGTTGTAAGTTGTTCAAATTTTTTTAAATTGAATTGTAATTATTGATTCAATTATTTGTATTATTATTTATGTATTGTTGTATTTATTTATGTATTTTGTTAATGTTTGTTTTTTTGGGGGTGCGTGTAGGTGTTGAGTGGGCATATTGTATATTTCTCTCTGTAATTTGTATGTTGTTTTGCTGAAATAGACCTACATACACTTGTTATTTTGCACAGACATGAATTTGTGCGTGTGTGATGTACACAAGTGTTTTGATTCCTACTTACTGAACAGAAGAAGACATTTGAAGGCCTGTTTGCTTTACTTGAAAATAGTTATTAGTTTGGTATTGTGTTTATAATAGTCAGTGTAAATGTAGCGCATGTGTTATTGTTGATCTAGTTGTAGAATTAATTTTGTAGTATCGAAGGTCACTTTTGGAGTAGAAAGTTTGTGTTTGCGTGTGGAAGAAGCACGATTTTTAAAAATATTGTTTTTTATGTGTGTGAGTGAAATAATTTTGTTTGGCATAAATTGCTACTAAACAATTGCCCGGAAATGGCAACAACAAAGTTGTATAATGAAACGATGGAAAGGGGTTAGACGGTTTAAAGCTATTGATGTTGATTGAAGTCGACATCTTTTATTTTAATTGATTTGTACATGTCATGAGATATCAGGTAGTCCTATTGATTAAAAGTTGCAGTTTGGTATGTTCACGTATGATGTATTTAAAACAGTGTTTTGAAGATACATTTTATTTCCGAATGAGTGATGTGTGGCTGTACATTGTAGGCTGCCATGTATTTAATTCACATCAGCCGAAATGCGTGGTGTTTTTACAACCAAAAATAAAACTGAAAAGTAAAAAAAAATCTAGGCAATAGGCTTATTTTCTAAATTACTATGTTTGAGTACAGCAGCAGCATTCCATCGGGAAGTTTCATGCTTATGATCGAAAAGGATCTTGACCAAAGAAATAGGTGCTAATTGAATTTAAGTGCGAAGGATATGGCATGATAGTTTTAGGATTTACGGGAGATTTGTACAACAAGCAGAATGATCAGGGTATAATGCAGAATTTCAGTGAATTATTAAATGATATATATCATTCAACATAAACGCAAACACAACTATACATACTAACATTAACATGACAAAGTTTCCATCAGGACGATTGTCTAATGTGTTCAGAATCAGAACATGGAAAGAGTGGGTTATTTTTCGAGGAACTTTCTGCAGAATCAGGGAGAGTTTGCAGCTCTGGTATTTTATGGAAAGTACATTATGACATGATCATCATATTCATATGCTACATTTAGGGTTCGGTCATGTGCTTTTGATCATTTATTTTACATGACACTTTCATTATTAGTGAAAAAAATAATAAGTATTTGTGTTGTGAGGAATAAATTGTAAATAAATTCTTACCTTGATATTGTGTAGCCTTGTTTGTTTGATGATGAGCTGATGACACAGATGATTGATTGATGTAGATTGGCGGGGAAAATGGCTTGAAAGAACGCGCATACAATATTACAACCAACTGAGTGAACAAAACAAAAGTTTGTGAGCATTGTGCGTTTATTGGGCCGGGATGGTGGCGTTGCGGGCGATTTTCGGCAGATTGGAACCGGACCACAAACTGCAATAGGTAACAATTCATGCGCCAAACTAATTATTATTTTTTGAATAGGGACAACAAATTGTTTTGACTAATATTCTTTTCCCCCCTAATTTATTATTATTATAATTTTTTTTTTTTGGGGGGGGCGAACCGATTGTATAATTGTGGCAAGTTGTCATAATAAGGGATTCTTTGGTTACTCGGCGATTGTTTTGGCTTTAAAGTTGGTCCTATTTTGGCTTTTGAAGTGTGGATGGATATGCTTCATGAATCAGGCAACAAATCAGTTTGGGAAAATGCATTTTTTTTTGGGGGGGGGTACTTTTTTCTTAGGTAATTGACAAAAGTTGCAAATGACCGATTTGCCTAAAATTGGAAACAAATCATAAATTTACTTGTCCAAAAAATTATTTAATGAATGACAAATAGTACATGTCATTTGGTATTTTGGGGTAGTAACTTTATTTTGAGTATTTATTTTGTTGTGCCCTGTTTATTTTTCACGGTAAGAACAACGGCGTAAACAGGGCTTTTATGGGTGTGGGCGGGGTGGGGCAGGAGGAATGGGTTTGTCAGTATAAGGGGGCTGTCATGCTATTGTGGCGGCGAAAGCAATTCACGGGGGAATTCATGACCGAATGTTCTCTGATAACATCGCCCTTCGAAAGAGTTTGCCCTTTGATTGATTTGAGCGGGTCATCACATGTTCCCAATTCCGTGGCCGTTGTAAGCAAAGAATCTGCAAAAAAAATGGTTTGTGGCCTGACGTATCGACCCAAGCAGGGTCTTTCTCGAAAGCTAAGTTAGCCATCGTGAAAGACTCTGGTAGGGTCGTAACGTCAGGCCACAAACCATTTGTTTCATTAATTACCATGGGGCCTTTTGGTTTGTAAGCAGTTCACAATATATAATACTATTCTTCAAAGGATCTGCACATTCGGGTGAAGGGATTTCCGTGCTTACAGGTTTGCACGGAATGTTTGCTTGTGCGCGTGGACGCTCCACGTTTATAGGTATGCGGCAGTCTATTACACAGCCAGTCCTGAAATTTGGCACCCATGCTGTCAGGGCGCTGGGCGGCAACGGTAGCGGAAATCCAAACCAATCAGAAGCAACGGGGGGCAGCGGGTCAGCATACATGAACAAATTATGCAAAATAACAAATATGCAGCATCTTAAAGGCCAATAGGCATGTATGCCTAAACCTTTCGAACAAAATTAACCTTTTGAGAAAATGTCGCAAGTGTTGTGAGCTACAAATCAACACAACATTACGACTTTATGACACATGGTTCAGGAGATATGATTTGTTAAAATTTTGAGCTTCCTGTTTGGATCGGAAGTAAAGTTCAAAGTGAAGTCCTCATTGTACATAAAACGTCGCAAGTGTTGTAAGCTAAAATATAGCACAAACGTTATGACTTTACAACATGTGGCTCAGGAGATGAGTTGTGTAAGTTTTGAGCTTCGTATTCGGACCGAAAGTAAAGGTCAAAGTGGGGTCATGGTTGTAAATAAATTGTTGGAATTTATGTAAGCTACAAAGTAACACAAAAAAGCGACTTTATGACGTGTGGTTCTTGAGATATGATTTTTTAAAGGAATAAGCTTTGATTTACCGTAATTCGACACCTGATGACGTCACAGTTACAAATCTGTGTTTTTCATGTTAACAAATTTTATAAGGAACACGATGATATAAAACTTATTCCCATCTAATGCATTTTATCTATAACCTTAAACGTACGTAGGAATTACATGTGTTGTTCCTGCACAAATCGAATGGGCTGTGCACAAAGCAATTGATCCTCTATTGGTTAGGAATTGGGCAATTTTTTCTGCTAAAGTTAGCTCGAAAACTTGCTTATCGTTAAGCAGCGCTGTGAAATTGGGTCCATGCACCAATTTCATAAAGCTGTTAAGCAGAACATTTCTTTACTTAGCAAGAAATGAGCGGGGTATCAGTGGCAACAATGTAAACTTCATGGAATTTTGGCTGGTAACCTGTATCTGCTAAGCAAGATTTTGTTGTTGCTAGCAAGTTTTGTGCTTACATGCTTTATGAAATTGGGCCCAGGTCTAGAAGGTGGGAGACGAGAGGGGGCGTTTTTGCGTGCGCAAGTGCGCTCTCTTTCTACCAGTCAGTGCGCAGCCAGTCGAAAAGTGCTTCCGTGTATTTGTTCCGTATGCACAAACCGTGTGGTTATGAATATATAATGAGCTGAAAGGTTGCGTTTTAAAAGTATATTTTTTATGTCAAAACCTTCTTCAAAAATAAGTTTGAGTAAATATTGTAAGGGATAAAGATCCATATAAGAGCTCTATTGTGTTACATTTTATGGGTTGTAGAAATTTCAAGAGATTTTGGAACGAATGCAAACCCGTTCGTGTCAAGAAAAAAAGGCCAACGAAAAATGGCATTTTTCTCCTTGGAACGATGTCCGGCAGAAAAAACTTACTCATGTACTTGTAGAAAAACTGTTCATCTTTGTTGAAAATGATATATTATTTCGTGATCATGTGCAAAACAGTCGGGAGCACTTAAAATGTTCCGCTTCTTCAGGCTTGGCCGTTCACGTAAAAACTACAAAATGGAAACGAGGAAATTTTACCAAAGGATGACTGTGATTGGTCAATGCGTTCATTGATGCAGATATGGACCAATCACGTCTAGCGTACAGTAAAGCAACCGCAGCAAAGCTACAGTCAGTACCCAACATGTGCGTGAGTGAACTCAATACAGATGAAGGTGTTACCAGACGTTTTCGTAATAAAAACTTGTTTGTGGGGCTCATAAGTGCTGAAAATACCTGAATGTTGTAAAGTAATCTTTTAACTACCAAACCGAGGAAAAGAAATCGGAAATAAAGAGCACATGATAATAATTTAGTTCAAAATATTACTAATAATTATAACTAATATATAAACTAATAATAATTGCTTTATTCTTATGTGCCAATGGAAACTGAATTTCTGTGTATTTGATGCGGACAATAAATTATAATTCTAATTCTAATTAATGATTTTTTTTTTTTGGGGGGGGTATTCATTAGTATACTATTTATTTATTAGACATTTAAGTAAAAATTGTCAAATCAATGTACACAAATAATTTATAACTGTTTGTCCTTTACGTTGACTTGTATGAAAGGAAACAACATTTGAACACAAACTTGACTTTTTTTCAGTTGTCTTGAATGTTTTATTTCAATACAAGCTCAAATAAAAAATATATATATAATACCATTATGTTGCACAATAAACGAAAACAAAATATTTAATAAACACATATATTTCTCAAAATGATGTAACAAAGGTAATAATGCATACTTTCCCAACATCCAAATGGGACTAACATTTTTAACTGGCTTATGAACATGTTTTAATACCCGTGTTCTTGGAAATATTTGTCATAAAAATTTTCAAAAGCTGCACACAATCAACCAAGGCAAGTGCAAGCACGAAAGTTACAAATCAATTGTATATGATCCATGTACATATACACAAGGCATGTATTAAAGGATAAATACGTATAAAAGCTGCTTAAGTTGTTTTAAGATAATTTATGAAGGTGTATTGGAAATGGCAATCTGCAAGGCAACTTAAAAAATGTAATTATACAAATACAAACTATTGGTTGATACTACCCAAAAATGTGTAAATACAATGTAATAAGTAGGTCACATGGCCCTTTGTTTCCTACTACTAATACAAAATCAAGCTGCCCATGTTATCTTTGGTTTTTACAATATTATGTTAAATTGAACAGAAAGCACCACATTTTAAATTTAATAAGCCCTTCATCAGCTGAAAAAGCGTATGCATGAAAGAAAATAATTTACAAGTATACCCGTATGTTGCATAGTTTCCCTAAGAGTTCGTTCTTAAGAAGTTAACGGAATGTAACAAGTCATTGTTTTTGTAAAAATCTTTAAAAATTAACACTGTTTTCCCTAAGAGTACATTCTGCTTAAGAAGTTAACGGACATAACAAGCCATTAATTTGTTTAAAAACCTATAAACATAAACACTGCATTGGTTTCTTATGTTAAACAGAAAGCACCAGTGTTTCAAGTGCAAAAACAAAAAAACACTTCATATCAGCTGCAAAAGAATTGTGTTGGTTGATACACCCACAAATGTGTACATAATAAATTGGTAACATGACCCTATGTTTCCTACTTCTAATAAAATATAAAGCTGCCATGTTATCTTTGGTTTTTATAATATTATATTAACTTAAACAGAAAGCACCACATTTTAAATTTCATAAACCCTTCATCAGCTGCAAAGCATGTATGCAAGAAAGTAAATGATTTACACCCGTATGTATAACTGCATAGTTGCCCTACGAGTTCATTCTACTTCAGTTAAACGTGATTGCTTGAACACATAATCTCAAAATGTTGCATGTTAACCATGCAAAGGCAATCTGGCGATAAATATATTGATGAGTATCATACTTTATGTACAAGCGTTGAAAATGAAAGTGTATAACCACATATAAAAAAAATATGTATTGCAGGTCCGTGTTTAAAAATCTACACGTTAAGGAAATATTTACCAAACATGAACGTTGTAAAAACAACATACCTCCATTGAGCAACAAATGGCAAGCTATAACAACAAATAAATATTACAACAAACTAAATAACAAACTTATGAACAACTGTCAGTAACACTTCAGGTTATACATTATGTGCATACTCTAAAGTCTGTATAAAATTAACACAAAAAGGTCAGACATAAAGACATATTCTTGTCTTAGTCTTCATCTGTATCAATTGTGTCATCTACTATCTCTACGCAATCAGCAGTATCTATGAACTCAGGACTTTGTTCAAAAGTCACACTGTCTTCCTCACTGTTACTTTCAACTGAACTTTCACTGTCTTGATCACTATCTAAGTCTTCTTGCTCCACTAACGTTTCGGCAACACTGGTACACGTATTTTTGCATTCCCTGCAGGAGCATCCAGGGCCACACAAAATATCTGCTCTTTTGCATTTACATAATCTATTTACACAGTGACTTTTAGAACAAGAGCAACCTCTTGTCAGAAATGCAACATTTTTGCGAATTTTTTGCATATTTTCTTCTGTGTCCCATTCCAAATCAACCAAGAGGGGTTCCATGGATACTTTCCATCCATACTTGGAAACATCTGGATAGGTAAATATGGGCTGTACAGCTCGAGCCCAAACTGTGCTCACCCAACAAGATCTCAGCCAGTGAAATCGAAGAGCACCGTCTGAGGGAAGCAATTCATCTTCGTAGGTACCTTTCCAAGTAGCTTTGCGAATGATGTCTAAAAACTTTATATGATTGTCATATGCAGAGCCAGAATGCAAGGATCGAAACAATTCAATTGGAGAGGTGTATGTATGGAGGCAACTTCTGTGAGCCATAAAATATACACATCCAATTAACCTGTAAAATGCCAGCAGACCCAATTCAAAGTCTGTATGCAAGTCAGTGTTTGACAAATTGCCCAACATACTGTCGTCAAGGGAGCCACATATGAACGATGCATATTGAAAAAAGGCATTAAAAAATGAGCGCTTTCCTAAGCGCACAAAATATGACACAAAATCACAGCCACTACATATGTATAGCACCTGCATTACTTTCTGAACATCACATCCAATTTCTACAAGACGAGCAAGGTCAGAATCTCTGTCCATACTGTCTTTTAACTTGTTAAGATAAATGTACTTTACATCTCCTGGTTTGGCTCTATATTGAACTACGACAGCTTTGTTGAAAATTGCCAGAGGAATTCCTATCATGGCTATGTCACGATCCACTGAATAAACATGAATGGTTGAACAGGTTGAATCTTGGACATGCAGCCAAATTTGTGTGTCAGATTCTTCATGGTTATTATGTAAATAATGAATTCTATCATTACAAGTAACCTTAATTCCAGAATATTCTGCATTTAATGCAAAACCACCAGCAGTTACGAATTGTTGCTCATTAGTCAACCAAGGCTGTACAATCTCAACAAACCTGTTAGATAAAAAGTTACACAGCAGACGCTTATTTTGTCTGTTTTTGAGAAATGTGATCCACTTGGTGTTTGGAAGTTTTGAATTATTTGATATTTCTTCATATGGCTCATATTCTGTTGGTGGTTCACCATCACGCCTAGTACGTTCAATTAGTTTAGGAGACAGTCCTTGTGAATCCACTTGATCAAACAAAATTCTGACATCAAAGTACCCTTTTTTGTAAAAGGGTCTTATCCATCGGGACGCTAACATGTCTGCATAATCAGAAAAAGTTTTCTGGTAACTTAAAGGCGAGGTATAAATAATGTTCATACCTTCAGCAATCAAACATACCCTCTCATTTTCAGAAAATGAAAAATTATTGCTGATAACCTGTTCAGTGTATCGTTTGCCAAACATGTCATAAATAACAGACTTGGAACCTTTATAAGGTAAACAACCAGGTGTACAAATGGCCCTTGGTGATTCAAGGAACTGGCACAATTTGCCAACAGGCATTTGGGTTTCCTCTGAATACGCTATTGTGCGTTTATAGCACATTGTTATTAGGCGTTTTTCTTTTTCAATGTAATTTATTTTTCTCTTTGTCACCTTCTTTTTCATGAAAGTTTGCAGGTTATGCCTTCGAATTTTAGGTTTTTCAACACTAGAATCCTTTAGAATATTTGATTGTATGTATAGATTTAGTGAATCTCTTCCAATGTCCCTGAAATGAAGGAGATTATGCTGTTGCACTTTAGAAGCCGGTGTATTAAAAAATGCCTGGAATAAAGCTGGTGACTGATTAGTATCAAAAACATTGCTTTGTTGCATTTTCTCAAAATATTTTTTTGAGTTGCTGATTTCATTTGCAATAACCGAAGGAGATAAATCACGCTGAAATCTTGGTTTAACATCAGCAAGTTGATTTTGAAAACTTTCTATCAGCCTTGACTGATATTCAATTGTTTGGCATACCTTATCCATGTCACTAGGAAGGCTGTGAGAGAGAGCACTTTTACAGTGTTTATTAATTAACATCTCATGAGCTTCATCAATTCCTACACTAGAAAATGAATAACCTTTGATATTTGAGACGAATGCTCCTCTTTCGAAATGTTCAAGTACTGGCTTTGGAAGTGCATACATTTGACTCAAATGCAAAGGTATTAGCCGGGAGTAATTTTGTCTATCAAATGCATGGAAAAGCTGCCCCATACTTTTCAAGGCAGCCATCCGACAATACCAATTTCCACTTCGAATTGCAATGTATAATTGTATGTATGAAAAACAATCCTCCCTGAGGAACCTATGCCAAAACTGAAAAGTTTCAAACTTTTTGCACATCTCTGTGCAAAAAGTGTCGAACTCTTGTGACAGTGGAACAGTTATTGAACTGGTGATATTGTCTTCAGCATCAGCAAAGCTACGATAACTGTTTTCACCTGCATTCATGTCAGAAATCACATCACACATGGCATCAATAATCTCTTCATTACTGAATAGGCACGGCAATGAATCCTGTTGTTGACTCCGATATGCCATGAAAACTTTTAACTGATAGGCATATATAGACTCATAAACTTGCATAATAAATCTATGAGTCAGTTTAAAATTACCACAACTTTGAAGTTTTTGCAAGGTGCCTTGCTTATGTGTTATCTTGGCAACCTCCTTGAGACCGGCATCCCAATAAATTTTCATGATGACCTCCTGAAAATTTTTCAGCACATGCCAATCCCCAAGGAAAGGTATAACCCATCCAAGGGAATCACCATACTCATATTTTATTTGTGACAATATCTTAATAGTGGCCCCATCACCAGCAATAACTAGATGATTAATGTCTTTGCCAACTCCAAATGATTTATGCAACAAACCTAGCATTTTCTTAATGGTCTCTGCTGAGTCTGCTTTCTCATTGAGTACATATAAATAGTTGAAACTTGACTTTTCACAGGTTTGTTGACAACTTAATGACAACTTGCACTTGAAACCAGGAATAGTTTGTTCAGTTTTTCCTACAAGAGTTGGAAAGCGTTGTAAAATATATGACAACATTTCTTGTGAGAAGTGTTGAACCTCGTTAGTTTCTGAAGCTGAAAGACCAAATTTGTCAAATGTTAACTGACTGAAAATGTATGTTTTGTAATGTGGTACACTGAGGTCAGACGGTTTAGGTATGACCAAATCTATAAACTCTTTATCCATATTCCTTCTAACACTAGGCTTTTTGGACTTTCTTTGCCCAAGTTCAGCAAAAGCAGAAACATGAATCTGTGTATGTGAACTGCCCTCAGTGTCCATAGGGGGGTCTTTATCTGCTGCAACAGCAAAATCATCAATGCCAGTACTAAAAAAATGCAGGAGACTTAATTGTTTCCCACTATCTGTAGGTCCACGCAAGCTAGAAAATATACTTCCAAGTGCAACTGATTCATCTGTGAAAATGTTATTCACATTTGGTCTACATAAATCACTCATCAACAAATCGAAGTGTCCAGTCAAAGAAACTTCACCAGGAGTGTAAAGCAGGCAGATGTGATAAGTATTTGAAAGTAAAGATACATCAGTGGGGTATTTGGCAATTTCTTTAAGTCCCAACTCAGTTTCTTGGTACAGTCTTATTTCTGTCCTTAAAGCATAAGAAATTGCACACAATTCAAGATGACCAGCATAAGTCCCTTGTTTTCGATTATCTTGAATTCGGTCAGAAAATGATGGGTAAGAATTATCACTGTCAATTTCTAAAAGATGTTGACGTGTTGCCTCAGGTAAAATCTCAAGGACATCAATATGAAATTCCAAGATGTCGCAAGTGCATTTTCTAACTAAAGCAGTTAGTTTATCTTCTCTCTCCTGATACACAAAATCAAGTGGTAAATGATGTACTAAGCTCCGGTGACAACTTATCAAATTGATGTTTGAATAAACTGCTATGCAACGGTACAAACAAGCACCATCTCCAAATATATTTATAACCCGTTGCTCCGGTTGCTTCAAGCCGCTTGTCAAAATTTCTAAATGAGACAAAACCTCAGAGGGTTTTGTTTGCTGTGACATAACAGACGTCCCATGCCAACTTCTAGGAGCATCCTTGGAAGTTACAGCAGCATAGGACGCTAGGACATCTATGTTGTCAACAGATATCATTGTAAATGTAGACTTACTCAAATTAGAGAAATTACTCCTGGTCAACTTATGATCCTTGACCACTTCTAAAAATCTATCCAGAGTGTCTCTTGAAACACAAAGCCCAGCTTGATTGAATATCTGCAGCAGTTTTGTTGAATGTGATAGACGTTGTAAACAATTTGCTATTACAATATGAAATGGGTAATTGTTGCCCTCATTCAAAACAAACTGCATCATGAGAATTATGTTAATGCGTCTTTGCAACTGACGTTTTGCATGATTACCAGTAAGATCTGAAAGCACATATGTGTCAAGGGGAAAATGAGACACTTGCTTTTGCTCATTATCACTCATTGTTAAATAGCTAACCAAATTGAATATGACAGGATCAAGCATCTTTAACAAATCAAGATACTCAAAGTTAACAACACTTAAAGGGTTGTTCTTGTAATGTTCAGTTACTTTAGAAGATTGTGACTTTAATCTAGAGTTTAAATCAGGTAAAATGGACTTCAAAGAAGTCAACAGGGTTTCCCCTGAAAGTGAGGATGGATATTTAGGTGGAGGAGATTCATCAGTAGAACTGTTCAATTTAATTTGCTGTAGACGACAAGTTGCAACGGCATCATGTAAAGCTGTCTTCAAGACTACGCTTTTGTGAATGAGAAGGGAACTTTTTTTCCGAGATTCCATGCGATGAATTTCGAGTGAAGTTCCAAATGTACTCATTAGAGAAGTTAATAGCCATCTGGCTGTCCTTAAGCAAAACTGTAAATCAAGCTCAAGATCTTTATGAAAAGAAAGGCAACAATGAACTTCGTTTGAATACAAGTCATACAAGTCAGCCAGCAGTACTGCTTTGTGCTCCAAGGCCGAGTTAATGAAAGAAATCTTAACCTTTAAAAGGCACTGGTCTATTACATCATTATCTTCCCCGATAGTTGAGGGTGACTCAGTACTCTGAAAAGATGTTTTCATCTCTTGTAAAGAAATTAATGCAGACACCTTTCCAGAAACCAGAAGATAACATGTGTAACATAAATAGCCACTGAGAACTAAATCACGGTCTCCATGAACAGACTTCAAAATTTCTGTGGCTACTGAAAGCCCCGTATCTAGTGAAGTGCAAACATATTTTTTACTTGTACTCCGGAATATTGAATGACAAGCACAACATTTGGATTCAAACCTGTATCTCCACAACACATTATAATGACTTTTACATAAAGGAAAGTTGTTCAGTTCACCTGTAGAAAGGTGAACTGAGAAACATGAACTGAAATCTTGCTGGGTGCACTCCATGTTATGCGAAGAGTGTAATTCACATTTAGAAAAGGTAGACAGAGCACACAAAGATCGCTTTTTCTTACGGGATTTCTCAGGGGTGTATTCTGGGTTTTTCAGTTTCTTAGATACTGAAACCTTACAGGCTTTACAAACATAGTCAACATCATTTAAATTGGCCTGGGTTTTAAACCATGCTTTCATGCTTTCGTTTTGCATGGACCCAATATGAAAATAAGCTAAACCTGTTCTACGGCAGCGTGAGCAACATCCCGGTTTCACATTTCCTCCTGGACGAGCGGATCTCTCGCCACCAGATTTCCTCACCCCAGCGAAGGTCGATTGATGCTGTAGTACGGTGAAATCCAAACAGCCTAAATAACACCCCAAAAAATGATAAAAAATAGTTAAGTAAAAGATTTTTGTTTCAAAATAAATACACATACTTCTTTCCGCAGCAAATTGTGCTTTTCAACTTTGACACTAACCAAGAAATTTTATCATGTAAAATAAAAATTTTCAGGGGTACATGTAGTTGATGCAGGAAAGGCGAAATGCCAAGCTAAATTCAAACTCTGAAATTGTTTTATTTAATTTCTTTGTACATGTAGTTCATACTTCAAACTGCAAAAAAATACATTCAGGTTAGCTCTTTGGAAGGCTGGTTCTTACTGCATACTTGCACAGAGACATTGCAGAAAGAAACCAAAAAGAAACCAAAAGAACTTTTGATGAAATTGTTACTTTACCTTTCGCTTTCGCCTTTTTCGTTTCTTTCTTGCCTTGGCCATCTTCTTCTTTCTCAGTCCACCATCCTTCTTAGCCTTTACGTAAGGAGTATCAGGTTGAGGGGGCCGAACAAGAGTTCCAATTGACGAGGAGTAACCTCTGTGGCAGGAGGATGAACGAGGGATGCAAAGAGGTTGCATTGAAGATTGAAAAAAAAGGTCGACTGTGACTGGGCGGCAACTCTTCTTTGGATGTATTTGATGAAAGCCATCACAGTCAACTTCTAAAGCCTTCTTTTTTCTCTGCACAGAAAGTAGGGGCGGATCAGAGTTACCGATACATGGTGAAACAAATCAGAGTTACTGATACATGGTGAAGACAAAGAACTTGAAGATGACTTCTTCACCCTTTTCTTCCGAGAAAGAAGCTTCAGTTCCTTCGGGATAAAGGGTGAAACTGTTGGTTTCACAGCTGTGCCAGGAATAACCCTTACAAAATGCTCCAGGAAGACGTCTTCGATAAGCCTGGCTAGCTTAAAATTACCGTGATAATTTAAGTGAACACCATCACGGGCAAATAGAGATGGTGAAGTAAATGATTCACAAAAATCAAGAAAATTCACATGATTCGATTTGCAAACCTGGGCAAGATGAATGTTCAGATAATTAGCCTTACAGTTTAAACGATCGTCATCATGGCGTGGCAAAATGGCATTAACAAAGATCTTTGACTGTGGGAACTTGTCTTTGGCTGCCTGAATCAATAAATTAAAGTTCTTCACATCTCGGTGAAACACACTACAGTCCAAGTCGTTGGTCCCAACATGAAAAAGTACTATGTGCGGTGTCTTCGCTTGTGTTTCAAAATTTCTCAGCGCTCTGACCATCCGAGGGACCGTGCACCCTGGCTTTGTTGTAACGTCGGGTAGAAACCACTCGCTTTCAATGTTACAAGGCAAGTACCTGGTGATGGAATCGCCAAAGATTTTAACCTTGTAGAATGGCAAGTCGGTTTGACTGGTGGGCCTGCGGGGTGAGGATAATAACAATAATGATCAGTAAACTTTTAAACAATAATACCTTATCATACTGATTGGTTTAAATAATAAAGACATTGGCTGTAAAAGTGGTTTGTCCGATTGCCACATCCACATGTCAAACTATTATAGCCCCCGCCCCCCCCCGACTGTAATCAGGCTAGCCTAAATGTGTTTTCAAACCTAGTGTTTACTAAGCAGCCATCAAAATGTGTGTTAAAATAAAAACAAAGTTAAAAGAAAACATACACTCCAACATCCGACAAAAGTAAATGATAAATTTCATTTAAAAAAATAATAAAATAAAAAAATAACAATTTTTTTTTCTCAATGTGGCCTGATCTGAACTAACGTACATTGGTCTAACACACGGACACCACACGCAAAAGAAAAATTAATAATAAAATAAAATATAATAAAAAACGATCTTATGTTGTTTCAATGTGTTAATTGATCCATCTGGAACATAAATACAGATTTTGTACCGTTATAAATAAATACAATAGGCCTAACAGGTACGATTAATTTTCTCACGAAACTGGTGAAACACTAACTAAAGCCAATAGCTTAACAAAATCGCGAAAATCACAATAACCCACACCACAGTTACGAAACACCATAGTAATATCACTGTGTGACGTCACTCAGTATAGCGGTGCGATAGCTGAAAACACAAAATCTCGTAGTTTTGAAATGTAAAAATCTAATAAAAACACCGCCCCGGCAGAAAGTTTTCGGGTATTGAACAATGGCAAATGCTCCAAAGAGACCGATTATAAACATCGTTAAAATGTATCTTTTGCAAAACAGTCAGGAGCACTTAAAACTCGGAGGTTATATCACGAAAAACTGATATTGTAAGTACACTTTCAGGACAGATTTTAAGTCCAAAAATTACGAAATAACGGACAAAAACGATGTTATTTTACGTAATATTTCGTGAACTATGTACTCACCAATCCATCTTGGCCCAGCAGTGAGCGTACGGGTTTCCCAATCGTTTTACCAGGGCTACTACCGAACACTCGTTTTTTTCTCGCGCACGTCCAAGACACACGAGAGTTGTTTTTTGCTGCAAATAAAATCCCGTGTACAGCCTCATTATAGTGGTAGCTGCGCACTGACTGCTACTGTCAAGTTTCTGAAGGAGTTTGTGTGCCGAGTTTGTGTAACGAGTTTGTGTGCCAATGTCGATCCTAACGCTTGCATGGTTGAGGTCATTGGCCTGCTCAACGAAATGGATAATGCGTCTGGACCGCGACAGTGTGGCCGTGAGAAGGACGTGTGACGTCATCTATTGGAGGCGATATTTTGATGGTGCAGCTGGTGCCGCGCAAGAGACTTACGCAAACCGTGTTGGTAATGCGTAACCAGCGTCTTTGGAACCAGATCTGTCATTTCCAACAACGGTAAGGTCCGTAGACAAATTTTCATTGGAAATAAATGAGAAAATTCATATTCTATTGATTTGTTTCAGTAGATATTTCTTGCAATTTGTTTAGAGAATGATCATTGTCATTGCTAACTTCTAGTTCGTAAAGGTGCTCTTTGTGTATGTGGTACTTTTTTGGGTTATTTTAGTCATCGGTTGTACGTGATGTAGTGTGTATATGTACATACATCAATTTATTGCTATCTTATGTATATAAACCCTCATGTACATGTGTACATCATGTACACGCACAACCGATGACCGTACGTAAATGTAGTGTTGAATAGTGTTATTTTAGTTGATCAACATGCGTGTTGCACCTTCATGACCAGCTAGCTACCTGAGTTAGCTAGGCCGGCGTGGCCACCACGGCCTATATCAGTGTGAATTGCATTGGAGTGTTTTTACTCATTAATGTTTTGTTGAGTGGCAAAAATTGCCACTCAACAAAACATTAATGAGTAAAAACTAAAATAAAATTGAATTTTATTTTAGTATAATAATATAGTTTGTATTTCAAAAAAAGTCTTAGCAATTAATTATGGTGGTTAAAATACTTATAACATCCTCGTGTGAACAGTTTCCAAGGCACCGTGGCTTTTGCTTTGAATTTAAAAGAAGAAACTAATGCAATGTATCAACTGATGTCCTAATTTACTTTCATTTGTTTATTAGAAGTATGCAAACAGTACTTACTACTAAAACTGGATGAACGTTGCAGCGTTTTCCCCCACGCACCTATCTTTGATGTTTCAATATCGTTCCATTTTGGGGGGATATTCTTATTATTTACGCCGATTGACGTAAAAGAAGTGCCACGATTTTAGGACTGCCGCGTATACGGGATGCTCTACTACATACAAATTGGAACATCCCCCTTATTCATTGTTATTGTGATGTAATTTATGTCAAAAGTTTCCCTATCCCAATCCTGTCTATGCCATTGCCAAGTCCATCACTCACCATGTGTCATAATTATCCCCATTGGCATTGAATATAGATAGGAGTCGAACAAATTACTTCTTATTAATTTTTATTACTTATACCAAGTATTCAGTATCAAGTACGTAATGCTGTACTGACTGACTGAGTATGCTGATGTTATTTACGACATATGCAGAAATATGTTGTGTCCAAATGTTGAAATATTTGTTGGATGAGCCAAAGTTTGGAAACTAATTAGGAATTTTGTTATTCATCATTGGTTAGTTGTTTTTAATCTAATTGAATTGTGCATGCACAATTTCTAATCAAAGATTAAGTTTCATTGTTGTTTTTTGTAAGTGAATGGTTTTGGAGGGTTTTTAAAGGCTGTGATTTTATAGTGGTTAGAAAACGACAAATCAGTGTAACTGGCTTTGGCCCTACTGTTTTGTTAAATATTTTTTATGTTGATATAATTTATTGGTATTATTTTTAAAGCTTTTGAATACATGTAGTTTCATTGGGGACTGTCGTCACAATATAGGAGGCGCATGGTTATACAAGAAATTATGAACTCTTGACGCAGTTACTACACTCATGGGCTGGCTGTCACATCACAAAGAGTGCTGTCATTATATTGCAATGTGATGGCCAGCACAAATGCGTGCAGTAACTTGGTGAGAATGATGATAGTCTCCATGGGCCGTGCATATTTGTTTGTACTGTTGGCCTTGACTTAAAAGTAACCGTTAATAAAAAAAGTTCCCCAATTCAATAAATGTAAAATAAAATTAATATAATATGAAGTGTGCTGGAGTAGTTGCCGGTATGAAATGTGTGAGTGTCTTTTGACAGAAAGGGTGATTAAATGCAGATTGTTTTTCTTTTCATTTGGAAATTAGTTTGTGCTAACTAAAGGAACCTATGCAGTGATTTAGTGACATCAATGTGTCTTATTTATTGTGTTTTGTAAGAGATTGCCCATTTATAATGATTAGAGGAACACTGAACATCTTTAAGTTATATGTTGTATATTGTTAATAGCACGGTAATTGATTGTGAAAGTTATTGGTTGAGAACCAATCACGTAATGTGCTAGTAGAAAGATGCACGTACATGGCTCAGCAGAACATGAGGGATGTATCCCATGATAATACTCGCCATTGGTTTTTCACGGTAGAATAAAAAACGCCCCAGGTTTAAGTTTATAATTAGCTGTTCCGAACTTTCAGTCGGAACAGGTATTGTTTTCGTCGAGATTTTTATTATTTTTATTATTATTATTCATCCTCATCCTCCTCCTCCTCCTCCTATTATTTTTATTATTATTCCTCCTCCTCCTCCTCCTCAGACGTTACACATTTTGCATGTTTCCAATGCACGTTTAAGAGTATTTTTAACTTTGGATGAGTTACACCACAGATACAATGTATACATTCATTCAGCTAGTAGAACTTACTTCCTGACCCTAATTTCAGGAGTTGCTAGGCGGAAAAAAACCGAAGTGCAATCTTAGGTGCTCTTCACCAAACAGCAGGAAACCAGTTACAAATAATAACATATTTTGGATGGTAACTCATTTCTAGCATGCATACTTTTTTCTGAGCTTAAAAAGAATCCCAAGGTTCAGGCCTCTGAAGCTAGAATATAAAAAGCATAATACACACGCACGCTTAATGTTGTAACTTATTTGTTCCGTACTCAAACAATAATGATAGTGTGACATCATCTGCAAGGGGTTTCTTCCCAAACAATATAAACAAAATTAACAATTAAGTTTATCAGTAATGACTATAATCAATACGGATGTCACAGTAAAATTTCACTATTACAGGCATGATATATGGTCCTTGAAAGAAGTAGGAACATTTTATTGAGTACAAGGGTTGACCTACATGTACACATGGTGTAAGCTTTAATAGACTTTTCAGGCTATTTAATCACAATTTTCTGATTTTTCCTGAGGGCAAGAAATCGGAAATCAGACTAAAGTGGGCCAAATATCATGCCAGCAATTATCAGTTCGAGTATAACAAGATTTTAATATCTAATGTCAAATGTGTACATGGCAGTGATGCATAAGGAAACTGTGCCTATGAAACAGAAGTCAAGAAATAATTGCACAAAGTATTTATATAATGTGCAATATCAAATTCGATCATGCTATATGTAACTTCATTTGTTTCACCATGGTTATAGATTTGATTGACAAGACAAATAACATGTCATGTAATGTCATGAATGTCATCAGGGTGATATACCCCACAGTAGATCAATCACTGTCAACTGTTTCTTAAGGGCTATTGCTAACTGAATGTTTAAAAAAAATGTTACCTGAACTAAAACTTGAGTGATGCTTTAGTAACTTTGGTACCAATACCTTTAGTTAAACTGTACTTTGAAAATTTCAAAATCTAACACGATAGTGTAACAATCAAATGTTTGTGACGTGGTCATATAAACCTAGGGAGATGATGTAGTCTTTCACCTCATGTGGTCCTACAAACGAGGGAGTTGACGTGGTCTGGAATCCAGATGACGTGGTCTTTCACAAGATGTGGAGATGACGTGGTCTTTCACATGATGTGGAGATGACGTGGTCTTTCACAAGATGTGGAGATGACGTGGTCTTTCACCTGCAACCAGTATGAGTGATGATTATGTTAAATTTTATCTTCGATATGTGCAGCTGCTGCATAGCTCACTGTTATAAACATAGTAACTGTAAATTTTAGTGTCATGAAATAAATAAAATAGTACCAGATAATAAAATACAAAGGAATTATACATTACTGATCAATTTGCACAAGCTCAAATAGTCAAGAAATATTGAAAACCTAGTACATTTAAAAGCAGCATTCTGTTTGAAACTGTCAGTCAAAAATGCTCATTGTTCGTAATACCATAGAGCTTTTAAATATAAATTACACTTTGAGGTAAAGCTGTTATAATATGTATGACAAGTTGAAAACATTTCATACGAGTACTACAAAGAAAAATATCAATTGTACACCACCGACACACCGGATGGTGGGAAGATTAACCCATCGGAATGTTACCCGGCGTCATGGTAAAGTTACCAAAAATGTTTATCCAGTGCGAACACGGCTTAAGTCAGTGAGTGTTACAAAATGTATAAAAAAACAATGATTCAAGTTATTGTTCTGTCAATGACAATCTAAATATAACCCACATTATTTTGTCATTAATTTTTCCTGGAAAAAATAATATTAGGTTCAATGTGTTTCTGTTTTCGTTCAGAAACTTATTATTTATCATACATTTAAAAAAATCACAAAGTCATCCTATGCTTAAACAGTGGAAAGAGTACTGTGTTTCATTCAAGGCAGTAATGCAAACAATGTTTTCAATTGAAAAGCACACAATTAGAAAACGTTTCCGTAAGTTTGCAAAATGTTGCAGTGCTGGTATGTGCTACAACTGTTCACTTTTCCTTCAGAAATATCACTTACATTTTAAGAAGACTATGGTGTCACCATACTCAAGCACAGAAGTCAAGGGACTCAAACTTCATTCCAATACGCTAGAACAGTCATTAATGTTAATCCAAGCTCAGTACAGCCATGATGGCATCCCATTTCCATGTCATCACACTGCTTCAGCACACTTGACTCGGTAAGTGGATTCCCAGGTGAGCAGGGTCATGATGTCACCCCACTTTAGCACACCAGACTCGGTGAGTGAAGAAGACTCCCAGGTGGGCATGGTCATGATGTCACCCCACTTCAGCATACCAGACTCAGTAAGTGAAGTAGACTCCATGGTGGGCAGGGTCATGAAGTCACCCCACTTCCGCTACAGACTCAGTAAGTGAAGTAGACTCCCAGGTGAGCAGGGTCATGACGTCACCCCACTTCAGCACCCCAGACTCAGTAAGTGAAGTAGACTCCCAGGTGAGCAGGGTCATGACCTCACCCCACTTCAGCACCCCAGACTCAGTAAGTGAAGTAGACTCCCAGGTGAGCAGGGTCATGATGTCACCCCACTTCAGCACACCAGACTCAGTAAGTGAAGTAGACTCCCAGGTGAGCAGGGTCATGATGTCACCCCACTTCAGCACACCAGACTCGGTAAGTGAAGTAGACTCCCAGGTGAGCAGGGTCATGACGTCACCCCACTTCAGCACACCAGACTTAGTAAGTGAAGTAGACTCCTGGGCGAGCAGGGTCATGATGTCACCCCACTTCAGCACACCAGACTCAGTAAGTGAAGTAGACTCCTGGGCGAGCAGGGTCATGATGTCACCCCACTTCAGCACACCAGACTCAGTAAGTGAAGTAGACTCCTGGGCGAGCAGGGTCATGATGTCACCCAACTTCAGTCTACCAGACTCGATAAGTGAAGTTGTTTTCCCCAAGTCACCAGAGTCACAATGGCAATCCATTTTGGCACAGAGGAAAATATTGGTGACAAAGAAAATGATTTTCGTAGTGATTTTGTGATGATTGCAATTATCATGTTGCTCAAGTGTCAGGGTGTTCTCCAAAATCTTTACTAAGCAGACTCATTGATGTTTCACATTAACCAAGTTTACTCAATACCTACAGGGCAATGTGTTTTGCTTGAGCAGAAATACCGACTGCTATGAATATTCATTATGGAGCACTTCTTCTGCATACATGTATTGGTCTCATATTATGACACTATTATTTGTACATCAATCAAAAATAATAAATAAAATCTTTAATTTCATTCACTTTCCTTTAAAAAAGCTTGTCAAACTACATGGGTTTTTTTGGTTTTTTTCTTTGGTTCAATAATCAATTTCAAAATTCATGTTCTACTTCTAATGAAAAATGTTGCCGTAAAATAAATAAAAAAACACATACTGAATCTGACATTTTATCATGTTAACTTCAATGACTCGTATTGAAGATTTCTTTTTTGAAGATTTACTGTCAGTGAGCTAATGTACACAGTTTTATGTCAACTTTTCACTGTTTTGTTATTCAGCCCTTGTTTTTGAATAACCTTACCAATATGAAACAATCATTGCTTTCACCTATTTATTGTTTTGCTAGCATTGCTTACATAAACACTTTAATTTTGAGTTGTTTTCATTTAACTTATTTTTCGCCATTAATCAATCTTTCTTTCAATAAGTTACATTAGCAATGTCTCAAACTGAACATTTACATTTACAGCCTCATGATAACTGTAATAAGTAGGAATAACCTCACACTGAACTGATTCTATCCCTCTGACATACACACATGATCAACTAATGTTCCCTTCTCAGTAGTGGCATTTACAACACACTGCTTATAACCATGCTCACTCATCATATTCACAATACTTGAAGAATGTGTACTCTCCTCATTCAGGATATTTTCATTAAAGTCTCCCAATATAATACATCTGTTGGATACTTTGTGAAGTTCATTCACAAGTACTTTTAAATAAGATATGAAGTCTCGAAGCACGTATGAAACTGGTCGATAGATAACAACACCTGTTAATGACACATTGGAAATTATCTGAAATGCAATATACTCAATGTTCTGCACTGGCATTATGAGTCTACTTGTTGCTTTGTTTGTTCTACTGTATACTGCTACACCTCCATGACACTGTTGCTGTAATGTTTCAGTCAGCTGACTGGAGTTATCATAGGAAAGACACCTTGGCTGATGGTAGCTTTTGAAGTTATCTAACTGTAAGTCATACTGCTGTTGATCTTCAGTCCACGTTTCTGTCAAACAAATGATATCTGATTTCATAATTTCACTGTTACATGTCAAGTCCATATAATGTGCTTTCAACCCCTGGACATTATGCATCATGATGTTAATAGTCGCAGGTGTGTTTGTACAGTCCATACCCTGTTTATTAATAAATGATGGCATATTATTCAAACAATCAGCAACATCGTTATTACAATATATGAATTTTTCATGAAAACCTTCAATGACAAGACCATTCAGTGATGTGACACGAATAAGACATACATAAGCCTGTCCTGCTGTAAATGTTTTATCAAGACACACTACAGCTTTATCTGTTGTCATTCCTTGTACCTTGTGAGCTGTGCATGCCCAACATAACTTCAACGGAAACTGATGGCGGACCCATTTCTTACCTATGCTTTCTTCCTGAATCTCAATGGGTACACTATTGCCGTCATTTGAAGATGATGCAAATTTCGTCCTCAACTTCATTCCAACCTTGTCATTATCAAACCTAACATTGATACATTTTACTTCTTACTTCATCAGATTTATTCTGTGACATTACTAATTGTGATACAGTACCAAATACTCCATTAACAAGGCCATCAGATACATCAATGTTCTTAGTCAGCATAACTCTAGCACCAACACCAAGTAACAATGACTGTGGCAAGCTTCCAGACTTCTTCAGTTGTTTTCCTCGTTTAGCTTTCTTAGCATTGTGTGAGTCTGTCTCATAATCCTTTGCTTCAATATACACACAATCAGAACACTTTGAATGCAGAATCTTGATATTTTGTTTATCTACTTGTTTGTTACATGGGAACATATGAAGAGCCTCATTCCACTCTTACCTGTCTGACGTCCTTTCAAAATTGTTACATCCTTGCCCCGTAAGGCTTCATCTTTCTTTCTCACTCGTAGTCTGTTTAGTAACTCTGCGAACCTTCCATCTTCCTTTTGCCTCATTATTTTACTTAGTTCAACTAACTTGAAATTGTCAATCCACAGATCACATGTTACAGTATTGTGGTACAAAGCTTTTGCTTTCACTGGAGGTAACTGATAAAAATCTCCAACTGCTAAAATACTGACATTGCCAAAAGGGTTATGATTTCTAGATGTAATACAGTAACTTCTGACCAACCATTGAAACTTCATCTATAATCAATATCTGCAGCTGACTGAGCTTACTACGAAGTGTACTAATCTTTTCTTCACCAAGTGGTTGATATGGTAGTCTCACATCTGTTGGTATACTTAATCCACTGTGAATTGTGGTACCGTTTATATTAAATGCGGCCACACCTGTTGGAGCAGTTAGCATAACAGACACATCATCAGGGTTTCTCATAATTGATCCCAGTATTCTTGTTGCTTCATAATCAATGCACTTTATGAGCAGAGATTTTCCAGTACCTGCACCACTAGTAACAAAAACTTGAAATGCGTCAGGGTTTTTACCATTAGCCTTGTCTATGCACCATTGTCTAATATTGTAAAATACCTGTTTCTGCTGGGCATTTAATGACCTCATCATATTTAATGCATCTGACTTTGCTGCTCTGGTTGAGTGAGCTTCAATGTTACAGATTCTCTCTTCCTTCTTATCAGGTTTCAAGTCTGGAATACTCAATTCATCTTCACCTACATCTATGACAGGCTGCATTTGCTCTCCACATTCATCTCTTTCCTGTTCAGTTTCTGGACTGATTAATGCCCAAGCATCTTCCTGTACACCAAAGTTCTCAAGATGTAGTTCTGCATTCTCTAGTGACTCAAGACCAATTTCAAATCTGCAACGGTTACTATCCACAATAGTTTTTACAGATTGTAATATTCCAAGTACATTGACAAAGCCATTCTTATAGAAGTCACAATATGTTTCAAATTTTGGTGGTCTCAAATGTGCATCGACTCGGTATGGGAGAAATAGCTGCAGAATACTCTGATAGTATTTCTCAGGACATTTGGTGACTGAAAACCTTGGATATTTTATGACAGCTGGATCAGTTCTGGGGCGTTTCATTAGATGTCCTAAATCATTCTTCAATGCATACACTGATGATTGTCTCTTATCACTAGATACTTCATAATTGTTGTACAGTACTCTGTACTCTGAACAAAATGTAGCTACACACATTGATTCAAATATATCAATATCTGGTCTTGCTTTATAACGATCAATTTTGCTAATCATCCACACACTGTCTTCATTCCTATCACCATCATCATCATCATCATCCCCATCATCATCATCATTATTGCGTGACTTGTTCTGAATAACACTCAATGGCAAGCTCATTCGAACAGGATTCTCTCCTAATGGTATAAACTCAACCTTTCTAGAACACTCTTGAAGTCTCAATGAACAACAACGATAGACTGCTTCTTGAGCTGACACTTCACGATTTTGCAGATAGACGCTCCCAATCTGTTTCATACTCTGTTTGGCATCTTGATTGTCTTCTTCAGCCTCACTCTGTGCATGCTTCAGTAATTGTCCCATCTCACGTTCTGCTTTGCTCATGTAACTGATAACATAGCATACACATGCATATACATCAGTGATGTATTGAATGTCCATATTGGCATTCCAGCATCTTAGCAAATCAGGATTGTAGTGATTAACCCACGCATCTTGAGGCTCTCTTTTCAACACAATATTCACTTTTTTAGTAAGCACGTAATTTGCTTCCTCAAAATCATCCTGTGTAATTCCAATCTTTGTGAACAGTTCATCAGTTGTCATGTGTTGATTTCCCTCATCATTAACCGCAGTCCATACTGATTTCAACAATTCCTTTGCATCATCTTCTGTTAGTGTATTATCTAACTTATCATCTTGATCATCAATATCCGTTGGTACTGGAGTACCAACAAATGTCCTCATGGATGGTGGCCTTGGAAAATTAAATCGACACTGGGTACCCTTTTTCTTGCATGACTTGGAATGTCTTTTACTATGTTGCTGTACACTGCTTACAATCTCATTCAACTCTTCATCTTCTGTCTTTGATGGCAATGCACAGCTTACATACTTATCAACAAAGTCTGCCACTTCATCGTCACTCTCTATACTCAACTTAGGTGCATCTTCAATCCAAAATAGACAATGAGTATGTGGTGAGCCTCTTTGCTGGAATTCTACTCTATAAAAATAATCTTTCACTTTCCCAATAGGTGCTGCTCTTGACATTATCACATCTTTAAGAAATGTATGAAATCGTTTGTCAAACACACTCGCAACAGTCACAGGATTACTCCTCAATAACAGACATTTGTCATTCCAGTCCAAGTCATCAATACTCCTTGAATCACCTTGTTGTCTTAGTGTATTGAGTAATTCAGGCCATCTCATATCTGCTGCAGAAAATGAACAAAACCATGTAGGTATACCAAGCTGTCTTACCATTGCTAAAATATTCTTCTGACATGATTGCCAATAAGGTGGAGTTCCTCTGATTGGTTTCAAGAACTTGTATCCCTGGTCTGATTTCAGCATGTCTTTGTCTTTGTCATTCAGAATTCTAGCAGTGACTTTCTGACCATCATTTGTTTTGCCTGAGCCTTTCCTTAATGCAATAGACACTGGAAATAACTTGCTTTATTTCAGACAGATATTGAGCATAGAAGATGTACTGTGTACTCTTTGCAAATCTGTTATCCACATTCATTAGTCTGTTGTTGAAATATCTACAAAGTGTTATTACCACATCACGCTTATCACTGAATACTGGCCCACCTTTTGGGAACAATATCGGAAAACATTTGGACTCATTACATGGATCCATAAGCACTCTGATTGGACTATTTCCTTCACACATCAAAATTCTGATCCAAAATTTCCTGTCCAATATTGGCAGCTTGTAAGCATGTATCTAACGGTATTCCTCTCAAAAGTTCTTCATCTGTTTCTACCTCATTTGCATTGTCAACTACAGTATTGTCTTCAACTTTCTCTGTGACATCACTTTTATTATCTACTTCTTCCACATCATCTGACAAGTCATTATTCCAGTCTGTATCAATGTCAATATCATGGTACATTTTGTTATTGTGTTTAAGGTACTGTAGGGCAGTCTGTATGTGTTCCTTGTTCACAAACTGATACTGATAGTATCCTTTATAAGACAATTTCCGCTTGAGCTTGACACGTATTATCTGATCAACATTTTGAGGTCTAGGTAAGGATTTCACTGTTTCAGACACATTTGATGGTACACAAACTACAGGTCCATGAACACCATGCTGTCCACCTTTAGGTAATTCCATTAACTTTACAAATGGAACATTTAGGGCAATAAGGTGCTCTTCTAACTTGTTCAAACATGCCAACTCTTCAGGTATGTCTTCCAACTGCAAATTATTACAACAAGCTTCTGCAGGTATCTTTTCATTCAATAATTTGCGATCACATGTATGACATATCCACAGACAAGACCTGCTTGACTGACAAACAGTACATTGCAATCTACATTTATGATCACATCTGTGTAGGTACTTTTCACTGATACAATCAACATTCTTATACTTATTCTTCGTACATTTGATGACTTGCTTACGAAACAACAGTCTCAAGCACACTGCACAAACATACTCTGGTCCATTTGATATTTCCTTCTTAAAATCGAAGATCACATGCTTGATATCATGTTTCTTCACTTTCTTAAGAATTGATCGACATACATTCTTCCTTTTAATATTCTGTCTAAAACTTGCGTTATTCCGGTACTTCTTTTTTGTAAGGTCTATAATATTCTTCCTAAACTCTTCATTATTCTGATACTTGGATGTTGAAGCCTTCTTCAGTTTATTTCTATAAAATACATCAATATGAAATTTGTGGGCAGTTCTTTCAATTACTGATTTCTTGTATTGTGGGTCATCACTGTATTTCAATTTGATCCCATTAATAACTTTGTTCCTGAAAGTCTCATTTTCGTGGTATTTTACTTCACTTGCATTCTTCACACGTGACTTGAATTCATCATTTTCGTTATACTTCAATTTGCTTGCATCCTTCACACATGACCTGAATTCATCATTTTCGTTATACTTCAATTTGCTTGCATCCTTCACAAGTGACCTGAATTCATCATTTTCGTTATACTTCACTTTGCTTGCATCCTTCACACGTGACCTGAATTCATCATTTTCGTTATACTTCAATATGCTTGCATCCTTGACACGTGACCTGAATTCATCATTTTCGTTATACTTCAATTTGCTTGTATCCTTCACACGTGACCTGAATTCATCATTTTTGTTATACTTCAATTTGCTTGCATCCTTTACACGTGACCTGAATTCATCATTTTCGTTATACTTCTATTTGCTTGCATCCTTCACACGTGACCTGAATTCATCATTTTCGTTATACTTCAATATGCTTGCATCCTTCACACATGACCTGAATTCATCATTTTCGTTATACTTCAATTTGCTTGCATCCTTCACACGTGACCTGAATTCATCATTTTTGTTATACTTCAATTTGCTTGCATCCTTCACACGTGACCTGAATTCATCATTTTCGTTATACTTCAATTTGCTTGCATCCTTCACACGTGACCTGAATTCATCATTTTTGTTATACTTCAATTTGCTTGCATCCTTCACACGTGACCTGAATTCATCATTTTCGTTATACTTCAATATGCTTGCATTCTTCACACGTGACCTGAATTCATCATTTTTGTTATACTTCAATTTGCTTGCATTCTTCACAATTGACCTGAAATCCTCATTTTTGTTATACTTTATATTACTAGCATTCTTTACTTCTTGAAACTTTAAATAAGTCTTGTACTTTCTTTTACTTTGATCAATTTTCATGACCCTGTGTTTCGAACTTGAATTATATTTTACTTTGTTTTCGAATTTCACTGACCCAATGACTTGTTCTCTATATTTCTCATCATTCTTGTATTTCATCTTTTTATACTCCCTATTCTCTGCTTTCTTTGTCTCTCTAAAGTCGGCATCATTCCTGTATTTATCATTGTCACGTTTCCTTTTTTGACCTTTAGTCACATCACTTTGACTATTACATGTTTTTTCTCTGTATTTTTCTCTCATCCGTTCTTTCATTAATTTCCTGTGCTTCGCTACATTTACACGTTTCCTTTTCTTTGGAGCACATCTTTTCACAGATTCTTTCCGTCCGGTAGTCTTCTCTTTATTACGCTTATCTATTACTTGCTTTTGACATCGTTCAGACTGTTTGTGATCAGTGTGTTCAGTATATTCAGGACAGGCACCAAATGTCTTACAACTATGTCCTTGTTCATCACAAACATCACTCACTTGCAATGGTAAATCATTTACTGATGTGACAACATCATAGTGCACTCTGTGTTTGTGATTCAGATAAATTCCCATATCAGATATATCAGCACTTTCCTCAACATTTTTTGCAGAAAATTTATACCACTTACATACCTCATCAAACGTGTATATGTCAATAAAAAGCATATGTGACATTGCCAAGATTTCAACTTCCGTAGCCCATGTACCAGCATCAAACATTCTCTGTCTCGTTACGTAACCCTCAATATTGGCAAATCCATCTCGCAAAAAACATTTCAATTTGTTAGCATTCCTCAACAAGTGATTGACACAAGCAATTCTCAATTGTACATGATGTAATTGTACATCTTCAGTCCCTGACATCGCAAATGATATTGCTCTGAAGAAACAATTACCATCACCTCTTATGCGTTTTACAGATCTGGGTTTACCCATGGCTTGACATTGTACATTAACCATGTTGGGCTTCAAGTTTGATACTTCATAACCAAATGCACTACAAAGATCGACCTTAGCTTCAAAGGTTAATGGAGAGAACTTCATTAGACCAGGTCCAGATACATCAACTACTTCAACTTCATCACTACAGTCACTTTGTGCACTTTCATTACAATGTTCATCTCTTCCAATCTGTTTGCTTGACATATGAAGATCACCTTCAACATTACAAAGTTCCTCTGTTCACTCTCCACATCTTGATGACCAATATTTATATCTTTCCTAGTGTTTGTGTGATCTTCTCTTAATAATCCAAACAAATCACAGTCCTCCACATCAAAACACAAGTCCATGATTTCTATATGCCCTGTTGTTCACTTGAACTTTCATTATTTGTACATGTACATGTTACAGCCTCACCATTGACACAGAGGGATACACCGGTTAATTCAACTGTTCACTATCAGTCAGATTCATGGATTGAGCTAACTTAGTACAGTACCTGTACACCTCTTGGCATGATCTTGCTCGCATCACAACACTTGTTCCGTCTTGAATCATACAGCCATTGATACTTCTGGAATGGGAATCAAAGACGTAGTACATACCATCTTGAGCAATTACAGCAAATGTGTTCTCATTGAAACTTATAAAACATGCATGATATTTCTGAGCATCTTGTTCTAAGGCAGTTTTCAACGACTTCATATTAAATTCTTCTAAGTGATGAGCATGTTCATTGAACGTTCCTGATACAGGGTCGTGATACTTCATACTGTAATGTGAGTCAAAAACATCCAACTCGGTTGGCAATTCATTAATCAACAAGTAATTATTGTTAATTGTTGAGCTGTCTTGCAGGAATCCATACAATTCATTTCCAGTTATCAGAATACTGTCCATATCACTACATTTCCAATTTCTCACATCCTTTTTCTTGCTATACATTATTGATGCAAGGCAGTTAGCAACACACTGCTTTCCAGAATTATCACCAAATCTTCTATCACCCTGATGAAAACTACCCTGTGCAATAATTGTTCCATCGTGTTCAACTGGGTTAATGATCTTTATTATCTCCACACACTTATTGTGTTTGTCTGATTCATTAGCTGCACATGGTTGTGCCTTTCTACTTTGATTAATGAACTGTATCTTGGACTTTGTTTTCAATTCCACTTTCTTACTTTTATCTATTGGTTCTTGGTTCTCCTCTACATCATTTCCCTCATTTTTCTCTGTATTTTTCTTGCTGCGCAAAAAATAACCTCCAGTTTGCTGAACAATACCCTGGTTTCTGGCTAAACAAACACATGAATATTTACAACTCAGATGATCTACAATTGCAAAATCCTCACCTTCAACTGCTTTGACTTTTAAATCTTCAGTATATGGAACTCTATCAGCATACGACATAACTTCAACTTCTACAATATTACCATCAAGCACTGGAATTTCAAATATGTTCTGATCTGCAGGAATACCAAAATCATACATCAAAGATTCAGTGTAATTGCATCGTCCACATTTGCGACACATCCATGAAACTCGCTTGTTTACTATGAAAAATTGCACCTTAGAAAATCACATACAGTATACATGATACAATATACTACAACTATCACATCCTATGACCTTTTCCATTTGACCAGTTTTGTTTCTCCAATCGTTTCTGGCTCTGCTAATGCTTTCCTTTGCTTTCAATGTCTTTCCTCTTTGATTCTGCTTGATGGACTTTACATTTGTCTTACATGAACTCTTTCTTTCTCTGTGATTGTTTGTATGCAATACTGTCTTTGAATGCATGCTGCTCAGAACACAGCTCAAACTTCTTCTTGTATGGCTTTCAATGTTCTTCTGTGCCTTCTCACGATTCCTTTTCTCTTCTTTACTCATACGTATTTCCACCACCTTACCATTCTAACGCCTTTGCAGTAACTTCTTCCGTTCATTTCGTCTGACCTTCTTTCTATTTGGTTTTGATACCTTCTTCTCATGATAATACTCCACCACGCATTCCAGTACATTACTTCTGCTACAGCACGTTTGTTTTCTTGCCTTCAACTTACTAAGTGCTTTAGAATTACTAGCTCTCCTTCTGGTCCAAATATTCAATTTCAACTTCTTGATCCGTTTTCTTCTCTGCTCATGCCAAATACTGTTGTTAATATTCTCAGATGCATCCTTTTCCTCATCTCTTATCTTACTATCCTCTTTGTCATGTCTTATCTTACTATCTTCTCCCTTACCTTCTTCATCTCTCATGTCACTTTCACAATTGGTTACATACATGTACCTTCCTTCTAGTATGCCATCATCTTCATCTTCATGCTTGTCTTCAATACTTTCATCATAGTTTCTTTCAACAGTCGTTTCAGATTTGATTTCAGCTTTATATTCAGTGTTCATTTGTAGTTATATTCATTTCTTTTACACAGATCAATCTCATATTCTGTAGAGTCAAGAATCTCACAAATTTTACCCACAGGGATGTTCTTACAATTTCTATCTACAGAGACCTTCCTACAACTTTTATCTGCAGAGACCTTCCTACAACTTTTATCCGCAGAGACTTTCCTACAACTTTTACCCGCAGGGATCTTCTTACATCTATTACCCGTAGGAATCTTATATCTTTTACCCGCAGGAAACATACAATTTTTACCCGCAGGAAACATACAATTTTTTCCCGCAGGAAACATATTCTTGAAACAATAATAATCTATTTCCATTTGACACACACACACACACACACAACCTTACAGATGGCAGTTATGAGGTATTTCCATTCTTCTATTATTCCCTTTTCTAAAGAAATCCTCTGTGGGGTACCACTTGAACAAAGAAAACCTTGTGGGGTAGCATTGTTCTATTGTTAAAAATACCCCGTAAATTGGCATGTGTAAGGGCACACACACATGTATGTAAATGGTATAAAACCGAGGACATCCCATTTTGTGGACTTAGTTTTTTTAGTGACGTTCACAATGGTTTTGTACACTAATCAAACCGAGGACTGTCCTCGATATGTCATTTTCCCGAATCCCTATTGCTAAAGTCCTCGGTTTGATAGCGTAGACATGCACACACACACACACACGACAACTTATGTCAAATTTTAACTCCATAAGTTTAGTTGTGCGTCATACTGATCGTACAATCTACACCCTACCTAGATACTACACACCTGCCCTCTTCCAAATTAGTGAACTACCTAAAGTAAGGATCACGATTGCCTCAACAAATTTGGATTATGGAAAAACACATTACACAAGAAGTTGTTCATATCTCTCTGTTTACGTTGACATTTCTCCATCCCGCCCCACGCCCCACCCCCCACCCGATGAATGTTTCACTTTAGGCTTTTTCCCTCTACTATAAACAATCATCTTAACTTAGTAACCAGTAGTAACAAATATGTTACTTATTCACAATTTGAAAAATAACATGCAACCGCACATTCCACCGACAACTGGAACTCTTGCACAAACATACACATGCCCCCAAACCCTACTCGTTCTACTAAAACTATGAAAAAAGAAGTTCCTTCCAGTCCACTATCGTCTCCACGACCACTGGCATCAGGCACCATGATGTTTTCTGATACGCATGAGCACTGATGCAATGAGCTAGCGTCATTACAAAAATTATATACAAATATAATCTAAACCTATTTTTGACTTTAGTCTTGTTCATGTTCCCTACACTTCTTTGCCATGTCTGCAGTGCAGAGGCCCCCAGAGCGGTGCAGACTGTTGCTAGTATAGTAAAACTAAAAGTAAGTTATAAGTAGTATTGTATATGTGTCGTCAATCACAATAATTAAAAAGATGTACATGAATTACATACTGATTAATGGATACTATTTATGAGAAGTTTGATGGTCACTCAAATAATATTTAAAAGTAATGTACGACAACCGTCGACCCCCATGGTGGGTTAATCATGGAGGTAGGAATGGGTTAATCTACAGTCAGTACTGTGAAGTGATTGTATTAATTAAAACTGTAGTGTAAAATTTTACATATGACCGTAGTCTTCCAAAAGTACACACCTTCAGTCACCCACCTCACTAAAATACCACCATGCAAACGAGGAGCACGTACTTAGATTGCTCCATATCTAAAATTAACCGATGACAAAAACCACCCTACATAACATATACAAAAATTGGTGCTGAAATATTTCAATAAAACAAACATAATGTAATTTATTTTTGATAAAAATTTTCACCAAAATCTCCTACCGTGCTTCAGATTAATGGATCTGGTTCCCAAGATGCCACATCCAAATTCCCATAGAATCCGTGCTGGATTTGCATGGGACCAGACTGAATTGGTTGTGGTTGAACACGGGCCCGTGTCCGAAACGGCGACCAGCTACAGCTACGGCTAGATCGCGCGTGTCTGCCTATCCCTCTACACTACTGGCAGACGCGCTGATCTAGCTGTAGCTAGCTGTAGCCGAAGTCGCCGTTTCGGACACGGCCACGCAATTGCTTGGGTATTATTAGTCTTGGTCCAAGACGTCACTATCTCATACTCGTAACGTAACGTGATAACCCTACAGAGGGCGCGCTTTTCTTCTTGAATTAATTTCGGTTGACGACTGTCTTGCGCAAGCTGGAAATCGAACCGAGGATAGTGACGCCCTCTGTTGTTTGAATTGATCCATTTCGGTGCGAACTACCAACGATGGGTAGTGGACTCATTCTGTTGTTGGAATTGATCCATGCGAAGGTCTTGGAACCAAGACTAGGGTATTATGAACACCAGCAACTGGCGTGAAGAACCATCCCAAGTGACATGAAAATCAACGCTGATTGGCTAACCAAAAGTGACCGCTTTGTGTGCACGCTAGTCTTTAGACCAAGACGTCAGTGATCCATAGTGGATAGTGTACTGCGCTCGGTTACAACCATAGCAGGAACTAGAGGGCGCACTACTAGTTGGCAATGTTTGCGCAAGTGGAACGCACCCACCCCCAACCTCGTCCCCATGGATACTTTATTTCCAACCATGTTTGTAAATAGTAAACCCTGGGATGGAAACTCCTCACTTGGATCCTGATTGGACAACATTACATTAGCACATGTACACGTTTCCAATACATACACCCCAGGTTACGTGACTCGTCGCGCAGTTGATGGTGTGGCCATGTTTCACCATCCTCGTTCCCAGCAGTGGTTCCCAGGGGTGATCGATCTTGCTGCGCCATTTTTCCCAGCATGCCTTGCTCGATCATAACCCCTGGAGTTGGTTCATTAAAACCTTAAGTTAAACGGGACGGACAGTCACTGATTGCCACATTTTACTTTTTTAAAATTACTCCGCTGATTAATTTGGTAAAAACAAATTAAAAATCCTGACTTACTTCACTATACGCTCGAGAAACAAATTGAAAAATTTGAGTGGCCTTGATTTATTGGTTCACCCAGGCCAAGCAAAAACAACCGAGCAAGTCAGTGACCCACAGGGGTTTTCCCATTGCCTTGTGCACTATAGCCTTAGTATAGGGGCAGTTGGGCTATTTGAAGCTGTCATTCAAGCTTTTATCACTGAATGTATTACATTACAGACTTGAATTGTTGCCAGCTGGTGTTTATCAAGAGTTATTTTTTGGTCTGGTAAACCATGGAGGGTAAACCTTGGGGAAGGGGGGCGGAGCTTATGAAGGCAATGACTGCGTGAACTGAGCAATAGATCTTGATGTATTGTATTCAGTCGAGCATAAGTGTTGTCAGTAAAATAATTATAGCAAGAAGAAGAATGGAATATATTGTGGGAATTGGTTAATACAATCTCTGGACTGTCTGAAAGAAGTTGGGAATACTTGGGGTCTATTTTGTGTAGCGGTATATGCCCGCGTACACGCAGTTACATAGTGTCAGTTGCTGACTGACACCATGTGTGATAGTGTATAAAAATCGGTCACTCAGCAGCAAGGTTTTAAATGTGCTAGAATCTAGCACATTTTAATTAGGCCTGGGCCGATCCGTTCTACGCGCGCGCTCAAGAACGGTAACCCGTAAAAGAGGCATCAAGTCAAAAAGCAACTGGTCCTCTGTCATTCTTTTTCGATTTTCGATATGTCTAACTGTATGCAGTTAAGGGTGACCGTGTAAAAACATGATTCATTTGAAATGGAATCGCGTCAAAACACTTGCATTTTCACACGCGCCTACTAACCATCCTATGGGCAAGTTCGGGTGGGCGACTAGAGCTGCCCCCCTCCCCCAGTCTAAAAAGTGGGGAGAACATGTCCCGTTCCCCACCCATCGACGCACTTGACCATACACACATCGTGTACTTCGTACTCAATGTTGCCCTCGACAAAATGGCAAAAAGACATAACTACATTGCGTACTGATGTTAAAATCTTTACCAAACCCATTCTGAAAATGATAACCTCTGATACCCCCTCTTCATTATTATCCCCCAGCCCCCCTCACCTCCCCCGTAATAAAGAGTACTCCATATCAAATTTCATGCTCACTGATTTCTACTTTATTCCACTGTTACTAAATTACAAAAAACTTGTCACATTCACATAACATATTTTAGACAAGTTGTTATGGATTCGGAATCCTTAACTCTTAAAATAAGAGTCTTTACTGATACCATTCTCTGCTTTTTTTACAATATACAGTGTACTGTTACCAAAGCCCAATTTCATAAAGCTGCTCGAACACCCAAATTTGCTTTAAAATTATATTGTAATATACATTGCTTTTCACTGGTCCGTGGAATGATTGCTTTACAAAACATTTTTAAGCAACATTGTCTACATAACTGCTAAGCAAAACCTCTGTGTATACTTAACCCATTCCTGCGCTAAGCAGTAATACTCCCAAGTATAAAGCCATTAGACATTCACACAACCCCCCAATAAATCATTATGGTCTCTCCTCATAGGATAATCACAGCATGATAACTTTTTAACAATGAACTTTCAAAACGATTAACATTAAACTCCAACACAAACACCTATAAATACTACTTTTTCTGTTAACCATGTGTTCATTAAACTACACTACATCAGACTTATAATCAAATTATCACATTATTCTAATTTGAATTACTTCATAATTTAAAAATCAACTATTCCAAAATTAATTAATCAAACAGTACTCTTAAAGACTACTTCTGTGATGACTACCAGGCACCATAAGTTAGGATGATTGATGATTATTATCAACCCTCCAGTCCAATGTCATGGATCTACAGTATGTACTTATCACAAAAATCCACACAGCCCTGTAAACCTGATCACTCTTGGAAACATGGAGAAGTGATAGCGTATTATGCAGTATAAACAGAGTTATTCAGCCCAATTTGTTAAAAAACTACCACATGGCCCAAAGCCATTGTACACATGTATTATGTACACATCTGTACATAAACCGATTTTTATAGTACTAACAAGACTCCAAATCATATGTTTATGTTTAGTATGATGGTGGACTACCAACAAGAAAGTTTTTTGTAAGATTTATAAAGTGTGTCATTACACATTCAGCAACAAAAATCAATTAAATATCCTCAAAAGTAACACTCTTCTTACAGTCTAAACTACAGACACAAAAATATACCCATTAAATAATATAGAATGTTCAACATACATGTAACTTTCTTGTTAACATGTTAAAATAAATATGCTAAATATCAACATTTAAGACATCTCACTGTATTTTTGCCTCCCTTGTTTATGCAAAAGTTTTTATGTTCAATTGTTTTATCCCCTTTTCTTTTATGGCAACCACAGCTTTACACCTGAAAAATACATGTCGAGCATGGTATATTATACAACAAACATTGCAAGTAATGTGATTTATTACCAATACAACTCAAGATGTTGCTGTACATTTTGAAAACACTGTTCTCGTGAAACTGACATCTTACTCCAATGCTAAAACTTTTAAAAAGTCGAACTTCACTGTTTTCCCGTTTACACTCAACGTAAACTGTAAGCCTAATGCTGCATTTTCAGCCAATTTGCATTGGTCTCAGATATCAATTGGACAACATATCGTTTGTTAAACCTATCCTTCATTTCAACTGTGTATCCCCTCTTTTGAAATATAGCTAATTGTAAAACAATAATTTTTCATATTCCTTTACCAATAACACCCTACTACATCTACTGTCCAAAAAAACTGTGGATGGCATAGTTGTAATTTTCTCTTATAATTTTTTCTCCTTTCATCAGACATTATTTATTTCAATTTTTTCCATTTCACTACAGATGTATTTTTTTATAACAAGATCATTTTAATTGATCAGACATTATGTTATTAATTTTGCATGACATTACCCAATACATGCAATAATACATCCAACAGTTTTACACATGAAATCTAACAACTGGCCCTACATGTATAACCATTGATATTTAATATTATCGCAATGACAATACTACTACACATTTATGATTTTGCTTGTCATGTCCCACCCTCATCAATTTTAGAATGAAATCAAACAAAATTTTTGATTTTGGCAAATTGTGACTTGTACATCGATTCACACTTTACAAAACTGCTCTAAATCCTATTGTTCGTTAACACTGTGATCTCCTTTTAAAATATGGCTCAAAACAATAAATTGTGATATTTCACTATAGATATAACACTCAGTATCAAAACTAAATAATATGATTATGAAGCTTATTTTCTGTTAATATATAAAAAAATCCCATCTACAAAACAAATATATGTTTAAGTAGCCTATACTATTATTAACCAACACACGAACATATTTTACATGCAATACACCCAATGGTTTTACAATCACAATCTAACAGTTTCTAATACTGTAAGTATACTGAGTGTATACTATACACTATTAAACGTTTACAATTTTGTCACTTCAAGTCAGATGTATGAGTATGACCGATCCGCCTTTTAAAATATAGCTTACGAAACGTAAATTAAATACTAAAAACTAAATACTCACTACTAAAAGTACAAAACTGTAGATAACATATACACTCTTTGGAACTGAGCAACTCCTACTTTCATCGACAAGTTGTTTTTGTTATCAATTCCATAAATAAATAATGTTCATGTATTTTTTACAAACTTTTAATCAAGTAGGTCATCATCAGACAACCTCTACTTAAATTTGCATGAAATTATCTATTACGTGCAATAAAATAGCCAATACTTTTACACAAGAAATGTAACAATAACAAAATTTGTAACCAAACGATTGCTTTCAAGAATATCCCTAATGACAACATTTATACAATATGTACGTTTTATGATTTCATCACTTTCTAGTCAGATGTAGATGTAGATGGTATGTCCTCGTCCTGGTCAATTACACGTACCACCACTCTGCGCAAAACCATAAACCTGTGTACAATTTGCTTGCCTTCCAGAGCAAGCATAATATCTTCCCTCTTAGTAGAATTCCAAAGTTTCATGGCAATTTCATTCGACACACTTATTGTTTCAATTAAATCATTCTATCTCACATAACACTTCCACCGAGTCCTCCATCTGAGAATGTACTGTTAGAACAACTACTTTCTTCTCTTCTGGTTCTTCTTCCATAAACTATAATGAAAACAATAATACACAAAGTCTTTATTATAATTGCAACATTATGTCAGTTATACCATGAAATATTTTGAGCAAGATGTCATATATAATGACATTTTGCCCAAATATACTTTTGCATTATCATTTTGTTCTCATCTAAATCTTCATTATCATCAAGTTGTATTCCAATCAAACTTGTAAATAACTTAACAAAATAACCACAGTAACTGTTTTGGCATAACTATGATTACGTGTTGTATGAACAGTTATGACTACTCACACCACAAAATCACGAACATCAATTTAATTATTTCACATCACGTTACCAACCCTAACATGACACTCTGAGCAGTCTATGACTGAGTATGGCATGTATACCCTATGAAACCAAATAGATGGGTGCACTACTCAATATTAATGCTTTTATATTGAACCACATATTTATTCTAGAATAAATCAGTTTGAAAGAAATTTGTGTCTTGTTAAATATTTGTAAATTGTAAGTGATTTGTTTTCTTTAAAAAAAGAAGTCTTTGTAAATGCCAACAAATATCGTAGATCAATGCATATTCAGTTATACCACCAACGTCATCATTACTTGTATATATTCATATTCATAAACTATTCATGAACATTCCACAAATCTATTGTTTTTAAACAATTTAATCCACAAAATGAACAGACTGATGACTCTTATGCATTACATGGAACGTTTAGTGTAGAATCAACATTAATTGATCTTCTAAACTATTTCTATAAGCGTTCCAGATAGCTGTTATTATTAAAAAGTAAAGCAAATGTAAAATTCAATTTTGTTTTGTACTCATTGTCCAACAGATAGAATCGTCATATAAATGGTGAAAACAACATGTAAATTGTAAATTGCCAAGTAAATTGCTATTGTATTAGCTAACCTCCCGGGGCAGACTTGTCAACATCCAAAACATGCGATGACATCATTCTGAGAAAAATGGATTTGTACACTTTTGTACGGGGATATTTTGGTTCATTCCTGACTTTCAATGATATTCAATCAAAATGGCCTTGAGTTGAAAAACAACTTGTACATTTTGCTTAACACTTCCTGACAATAAAATTAAACCTTAATTTAATAGACAATCAAAAAAACTTATTTTCTTTTCAACATTTATGACACATCCAGATTTACAATTCAATTAGTTAACATAACTTTATTGTCGTGTTCCTGTTTGATGTGAGAGCCATCGCCTTCAAGAAAGCATTATGCTTTGCTGACACATGTGAAATACGGACTCGATCCCCAGACTTGACCGGACTTTTACTGGCTTGATTCCAGAGTGCTACCTGGATACTTCCACTGCCATCTTCAACATGTATGTTTCGTAATACTTGAGATTCATTCTTGCCAACTTTTCTGGCAACTTCATCCTTTTATCAAAAAAATAGAAAATAAAATGTCTCCTAAATTAATGTAGTTTGTATATAAGTGTAACCGTAAATTTACCTTTACTGCATCAACTTGATGTCCTTTTAAGTTTATATCCAGCAGTAATTTGTTCAAACAAAGCCATTTCCAACATTACCTCATTTCTCAAAAATAAGCAACTAAATTTTGAAAACATCAATCACTTTACTCAATCATGTCCATTGTTATAAAATGTCACAAACACATTTTCAATATTTTTTTTTTTTCTTTATGCAAGTCGCCAGACACACAAGGCCTGAAGGCCACTTCAATGTGTGGGCTACAATCAACTATTTTTTCCAGGGGCCGTTGCCACCTACTCCTGGGGCTGAGAAAGGGTTACCCCCTTTACAGTCCATACGGATGTAGGCTTGGGTATCATCTATCAGAAGCCTGGCTGGTAGAGCAGAAAAATATTGTTCAATATTGTTCAGACAGTTCGACAGCTTGGATACATAGAAATTACAATGTATTCACCAAACACAACTTTATATAAGCTTTTTACAAACAGTTTGACAACCCAATTTCTTTATTTAAGTCTATCTCCAACATAAAATGTTAACGAAGTCATTTGTTTATTTTGTTATGCATGGGATACATTTCCCTTTGTGTCTCACTTCTAAAAGCACATCAATTTGAATGATATGTAAAAGTAAAGTACACAATCTAGTGACTATTGCATATATGCTTGTCCTGGTGGAATGGGCAGACTGAACAGAAAATCTGCCAGCATTTAATTATCAAATCAATAATTTGTAAATTACAATTATTGAAAAAATCACAAGTAATGCAGCCAACTTTTTTACTATTGTACATTAAGCAACACCCACATTAGAATTAAAGTCAACATGCTGTTTGTGACCATGAAAAAAACAATAACAATCGTTACTCAGGAGTAACAATAAACCTCATCCGAAACAAATATTTACTTTTTACTTTCTCCAGAGATGGAAACATGCAACAAACTATCAAGTTGCTTTGGTTTCAAAAGCTTTTCCCTTCACCTTAGATGTATACTTTTGCAATTTGATTATGCTGTACTGACTTTTCCTATTACAAACTCCAATAATCTTCAGACACATAAAAGTGAACAATCTATATTACATGTATCTTTCCACATTCACTTATCTTTGCATATAAACACTTCTAGTTCAGATAAAGAACTAAAAATGTTCCAGAGTGAAGTGAAGTTATAATTTATTTAATCAAATCCTTTTGTATTAGTATTCTGTACCATCAATCATTAAACTACCCATCACTCATCTTTTGACATCAACAATAAAGACCTTTAGTGATTCTTTTCCCAGTTCCAACGAAATTTCAAAACAATTCCAAATATTCACAAAAAATGCAACAATTTCACAATTAACAATCCTCTAAACATCATTCTGCCACCCAAACATTTTCCCTTACACATTGTTTGTGCACACACATTTAAAAAATCTGTGACAACTAATACTTACTGTTGTTATTACTCCCTGAACAGACACTGCCCCTTCTTCTTTCTCCTCTAGAATAAATCCTATTGGTACAACTTCTGGAACGCAAGGATCTACTAATTCCTTTGCTATGGCAACAATATTTGGCGGCACTGGCTGATGAAGATTTGGGCATTTGTTGACTGGCCTTTTGGTAATTTCGCATGAGTACGACATCCCCAACTTGCACTTTTTCTTTGGCGAACATACCGTCATATACAATCACTTTAATAGCTCCGGTGTGATCTGCAAGACTACACTCGACCTCTGATGCTTGTTCTTTCATTTTGAATACTTCTGCTCGAATGGCTCTCGGATAAGGATTGAGCTTACCACTTTGCTTTCTGATCTTATCAATAGTATCCATTTCCTGCAATATGCACACAGAAAGAAAAGAAATAGCAACAAACATCTCTGATTCACCCCCGAAATTCAAAAAATTACGAAAACAGTGTATTACTTAGTGTTACCTCCCCAGATAAGATGCCATAACTTGTGTACAACGCGGAACGCACATCACAAATTTAATTAGCCCCAACGATACCATGAATCCAAGGTCAGGATTCATGGTATTCGCCACAGAAGTGGGACTAAAATTTAATGCGCGTCTACCATTTCCACAAACTTGGAAGTCAATTCTAACTTAGAGAGTGTGCATTCTCCCCCCCCCCAAAAAAAAAAAAAAAAAAAAAAAAACCCAAACAAACAAAAAACACCTAACAAAAAAAACACGGCAGGAACATAGACTTATTTTTTAGAGTGAGAAAAGTTGCCAGTTAAGGAGTTAGCAAAATGAAACTCCTATCCTAAAACCAGTCAAACAGTTCATCGTCAGTTTTTAGCTCTACTACTACTACTGCAGCTTAACAAACAAATTACAAGCAATTAACACTCAAACTTACCTCGAATTGAGAACAATACAGAAAACAACTTTCAACCTCCAACAAAACACAACAGCAACTTACTCAGCAAACTAATCGGCAACAACTAGCTGGTGGTGTCCTGATGATAATGTGACGGTCAGTGCATGTTGTATGTATTTAAATTGTATGCAAGGGCGCGTGCGCGAGCTGGTCGGTGACTTGTGCCGATCTACGCATGTGCCGGGCGGAGCGACTGGTTGGTCGTCGTGTACACGAGGTGTGCACGAGGCGAGTCAGTCGGCTGCAAGATCTTGAAGTAACAGGTACGTGTTCATTGTTCTGTTTACTGCATGCTCAGTACAATTGCTTTTGCGACGCTTTTGCGTGTGGTTGATGCTAGAGGTGCATAGAGGGTTTGAGCCAGAGACTCCGAGACTCACAGGGTTGACTGATGTGTGTTCCAGTTAGCCGTGAAGGTTTACAGGGTTAACTGACGTGTGTTCCAGTTACCCGTGGAGGTTTACATTGTATTTGAGTTGAACGGTTGTCACCGGGTTGACTATCGCTGCGTGCGTGGTTTACCGGTAGGACGTAAGAACCGTTAGTCACGATCTTTCGTGAAGCTATTGCTAAGTAAACCTGTACTCTAGTGCGCGTTGGGGTTGGCTGATGTGTGTTCCAGTCAATGCTCGGTTGTAGTACTGGTCGACGCGTTGTAGTGACACGTGGTTGACTAGGCGCGGTAATTGCGCGTAGCTGTTGTACGAGCAAATAACAGTAGAAGCAGGAACACAGTACGTGGTTGACTTAGTGATCTGTTTGTTTTATGCCGTAGATAAGTTAACCTACTGAGATTCTGTTGAATCATACTGGAGAAAGGCAACAATATAATTAAACTGGTTGATGCTTGTTGGTTATAAATTGATGTCCTTTGTGAATTATTCTGTGCATTGATTACTGTGTATTAGGGAGAGACAATTGATTACAATCGGCGGTATATTTCCTCCAAAACGGACAAAGCTCCTTAGCGTTCAGATTACTTTATGATCTACAACCTGAGGTGAAAGTAGGCCCGGGATCAAGTTGTAAAGTTCCGCCACAAATGGTGTCAGAAGTGGGATGATTGTAATCGATTAAGTCGAGCTCTCTGTTGAGATTATTCCTCCTTTGTATTAAGAAGAGGAAGTAGTACACAGGTTCAAGAGTTGGCAATGCGAATGTGGATTGTTGTTGTACTTTTGTTGATTTTTGCAATTGTTGTTCTGGTTGCGGTTTGTCAGTTTGCCAAGACTCGCGTGGAGTTGAGGCGGTTACGACGAATTGCAAGGGAGCAGAATTTGACACTGTTGCGAATCCACAGTTTGACTAGTCAGAGGCACGGTGCCAGAGTTTCGCGAAGTTTTGAACTACAAAGAGTTGCAACACCGACTGCTGCGCTAGACGTGACTCAGTCACCTAGTGGTCAGTGGCCGAGTGTGGCAACAGTGTAAGTTCTAGCAAACTTAACGCGTATGTGGTAGATTTGTTTGCTGTGTCTTACTGGCTGGTCTGGGTCTGGTGATTGTCGTAGTTGGACCAGAAGTAGATTCGGTCCTGTTCTTGTGTTGGGTTTACTGGTCGCCTGTTGGTTGACTAGAGGTATAGTAAACCAGCATGAGTAAGGGTCCCAAGGGTCAAGAAGGTACCTTGGGGGTTGATGTTCAATTGCAGAAAATCCAAGAGGGGTTAGTTCGTGCAAAGTTGGACATGGAACTTTTGCAGTGGGAAAGAGACCACTATGCTGAGATGGGAAAAGTTCCGAAGACGTTGGCACATAAAGGAGCCACGGGTTTCCCTAGACAGGGGAGCGGTAAGGCCGATTATGAGAATAGTCATGTGAGGTTTCAGGTGGACTCGGAGGTTGACTTCCAAATCCCAGAGAAGACTTCTGGGTACAGCTCTGGTATGGGAACGAATCCATTTCAGGGTATGGGTATGTCATCCCAGGTGAGCCCCCTGAAAGATAGGGGGATGAGAAATCGAGAGAGTACCCCTCTTAGAGGCTATGTCTCAGAGACACCCGCCCCTGCTGAGGCTTTGTCAGTTGACAATGATAGAGACGATGCACAGTCTTTTGTGTCGAATCAGAGTTTTATGGGACAGGGTAGACAGAGTACCAATCCATTCCTTCAGGACATGGATATTGTTAGTCCGAAGAGGTTGCACAGTGAACCTTTGAGTTTGGCAACTCGGCCAAAGAAGGCGGCTAACATGTCAGCTGAGGGAAGAGTGCTCCCTGTGATGAGTCCAACTGTAAAGGGTACAGTGCCGTTGAAGGAGTCAAACGTGGGTGTTGAAGGTGAGGGTAAGATGTTGGAGCGTAACAATCGACGCCCAAATATCACCCCTGATAGGTATAGTGGCAAAGTATTGTGGCGAGAATATCACCGACATTTCGAGTCATGTCGAGAGGTCAATGGGTGGAATGAAGAGCAATCAGCCAGGTATTTGTCAGCAAGCCTTCAGGGAAATGCTCTCAGAATTTTGGGAGATGCTTCCCCTGATCGCAAGTGTACCTATGGTGAACTAGTAAAATTGCTTGAGAGGAGATTTGGTTCTGGGAGACAAAGCGAGAATTATCTTGTAGAGCTTAGGCATCGTCGGCAAGGGCCGAAGGAGAGCCTGCAAGAGCTTGGTCAGGCTATCCATGAGTTGACGCTAAGAGCGTACCCTGAAATCCAAGAGGAGTCTCGTGAGAGGTTGGCCAAGAATCATTTTCTTGATGCAGTTGATAGTCGGTCAGTACGGGAAGGTATAAATCGGGCCCGCCCAAAGAATCTGGACGAGGCAATCCGGGCTGCACTGGAGACCGACAATTTTGAAAAGGTAGAGCAGCAGAGGATACTTGATGGAAAACCTCCTAAACTGGCGAGGGCAATAGACTCCGGTCTGGATCAGAGAGTTGAGAAAATGGAGGCTAATTTGGAGGTGCAGGCTCAGACTTTAAAGACGATGGTTGACTTGTTGGGAAGATTGTCAAGTCAGTCTGTTGAGTTACCTGCTCAGGCAGAGGAGTCCCCCCAAGGGAGGAAAAAGATTGCGAGAGGCAAAGTGAAAGAATGGAGATGTTTCAATTGTGACAATAGAGGTCACTTTGCAAGAGACTGCAAGAAACCTCCAAAGAAAGCTGTTTCAGACCAGGGAAACGGCAGCCAGCCCAACGGTGGACCCACGGAACGGCTGGAAGTCAGAGAGGGTCCAAGAGGCAGTATCATGGCGACTTAATAGTTGATGATAAAAGAAGAAAAGTTGAGGATGGGCAAAGAGTGATAAATCTGCCAAAGTCGAGTGTGGATCCCCGTTATGGTTTCTTTGTGAATGGTCTAGTCAGGGCGACTGATTGTCGATTTCTGGTTGACACTGGGTCAACCGACACTCTGATCAGCAGTGAGGTTTACTACAAAACTCCCAAGGAGCGAAGGCCCCTTATGGGAGAAGGAAGCGTGCAGGTGAGACAAGTGGATGGCAGTCCACTCTCAGTACTTGGCATCGCTGATGTAGAAATTCAGATTGGTCGAACCACCCAGTCGGTCAGGGCGATTTTCACAGAAATGCGTTGTCCAGGAATCTTAGGGATGGATTTCCTTGTGCCCACAGGTGGGAAATTGGATTTTCGAACTAAGAGGTGGAGCTTGAATGGCGAGGACATAAAATGTACCAGCAGTGTCGGGGAACCGTTTGTTGGTCGTGTGGTTGTTCATGAAAACACAGTGATTCCTGCTGGCTATGAGGCAGTTGTCCCTGGTACCATAGCAAAGGGAGGTAATGCTTTTGCAGGTCCGGCACTAGTTGAACCTTTAGAGAATGGGGGTGAACTGGCAAAGAGAGGACTGGTACTGGCCAGATCTTTGGTAGAGGCAGGGAATGACATTGTTCCACTGCGAGTGTTTAATCCTGGTAGGGAGCAGAGAGTTGCCCGAAAGGGGACGACTGTTGGTGTGATTTGCCCGGTTGAGCATGATTTGATAGAAGGTAGTTATGGGGTGATGGCGGATCCACCACTGGAAGTTCCTGGTTATTTGAGGGACTTGTATGAGAGAGGCACTGCAAGTGTTGAGTCGAAGTATCACAAGGAGGTCAAGAAATGCTTAAGTGACTTCCGTGATGTCTTTTCCAGTGGTGACCATGATATTGGCCGAACAGAAGATGTTAGACACCACATACAGACGGGTGATGCTAGGCCTATCAAGGAGAGGCCAAGACGTCAACCTTACTGTAATCAGCAGGAGATAGAGAGGCAAGTCCGTGACTTGGAAAAGAGGGGTGTGATTGAGCCATCAGATAGTCCTTGGGCCTCAAATGTTGTTCTTGTGAGTAAGAAGGACGGGACCAAGCGTTTTTGTGTCGACTATAGAAGATTAAATGCAGTCACCATTAGGGACGCTTACCCGGTCCCACGCATTGACGAAACATTTGATGCTTTGAGTGGGGCAAAGTGGTTTTCGACACTAGATCTTGCCTCGGGGTATTGGCAAGTTGCACTTGACGAGGATGCAAGCCAAAAGTCAACATTCGTTGTAAGAAATGGGCTGTATCGGTGGAAGTGCATGCCATTTGGCCTTTGTAATGCCCCAGCAACTTTTGAGAGGCTCATGGAGAAAGTCATGGCAGGTTTGCAATGGGACATCCTTTTGATTTATTTGGACGACATCATTGTTTTCGGGAAGTCCGTGACTGAGATGATAGAGCGTCTCAGAGTCGTGTTGGCGAGACTCGGACATGCAGGGCTGAAGTTGAAACCGAGCAAGTGCCACTTGTTTCGGCAGTCAGTAGCTTACCTAGGACACATAGTGTCTACAGAGGGTGTGGCCACGGATCCGCAAAAGGTACAGGCGGTGGCGGACTGGCCTGCTCCAAGGTGTGTAAAGGATGTAAGAAGTTTCTTGGGTCTTGCGTCTTATTATCGGAAGTTTATCCGTGGGTTTGCAGGAATAGCCAGTCCTCTGCATGCGTTAACTGAGAAGTCACGAGATTTTGTATGGGATGAGTATTGTCAGGGTGCTTTTGAGGAGTTGAAAAGTATGCTCGTGACCGCACCAATATTGCCCTATCCAATTCCAGACAAAGATTTCATCCTAGACACTGATGCCAGCGGTGACGGCATCGGGGCGGTGTTGTCCCAAGTCCAGGAGGGGAACGAGAAAGTTTTGGCATACGCTAGTCGTAAACTCAGCAGGCCGGAGAGGAACTACTGCGTCACTCGTCGTGAGTTGCTTGCTGTCGTGGTGTACTTAAAGCAATTTAGGCAGTATCTGTATGGTAGGAAGGTCAAGGTGAGAACCGACCATGCAGCGCTTCGGTGGTTGTTTCAGTTCAAGGACCCTGAGGGCCAGTTGGCAAGATGGTTGGAAGTGGTTTCTGAATATGACATTCAGATTGAGCATAGGCCTGGCAAGAAACATGCGAATGCCGACTCGTTGTCCCGGCGGCAATGCAAGCAATTTGGTAGAGATGAAGCAATCGGTGATGACCAAAAGAGTTCTGTGGTCCACCAGGTGCTTCCTCAGAGGGAAGACCCTAAGGTCAGGGGTGTTGTGGCTCAACCAGTCTTGTCCTCAGAAGCTTTAAGGAAAGCCCAGATGGAGGATGACATTGTAGGATGGTTTGTTCAGCTGAAGGAAAGGGGTGAGAATCGTCCAGAATGGAAAGAAGTGTCCCATCTTCCAAAGAGTCACAAGACTTATTGGTCTGTGTGGAAGCAGTTGGTGGTTAAAGAGGGTCTGTTGTATAGACAATGGGAGTCAGATGCTGGTGACTCGATGAGGTTGCGGCTTGTTCTTCCTAAGCAGTTACGGGAAGAAGTATTGGGCGAGTTGCATGGAGGACATTTGAGTGGGCATCTGGGTGTCCATAAGACGATGGCCAAAGTGAAGCATCGGTATTTCTGGCCCGGTATGTCAGCAGACATAAGGTCCTTTTTGAGAAGTTGTGACTTGTGCGCAAAAAGGAAGTCACCTGCTCGAAAGAGGCGGGCTCCCCTACAACAGTATCGTGTTGGTGTCCCTATGGAGAGAGTGGCCATAGACTTGCTCGGGCCACTGCCGAAGTCGGACAGTGGCAATCAATGGGTCATGGTAGTCGGTGACTACTGTACTAAGTGGATGGAGGCCTACCCGCTTCCGGATGCGACAGCCAGTACAGTAGCACTGAAGTTGGTTAATGAGTTTGTCTGCCGGTTTGGGGTCCCGCAGGAGTTACATTCCGATCAGGGTACCAATTTCGAGTCTTGTGTTTTCAGCGAGATGTGCCGTGTATTGGGCATCACCAAAACCCGTACGACTGCCTACAATCCCAAGTCGGATGGGATGGTTGAAAGGTTCAACAAGACTCTGGTTAATATAGTAGCGGTGCTCATTGACCCGAAAAGGATGCAAAGAGATTGGGATGAGTGTCTTCCGTACGCAACTTTTGCGTACCGTTGCACTCCCCATGAGTCAACTGGGGAATCCCCCAACATGATGATGTTGGGTAGAGAGGTGAGCATTCCGGTTGACTTGTTGGTAGAGTGTTGTGATGTTGAGGATGGTGTTGGGACAGATTTCGCAGAGAGTTTGCGACAGAATATGAGGCAAGCTCATGAGAGAGCTCGACATTGTCTTGGGAAGAGTACCCAACGACAAAAGAAGGACTATGATCGAAGGGCATCAGATCATGGGCTGAAGGCAGGGCACTTCGTGTGGCTCTTTAACCCAGCCAAGAAGAGAAACTTCTCGCCAAAACTCCAGTTGCGCTGGGAAGGCCCATGGTTGGTGGTCAAACAGTTGTCTGATGTAACCTTCCGTATTCAGTTGAAGAAGGGTGGTAAATGTAAGGTTGTCCATGCAGACAGACTGAAACCATACCTTGGTAAAGAACTTGAGTCATGGGAAGCGAAAGATGAGGCAATGGATTTGGAGTCAGACACTCCTCCGTCCATTAGCCCCTGGCCATAGAGTCTCCCAGTGGGACAGATGAAGTTCTTATAGATAAGACTGCACCTTTGGCAGTTGAGAGTTCTGAGGAAGTGTGGGAAGGGACCACACCCTCAGTAGAGTGTTCCCCTAGGCGGTACCCTAGGCGGGAGCATAAACTACCGATTCGCTATCGATAGTTTTCTGTTTTCTATTTGGGTTGGTTGTGTTTTGAAGACATGAGTCAGTGGTTACAAAGTTATAACCACAGGTTCTTGTTTTGTGTGTTTTACAGGTATAAAGAGTAAAGAGAACAGAAGATAAAGAAGCATGTCTGGTAGAGGGAGAGGAGGTAGAGGAAGGGCCACCAAGCCAAGACGCTTCCGTTGCACCGAGTGCAACAATTGTTTCGGCCAGCGTCAGGGTCTATGGAGACATATTAAAGAGAACCATGGGCCAGTCATGTATCTCTACTGCAGAAGATGCCACTACAAGGCTACCAGACGGGAAACCATGCACCGTCACTATGCTGGATTTCACAAGACCCATCAATGGGAGAGCCGACATATTGTCGAAGAGCGGGAGAGGCCAGAGGTGACATCAGCTACTTCACGTATGGTAGTGGCTGGATGGAGCTCCGCCACAGTTGCCAAGCCACCGGCTAGTTCAACGGCCCCTGATCCAGACGTCAATGAAGTTGTTGATGAAGACGTGGCAGTGATCTCACTCTCTCCGACCCCGATCTCCCCCCTTCGACCGAGTTCTCCGTCTGAGGCCCCTTCCAGGGCTGTACCTGAAGTTTCCCCCGTCAGAGTGGCTACTGGGAAACCGCGTGGAATGCTGGCTATGATAAGGCCGCCAGTATCCCCACAGTCATCAGAGGCTTCTTCCATGCCATCTCTTGAAGTTGTCACGCCCATTGCCTCAAGTGCTGACGAGGAGACCCAGACCACACCAGCTCGCCGACTGGTCAAAGCCATCATCAAGGAGCAGCGCGTCAGGACGACCTTCGTCGAAGGAAGACAGATAAGGAGAGAAGCGACCGTGGATTCGTCCGAGGCTTGGGTAGAGGTGTAGTTAAACCAGAGGAGGAAGAGAGCAGTGCTATATCTTGCTTATACTAAAGTTTTTATATTTATAGTTTTGTATTCACCATTTATAACTCGTGTACTTTTTGAACCAGAGTTTTGCCATTCATCAGGGAATAGTGTAAATTTGTTATTTTTATGGAAATTGAGATCACTGAACTGTGTGTGCATTTTTATTGCCAAATTGCTGCCTTTAATTATGTATAAATTATTGTTGTAAATTGTTAATGAGACCAAAGATTACCTCCAAATCTATGTAAGTTGAAAGTACTTGGAAATTATGTGCAGTGGTTTACGCAAACTTTTACCAGTCAACCGTATGCATAACGTGGTGCATATTTAATGAGAGTGAGGAGATGCATTACAAATCTTGCCGTAGTCAACCATACAGTAAGCTGTATCAGGTGTTTTTTTGTAAGTCACAGGGTTTATGCTAAGTATTACTCATATTGTGTGAGGTTGACATGTTTTTTTATTTATATTTTTCTAATGGTTTACTTAAGATGTATAAAGGTTCATGTATTTTATTGATTACATGCACTGCCCTTTTATTTGTTTTTGATGTTAAGCTGGTTGGACTGGGGCAGTCCAAGCTTAGCTCGGGCCTGTGTGACGGTCAGTGCATGTTGTATGTATTTAAATTGTATGCAAGGGCGCGTGCGCGAGCTGGTCGGTGACTTGTGCCGATCTACGCATGTGCCGGGCGGAGCGACTGGTTGGTCGTCGTGTACACGAGGTGTGCACGAGGCGAGTCAGTCGGCTGCAAGATCTTGAAGTAACAGGTACGTGTTCATTGTTCTGTTTACTGCATGCTCAGTACAATTGCTTTTGCGACGCTTTTGCGTGTGGTTGATGCTAGAGGTGCATAGAGGGTTTGAGCCAGAGACTCCGAGACTCACAGGGTTGACTGATGTGTGTTCCAGTTAGCCGTGAAGGTTTACAGGGTTAACTGACGTGTGTTCCAGTTACCCGTGGAGGTTTACATTGTATTTGAGTTGAACGGTTGTCACCGGGTTGACTATCGCTGCGTGCGTGGTTTACCGGTAGGACGTAAGAACCGTTAGTCACGATCTTTCGTGAAGCTATTGCTAAGTAAACCTGTACTCTAGTGCGCGCTGGGGTTGGCTGATGTGTGTTCCAGTCAATGCTCGGTTGTAGTACTGGTCGACGCGTTGTAGTGACACGTGGTTGACTAGGCGCTGTAATTGCGCGTAGCTGTTGTACGAGCAAATAACAGTAGAAGCAGGAACACAGTACGTGGTTGACTTAGTGATCTGTTTGTTTTATGCCGTAGATAAGTTAACCTACTGAGATTCTGTTGAATCATACTGGAGAAAGGCAACAATATAATTAAACTGGTTGATGCTTGTTGGTTATAAATTGATGTCCTTTGTGAATTATTCTGTGCATTGATTACTGTGTATTAGGGAGAGACAATTGATTACAATCGGCGGTATATTTCCTCCAAAACGGACAAAGCTCCTTAGCGTTCAGATTACTTTATGATCTACAACCTGAGGTGAAAGTAGGCCCGGGATCAAGTTGTAAAGTTCCGCCACAATAACGAATAAAAATAGATCTTCCCGACTGCTGCTTGCTCCCTGTACAGCTGTACTGTGTGATGGGGGGGGGGGGGGGGGGTGCGGGCATCGACGGGATGAGGGAAAACTTAAAAGAAGCTTCATGATTGGCCGCCCTCCGCGTAGGACTGCGCATGCACCGCATTCTGCTTCCTGCCCATATCCATGCGCACCAACCACACAAACGAACGCTTGAACTACGACAACTTTTTACATCTACAGACATTCAACATTGGATAGCTCCAAGGTCTTAGATCTTAGCCGCTGTGATTACCAGGCAATCAATCATCATGTCACTGGCTTTAATGTTGCAAATATCAAGCAGACACAAGACGACCAGCTCTAAGTTGTTGTTCCAGGTTAGGCCAAGTAAATAAAATACCTTGTTTCTCAGTAGACTGATAAGCACTGGTCAGCAAAGCAAAAAATGGATTTGAATAACATTATTTTCTTTCATATGACCACCTGTGCATACATTGAATTTGTCCCCCCTTTTTTCGTTCTGGGGATTCAGTGAACCATCTATTGCTACCATGTAAGAGGACTTTGTGAGCAGCCAAAATCAGTTTTACACGGTAATTTTGTTCGGTACAGTCACTGACTGTACGACCGTGTAATGGCGCATGTATATTGGCATACTGCAGTGCAGGGTTTGTCACGCGGTCTCCCATTTTGTCAATATCACTATCAGTAATCGGAATGCCAGTCGGAAGCCACCCAACTTCGCTAGCTTATCTTTAATTTGCCTTAGTTTCAAAATGATGTAATTTGACTTATTCCGTCATTAATTAACTAATTAACAGCATTTCAAACAGACTAGATGAACCCAAAAATCAAATTTTTGTCATAACTCAAAATTGAAATTGATTTGAACATTAAAACTCTTAAGACAATTTAACATAATCATCAAGACGCCTAAAAAATGATGATGTCATGATGACGTCATCGGGTATCGAATTACATTAAATCAAAATTTAATATTTCTAAAAAATCATAACTTATGAACCACATGTTGGATTTTTACAATCTACACATCATCGAATTGGTCGTTAAAAGGTCAACAAAAGCTACACACAACATGACCCCATTTGACCTTGACTTGTGGTTCAAACCAGAAGTTGAAATTTGAAAAATTCATATCTCAAAAACTACGTAATATTTTAACATTGATTTTGCATCAGATTATAGATGAGTTATTCTGCTGCCGAAACTTTTGCACAGAGATTATACCATTTTAATCTTTGCATCTGGTCAAAACCGGGCGTCAAAGCGCACGTGTCTGTTGAGTTTCATCGTGTGACAACGCACGATAGTGTAGGCCAACACTTACACAGCCACGCACGTGTACATGTACAATGCATGTGCAGGTTTAGTTGATGTGAACTACATGTTCTGTATTGAATACTTTACACCTACATCAACCTCGTTCCCAGTGGTGTACGATCTCGACGCGCCATTTTGTTTTCTTCCCCAGAATGCCTTGCTCGATTGTAACCCCTGGAAGTGTGACTTCAAAATATCCAAATATATTGGATATTTTAATTAGTCCTATGGTTGATCCATTCTGTGTTAGAGCAGAACGCGCTGTCAAAGGACGCATCAAGTCATGGAGCAACTGGCCCCCTCTCATTCTTTTTCGATCTTGTGATACGTATTTACTGCATGCAGTTTAAGGTGACCATGTAAAAACATGATTCATTTGAAATGTATTGCGTCAAAATACGTGCATTTTTACACGCGCGTACTAAGCGCCCGACAAGCGTCCTACAAGCGCTCGAATGTTTTAACAAGCGTGCACGCAAAGCAGTACATTTTGGTTAGCCAATCAGCATTGATTTTCAGTGTTTCCCTCCTGGGGGTTTAGCGATGAGAGGTATCGATACGGCGCGCTGCCCATGGTTGCGAGGCTGCATCTACACGTTCTGTATTGAAAACTTTTCATCTACATGTGCGAATACATGTAGCATCGCTCGCTACTTCATTGTACTTGTATATTGCACAGTATCACTAATTAATGAAAGTCCGTGTAATATTTGAAAAATTCATAACTACTTAACCACACACTGGATAGTTACAATCTATACGTCGTCTGAACGGCCTTGATAAATTAAACACCCAATACACAAAATGTTACCACGTTTGACCTTAACTTCCGGTTCAAACCGGAAGTTGACATTTAATATTTCAAAAAAATCACAACTTCTGATCCACACATTGGATTTTTATAATCTATGCATCATTGGGAAAGTATGTAACATTTTAAGAAACGATACACAGAATGTTACCACGTTTGACCTTGACTTCCGATTCATACCGGAAGATGAAATTAATAATTAAAAAAATAATAACTCTTCAACCACTCATTGTATTATTATCAAGTAAACGTCATCAGAAAGAGCTCGTAAGACTTAATTAACGATACAGTGTGACCTCATTTAACACTGACTTCCGGTTCAAACCAGAAGTTAGAAAATTAATGTTTCAAAAAATCATAACTTCTTAGCACACTTTGGTTTTTTTACAATTTTTACATCATTGGCAAAGTATTTATCAACTTAAGAATTGAAACACAGAATGTGACCCAATTTGATCTTGACTTCCGGTTCAAACCGGACGATCAAATTCAATACTTTGAAACAATCTTAACTCCGGAACCACACATTGGATTGTTATCAACTACACGGCATTACAAAGGGACTTACCTAGCTAGCACTACACAGTATGACCTCATGTGTCCTAAGTTTTGGTTCAAACCTGAAGGATTGGAACAAAATCTTACTACTGGACCACAAATCGGGTTGATAAGATGAAATATTGTTCAATCATAATTTGATGACATCGATCACGAACACCTTGTTTTTGTAATAAACACAAACTGAATGTCTAATTATTATTATTATTCATGGTTTATTAAAAACTTCAATTTGGTTGCCACGGGCAAAATTACATTGAATTTACAAACATTTGGAACGTCTCGGACTTTGCTCCGTGAAATTTAAAGGAAGTGGGACGGTGATTTTTTTCTCTGGTAAATATTTTTTATGCAAACGCAATTCACTGCCCCGTGAAATATTTATTAAGAAGCCCTCTTAATTTTTGTTTTTCATTATTTATTAATTCATCTGACAACAATGTTATGAAATAGAGTTTTTTTTTACAGGTCTACGGTACTTATGCTGCTCACTTATATTTTTTAATATTTAAAAAATATTATTGATAAGTTTTCTTTTTATTCACCAAATGCCATTGATATAATCATAATAACAAAGAAATGCATTTACGCGGCGCCAAATCCATTTAAATAAAATGCTCCCAGGCGCTTTACAAGACATCAAAAGTAAAAAAGCAAAGACTTATACAGAATAAAATACACGGAGAGAATAATAAAACCAAGCAAAATTATAGTAAGCAAGACTCTGTAAAAATTAATTAAAATATATGTAAATTACAACGGAAAATCAATAAGAAACATTCATTATTTTAAAAACATTCAATGATTTGATAAGGAAAGGAGTTAAGTCATTATGCTACTTTGGTGCTTTCTTACTACGTCAACCCCCCTTACCGACACTGTACACAAGGGTTGTTCCCAACCCCTAATACAAACCCACCCATATCATTATGGTGCGGTCGCAAGCGCAATAGCATTACGTCGGCCAATTCAACGGACGGAGAAAGTTGACTATTTTTACTAAAAAATAGTTTTTTTCCCGTGAAAAAATGTATGCACGATGGTTCCAGTCAGTTTTAAACGTGTTTCCTGATACACTCTGATTACAACCATTGTATTTGATGGTATTTTAAACTTGTTGTCTTGAGTTGTCTTGAGTTGTCTTGAGTTGTCTTGAGTTGTCTTGAGTTGTCTTGAGTTGTCTTGAGTTGTCTTGAGTTGTCTTGAGTTGTCTTGAGTTGTCTTGAGTTGTCGTGAAATGGGCCTGTTGACGCTAATTAGTACAACCCCAAGTCTGTGATCGAAATAAATGTCTGGGGGGGGGTGGTTATAATCCACAAGAGGGCGCTATTTCAAGAAATATTATATTGGCCAATGCCCATCACGTAGACGAACACTCCCTGAAAACTGTATAAATATGGAAAATTCAAAGTCCTGTTCTAACAGCGTCATAAAGTGTCGCGTAACAACACAAAAACCTTTTTGCAGTTTCAAAACGTCTCATCCGTCCTAACATCTCATAAACTTCATATGTCTATCATGTTCACTGATCACACCTAATGCATGGAACAATGACGTCATCGTGACGTCATCGGCTATCAAGTTACATGCTATTTAGGTTAAAAAAATTAGCACTATGCTAATCACTGTATTTCATTAAATTGTACAGCTATGATGTTCATAAGATCTGATAGATCGAGACTAAGGCAACATTAAAAAAGTTAACGTCAAAATCGTATGACATGACCCCGTGTTGACCTTTACTTACGGGTCAAACGGAAGTGGGACCATATATGGAGAACTAAACACCCGATTTTCAATTTCTTTTCAGTTATAGAACCCTCGGGCATTGAAGATTGAACTTCGGTTTACTCAAAGCGCAACAAAACGGAACAGCTTTGTGTTTGTGCACAAACACCTAATGTCTAGTTATGATTGTACTTGATAACTTGACTTAAATTTGGAAGTTTCCTGTTTAAGTTTTTTGACTTGTTCAACTAAACAACAAAATGAAATTTTCAATTGCAAATTAATAAACAAATATGATTTAATTCACTTTATAATGTTTGTTTTCACCTCCTGCAATCTATAGTTACCTTGGTATACCTAAACATTAATTTGTTAAAAGGTGTGATGGGGGTCCATGTTTGGTATTCCCTCGGGGACAAATAGCATTTAAGGTAAACTGCTTTGCCTTGAGTTTCATTTGCTGCCTCGAGGGTACAAAATACCATGAACCCTATCACAGCATGCAATAATTGTATAATGGACATTTCAAAAGACTGTAAGAAAATGTATGATTATTATGAAAGATTTTGTGCTAACTAAGGCTTTGATATACATGTAAAATTTTCAAAGCTAATATTATTGCCGACAACATGCATGTATTTTGTTGACATATTTGGTATGTTATTTTTTCTTCAACAGAAGATGCCAAGCTACCATGCTAAGACTAAAGCGAAGAGGGAAAGGATGCGTCGCTTACGAGCTAAGCAGGAGGACGCCAGATGTATGTCTCCCCTGTCAGTAAATGTTGAGTCTCATTCCACTCCCTCATCCACATCTACGTCTCATCCCTCTCCGTCCATGTCTTCCCATGTCTGTCTTCCTCCATGTGACATATCACCTCCCCCTCATGCTGTTTTGAGGTTTTGCACATCTCCCCGAAGCAGTAAGGAAAGAAGAAAAGATGTACCTGACTTGAGGTTGGCACCTCCTCAAGGCAGTAAGAACCTGAACAAAGATGCACCTGACTTGAGGTTGGCACCTCCTCAAGGAAGTAAGAACCGAAGCAAAGATGCACCTGACTTGAGGTTGGCACCTCCTCAAGGCAGTATGAACATTAGAAAAGATGTAACAAAGTCTGAACCAAAGTCTGAACCAAAGAATGAATACAAAGCAGAAATAATCAGTGATTATGAACATGAAATGATATATGAGATAAATGCTGAGAGGAGAGATGACGGAAGTACTGAGGCCAAACAAAGCCGCAGATGAAGACACACAAGAAGGAAGGCTCGAAGGCAATTACGAAAGTGACAGCAGCAGCAACAAAGAAGGTACAATTAGAGATAACAAACAGGTTGGCTACATGATAGATGAAAAAGAGGATGGTATAATGAGAGCTGCCAAAGAAGATGCCGAGAAAGGAGATGATAAAAGGAAATTCAGAAGTAAGAGATGATGAGGATGGTAAGACAGACAATCGAGAGTACTGTATGGTAGGAGATGTTGAGGATTGTAAGATAATAGATGACAAAGACGGCTGTAAATTACAAGAAGACACACAGGATAGTAAGATGGGAAATGACGAAGGGGATGCTAAGAGAAGAGATTACAAAGAGGATGGTAAGATTCAAGATGACAAAGTTGATGGTAAGATACAAGTACATGTAGGCAAAGAGGACGGTAAGATGCAAGATGTGAAAGAGGATGGTAAGATACATGATGACAAAGAGGACGGTAAGATGCAAAATGACAAAGTAGATGGTAAGGTGCAAGATGTGAAAGAAGATGGTAAGATACATGATAACAAAGAAGAAGGTATGGTGCAAGACGTTAAAGAGGATGGTAAGATACAAAATGACAAAGAGGATGGTGTCACAAACGGCAACATAAAATGTTTTGACAAGGGGCAATCAAAAACCCAAATGTGTTGGATGTGTGCTAAATTAATTAATTGTCATGAGCGAAAAGTACAGTGTGATAAATGTAGCATATGGTATCATATTGATTGCATGGGATTTTCAGAAAACATTTATGCCTGTTTAGCAGAATCAACTGTAACATGGATCTGTCGCAAGTGTGGCTTTTCAAATGTTGTTTCATGACTTTGGTATTCCAGAAGATGTTAATGCATTTCAGGCAGTTTCTGATGATGATGACAATGCAACTGAGGCAATAGCACAAGAATTAATAACAGAAGCAAAGTTCGTTATCCAGGAAAATGTGAGTACGAGCTTGAAATCCAGAAAGAGATGCATGAAGAAATGGCACAAAGAAGTTAAAAAACAGAAATGTGAATTGAAAGAAATTATTGTAAAGGAGGCAAATGTAATGCCGAAACAACGTGGACGGTATGAATTAAGAAGTAAAAAAAGATCAGGATTACCTCTTGTTTATGGTAGTGAAAGTAAGAAGTGTAAGTCGGGCACACAATCTTGCAAAGTAAAGCATGTGAAAGAGGTCGGGCATGATGTGGTGTTGAACAGTAAAGATATGAACACTGAAAGAACTGGCAATGGACTATGTACAAAAAAATGTTTCAAAGAAGATGGCAAAGTAAACAATTTGAATAATGTGTGTAATGTAAATGAGACGGATCTGAGTAAGAACAGTGAGAGTATCAAGAGAATTAACCCACTGGCTCTAGATGGAAGAATTATTGCTCAAGGAAGTTTTCATCAAGGTGATAGGAGCTTTGGTTCTAATTGTGGGAAACAAGGTGTTGTCAATTGTCTGGCTTCAATGATGTACAGTAAGAAAAAAGATGTGAGAAACTGGAAGTGTAGTGACATGGATCAAATTCTGATGACTGGAAATAAACTGTATGGTTTCTTACAAGAGAGTACAACAATGAACAATAATTACTTGTTGACTCATGAATTGCCAACTGAATTAGATGTTTTTGACGTGCACTATTTTATGAAAAGTGCGTTGGAACAAGCTCTTCAGAAATATCATGCATGTTTCATAAGTTTTAATGGAAACGCATTTGCTGTAATTGCTCAAGATGGAATATATTATGTATTTGATTCACATTCCAGAAGTATTCAAGGCTGTATGGTTCAGAATGGATCAAGTATCATGATGCGTACAACAACATGGCAAGGTGTATACAGGTATTGTACAAAGTTAGCACAATCTATGAATTTGTCAAATGCTGAGCAGTATGAAGTTACTGGTATGTCTATCTGTGTTGATGGGGAGGCTGTGACATGTACACATGAAGAAATGGAAAGTGACAATCAGAGCATCTCAGGAATGCGTGATTACACTGACTGTGGACTGTCTAATGTAGTAGGAGATGAACATAGCAACATAGCTAGAGATATTACATATAAGAATGTTGTAGATAATATCAATGAAGAATTTTGTAAGAGTGAAGTTGGTTTGTGTATGGCAGGTACATGTAACATTAGAAGAGAAGACTAATGAAAGTACACCTGGTGGTTGTGATGATGTTGAAATAGTTGCAGAATCTGGACCTAGTATTGTAAAGTTTTGTCCATTAAGCTTTGAACGAAAGATGGTTGTTTGTGAAACACTTGGTTTGGAAACATCACATTTGAAATCAAATTCATTGGCTGCAAAATGTGAATCAATGGGCAAACCTGATGTTATTTCACATATTAGAGGTGATGGCAATTGTTTCTTTAGAGCTGTCTCATTTGCTGTATCAGGGACCGAGGATAATCATGTACAATTGACAATTGCTTGTGTTGATAATTTGTTGAAGAATGCTAATAAGTTGGGATGTTTTCTAAGAGACGGATTTGCCAATATGGAGGATTATGTAATGAGACAGAATGTTTGATGCTGGTACTTGGGCTACAGAGATTGAAATTATGGCAATTGCACATATGCTTGGTACTGATATATACACATATGATGAAACCTGTAGTTGGTACCATTTTTCAGCAAAGGATGTTGAGGGAAGTGCTGTGACATGTGGTATGGGCATTTATTTGAATCATACACACAGAGTGCATTATGATGTTGTTCTATCAGTCCATGAATTATCACCGGAGACATTGGATATTAATGAAGTGCGTGAAGATTGTTCAGAGAAGTCGGATGTATGTGAAGATTATTCAGAGAAGTCGGATGTATGTGATGAATACCCTGCACAAAGTGATCAATGTACAAAGAAGACTGTTAACCCTAACGATATTGACAGCAAACATAGTACTGAATTGCCAAAACGTTGCAAAGTGAAGAGAAAGAAACGAGTTAATCTAGTGAAAAGGAGAGAACTGGCGAGAAAGAAATATACTGAGCGTAAAATGAAAAAATGTGGTCAATATAACACTGATGTTGAGTTTAGAGAGGCCAAGAAAGCAAAGTGTAAGAATCGCCAAAAGATAAAGTACAGAACTGACAAGACTTACAGAACGCAAGTTATAGACTCAAAGAAACATGCTAGCAAATTATTATATCATGAAAGTAAGAAACAGAGTGACTAAAATTGAGAGTAGCAAAACAAAGTATAGGTATAATGTTGATTTCAGGAAAGAAGTGATGAACTCAAGTATGATGAAATATAAGGAAAATGAGGAATTTCGGAAAGAAGTGGGGAATGCAAGTAAGGATTTTAGGAAAGAAGTGGTGAATGCAAGTAAGATGAAGTATAAGGAAAATGAGGATTTTAGGAAAGAAGTGGTAAAGGCAAGTAAGATGAAGTATAAGGAAAATGAGGATTTTAGGAAAGAAGTGGTGAATGCAAGTAAGATGAAGTATAAGGAAAATGAGGAATTTAGGAAAGAAGTGGGGAATGCAAGTAAGGATTTTAGGAAAGAAGTGGTGAATGCAAGTAAGATGAAGTATAAGGAAAATGAGGATTTTAGGAAAGAAGTGGTAAAGGCAAGTAAGATGAAGTATAAGGAAAATGAGGATTATAGGAAAGAAGTGGTGAATGCAAGTAAGATGAAGTATAAGGAAAATGAGGAATTTAGGAAAAAAGTTGTGAATGCAAGTAAGATGAAATATAAGGAAAATGAAGAATTTAGGAAAAAAGTTGTGAATGCAAGTAAGATGAAATATAAGGAAAATGAAAAAATTAGGGGAAAAGTGAAGAACGCAAGTAAGATGAAGTATAGTGATGAATCTTTCAAGACTAAAGTCATTAATACACTCAAATTCAAATACCACAACAATCCTGATTACAAGATGGCAAGAATTGACTGTCAAGAATAAATACCATGTTGATGTTTGTTATAGGAACAAACTTGTTGAAGCTTCTAAATCTAAATATCATGAGAATGAACTTTTTCAGAAGAATGTGATTGACTTTAACAAAAAGAAGTACAAGAGTAGTGCAAGTTTCAGGCAGAATATAACAAAGAAGAATACCAGTCGAGCAATGCACAAAAAGATGAACAAACAACATATCAATAAAGTGTTGAGTGATTTCAAGAAAGAAATATCAAATGGACCTGAATATGTGTGTGCTGTGTGTATGAGACTTTTATTTCGAAAGCAAGTCATTAAATGTAATAAGAACAAATACAAAGCCTGTGAATGCATCTGTGAAAAGTATGTTCATAAATGTGATGGAAATTGTACAGCTGATTGTTGTATCAAAATCAAGCAGGTCTTCTTTGTGGATATGTCACACATGTGACAGGAAATTATTGATTGGTATAATACCAGCAGAAGCTTGTTCTAACAATGTACACCTGACAGATATTCCAGAAGAGTTGGCAACATTAAACAAGTTAGAAGAGCATCTTATCGCACTCAATATTCCATTTGTGAAGCTAATGGCATTGCCTAAAGGTGGACAACATGGTGTACGAGGACCAGTGGTATGTGTACCCTCTAATGTTACAGATACTGTTAAATCATTACCAAGGGCTGAATGTGAAGATCAAATGATTCATGTTAAGCTGAAGAGGAAGTTGGCTTATAAAGGCTATTACCAGTATGAGTTTGTCAGGAAAGAACATGTAGAGACTGCCTTACAGTATCTTAAACAGAATAATAAGTGGTATCGTGATATTGAGATTGACACAGTGGAGTAATTCTTTGTCAGAAAAGGCATGTGATGTGGAAGATGAAGATCATAAGGTGGAAGTCAAGGATGAAGTTGAAGATGGTAATGACAATGACAATGAAGAAGAAACAGATGAGGAACCATTACGAGACATACCATTGGACACTTGTTTACAGCCTGCAAATACTGGACAAGAAATCTTGGATCAGTATTTTGATGATGTATACTGTGTTGCACCATGTGAAGGGAATAATCCAATCAGACTTTTAAACCTTTTCGTTACCGAATTGTTTGGACATAAACAACTGCTGGTGACCGCATTGTTTGACTACTCAAGCGTGAAGCACACATTCTTGCACAACAGAAAGCTTTCGTTCAAAGGCCACTTTTACAAACTCCATTATCTTCTTGAAGATATTGTTTTACAGCAAAATAAGTAATACAAAAGTTCTTTCTTATTGAATTCCCTTTCATATAATATAAAACTCATTGAGATTGGTCTAATAAATGTCAAAGTTCTTGGTCTTTCTTTTCTCAGTGCAATCTGTAATCCCAAACACTTTTTTGTACACAACCATATGGCGCTCCGTAGGTGTTTGGCATTTCGGATCTTCCAACTCCAATTTGAAGAGATTGCATAATAGCAACCTTATTTTATTTTAGCACCATTGGAAAGATCCGATCTCTCTCTTTCCAATGATGGTAAGCTTGGGTATGGAGGGTGAACATGGACAAAACTACAACTTTATTACAAATGGCCGTTGTGCTCAGGCTTGAGTGCCTTTTTGTGTGCAAGCTTGGTCGACTAAAGTCGCCAATGGTAAGGAAGAGGGGGTATGAGTGCAGTCGACTAAAGTCGCCTATGGTAAGGAAGGGAGAGGAAGAAAGTAATGAAGCTACATGTTTCCCAGTTCTGTTTCCAAGAGGTGAGCCGGTATTCAGTGATGAGCGCAGAGTTAGGTTAACACTTTCTAGGTATCTTAACAACAGACTGATGAATGTTGATAACAGATTTGCAGAAAGTACGCAGTACATATTCTATGCTCAATATTTGTCTAAGATCCAACAAGTTATTTCTAGTGTTTCTATAGCATTGCGCAAAGGTTCAGGCAAAACAAAAGACGGTGGAAAGGTCACTGCTAAAATGCTCAATGACAAGGAGAAGTTGAAAGATATGTTAAAATCAGACAATGGGTACAAGTTTTTGAAGCCTATAAGAGGAACTCCTCCATATTGGCAATCGACTCAGAAAAATGTGTTGGCAATGATCAGACAACATGGAATACCTACATGGTTTTGTTCATTTTCTGCAGCAGACATGAGATGGCCTGAATTGATTAATACACTACTCAGACAACAAGGGGACTCTAGGAATGTTGAGGAATTGGATTGGAACGAGAAATGTCTGTTGTTGCGAAATAATCCTGTAACTGTGGCTAGAATGTTTGACAAGCGTTTTCATACATTTTTGAAAGATGTAGTAATGTCAAGAGCAGCACCTATCGGGAAAGTAATAGATTATTTTTATCGAGTAGAATTCCAGCAAAGAGGCTCACCACATACTCATTGTCTATTCTGGATTGAAGGTGCACCTAAGTTGGGTACAGAGAGTGATCATGAAGTGGCAGAGTTTGTTGATAAGTATGTAAGTTGTGCATTGCCATCAAAGCAAGAAGATGAAGAGTTGAATGAGATTGTAAGCAGTGTACAGCAACATAGTAAGAGACATTCTAAATCATGTAAGAAGAAAGGAACAGAGTGTAGATTTAATTTTTCCAAGGCCACCATCCATGAGGACATTTGTTGCTAATCCAGTGGCAATGGATACTGATGATTGTGAGGATATGTCAGATAATATACGAACTGAAGATGATCCGAAGGAATTGTTGAAATCAGTATGGACTGCTGTTAATGATGAAGAAAATCAACACATGACAACTAATGAACTGCTCACAAAGATTGGTACCACACAGCATGATTTTGAGAGAGCAAATGATGTATTAACCAAGAAAGTAAATTTTGTGTTAAAGCAAGAACCTCAAGATGTATGGGTTAATCAGTATAATCCTGACTTGTTGAGAGGTTGGAATGCTAACATGGACATTCAATTTATTAGTGATTTTTATGCGTGTGTAACGTATGTAGTGTCTTACATGTCTAAAGCTGAACGTGAGATGGGATTGTTATTGAGACATGCAGAGTGAGGCTGAAAGTGGAAATCAAGATGCTAAGCAGAGTATGAAACAAACTGGAAGTGTTTATCTGCAGAACCGTGAAGTGTCAGCTCAAGAAGCAGTTTATCGTGTCTGTACACTAAGACTTCAAGAATGTTCAAGAAAAGTAGAGTTTGTACCTGTAGGAGAAAATCCTGTTCGAATGAGTTTGCCCTCGAGTGTAATTCAGAATACATCAGTTAATGAAGAGGATGATGATGATGAAGACAGTGTGTGGATTGCCAGTAAAGTAGATCGTTACAAAGCAAGACCAGATAATGTGCTTAGCTACATTTAGTTCAGAATACAGAGTACTTTATCAAGGAAACGTGTAAAGTATCTAGTGATAAGAGAAAGTCACAAGTGTTTGCTTTGAAGAATGATTTGGGACACATCCAGAAACGTTCTAGAACTGATCCAGCTGTCATTAGATAACCCAGATTTTCAGTGACAAAGTTTTCTGAGATGTACTATCAGAGTATGCTGCAGTTATTTCTTCCTTACCGGCTTGATGTTCATTTGAAACCAGCACAGTTTGAAACTTACAAGAAGTTTTTTAGCAATGGTTTTGTCAGTGTAATTGGAAGTTTACAATCAGTAAAGTCAATTGTAGAAGGTAATCGATCCAGATTTGAAGTTGATATTGGGTTATTGGAGGATGCAGAAGAACTTCTTCAGAAATTTGGTCCGCAGGAAGATGCTTGGGCATTAAAACCCTGCGCCTCTAAAACGATATAAACTTACACCATGGTCGCAACAGTGTCGCTAGGAGAAGCAGGTGGGTTTATGCAGTGTACACCCCAAGCCTGTTTACAATCCTCTGTTCAGTAGTCTAAATACATGAATGGGGGTCATCTTGACTTCCTGTAACCCGAGAAAACCCACATCCCAGACAAGTGTATTGATTGTTTTGACTATAGTGGCTGGTGGCTCAGGCACGAAGGAATGTGGTTAACAGTGTAAACTAATGGGCGATGACTAAGGCTGTCTTTTGTCAAGGCTGGTGTCGCAAGTGCGTTCACCCAGGATTAAAGGTGACTAAACCATGTTTTTTGGCATGGTTTGAAAGGGGCATAACTGGAGTTTCACAGTATTTGCCCCAAAATCGTGGGTTTTATTAAAAAAACTAAAAAAACCGTGTCTTCTGGCGACACTGTTTTGGCGTCGCAGGGTTCACTCCAGAAACTGAATTACAAAGAGATGAATGTAAAGACAAACAGCAAAATGAAGCAGAGGACAGTGATGAGGAATGAAATGTTCCAGATTTACAATCTGTTAGAAAAGAAGAGAAGATATGTGACGTTGAAGCACACTCATCAAGAGTACCAAAGTCGGATGCATTAACCATGATGAGATCCTTAAATGACAAACAGAAAGCGGTGTTCTATAAAATCAGACAGTGGTGTTTGGACAAGGCTAATGGTAAAAACCCTGATGCATTTCAAGTGTTTCTTACTGGTGGTGCTGGAACAGGCAAGAGTCTTCTAGTAAAGTGTATTGATTATGAAGCAACACAGATACTCGGATCAATGATGAGAAACCCTGATGATGTGTCAGTAATGCTAACTGCTCCAACAGGTGTGGCTGCATTTAATATCAATGGTGCTACCTTACACAGTGCACTTTCAATATCAACAGATGTATCGTTACCATATCAACCACTTGGTGAAGAAAAGATAAGTACACTTCGTAATAAACTTGGTCAGTTGCAGATATTGATTATACATGAGATTTCAATGGTTGGTCAGAAGTTACTGTGTTAACTCCATGGACGGTTGAGACAGATAAAGCAATGTCGGAGTCATATTCCTTTTGGAGGTGTCAGTGTATTAGCAGCTGGTGATTTGTATCAGTTGCCCCCAGTAAAGGCAAAATCTTTATATCAGAATAATGTTACAGCTGATCTGTGGAATGATAATTTCAAAATTGTTGAACTGACTGAAGTTATGAGACAAAAGGAAGATGCAAAGTTTGCAGAAACATTGAACAGACTTCGTGTAAGAAAGAAACATGAACCAATACAGAATGATGACATGAACATGTTGAAGGGACGTGAAACGGGACGTGAAACAGGACAAGAGTGGAATGATGCAGTCCATATATTCCCATGTAATAAACAAGTAGATAAACAAAACGTAAAGATTCTACATTCCAAGTGCTCTGATTGTGTTTATATTATAGCAAAGGATTATCAGACAGACTCTAGAAATGCAAAAGTTAGACGAGGAGAACCCTTAAAGAAGTCTAATGGAAGCCTACCACAATCCGTTACTTGGTGTTGGTGCTAGAGTTATGCTAACTAAAAACATTGATGTGTCAGACGGACTTGTTAATGGTCTTTGGAACTGTAACAAAAATAGTAATGTCACACGACAAATCTGATGAACCCAAGTGTATCAGAATAAAGTTTGATAATAACAAGGTTGGATTGAAACTGAAGAGACAATCTGCATCATCTTCAAACAATGAAGACAGTGTACCCATTGAGATACAGGAAGAAAACATTGGTAAAAAATGTGTACGGCATCAGTTTCCATTGAAGTTAGCTTGGGCATGTACAGCACACAAAGTACAAGGAATGACAACTAATAAAGCAGTTGTGTGTCTTGATCATACTTTTGCAGCTGGACAAGCATATGTGAGTCTAAGCCGTGTTACATCACTTGATGGTCTTGTCATTGAAGGGTTTGATGAGAAGTACATATATTGCAATGAAGCAGTAGCTGATGCTCTGAAAAGGATGCCACTGTATAATGATGATGAAGGTATGGGAGGTACAGAGCCATCTGACAGTATGATCATTATGATGCATAACATCCAGGGATTACATGCACATTATATGGACTTGAAATCCAACACTGAAATGATGAAGGCAGATTTTATTTGTTTGACTGAAACATGGACTGAAGATCAACTACAATATAACATGCAATTGAATGATTTCAAAAGTTACCATCAACCAAGATGTCTTTCTTGTGATAATTCAAGTCATTTAACTGAAATGTTACAGCATCAGTCCCATGGAGGTGTAGCAGTCTATGGTAAAACCAAGAGGTCAATGAATAAGCTTATGTTGCCAGTCCAAAATATAGAATACATTGCTTTCCAGATCATTTTCAATGTGTCAGTAGCAGTTGTTGTCATCTATCGACCAGCCTCATATGTGCTCCAGGATTTTATATCTAATATGAAGACCCTTGTAAATGAACTGCAGAAAGTATCAAGTAGATGTATAATGGGAGACTTTAATGAAGACATTCTGAATGTAAAGGCTACTTGTTCTTCAAGCATTGTGAATATGATGAGTGAGCATGGTTACAAGCAGTGTGTTGTAGATGCTACAACTATGAAAGAAACATTGATTGATCATGTGTATGTGAGAGGCTGTGATTCTGTTCATACTCAAGTAATCCCTACTTATTATAGCTACCATGAGGCTGTAAAAGATGAAGTTTGAACTAATATTGATGCTACATGTATCAATGGTTAGTTTTGGTGTAAACACAAATGTTTAAGTTTCATGCACAACCCTTTACATATCATGCACACATATGTACAAAATATGTTTTTCTCATAATAAATGGAGTAGTTTTTTATGCTTGAGCGTAAAATGTATGATGATGACCTTGAAAACATTTGATTGAGAATTATGGCATTATGTTGTACAAAATATACACAGAAAACAAGTTGGAGAATACCACATTATAGGAGAGGGAAGTTGATAATGAAACATTGTGAATTGTTTCTAACTGACCTGAGGGAAGAGTTTCAAAAATTAAATAATATAGAGATGTTTCTCACACAGAATTGAACAGAACACTGGATTACATAACAGAAAACAGTGGAATTTTAGCAGTAAGAAAACAGTCAGATTTTTACAGTAAGAAAGCAGTGAGATTTTAACAGTAAGAAATCACTCAGATTTTAACAGTAAGAATACAGTGGGATTTAAATAGTGTGAATGCAGTGAGATTTTAAAAATATGAAAGCAGTCAGATTTAGTGTAAGAAAGCAGTCAGAATTTAAAAGTATGAAAACAGTGAATTATGCTCAATGTATGTACTTTGAGTTTGATTTGTTAGTAAAAGAAAAAGTATTTGTTAAGATATAAATGATCCACAAACCACAAACCACATAATTAAGATACTCTTGGAAATGTAAAAAATCATATTTTTCAGTCTTGTACAATTCAGTGTATTATACAAATGTATCACCATTGAGAATTAAAATAGTTATTTGTTAATCATTGACACACAGATAGTAATGGAGAGGTAAAACACCAGAAGTAGATGCACAACCTGTTGTTTATGAGAGTCTTCTGGGGTCCAATGGGGTGAGTAAACACCCCTACTCAGCAAGGACATCTCGTGTCATCTGGTCCGTCTTGTGTTCTCAAGAGGCAAGACACAATGGCCAAACTCAACTGGAATATCCCTAGTACAATGTGTCTTCAGACCTGAACTAATGGTGTACTGACACAGGGACATCTGCTGCCATCTAGTGGGCCAACACAATACTGTCTGTCACATGAGTTGATATTCTGGTCTCCAAACTTGGGATATTCACAAAGGTGCACTCTAAGGTAAGCTACACATTAGCATGGGCATTATCTTTTTGGTGAAAAGGCATTTTACTAAACTCATATTTACTGTGGAAAAGCAGTGTGACAGTCTCCTGCCCCCGAGTGTACAACTGAACTAGTTTGGAGCAGTATGGCGTGACCCATACCGTACAAAAGACATGAGGTGCTACACAATGTCCTGCCCCTGAGTGTACTACTGAACTGGTTTGGAACAGTATGGCATGACCCATACCGTACAAAAAACATGAGGTTCTACACAGTGTCCTGCCCCTGAGTGTACTACTGAACTGGTTTGAAACAGTATGGCATGACCCATACTGTACTAACGACATGAGTTGCTAAAAAGTGTGCTGCCCCGGAGTGTACTTCTAAACTGGTACAGAGCAGTACAGCATGACCCTTACAGGACTGGTGTTTTTAGTTCCAGCTTTTGCAGTGTGCAGCTTTTGTTGATCAAATTGTTATAAAAGTTACTTAGCACCAGTGAGTAATGCACAAATAAATAGCTTGTGGCGTGTTGTGGCCGAGTGGTCTAGTTCACTGGACCCAAGCCCTGGTGTTGTCAGCAGCAGAGTGTGGGTTCGGAACCCGGTCATGACTTATGTGCCCTTGAGCAAGGCACTTAACCATAATTGCTTTATAAAAAGTTGGGAAGGTAGTGCATTCTGCTCTACCAGCCGGGCTTCTTGTGGATGATACCCTTGTCTACATCCTTATGGACTGTGAAGGTGGTAACCCTGTTTCAACCCAGGAATAGGTGGCAACATACCCCTGGTGAAAGTTTATTTGGGTCATTAGCCCAGATCAATTATGTGAAGCATTCACCTTGAAGTGGTTAACAGTGGCCTTGTGATGTTTACATTACATGTAAAGAGTGTAATTTTGTATTTTAGCATAACATCTTATTTGTTAGGGGGTGGGTGTCTCAAAAGCCGGGTACATTCTAGGCACAATATACAATTAGCATTCCTGTGGCACACACCCCAAACCAATAGACTGCCAGTACACTCCGTGGCACCACATCATTGTGCCGAAGTACGAGAGCATTCTACACAAGCAAATACTAGCATGAATATTTGAATCCATTGTTAGAGTGGTCACCAATGGAACAAACTATGAGCACGCACTGGAATAGTTATGTAACCTAATTAGAACGTTCCAACCATTCCGACTTTTGAAATGCTCCCTAATCGAACATGGTTGGTAATAAAAGTTGTAATGTTGCATGTTAAGGCATGACAATTTTTTTTTTTTTTTTGCAATTTTGTATGGTAGTTACTGATGCATCTGTAAATTGCTAAAGTGGCCTACTTTTAAGTAGAGAGAATGAGAGATACAACATTTACATATAGAACAATAAGCCGACTTAGTGCTACTAGTTTCAAACCCATTACGATCAAAAGGGCGTTAAAGGAATAAATGCACAACAGTTTGAAAAAAAAAGAGCAAAATCCCCAAATAAATTGTAGAAAAGTTTGTATTTTTTTAGCAGGGATGCAAATTTGACAGTTTTTGTAAGTGTATGGGAACAATTCTAAACTGTAAATGAACAAGCATTGGTATGGTGAGGGATGCCTCTCATTACACATTTTGTCGAAATAACTGTGTATAGAGATTTGGGTTTCTACATAATAAGCCTACATGTATGTGTGTCTATAAACACAGACAAAGACGTGTCCTAGCCATTGTTTGTGATTTGTGGAGGGGAAGTACTGTTGCTTTTGTGTATTGTTTTATACGTGTATAAAAGTTTGGGTGCACATGCATACTTAACAGTTTTAAACTTTGTTTGTGGTGGGTAAAGGACACTGTCAAAAGCCTACTTGCAGATTACTTTGTGTACATGTACAGTGCAAGACACTACTACACAATGTATACTAATGAAACATGTACATTATTGTAGATTTTCTTAGTAGCGTTCTTTTAGATTGAAACTTGTAGTGGCTGGGATGGCACAACAAAATGATTATTGTAATTTGTATTTCAATCCTTAAATAAAAAACTTAGCTGCATGTACGTGTACTTCTGTCTACAGACTGTAAAGAGCATTATCTTGGGGGGAGGGGTGGGGGAATCAGAGGTATTCTTAAAATGTGTAATTGTCTATTGGTGCTATAAATGTACATGATTAAACTGATGCACATTGCTTTCTGTAGCATTGGACTTTGCACAGAGGACAACAACAATTTCACACCTGATGGTTACAGTATACTGTGTCAGGCTGACTATCCTTTAAGAAAAAAACAAAGCCAGTGAGTAGCAGGTGGTGTGGGCATTCTTATCAAGGAAAATGTCCACTTCACACTGCAGCAGAGTCTTTCCCTAAACACTGTACAAATTGTGGCATTCCAGCTGACATCTTCCACACTGCAGTCATGTAACATCATAGCAGTGTATCTCTCTCCTAGTCATACACCTTCTCACTGTATTGCCAAATTGACTGAAATCCTAGCAGATTTAGACGATTCAATGCCAACTATCATCATTGGGGACATGAACCAGGATGGACGTGACCTTCAGACATCATCCATAGCAAGACACCTGTTGACATACGGCTACCATCAGCGAATATCAGAGTCATGTGGTTGGAGGTGAACTTCTTCCACTTCTGTGGCTGTAATTGCAGTTGCAATACTATAAGAATTTGGGATTACAACAGGGGAATCCCCAAAATTACACAACAAAATGTTGAATAATGATTCCTCGACTCTCTGTACTCCTAATACCCGGACATTTTTTGTCACAACACGTTTCCTCATAAGAAGTACATGACCTCGCTAAGTGGTTCTGGATTAAGACACATTGATCATGCTGCAAGGGTTCCTTTGTAGTACAGGATACACTAACATATCTGGCCGAAAACGGAGAAATGGTCTCTTCTTGGACCAAACAAACATCACCAACAACCCCAAGTGATGGTGTACTCGGCCCATGTAAACACTCATCCTGCTTATTCTTAAACTTAAACCACTGTAGAGCAACATTCCACTCATCTCTACATGGCTCTACTGGTACCACACCCAAAGAGGCAATAACTCGCAAAACGTTACAACCAAGGAGTATAGGATACTGTGTTCGCCTCCCAGAGGATGTCTTTGAAGACGACTCTGACCGCACTAAAAAACTGGCTTTCACTGTAAACCCAAAGATTTCAATTGGAATCTCTAAATATCCTGCTACAGGTATCTCTATATCATTAGCACCAACTAGCCTAATGAATGTTCCCACTGTCCCCAAACTGTCGATCTTGTCGGCCAGGTGTTCTTGATAGAATTCACAGCTTATCAAAGAGGTTTCTGCGCCAGTATCTAAAATACAACTGACGTTTACTCCTCCAATTACAATATCGGCAGTGGGACTGCATGCAATTAACTTATCTCGTAACTGCTCTTCATTAACCGTAAGATCAACACCTACAGACTCCGTCCCCTGTCTAACTGCTGTACAATCCTCATTGAACTTAACCAACTTTGGAAATTTTTGTTCAGGCACAGTGTTACCCTCCACCATTATGCCTACTGTGGCAGAGGGGACTCGTTTTCCTGAGCATTTACATTTGTCCCAGCCTGCTTGAAGCGACCATGTTTTTCCCAACAATTCTTCTCAATGTGGCCCACTTTCTTACAGAAGTTACATGTGATTCTTGGCTTACTGCCTCTCGTGACTATTGCCTTGTCTAGCTTTTCCGTCAACACTTTTGTTAACTCTACCAATTGACTACTAGTCGTTGTCTGATCCTTAGACAGCGCATCTAGCTTTTCCACCATCAACTTATTTGTGGTCAACAAATCAGACAAAACATCTGTCACATTGGCAGATCCATCCCGCTCACGATGGATTTTGGGTTCATCATCACAGACCATTGCCCTTCTAAATTTATTTATGTGTGAGGGCTTTTCCTCTCCCTCCGGAAACAATTCCAGAACATGTTCCCTGAATTTATAGAAAGATAAGTCAGGTTTTTCAATGTGCATTCTGCGTAATTCTCTGCGCACTCCTGGGTCAAGAGAACCTTGTATGAGTCGTTCTTTAAGTGCTTTGTCTCGCATTACTTCGAGCGCTGCTCTTTCTGGTGCATCTGCGGTCTTTTCCATACTGTCATGGATCAGCATAATAGCCCGACTGAACTCGGCCAAAGTCTCACCTTCACGTTGTGAACGCGCATGAAACTCACTAGTTAACGCTGCAACATTTGCAGGCGGGCCAAACATACGCACAAGCACAGCAATTAATTTTGGCAGTGTAACAATCTTATCAGGACAACATGAAATTTCATCTTTAGCTACTCCACCTAAGTGATTAATGGCTGCACTAATCTGCTCCTGTTCTGACAATTCAAGCTGCCTACAATAAAAATCAAGCTCTTCTAGCCATTCATTGAGTGTGCAATCACCTGGCTTCACTGGTGTTCCGTAAAATTTGGAAAGTTTGAGTTTTGGGGCCCGTGCGAATTTGAATACCTGAAAAGCAGCTAGTGTTTCTGCTAAAGTATCAGCCGACTTAACAAGAGCCTCTGCGAGAGCTTCAGGCGCTGCCATGGCACTACTCAATTAGATCAACTAGCAGAGTGATAAAGATGGGTCAACCAGCGGTTTAAAATCACATGAACAACAATGAAAGTTTCACAAAATTATAATCGAACTACACAAAAGGACTACTACACATACATCATTTAAAGCAATAGCAAACCGCGTCAAAAGCCTATTAATCCATGCACAAGCTACAGGAAACGACGTGGTCATGTGCATAAAGTCGCAGTCAAATAAAATAATATACACTACAAATTGATGAAATAGAAACGTTCACTCGACATGTCACATGTTTAAAAAAATACAGATCAAGGTTATATCTTGACACAATAGACTGACAGCATCAAATCTGGGGTGCCAACATTCAGTGCATATCCCAAAAATATACAAATTACACAAAATTGTTGTGGTGCTGGGGCTCCTACGAAATTAAAATTAACAAATCAGCAGAGTGAAGATTCCTGAACATCCTGTCTACGACGCCAAAATCTGTCAGGGTCTACGAGGTGTAGCCTGGGGTTGGTGCGTGGTCACACGACACCGGATTACTCCTTCGTTCATGCAGGAACACTCCAAAATAAAGTTGAAATTATACAAGTCAAGTTGATTCTCGATGATTGTTTTTTGATTTAATAAAACCCCATAAAATCCCCATACAACAAAGGCACAGAGAGATAACAATACATTTAATCTTGTACAATAAACTTCCTCACTTTTCTTGTTGTAAAAATAATACTTAGGATAAACACTTTTTTCTTGACTTACCAGACACCACTGGGATTGAAACACCCTCTACGACTACAAGTCGGTCCACGCTACAATCAAACTAGCTGTAATAGATACAGATATACTTTATACAGTCATGGTATTTGTATAGTACAGCGGTAAAGCATACCCACCGACAAATGGTAGCCAGTTGCTGACTGCCTGCCAATTTTTTGAGCGGCTGGGCATTACAACTACTTGAAATCTGCGTATTTCTATGTTCAAGAAATGAATGAACTTGAGACCAAACATCCAGACGTATTCCGTAAATTCAATAACGGTTTCCATGTTATTAGTCGTAGTAAGAAGTTCTGGGCTGGCCTTAGCTCTGATCTTGTTATCGAACAGACATTGATGAGATCATTGAAGAGTACTGGAGGCTTAACACGTGGAAGCGGGATGAATGAAGAACAGCGAGCGTTGTGGACAATGTCTCTACCCATAACATCCGAGTACAATGCCATGCAAGAATTCAACAACCTCTCCTATACAACAAGTGAGCAGCATAAAGAGTTGACTGAAGCCAGGATCAGCAGAGATTCATCTGACCTGTCAAAGATTAAGTCAAAACTAGTTGCCAGCACACCCTTTTCTCCAGACCCCTCCTTGAGAAATATTGTTAATGGTGTAGTGGCTACAGAAGATGTGAATGTACATGAAGCTGAATCCATTGGAAGAAAATTCATTGACAAAATGGTTGGTCAGCCTGCTTTCACATTCTCTTTCAAACGAAAAGACAAAGCCAAAACCCTTGGGGATATGTCTGCCATCAAGATTGCTCCTTAACAGACCATTGACCCAGCCTTGTTATTTCAGCGGTTTCTAGTAGTGTCCAAAATAGGAGAACTGTCATTGCAAGACGTTATGAGTTATGAGCTCAGTCCATTTCCCCCTGCCCTTTTTGAGGCCAGAAATGTCTTCCGGAATGCTGATAAGCCTCAGTTAGCTCACGCTATCGTTGATCATTCAAGCAAAGTGTCAAAGGAAGCCGTCACAGATTCTGTTCCGAATACTGACCATTATGTCCTAGATGGAGGCTCCTTGCTGCACCGCTTACTATGGAAAACTGGAGACAGCTATGGTGCAATAGCGCAGTCATATGCAGACTTCACTATTCGTCATTATGGCTTGGCAACTGTGGTCTTTGACGGCTATGACGGAGGTCCGTCCATCAAGGACAATACACATCTACGGCGTGGGCAGAATATCCATCCAGTTGTCAGCTTTACTGCAGAGACAGAATTTTCAGGCAAAAAGGATGCTTTTTGTCAAGAGATAGCAACAAGCAAGGCCTAATCAATGTCATAAGTGTCAGGGTCTACGAGGTGTAGCCTGGGGTTGGTGCATGGTCACACGACACCGGGGTGAAGAATTACTCCTTTGTTCATGCAGGAACACTCCAAAATAAAGTTGAAACTATACAAGTCAAATTGATTCTCGATGATTGTTTTATGATTAAATAAAACCCCATAAAATCCCCTACAACAAAGGCACAGAGAGATAACAATACATTTAATCTTGTACAATAAACTTCCTCACTTTTCTTGTTGTAAAAATAATACTTAGGATAAACACTTTTTTCTGGACTTACCAGACACCACTGGGATTGAAACACCCTCTACGACTACAAGTCGGTCCACGCTACAATCAAACTAGCTGTAATAGATACAGATATACTTTATACAGTCATGGTATTTGTATAGTACAGCGGTAAAGCATATCCACAGACAAATGGTAGCCAATGTTAATTTTATACCCATAAATAATGGATTTACACCATGAAATGTAAAACAAATGCTTACTCACCATAATCCACAAACAAATTCGAGTTGCTTAACAACTTTTCAAAGCACATAGGCCTACATGTAGACGAGTAGTGAAGGCAGTGAACACTGTTGTTGCTGTCTTGTCACAGCTATGCCTATCGAAAATTACAGCAATGGCGACCCTCCAATACACCACACATTGGTTTAACGTAGGGAAGTACTGCAACGCTGCAGACCTACAAAGGCAAATCACTACGCGCCAAAAGAAAACACGTCTGTGGACTTCTCAGGGAGTTAAAGTACCCAATGATAACCTAATTATGAATGAAATATTTACTAATAAATCTCCTGTCACTACTAACGTAAAAGTTAAATGACAAAACTTAGTGAACTATATTGCGAGCCGCACTACATTAATGCAGTATGTATACAAACACTGCACAATGTGGCTCTCCGCGTTAAGGGGGCTATGTAGTCGCAAAGTTGCCAGATCCCGACATAAGTGATGAACTGAAAAAAGGGAACTGCCATGTGATCAATGCACCTGGGGATGCAGATGTTGATATTGTTAAGGCAGCAGTTGAAGCCTCGTGTCATCATTCCACCACTTTGATTGGAGAAGACACGGACCTATTAGTTTTGCTCCTTTATCATGCACGTGCACATAGCAAAGAACTGTATTTTCGTTCTGACAACCAGTCTAAGTGTATCAAGGTATATAACAACAACCGACTGAAAACAATCCTTGGGAACAACCTGTGTTCGCAGTTACTTTTCATTCACGCCTTCACAGGTTGTGATACAACATCCCGGATTTTTGGCATTGGTAAGAAAGCAGCCTTCCAAAAGCTTGTGAAAGGCGACCCCACCATGGAATCTTGTGCAACTGCGTTCCTTCTCCCAAGTCAGTCAAAGAACGTGATACAGGACCTCGGCAGCAAAGCAATGATTGTCGTGTATGGTGGCAGTAGCACGGAGTCACTTGCATCATTGCACTACAACATGTTTGTCAAGAAAATAGCATCTGCCAAATCGTTTGTGACACCAGAACGTCTCCCCCCCCCTACTGCTTCTAGCCAATTTCACTGCCTCAGAGTCTACTACCAGATCATGGTTTGGATTGGGAGAGAAGATAACATGGACGTTATGGAGTGGGGCTGGAAACTTGAGGATAATCGCTTAGCTCCAACAATGTCAGAAACAAACGCTGCCCCTGATAATCTCCTGAAGATGGTCCATTGCAGCTGTTCAACTGCCTGCTCAACACTCCATTGTAGCTGTAGAAAAGACGGGTTACCATGTCAGTGTCTGTGTACCGTGCCAACTTGACACTTGTAACAACCCTTATAACCAGTTATTAGAAGAAGAAGAGCAAGAGTAACAACTCAATAAGAAAGAAAAAGTGAATGGTAACTATGATATAGCCATTGATATGCAATCTCATCCAAGATGGCTGCCATTGTGGGTTCATTAATAATTTGATCACTGATATCCATAACTAGTCTTTATATCTTTCTTAAACCCTAAAATCTAGGAATAGACCTTGGAATTCACCATTAAACCCTTGGAATTCAAGCTTAATACCTGATTTAAATGACACTTTTATTGGTCTTAATGTGTTTCTTTGACTTCTAAAAACATGGGCCATTTTACTCAATTTACTGCCATCTTGGATTTGCAGGTTACCTGATAGCTCAATGAAACTTTCATAGGTCTTAATGTGTATCTTGACCCCTTAAACATAGATGTAGACACCTAAATTGAAACTCTAATGTGAATAGTGAAAGACTTATAGTAATTTTAGTGTATTTTAAATGTATTGGCGGCCATTTTGGACGCCATCTTGGATTTTTAGGTCACCCGATTACTCAATGACATTTTTACTGGTCTTAATGGGATTCTTGACCCCAAAAACATGGGTGTAGACACCAGTATGATGACTCTAGGGTAAATAATAAATGACTTATTGCCATTTTTTGTAATGGCGGCCGTCTTGGACGCTATCTTGAAAATAACATATTTTACCATTAAGGCAATTAGATTGAATGATTGAAATAATGAGCAGGTCCAGAAAATGTATAATTCACAATGTACAACAAGTACATCAAAATCAGATGTTATTATGAAAAACCTTACATTCAGTTTTTAATAAACATAAAACCTACTCTTGGCATTGATTTGCAAGTACCCCAGTCTTGGTATCGTCATCACTTAGTACCATCAGTTCCCCGGGCAAATATTGAAAAGAAAGAAAATAGCAAATGCTGTGTTTATAGACACAACAATCTATGTCAGACTTATTGTCATCATTCCTCACAGAGAAAAGCTCTTGTTTACAAGACCACCCCAAAAACCTGTCTACATTCTGTGTATACAAATATAATATCTATGCACCAAGATAGCAGAGTCTTTTATAGGTACGAGACACAGAGCATACGATAAAATACCTATTGTAAGAGAGCAGTGACTACTGCATGTAGAACAACACTTACTTTCTCTGTTCATAATGAAGTAACTTCTGCACATATTTTTCCTCCCAAGGACTTGAACTGCACAGAAAAAACAGAATACCAAAAAGTGTAATGGTGTGTCATGTGATAGCTTTAAATACAACGTGCAAATTCTAAAAGGTCACTATATCACCTTGTACACTCAGGGGTTCAAAGTCAGGCAAGTTTGCAACTCTCAACCAGTCCTCATCATTGAACCCTCTGCCCCAAAGTACCGATTCTTAAAAGTACACTTTTCCCCTTAAATGAAATAAACCAACACACAGATCCCCAAGGGGGCCAAGTAGGAAAATATAACACAATGAAATGATAATGTCAAATTTGATAAATTAGTAAAGTCTCTAGAGAAAAAAAACCTACACAAATTATGCGAAAATGTTTTATTTTGCAAAATCTGCACAAAAACTATAGAAAATGTGTTTTACTTTTTAATATATTATGAAATGAACATAAGTGGCAAGTTTCGTATAAATCGATTATGACCCCCAAAAGGCTGTTCCTGACAGCATTAATACTAAAAGCATAATAAACATGATGAGTACCTGCAGTGGGTCATCAACCTTCTACAAGTGAAGGTATACTTTGATTATTTAGTTAACTAAAACGATTTCATCCAAAAAATAAAGTAATAAATAAAATGCATGTGACTGTGTATTTGATTATACCTTTCCTTGGGGCTGTAAGGCTTGACACCTTTCAGCTTCCCTCCACTCCGTTACATCTTGGATTGACACTGATATATCAAACAAAGAAAACATTTTGCATGAAATTATTTCTGAAATTGGAAATGAAAAATTACTATCAAACAACAAATGTAATAGAAGCTGTTTTGCTAATCTTCATTCAGAGTGTTTCTGAAATGTGCATGTCGTGGCAACATTTAACACAAGTTTTGAGTTGATACATCATTGCAATAAAGAGTTACAGCGATTCAATTATTATTTTTTTGAACTCATTCATCTGGAACTGGTATAAACAATCATGACCTGTGTGCAATATGTGCACATCCCTGTAATTTTGAAAGTCAAAGTTACAAGTCAGTTTCATAACTTCAACATTTACTCGGAGTTTGGTTATACCAAGGGGCAATGTTTAGCCTGGCACTTGAATAAAAAAAACTTGATAAATTCCTTAAAACATGGTTGAGAACCACAAACCATGATTGTAACTGTAAAATTATTCCTGTGTGCATCTTTCAATAAAATAAAAAAAACAGACAAAGATTGAAGATTTATGCTCCGGCTTCAAAGTTAGTGCTGAAAGTGCACAGATGGAGGGCTGCATGAAAATTTTCATTACGTATGCTTACGCAAAAAACCCATTATTACACAAAATGTAAGTGTACAAATTGCATCTAATAACTGACAAAAATTGAAAACATGCAAGAAACACACACATAAAACCTCTTAAATTGTACTTTAAAATATAATACTTGAATAACACACCTGAGCAGTCATTATATATTTCTTCTACGGCTTTTCTGGAGTCCTCTTCCACACTCTTTGCTCTCTTCATAAGTGTTGTTAGGCTGATGCCTAAAGAAACAAATACAAATTTAAACTAAAGAGTTGTAGTGTTTACAGAATTAAAAATATTACATGCTTGGGTTCCGTGAGAAGTTAAGCATGAATCCCTCAGTTTGAATAGAAAAAGAGGTTGAAGTTGGTCATAGTACAAAATAGTTTACCCGAAACTTTCACAATGATAACAACTAAGGCTCTTACAAAATGATAACTAGAAAAAACTAACACTTTTTATTTTTTTGTAATTGAACAACCAATGATTTCATCATGATTTCAGTGTTAATTTCTTTTTTGGGGGCATTGAACAAATAAGGATAACTTTGCTAGAAACATTGTAGTGTTTTCCAAGCATCTAGCACCATTTACAGTTAGAAATCCCTTTTTTGATCGGAAATAAAAACAAAGTGAATGTTTAAAGACACTGGAGTTTTCATGCTCCATGTTTTTTCCCCTAAATTAACAATAACATTTGTAAGGTTAAAGAAAGTTGTATAATAGAGGTTATCCAGGCTAATTTGTTACCAATGTCAGCTCTTTTACGGTGGCTATAAAGGAGTAGAGCATCAGTTAAGAGGTCCTCCCTGTGTGCGGGGGTCATCTCCTTGGTTATGGATGAAAAGTACCTTAAATATAACCAAATCCTTTCCATTACCTAACCATCAGTAAGGCCATAACCAGAGCGCCACCTGGTGCTATTCAATTCAATTCAATTCAAAGTAACATTTATTTCCACATCAAACATTTGTAATTAGAGGATACAATGATATATATATATATTGGATCGAAAGCTAAGGCCATCTCTCCTACTAATTTTATATATATATATATATATATATAAATAGTTCGGGTTTGAACAAAGAAAAATTGACTGGAGCGGGACTTGAACAAACGACCTCCGGATTAACGTACCGGCGCTCTACCAACTGAGCTATCCAGCCCTATTTTGGCGGTCTCCCTATTAGTCAATATCTTTGTTCGGGGTGCCAGTCAGAAGCCATACAACCGTTAACTGCCGTGTAGCCAGGGATCACACCCACGTTTACGATTCAACCTGGGAAGCGGCAGCCACGGGATCCAGGGCTGGATAGCTCAGTTGGTAGAGCGCCGGTACGTTAATCCGGAGGTCGTTGGTTCAAGTCCCGCTTCTTTGTTCAAACCCGAACTATTTAAATACAATTCCCCAGTCAGTTTCCCTTGTGGTTCATGACTTGATATTTAATAAAAAAAAAGTCGCATCCCTTTAAGGTGATCCCGTGGCTGCCGCTTCCCAGGTTGAATCGTAAACGTGGGTGTGATCCCTGGCTACACGGCAGTTAACGGTTGTATGGCTTCTGACTGGCACCCCGAACAAAGATATTGACTAATAGGGAGACCGCCAACATAGGGCTGGATAGCTCAGTTGGTAGAGCGCCGGTACGTTAATCCGGAGGTCGTTGGTTCAAGTCCCGCTCCAGTCAATTTTTCTTTGTTCAAACCCGAACTATTTAAATAAAATTTCCCAGTCAGTTTCCCTTGTGGTTCATGACTTGATATATATATATATATATATATATATATATATAATTAGTAGGGGAGATGGCCTTAGCTTTCGATCCAATCCGGACCTTCGTCAGAGGCATAAACAAGAACAAACACAAACATATCCATTTATAGCAAAAAGAGGAGCAAAGGATTAAGGGAGAGTATCCAGAAAAAAGCGGGAAAATATAGCCAATCAGAGTTGTAAATTTACTGGCTAAGAACCAATAAGAGTGAAGAGGTGAGAACAAAGGATGGTCAGTGTCAAAGGCTGGATCGCTGGACCATAAAGGTGGTACTGCATTGTAGGTATTACAATGCGGGAAGCATGAAAGGGTAGGATTAGAGGGCAAGCCACATAAGAAAATGCAACTAACAATAGGAGGCAAGATCAAAGTAATTATAGAATAAAAGAATCAGTGTAAGAAGTTAAAACTAAGCAAGAGGAACCTGCAGAGAGAGCAGGTTATTAATTCCTCTGCAGAGGGAATGGGTTATTGACAGGTTGATTTTTTTCAAAACTTTTTGAGAGAGAGAAAAAAGAAGTGTAGGGAACATGTAAATGACAATAACTGTATATATTTTGTATCAATGAAGTAAGCGAGAGAGAAAGCGTAAAAATAGACTAGTGGAGAGAACTTGTTGTTTACAGTTATTGTATTATTTTATATCGAAGAAAAAAACAAGCAAAGGTGGAAGGAGTGTGATGGGAATTTATTTAACACCAGTGTTTACGTTGAGTCCAAAGGGTTGGACTGTTGAAGTGGATGGAGACGGGGTACAGTTTCTTGGTCTTTATGGAAGAGACATGGTTTGCAAAGCGAAGACTGAGTTTGGTCTTAGTCTCTCCCACATACTGTAGTCCACATCTTTTACAAGATATAACATAGACCACTTTGGGTGTGCTACATAGGGAGTCGGTCTTGATATTGTAAGAAGAGCCAGTGCTATGACTCTTCACTTTAAGTGCAGGTTTGATGTAGAGACAGGTTCTACATTTAGAGCGGGTACACTTGTGACAACCCTGTATCTCTGTTAGTGGTGGTGTTTGGCCTGTGCCTGGGGGGAGTTTGGCCCTGACTAGAATGTCTCCCAGGTTTTTAGGGCGGCGGAAAGCAACCATGGGGTTATCAGGGATTGCTGAGCGCATCCTCTTAGATGAATGGAGAATATCCATTCTACCATTGAGGATTGAGGAGAGTTTGGGTAGGTTAGGGTGGTAGGTGGTGACCAGGGCAACTCTATTGGTCGGGACTTTTCTGGACCCCTTGTTGGCCAAAAGAGTATGGCGTGGTATACTGAGGGCCTTGTTGATGGCAAGTTGAACCCTGCGTTCGCTGTGACCTCTAGAAACGAGGTGTTTCCTGAGGTCCGATGAGCGCCTTTTGTATAGGGTATCTGTGGAGCAGATACGTCTTATGCGCAAGGCCTGACTGTAAGCTATTGCCTTCTTACAGTGACTGGGGTGGCAACTGTTAGAGAGAAGGTACTGCGGAGGCAATGATAATGCGGAGGCATGTTCCGAAAAAGCAGGGCTTGTCGAGGAACAGCCTTAAGACAGAAAAACATGAACTAACAATAAACAACAACTAAACACAAAGGTGACCAAACAATGTGCATACACGTACTAGATTATACAAAGCAATAATACTGGAAATTGAATAGTTAATGAGAAGACAACAATAGAAAGCGTTTAAGCTTCTGTTTAAAAAGAGCAACAGAATTACAAGCAGAAAGCGACAACGGAAGGCTGTTCCAGTGTTTATGACCAGAGAACGTAATGAATTGTTGAGATAAGGTGGTTTTAACAAGAGGGATGTGGACTTTCGAAAAAAGATCGGGTATTGTGACAATGTACAGACCTATTTAACTTGAACATATTATAAAGCATAGGTGGGAGTAAGTTATTGTTGAATTTGAACATAAATATATTTTGCTGAAGCAAGTTAATATTATTAATAGTAAGAAGATTAAGTTTACGAAATAATGGGTGAGTGTGCTCTCTAAATGGCACCTTAGAAATAATACGGATAGCTTGTTTTTGAAGCTTAACCAGTTTGTTTAACCATGGAGGTTGAAGGAGATACAACGAGTAGGGGATCAAAGGAGCATCCCTAATGCCGAGGTCGTAAAAACCGAAGTGTTGATGCCCAATATAAACAAAACCCAGAAGGCGTGATAATCAAATTAGCGACCGTCTGGAGACAAACTAATAGCCGCGTTGCATTCTGGTAGTCTGTGCGCGTGCGCAGTAGTTTGGGTAAAGTAAAGATGGCGTCGTACGGTAAAGACGACTTTTATTACGGTACGGACATCAGCGATTTTTCAGAGAATGACGCGGAGTTAGGTAATATTTCCGACGGAAGTTTCGGGTTAGATGATGATGATATCGCCCGATATTGTGTTTGCAGTTTACCGGCAACTACAGAGATGATTGCGTGCGACGCCGACTCGTGCAAAATAGAGTGGTTTCATCACCAGTGCGTCGGCATCACGCCGGACACAATTCCCGAAGATTCGTGGCTGTGTGAATTTTGCCGTCCAGCAGAAGGTAATGTTTGCTTCTTTAAAAAAAAAAATAATGTTCACAGTTAAACGTTAACATTTCCCTTGTTGAAAACTGCATATGACACAACTATGAAGGTGCTCAACATTAAATAATTGGATTATAGATGGCTGTTTACAATATTGCGGTTTTCTAATTCTACCTCCGCTACCTCCATCATGTCCATGATTGAAATGAAAGATACTTGTTATTTATTTTACTTATTTTATAAAAAGAAAGAAATGAGTTGAAAAGTGGAGCTACAATATTTTTTGCCAATATAAAAAATATTACAACTTTAGATAAACATTGTTGATTGTGTGAGCCATAGCATGGTTATTGTTTTTTTAGTGGTTATAAAATTAAAAATTGTGTTCTTCATTGTGTTCTTATTATACAGCTTCATCTAGTTCCTCTATTTGTAACCCCGATCATGGCCCCTCGACCTCTCACACTATTCCGAAGACAGCATTGACTCCTGATTGTGCTAGAACGAGTACTAGTACCCGTAGTCCAACCACTAGCAAGATCAACTCGAAGGGAGATGATGTACAAAATAAAACTTCAAACAAGAACACGGCCAAATCAATGGATTTTTCAGTGAGCTGTTTAGACTTGCAAATTGCAACAGTACCATGCAATTTGATTAAAATATTTAAAGAAACCAAGAACAAGGTGAAAAGCAGGACAGGCAATATGGGTAATATTTCCACTTTTAATAAAAAAGCAGACCCAATGATCGATCTTGCTTGCACTTTTTTGAATTGTTTTTATTGTCAAAATCCTACAAAGAATTGTTTTCCTCCTGTGTACTTCACCACAAAATATGATAATTTTAGTGCCCGTTTGACAATAAATCAAATTGTTTTTTTTTGTTTCAGGGAAACGACCAAGATCCGCTTTTGACTCGGAACATGCAAATCAGAATGCTGTTAGCTATTGGAAGACCGGTCTACAGATGATGACAACTAATCGAGTCTTCTCCGGAAAATTTCCAAATGCAGTTGCTGTGATTGGCCTTGTAACAGCACTCCTGTGTCTTGTTGACTCACCAGAATTTATCGGGTTCAGTCAATCTACAGTAAGTTCGTTGTGGACAATAGCTACAGCTGGAGATGAAAAATTCCTTCAGCCGGAGGCTGCCGAATTGATGTGGAAGAAATTCCATGAATTTAAATTGCAAAGTATCACAGACTGGATGACATTTTTGGTATCTGTTAATATTGACACTACAGGTCAACATGTTTTAATTGTTTATCAGTATATTTTACAAACAGTATTAACATTATTAATTAAATATAGAAATTCTGTGGACCTGCCTCAAATTCAAACAACTGAAAATGTCCAACTATCTAAAGAAGAGGAACAGGTGCTGAGATATGTGGCAGGTTATGTTCCTTTTTCTCTGTATGAAAAGTACAGAAAACAGATCAATGAAACAGCATAAAAATTTTGTGAAATCATTAAAACCTGGCGTGCTTGTAGTAGTGATACTGAGAAAACATTTTTGGAGTATACTAATGAGTGGATTTCATTACAAAATAGAGGTGGACTTTTTAATGTTAACGACGATGTATTTATTTTCTTTAGAACACTAGAAAATGAGAGTCGGCCTTTTTTAACGAGGAATAGTTAAGATCAGCTTCCTGGAACTGACATCAAAAGCAAATTGAAAGAAAAAATCCTTTCACAGGCAAGAGTCCACAACTATTGGTGCAACATAACGAAAGGCAAAATAACAGGAAATGTCTCTAAAAAACTTATGGATAATGTAATCAACCTATGGGTAAAAATTCGAATAAAGGCATTTGTCAAGGTGTACTTGGACTTAAAGAAATACAGAGGTAATGAAAAAGTGTCAAAAAAGGGCGCAAAGGCTTTGCGTAAAACACTTTCTTCTTGAAGGTGTACAGCTCAAATCGATTTAATTTTCAGCATAATTGTTTACATATGAAACACATCAGTTTTCTTGTTTTGTTCTTATTTCTATTGTGCCAAGTCAGGCCTGATACTTCACGGAGGCAACAAAGGCGATTGCCTCCATGCCCCCTAGTCATTGCCTTGGTGCCCTTGAAATGCTACAGTAGAATTTACAATTTCCTCATACATGTAGGGTGCCCTTTACAAAGGAGAAAATGCCTTGGTGCCCTTGCCCTTTCAAAACGGAAGCATACAGGCCTGCAAGTGTTTAAATCTTCCTTTATGGTGAGCTATAGTTAAGTCGATCAATATACAAAAATCAGTCAAAGCTGCTTCTTAAAATATATTTGCAGATAAAGTTAGGTCATCAAAAATTTCATCAATCAGGGCAGCTGATACCATTATCAAGTTGTAAATTGTATGCATTTTATTAATAGTATTCAGTACTTGTGTTCATAAAAAATCTTACTAGTTCATAAGTTGCTACCATTATCATTGAGCTGCTCTAAGGGTGTGCATAACACTGGTGAGACCAACAAATACATGCTTACAGCCTTGCACATAAGTTGGTATTATAGGCAAAGTATACCTTTGGTTTTTGGTACTGTTCGATTGTTGTAATGCTATATAAATGTAGATTTTTACCATAAAACTAACCTGTGAAAATTTAATTTTAAAAGGTGGTAGCGTTTCTGAGATATCACCAAAAACCCGGAGCAGTTATGTCCACTCAAGAAGAATAATCCGCAATTGGAATACACAATCTGAGAAAAGTTTCTGTCAGAAACGCTTCTCAGGTTCAAGTTTCAGGGAATTGAAAACTAATATTTTTTTTCCATAACCACATCACTCTTTTCTTTATGCTATCGAAAGCTGCTGTACTTCTAACCAGCTAAGTTTGTATTGCCAATCAATTTAATAGTGATTACCAAACGTATACCTTCCGTTTAACGTCATACATGGGTGACAACTTTCCCCAAAATAATTCAACCTGTGAAGTGCTAGTTTTTTAGTTTTGGGTAATTTAGTAACTTTAATTCTGACCTCCTAAGACCCAAACTGTATAATGTGTACTAAAACAATGAAATAATTCAAGGGTAGATTTACTTATCTTATTTCTAGAGGTTCAAAAAGCCAATTGTACCTAAATGAAGTGTACCTTTATGAAATTGTTACTTCATCTTTTTGAAGTTGTTACTTCATGACCTTGTTGGTTCGTATAAAGTGTAAATACTGATCTTTGACAATTACTAACGTTGTATTATTATGTGCTTCAATTTTTTTTAAGTCTCACCACTGAGGGAGGTATACATTTGTTTTTTCTTCTTCCATGAGACACTGATTGTCATCAAAGTTTTTCAGAATATTAAAATTGGATTGGATTGAAGCAAAAAACTGCACAAGAAGTTTCATGATTGTAATTGTACTATTTTGTTAACTTTCTTCTTGGGAGAGGAGTATGGTCAATAATTTGCGTATCAACCCTATTTCTGTTTCTCACATTTCCCTTCTTGGATGCTTTGGCACTAGTTGAGGCAACATACAGTGTATGTAGGTTGTGTCCGAACTGCTCCACGGTGGGGTACCGCCAGCAGCCCGCTGTCTGCTGAAGTACTCTTCGAGGGGATCCTGGTTCAGCTTTTCACTAAGAAAGTACTTCACTCCAGGGTATCCAAGCAAAACCTTTGTGAGCTCCACAAAAGAGTAAACTGAAGATATTGAAAAAGAATTTAACAAAATGAGGAATGCAAACAAATTCACTATTTCAGGGATGTAAAATAGTGCAAAAATAAATCAAGTAGATTTTTTTGTAAATTTGACTATGAAATGTATCACAATAGTTGAACTCACAATTCCATTTGAACAAATTATTACAAAAGCCAACATTCGAAAACAAGAAAATTACTATAGTCTGGTTTCTGATCTCGAGGATCAAGGTTTCACAACTCACTTGTACTGTATTGAAATAGGCAGTAGGAAGGAGTCACGGAAGGAGATTTTCTCCAACCCATGATTCTTAAAGGTTACATTTCAGTGTTTTTAAATTTTTGTTTAAATCCGAAATGAATAAATAAATAATACAAAATTTGAAGTAAATCTCCAAGAAAAAGAATGAAATGGTTTCATACCGGTAATCCTGATCCCCTCAACTGTTTCCCTGCTTAGGGTCATACTTTTGCTCATCTTCTTGTCCAAGTCTGGAATTGCCTTCACTTGCTCCTCCCACTGCTTGAAGAATCCCAAGAAGACAGTTGTTAACCACTGGGGAAAATAAAAATGAAACATAAAATAAACAAATATTTAATTAGGTCCATCCTTTGCAATAGATTCCAGTGTTTCAGAGAACCACAAATTATGCACGACAAGACAACAAACTTATTAATTCATCATTTTAATCCAGTTTCTAAATGAAGCAGCCACCTAAAAATTGAATATTATGGAAAGGGTGCATACCTCAAAACGCCAATCATCAGGACTTGTGTATGGCTCTGATGCAGGTTTGCGGGACCGCAACCCCTGCAGAGGATGGCTAACATTCAGACAGTCAAAAAACTGATCCATCAAGCGTACAAACTTCACAGTTGATGATGTGCCAGGAAGACAATTGGACTGTAATGCATTGCCAACTGTGCTGCTTAAAACCTAAACGAAAAAGGAAAAAAACAAACACTTATTTTAAACTTATAACACAGTTTCATACCAGATATGAGGTTTATCCATATAAGAAAAGGATATTGCACCAAGTTACAGTCGCGCTCCAAGGATCTTGGATAAAATACGTTTTTATGTCAAATAATACTAAAGAAACACTCACTTGGACAGCCATGTCTACTCTCATTGTCAAAGATGGTGTGAGATGAAGATGTTCATTGCTCAATTTATGCAGTCGACGCAGGACGGGTGAAGATCTCGTAAGACCAACATCTCCCTCATATAGATGAAGCAGTTGTGTCCAACTTATTTTCTGGTTGTCATACTGCAGAAAATTGAAAAACAAAAACAAAGAATATCACATTTGTTTGTTTGGTTTGTTTTTTTAAAGGAACATAACATAATTGGTAAGAAAAAAACTCGTCAAAGATCACAGATTTACAAAAAACTTACACGATCTAAAGATGATGATAGTAGAAGACATCTGAAATGTCATATTTGATGAAAAATAAATAAAACTAAATTCCCGTTTGGAGATTATCGCTCAGTGAGCCCTTTGTTCTTTTTTTTTTGCATCAATGTCATGCAAAATGTGTAATTGGTTTTCACTATTTTCTCGTGACCCAGATGGCCGATCGATCTCAAACTTCTACAGGTTTGTCAGTTTATGTATATGGTGGATTACATAAAGTGCTTACACTGCCAGCAACTGTTTGTAAGCAAAAACCAATTCTGTAATTTTCCTTTAACACTTAGATCATACATTGTTCTAGAAGAGTGTTCAATTGAATTAAGTAATGTTTTACTCAACACTTACCACAAGATTTCTTGTCTTGTTATGGAAGCCTGAGTTCTCCCAGTTGTTTCTGGTCGTCTTCATCAGGTGAGGGACGTCACAGATGAAAAACAGCTTTCTGGATGGGTCTAGTGGATTGGGGGTAAAATATACTGGGGTATCACCACCAGAGGGAGAGCCATGCAGTTTGTAAAGCTTCCGGTTGGGAGAGGCACCATCTGACACCAAGGCTAGGACTTTCAGACCAGCAGTCTCCAGATATATAACCACCTCTGATATGCATGGATACAGTTGATCACTGGACACTCCTGTAGTAGCGTAGTATGCGACAGGGACATGTAATGAGCTAAATAAACCTCTGACCATGAAAACCAAAACATGGGATGCCTCTGTTGGCTCCTTCACTCCCCTACAATGGCGCTCAAAACTTTGAACTTCGTTGGAGATGTCCCCAACATCAGTAAAACCAATAATCTTTCCAGATTGGACACCATAAACAAGACCAGATTTAATCTTCATTTCGTCAAACAAAACTGCGACATTCTTCTCTTCCTCTGGGCAGGAATCTAGTTTGTACGGAATACGGAAATGGGCCTATAATTAACAAGATCACAATGATCACCACTCTTAAAGACGGGAGTCACCCTAGCAACTTTGAGCTTGTCTGGAAAAGTGCCTTCAGAAAGAGATAAATTAAAGACGTGGCACAATGGAAGACTGACTTGCGCAATGACAGATTTAAGCACCGCGGGACTGATGTCATCATAACCCGAGCTCTTGCCATTCTTAAAGGTATCTCAATGGCACAGATTTCCGATTGGCGAGTCGGAAAAAAGTATAAAGAATCTGCATGATTGCCCTTCAGATAGTTATTAAAGGTGACATTAGGCTGGGGTATTGTGCGATTCAGAGAAGGGCCAATGCTAGTGAAGTATTTGTTAAACGCATCAGCGATCTCACCAGGGTCGGTAATCACTCTTCCATTGTGGCTAATCTTCTTAAATGCTGTACAATTTGCTGAATAACTCTTGTTGAGAATAGTTTTAATAACATTCCAGGTCTTCTTAGCATCATTCTTGGCGTTATATAATTTGTCCTGGTAGTAATCCAATTTACATTTCTTAATTAAGGCATTGAGAGTTTATTGCGATAAAGGCGAAACTTATTTGAATTAGAAACTGAAGGATTATTAAGCATTTTTTTATACAATCTATGCTTATAATTAACAGATTTGATTAAACCAGCAGTCATCCAGCACTTGTTTTTACGAATAACCTTGGTCCTAACTTTTTTGATGGGAAAGTACTTGTCATAAAGTTTGGAGAACATAGAATGAAACATGTTAAAAGCCTCATTAGGTTTCACGTTTGATAGCACACAGTTCCAGTTAACATTGCTGAGACAATTAGAAAACGAGGCACATGGTCAGTAATGTCGGCAAAAAGAATTCCACTGGCGATGCTCCAATCGGTATTATTCGAAATGATGTTATCAATGAGGGTAGCACTGGTTTCTGTGATGCGGGTGGGTTTGTTAATTAGAGGTAGCTGATAATTGCTAAACAGGCTATTTACAAAGTCCTTAGTGGCCTTATGCGATTCATGCTGAAGGAGATCAATATTGAAATCGCCCATAAAGAACGTAAGCTTGTCTTCTTGGTTAATCAATTGCAGAAAATTATCAAAAGACTCAGCAAAAGCAACAGGGTTGTTCGTAGGTGGCCTATATAGAACCCCAACAATAATATTTTTACGCCCAGTGGAAGATATTTCGACAAATAGAGACTCACATATATCATTATCAAAAGAGAGATCGTCCCTTAATTTAAATGAAACAGAGTTTAAATGTAAATACAAAGCAACCCCTCAACCTCTTTTAACTGCTCTATCTTTGCCCAGAAAGTTGTAGCCTTTGAGATTGAAAGGAGGACTATCCTTGTGAAGCCAGGTTTCGGTGAAACCTAACACTGAAAACTCAAAGTTCAAAAGAGCAAGGTACTCACTAATAGCATCAACATTTTTATAAAAACTTCTAGCATTTAACTGGAAGGTAGAGAAGCTGCCTTGTATGTCTTTCGTCTTGTACAATTCGTTAAATTGATCACAGAACAAATAGTCAGAAGAGTAATTCTGAATGTTGGCGAAAAAATTTGTATCAGGATCAATATCAGAATTATCAGCAAAATGGTTGTTGAAAATGAGAGGATTGAAACGCAAGTTTGCCAGTCTACGACTATCTATTCTGTGATCGGTTTTAAGTTCAAGAAGAGCCACAAAGAAGTCTTGATCATCATCCAAATGATTGAAAGGGAGCATGTGTTGGAAACACGGATTGAGGCTGTTACATAACTCACAAATACCAGTCTTACACGGGAGGGTAATCTGTTGAGAGTGCTAAATGACCCTCATAGCATGAAAGACATTCTACAGCTGTAACATCAATACATTTAAATCCGGTAGTAGTGGTACAAGTATCCATGACGATAGTATACACAAAAAAAACAACAGTAAGACATAACAGAGTACACATGATGAAGAATAAATTACACATTGGAAAGTACTAGGAGGATGAGTAGAGTTGAAAATCATACATCAAGAAGAACTAACATGATAAATTACAAACAACATACAACTTTTGTCCATAATTGTCATAAGGACTCGGTTCTTTTGCATCCCAAATAGTGGGCCTTTCTTATACAGCAAAGGGTTCTATGAAGTGTAAGTATTAGGTAAACAGTACCATAACTCTAATGAATCTTTCGGAATGAAGTCTTTATGCCTGAATGACTTTGAATAATTTTAACCAAGGTTTACATAACAAATTATAACGGAAACTGTTGTAGACAACACAATAACATGTGTACATCAGGTACATTAATAGAACAGTCAGTTAATTGATCAAATACAAATTTTCAGTGAGCAGCATGACTCTGCCCATCTCAATGTATAAGATCGATATGTTCGGCTCTTAAAAAAAAAAAAAGTTTTTTATTTCGTTTGAAAGCACAAAAGTCGGAGATTAGATCAAACTATTAAGAATACTATGCATGCTCTAATAGTCATTATAAACATAAAATTATGTTCACATGTAATTATTGAATTATGCATACGTAACAAAACATTGTAACTGAGTGTTGTGCTTAGCAATTAATGCTTCTTGTTGAACCACTATGGTGTTAATATAGCAAGTTCTGCTACAATTGACTTTACCTATTAAAACTATAAACACATGCTGTGATAATTTTCAGTACATACCTGGCATGCCATTTTATGCCCATATGCATGGAAAACAGGGAGAGCCATATCCAACTCATGCTTTTTGTCTTGATTTTTCTAAGCCACATAAAACAAGTAAGGCACCTGTACTTCAATGAAAACATGTAGGTACACGACTACAACATGGTGACATATGATGATAAATAGTAAAAAAGGACGAGTATCACATAACAAATAGAAACGGGGATCATATACCAAAGTTATCCAAATTTTGAAAGAAATTTGATCCAATAACATGATTTGGGTAAATACAATCTTTAAATAAAACACAGAAACTGACCTTGAAGTGTGCAGAGAGTTTACAAGCAATATCTTATATAAAATGAAGCTTGACAGATGATGATGTCCTCTCCTGTATGTAGTCAATGACGAATGCTGAATATGCAAGTCTAACAATCAACATTCAAAAGAAAATGTAAATGAAAATTATGTAGTGTGATTTTTGAAGGCAAGTTTTATATATTGGAAGTAAATACTACCTGTAAAAAAAACCACAATAACTTAAAAGTTACCCTCACCCAGGGCTCGAATTTTACAAATGCCCTAGGCCAGTGATACGACAGGACAAGTAATTTTTTAAAATTTAATAACAAAACCACACTGTGTAATATCTTAAACTAAAACAAGTGATGTTAAGGTGTTGATTTTGAATCAGTTAGACACCTTCCAATGCTATTGAGTAATTTATTTATAACCTTAGAATAAAGACAAATGAGATCAATCTTTTTTTTATACCGTATGCATGTCTTAGTGCTTGTTAAAATAAAAACAGTATACTATTAATAGTAGGTTAAACTGTTCTGGTCTTGTTGGACAATTCTGGGCGTGTAAACATTTTGAGAAACAAGCCCTGTGGTCTTGTGGATTGGTACCCAAATTCAAGCACCGTTACTGAAGGGAGCACAAACAACAGTAATGATTCGATTTGGCAGTATTTACATTATTAATCATTAGCTTTTCCTATACAAGGAGAACATTGTCTTTTCCTTTTTGTTGGTGTTGCAATTAAAGGGCTTGTGCTGAGTCAGAATCTTTGACTTGGCAAAGCAATATATTGTTTCTAATTAGGAATGCAGTGAGATGCAAATGTAGGGTTAACTTGCATTACTTGGCTTGACAAGGTAAGGTGCAATCATATTGACCTAAAAGTTGCAAAGCATGTACACATACCGTTCTCCATGACGCAGATTAAGAAAACACACAGGGAAGCCATGCCGACACGCAACTCCAAAGACACCTGTTGTGTCAAGCTTATTGGTTTTGTTTTTTGCACGGAGCACATCACCAGCTTGAATATTACTGCAGTCCTGCACAAAAACACATTTTTGAAATAAAAATTATTCAACAGTAGGTGCCCATTGGCTTAAAAACATAATTAAATAAATACATCAAAAAATCAAACAAATTCTTAGTCTCTTCTCTTTTGTTTCTGTAAGTTTTATAAAACTATTGTCAGTTCACAATTGCCAATGCCAATAGTAAAATGGAAACGAAACTCACATGAGAAATGGTATTGTCATTGTAAGTGTTGACAAAATTGTCAACATCCTCTTGTGGAGCAAATAGTAGGGCCTTGTGCTTTGGGTGAACATAACTCACACCAGAACTTCTTTTCCTCACTAAGCCGAAGTTAGCATCCAAACTAACAAAAACTTCTCCATTTTCCTGTAGAAATGTTTTTGAACATGAACATGAATAGCAGTGCAGTACTAACAAAGTAAGTACAATTGAAATAGTTCAAACAAATCATCTCAGCCCAATTTCATTGAGCTGCTTAAAAGAAGAACAAGTTTCTAAGTACAGTAAAATATGCTTACCAGAATAAGCTTACCAGCCAAAATACAATGTTCCGTGTACCATCTTTGACTGGTATCCTGGTTATTTTGGTTTAGCAAATTCGTGGCAAGATTTTCTGCAAGCAGCTCTAGCAAATTGGACCACGATTAGCAACAAACAATTTAATGCAAACAGAACATTATCAACAACAAAAAACCTCAAAGGGTACCTTTGGACAAGCTGGGCATGTAACATCTTCATCCAGTACTGCATTGAGGTTCTGGCATCGATAGCGGAAATACCGGTACTCTTCAAAGCACTTATTGACTAAACTGTGGTATAGTAAAATGACCTACAGAGAATATAAAAACACTCCACATTAAAATTCTATTGTTACCATTCAATTAAAAACCTGCGCGCAGAAAATGTATCAGTTTAGGGAAGCTGGTACGCCCATAGACTGAACACCAACCAAAGTATTTCTATGTACTCTTAATATGACATACTGTACCTCATTTAATGGCAGGGCATTTTTCCAACCCAATGACTGACATGCAGCTTTAAGCGACAGTCGCCCCTACAGAAGAAGAAAGTGTAGCAGGTCCATCAGATTCATATGAAAAGCTACACTGGGTTGCTCTGGTGTAGCAGGCCATAAATTTAAATGAATTAATATGGCACTCTCATCTTCGCAAGAGCAAGTCACCAACCAGCAGTTGTGAATGCGCCCTGAAACGTTAAAATGTACGAAGTTCAACAAAATGCTGAGAGACCTCAGGTCCATAACAATTTCTTTAAATACTCAAATATTTGTTAATTGGTTGCAGCCAGCTAAATCCAAACCCTTTGCAAATTTGTTAAAACTGTTAGCTTTTCCGTGATCTTTTCACAAGAACATGTATTGTGGCAAAATCTATTATTTCTAAAGAACTAAACATATACAAAAGGTAAAAAAATATAAAACAAATATACAAAGAAAGGGCACATCTTTATAGCTCCTTTAATTACTTAAAACATTATAATATTTCCACTTTAGTTAGGCAGCTTTGGATACATGGCTGTATTAAGCTTTTGCTATACATGTAGCACCACCATGACAATGTTTGGAATATTGGTAAAATTTAGGTAGACTGTTGTCAAGTTTTCTGAAATCAATCATGCAGGCAAGTCTCCTTTGATTTGACAAATTAATCAAAATGCCGACACTTACCGGTTCCATAAAACACCTTGATTGTCTTATGTGACCGGCTCTTTTCTTTGCAAGTACGGCTTAATAGGGAAAGGTCGTAGAATTCCATCTTGGTAAAAGAAAATAAACTATTTTGAGCGTTCTGCTCACACAAATATATAAAAGTTTGCACAAAAAGGTACAATAAAAACGTACAGGGTTAAGCTATGTAGTCATAAAAACATACAAGCAGACATACATGTATCAGGAATACGGATTAAAACAGTTGCAAGAGAAAACACAAGTATACACTCCGAACAAGCACAAGCATGGCAGTTTTTCATTGTTTACAAATAACACTTACCAAAATCAACTGTGGCTGGTGTAGATGGTGACTGTCCTTGTGGTGACTCATGGTACAGTCAATGCACCGGACAACTTGAGGACCGCAGTCACGACAGAGTACCCCTTCTCCCTCATTTGTCCCGCAGGAGAGGCACAGCAGATGATGGGCACTACTTAAAAAAAACACATTCTCAAAAGTGGACCTCTTTTGTACCCATGCGGTGCATTCTTTAAACTTCTTTGAAGCATACTGCCTCGTGTTCACCAGCTTTTCACCATTGTCTATGGTTGGAGAGCTGTTAGAACAGCTACTAGTGCTGGTTGTCAAAAGCACAAGTTCATCATGCTTCTGCAATAAATTAAATGATTATGGCTATTAACAAGGAGAGAACACTTTCAAATGACTTTAAAGAAATCTGTTTGCAAGATTCATCAATAATCATCATACACACTGTGTCACAATCAACTATACATGCAACAAAATGTTGCTAGTTTGTGCAATACATCATGTATTCTGCATTGATACTGGATTCAGTTTGAGGAATTGAAATTACGTCTTATTACGTACATTGTAAGTGAAATATATACCTGCTGCTTTTTGGAGGGCTCTGATGACAGAATGTCCTTCAGGAACACAGTCCTACGTTGTAACCGTCCTCCCTTTGACGCTTGAAGAACGGTTACTTTATGTTTTATCAGATTTGGCCGATGCTTCGGCATCTGAAATAAAAAGATTTCAAAATGATATTACAGAAATAACATTTTTCATTAAAACTTCACCGACTGACCAGCATAGGCAGAGCAGGCGCGTGGTGATGCAACAGTGCAATTACCAGGAATGGAAAATGTTCGCTAAATAGTACTTTTAAATGAAGTACATGTAGGCCATGATGTAAATAAATGTCGCATGACCTACAAGTTTCCAAGAAAATGACATGGGTCTACTTTCTACTTGGGTGCTACATGTATATAGTACGCTGCTTCCAAAGCAATGGTTCAAACTACGACTCCCGCGGTGATTCACAGCATTTTCTTGGATGGGTGGGGGGGGGGGGGAACTATAAGGCACCCCCGTGAGCCTCATAGGGGTCAAACATTCTGGGCCTCCGTAACGATTGGTAGATCAACATTTTCTGGTCTTAGCCAACAATAACTTCAGTTTCTACTGTACTTCACACCTAAAACTTTCCCATTACACTTCACAATGCCTGTGAGGCCTTTTTGCCGAGTTTCAAAAACATCTGCAACAAACTAAATTTCACATGCAATAAATATATTCAACTTTGTTTTGCTGTCAAAGCACACTTAATTCATAAACAAAATGGTCGCACCAACCATTCTGCGAAAAGGGGTGTTACTAAATACTTTGCCCCTTCACATCGGCACACAGTCGCAGGAGCCGTTCATAGAGCACAAATAAAGACAACTCACTGTGCCTTGTAAGTTGTAACAGTAACAACCCCTTTTCACAGAATGGTTGGTCCGACCATTCATGGTATCATGCATTGAATGTGCTTTAGTAGTGCGTAGGAAATTTCATTTTTAAAAGATGCTTTCAAATGTAATTGGAACTCAGCAAAGTGGCCCAACAAACATTGTGATTTGTGAATGTGTTGGGAAAGTTTTAGGTATGTATGACCATGGAAGTGTGGTACTGGTACAGTCCTAGAACTATGAGTATGAGGTTCGAGCTACTATCCTCTCCATGAACAAGGAGATAATAGCGGATCGAACCTCAGACTAGTTCTACAGAGTAGGAGTAGTACTGGTGTGGTAGAACAAGGTGTGGTGGAACTGAAGCTATTGCTAATACTAGCTAATAAAAGGCTTAAGACCAGAAAATGTTGATCTATCAATAGACCCAGTAACTGGGGCGCTGTACTCGTTTTTTCGAAATATTGACATCTGCGGTCGTACTAGCACCCCAGGTTATTATTGTATGGTCAAACAAAGTGATCCCATTCTCGCTTGTATCGACGGGTGCCCTTCCTTAACCACGTGGTCGTAACAGTTGAGGCTGGGCATCCATCTTAAATTTGACGGGTGCCCTGCCTACCGTGATGATTACGCGGTTGAGGCAGGGCACCCGATGATTAGACAGGTGCCCTTTCTTATCAGTGACGACTGCTGTAGAAAGGGCACCTGTCAAATTTAAGACGGGTGACCTGCCGCAACCATTACGACTAGACTACGCGGTTGAGACAGGGCACCTGTCGATACAAGCGAGATTCTTTGGATCACTTTGTTTGACCTGGGGCGCTAAATTTGACCGCAGATGTCAAAATTTTGAGAACAAAAAAAGTTACTGGGTCTAATGTAACAATGACTTTTTTGAAAATGTAACTAATAAAAGTATTGCGTTATACTTTTAAGTTATATAGGGACCCAAAATGTTTGACCCCCTGAAAGCCCTAGTGTAGTATACAAAGAGTATAAAGGCTCAGGTCAGGGGAAAGCATACACAGTGTTGTAGTACAGTGTTGCAAGTAAATGAACGCAGTACTGCTACTGCTGGTACTACACTACTGTACTACTACATGACTAGTACTACTAGCTACTGCTAAGTATAACTTAGTTATAGTACAAGTACGGACAACAATGATGGAGTAAACTGTACTGAGTACAGGTGTGAGACCTATGATGAGTAGTCATGTCTAGCCTACCCCTCCCTTTAGGACACCAAGCCCCAAGCCCAAGCCAAAATGTTATTATCAATATAAAATATAGGTCACCGTGACCATGGTCACTACATCATGTGATCATGTACTGACTGGTGATAGGTCAAACTGGTCAAGACTCAAGGTGTACTTACATTACAATTTCAAGCACTGCCACTGCTTGGTCAACAATCAGATGACCGAGGACAGTAGTCAGACTCGTCTGACGTATGGCAGGTACTGTAGTATTAAATTTTTAATTGTAGTAATTAATTAACTCACACACAGAAGTGAGAAGAATCGGCCAGTCTCAGATATAAATGTAGCTCACAAAAAAGGTATTCTGCATTATGCGGCCATCGCTAACATGCAATGTCAATTTCACACGAATAGATGGGGTCACTATACCACATGTATAGATGGTGTCACCAGTACCACGTGATGAGAGGTGTGCCACCCGCCACCTCGCGGCCGGCCTCGATTAACTTGGCTTTAGACAGTAGTCGCAGGCCCGCTTCTAAGCATGCCTTGCGTATTATGTAAGAAGATAATATATTTCGGTCACGGTAATACCATGGCTTATTTGTCCCCCAAGCCTTACTTATAAGTAACGGTGGGTAGTCGAATCGGGTGGTTAATGATACTGTACTGATCCTGCTGGACTAGTTTGAACTGATTTTTTGGACTTTACACAAAGTTATGTCATGTTTGTGATAACCTGTATTCTGTGGTTCTACATGGAGCTACAAGCCTGTAGCCATGATGGAGTTACATACATGTACAGTATACAGCCATTAGTCTAGGCACGTTTTTTTTGCTAAGGATGGAAATTGTTGTCTTATTTTGTAGCTTATGCCTTACTTAGCAAGAATTCCATTGGTAACATTTTTTTGGTCGCGTAATTTGGCGGCCATCTTGGATTTTAAAATGGCTGCCATTTTTTGTGATTTTTGACCATAACTTTGGTGTTATACAACGTATAAATGCTTTATATGGACTAACAAAGACTTCCAAAATATTTATCTTCCCCCAGTTTAATAAAATTTGACCGCCATCTTGGATTTCAAAATGGCCGCCATTTCCTGCATGTCAGTCACCAAGAAAAAAGTTCCCTTTACTAGCATAGGTACAGATCAGGCTCAAGAACAAGAGAACAAAATTCTGAAAGGTGAAGGAGGCCTGAAAGGTATCACAAATAAGCCAGCCACCTTACTCAAGTACTGTCTTTCTGAACTTGGACGTCTCTGCAAAGAAACAAGAGATGCTCGGAATATCACACAAGACACGTAATGAACATCACCACCTCACATCCACCAAAACTGCTCATCATGAGAAAGCCCTAAGTGCTTTGAGAGCAGTTATTGAGCCTCACAACCTATTCTCTGACAAAGGACAACAGTTACATAATTTCATGACCAAACAAGTACTCGGGGAAAAGACTCAATCCAGTATTCTCAACCTGGAGAACCGTGGTAAGGAAGCAAAAATGTTTTTCCTGGAGGAAAGGATCTGTGGTGAAGGTAACCTGTGGGATCGCATGACCAAAGTGAAATTCTTGAACTGGGATGATGTCTGTAAGAAAATAAAACTCAAGGGCAAGACCACAGAATTTCAACTGAAAGCAACAACAGCTCTCTTCTCTAGGTTACTAGTAATTGCTAGATCAGAACGCCACCTGGATCTTCAGAGTACTATATCTGATTATGAATTTAATTGCACCAACCCCATGCAAATGAACCCAGATGGTACATTATTGCCTTGTAAGAACAAAAGTGACCTCATTCATGCTTTGGAGGATCAGGTCACAGGTGATGAAACAGTCCACCAGTCAGTGAAAGCATCTGCTATCTGCAAGAGGTTTCTTGTCATAGATGGAATGGCAGTTGTACAGGCATTGGTCCATGCTGGCAAATTCAAAACGTGCAAAGACTTAGGCAAAGCTATGGCTAAAAACATTGACTCAATGCTGGAAAAGTACACTGGTGGCAGGGTGATATTTGACTACAAGAAGAAGATATCAATTAAGGATGATATCAGGTACTCGTCTTCTCACTCTGAGAATTTGACCGTTAAAGATCCAACACCAATCAAAGACGCAAAGAAGTTCCTCACCAGCAAAAAAACAAAAGATGGACTCACACTGTTTCTTGCTGATAAACTGATCAACCTATGTAGAAAATCAGTTGTGACTGCAACACGACAGGATGTACAAACCAACAGAGTACAATACCGAGCCACCACAGGCGTGAGCACACATGAAGAAGCAGATACCTTGATGATGGTCCAACGGTTTGGAAATTGCACAGGCAAATCCGGCAAACGAAGTAGACTTCTTAACTCAGGACACCGACTGGTGGGTCATCATTCTGCGAAGACTACCTGAACTAGGTTGCAACACAGGAATTGTAACAGGCACAAGCTCAAACCGTAGAAGGGTACAACTTCAACCTATACATGATGCATTTGGGCCAGTGCTATCTTCAGCTTTACCTGGCTTTCATTCAATTACTGGATCAGACACAACAGGAAAGATTCGAGGGGTAGGCAAGAAAAGCGCACTGAAAGTCCTGTTGAAGTATCCACCTCATGTGATAACCGCACTTTCAAACCTTGCCCAGGGTGACTCACCAACACCAGATGTTTTCACGGGTTGCGAAGCTTTTCTCTGTTCTCTTGTAAGCACAAATAGTATCTCCGCCCAAGATCAGGTAACACTTCGATGGAAGAAATTTAGTCAGCTGTCTAAAAATCAAAGTGCCAATATGCTGCCACCTACAGCTGGAGCCTGGAGACAGCATATCTACCGGGCCTATATGCAGGCACACCTTTGGGCCCAGGACAATATTCTTGACCCCATCATACCAGACCCATGCAAACGAGGGTGGAGTTGGACATATGACCGACTTCTTTCTCTTCTATCAGCTGACGCAGCTGCTCCTGAGGCAGTCGCTGAGCTCTTAAGTGCAACTGTGGAAAAAGCTACTGCTCCAGAAGATGCACCTGTAAGCAAAACAATTTACCATGCACCCAACTGTGCAAATGTTCAGCAGATGAGAACTGTTGCACACTCATGCTCCTGCTGTCACAGACGATAATGATGATGATTAGTATCGAAGCAACTTGATTAACGGCGACCATGTTGAAATCTGAACTGATGGTCTTCCATTACTCCCAGAGTTGAGTTACTGATGTCTTTGAAACCCTTGGCATTGCAAATTATGGTATGAAACCAAACAACATTGAACATTAATTTAATACAACACTCACAAGCTAAGTTATTCAGCCATTTGGGTACAAAACAGAAGCTAAGTTAAAATAACAGTTGGCCACCATCCATCATTTAAAAAAGTATGACATGTTTTCTGATTATTCAAGTTAATGGCACTGCGAATGTGAGTTTTACCATAGAAATGAACTTCATATGACATTTTCCAGCCAAATTAACAATTGTTTGATACCAGCGAAAACAACACTTGTTTGATCATGGTGGCCATTTTGAAATCGAAGATGGTTGCCATCCATTATTTCAACAAAATTATTGATGGTGTTTTTGAACTCATTGGCATTGCAAATGGGGGTAAAGCCACCAAAATGAACTTATGTGACATTCACAATTCATGTTACTCAGTAAACTAAGTAAAACATGGCGGCCATTTTGAAATCCCAGATGGCTGCCATCCATTACTTCAAAAAAGTTTTAATTGGTATTTTTGAACTCATTGGCATTGCAAATGGGGGTATAGCCACCAAAATGAACTTCATGTGACATTCACAACTCATGTTACTCAGTAAACTAAATAAAAAATGGCGGCCATTTTGAAATCCAAGATGGCCGCCATCCGTTACTTCAAAAAGTTTTAATTGGTGTTTTTGAATGCATTGGCATTGCAAATGGGGGTATAGCCACCAAAATGAACTTCATGTGACATTCACAACTCATGTTTACTCAGTAAACTAGGTATAAAATGGCGGCCATTTTGAAATCCAAGATGGCTGCCAAAATAATGAATGAAAAAAATGTTACCAATGGAATTTGAAAACCTTGAGGTGTACTCTACACAATAAAACCAAAAATTCCATCCTTAGCAAAAAAAACGCAAGTCTCTGATTTCATACATAACAGCCCAGACTACATTGAACATCTATTCATCTATTCATGTGTAATCAACTGTGCAAAAGTCTTATCTGCCCCTGGACTCCGTCAACAATGGACTAGATCAAAGATTCACAAAGACTTTCATTCATATGTTCCTGGTCATCATTGTTGGCCTTGCTTACTCCCTCTCTTGTACAATAAGTTGTAGTACTATAGAAATGTGTACTGTACTACACACATCTAAGTGCAGTTTTTCATCAAAAACAAAATATGTTGGAAAAAGAATATCCTACTACCAGACTGCCGCATCCACATCTACCTTCCATGTTCAGCTTGTAGAATGTTGGGATATATATCCAAATCCCGGTCCTGACATTCATCAACAACATCACGAATCGAACGCCGAGGACTGTCTACATAGGAAGAAATCTGTTACATTAAACAGGATTCGGTATGATGTGGACACGTTACGGAGCCTTAACCGCCAGCATTTTCGAGTAACACCAACTGTGTGGACAACCCTCTACACTCTTAAAATTGGCAAGCATCGTACAAGGCGAAGTCGGAAGGGGGGAAGATGCCGCCGTTGTCTACAAGCACAGTCTACCTTAGCCTCTGAATCAAGCAAAGAACAAGTAAGAGTTGCTCTCTGGAACGCCAGATTCTTAACAAACAAAGTACATATGTTATGTGACTTTGTAATTGGTGATAGCATTGATATCTTAGCCGTCACAGAGACTTGGTGCTCTGGAGATGATCGTGATGACTTCACATTGGCACAACTTCTATCTACACTCAAGAACTATGCGTGGTACCACAATCCACGTGTGGGTCGTGTGGGTGGAGGCGTCGGTGTTTGTATCAACAAATCTTTTCACGAACATTTGAATCTCCAGAATTTTCTTCATTTGAGCATATCAATCTACTACTGACTTCTCGCCAGCAAACTCCGGTGCAACTGGTTGTTATATACCGCCCTCAAAAAACAAGCACAGCAGAGATAAACTGACCGGTTATTCCTCCAAAACTGTTCAACTTTCTTGGAGCAACTGATGTCAACTCCCCATCGGCTTCTGATAGTTGGAGATTTTAACTTTCATGTCAACTCTGAAACTGATCGCAGCGCTATTCAGTTTATGGACCTCATCACATTCCTCAACTTGAAGCAGCATGTGTCCTTTCCTACATATCGAGGTGGTCACACAATTAACCTCATTCTTTATCGTGACACTGAAAGTTTCGTCAGCGATGTCGTCTCAACCAGCCGATCACGTAGCTGTTAAGTGCTCCCTGCATGTGCGTAAGCCTGGACCTGTGAAAATCGCCATCAACATGCGGAAAATTTGTGACATCAGTCTTGAACACTTTCGCAATGACATTCTGCAATCTGAGTTATGTGTCTCTCCATCAAATGATATGAATACTCTTATTGATCAATACGCTCGTGTCCTTTCTGCTCTCCTCGATAAGCATGACGAGCTCCGTACAGCAAAGCAAGAACTCCTGGCACTGGAAATGAAGGCCTTTTCTCCAAGAGGTCTAGATATCGACCGTCGAGTTTTAGAAGTGCCTGTCATCAATACAACAATAAACTTTCTTTAGCCAAAAAGCGGCACCACAGAGATCAGCTGACAACGAAATCGATGAACTTCTGCACAAGGGTGCAATACGACAGGTGAAATTTAGAAATATGTCAGTTCCTGTCCAATATTTTCTTAATACCCAAGAAGACGGGTGAATTAAGACCAGTTATTAATCTAAAGAATCTAAATAGATTTGTGTCACATGAGCATTTTAAGATAGAAAATACGAAACTTGTAAAAAAAACATCATTAAAGAGAACGATTTTCTCACATCGATTGACCTAAAAGTTACCTATTTCGCCATTCCCATTTATGATCAAGATCAACCTTATCTTTGTTTCTCCTGGGCAGAAAAATATTACTGCTTCACTTGTTAGCCGTTTGGTTTATCCTCGGCCCCACGAATTTTCACAAAAATTATGAAACCTGTTGTGGGAACGGCAAGAAGCAAAGGTTTTTCGCCTTGTCATATATTTGGATGATATTCTAATAATGTCTTCCTCCAAAGATGAGTCTTTAACAATACAAACTTTATGGTGAATCTTGTCCAGAACCTGGGGTACATGATACATGTAAAAAAATCATGTTTAATCCCAAACACCAGTATAACTTACTTGGGTTTTATGCTTGACTCAAAATCAATGACAATACATGTTCCACGAACCAAAGTGAACAAAATGAAATCTGCAGGCAAACTATTGCTTTCGAAAACGACGACCATCCGCCAATTCGCACAATTCATAGGGTTAATTATTTTGACCTTTGATGCATTTCCCCAAGGAAAACTACATAACCGGAATTTGGAAGTGGCAAAAGTAGAATCGCTGCATACTTTGACAATTTTGAGGGAAAAATGTTAATTAACTCATCAATTACTGATGGAATTCAGTGGTGGTTATCTGTTCCCCATGATGATTTCAAAAGTCATATCAAATTACCACCCATTGATTGGGTTATCTCCACTGATGCGAGTAACTTTGGTTGCTCGACGTAAGTGGTCAGAAAACCACAATGCAACACACATCAACATTCTTGAACTAATAGCTGTACAAAACGCATTGAAAAGTTTGTGTACAAACTTCAAGAATGGACACATTCTTATCAAATCAGATACCAGCACGGCTGTGTCTTACATCTCAAAAATGGGAAAAACCATCAGTTCCCTAAAACCATATTACTTACGTAACGGTGGACTATCTTTCACGAAAAGAGTCTAACAAAGAAATGAACCTCAACTCATGTATATTTGAAGACATTTTAAAACTCACGTTCCATCCTGACATTGATCTCTTTGCATCCAATGCAAATCATAAATGGAGTCGTTATGTTTCATGGAAAAACGATCCATACGCATAGGCCATTGACGCCTTTACAATTTCATGGTCACATATGACTCCTTATATTTTCCCTCCATTTTGTTTGCTCCCCAGAATTTTGGATAAAGTTTCCAGGGACAGCTCACCGAGGTGCATTTTAATCGCCCCCTTGTGGCCAACCAAAACGTGGTTCCCACAACTACTGGCAATGTGCACCGCAAGACCAATCCTCCTACCACAAGGGGCCCTCAACCAACCTCAACAAATCCCGTCTCTCAGACTAGCCGCCTGGATCTCCGGCGAAGATGGCAGTTGCAGGGACTATCGGATGACGCTTCCACACTTATCTCAAACTCTTGGCGACAAGGCACCGAGAAACAATATGAATCAGCCTGTAAATGTTGGGCCTAGCTGATGCAGTAGAAGGAAAGTTGATCGCTTTACACCGGCTATACACGACATAGCTAACTTCTTAGCACACGAACATTCACTAGGAAAGTCCTACTCGACCTTAAATTTGTATAGGTCAGCCTTATCATCGACTGTCCCCTCAAAAGGAAGGCACCAAGTGGGTCAACACCCCCTTATTGTTAGATTGCTTAGGGATATATTTAATTCTACTCCACCAAAACCAAAATACTCATCAATGTGGAATGTATCCACTCTCCTCGATCATATTAAGAAATTACCAGAGAATAATGATCTTACCGTACTCAATCTGAGTGAAAAATTATTGGCCTTATTGGCACTTGTATCGGCCCAGAGAACTCAAACTCTCGCTGCATTAGATTTACATTACTTTATTTTTTTCTGACGAGAACTGCAGCATTACGGTAATGGAACTATTCAAAACAAATTGCCCGAAGAAGGGAATTATAAACAACAAATTAGTTTTGCAAAGTTTCAGGGAAAACCCTGAATTATGTGTTCTTTAAGTTTTGAGAGAATATCTTTCTCGCACAGATAAGTTAAGTTAAAAAGCTCCTCAAGCGAAAGTAAACTTTTTATTTCCACACGAAAGCCACACAAAAAGGTGACTACTGGAACTTTAGCAAGATGGATCAAAAATATACTAAAAGCTGCTGGAATAGAAATAGATATGTATACAGCTCATAGTTTTCCAAGTGCATCAACCTCGACAGCCTTAGCTCATGGTGTATCGCTACAGGACATTAATTATACTGCAGACTGGGCAAATGGCAGTACTTTTGTAAAGTTTTACAAGAAATCTTTAGAGCAACCAACCTTTGCTTCCTCTGTCCTACAATCTAGCTGAACACAGTCTGGCAAACGCCTTATATTCAGTGTATAACCATGTAATATGTTTGCTTTATCGGCTCTACATTTGAAATTTGAGTAAGGCAGACGCCCTTTTTTTCAGCATAATCATTCTTTAATGTTGCTGTATGATTATTGTGTCCTCTGTGAGATGTTTGTTAACAAACAAGAGGAAAATTTATGTTATTATTAAAGATACCCTTAGCCTTATGGAAGGTCATCACGATGTGATCTTCACAATAAAAGTACTCCTAATCATAAACACATATTGGTGTATATTGACCATCACTTATTTTGAGTGCTTTGAACAAGCCACCCCTCTGAAGACTTGTACGAAGTGTTTTGTAATAGAATTCTAAAATTATGTGAATAATATGAAATATAATTTGAATTCTATGAATATTAATGAAGTACAAGTCGAAGAGGGTCCCATCCGGTTTGGCACTACACAGGAAGGTTTCCTTTTGATTTTCCCACCCAAAGTTCGTTTAATATTTGTTCTCTTCCTTTGAAAAGATGACTGACTCCTTCCAACCGGGGCTTATATACCTCATCGGACATAGTCTTATTACCATGACAATACTTTTCTTTAAAGTAATTGTGTGACCGCATGCCTGGCACATGGAAAGGAATGCAACCCCTCTTCGACTTGTACTTCATTATTATTCATAGAATTCAAATTTAATTTCATATTATTCACATAATTTTAGAATGTTTCAATGCAAGCCAAGCCAGGAAAATTTTGTAACACCCTACCATCTCTAATTAGTGCCTCAAATAAACAACCAAATTGCATACATCACGTTTACACTGGATCCGGCAAGGGCGATCAAAGAAGGATCAGATCCTGCAAGGGCGATCAAATTGATCGCTAACGCGTTTACACTCGAGTCTGATCGCGCATTGATCCCCCCTTGCCCAGCCTCGGTTCAACGGAAGATCCACACTGCTCGTGTGACGGGTCAACTGAACAAGGTCATTGATTGTGCGCACACGCAGGCGTTTTTTTTTCTCAACTCGGCACCCTAGTCTGTTCGATTGATTAGACCGGAAGTCGGTGGGTCAAATTGCGGGGTCTGATCCTGCTTTGCGTTTACACTTTGTTTTTGATCCACCTTGCAGGATCAGATCCTCCTTTGATCCCGCAATAAAGGGGGATCAACCCGCAATAAAGGGGGATCAAAAAGGAGGATCAGATCCTGATCGCTCTGACTAGCTGTTGATCGCCCTTTGATCGCCCTTGCAGGATCTGATCCTCCTTTGATCGCCCTTGCCGGATCAAGTGTAAACGCGGCGTTAGCCTGGCAGATTTCTTAAACCCTGTTGACCACACAATACAGCCCTAAACTCCATGTAAGTATTATTGCAAGCATGACTAGCCACACAGTTTTTGTAACTCTTGCTCTGTGGTTTACATGCGGGCAGGAGTGTGTCCCTCCAACAAAGTGGAGACAGTTTGTCTGGCGGGGGGGGGGGGGGTGGGGGTGAACGGAGGCCTTCCACAAGTCAGCAAGACATGAAAAGCCAAGCCTGTTACAGAGAAAAGACAGCTGAACAGATTGTGTCACTTATCAGAGGGTTAGATCTGGGTAGCTCTGTGTTTATGTGCACTGGTATACCAGATTTTGTGTACATTTGTATGCCAGGAAAACATTTCACAGCCCATAAAAACAAATTACACAACTCTGGGAACTGACCACCCCCCCCCCTTATCTAAGATATGTGGAATGGTCCTGTCTAGGATCTCCTGGATGATTAAGTCCCTCGGGGCTTTGCAAGTAAAAAACAATAAACACAAAAACACTTAAAATCTGCCATCCAACACTGGAAGACCCACAAGGGTTTTACGGTGTCATTTCCAACTAAATTGGGGATGCCCATTCATTTGGTAATACTTATGAGGTTCGCCAAAATAACTACAATCAAATGTGTATAACATGTCCATTTTTTATGTCGTGTTCTCCCCTGTTTTCTAATGTTTATCTAGGATGGCTGGATATCATGGTTTGCCTACCACAATGACAAACACCGATCTGTCATCCCACCTGCAGCAATCAATGCAATACTGCCTATGTTTCTTGACAACGCACACTCAGTGGCAATTATACGACACTCCATGAACATCGTCAAGGCAGCAGTTCTGCATTTAAACCTAGGTCAGATTCCTGTCCTTGCTGCTGACCAACCACTGTATGCTCTTGCCAAGGAAGTATAGTGGACCTGGCCAGCCGCTCACGGAGAGAATCACTTCGTTATTATGTTCGATGGTCTACACATAGAGATGGCCACAAGAAGTTTCGGGAGACTTGTTTGAAGATAAAGGCTTGACAAACGCCCTGGTACAGGCCGACATTGCAAGTTCCGGAGCAGCGAATTCCTTCATACTTGCCAGCCATGTCACCTAGACCTGCCATGCACACAATGTCACAGCTATAAGCCTTTATACACTTCTCCAACAAGCTTAAGTTGAAAACTGCACATCCAAGGATACTGATGCCATTCAACCAGATAGTCTGCCTTTTGAGGAGTGGTGCGTACGGCAAGCAAAGGCCAGTGTCCACTTTGACTACTGGTTTAAGACCATGTCATTGGAGCTTCTCCTGCTGCTGTACATCAGAGCACTTCGTGAATGTTACTTCCAGCTGTACATGGAATCCCTGACGCAGATCGTGCCCTAGATGTTTGCCCTAGATCACACGCACTACTCCAGATTGCTTTCCGTTGACATCCAAGACATGACGACTCGCTGAAAAACACCCATATTGTCCTAGCAATGTCTGGAAATTCTGTGGTGCACAAAACCAGCAACAAATTCTCTGCCATGGCACTTGATTAGTGCCATGAACAGAACAATGCAACTCGTGAAAGGTTCTGGTCGGGCTAATTGACTGACTGGCAATCCAGGAGCACTCCGACGCAGGATGGTAGCAGGGCCAGAAATTGGCAGGATCACTACAGAGTTTCAGGAACAAGCCATAAAGCAAAACAACGGTGCTGGTGACACTGGGAACCATCACCATAACCAGCAACATGGAGTGCAAGCAGCATTCCTGAGGGTTATGGCACTTGTGACAGTGATGGAAGAGATGGGAAACCCATTTCTAGAACACAGCCAAGACCTACTAGTCATTGACACAAGCAACATCATGGACACCCTAACGGCTGAATCGGTGAGGAGGATCGAGGCCCTTGGTGAGGAGCAGTACACAAAGTTTGTCACAGAAAGGCTAAAGTAGTGTACAACACCTGTCACACAAACACTTCCAAACAACAACTTGCCACTGTTCAGTAGGCCACAGGTCAAGTATATGTCAAAACAGAAGGCACAGCTCACAGCACTTAATGACTGTGGTCTATTTTCGACGCAGTACATCTCCTGTAAGACACGAGACGGAGATATGGATAACTTCTTCCATGAAAACCAGGCAGCCCCGCCTGATCTGTCGAAAGGAGGACAAATGCAAAATGGGGTCAAAGCAGATCTACTTCTCTGCCTGGAATCAGATCTGCTCGAAAACAATAGTGCGGCTGTGGCTGATGCAACAATTCTTAATGGTGCAGCTGTGGTTCAAATGCTAAATCCTGGAGTGTCAAGAACGATTCAAAAGTACAGAGAAAGAGTGTTTGCACCATTAATCTCTGCTCAGCTCGAGAAAACCATCCGCAATGACCTTGTCTGGAATGTATACCTACCTGCCAGCTTGAAAGCCTCAACAAGACAGAAGAGGGGGAAGGGCACCAGAAAAAGTGTGGCTTCTTCTATTGTAATGCCAATAAACTGAAAGGACTTCCTTCGAGTCAATGAGAAAAAAACTGAACTATTTGCTTTCCTGTCACGCGAAGCTGTTCATCTTCAATTACCACAGGGCAAGGAAATGTATGCAACAGATGGAAGTGGAGTACTCTGCTCTCCCGCTGAGTCATATTTGGCCGGTCTTGCCCCATGCTCGCAAGATGAGGCCGACACTCGTATACTGATGTGGTGGTACTGGCTGTGACGCCATTCAGCAAGACACCTCCTGATGAGTTGTGGGTTGCCTTTGGTGACGCGTCAAGCTTTTGGTATATAGCTGTCAATGGTTGCCACAATGAATCCAACACAGTGTTTGACTCTCCCAGTCTTTAATCCCTTTATTGCTTTCAACGGGTGTTACACTGTGTCTGCATTCGCTGAAAGGGGAAAGAAGACTGCTGGGAAAGTCCTTCCCAGAGGTAAATGATGCTTTCAGTGAACTCCTATGCATGCCGAGTGAGGTCAGTGAAGGATAAATGTTACTGCTAGAGCGATTTGTGGTGCTGATGTACGACCGAACCAGTGAGAGCATGGAAGTAAATGCAGGATAACAGCTCTTCACACAGAAGTCTAGAAGTTTGGAGAACATTCCTCCAGCCCAGGCAGCAATCAAGCAGCACATCAAGCGCACTTGCTAGCAGGCCAACTGTTGGAACCAGGCATTGTCCAAGGATCCAGAGATGCCAGAGACATCTGACTGAGGCTGGACAAAGGAAACAACTCGGTGGCAGCCTTTTTGGACCGCTCTCCCTGAAGTCTCCCTCAAACTTGGAAAGTCTTCTCTGCATCTCCTGCTTTCAGTTGCATCTATCTGCAGCGACACTTCCACATGCCAGTGCATTAAGGTCACACTTGTTTGTGCCTTTGTAATGCCGGTGAGTCTTCCAATCGGTCTCTCTTGATGACAGCTATCCATGGGGTTTGTCTCAAGAGAGAGAGTCAGTAATCATGGACCCTTGTAACACAAGGACATGAACGTCTTGAAGCTCATGGTTGGCGATGGTGTTAAAATACAGTATTAGTTCTCTATCATTATATAACTTTTCATTTAAAACACTGTCTGCATGTTCATAGAGCTGTAAACAAAGGTAGCTAGATCACACTCAATACACAGCCATGTTTGTGCTTTTTCAAATTAAAACCTCTTGTAAAAACAAATTACTTATGAATGTTTTACTACATGTCTCAAACATTAAAGGATTAACCAGTTCGCTTTGTAGGATGCAATAAGGCACAAATCTCTTATACAATATTTATTTACTACCATTTAACTTTCTGTATATGCTTGTTGATAATAATGCCAACATACCACGTGTGGTGAGGCACCTTTGTTGGTAGCATGCACACAGGCACTTGTTACACAGAGTCCCTCTGGTCATGATTTGGTGGTGCTGGTCAAAACGCACTGCAACCAATTACACGTTAACCTTTAGATGGATTTGTGCAAATGGCTTTGTCAAAGACCTGTTCCTTTCACGTACCTGTCAAAATTTTATAGAGATAAATTTAAGAACTCCTGCATTCATGCGGCCTTTTATCTCACAGGATGCCGTCTGTTGGACCAGGTGTAGATCAATGATTGACCCTTACATTTGGTGGCTTTACAATAGTCTTACTGTGCTTAAGAAACACAGATGTAGATTTACAAATGGGTTATTTTTAAATGGGTGTCCAAACGCAACTCTGTTTAATTGTCCTTTTTGTTTTAACACTCAATTTATTCAACACTTAAGTAAAACGTACATCATTATTTTGTCTCATTAATTCTTTTCAGTAATTTTTTTCTGAAATCATCATGACACAAAGTTGATTCAATTATATTGTAATGCAATGATTTTCCTTTAACAAGGAGGTAATTGATAAAAAACACCAAGAACAATCACATCACCAAATGCACATTGAATTCTTGATTGCTTAATCATGTTCTTTGTCAAAACATGGTATTTTCCATACCTCGCCCTACACTAAAAATCACCTTGAACGTTCTGCCGCTATAATCCTGATTTTTTTGTCAAATAATTGTATACCCAGTACCTATCTCTCTACTTAAAACAACCTTGAGCCCTTATTCGCTCTGCGGGTGCCAGCATAATCACTTTCTTTGTCAAATCAATGTATCTCCCATACCTCTGCCTGTATATAAATCACCTTGAGCTTTCTGTCGCTCAGCAGGCGTCAGCAAAATCATGATCTTAGTCAAAATATTGTATCTCCAATACCTCTTCCTGTACACTTTTTGCTATTCATGGGTCTTGTGATGTGTTTGGAGCCCTTTCTCTTCATTCCTGTCGTGGTCAGGTTTCGCGTGCCATATCCTCTGCCATATCTGAAATGTACTTTATTGTGCATCGGTTTGTTATGTATTATTTCCTTGGTATTTAACCCTAGATGAAGCCATCAGGCACTTTTTAGGTGTCCGTTTTTAATTAAAAAGTAATTACTCCGCCATTTTATTTTATTTGTATTTAAAAAAATTAAGGTTCCTCAACTACACCTAGCCAAATAGCATGCCAATTGTCTTGTTACCATCGGGGTTGATTTCACACCCAAAAAAATCCACCAACGACCAGCTCTCCCGGTATTCCCTTGAGAAATGTAAGAAATGTAAGAAATTATGATGTTTTTGCTGACTCATCAAACACGAGGGTTTCATTCAAACAAATGGCTTAGAGACACATGAAACTTGAACTTATTTTATTTAGTCACAAGGGTCTATATCCAATAGTTTGGGCGATTTAAACATGATTGTGTTCTCAAAAAACGCGTATTACACGCAAAATATAAAACGGACACTTGTAAAGTACCTGATGGCATAAGTGTGTGATTTTTGTTTGATGGTGTCACGCAGGGTTAAAAAAAATAATAATATTTTTTATTTTTATTTTTACTTTATTTTATTCTTTTAATATTATTTTTTAAAAAGTATTTAAATTTATTTAAAAAAAAAATAAAATTTATTTTATAATTAAACTTAATAAATTATTGTTTAATTTTTTTTATTTATCATTATTTTTTACAGTCTTATTTGTGCATGCTTATTTGTTTCTTTTGGGTAAACCTAACTGAGCGAATGGGTAACTTGACCATTTTAAGTCCATCGTGGACAGCTCAGGAAGTTTCCCTCCCAGGTAACTTACCCAACCTGAATGGGTAGATTAACCGGCCCACTTCTGCACGGTTAAATTGACCAGGTCAGTTTAATCAAGCCAAAAAGTCCAGTGTGAACGCCACCTGGGTAAAAGCCGTCCTGGTAAAAAGCAATATCCGGTACCCCCGATTTACATGCACACGTTTACACAGAAGCTCGGTTGCACTCCTTGCATTCTCACTGTCATGCACCGCGGTCAAAGATCACTGCGATAGTGCCCTCTTGTGTTTGTCTTAAGTTAGTCGGCTAGTTTACCTGTCGTGCCGGTTAGTTAACCCACGTCCTTTATCCAAATGCAGACGCTGGTAAGTTTCACATATTGGAATGTTAACCACGGTCTCGGTAAAAATTTAATCCAATGCGAACACGGCTTAAGAGTGTTTTTTTTTTTTTTATTAATACAAAAACATGTGAAGTTTACTTTTATTTGGCTTCCAAGTGCTTGACAACATTCATAAATGTCCCTTTGTAGTATTCCAATATTCAGATCTAATCTTAATAAACATGTACATTTACATGTAGGCGATGTTGGCTACTGCATGAGAGCCAATGGAATAGTGATAAGAATATCAAATGCAAGTGCAAACACACCACGATCAATAATAGTACAAGTAAGACTGAACAAGTGGATGTGATGGATAATGGTCTGCACGTGATAGCCACCAGGCGTTTTTGTTCAGTACAAGACAAGATATATAAAATCAACTTTTAAGAGAACAAAGTCATGAAAATGTGAGAGCACAGTGGAAAGAAAATTTCAGTTTAAAATATATTTAGAACTATTGAGGTAGCTATAGATTGATTACCATTCGTTTTTGAATACTTGGACATTTATTAATGTTTCCGAACATCCCCTACAGAGTCCAATTTACAATCATGACAATTTGCAGGCTAGTCAAGGACATTGGTTTTTAGAATTCCACACATCGTTATGAGCTAGTGTTGATATATTAGGGTTAACTACCATTCCACCGTTTATAATTCCCACTTAAGCTATTCAAGCACCTCCTTTGTAATAAACAATGAACCATCTTGTATAGTCCTTGGTACTGTGGTTAGTGTAGTGAAACCCTGGGCTGCGGCAACACAGCTGAAGAGGGGGGTTGGTCACCAATTTATTTGGGACGAGTGTGTATACAAAGATAAAGCACAAGTTCACAATTGGATGATTTAATTCGAATGTTCATTGGACGATTTATTGGAGATCACAGTTCAAATCAGTTCAATTGGAGAAGAATTTCACAGCACACAGTTAACAGCACACGTCAATACAATCAATAGTTGAACACTCCCACCAGGATGAACTGGCAACTGTCAGTCAGCATAGGCTAATTAGTAATATTCCTAACAATAATCCAATAATAATAATAATCAGAATAATCCCTTGGTGCGATGCTCGCTTACTTAGGCTAACCACTTCATCTGAAATAAGTAAACATAAACATACACCTTGTAAGAATAACGATACATGTACATACATCATGTTCATGTAAATAAAAGACTACTTGTACGACGCGCAATGGCGATCGCAGATCTGCCCACAGGCATACACAACGCACATGGTTTTGACAGACGCTGTATGCACGGCAAGGCATTACACAACAGCAAATAATACACACATGTGCATGCATAGGGGAATTAAACACGTCAAAGAATGTCACAAAATATCTCAAACTTGGCAAGAAATGCATGTAGATTAAGACTCACCACAGGTTCCAGGAAATAGCCCATGGCTTATTTAGGGGGAAGACATGTCGCAATGGCGACATAAAACAGAAGAACATCTGTCAAAAAGGTGCACAAAAGTGTAGCACAACTGTCCCCGTTTAACCCCAGCAAAAAGAGAGAGTCTCGTCCCGCTCTCGCAGTGCGACCGTACAACACCAAAATATATAAGTCCGCCTACCAAATAGTGGAGGTCTACCAATTATTTCAAATATAAAGCAATACATCGTACCATTAAGTGACATTGTATTTCTAAGGAAATGTTACATGTGTTTGAATAACAAAGAAGGTACAATTTGAATTAATATTATAAGAAACAGGGATCTACTTTCAGAGAGAATGTATTTGAGGTCAAACTCAAAGTCAGGAAAAGTCACCCGGTCATGCAAATAAGTAAATCTAAAAATAGATCTTGTATCTGGGGAAGCGTATAAGAGCTTTCTCCACATTAGTCACCCATGTAGTAAACTTCAGCCTGGCAGCATTTAACATGTTCTCTCATCACTTGTTTTTGCAATTTTATGTACCGGTCCTTCATGTTCTAAGCTTTGCCTGCTTCAAGTTGTTACTGCTATGGACTCGGTTTTCCAACCATTTTTATTTTTTATTTGTATCGTTCTTTGGAACTGTGTTTTAATTGTTCCACATATAAATTTGTTTTGTTTTTTTCTGTTCCAGCTTTAGTTAATTGTTTTTTACTGTGTGTAGGTCTTGGTTTGGGTTTCACTGGGGTTTTCTTACTGTTCTTAAATGCACACACTTCACTAGTATATAGAGAGTGGATGATCAAGAGAATCTTGTGAGAGAGTACATTAATTTTACATACAATATGTGGGGAGATGTGGTCTGCATTTATGGAATGTTCAGTGAGGCAACCAGGCAACCTTGGTTTGTCTCGGTCAGGGTCCATCTAGGGGAGCATATCTTTACAGGGGGCTTGTTGGAGTACAGTGTTCCAAAATTCACCAAGTACATGTCATTTCCACAATACTAGCTGTCACTTAAAAAAGAGATGATAAATTCAAGATCGTGATGGTGCTCGGTCCTTTATATTTAAAGACTTAACAGCCCTGAGATCTCTTGGCTTGAGAAGGTGACTGGAATATATTGATCCTTGGCCCCAAAAAACTTAATGGTAAAAGTAATACAGAACTAAGCCTTTCTTAATGAGATTGACAGTTGTCATGTTCCCATCTTGACAAATAAAACTATGCATTATGCCGTAGCAAGATACTCCTAAAAATCTGCTTAGAAGTTCCAACCATCCACAAACAATGCCCAAAATTCATTTGACAAATAACAGTAAGGTACATGCAATTTGAAGACTATTTCATGAATGTTCTAAGTAACGGACAGAGATATTGAGTTTTGACTATATTTTGTTGTCGGGCATTGGCCGGGGACAGTAACTATAAACCAGTGTCCTATCAGCCTGTTGGGAATTGGTTTATAAAAGTTGAAAATGAGTTACCCTTGTTTTGCAAAATAACATCTTTACAAAACAAATTAACGACGACAACAACTACAACAACGACAACAAACAGACGGCGGCGGCGGCCATTTGACGTACCAAACTCAAGGAGGCCAAGAAGAAAAGGAGGAAACAAAGCAAGTGCATACAGTGCTACTGGGTTGGGTACGCCAACTGGCGTACCTGACTCGGGATAGAGCAATTCAAACAAACCAATACATATGTTTTTTTTTTAGTACAATACGCCAATTGGCGTATCCAATTCAAGGAGGCCAAGAAGAAAAGGAAACAAAGCAAATGCGTACACTGCTACTGGGTTGGGTACGCCAACTGGCATACCTAAGCTACTACACATGTTTCTGCTGAATATGGTAGGCCAATTGGCGTACTTTACTCAATAGGGCAAGAAAGAGAGGAGAAAAAGGGGGAAAACAAGTTCACACACTGCTATAATACTGGGCGGGGTACCAAAAAACTAACAAACCAAAAAACAGCTATACACTTGTCTCTGCTGAGTTTGTATGGGCAAGAAAGACGAAAAGGCAAGTTCATACACTGCAATTAGGTTGGGTACGCCGGTGTACCGGACTCAAATAGGGTAACTAACTAAGATGTTTCCACTGAGTATGGTATGCCTATTGACGGCAAGTAAGAAAGGCAAGGAAGAAAGGAGAAAAAGCAAGTTCATACAATGTACACTGCTATAATACTGGGTGGAGGAACGCCATATGCATAACTTGACTCAAATAGGGAAAGACCCCAAACTAAGCTGGTTTCATAGAAACTACCATCTTCATCACCACTACCATCCATGTCGTCCTTTCATCACCATTTTCATCACCAACACAACTTGTATAAAAAAAGTAAAACAAGTCAAATTAATTTTAACTAAAACTTCACCAAATATGATATAATTTTGGTGAAAATGGTGTTGGCTCTAGGTCTAATGACTACATTTTATCAGCAGGCCCGCGAGAACAAATTTCCCCAAAGGGGTTGATCTTTTCAAAGACAATTGGCGTGTGTAAAGATATGCTACCCTAGATCATGACGGGAGTTGCTTAGATACAGTGACACAGACAACTGAACTCTGACCCAGACTAACCAAGGTTGCCTGGTGACCTCCCTGGACATTCCATACTTATTATGCAGACCACATCTTCCCACAGATTCATTCTTACTGTTACTCTCTCTCACTAGACTCCACTTGATCCACTCTCTGTATACAACTACTAGTGTTGAGCATTCTAATAAATAAGTATTATAGTATCAAACATATATCGTTACATGGTGTCACAATGGCTACCCACAGTCTCCCTCCTCCTCAGCCACTACAACTCCTCACTGGCAACCCTGCTCAGAATTGGAAAAAATTTCAACAACGGTGGAGTAACTATGAAATGGCCACCGGTGTTGCTACTAAAGGTGATGCAATGAGAGTCGCCACATTGCTCACTATAATTGGAGATGAAGCAGTGGAACTGTATAACACTTTCAAGTGGACAACTGCTGGTGACGAAGTCAAAATCGCCATCGTACTGGAGAAGTTTGAAGAGTATGCCACTCCTCGAAATAATACGATTTAGGAGCGATATCTGTTCAACACCAGAAACCAAGAGAGTGGTGAACCTGTTGACAAATACGTCACAGCTCTAAATAATTTTTCCGCCACTTGTGACTACGGCGAACTCCGCGAGTCCCTAATCAGAGACCAACTTGTTCTCATGTCCGAGAGCGTCTGCTTCGTGAGTCAAAACTCGACCTGACAAAAGCCATTGATGTGGTTCGAGCGTCTGAAGCAGCGCAACAGCAGCTCCGTCAGATAGGCGGTGAAGAGGCAGTTCGTGCTGTACGACCACGTACCGGTACCGCACCAACCACGCCACAAAGCAGAGCACCCCCTCCTACTAAAGAGTGTCTCTTCTGCGGGCAAAGCCATCCAATGGAAAAGAGTAAATGTCCGGCATTTGGAAAAACTTGCAGCAAATGCAATGGAAAGAATCACTTTGCAGTGAAATGCAAATCCAAGAGAGCACCGCTCGCCAAAAACATCTGAAACTTGTTGAGGCAGACGACGACGATGAGGATGATGAATACACCTACCAGATTGGCGCTGTTAACAACCCGATGAAGGAGATCCCTAAACAGCTTTTTGCCACCATGAAGGTAAATGACTCTAAAAATATACGCTTCCAACTTGACAGCGGCGCTACTTGCAATCTCCTCCCTCAAAGTGACTATGCTAGAGTGATGGGTAACCCTTCCAATCTAACACTTCGAAAAAGTAAAGCCAAACTACGAATGTACAATGGTAGTTTGATGCACCCTGTTGGCAAATGCACTCTTCCCTGCTCAAGGAACAATAAAACTCATGAACTTGACTTCCAAGTTGTTGATAAGGAAGTCACACCGATCCTCGGCGCTGAGACTTGTCAGCGTCTTCAGTTCCTCAAAGTGCTTGAGCATGACATATCCTATGACAACATGGTGAGCACAATCCATGTAGATACAAAGACACTCACTAAAGAGCGCATCATGAAAGAATATGGTGATGTCTTCAAAGGCCTGGGATGTCTCCCTGGTGAGTACCATATTCAACTTGACCCTAACGTATCACCTGTTGTCCACCCTCCACGTAAAGTGCCAATGGCAATCAAGGATCAACTACGTCAAGCTATAGATGGTATGGTCCATGATAAAGTCCTCACTCCAGTAACTGAACCAACAGACTGGGTATCCAGTCTTGTGACAGTCATCAAGCCTAACAAGCTGCGGATATGTATCGACCCTCAGCACCTGAACGGTCGCATTACCCTCTCCCAACTGTAGAAGAAGTAGCTACCAAACTGAGTGAAGCAAAAATTTGCTCAGTACTCGATGCCAAAAATGGGTTTTGGCAAGTCAAACTTGATGACGAATCTTCTCGACTCACCACCTTCAACACCCCCTTTGGCCGTTTCCGTTGGTTACGGATGCCATTCGGAATATTGTCTGCCCCTGAGGAATACCAGCGCCGAATGCACGAAACTCTCGAATGACTAAATGGTGTATCTGTTATAGCTGACGATATACTAGTCTATGGTAAAGGTGACACTACTGAGGATGACCATGACCGTAATCTCCATGGAGTGTTGCAAAGAGCTCGACAATGCAACCTCAAGCTAAATGAAAGTAAGGTACGACTCCGACTCGCTGAAGTCCCATACATCGGACATCTACTGACCCCTGCTGGCCTCAAGCCAAACCCCGCGAAAATGGAGGCAATACTCAAAATGCTCAACCCAACCGATGTTCCCTCACTAAAGCGATTTCTTGGGATGG